>OZ059848.1:3749442-5006015 GCA_964057195.1 Orthosia cruda | reverse complement strand
GTGAGCTCACAACTATCTGACTCTCAACACGGCTTTCGGCCGGGTCGCAGTACGGCTGGTAACCTACTGTCATTTGTGAACTACCTATCGCCAGTCATTGACGCTGGAGGGCAGGTAGATGTGGCCTATTTTGACTTCCGGAAAGCTTTCGATACCGTGGATAATGATGTTCTTTTGTACAAACTCTCGGCTATGGGATTTACACCGCACTTACTCAAACTCTTTGCCAGCTATCTTGGTGAGCGCCGACAGTACGTCGAGTATGCGGGACGTGAATCGCGTCCTTATTACACATTCTCTGGGGTGAGTCAAGGCTGCAATATTGGACCTTTGGAATTCATTTTAATGGTCAATGATCTGCCTACAGTCGTAAAAGAGGCGAAGTGTCTGCTGTTTGCAGATGACTTAAAATTGTATTTGAATGTTAAAGATACTGCTGACTGTAACAGACTCCAGTCTGATATTGATAAGATAGTCGAATGGAGTAAGTCCAACAATCTACATTTCAATGTGTCTAAATGTTGTGTTATGAGCTACAGTCGCGCGCGTACCCCATTACAGCATCAGTATGACATGGACGGTGTAGTTATTCCGCGTGTCTCACATGTACGAGACCTGGGCGTTCAGATGGTGTCAGAGCTGACGTTCCGGAAACACATAGTTGAGGTGTGCGGCAGGGCTTTCAGAAATCTCGGATTCATCTTAAGACAGTGTAAGGATTTTACCGATACTGCTGTTATAAAAGTTCTTTATAATGCAATTGTAAGGAGTCATCTCGAAACAAGTGCATTCATTTGGAATCCACATGAAGAGAAATACAGTCTAATGTTAGAAAAAATTCAAAATAAATTTTCTAGATTTCTTTATTGCAAACTATACGGAGTTTATCCCTTTTATCCTCTGATGTACCCGAGTCTGTTCGTCCTTGGCATGGTTGGGTACACCAGGCTAGCAGTAAGAAGGGACGTCGCGCTGGTTAAATATGTAGCCAGCATCCTACTAGGGTTGCTGCACCACCCGGAGGTGCTGGAAGCGCTGCGACTGCGCGCGCCGGATGGGTGCGTGGGCGCGCGCCGCCGCCCCGCTCTGTTAGACGTGCCAGCGGCTAGGACTAACCTCCTCAAGTTTGCCCCTATCTCACGAGCCGTGCGTATTGTTAATGTGGTTACATTGTCGGAAGACATATTTGGGCAAAACCTGTCGAGGTTTATTCAAAGGGCTCAAATAATTATTGAGAGTGGCCTGGAGCTATAGACTTTGGCATGTTTAATAATTTAATTTATTGATGTTATTGTATGTAATTTTGTTGCTAGGTTATTTTAGTATAATGTTATTTTGTGTTTAAATTGTGACTTGTAGCATCATATTGGATCAAACTGTAAAGATGTTATAATTGGTGATAATAAATAAATAAATAAATAAATAAATGTTGACTTAGATAGGCACACGAGACGGTATGTTGGCTACTTAGGCAGTTACCACATCTGTTATTGTCTTTTACAAACTTAAATCTATTATCCGCGCTCAACTTTTGAAACGCTTTGCTCGTATACAAGTTTTTATGCGTGGATTGACAAAGCGAACATTTAAATTCAGTAGCCACAAACACTTGCGAGACCTTAGATGATCTGCTGGGTCTACCTGCGGGGGCGGGCTTAGTTGCCGCAGAAGAGGAGCGATATAAGATTTTTACTTGTTCACGAAGAAACTTTACGAAATAATCATAATCCAACTCTTGTTGATTACGAAGCGACATTTCAAAATGTTTTGCTGTATCTGAGTCTATTAATTTAAGACCCCAATGAATAAATATAAAATCATCAAAGTTATGTATTTTCAATTGTTTGAGTCCCGCAACCGTAGAAGTTAATTTATCGAAACCTTGTTCAATATCACCGTTGTTGAATATCACCGTCAAAGGCAGGCAGCTCAATTTTAGGTACCTTTATATGATGAGCATTAGGGCTCGCTATCGGGCTAGGTTCCTTGGAAACATTTGATTCAGTTAATGAAGCTAAAGTAATTTTTATCTCGCCGACCAACTCATCAAATGAATGTAAGGCACTATAGCTTACTTCGCACTTTGGATCCAATGTCAATTTTAACATATTTATCTCGTCCATTATCTCATTGAATTCGCTACGTTGGCCTTCAATTTGTCTAGCCTGAGCAATAAAAGAATTACGTAATCTTTATGTTGTTAAAGATTCTGTTGAATCCAAAATCCTTTGAAACCGCGCGAAATACGAGTCGCGTTTACTTTCCAACAATCTAAGTTTAACCTTGTCCGTCATGGTGAACAGAAGTTAAAATTTGATTGCTAGTATCCCGGCCCACGCGGTAGCACGTTTCTGTTTCTCTCTCTGATGAAATTAATAGAAAAGTGGTAAAAAGTGATTAAAATCTATGGTGACATATATCATCGTAAAGCTATTGAACTGTACTGTGCAGTGGTGGTTTCAGTTTTTCGGAACTTTAACATACGAGTGAATCATAAGCAAAAACTTTCTAAAAACTTTGCATAAACGAACTAATACTTAACTCAACATACCCACTTACTTAATAAATAATAATACACGAAAAAATATAGTAGTTATATATAATGGAGTGTCAAAAGTGTAAAATAGTACTATCAAAAAAAGGTGCCCACTTCATGTGCCAAGGATCCTGTCAAGGAACTTTTCATAGGAGCTGCGTCAAAGGCCTAGCTGCAGACATGAAGGCAGGGAAAAACAGGATCTACTGTAACAACTGTGAAGACGAGGGCTCTGATAAAGAAGAAGTTGAGGAAGAGGTACAAGACTTTCAAAACATATTAAAAGACATTCAAAAAAAGGTCAGTGCCATATCCGGACTTAAGAAACATTTAGATACAATACAACAAAGCATTAGCGTATTATCAGATAAGTACGATACACTATTATTTGAACACGAAGAATCTAAAGGAAAAATATCGAAACTTGAAAAAACTGTGACCAATATTCATAACAGATGTGTCTATTTAGAGAAATGCAACATTGCACTTGAACAAAAACAACAAGACGCTGAGCAATCATCGCTTAAACAAAACCTTGAAATTGAAGGCGTTGAATACATGCCTGGTGAAAACTTGAGAGAGATTGTGACCAAAATTGGAGATGAGATTGGCGTAAAAAGCGATGAAATAGAATGGGTAAAACGGAACAAACGTTCTAAACAAGAAAATAAACCATCTTCAATAATGGTAGGCTTCAAGGCGACAGGCATTGAATCAAGGGAGGATTGGTTAGCCAATCGTCGCAAACTTATCGAGTTAAATAGCAGCATCTTTACCGGCGGATCGACTACAAACAAAATATTTATCAATGAAGACCTAACCAAGGCTACGAAGACACTACTATGGAACGCAAAAAGTCAACTCAAAGGTGTATACAAGTATATATGGGTGACAAATGGAAAAATCTTGGCGAAGAGAAAGGATGGCGCCAATACAATATGAATAAGAAGCGAAAATGAACTGATTCATTTATCAAAGTAAAATCGTTAGTATTGTTAAATATTAAAACTGTTCTTAGCTGTGATTATTCGTAATACACAAAATTCGCTGACTTCAATAATTTTGATGTCATATCTGATAATACAGTAAATTATACCTGTGCTAACGACCTGAGTAATTGGATAAGTTCAATTGTATACAATAAAGGACTATGTATTTTGCATGTAAATATTCGCTCTTTAAAAAAACATTTCAGTGAACTACTTTTAACTATAAATTCCTGTATAGATAAACTAGATGTAATAGTACTAACTGAACCTAATATTAACCACGCCTTAGTGTCATTATTTCCAATAAAGGGTTATAATGTTATTACTTACACGCGAGCGGACCGAAGCGGCGGAGGAGTATTGGTGTACACGCGCCATGAGCTGAGCGGGCGTGTGTGTGAGTTGACAAAGTCCACAGGAATGCGTTCGGCGGAGTGCGTCTCCATAACACTCCAGTTCAACAATGAGAAAATATATTTAATAGCTATATACAGACCACCGCGAATAAATAAACAGACTAAATTAAACCAATTTATAGATGAATTTCGGCACCTTATTGAAAAAATACCTATTAATTCTAAAGTTGTTATCTGCGGGGATATAAACATAAACCTGTTAAATTGTCATGACAAATTTGTAATATCTTACGAGAATCTATTATCTGAACATGGATTCACAAAGTGCATAAATGACATTACTAGAAAGGAAATTGTATCGGGAAAACTAGTCCAATCTTGTCTCGATCATATTTATATTCGAGCAAATAATGCCGTCATACATTCAGCTGTAATAAAACAAAAAATATCAGATCACTATTTCGTTTCGACCAACGTGCAGTGGAGACGCGCACCGTCGAGGCAGTCGCAAACTCGCAATCCACGCGATGCGCTACCGTCTCCGCCTCGACTTGTGACCACTAAGCGCGTCCTCGACAATAACAAAGTCCGAGAGAAATTATTAAGCACTGATTTTGACCACCTTATGTCATTAGAATGTCCTATTAAATTATATAAAGCATTTAAACAAATATTCGTGGGTATTTATAATGACTGTTACGTAAATAAACGTATTTCTACCAGTAACAGGAACAACAAAAGATGGATTGATAATGGGTTGAAGTCTATCATAAGGGAAAAAGACAGACTATTTGAGGTATGGAGCAATGAGCCAAAGAATATGCTAAAGAGACTTAACTATACTAAATATTATTAAAAGTAAAAATATTTATGATAAAAGTAGTATATTAGAGTGTAATAAAAACATTAAAAAAATATGGGAGAGGATAAATACTATGATGGGGAACAATAAACAATCGGTAGATGAATTAATTCTATCAAACATGGACGGACAAGCAAGTATTATAGACATAAGTAATAAATTTGCGTCTACCTTCGTTAAAGAAATAGAAAATATAAAACATAAGTGTCATGAGATTTGGTTGGATAGGCATACCTATGTAAAAACTACGGATTTGTCCATGAGGTGGCAACCAGTAAGCTCTAAATATGTTAAAAACATAATAAAAAACATGAATACAAATAAATCACCGGGTAGCGATCTTGTGCGAATGTCCGACCTTAAAATAATTATTGATAAAGTGAGCCCCGTGTTAGCTAATTTAATAAACCTAACTGTCAAGAACTACAAATTTCCTAACAAGCTTAAAGAGGCAATAGTACGCCCAATTCACAAAAAGGGTGATCGCAAAAATGTATCAAACTTCAGACCTATATCAATTTTATCTAGTGTAGATAAAATTATAGAAAAGTGTATCGTCAACCAATTAAGTAACTATCTTCAAAAAAATAACATCATTAACGAGTGTCCACGGTTTTTTAAAAGGAAAAAGTACAAATACTTTGCTAACAAAATTTACAGACGAAATTAATAGTTACCTAAATGATAAAAAAATTATAATAACAATATTTTTTGATTATAAAAAAGCATTTGACACTTTGCAATCCGATACCATACTCAATGCGATGAGGGAGTGCGGGGTGGGAGAACCACTGAACCCATGGTTCCGTGATTACCTCACCGCGCGTTCATACCGCGTGAAGGTGAAGGACGTGCTTAGTGACAGAGTCGAGGTGCGGAGTGGGCTGGCGCAGGGCTCAGGATGTGGACCAATTTGTTATCTTATGCATGTTAACAGCTTGTGCCACGTGCTACAGCATTGTTCAGCGTATATGTTTGCAGATGACTTGTGCATACTTCGCTCCGGAACTAACATAGACGATACGTACAAGCTAGTTCAACAAGATATAGACGCTGTTGTAAAATGGTCGCACGACAATGGCATCATATTAAACGCTGATAAAACTAAACTATTGTTAATTCATTCGCCATATTTACGACCTCATTGTGCGACTCCACCTTTATTTACCCACACTTATATATGCCACCATAATAACTTACTGGACTGTAAATGTAATCCTATTGAAAGAGTTGACTGTGTAACCTACCTTGGCATGAAAATAGATGAGAACTTTTCTTGGTCCCAACACATAGACTATATTTGTAGTAAATTAAGAATATTGTTAAGTAAAATGTACCACCTAAGCTTTAAGGTTCCTATTAATATATTAAGATGTATATACATGTCATTAGTAGATTCTATTATGAGTTATGCTCTTGACAGCTATGGATTAACATTCAAAACCAACTTGGATAAATTAGAAGCTCTTCAAATTCGATTCTTGAAACTACTTGTTACTCAAAAAACTAAAAACAGTTGTAAAGGAGATTATAGGAAACTATTCAAAATATGTAAAATTCTACCGATCAGTTACAAACATAAGTATCTTTTAGCAGTTAACCACCATGGCACCCAGGAGCATAACTTATCTTACGTAATCAACAACCACAACACACGATCTATGGCTGCTGGCAGATTCAATATACCCAGAGTCACTAATTACTTTGGTGATAGAACTCTAAAAAAACGAATACCATATCTATTGAACAGTCTGCCGGCAGATATAAGGAGTGAAACGAATATAAACAGATTTAAAAATCGTTTAAAAAAATATTATTTAGATATGTGTCTTTAATTAAGAATTAGCTTTATGTATGAAATTTAAGAATGAGTGTAAAGAGACTCACCGACCCCACAGTCAAACCATTACTACGGTTTTGTGGGGCTTAGTTTATAAGTTACTTACCATTATGTGAATATAAATAAATAAAATAATAATAATAAATTCGGATTGAAATTCAGCAAGTAACCATGCCTGAAAATCCTTTATTTTATTAATACAATAACTGACATCAACTTGTGGTTTTTTTAGAATATTGTACAAGCAGTCAGTTTTTTCCGATGAAAAATAAAAATAAAAAATTTAAATTAAAAGATCGCAAAGTGTTTTCAAAATTCTCCGCAGCTAAAATCGTATCCCCGTCCCAGTTCTGTTGATTGTCGCACAGATCAGAAAACAACTCAATAAGTTTACTTTTTTGTTCAAAAACCGTGTTTACAACTCGCGACATGTATGTCCAACGAGTTGCGGGAGCATTAGGCAATTTTTTGCTGCAATGAGTATCGTAAAAAGCAGCTCGTTTTGTACAATTACTAAAAAAAATACACAAATCCTGAAGGGCTAAAAATAAACTAACCTCCTGAATTCTATTGCATGATTTAGACAATACTTAGGCCAAAATTTGTGCATTACACCAAATATAAATTGCTTGTGGACAAACATCTTTAACTTTTTGTTGCACTCCATTTCTTACACCGGACATTACACAAGCACCGTCATAGCTTTGCGCTACTAATTTTGCGATGCAATCATGTCTATTCAATAATTCTAAAATAATATTAGAAAGTGAGTCTGCTGTGCGACTTTCCGAAACATTAAGAAAGCCCAAAAAACGGTCTGGAATTTAATTTTTATAATAATATCTCAGAATCAAGCACAGTTGTTCTCTATGACTAACATCGGGGGTTTCGTCAATAATAATTGAAACAAATTTCGTAATCGATGCAAGTTTGCATCACATCGGCTACGGAATGAATAATATCGTTTTGAATTTTGTTAAATAAATAACTCGGCCCGGTTTGTCACTTTCCTGATGCTGCATATGCTTTTCTAAAACGACATCATTTTTTTTAAATAAACGAAACCAGTTCTAAAAAATTGCCTTTATTTAATGAAGTTTTGGACTCATCATGTCCTCTTAAAGGAAAAATACTGTTGTGCTAATCGACTAATCTTTGAAATACACTACGGTTGTTATCAACGCGCGTGTTATATTTTTAAATTTCCTCAGATAACTGGCGTGATATAGATGCCTCAATTCGTTGTTTACCAAAATCAAGAAAAAAACCATTGCACACAGGTGTTTATGGGAATTTGCGTGCCTTTTAATGGCGCCAGATATGTTATTTAAATCATTATAACCAGATGTATTCCAAACGGAATTTTCATTCGAAAAAAATATGCAGCACCAGCAATACAACTTATTAGTGTGCGAACAGCCAACAATCCAACTAGTTTTATACACTGATCTATTAAATTTTCGTTTATGCAATTTACTAGTCTGAGAAATACACAGATTAAGCGTCGGTTTTAATGAAGAAATTAACTGTTTTTTCTGAGCAAAGTTTAAAGATTTTACCTTATCTTCGCCAATCAAAACTTGAACGCATTTTAAATCCTCACAAGGTAAAATTACCTCCATTGTTGTAGGTAAGTCACCAAAACAATTGTATCACTAAGAAAACACACAAAAACTTTAACAACAAAACTTTTCCCACTCAAGCAAATGAAACTGAAGTTAGTTGCACTCGGGTGAGTCGCGTATCGAGAACAACTTACGCAGAGTTGCTGTGTTGTCATTTGGGCAAAAAAAATTCGCCAGTTATATGAAAAATCTAGCTAGATGTCGCAATTTTTTTATTTTTAAGATATTGCTTGAATATTTAATTTCGTTATTTTAAAAAGTCGCTAGTTTTTATTGTTGCTAAATCTTAAAAAAGTCTCCAAACTCGTTAAAAATCTCCAAGATCTCACAACGTCGCTAAAACGGCAACACTGCAGAGTTGGCAAGGTGACAAGGTCACGCATACGCGTGCAACTTCGAACAACATACGCATGCACGGCTTAAATCTTCCTTACTGATCGATTTGTAGACGCACAAGGTTCTAACTCGTTATACGGCACATCGCTATAAGTGCGAAAGTGACAGAGATAGTATTTGAAAGCCCGGCAAAAGCCGGTACGTGTAAGCGAGATAGCTATATGTAGATGCTGCAAATGCGAAACGCTGCGCGCGAACAATCGCGATGTGTAGTAGTGTGGCATAGGTAGACACTTTGTGTTATTTTGATAACAATTAAGCGCGCGAACTTTTAAATAGTTCAGGTTTGATATTGATTCTCTATCGAACATTTTAGTAAGTCATTTGGGCTTATATGAAGGTACCGCCAATGGTCCAGGCCTGCAAAGGGAAAAAAGGAGCTAACCTTGTGATTCCTTAATTTTCCGCTGTGTTGAATGCGAGTAGTAGTTTAATTTAAAAGGGCTTAGGAAAACTGTGCTTTAAGAAGACTTCACCATACCATAGCCGAACTTTATTTAATACAGAATAAAGAGAATTTAAATAAGCGTAGCCGATGGGAAAAGGATACATGGTTATTTTTTTGTGTTGCTAAATAGTGACAGCATGATGTACGGAGCGAGCCGTGGAGCAAGTGTCGATGTGGAGGCGATACATCTGGTTCGTGAAGCTACATGCGGCGTCTGCCAGACATACTGTATGAACATTTTAAAACATTTTCCACATATCATGTAGAATTACTAGTCTCATCAGAAATGTAAACGTAGGACAAAGCTATAAGTTGAGCAGGTTTTGTAAGAGAGTTTTAGTTTTTGGTGTACAATAAAGTATATTCTATTCTATTATACATAAAATCAGCATAATAGAAATGTTTCGATGTGAATTTGTCTTTCATTTGTGACCTACTTATTTTTAATCAAGGCATGAAGCAGAGGCGGCTCTGTATATTTGAGTGCATGAAGTATTATATAAATAAATAAAAAATATTTTTAAACGTACAAATATTTTATGAATAAATATTTAATCAAATTTAAAAAGCACCAAATAATATTTATATTCCACGGCATTTTAGATTATATAAATCACCTTATTTTGTTAATAATTGTACTACGTAAGTACCTGTTTCAATATAACAACACTTTGATGAACATTTGAAATTGACTTTGTTAAATTCTGTACCCAGGCTTTCAGTGAACATTGTTATTACTTTATCTAATAGTAGTTTAGATGTTCAAATGTTTTTTTTAATAATTATTGTAATGAAGATAAGATATTTACCTACTGAAATACAATATTGTCAGATAACACCATTATATTTATTTTTTGTTCGTTTGCCGCCGATAAAAAAAAAACAAATCAAGGAAAAATCATGAATGCAATTGAAGGTTGACGAATAACATTTTAAACATAGTTTTTGTTCTCAGCTGATGCACCAGACCTAACACATGCGAGGACGGCCAGGTGATGTCTCCCTAAAGAACTTGTACCTATGTTAAAGTGTATTTAAGCTGATTGTCAAAATATACCATTACAATACTCGTAGATCACTTGTTTTACATTGTAGTTTAGCTAAGTTCCAAAATAGGATTTTTTCCGTTGGATCCCACTTTAATATTTTTGGCGTTGGATCCCACAAAACATTAATTTGTATTTCCGTTGGATCCCAAATAAGTTTTATTGTCGTTGAATCACAAAAAATATTTCCGTTGGATCCCAAATGCTTAAAAAAATCTGAATGCGGGTACTTTCAACAACAAAATTGTTATTAATACAATGAGATTATATTTTATATTGACTGACCACATTATAGTCCAAATTTTGCCTAAATACACGAGATTCAAAACGAAACACACGCTGGCATTAGGATGTGCCCGTCGTGGGTGGGCTCGGTTGGTCCCCAGAATTGGGCCCCATTTCGACCGAAGCTTCCTATACAAATTCAAATTCAAATAATTTATTGTGGATCATAGGTACATAAGATGTTGTGTTGGTTACAGGTAGATCTCCTATGTCCCGCCGTTGAGGCATACAAAATTCATAATATCAGTATATTTGAAATACAAAGCAACATATTATCATGCAATACAAATAAAAATTAAATAAGTATAATATACAATGTCAAATTATTAGTTAGTAATGCTACAAAATATTAAAAACAATTAAATAATGTCGCTTCATAGTTTGTGAATAATAGTTTACAAATTCATGCTTATGCACCCATTGGTTTGTTGTAATAAACCGGCTATTTCAGTGTCTTGTCATTTAGAAATTCTATAATAGAGTAATAACATTTACTTTACAATAATTCATGGAGTTTTTTTTAAAGGCACACAAACTTTGTTTTATTTTCGTTGTTTGAGTTTTTTCTATATTGCCAGAGAAGTTCGCGTTTACGCTTACTGCACATTCTTATTCTTTTGATAACCATTTAGGTCTTGAAATATTTTTAATGCGGATTTTTTTTATAGGAAAACATAAGTTATATATTAAGCTGAATGTATCATGGAATGAATTGTACGCACTGTTAGGGTCTGTAGACCCGTATACACTGTGATACGAGATTTGACTTAAATACTTAGCAAATAGACATCTATTTTCTTTAGTGAAACTACGTTTATATACATACCAAAATGCAATAGGACTACACTTTTTTACTGGACATTTAATTATTTGTGCGGTATGGTCGGATAGTGCAAAATCTCTGATTTCACCTTTGCATCCCTTAATATTATGAGCTATGTTGTCAATAGAGTTATTACTAGCGCTGCGTGTTACCTGTTTAAACTGAAGGGTAATGTTAAAGCCTAACAGTAGTTCCACAAACTCCATAGACATTTTTGAATTATTTGTAGTATCTATGTTGAAATCTCCACCGATAATTATATTTTTACTTTTAATACATAACTTACCCAAAATTTTACTTAAAATTAAAAAGAAAGTATTTAATGTTCCGATTATTTTGTTCGGCGGTCTTCTACAGACCGCCGAACAATAAAATATATATTTTGTGGTCAATTAGTTCAATAGCAGAACATTCAATAATATTTATGATAGACATTTTGTTAACATAATCGAGTCTTCTAAATCGTAGTCCATTCTTAATTAAAATACATGAGCCTCCATGTCTACTACATCTCATACAGTATGATCCCAATATAAAGTTAGATATCTGTAAGTATTCCTCGTCACCTTTCCTCATGTTATGTTCCGTAATGTACAATATGTGTCCACCTTTATACCGTCTGTCGCCAATTCATCTAAGCACACTGATAGCATATCCGATTTATTAATCAAACCATTAATATTTTGATGCATGATAGTTATACAATTATTGACGAAATAAATTATCACAGGTAGAGTTTTTGTTTGTTTGAATTACAGAACTTTTGTTATTTTTTTCATATGATACGGAGGTGTCATTTTGTGTTCTGTCGGCGTTGTATTGTATTATACTTTCCATTTGTACTTTAATGTGCTTGAAAATTGTGTACATGCCTAAGTCATTGATTGCGCCTGTTATCTTTGAAAACATTGAGTGGTCATAGGTTAAATGCTTGTTTGAGTCAAGCGAATAGCAATGTTCGTGAGTTATAATATCGAGATACAGGAGGTTATTGAAATTTTCGATTCTCCAGTTATACATATTCGCATAACTTTTGCACTTAAACGTAGGGACGCATAAAATGGCATTAGTGTGTTGCACTTTTTTTAGTGATTCTCTTATAGTTAGTATCAGGTTGATGGAGTCATTTGTTGAGTTGAAGTCTGCCTCGCCAATTAAAATTACACAGAAGTCCTCCATTGTGAAGTTTTGCAGCTTAAGTTCAATTCCATGCAATATTTGTTTGATGCCACAGTTTGTCTTTAAGTAATGACATATTTGAGTATTTGGGCCTAAAGATTTGTCAGCAATTGTTAATATTTTGTTATTGTTGTGTGTGCTCAAAATGCAGATTCGCCGAGATGGTGTGTTTTTTTCGGTCAATATACTGTCGCACATCTGAGAACTGCATCCAAGTTTTGACACATTTTGATGTAGATATTAGAACTATTTGGTTCCTGAGTAGGCTCGTTTAATGCATCTTGTTTATGAGAATCTGTTTGCGTCTCCGTATTCTTGAAGAGGCTGGAGTTCTGAGAGAAGACATTTGATGTTTGCGTCTCCTTATTCTTGAGGCTGGGAGAGTTCTCATGGAAGTTATGTTGAGTTTTACATAGTTCGTTATTTGTTGAGTATTCTGTGTTGTACATTTAAGGGCAAGTTTCATTCTTGCGTTTGGGAGTTAAACTGGTTTTGTCAGGCGTTGAGCATAGTTTTTTGTAAACGTTCTTTGTTTTGATCATGTTTTGCAAATCGGCCTTTAAACGAAAATTCTCATTGTTTAAATTTTCAATCTCTTGATGCGCGCTCATTAATTGCATAGTAAGACTTTTATTTTCTTCAGTCAGATCATTTAAAATCCCACTGTTATCATGCAAGCTGTCTTGTAAGCTCATCATAGTGGTGTCCAGTATAGTTTTTTCGCTACTTACATTTGTTAAATCAGTTAATGAGCTGGTTCTAGAAGGTTTACGATAGGTGATGTTGCTGTAGCTAGAATCTATTTTTATTTATTTTATTATTATTATCGGCGTGTCCTCTAGCGATCTGTCAATTCCTTAGTTTGCGAACTTCTTTTTTGTTAAGTAAATAAATGGTTTATCAAATTCGAAACTTCACAAAAACTATTTTTGAAGTATATTGGGGTTCGAACTCTCGCCGAGTCGTTTAAGCGTGGTTCGAGATACCCTGTTGTACCGCAAGGCCACAATGACTTAGTATAATCTCTTCAAATACTCAATACTATTCTTCATAAACAGTTTTTAAACTGGATAAAACGGTTGGAAATGACTCATGCACTTGGAATTTTTTCGTTGTCAAACAGTTCGTCACTTTGTTTTTATTTAGAATTTCATTATATTCATCACTTTTATCAGTTTTAGGCTTGTTATTGTGCTTATGTTTTAATAGATTTATTACCTTGTTTATATAGTAACACACTTACGATGTTTAAATACTTATTTAATATATATATTTTTTTTAATTTTTCACTGTTTTTTTTCAATAGTTTTTGCAATATCGCTTTTCAGAGCACACTATGAGTTTATAATGTTCACTAAACGAAAATTTTGTGATACTTTTTATAATGTTCACTAGACGAAAACTTTCACTGCCATATTTTAATGGTTATTCTTGTTTTTCTTTCAGTATAAGGCTGTCACATATACATAAACTTGTTATTTATCTAATTATTTAAAAAAAGCTCTCAAAAACGGTGATTCACTATTTTTTGTAAATTTTTGAACATAGATTCGATTTGATCGTGTACCTCGCGTCCGACGGGTAGACGGAGAATCACTCGACGTAGAACATTACACCCGCGGCCGTCGATCCGGTCTCCGTAGAACCTCGCCAGAACCCCACTATTAGCACTGAACCTTCGAAATCAAGTTCTAGATCTAGTGTGTCACGTTCTTCACGGTCAAGGCAAGTTAGTTGACCGCAGAGGCACTTTTAGCTGGAAGATCACTGGAAAGGGAAAGGCAACTGCAGCTACGTGAACAGCAAGCCTTTCTACAGACTCCGCCATCTCCTGCTTACGTCAGTTTATGGCCCGTTCAGATGTTCTACGAAAAATCCTGTCAGATAACGGCACCGCTTTTATTGGGACAAACCATCAAGTATCTAACTGGAGTTTTTGCAACGCTATGCAAGAATCTTTTGCCAATAATCAAATCGAAAGGAGCTTCATTCCACCTGCGTCGTGCTTTATGGGTTAGAGTTGGGAGAGACTCCATAAAGTCAGCCTTTCTGGTTACTTTAAGAGCAAAGCTCCACGCGAAGAGCTGCTACACACGCTTCCATTAGAAGCCAAAGCAATTTTTAATTCGAGGACTTTGACATATGTTGCACCTAATAAAGAATATGAAAGCCTCAAACTTTTTAATTTTCTAATAGACAGCTCATCAAATCCGCAGTTATCTACCTCGCTGGACGATGGACTTTTTTCAATAAGAAAAGACTCGAAAAAAGCTCTTCGCCACTTTTAGTTTCTTTTTTTTTGTTAAATCACTGTGAGTGTATCACTCAGTGGATTTATTTTCGTTGGATCCCACTTTTAGATCCCATTTTTAGGTATTAACGATGGGTCCTATTTCCTATTCCCGTTGAATCCCATTTTATAACAACATCATGTTGTAAGAAAACAATTTTGTTGTTGAAAGTACCCGTATTCAGATTTTTTTAAGCATTTGGGATCCAACGGAAATATTTTTTGGGATTCATCGACAATAAAACGTATTTGGGATCCAACGGAAATACAAAATAATGTTTTGTGGGATCCAACGGAAAAAAATATTGAAGTGTGATTCAAAAGTGAGATCCAACTGAAATAAATCGATATGCCAGGTACCAACTTGATGCACTTGAGTCGATTGACAGACAGGCCAAGAGGCTCATCGGCATCGGCAATGATGCGCTGGTCGACTAAAAGCTCCAGAGCTCCGGTTTTCTATCGGTTACATTTCGGGGAGTGTGCGATGGAACTGCACAATTTTTTCCGCCTAGCCCTTTCCATCATCAGACTACAAGACGTCCGGCAATGCGCCATTGGTAAATGGGGGATACCTCACCCATACGCACAAAGCGTTATGAAAATACTTTCATTGTGCGTACAGCTAATGAGTGGAATTCCCTGCCAGCGTCCTTGTTTCCTGATAGCTACAACGTAGGGGTCTTCAATTTAAGAGTACTCGTATATGGGTTACTAATAAAATAAAAACAATTAAAATAAAAAAACTATCAACTCAAAAGATAATTACACAAAAAAAATAACCGTGTAAAATTAATGCATACGTATATAATGTTATCGTAGCGCTTTGCTACGAGCCGCTACGACAGTTTACGGCGTGCTACGAGAACAACGCAGTCATAACTAGTGATGGTTAACATAACGTAAAGCAACTTAAAGCAGCGTGCTTATTATACATAGCATAAAGCAAACGCTATCGTAGCACTCACTTGGCGCTATGCGCTATTTGCTTAATTCGTTATAACGCAGTATCGCGCAAATTGCGCGCAACGCTAAAACGTAAATAAAGCAAGAAGCAGGTGGCGGCCTGCTAGTGATTGTTATCGGTTGCACGCGTGATTTGCGATCCCGTGCGGCTCACGTAATATACCTACGCTATTTCTATTATGCATCGAACTTTTTAGTTTAAACAGTGATAGGACACGTATTATTAATTAAGTATAATTGTGTAAGTAAAGACGATTGATTGAGCGATTGTGTTGTTGTTTAATGTTTTGTTTTTGTGTATGTGTACTGGACGAAAATGTCTAAAAGAAATAGTGATTAACCAATATGGAACTTAAAGTAGTAAAGTAGAACTTAAAGTATGAAGGAAAGTTCATTGTTTATTCTTTACTGCTCTATTTAATCGTAATAAATTCATAAAAGTTATATAATATTTTTAAGCATGCTGTCTGTCCAATGAGTCCAACGCTAGGGTAGCGAGTTAACAAACACCGCGCTTGCTTTATTCGAGCCCACCCCGCTTCCGTGCGTTATAATAAAGCGTGTAAAATAACGCGGTTAGAATATAAAGCTTATAGCCTTAAGCAAGTTATTATCAAATAGCAACTTTGAACACTACTAGTCGTAACCGTCGTGGAATGTTCATACTTTATTAATTTATTGTTTCGTTCCACAAAATGTAACTATTTCTGAGTGTCTCGGCATTGCAAAATCATCATAATTGCAGCTGAAAGACGTCCACTGCTGGACATGGACCTCCCAAGCGTTGCCATACCGACCGGCCTGTATTTCTTCACTTATATTTTAATAATATTAAAAAGCCAGGTATTTGTTTCCCATATTATAAATAACTTCCGTTTTTTAAGTCGGTTAAAAATACATAAACCGGTTAGATCAAATGTTACCTAAACTTACTAATCTATTGTTCCAAGGATTCTGTCGGCGACCACCCAGGTTGCAATTTGTAAATATGTATTTCATTTATGCATTTCGGCCGGGCGATACGGCCTGTTTGTTTCACATCTTACTTTTTACTATACAGAGTGTTTTTTTTCTAATTGGGCGTGAATGGCCCAATCCGAAACTATGAGGAATAGCGGCAAACACTCAATATAAGCCTTTTCCTTAAGTTTACCATATGTCATTACTTCCCAGAATTTGATCCTCATTAGCGAAACTATCGAATGTTGTAATAATACAGCAGGTGTTATTTCCTGGCTTGAAAACTCCAATGATGCAGTTTTAGTTTTCAACAAAATCGGTCTCGTGCAAGGCGTTCCAGTGCCTTGCAGAAATTAAACCAATGGAACACAAACTTACAAATACTTACTATAAGTCCAGGTTTTCCCACGATGTTTTCCTTCACCGTTCTAAGCGATGTCCAAGATAAACTAAGAAAGTCACATTAGTACTTGTCCGGATTTGAACCCACGACATCCAACACGAGAGGCGAGCTCTTAGCCACTGGGCCACTACGACATAATATCTTTAATATTTTACGCAAGTTCGTTTTTAGACAATACCAGTCAAGAAACATATTTATATTGAGACATATGCGGCCCTGAAAAGGGCCATTTTTTTGGATGTGTCAATCTACAAACACAGTGTATGTAGTCAGTCAGTCAATGCAGGTGTTGACACTGTGTGAGATTGACGTCTGCATCCACTGAACTCGTTTCTCTGTAACAAGAAAATTGCACGTTAAGGCAAATCACATAAAATTTATATATATTCGTTTGATTAATAAGAATCTCTTTTCTCAAGTTCTATTAAAAATATATATATAAATTATGATAATAACAAAAATGTTAACAAGAGAAGTGCAACATGTCACAGAAACTTACGAAAATCGTCGTCATCCAAAAGTTTTTGATGATCCGATGATGAAGCTTTTGAACGGTTTTCTAAAACTTAACCAAGTTCTAAACAGACCTCCACACCAGCAACTAAAAATAAAACAATTAGAAATGATTTAACAGTGTTAAACAGTATAAAAATAACAAGTACCTGTATGAAAATGTCAAGTCCTTAGAAACGTATTCTACTTACTTAGATCTTCCAACATATTTATATTACGTAGTATATCCGCGATTGGCTCAGCTTCTCTCGCTTTACGAATTTTCTCATTCACTAATACCAAGAGGTCCACCAGCGGGATCTGTGCATAAATAAAATAAAATACAATTTTGCATAATATAACACAAAAAAAGTTAATTAAGAGCTGAATAAGTGCTAATAACTCACATTAGGGTCAAAACCGGCAGCTACAGCTAATCGTTGTGTAGCTTCAGCCAGCTCTTCGCGTCGCTCTCTTTCATATTGCGCATTACGTGCGCGTCACTCTTCCTGTGAACAAAAAGAAAACAAATTAGTATTCATAAATAAATTAAACAAAACTAGAAAATGTAAGAAGTATTGTGTTAATACGAACCCTAGTTAAAGGAACACGATTTTTCCCTGCCGGTCTACCGCGACGTCTTTGCAGCGCCGCAGAATCTGAAACTTGTTTCTGAAACAACAAAACATAATTAATAAAAACCTAAATTCATAAATAATTATTAAAACAGTATATTTTTTTTGAGTGATAAAATAATACTTATAACTGCTAAGAATAACGTACCATCAGTTTCTTGCATTTGCCCATTTTTTGGATACTCCGAGAAATCCACCAGGCTATAACTACACTAGTTCGCCACAAACGAAATAATGAGAACATTTTTTTTGGACACCAGTTTATAAAGGTACCTACTTGCGGAGGGTGCCAACCCAAAGGGGGAGGAGTTAACCTGAGCGACCTCTGCTATTGGTTGGGAAGGATATAGTTATGATTTTTTTGTTAGAAGTTACATTAAACTAACATCAACATTTTTCGGGGTTTAAAGACACTGTTTGAATGTCAGAATACTATTTTATTTAAACATCATACTTAATAAGTTAACGGCTTGAAAGTTGAGCCTTATATAACTCTTCCACAGTTTTCAAAAGCTTTGGGGGCTCATATGATTTAATTTAAACATAGGAAGATAAGTATCTACCCTTCACCAGATCCACATGCGCAAGTATTTATAATTTCTTAATTTTACTCTTGTAATAATATTTTATCTTAAAATTACTAGGTAGACTATTTAAATGTCAAAGTTACTTATTTCTCTGAGAATCTCCGACTTGCGAAAACTAAAAGAAGCTGCGGTAGCGCCTGCTGATCTGGCCAGAACAATGCAAGTACATCAATCATTGAAATCTATTGTGACTTTTGATTATAATACAATATTATATAGCCTTTATTCACAATTTTGGATAAAATGGTTTTACAAGTTCTCTATATGGTATAAGAATAATATTTGATGCCACAACCTACACGAATAATTTATTATATTAGTATAGATTAGATCTGAGTGTCTCGAAATTGCAAAATCATTATAATTTCAGCTGAAAGACGGGCAGTACATGGGCCACTCAAGCGTCGCCACATCGACCGCCCTGTACTTTAAGTATTTTAAGAGAAATCTAGATTACACGGATACCACCGACTTTTTTACTACTTTAACTACGAATAACAACAGACCACAAATATTTTCAATAACGATAGAAAGTCAGGTATTTCTTGCCCTTATTTTAAGAGAAATACATACACAGGTTAGATCAATTGTATCTACACTTTCTTTCCTATTGTTCCGAGAATTCGATCAGCGACCACCCATGTCGCGAAATTTGTTAATATTTCATTTTTGCATTTCGGCCGGCAGATAAGATAAGGCCCGTTTGATTCGCATAAAATATAAATGAAAAGGATTTCTAAAAGTTTCATTATGGTTTTACTATGAACCTGCTTTACTAAGAATGTATTGTTTTGAAGTTACTAAGCGTGTCTACTATTAAATAAAACCATTGCAGGCCAGTGTTATCAGTAGAATACTAATAGTTCAAGGCTAGTGTTAGTGTAACTAGTATTGCATACTTTTTCCCCATATTTTGTAATACTGTTATAATACATTTTGATGTTTATTTTAATGTCTGCTGCAAAGTTCTCGACTAAACAGAAATCATCTAACTACAAGCTTTTATTTAACTTGCCTTGTAAGATTGTTAGGCAGTGAGTATCTATCTTTCAACCTGATTTTAAAACATTTAGAATTCGCCAACTGATTGAGATATTTTTGCATACACTTTCAATTTGTATTCACCAGGACGATTTAAGAATGAGGGCACAGTCTTCGAGCTTTCGCTGCGTCCCCGCATCCCGGGACACGGGTGGCGGCGGGCACATGAAGTCATGGCTACTCGACGCAAACACTGCATTTTAAGCTTTAGTTTTAACCTATTTATACAGCACCAATGCTGGTACATATCATACATATAGCATTAAACAAACTATTTAAAAGTCATCACATAATAACACTATAATTTTCTGTTCTAGGTTCAATTTTGAACAGTTAAATACTTTACGTGAGAAATTTTCCATACAAAATATCTGCTGAAAAATTGTACGATATTGTTGTGAAATATGCTGCAATCCGGCTGAATATTTTAAAGGGTTTTATTGAAGTCTGGTCAGTATGTTGTGTTGGCCAGTTCATCAGGCTCTAGCACAACTGCGAAGGAGTAGGATGCAAGCTCGTTTCCTGCGGGTGGCGGATACATTTACTACATTTAGGAGCTAAAGAGTTAATAGGATGTAACAATAGACGGTCTTATCGCAAGTAGTCGGTAATCACGGGACCTGCAATCTTGTACCGGGAAACTATATTGTAAAGATAACGAAAACAATAGATGAAATTCCAGCGAAATGTTTTAAAGTAGAGATTACAGACATACAAAGGGTTTTAAAGTTTTTTACTACATTGAGTTTTGCTTTTATTGTTAGCTTATGGTATAGACAGTTAGTGATAATTATCTTCTGCCAGCGGCTTCGCCTTCGTGAAATTCGGAAAATTTCAGTATTTATAGACCACCGGCGTCGAACTTGTCATAATTTTTAATTATTGTGGAAGAAATACTATGTAAACTTTTTAGAAATATTAAATTAGTTTTCGTTTGTGTTATTAGTTAATTATTTATTCTCTATTAGTTAATTGTTACCTGTAAAATGTTAGCTATCTATAGCTATAGCATTGTTTAAATATTTCAATTTAAAACGGATATTTAATAAAGTGATAAGAATAGCAGCAACATCAACTACATGCATAGATATACGTATTATACTTAAAAGAAATACATACAATATTTATATCTGGCTTGTGGCATCAGATCTGATCATAGTTACAGGTCAACTCGTATTTATGCGATACCTTACGTAATAAATGTGTAATAAGCAACATATTAGCAAATATTGAATTTGCAAATAGGTCGTTGGTGTGCCTTATTGAAATAAATAAATATATATGTTGTTAATCAAATGATATAAAAAGCCAACGAGTATGGAACAACTAATAATCAGTTAATAATAATTTCTAATACATTTATTTTTTGTAGATGAAATACTCCAGAGGAAAAAGGCACTGCTTTTATAGTATATGAAGACATATTTGATGCCGAACATGCGCGTGATCAACTGTCAGGTTTTAACGTTTGTAATAGGTCCCTAGTAGTATTGTACTACAGGTCCAACAAAACTTTCAATAGCATGGATACTAAGAAGAAACAGGAGGAGATAGATGCATTTAAAAATAATTATGGTATTTTAAGTAAGGATCTTATTCTCGTCACTAACTTAAGTTGTTTAATTTTAATTCAAAATGTTTTTTCGTTAAATGTGGGATATATGTCGTTCATCGAGAATTTTCTGCATACTGTATAAAGTAACACATTATGAGCCTGCTGTCTATTAGACATTTAGCATCTTATTTGCAAAGCGCAGTTTTTAAATTACTATTGTAACTTTTGTTTACTTTGTATTTTTTTTTGGTTTGATCAAAAATTAATTCTCTGAAATTGTAAAACATAGTATAGATTTTCTTTTGTAATTTAATTTTAAAAAATACTCTCGTAATTTTTGCCAAACCTAGTACATGCCTACATTTATATCTACTACGATTACTCAAACAATCAATTATAACTGTAAGCCGCTATGACACATCTCAAAAACAAAACGATATGAGCTTCGCTAATGGCGGATAATGTAACTAATTAACGATGTGATCGCTAATTATTGAACATACGAGTATTATGAAGAAACAATGCGTTTAGATGTTCATATTGTCAGAAGCTGATTATTCATGGTTCTGGCCAGACCATATCAC
Source organism: Orthosia cruda (assembly GCA_964057195.1). Classification (NCBI taxonomy): domain Eukaryota; kingdom Metazoa; phylum Arthropoda; class Insecta; order Lepidoptera; family Noctuidae; genus Orthosia; species Orthosia cruda. The sequence goes on along the minus strand of OZ059848.1, from coordinate 4,984,117 downwards.
GATGTAAGCAGCGTACATTTTCCATTTCATGAATTAAAAAAAAAACAAAATCATATTTTTCCAGAGACATTAATTTGCTATCCGGAATAAACTCCGTTAACTTATCTTGGTTTTTTTTCGCTGCCGCTGTTTGTTATTGAAATATAAATCTATTGTTGTTAGAAATTATTATTTACATATAAGGTAATTACTACATAATTTTAAAAATCTATCAAATATCGGTTATGCTCACCACGATTCGTTCATGAGTTTGATATTTAAATTACGCCATTTTGCGGCTTGCACCGTGCAGCCCCCACCTTAGAGCGTGTGGGTCCATAATGCATCTACGACAACATGTGCCCTCCCCGCTCCCCACGCCCCTTGATGTAGGAAGGCAGCGAAAGCTCTACGACTGTGCCCTCATTCTTAAATCGTGCTGGTGAAGCGCAGACGTGTCTAAGTAAAGTTCTGGAGATTTCAAGAATTAGCGTATTTTTTCAACTTTCTGGCCAATCCTCCAAAATGGACTTCAAAGCAGATTTAAGGTTTGTCGATGATTTTTGTGAACAAGAAATCAAAGCCCTGTCTAATTGGATACGACATCTTCGAAAAACATCCCGAGCAGCCGAAAGAAAGGAAGATTTAAAACTAGTTGCCGTTTTGAATAATTCTCGATTGCGTTCAGAGTCTGAACTTTTGTCAAAACAACGAGAACGTGCCAGGAGGTGGGATCAATTACTAGCTGATCTTGAAGTGAGCAGTGATGAAGAAGAGGTCACCAAGCAACGCTGAAAGAAAATTGAACAACTTTGGAAGATTTTGTTTTAGGGAAACAACAATGGGTTGCACCCGGTACGGTTTCGGCGGTTAGACACTGCCGTTACCCGTCTGCACGCAACCAACTCTACATACACTGCGTATGTGGAAGCGCACCTCCAAAAAAAAGGCCCTTTTCAGGGCCACATATGATTCGATATGTTTCTGGAACAGAAATGTCTAAAAACGAGCTTACCTAAGATATTATGTATCTAACTACATTCATACTTGATAAGTCTTTAAATTCTGAATTTGGTTGATATTATTAGGTACTAGCTAAATGATTTACAGTTATTAATTTATTCTTAAATAATTTTAATATTAAGTAATGGGTATGAAAATGAATGACTTACAAACTAGAACATACTTACATAGATCTACTACGATTAAACAAACAATCAATTGGTGCATTATTACTTATTAGCTTTTTTTATCAGAAAAATGTACGCAGCTATGACACATCTCAAAAACAAAACGATAAGAGCACCGCTAACGGTGGATACTGTAACTATTTTACGATATGACCGCTAAAGATTAAACATACGAGTATAATGAAGGAACCGGATCATATCGTCAAACGCTAGTTATTCATAGATTTGGCAAGGCAATATCATGATGCGAGTAGTGGGTATTTTCCATTTCATGAAACAAAAAGAAAATCACACAGAAACCTATTTTGCCAAAGAAATTAATTAACTATCCGGAATATACTCTGTTAACTTATCTTGGCGTTTTTCCTCTGCCGCTGTTAGTAGTTGAAATATAAATCGATTGTTGTTAGAAACTATTATTTAAACATTAGGTTAAGTCTTAATTCGAGGTTTGGCTCTCGCCTATTTCCTACGCCAATGTTGGACCATTTAAATATATGCCATAAATTGAAAAAAAAAATATACTGTGCTCCTATGTTTTCGTTGTTGATGATAACCCTCACAAGTTGCCCACAATTTCGCTGTTAGCAGAGGCCGAGTGTACAAATTTGGCAACTATAAATAAATGTAAATAAGAAAACATATGGGCACAGTATATATCTTTCTTTTTTAGTTCATAGAATATATTTAAATTGGTAAAATATTGTAGGAGGAAATAGGGGAGAGCCAAACCTCGAATTATGACTTTTTACTTAGGAAATTAAGTCGGATCTCTGCGACCGCATTTCCTCCTAATCTATCACATGTAAAACCACACATATATGGAGTTTTATGTAACCTCCCGGGAAACACATGTGTGTTTCAGCGCGTTTGGACCATAACTTAAGTTGTTTATATAATAATTTGTATTTCATAAACAATGACTTACAAGAATCTAAGCTGTGGAGTCTGAACATTGAACTAATGCACCTTTCTTGTGCTATGAAGACTATTTCCCTGGTTTATTGAGTTACCCCAGAAAAATCCGCCACATACTCTTTAAACTTATCTTGGCTTTATTCCGCTGCCGCTATTAGTAGTGGAAATATAAATCTATTGTTGTTAGAAATTATTATTTACACATTAGATAAATACTCCAAAATTAAAAAAAATTACCATATATCGGTTATGCTTGCAACAGTTCACAATGTTATCGTAGCGCTTTGCTACGAGCCGCTACGACAGGCTACGGTGTGCTACGAGAACAACGCAGTCATAGCCGTCGTAGAACGTTCATACTTTTTTTATTTACTGGCTGTCCCCCGCAGCTTCGCTCCCGTCAACTGGCCACCTAGCTATCCTACCTTATCTATCTACCCACCTACCTACAACCCACCTACACTAACTAGCAACCTTCTCACTGCTCTACCTAGCATCCTACCGACCCTACCCTACGTAGCCACCTACCTACATAACATTTAGTTTCTTTTTTCGGTTCGGGAGACATCGGTTGGATGGTTTCAAAGTCTATAACGGACCTAAGTCGAAACATTTTTTGTGTTTTTATATGGAGGGACATGGGACTCGAAGCGTCGCCACATCGACCGGCCTGTACTTTTCGTGTCCAGCACACTTCCAAGAACCCGGTACTAGTATTTTAACAGAAATCTAGATTACACAGATAACACCGACTTTTTACTACTTTAAGTACTATCACGAATAACAATAGACCACTAATATTATCAATAACGATATAAAGGCAGGTATTTCGTGCCCTTATTTTAGGAGTAATACATACACTGGATAGGTCAATTGTATCTATACTTCCTTTTCTATTGTTCCAAGAATTCTATGAGCGACCACCCAGGTCGCAATTTGTAAATATTTCATTTTTGCCTTTCGGCCGGCAAATAAGTATTGGATATCTAAAGTAGAGTATTCGGCATAATCCATTAAGTTTATATAGTCTATACGAGATTAAGTGGCAACACAACCAACACAACTACTGTCCGAACCACCGCGAAGAAATGGCGTGTTGTCTGGTGTTAAATAAGAATTGAAAATAAAATATCTGATTTGACTAACGGTGCTTTACTTCCACTCACTCAATGATAACAAAAATAAGTTATCTCCAATAGGTTATGGGCCCAGAGCGAACGCTCAAGCACCAAGAATAGGGTTGAAGTCAGTCAGATCGACACAGGATAGCATAGGGAAGTCTTATGAGAAAAAGACAAAATGGCGGCAAGCGCTACGTGCTCTTTTCCAAGATTAAAAGACGGAACCAACTTCTCCAGTTGGAAGTTCAGAGTAAAAACTCTAATAGAAGAAAGAGGATTAAGTGATGCGCTAAATAAAGATAAGAAAACAGACAAGGAAGTGAAAACTGATACCGATGTTAAAGCCAGAAGCGTCATCGTACAATGCGTTTCCGACAAGTTTATTGATATTATCAAAGGATGCAGTACAGCATTAGAGATGCTTACCAAATTAGAAGAAATCTTTGAGAGGAAAAGCGTCTTCAACCAGCTTTACCTACGAAATAAATTATTGTCACTAAAATGTGGTAACAATGAGAAACTGATTGATCACTTCATAAGATTTGAAAACATAATTTCTGAATTGGAATCTTCAGGGACAGAAATTAAAGAAAATGACAAGGTATGTCACCTATTGTTAACTCTACCCGACGAGTACGACACTGTAATAACTACATTAGAGACTATGGACAGAGAGCTATCTATCGACTTCGTAAAATCAAGGATGTTAGATGCCGAACTAAAAGTAAAGGGAGAACAAATTAGTACAAGCAAGGAAGCCGATGCTCACAGCTTCCTCACATGCTATAAGTGCGGCAAAGAGGGCCACAAGGCATTTCAGTGTAGAAATAATCAGCCTAACAGAGGAAACAACAGAGGCAGACGAGGAGGAAATCAAAGAAGTAGAGGAAGGTATTCCCAAAATAAAAGTCAAACCACTAGTTCAGCAAATACTGCAGAACAGCAGGAGAGTAAAGACAACAACTCGGTTACATTCTTCGCACAAGCATTTTCTACAAAAACAAGTGAAAACATAAAAAGAGAAATAGAATTTGTGATAGACTCAGGAGCGACCTACCACATGATTAATGTTAAATATGAAAAGTACATGATAGACATAAGAGAAATACCAGAAATAAAAATCCAAGTAGCTAATGGCAACATCATATCTGCAAAAAGGAAGGGAAAATTAATAGGTATAAGTAGAGAAAACATAAAAATTAATATTGATTGCCTAATTGTTGAAAAATTAGCACACAACTTGCTATCAGTGTAAAGATTAAATGAGAAAGGTTTAAAAGTAACTTTTCAATTATCTAAAACTGTAATAAGCAATGATAAACATGAAATAAAATGTGAAAACAATGGGAAATTGTGTACAATTAAACTAAACCTGAATCTAGATGCTATGTTAACAAACAAAACTGATGAAAATTTATGGCATAGAAGAATGGGTCATATAAACTATGGAAGCTTGAAAATCCTAGGATTACCACTATCAAGTGAGCGCTGCTCCATATGTATTCAAGCCAAAGGTACGCGTCAACCATTCAGTCCCACTCCAAAGCCAAGAACAGAGCAAATAGGTGAACTGATTTATTGTGATCTTGGAGGACCTGTCACACCCTCAAGCAGAAAAGAAGAAAGATATTATCTAACAATAATAGATGATTATTCACATTTCATGGAAGTACATCTCCTCAAATCGAAAGACGAAGCCAAAGGTTATATAATTAATTACATAAAAAGAATGAAAAACAACGGGACAAATGTCAGAAGAATTAGAACTGAGAGAGGCAAAGAATTTGTAAATAAAGAACTAGAAGTATTTTATAATGAAAATGGAATAAAACAAGAAACTACATGTGCCTATACACCCCAGCAAAATTCAGTATGTGAAAGAATGAATAGAACATTAGCTGACAAAGTGAGAGCTATGTTATTAGAAACAAATCTACCAAAACAATCATGGGGAGAAGCCATTCGTTGTGCAGCTTATATTATAAATAGATCTCCAACAAAAGCACTACAAGGAAATACACCAGCAAACATATGGTATGGAGAGAACAAACTTGATAAAATAAGAGTATTTGGCTCAAAAGCTTGGAGTGTCATATTACCTAAGCCAAGCAAATTAGAACCTAGAGCAAAACCTATGATTATGATTGGATATTGTGGATCAGGATACAGGCTATGGGATCCAAAGACAAATGAGATAGAAGAATCTCGAGATGTAAGGTTTGATGAGTCAGATTACAAGTATGAAGAAAATCAATGGAATAAATCCATCACTTATGATAAAGAAGAAGAAATAAAAGAACAAGAAATACAATATTTAGAGTGTGAAAAGGAAAACATTCCAGAATTAACAAATAAGAAAGACCAGATTATAGTTCAAGAACAAGACCAAAACAATTCAGAGAATAGAAGACAGAGATCTACTAAGCAACCAATAAGACTTATGTCAAATATGGCTTATGCATTAATGCTGGAAGATCCTATAAATTATGAAGAAGCTATAAAACATGAAGACTGGTCTGAAGCAATACAGAAAGAGTTAGAAGCACATAAAAAACATGAAACATGGGAAATAAGTGAACTACCAAAGGATAAGAAGGCCATAGACACGAAATGGGTATTCCGTACAAAGGCAGATAACACAAAGAAAGTTCGATTAGTAGCAAAAGGATTTCAAGAAGAAACAACTCAAAATATTTATGCACCAGTTGCTAGAATAACAACTGTAAGGCTATTTCTAAACAAAGCTGTACAAGAAGATCTATTTTTACAACAAATGGACATACCAACAGCATTCCTAAATGGTGAATTAAAGTCTGATATATACATAAAATATCCAGAAGGGCTAGCAAAAGAAAAAGGAAAAGTTTTGAAACTAAAAAAGGCACTTTATGGACTCAAAGAAGCCCCAAGATGTTGGAATGAAAAACTTAACAACTTTCTCATAAAGAAAGGATTCAGTCGTTCACAACGAGATTTCTGTCTATATACTGGAAATAATGTTTACATTCTCATATTTGTTGATGACATATTCATTATTGGAGAAGGACAGAGAATAATTGAAAACTTAAAAGAAGAATTTAAAGCCAAAGATATGGGTAACATCTGTAATTTTCTAGGAATGGAAATTAAGAGGTTGGACAAAGGAATAGAAATTAATCAAACACAAATCATCGATAAAATTTTATTAAAGTTTAATATGCAAGAAAGCAAAGGCATAAATACACCAATGGAAGTCAGTTTACACATAGATCCAGAAGAAGAAATATTAACCAACATTCCTTATAAAGAACTTGTAGGCTCACTGATGTATCTCGCTACAATTAGCAGACCTGACATAGCATATGCAACAGGATTCTTGAGTAGATACATGAATCGACCAACATTAACACTCTGGAAAGCCGGCAAGAGAATCTTGAGATATCTGAAACAAACAAAGGAAAAAGGATTATTATACAATAAAGCAGAAACTAATAAAAATTGTTTACAGGCATTTTCAGATGCTGACTGGGCAAGTGAAAATATTGATAGAAAAAGTGTAAGCGGAGTTACAATATTCCACCAGGGCAACTTGATTAGTTGGACTTCGAAGAAACAGACTTCTGTCGCATTGTCCACAGCTGAAGCTGAATATGTTGCTGCCGCATTAGCTGTAAGTGAAATAATTTTCATATTAGGAGTATTAGAGGATTTAAAGTTTTGTGAAAATATAAATAGTACATTGTTTATTGATAACCAAAGCACTATAAAGATGATTGAAAATTACGAAAATAGTAAGAGATCTAAACACATAGATATTAAATTACATTATATTAAAGATATTGTAAGCAAAGGTTTAATTATGTTAAAATATGTGTCAACTAATGAAAACAAAGCTGATATACTTACCAAGTCACTGTCTAAGGATAAACACAATTATTTTTGTAATTCTCTCGGTTTAATGTGTTAAGTAATACATTATGTTAAGTACTACTATGACAATTTAGTAATATAAGTTTTAATTTTGTGAAATATTCTGTTTACAATGTTTGAGAGTTTGAGGTTATACGTGAACTATATGTTGACATTTGTTAAATATGTCAAATTCAAATCATTAATGTCAAGTGTCATTTTTTTTGTGTTGCCAAGTTTGTAAAATTTTTGTTTGATTGTAACAAGTCCAAGTTTAGTAATTTAGTAGTTTTGTATAATTTAGAGAAAATCATAAACTTGAACTTGAGCCGGGGTATTGGATATCTAAAGTAGAGTATTCGGCATAATCCATTAAGTTTATATAGTCTATACGAGATTAAGTGGCAACACAACCAACACAACTCCTGTCCGAACCACCGCAAAGAAATGGCGTGTTGTCTGGTGTTAAATAAGAATTGAAAATAAAATATCTGATTTGACTAACGGTGCTTTACTTCCACTCACTCAATGATAACAAAAATAAGTTATCTCCATTAATAAGGCCCGTTTGATTCGCATAAAATATAAATGAAAAGGATTTCTAATAGGGTTATTATGGTTTCACTATGATCCTACTTTACAATGAATATATTGTTTTGTTGTTACTAAACGTGTATACTATTAAAAAACTATTTAATTTGAATACAAAATGGTTTAGTTTCAATTCTAAATTCACCTAATAGTACGCCACAACATTATTATAGGTTGACATTTTTGGTTACACCGAAAAACTTTTTTGTAGGTATTTTTAATAAGATAATTACTTAGGTTTCCGTACCAAATGTAGAATTTTATTGGTACTTATTTGTTAGTAAAATATACGTAATAAAAACATTATCACCAAATTTCAATTTCATAGGTCAATGGGCAGACACGTTCATTAGACGGACACGTGAGTGTCAGCAAATATAGGGCTCCGTTTGGACACTTTGGTACAGAACCCTAAAGACGACAAGGTAATGCAGCTCAGCAAGTCTCGAAAAAACGATGCCATGTCTTGGATCCTGCAACGAAATGAATCAGAAAAGTACAGTAGAGAAGTAATTATGAGAAAACATAATTTCTACTTCCGATAACTAGGTTCGTAACATAACGCCTGTAATTCTCCAAGTGTTTGTTTTTGTCAAGCTCGCCACCCTGGTCACAACCTCTGCAACTCCTAGAAGCCAGAATATCAGGGGCGACGACCAGAAAATCTCTGAGTTTATGAAGCTGGGCTAATAACCACATTCCCAACCTGGAAATAAAGCCAAGGAGAGCTCACGGTCAGCAGTAGCTTTAGCAGTAAACTAACGAGGCAGTCAATCTAGTGCTGTAACAATTGTTGAGAATTTAAAGACAAATAACTCTACAGTCTAATCTTTTGTTGGGAAAAATATAAAAGACAGATATGTAGACGCTAAACAGAATGAATTTTCTAAGTGGGTGTGGATGGAAACATCAGAAACAACAAGGAATAGCAAAATTCACTCAAACAAGTCACGGGGCCGATTTTGATAAAAACTTAAACAGCATCACTGGTTTTTTGAAAAATCAATATTCCTAGCCAAGAATCAAACCCGTTGATTTTGAAAGGAAAACACACGCTGTATTATTTTACCAACCGACAGTGTCGTAGTCTTTGAGTGTTTCTCGTTATTCCTCATAGTTTCGGATTTAGCCATCCACGGCAACTTGTATAATTTACCGTGTGTACATCATCTGTTTAGCCTTTTTCAAGCTATTGAACTATTAAAAATCTTATCTCACTAATATTATAAATGCGAAAATGTGTATGGATTTTTGTTTGTTACTCAATCATGCAAGGACGGCTGAACGGATCTGGATAAAATTTGGCACATAGATAGATTATTTTCTGGAATAGCACATAGGCTTGGGATGTTAAAATAATTTTCAAGCAGGCGAAGCCGCTGGCAGAAGCTCATAGGAAATGTGCATGAAAAAAATATTTGTTTTGACAATTTGAAGTGACTCATTGTGAAAACTTCACAAAGACTGAACAAGATATTGAAAGGGCGTCATGCTTTGGCATCAGATGACACGTCGGACTCCTCATTTTAATTCTTAACTTTGACGCTTTATAACTTCGTCTCTGATCGCAAACGTAACTGAACCTGATGCTCAGCAGTAGTGCTTGCTGCCACTAGTCTAAAAGTTATAAATTAAATATATAAGTTGATAGTCCTTTAACAAGCTATTAAGTACTACTATTACTTACTATTTCAAGTAGGTAATTACTTAATAGCAACCTTATTTGAATTCGGAGAACAAACATTGTTCTAATTACGTTTGCAGCTAAGCAGTCAGACGGGTAGGTATGAAACTAAATACGTTTCATAATTACAGTAATTATATTCATCGTCAACCTTTTTAAGGTTGCCACTGCTGGGACACAGTCTCGTCAGAAAGGGAATTATACAAATTATTTATTAATTAATTGATCATTAATAGTGAATGAAATAACTTTAATTTTAACGTCATTAAAATCAACTTATCAGGATGCCAGTTTTTTTTGTCATGCATCATTCATAGTTTGTCGTGGTATTTAAAGTAAAGCATTTTAAAATTAATTTAAAAACTTTTTAAAACAAGCTTTATCGTATTTCTCTCAGCTATATAAAATAACACTTTCATTTGATACATCTTCCTTGGGAGTCAACCGTATTGGATTCGGAATATTATTCTTATATTATTCGAAAATTTATCTAACCGGGTGACCAATTCAAACGTGTTTGCAAAATCAGCTCAATCGGTTGGTAATACCAAACTGTTTTAAAACTAAATTGACAGATTTCACGTTACCCATACATGTTAACTATCTAACTACCAAGGCAAGTTAAATAAAAACTTTTAATTAGATGATTTCTGTATAATCTAGATTTGTGTTGGAGTACGTTTAGGTCCCTGCGGATGCGGAATGTGAGAAGTATGAAGCAGGTTTTTGTAATATGCATCACAAAAGATTTTAAAAGGTTTTATTGAAATCTGGTCCGTATGTTGTTTTGGCCAGTTCATCAGGCTCTAGCACAACTGCGAAGGAGTAGGATGCAAGCTCGTTTCCTGCGGATGGCGGATACATTTACTACAATTAGGAGCTAAAGAGTTAATAGGACGTAACAATGGACGGTCTTATAGCAGGTAGTCGGTAATCACGGGACCTGCAATCTTTTTTTTTTTTTTTTTTTTTTTTCCTCCTGTGGCAACACTACAGCTAACAGCTGATTTGAATTTGTCCTAATAATTTTAATTTTAAATAATAGATTTCCTTTATAATAAGGCCTATTTCCAATTTCTTAACTAGTTTTAAAGCGTAATTAAGTGTTTTGTGCTAAATACAGACACTACAAGTGCAAAATAAGTGTTGAAATTTAATTGTGTTTCGTTGACAGTTACCGGCTCAAGCGAATGTTACTTTTTCGCCTCGGTATCAGGTACAATACTATATATTTTACTTGATATTGGATTGTTTGCGTTTTAATATTTTGCCTACAATTGATTGGATCACTTTTATTGAGGTTACAAGTTGATGCCAATGACCTATAAAACGTAAACATAACCTTAATTAGTTTGGTGACAGAACTTCTTTCTTAACTATCTAAATTTCATTTTTCCGTTCAACTAATCATCTGTTACTCATTCCACTACTCTTTTCCAACATCATCTTTCTTATCTTTAGTCATGATTATGACTCGCAGCGCGCGGGCTCGCCTAGAAGAGACCAAACTCATTCAGGCTTTGAGCGAATTAAAGGCGTCTCAGGAGTTCTGTGACCAACTGATAAGGGAAAAAGATGAAAATGAAATAGAGTTCCTTAGGGTCCTTGACAGGAATAGTAAACTGAAAACAGAAATGGCTCAGTTATATATTCAACACACTGATGCCATAGCAGCCCGGGAAAGGCTCCAAGTTGTTGTGGACAGGTTCAGCCAGTGTAGCAATGAGTATGAACAAGCTCTTAGTCACAATTATTCACTACAACAGCAGCTACATGAGGCTCAAAGTCAGATTGAACATCTTGAAACAACAAATCATAACATCACTGCCTCGTTGAATCAAAGTCTATTCAATGAATTGGTGCCTGTTGCCCCATCAATGGTTACTGCAATAAACCCCTCTTACACACTAGATTTAACAGGTCATGATGATTCAAAATCAATTAAATCATTGAGGGTAGTTACTAGTAAAAATAAAATAAAAAAGTACATTAAAATTAACAAATACATAGTTAAAACTAAGAAAATGATCAAAAAACAAAGGTTTTTCATCAAAAATGTAAAACTTAATAGAGATAGGTTGCATCTACTTAAACAATTAGATATGTATTCATTTAATTTAGAAAAAAGTACTAGAAAATACCAAACTGACACTGAAGACTTGCGGTATGAACTTGACCATCTACAGGAGAAACTTACTTCTATGACCATCAAATATACAGCCTCTGAAAACCAAATGAGGGAATATGTATTGGCAATGAATGAGCTGGTAAGCTCACAAATTAACAAATGTGATCATTGTCAACCACCATCTGTTGAACCCACACCGGACCATTCATTGACAATATGTGATGCCACCATACCGCAGTCTAGTGCAAGTTTGCCATTAGAAATTACTAACTGTTTGCCTGAAAAGAATGTAAATACAGAAATAGTATTATTTTGTGATGAAATTGGAAAGGATTTAGGCCACTTGTTGACAAATAGATATCCAGGACACTCAATAATGAACTACTGTATGCCTGGATGTTCTTTATTTGACATAATGAAAAAAGTTATAAAATGCAATTTTAACCAGGATACCACATTATTAATATTTATTGGTAATAGGGGTAATGTGAACAAAGTAGAATTACTCCAACATTATAGAACTTTGTGCAACCTTAGTTTAAAAAAAATTGTGATGTTCACTTTCCCATACAGCCAAAGTTTGCCACAGGAAGAAAACAATCTTAGATATGAATTGAATAGGACATTACATAATTTAACATATAGTAGTAATTTATTCCATTTAATTGTCACTAACAATTATGTTGGTAATCACTTTTATTTGACAAAAGATAAATTTTTCATGGATAGGTACTTTCTTTCAAAGTATTATAAAAGACAGATAGCTGTGTCGCTATCATATTATTTTTCTATTACAGCCAAGAATTTGGCTAAACAACTTGCTTCTATTGAGCAATGCCAAGGAATGTTATTTAATTCAGCCAATGATTTGGTATCAGGAATTGATATTGATAATAATTTAAATTAGAAATTAGGACAATAGGGACAACCTCTTGCAAAATTATACAGGACAAAAATTGCAAAATAAAATCAAATAAAAGTTTAAATTCGGTAAATAGTATTAACCTGGTGCATCAAAATATTCAAGGATTTATGAACAAAGATTTAGAAGTAGAATTATTTATGAACTTTAACAGTATTGATATTCTTTGTATAACAGAACATTGGCTTAAAAGCCACCAGTTATTGTTCAATTTTAATAATCACCAGGTTGGTAGTTCATTCAGCAGAGTTAATGCTATACATGGTGGCTCATTGATTTTAGTAAGTAACCAGCTTAAATTTAAAGACCGTAAGGATATTGTGAGCCTATCTGTTGAGCGGACAGTTGAAATAGCTTGTATAGAATTGGAGCAGTTTATTGTATTAAGCGTATACAGACCGCCTTCAGGATTGTATGACTGCTTTGAAAAGGTAATGGATGAAGTGTTACACAAGATTTGTAACTCGAATAAATCCATTATCACTTGTGGTGATTTTAATGTTAATTTATTAGAAAACTCAGGTTCTTGTAGTAAAATAATAAGTCTGTTTCAGTCCTACAATCTTGTAAACCTATTTTTGGAGCCCACAAGAGTGCTACATGCTTAGATAATATTTATACTAATGTTATACCAGTCCACAAAGAAATTATAAATTTACTAGATTCTGATCATTGCGGGCAGAGGATTACTATACCAAACCAAAACAACAAAGTGGCTAAAAAGGATATCACTGTTAACCCCAAAACTGCAAGTCGCTTGGCAGCTTTTAAAGATAAACTCATTAATAAATTACCAATTTTGTCAATTGATGCTGATCCTAATCTTCTATATGATGATTTTTTTAGTTTATACTGTAAACAATTTAATTCGACCTTTGTTCCAAAGACTATCTCCGTTAATAGTAACGCATCATTCAGTGATTGGGCTACCATTGGTATTCATAAAAGTAGAACACGGCTTTATGAGCTGTACAGTGAAAGGACTTATGTAAACACTGCTGAATTTAATTTATATGTTAGAAATTATTCAAAATTATTTAAAAAAGTTTGTTGTTTGGCCAAGTCGCGTTATTTGAGCTCGAAGATTAAAAACAGTAGTAATGTTATTAAAACGACTTGGAATATTATTAATAGTGAAACAGGAAGATCTGGTAACCGAAATATTGACAAATCAGACTCACAAGTCGCAGTGGCCTTTGAAAATTTCTTTTCAGATATTCCCATTTCAACTACTAAATACTTAAATTCATCACCTTCTGTTGCAGAGTCTTTGCTAAAAGAAAATGTTAATGTTTGCAATTCGGAATTTCGTTTTGAACATATTACTTGTAAAGACATAATTAAAACCTTTCACACTTTAAGTGTTAAAAAGACTGCAGATCTGTGGGGTCATTCTGTAGAAGTTGCTAAGACTATTATTGACATTGTCGCACCTAGTTTAGCTATTATCTTTAATAATTGTATCGACTGTGGGGAGTTTCCTGACCTTATGAAAAATAGTAAAATAATACCTTTGTTTAAATCAGGTAGTACATCAGACCCTACAAATTATAGACCTATTTCAGTACTACCTACGTTTAGCAAAATATTTGAGAAATTAATTTTAGAGCAATTGCAAAGATTTTTTAATAAACATAAATTATTACATAGCAAACAGTTCGGTTTTACAAGGGGTCGTTCAACTACTAATGCCGGTGTTGAGCTTTTAGGACATATTTATAATGCATGGGAAGATAAGTGCGATGCCTTGGGAATCTTTTGTGATTTGTCCAAGGCATTTGATTGTGTTTTTCATGAAACGCTAATCAGGAAACTCCGCCACTACGGGATCCGGAACAGCGCTCTGGATCTTCTTACTTCATATTTGAGTAATAGGATTCAGACCGTTGACGTTAATGGAAAAAGATCTCCTGGATCTATGGTAACAATGGGAGTCCCGCAGGGCTCGATTCTTGGTCCTTTCTTGTTTCTTATTTATATTAATGACTTGCCTTACCTCATAAAGGATAACCATGATATAGTGTTGTTTGCGGATAATACTTCACTTTTGTTTAAACTTAAACGTCAGCAGCTGGATACTGACGATGTAAATAGCGCGATCTCAAAAGTAGTTCACTAGTTCAACGTTAATAATTTACTTCTTAATGAAAAAAAAACCAAATGCATTAAGTTTACCATACCTCACGTTAGGCAGGTGAAAACCGATGTGTTGATAAAGGGCGAAGAATTGAATCCTGAAAATAGCACAGTATTCTTAGGCTTAACTTTGGATGCTAAGCTTCAGTGGGGCCCACATATAGATAAATTGTCAAAGAAGCTAAGCTCCGCAGCTTATGCTGTTAGAAAAATTCGTAATTTAACTGACATAGAGACAGCCCGTTTAGTATACTTTAGCTATTTTCATAGTGTAAAGTCGTACGCTATTCTGTTGCGGGGAAATGCCGCCGACATCCAGACTATCTTTGTTTTGCAGAAAAGAGCTGTTCGATCAATTTATAAATTAAGCCCGAGACACTCTCTCAGAGAGAAATTTAAGGAGATTAATGTAATGACTGTGCCTTCTCAGTATATTTATGAAAATCTTTTATATGCCCATAAAAATAGAAAATTGTTTAAAAAATACAGTGATATCCATAACATAAATACTAGGAACAAACACAAATTTGTAGTACCTACAACAAGGCTCAAGAAAATAGGTGGCTCGTTTAGATGTCAATGTGTACGCTTTTATAATAAGCTTCCAAGCCACGTACAAGATCTAAGTCTTAATAAATTCAAGTCTTTCATTAAACGTAAGTTGTGCCAGAAAGCGTTTTATACAACAAAAGATTACATTGAGGACAAAAAGGCTTGGGATTGAGCTGCTCCAATAAATTTTGTTTTTTTTATTATATTTTTCACTATGCATTTTGTTATTATAAAAATTATTATTATTATTTTTTTGGTTTTCTTGCAATGACAAGAATATTTACTTTTTAAAGTATTATATTATTTTATTTTAATTATTGTGAATGTGAAGACTCTGTGGATATTTTTTTTTTTTTTTGTTTTTATTTAAATTTATCTTAGTTTTTAATCATGGTCTGGCAGTTTGAGTAGTTTATGCGGCCTACCCGAATGTCCTTTCTTTGGTATTGTTCGTCGAATCGTTGAGCTCCTTAAATTCTGAGTTGAGCTGCTCGGTTATTGACAAATGCGTGCACTGACTGGACAGGTCCACTCAATCTGGCTGGTTCTTTCCTCAAAAGACCATTTCAGACATAGTCTACATGGTATTCACATGATCTAATCAAGATTTTGTCAGGACTTTAAAAGAGACTGTGACCTCTGAGTTTGTTTCGGCCTTTCTTCTCAGAGTAGTCAGATAGGAAACGCCGACCTCATCTAGTTTTAAAAATATGTTCGACATGTAAAAGTGTTTGTACAAACTAACTTACAGAAATAAAATCATTTATCATTTATCATTTTATCACTTGTACCGGAAAACTATATTGTAAAGATAACGAAAACAATAGATGAAATGCCAGCGAAATGGATTAAAGTAGAGATTACAGACATACAAAGGGTTTTATTGTTTTTTACTACATTGAGTTTTGCTTTTATTGTTAGCTTATTGTATAGACCACTATCAGTGATAACTATCTTCTGCCAGCGGCTTCGCCTTCGTGAAAGTCGGAAAATCAGTTTTTTAGACCACCGGCGTCGAACTTTTTAGAAATATTAAATTAGTTTCGTTTGTGTTATTAGTTAATTATTTATTCTCTATTAGTTAATTGTTACCTGTAAAATGTTAGCTATCTCATTGTTTAAATATTTCAATTTAAAACGGATATTTAATA
This sequence comes from Orthosia cruda, assembly GCA_964057195.1. NCBI lineage: Eukaryota > Metazoa > Arthropoda > Insecta > Lepidoptera > Noctuidae > Orthosia > Orthosia cruda. The sequence continues at coordinate 4,967,857 of OZ059848.1, read as the reverse complement.
AAGTGATAAGAATAGCAGCAACATCAACTACATGCATAGATATACATATTATACTTAAAAAAATACATACAATATTTATCCCTGGTTTTCGGCATCAGATCTGATCATAGTTACAGGTCAACTCGTATTTATGCGATACCTTACGTAATAAATGTGTAATAAGCAACATATTAGCAAATATTGAATTTGCAAATAGGACGTTGGTGTGCCTTATTGAAATAAATAAATATAAATGTTGTTAATCAAGTGATATAAAAAGCCAACGAGTATGGAACAACTATTTATGGGTGCTTTATAGACTATCAGAAAGCTTTCGACTCCCAACACAACGATCTGATTTGAAAATGTAGTCCATTTTCACACCAAAGAATCGACGAAAAGTACATAAATGTAGTCAAGAACGTCTGCTCTAAATGTTAGGCTAAAGTGCGACTGAACAGAGAGGGAGCGGAGTTCCCCATACAAAAAGGTGTCCGACAAGGAGATCCGTTATCATCAAAGTTGTTTTCGGCGGTACTTGAGTCAGTGTTTAGGTTAGGTGTGTTTAGGTACCGGTAAACGGTTTGAATGTTATGAGGTAATAAAGAATATTACATACATACTGGAAGAGTTCGGATACGTGTGTAAAAGTCCAAAAATATTAGGTTTCATATTTGAAAGCTTCAATGCAATCTTGGCAAACATGCCAGCCTCATAGGATCAGCACAATACGGATAGTGACGAAAACTCTCATATCTTTTTATCTAATCTACCTCACACACTATAATTTTGCTCACTATCAGATACATTCCTTATATTTTCCATGCAAGATTTATATAAAGAACAAATATCTACTAACAAAGACTGCCTTAATAATCAGTTAATAATCATTTCTAATACATTTCTTTTTTCTAGAGGAAATACTCCAGAGGAAAGAGGCACTGCTTTTATAGTTCATGAAGACATATTTGATGCCGAACATGCGCGTGATCAACTGTCAGGTTTTAACGTTTGTAATAGGTCCCTAGTAGTATTGTACTACAGGTCCAACAAAGCTTTCAAAATCATGGATACTAAGAAGAAACAGGAGGAAAAAGATGCATTTAAAAAGAAATATGGTATTTTAAGTAAGGATCTTATTCTTATCACTAACTTAAGTTGTTTAAATTTAATTCAAAATGTTTTTTCGTTAAATGTGAGATGTAAGTCGTTCATCGAGAATTTTCTGCATACTGTATAAAGTAACAAATTATGAGCCTGCTGTCTATTAGACATTTAGCAACTTATTTGCAAAGCGCAGTTTTTAAATGACTATTGTAACTTTTGTTTACTAAATAGGCTCTGTAAACGTAGACTTTGTATTTTTTTTTTGGTTTGATCAAAAATTAATTCTCTGAAATTGTAAAACATATTTTAGATTTTTTCGTTTGAAATTAATTAAAAAAAAAATATTCTCGTAATTTTTGCCAAACCTAGTACATGCCTACATTTATATCTACTACGATTACACAAACAATCAATTATAACTGTTAGCCACTATGACACATCTCAAAAACAAAACGATATGAGCATCGCTAATGGCGGATAATGTAACTACGAGTATTTTACGAGGTGATCGCTAATGATTGAACATACGAGTATTATGAAAAAACAGTGCGTTTAGCTGTTCATATCGTCAGACGCTGATTATTCATGGATCTGGCCAGACCATATCACGATGTAAGCAGCGTACATTTTCCATTTCATGAATTAAAAAGAAAAAATAATACAAAATCATATTTTTACAAAGACATTAATTTGCTATCCGGAATAAACTCCGTTAACTTATCTTGGCTTTGTTTTCGCTGCCGCTGTTTGTAATTGAAATATAAATCTATTGTTGTTAGAAATTATTATTTACATATAAGGTAATTACGACATAATTTAAAAACACCATCAAATATCGGTTATGCTCACCACGATTCGTTCATGAGTTTGATATTAAAATTACGCCATTTTGCGGCTCATTGCATCGTGCAGCCCCCACCTTAGAGCGTGTGGGTCCATATGCGTCCACAACACCATGTGCCCTCCCCGCCCCCCACGCCCTTTGATGTGGGAACGCAGCGAAAGCTCTACGACTGTGCCCTCATTCTTAAATCGTCCTGGTGAAACGCAGACGTGTCTAAGTAAAGTCTTGGAGATTTCAAAAAAATAGCGTATTTTTCAAAATGTGTGAACTTTCTGGCCAATCTTTCAAAATGTGTGAACTTTCTGGCCAATCTTTCAAAATGTGTGAACTTTCTGGCCAATCTTTCAAAATGGGTTTCAAAGCAGACCCAAGGTTTGTCGTTGATTTTTGTGAACGAGAAATCGAAGCCCTGTCTAATTGGATACGACATCTTCGAAAAACATCCCGAGCAGCCGAAAGAAAGGGTGATTTAAGACTAGTTGCCGTTTTGAATAATTCTCGATTGCGTTCTGAGTCTGAACTTTTTTCAAAACAACGTGAACGTGCCAGGAGGTGGGATCAATTACTAGCTGATCTTGAAGTGAGCAGTGATGAAGAAGCAACGCTGAGAGAAAATTTAACATCTTTGGAATATTTTATTTTAGGGAAACAACCATTGGTTGCACCCGGTACGGTTTCGGCAGTTAGACACTACCGTTTCCCGTCTGCACGCAACCAGCTCTAAATACACTGCGTATGTGGAAGCGCACCTCGAAAAAAAAGGCTCTTTTCAGGGATACATATGATTCGATATGTTTCTGGAACAGAAATGTCTAAAAACGAACTTACCTAAGATATTATGTATCTATCTACATTCATACTTGATAAGATGATTGATAAATGATTCACAGCATTCAAGCTGAATGATTCACAGTTATTAATTTATTCTTAAATAATTTTAATATTTAGTAATGGGTATGAAAATGAATGACTTACAAACTAGAACATACCTACATAGATCTACTAAGATTAAACAAACAATAAATTGGTGCATTATTACTTATTAGCTTCTTTATCAGAAAAATGTACGCCGCTATGACACATCTCAAAAACACAACGATAAGAGCACCCCTAACGGTGGATAATGTAACTATTTAACGATATGACCGCTAATGATTAAACATACGAGTATAATGAAGAAACCGGATCATATCGTCAAACGCTGATTATTCATAGATTTGGCAAGGCAATATCATGATGCGAGTAGTGGGTATTTTCCATTTCATGAAACAAAAAGAAAACACACAGAAACCTATTTTTCCGAAGAAATTAATTAACTATCCGGAATATACTCTGTTAACTTAGCTTGGCGTTTTTCCTCTGCCGCTGTTAGTAGTTGAAATATAAATTGATTGTTGTTAGAAATAATTATTTAATAAACCTTAGGTTAAGTCTTAATTCGAGGTTTGGCTCTCGCCTATTTCCTACGCCAATGTTGGACCAATTTAAATATATGCCATAAACTGAAAAAAAAAAAAACTGTGCTGCTATGTTTTCGTTGTTGATGATAACCCTCACAAGTTGCCCACAATTTCGCTGTTAGCAGAGGCCTAGTGTACAAATTTGACAACTATAAATAAATGTAAACAAGAAAACTTATGGGCACAGTATATATCTTTCTTTTTTAGTTCATGGAATATCTTTTAAATTGGTAAAATATTGTAGGAGGAAAACATGGCATTATGACTTTTTACTTAGGAAATTAAGTCGGATCTCTGCGACCGTATTTCCTCCTAATCTATCACGTGAAAAACCACACATATATGGCGTTTTATGTAACCTCTCGGGAAACACATGTGTGTTTCAGCGCGTTTGGACCATAACTTAAGGTATTTATATAATAATTTGTATTTGATAAACAATGACTTACACAAGGTCAAGAATCTAAGCTGTGGCGTCTGAACATTGAACTAATGCACCTTTTTTGTGCTATGAAGACTATTTCCCTGGTTTATTGAGTTACCCCAGAAAAATCCGGCACATACTCTTTAAACTTATCTTGGCTTTTTGCCGCTGCCGCTATTAGTAGTGGAAATATAAATCTATTGTTTAAATTAAATTATTATTTACACATTAGATAAATACTTCAAAATTTAAAAAAACTACCAAATAACGGTTATGCTTGCCACAGTTCACAATATTATCGTAGCGCTTTGCTACGAGCCGCTACGACAGGCTACGGTGTGCTACGAGAACAACGCAGTCGAAGCCGTCGTAGAACGTTCATACTTTACTTATTTACTGGCTGTCCCCCGCGGCTTCGCTCCCGTCAACTGGCCACCTACCTACCTATCCTAGCCTACCTTATCTACCTACCCACCTACCCACAACCCTCCTACACTAACTAGCAACCTACCCACTGCTCTATCTAGCATCCTACCGACCCTACCCTACGTAGCCACCTACCTATCTGACATTTTGTTTTTTTTCGGTTCGGGTGACATCGGTTGGATGGTTTCAAAGTCTATAACGGACCTAAGTAGAAACAATTTTTGTGTTTTATATGGAGGGACATGGGACTCGAAGCGTCGCCACATCGACCGGCCTGTACTTTTCGTGTCTAGCACACTTCCAAGTACCCGGTATTAGTATTTTAACAAAAATCTAGATTACACAGATAACACCGACTTTTTACTACTTTAAGTACTATCACGAATAACAATAGACCACTAATATTATCAATAACGATATAAAGGCAGGTATTTCTTGCCCTTATTTCAGGAGTAATACATACACTGGATAGGTCAATTGTATCTATACTTCCTTTTATATTGTTCCAAGAATTCTATGAGCGACCACCCAGGTCGCAATTTGTAAATATTTCATTTTTGCCTTTCGGCCGGCAAATAAGGCCCGTTTGATTCGCATAAAATATAAATGAAAAGGATTTCTAATAGGGTTATTATGGTTTCTTTACAATGAATATATTGTTTTGTTGTTACTAAACGTGTATACTATTAAAAAACTATTTAATTTGAATACAAAATGGTTTAGTTTCAATTCTAAATTCACCTAATAGTACGCCACAACATTATTATAGGTTGACATTTTTGGTTACATCGAAAAACTTTTTAGTAGGTATTTTTAATAAGATAATTACTTAGGTTTCCGTACCAAATGTAGAATTTTATTGGTACTTATTTGTTAGTAAAATATACGTACTAAAAAACATTATTACCAAATTTCAATTTTATAGGTCAATGGGCAGACACGTTCATTAGACGGACACGTGAGTGTTAGCAATTATAGGGCTCCGTTTGGACACTTTGGTACAGAACCCTAAAGACGACGAGGCAATGCAGCTCACCAAGTCTCGACAAAACGATGCCATGTCTTGGATCCTGCAACGAAATGTATCAGAAAAGTACAGTAGAGAAGTAATTATGAGAAAACATAATTTCTACTTCCGATAACTAGGTACGTAACATAACGCCCGTAATTCTCCAAGTGTTTGTTTTTGTCAAGCTCGCCACCCTATTCACAACCACTGCAACTCCTGGAAGCCAGAATATCAGGGGCGATGACCAGAAAAGCACTGAGTTTATGAATCTGGGCTAATAACCACTTTTCCAACCTGGAAATTAAGCCAAGGAGAGCTCACGGTCAGCAGTAGCTTTAGCAGTAAACTAACGAGGCAGTCAATCTAGTGCTGTAACAATTGTTGAGAATTTAAAGACAAATAACTCTACAGTCTAATCTTTTGTTGGGAAAAATATAAAAGACAGATATGTAGACGCTATACAGAATGAATTTTCTAAGTGGGTGTGGATGGAAACATCAGAAACAACAAGGAATAGCAAAATTCACTCAAACAAGTCACGGGGCCGATTTTGATAAAAACTTAAACAGCATCACTGGTTTTTTGAAAAATCAATATTCCTAGCCAAGAATCAATCCCGTTGATTTTGGAAGGAAACAGCACGCTGTATTATTTTACCAACCGACAGTGTCGTGGTCTTTGAGTGTTTCTCGTTATTCCTCATAGTTTTGGATTTGGCAATCCACGGCAACTTGTATAATTTACCGTGTGTACATCATCGGTTTAGCCTTTTTCAAGCTATTGAACTATTAAAAATCTTATCTCACTAATATTATAAATGCGAAAGTTTGTTTGGATGTTTGTTTGTTACTCAATCATGCAAGGACGGCTGGACGGATCTGGATAAAATTTGGCACATAGATAGATTATTTTCTGGAATAGCACATAGGCTTGGGATGATAAAATAATTTTCAAGCAGGCGAAGCCGCTGGCAGAAGCTCATAGGAAATGTGCATGAAAAAAATATTTGTTTTGACAATTTGACCAGTTTATCGTTAAACATACTAAAATAGTGACTCATTGTGAAAACTTAACAAAACTGAACAAGATATTGAAAGGGCGTCATGCTTTGGCATCAGATGACACGTCGGACTCCTCATTTTAATTCTTAACTTTGACGCTTTATAACTTCGTCTCTGATCGCAAACGTAACTGAACCTGATGCTCAGCAGTAGTGCTTGCTGCCACTAGTCTAAAAGTTATAAATTAAATATAGTCTTTTAACAAGCTATTAAGTACTACTATTACTTACTATTCCAAGTAGGTAATTACTTAATAGCAACCTTATTTGAATTCGGAGATCAAACATTGTTCTAATTACGTTTGCAGCTAACCAGTCAGACGGGTAGGTATGAAACTAAATACAATTTATAATTACAGTAATTATATTCATCGTCAACCTTTTTAAGGTTGCCACTGCTGGGACACAGTCTCTGTCAGAAAGGAAATTATATAATTATTTATTAATTAATTGATCATTATTAGTGAATGAAATACCTTTAATTTTAACGTCATTAAAATCAACTTATCAGGATTCCTGTTTTTTTTTTCGTCATGCATCATTCATAGTTTGTTGTGGTATTAAAAGTAAAGCATTTCAAAATTAATTTAAAAACTTTTTAAAACAAGCTTTATCGTATTTCTCTCAGCTATATAAAGATAACCCTTTCGTTTGATACATCTTCCTTGGGAGTCAACTGAAGTGGATTCAGAATGATACCATTTATCTAACCGGATGACCAATTCAAACGTGTTTGCAAAATCAGCTCAATCGGTTGCATAATGAGTGGTGTGGAAGTAAGTAGAGTTTTATGTTTTATTCTCGAAATCAGGAACCTAAACTAATAGCGAACTAGTAACTAATACTTTTGATTAAAAAAAGCAGAACGTCGTGTGCTACTGCCACCTATAGAATAAATTATAGGTAGATAGATAAAAGTACTATTGGGCATTGTATGACAAACTTCAAACAAAACTAAACAATATATCGTATCACCGAAATTTCTGACAGTAAGCCGTTCTAAATTAATTGTAATGAAATACATCCGTCTGGGCCAGCCCTTTATCAGTAAAATTGAAGCTACATCTAAAGTTTAAAAAGACGATGTTTATACCTCTTCAATAGTTTACTAGGTTATTGTCAAGTGAAATGCCTTAAATTAATCTCTTATCGTTTCCTCTACGAAGTATGAGTAGGTAAAGTATGAAAAAAAAAATGTAATTCTTAATAACCAACGCTTTTATTTTTACGCATTTCGTTTTGATTAGATTTTCTCATCATCTAGATTTATATTCAAGATGGAATCGTATATTTTTATTGGTTAAGGAATAATGGGTTCAAAATCAAAATCAATGTTTTTATTTCACATAGGCCTACATGGGCACTTATAAAACGTCGACAAAAGGTGCACGGTTCGGGTTGGTCGTTTCCTATAGAGAAGAACCGGCAAGTAACTCCATGGTTACTCTTTTAAAAATGGTTTGGTAATACAATATTTCCTTGTTAAAGCATTAGTACTTAGATATGGAGGGACAACGTAGGCCCGACTTATTACAATAAGTCGTAAGAAACTAAAAAAATAAAATAAAAAGATTATCTATTATATAAAAAAAGTTAACAAATGTTAACTAGCATCTAGAAGGCCTACAATGTTCACACATTCACAAAAAAATCGGTAAAAGAATCTAAACAAAGGTAAAAAAAAAAGTTAAGTATAACAAGACTAAATTTAACATGTGGCACAAATGTTGTTATCAGTGCTGTAACTATTCTTAGCAAAGGGCTATAAAGATGATTGAAAACCATTGTAAAAAGTCTAATTAAAAGAAGGAAAGAAAAAATGAGATTGAGAATAGTTAAGAGACATCCACATATTTGTGCCGTTTATAAGTTACCAGGGAAGCTGCATGCGCAGAAGGAGCTAAGGCCAAATGTTTTTATCTTCAACGTAGTCCTTGATTTTATAATATACTTTTTTTAATAAGGATACGTTTGATGTAGTTTTTGAACTTTCCATCGGTCAGTTCTATAACTGACTTTGGCAACTTATTATAAAAGCGTATACTATTTATAAGAAAAGACTTGCTAGTTTTCGTTAATTTGAATTTGGGTATTACAATTTCGTTCCGCAATCAATTGTGTTTGTCTGTGAAAAGGAGAGGATATTAAACTACATGGTGAGTTAGTGCCAGTGTAATAACGGCATAGCAATTGTTTAAAGATATCATATTTCATGACTTTTGTTGAAGACCTTGTTGCTTATTGGAAAAAGTTCCTGATGACAGATAATTTTAGTGGATCATATAAAACTCTGACCCCAATACACACCCATGACTTGAATTATTAAGAAGATTTGATCTGTGAGTATGAGTATAATAATTAGAATAAAAAAGAAGTAAACAAGAAGAATACAGCTCGGATGGGCCGCTTTTGGCAAACTGGATTGTTCTGTCCCGAGTTTATGTTTACTCGCAACACCGTGTCCGTGGGCTGTCAACGATTTTGACAGCTGACACTAACAGTGTAGTTAGAAAACTTGAACGGAACACGCGAGAAAATCGGTGTCTTGTATTCTAATAACGTAATCGAGCGATATTTCGGTGATTGTATTTGTTAATCGCGCCCGCCGTTCGCAGTCGGCGTTGTGGGGCGTCCCTAAAGTGGGTTTAGAGTATATTTTCACGCGCATCGAGGTGCTTTTGCGGGAAACGTGCTGCCTGGTGGACGCCGGCCGGATTCTTCGGTCCAGACAGCCGTCAGTCTTTCCCATTACTTCCTTTATTATATATTATATATATTCTCCTATCCCTAACCTCACGGCACGAGATTGATCGACGCCCAGGAGTCTACCGCAGGAATCTAAGGTAAGTACGAACGTATATACGCCAATCCTTGTGCCACCTGTGAGATAGGTACCAGTATCTCTCGCAATAGGGAGCAAATCCCTAGCTTTCCACTGCTGCGTTACGGCAGTTTCGTGGGTACAGGTTCTGATTGGATCCAGGAGTGACACGCTGCTAATGGGCCCCAGTGATGAGCTCCTGGCTTGGGATCCGCAGAACTGTATTTAACATTTGGTAGCAAGAGCGTGGTTCATTCCACGATCATAGTATATGCTAGGACACTCGTTCACAGTGAACGCTGTATTGTTTGTCGGTTTGCTTTTTATTGTTGAGAATACTGAGTTGGGGAGTGGTACATTTTGAGTCACTCAGAGTTGGTTGTGTCTTATTAGGGGCAAAAATCCCCCACAGTTACATTCCAATTTGTTGAAATAAAGTGTACAACTCACAACTTAATATTGTCACTCCGGGATAGAAGGTTACAGTTTTGTATTGAAATTTGTTTATTTGTTGTAGACAATATAGGTTTGGTGCAGACTAAATAGTCTTCCCTAATTGTATTAAATTGAATCATAGTTATTGTTGGACCTTGAACCTTCTAACTTGGGTTTGTAAGTTTGTTTACATTATAAACATACTCAGTGTCCGCTATAGAAGTTATTGTTGTAAAGTATATTGTTACCAATTATATAAGAAAATTGGTTAGTTTGTTTGATATGACAGTAACATTCTAATTGATTCAAGTTAAATCCATTGTTTTTAACTGTACGGGTAAGGTACATTTAAATGATAAACTGATTTAATTGCAAATAATGTATTGATATAAACACCCGAAAAACTGATATATGATCGACCCGCGGCGAATGAGTCAACCCAACAACGATGCTATGCAACTACTACTTTTTACTCTAATGTGTGATTTTTATTCATTCGCTGCGCGTCGATGTCAGCATAAAAATTATACTATTGATATGTACGGGTTTGCTCGTACATGCTCCCCGAGGAAAAGATATAAAGACAATGTGAGAAGAAACAAATAATTATAATTAATGATTTGATATTAATCTAATTTCTTAGTGTCTCTATGTTAACACACTGTTCACAAATTTGAAATGCTTGTGTAAGAACCTAACATAGGGGAGGTGGCTTTATCTAACACTCGCGCACTTGTTACCACCTTCGCCCTTTCATTGTCACACTGGTACACTACACTATCACCAACACACGCACGTTGCGTGGCCGGGCATGCGCCGCCGCCAGGCACGCCAGCTGGTGCGGGCATCGCCGGCGCTGCTGCGGGCAACGCCGGCGCTGGTGAAGGGGCGCAGCGCGTGCGCGCGCGCCGCCACGCGAACACTCCGAGACATGCTGCTACCACGCCGATCGTAGAGTAGATCGCGGTGTAATGGTGAATGTCATGAGATGACAGATTGTCAAATAACAATCCACTCTCTTTCATGATTCTGATTTTTTCCTCAATCGTTTTAAGCTCTCGATCGCTCTCTATGCTGGAGTCGTTCAAGACATCTTGAGGAATAGACACGTTTATAACGTGGTTTATGGATGCAATGACTGGTGAGTATAGGTTAGCACTAATACTAACATCGCTCTTTCTTTGTTGATGCGCAATTACTTCAAAATTATCTGATTTGATTATGCAGCCGTAATCTATAGTTATAAGTCCGGAGTGAGTCAGCTGATGCGCGGTAACTTGATCTCCACATACTGTTCGTAGGTTACATTGACCGCAGCAAAAATAGATATAATTGTTGATAGAATGGCTTTCCATCCATAGATTTTTACAGGGATCGACGTTGACTTCACACGCTGATGACCTTGATTGGCAGAAGTCTTTATCTCTGCTTAATTTATAGATAGGAGAATGAATATAGCACAGATGTACATTTGTCACTAGACATGAATCTATGATATTTTCTGTTATCATAATGTATGCATCCTTTTTCAGGTTCACAGCTATGAAATCTGACACTGGTTTAATTGAAAGCATTGTGTCGTTGGATTTCTTTGTAGGAATTGGTATAAGCTTAAATATTTCATAGGTGTCCCTGCTAATCAAGGGTATTTGTACTTCAAATATTGAGTAATTTTTAAGCATTCTTGCTTTGACCCGTAGAAGTTTAAAAAGTTGTGCAAGATCTGCATGAATGTTTTCTACAGGTAACGTGACGTCATTAGACAAATGACTAGCAATAATGCTCAGCTGATCCTGTAATTGTTCTGCTGTTATTAAATGTGGATTAAATCGACCATGATAGATGTCTGTGATTGTGTCCACTAAAGCATTCTGTAAATCTTTCAAGTCGCGTAATAGATTGCTGGCGACCACAGCTCCCATAGAAACTTCACTTACTCTCGAAATGTTTTGAGTTGCAGCCTTTAATACTTCTAATGTATTTTCGATGTTTGCAAACTGCTGATGAATCATTTTATGTTGTTTATGCATTGTAGCCTCCGTCCTCTTTAAGAGACTGAATTCTGCTTCTATGACCGAAGTTTGATTTTGCCAATATGATACAATATGCTTTTGATTTTTACGAAGAAGAGTGATATCTTTCTCGTATTGTTCTGCGAATCGAGCGTCCAATACACCGAAGAGGCCATTTGCTATGTAACCGACACCGTCGATAAGACCTCGCCGCCACCTGTTCGCTTGCTTTGCAAAATGCTGACTGAGTAACATATGATTATTGTAATCGAGTTCATTGTACCCATGACGTAGTTGCAATAATATTATGTCACAATATGTTTGCTCTTGGATCGTACTGCATGTTTGTTCCAGGGCCATTATACTTTTGTTAAGTGCGGTAATTCCTTCCCAATAAGGATCTAAATCGTAATATATGATTAATTTCCAGTCGTCGCGTATGATCTGCATGTTTGTTAGTTTGTCGAAGTAAATATGTTGATTATTTCTGAATTGTGTGACGTTAAGTGCGCATTGGGAAGTTGTTATGATACTAAAGAATAACATGATTGCTGCAAATACTGCAGCTATATTGTAACGAGTGCCTCCTTTCCTTGTTTCAGAGCGCTTAATTATGTTAGAAACTCCCAACCGCGCGGTATTTGCTTGCTTGATTTGCGAGGTTTCATTGTTAACTGGGAGTTTTGATAATTTTGTGATAGGACGTTTAAGTGTTCCGTTTTTGGTTTTCACTGTAACCACGCGAACTTTGCCGTCGGAACCGGGATGTAGTTCGATGACTCTGCCCATCAGCCATTTTCCCGGCGGAAGATTGTCATCATGAATCATGACAATATCATCAACATTGAGGTTGCTTGTAGCTTGTCTCCACTTACTTCTTTCTGTTATTTGTACTAGGTACTCATTCCTCCATTTTTTCCAGAGATCCTGTACAATTTTTTGTGTCAACTGCCAACGGGTTCTCAAATACGTTTCAGTCTCATGTATGGAAACCTTTGACCCACCTGTTAGGAAGTGAGCAGGCGTTAAAAAATCCACATCGTCTGGATCTTCTGATATAGCACATAAAGGTCTCGTGTTGAGACAAGCTTCAATCTGTGTAAGCACCGTATATAGTTCCTCAAATGTAAGAATCTGGTCACCAATAACCCTCTTGAAATGATATTTGAAGCTTTTAACTGCCGCCTCCCAAAGACCGCCTGCAGATGGCCATGAGGGCGCATTAAAGCTCCACTCGATTTCCATATTTAATACTTCTGATATTCATTAGTGCTTGATATTCCTGTTGTAGTACCTTGTTGGCACCTACAAAATTGCGACCATTGTCACTATAAATATGACTAGGCGTCCCTCTGCGAGCCGCCATCCTTCTCAATGCTGCGATGAATGAAGTTGTGCTTAAATCACTAACTAGTTCTAAGTGTGCTGCCTTCGTTACCATACACACAAAGACAGCCACATATCCCTTTGTGCTCTTGATGCCTCGTCCTTTGCTTGATTTGACGTAAATATGACCGGTAAAATCTACGCCTGTGTGTGAAAAGGGACGGGATGGATTACTTCTGGCCTCCGGCAAGTGCCCCATAATTTGCTGTTGGCAGTGTGGATTTTGTTTTCTACATGTTACGCACTGACGAAGCTGCCTCTTTGTAGCGACGTTCCCTCCTAGAATCCAATATTTTTGTCTGATAAAACCCAATGTCAGCCGGGCTCCGGCATGTAACATGGTTAGATGTGCGTCCTCTATTATTAATTCTGTCAGACGTCCACTGTGCGGCAGAATAATAGGGTGCTGCATGTCATGGCTGATATGTGCCTTTTTTAGTCTCCCTCCGACTCTTAAGATATCATTTTGATCGAGGTAAGGGTTTAATTTTAACAATTTGCTTTTTAAATTTAGCTTTCCCTCTTGCTTTAAACATCTTATTTCATTCGCGAACTCTTCTTGCTGTACTTGCTTGAAAATTTTTTGCTTTGCTTGACTGATTTCTGATAATGATAGATAATGCTTTTTTGCTTTTCTTTTGTACGTCGTAATCTTCATAACTAATGCTAGAATACGTGCAATTTTGTTGACTGATTGATATTTGTTTAACAGGTCTGTAATGATGCTTGATTCATGCTTTGTAACAATATGAACGTCTTCTTGCTTCTTTATTTCCTCGTTTGTTGATTCATAGATTGCTTGATATCCTTTCGTTGCTTCAAAGGTTTGTAACCATGTTGGTCCTTGCCACCACAAACGATACTCATTCAATTGAGCCACTGTGAGTCCTCTGCTTCCACAGTCAGCGGGATTTTCGCTTGATTTTACATATCGCCAAGATTCTGGTTTAATGCTATCTGTAATTTGTATTGTTCTATTTGCTACGAACGTTTTCCATCGACTTGGATTTCCTTGAAGCCATCCCAGTACGGCAGTAGAGTCACTCCAACCAAATATATGTAGGTCATGACCTGCTAAACATTGCTTGACTTTGGTCATAAGTTTGGCCAGCAACAGTGCTCCACATAGTTCCAATCGAGGTAGTGATATTTGTTTTTTCGTAGGAACTAATTTTGATTTAGCTGCTACTAATATTGTTGATGGATTGTTTCTTACTCTGCAGTAAATGACGCATGCATATGCTTTTGTTGATGCGTCACAAAAGCCGTGTAACTCTACACTACTCGCTGTTTCCGTACCGTACCATCTTGGTATATTGAACTGATTGATACTTTCTAATTCTTCCCTGGTTTTGATCCATTCCTTGCTGATTTTATCTGGTACTTGTTCATCCCACTGAAGATTGGATAACCATGTTTCTTGAAATAAAATCTTCAATTTTGTTGTTACTGGCACGATCCATCCCAATGGGTCAAATATTTTAGACATGTCTGATAGTATGATTCTTTTAGTGATATTAGTGCTTGATGGTTCAATTTTTGATATAAATGTGAAGTTATCATGTGTAGGGTTCCAACGAAGTCCTAATGTCTTAGTTAATCCTGCTTGATTAAAACTCTTGCTTTCTTGTTTATAATACTCATGATCTTCTAGTTGCAGCAGACGACTGTCGTTTGATGTCCACTTTCTCAAGTTGAAGCCTCCTAATTTCAGCAGATTCATCAAATATTGCTGCAACTGTTGTGCTGTTGATAGGGAGCAGGCTCCATGAACCAGATCGTCCATGTAGAAAGATTCTTCGATGACCTTGGCGGCTTCTGGGAATTTATCCCGTTCATCAGCCGCTAATTGTCTTAATGTCATCATTGCAAGAAATGGAGCAGGTTTTGTGCCGTACGTCACGGTTGTCAATTGATATTCTACTATTTTTTGTGACGGGTTCTCTCTCCACACAATTTTTTGTAAAGGTTGATCTTCTGGGTGTACCCAAATCTGCCTAAACATTTTTTCTATATCAGCCGTGAATGCGAACTGATATTGTCTCCATTTAATGATAAGAGACTGAAGGTCTTGCTGTAAATTGTCCCCATGTACATCAGGTCATTTAAACTTTTATTTGTAGATGTTTTTGCTGAAGCATTGTAAACAACTCTTAATGCAGTCGTTGCACTTTCTTCGCGCAATACGCAATGATGCGGTAGGAAGCATTCCAGTGTCTGGTTGCGAGGTGAAGGTTTCATGTGACCTAAGTTTTTGTATTCGGTAATGAATGACTTGTATGCGTTGAATAAAGAATTGTTTTTATGCAATTTCTTTTCTAAATGTATGAATTGAGCAACAGCCTTATTTTTGGACTGCCTCAATTTCTCCTCAAATTGTGGTATAAGTGGAAGCCTCACTTGGTATTTTCCGTCTTCCAAACGATTTGTTGTTGCTTTGTAGTACTGAATGCACTCTTGATCTTCTGATGATAGTGATTTTTCTTCTATAACATCTTCCATCTCCCAGAATTGCTGTATACTATCCAAATCAAATTGCACGACGTTGCATATTAGTTTAGTTTTGATATTTCCACATAATATCCAACCCAGATACGTTTCTTGAACAAGCGGAAGTGATTCGCTTAATCTGCACATGCCCGTTAAAAGAATATTCGAATATACGTCCGCACCCAATAAAATGTCTATGGGTCGGCTGATGTTGTACTCAGGATCTGCTAATTCTAAATTATCCAGAAATTTGCATACTATTTTCGGGAATGAGTATGATGGTAAATGTTTTGTTAGGTTATTCATGATGTAAACATCGATATTAAATTGATATAGTCTGATTTTTGAGTTTGACATACAGTTCAGGTTGATAATTCCTTTGCAACTGTTTTCTTTTTGCCCTATGCCTGTGATAATGCCGTCACACCTGGAACGCTTCAAACCTAATTGCTGAGCAGCGTTTTCTGTGATGAGAGACATTTGTGAGCCCTGATCAATAAGTGCTCGCAGGATCAGATATGTGCCATCTGCTTTCTGAACCTTTAGCAACGGCTCGAAGGACCAAAAATGTACGGGTAAGGTACATTTAAATGATAAACTGATTTAATTGCAAATAATGTATTGATATAAACACCCGAAAAACTGATATATGATCGACCCGCGGCGAATGAGTCAACCCAACAACGATGCTATGCAACTACTACTTTTTACTCTAATGTGTGATTTTTATTCATTCGCTGCGCGTCGATGTCAGCATAAAAATTATACTATTGATATGTACGGGTTTGCTCGTACATTAACTATTAAAGTAAATTGAATATTGAATTCTATTGTAAAATCAACCTACCCACTTTGTGTTGATAATTTTCACTTTTAAGAATACCCTCTTGTGTGTTGATAATTTATTTTCTTGAGGTACCTACCCACTTTGTTTTTGATAATTTAAAAATTGATATTTGGGGTTCCATAATAATTTTGTACTGGAAAATGATTAAGCAAATGTAACAGGGTTCAGTACTATTTGTTAAATTAACTTGTTGTTTCTTTTACAGACTTTATTATTTGTTATTTAATTTGGTAAGAGAATTACTGTCAAAATGTTATTTTGGTTACACACATACATTATTAATTTAATTTGTTGAACCTTTTGTTTATTAATTAATATTTAATCACCGTTGCTTACATTTTGACAGTATGACTGCCAATACATTTGCTTGTAAGATTAGATCGGAATTGAGATGGGTGACCACGGCGGCCTCTTTAATAAGTAGACCTGATAGATCAGACGCTTTGTTGGCGCGTTCTAGTGAACTCCCAGTGCGTCAGGCCAGGGTAGATAAATATCATGCGGAATGTTTGGAACTATTGTCCACCGAGGACACTGAGTTAGCCGCTGCGGTTGAGGCAGACGTCACACAGTTCTACGGTTTCTCTGATGATATTGTTGAGGCAACCAGTAAATTGAGGGGTTCTACACAGGATGTTTTAAAGGTGGAGACGAGGTCTCCCACCCATCCTGCTTTGTTAGGACGGTTGCCTACGCTAGACTTGCCACACTTTAGTGGAGATTTGGGTTGCTGGACTGCCTACTTCGACCTGTTCAACAGTTTGGTGGATGCTAGGACAGACTTCTCGCCTAGTCAAAAGCAGGCCTACTTGTTCTCCACGTTAAGAGGAGAGGCCCTAGGTTTAGTCAGCCACCTAACTGTTACGGATCAAAGTTATAATACTGCCCGGGAACTGTTGATCAAGCGTTATGCGAACGTGAGGCTGTTAGCGGACGCCCACGTCTCGCAGATTTTGTCGTTGCCTCGCATCCATCGAGTTGCCACCCTACGAATGGATTTGGTCAACCCACTGACGGTGGCCTTGAACGCCTTGAGGCGATTGGGGCTACCTATTGACCAATGGTCCTTCATGCTACTTCACCTTGTTCTGTCAAGGTTGCCTTCCGAATTGAAGGTTCGCTTCGAGCAGAGGTATGGTAGGGATAATGCCACATACCTCCCCCCTTTCGATGACTTGTTGAAATTCCTGGATGAGGAATGTCGCCTCTTGGACCAATCTGGATTTGAAGGTCCCTCGCGGGCCCCAGAGCGGTCCTCTCCGGACCCGCGTCGTGTTGGTGCGCGCCCCCTCCCCTCGTGGGAAGGGTGAGTCACGACGCCCTCCTCATCAATATGTGGCGACCCAGGCTCGCAGTATGCGCTGCATATACTGCAACACGGATGGCCACATGGTCACCTCCTGTCCGTAGTTCCTGGCAAGGAACACAAAGGACCGACGGGGAATCGCCAACAGCCGCAAGTGGTGTTACACCTGTCTGGGACAGCAGCGGGATTGCCAGAGGTCAGATCCTTGCCCGCACTGTCAAGGTAAGCACCACCACCAAGCGTGTTGTGTTCTAACCAAAATGGTGTTGGCGGGCCTGATGATGCCCGACGCTCCCCCATAGGCGGGGGTCCGCATCCCCACCAACCCCACCAAACCCACGTGGATCCTCGACGGGGCTCACCTCGCACAGGCGGGGGCACCCCTCCAACCCCTCCTCAACGGGAGGAGAGGTATTTGGGAATGGAGGGGCAGGCCGCGCCGCGGCCATTCTCACCACCGCTACATGAGCGACCGCGATTGGAGCGCCGCCCGCCCCAGTTTGGACGTGCCCGTGGTTACCAGAAACCGGTGACTGGGCGAGTCGGAAGACACTTCGGCACTCCGGTAGACCACTACCTACACTCCAACTGGCCCGCGTCCGATCTTCCGGACGACTACCAACCCCAGGGGGGTTATCAACAATAGGTGGTCGCCTCCCTCTCCTCCACTACAGCCGCCCAGCCAGAGACAGTCCTTCTGCCAACTGTCTCTGTAAGGATCTGGGGCCCGAAGGGTAACTCTTTGTTAGTTCGTGCCCTTTTGGATTCGGGTGCTCAAGGCTGTCTTGTATCCTTTTGTTTAGTGGAGAGATTGGGTCTCCCACGTGGACCCCACCATTCTGCTATATACGGCATAGGTGGTATTGAAGCGGGTGGTCAACGGGGAGAAGTTGAAATTTGTGTTTCGCCGGTTCATTGTGGGCCAAGAATCTTGGCCAAGGCCGTTGTTTTGAATGATATCATGGGCAGACACCCGCAGGTAACCGTTAGCCCTGCCGTGGTGAAATTAACGTCAGATCTAACTCCTGCCGACCCGAAGTGGTTTGTACCCGGACCCGTAGACGTGCTTTTAGGTGCGGATGTTTTGGGTTTGATTTTGTCCGGGACCAAGCGGGTTCTGCAGACGAATGGGTTAGTAGCTATACCGACAGTTTTTGGCTTTAGCTTCATGGGTCCCGTGTTGAAGGGCTCCGCCCCGCGGATTGAGGACCAAGAATTGAATGTGGGGATCTCTCTATCCGACGCCGTTCAGCGCTTCTGGGAAGTCGAAGAGCTTCCACTTGCTCCAAGAGTCGATCCAGCTGAACAAGAGTGCGAATTGAATTACCAGAACAATACTGGTCGCCTCGCTGATGGTCGTTTTGTCACTCGTTTGCCGTTTCAGGCTGCGCGTCCTCCTCTTGGTCATTCCTATGCTTTAGCGGAAAAGAGGTTATTGTTCATGGAGCGTCGAATGTGTAGAGATTCGGATTTTTGTAAGAAATACGTGGACTTCATGCGGGAGTATGAAGATTTGGGACACATGTCTCCTTCTTATCTTGATTGCCGTTCAATCGAGCATTACTTTTTGCCGCACCATGCGGTTTTGAAAACTCCGGGTGGTAAAATCCGCGTGGTATTCGATGGCTCGGCCCCTACGTCCAATGGAGTTTCTTTGAACCAGTGCTTGCACTCGGGTCCCAAATTGCATAGGGACATTTCGGATATCCTCACCAATTTCCGCCGTCACCAGATTGTTTTTGTGGCTGACATCCGTATGATGTTCAGACAATCTCTTGTTCATCCGGACGACCGGCGCTATCAAATGATCCTTTTGCGTGAGCGACCGTGTGATCCGATTTCTGTGTACGAGTTGAATACTACAACGTATGGACTCAGGTCTAGTCCCTATATTGCCATCCGCACTTTATTGGAGTTGGCCAGCCGTGAACAGTTGAAGTATCCACGTGCAGCTGCTATTCTGAAAGACTCCGTATACGTCGACGATGTGTGCACCGGGGCCTCTACAGTGGAAGAGGCCTTGGTTTTGCGAGATGAGTTGATTGGAATCCTGAAATCAGGAGGTTACGAATTGCGTAAATGGTTGTCGAATAGTCCGGAGTTGTTGAGTGATCTGCCAGTAGAGCATCAGCAGGATCCTCTCCTTTTTGAGGATGTGAATAACCCTAATTTGATTGCCGTCCTTGGTATCCAGTACCAGCCCGTCCAGGATGTCTTCACCTATCAAGTTAAATTGGATACTCCCCAGACCTGGACAAAGCACATGGTCTTGTCAACTGTTGCCCGGACCTTTGATCCATATGGATGGATCACTCCTGTCATATTCTTGGCTAAGTGGTTTTTGCAGAAACTTTGGTTAGCCAATATTACTTGGGATGAGCCTCTGCCGGAAGAGTTGATGATGGAATGGTTTGCGATTGTATCTTCCCTTCCGGATGTAAACCGGATTTCCTTGCCCAGACTCCTTCTACCAGCTGGTAAGTGTCGAGTGTGTCTCCACGGATTTTGTGACGCGTCCGAACGAGGTTATGCGGCCGTGGTATTTTTACGGACTGTAGGTCCATCCGGTTCTGTAGAGGTTCACTTGGTGATGGCTAAGAGTAAGGTGGCGCCTATTAGGTCACGGTTAACCATTCCTAAATTGGAATTGTCTGGAGCAGCTCTTCTTACTAGGCTCCTTCACCATGTTTACAGCACTCTGGGTCGCTCAGTTAATATCTCAGACGTTTTCGCTTGGACTGATAGCGAGATCGTTCTTTGTTGGCTTCGCACCTCAGCTTATACTTTGGAGGTTTTTGTGGCGAATAGAGTCTCACAGATTCAGAACTCTGAGACTAAACTGATCTGGAGACATGTCCCAGGAGAATTGAACCCCGCAGACTGCGCGTCCCGTGGTTGCGAGGCTCCTGCCCTTGTTGACCATTCTCTTTGGTGGGGACCAGACTGGTTGTCGCATCACGAGTCGTCCTGGCCCCAGAATAGGTTCTCCTCTCCAGAGGTTCTGCCAGGCTTGCGTATTGGAATTGTGGAAACGCAACCTGCATATAATTTGGAGTATCTTTGGGACAGATACAGTTCTTTGTCGAAATTGGTAGGAGTTACCGCTTGGGTCCGGCGTTTCATACGTAACGGACGGAACCCTAATAATAAATTGTTATCCTCAGTTTTGTCGCCTCATGAACGCCAAGAGGCCCTGCTGTTGTTGGTTCGTGCTGTACAAGCCGAGCACTTTGACCAGACTATTGAAACCCTGAGGAAATGCTCAGCTTTGAAAGGCTCAATCGCTCGTCTTAATCCATTCCTAGACCAATCTGGTTTGCTCCGAGTCGGAGGACGATTGCGGAATTCGAACTTGCCTTATGGTGCTCGCCATCCTTTGTTGCTCCCTAAAGGAGGAGCGTTGGTGAAATTGTTGGTGTCCGATCGACACATTAATAACGCACACGCCGGTTGCAACGCCCTCGTAGCCATTTTGCAGCGTGAATTTTGGATTTTGTCGGCCAGACGCACTATTCGTGGCATCATCTTTAAATGTATGCAGTGCTATAAGTTGAAGGCTGCTCCCACTCAACCCATAATGGGTGATTTGCCATCCGACCGAGTGACGGAAAGCAGACCATTTGCTTCGGTCGGAACCGATTTCGCTGGTCCTTTCTTGGTGAAGACTTCTCAACTTCGGAACGCCAAGGCTGTCAAGGCCTACTTGTGTGTGTTCGTTTGTCTGGCCTCCAAGGCGGTTCAGATGCGTTTGTTGCAGCGCTAGGTAGATTTGTTTCCCGCCGAGGACTACCATCTTTGATCCGTTCTGATAACGGTACTAATTATAAGGGCGCTGATAGATATTTAAATGATATTTGTAATTATCTAAATAAGGATAAACAGAATTTGAGATTTGCCATGGCGCAAATGGGAATTAATTGGCAATTTGACCCCCCCGTGTGCCCACATTGGGGTGGCATTTTTGAGGCCGTTGTGAAGGTGGCAAAAACGCATCTCCGCCGTGTTATTGGTGAAACAATTTTGACCTTTGAGGAACTTGTTACGGTATTCTGTAAAATCGAGGCCGTCCTCAATTCACGACCCCTCTGTCCGATCTCCTCGGACCCAAATGACCTGGAAGTTTTGACCCCTGGTCATTTTTTGATTGGTCGGCCTCTTAACGCCCTGCCGGAATACCCCTTCAGGGAAATTAAATCTTCGCAATTGACTCGCTTTGAGTTGCTCCAACAGATGTCCCAAAGTTTCTGGCATCGTTGGTCTTTGGAATATTTGCATATTTTGCAGCAGCGCGTCAAGTGGACTGACAAAACTGACCCTCCCAAAGTCGGAGACCTTGTACTTGTTAAAGAACCTAACTTGTTACCTTTGTATTGGCGTCGTGGACGCATTGTAGATTTGATTTATGGGTCTGACGGAGTTCCCAGAGTTGCGGAGGTCATGGTCGGAGATTCGGTTTTGAAGCGAGCAGTGGCGAGTTTAGCACGCTTGCCCATTTATTAGCGGACATAACTCCTTATGTCCGAGACGGGGGGATGTTCTGTCCCGAGTTTATGTTTACTCGCAACACCGTGTCCGTGGGCTGTCAACGATTTTGACAGCTGACACTAACAGTGTAGTTAGAAAACTTGAACGAAACACGCGAGAAAATCGGTGTCTTGTATTCTAATAACGTAATCGAGCGATATTTAGGTGATTCTATTTGTTAATCGCGCCCGCCGTTCGCAATCGGCGTTGTGGGGCGTCCCTAAAGTGGGTTTAGAGTATATTTTCACGCGCATCGAGGTGCTTTTGCGGGAAACGTGCTGCCTGGTGGACGCCGGCCGGATTCTTCGGTCCAGACAGCCGTCAGTCTTTCCCATTACTTCCTTTATTATATATATTCTCCTATCCCTAACCTCACGGCACGAGATTGATCGACGCCCAGGAGTCTACCGCAGGAATCTAAGGTAAGTACGAACGTATATACGCCAATCCTTGTGCCACCTGTGAGATAGGTACCAGTATCTCTCGCAATAGGGAGCAAATCCCTAGCTTTCCACTGCTGCGTTACGGCAGTTTCGTGGGTACAGGTTCTGATTGGATCCAGGAGTGACACGCTGCTAATGGGCCCCAGTGATGAGCTCCTGGCTTGGGATCCGCAGACCTGTATTTAACATGGATGATATTTTGAAATCAGTCAAGATACCACAATCTCTGAAGAGCCGCCTCTATAACCAGTGTGTTTTGCCCAGCATGACTTACGGTGCTGAGACGTGGACGCTTACTCAGGAGGCTGTGTACAGGCTTCGAGTTGCACAGAGAGCCATGGAGCGTTCCATGCTTGGCATACGGCTGATAGACCGGGTTCCAAACGTTGAGATCCGAAGAAGTACGAAGGTTTCCGACGTCTGAATACGAATGTCGGAACTGAAATGGAGCTGGGCAGGACACCTGGCAAGGTCCGGTGATGATAGGTGGAGTAAGGTGGTGACTGAATGGCGTCCAAGGACTGGAAAAAGAAGTATTGGTAGTCCAGCGGCGAGATGGGCAGATGACATTGTTGCCATTGCGGGTAGAACCTGGATGAGGTTGGCACGGGAACGTGGTGATTGGTACAAGAAGAGAGAGGCCTATGCTCAGCAGTGGGCGAAGTCGGGCTGTGGATGATGATGATGATGAAACAAGAAGAAAATCATGCTGTGCAGTCGGAGGATACATATTCGCCAGCTCGCTGACCAAAACCATAATGTGTCCTCCAATTGCACAGCAGACTATTCTGCAGTCGGATTTTTTGTTTAAATATTTTATTTTTAAAACTTTTTAGTTAACATATTTTTTTCGAATTACATATTTTTGAAAATATAAGTGGATTTTGTTATCATATCATATTTCATGACTTAATTGTTACTAAAATGTTGAAGGCCTTGTTGCTTATTGGAAAAAGTTCCTGATGACAGATAATTTTAGTGGAACACATAAAAATCTGACCCCAATACACACCCATGACTTGAATTATTAAGAAGATATGATCTGTGAGTATGAGTATAATAATTAGAATAAAAAAAAACCGGCCAAGTGCGAGTCAAACTCGTGCGCCGAGGGTTCCGTACCTACCCATTACCCAAACAGACACAGATACAGATCAAGATGGACATAATTGCCTCTAAGCTTTCAAAGCGTAATTTTCGCGGTTTCTGGAAAAGCGCTAATTAATTGAGCTTTCGGCCAGGCCTGCCTGTTAGTGTGAATGGTGTGAGTGATGTGAAGGATATTGCAAACCTTGTTAGAAATCGGTTTGTTTTAAAGTCATCGCTAGGGAGCTCTTGTGTGATGCTGGAAGCTGAGCCCCGTTGTAGCAAGGTGGGCACACGTTTCAGTGCCAAATATGTGGCCAGGATCATCAGGTCTACGTCTAGAGGCAAGTCCCCTGGACTTGATGGGCTCAGTAGCTCGAGCGTTTGCAATACCGGTCCTCACTTACCAAGGGTTTTGGCACTGCTGTACAATTGATGTATTGGTCATTCATACATGCCTAATGAAGACGATCGTGGTTCCCATTGTTAAAAGTAAAACAGTTGATCTATCGGATAGGGGAAACTATAGACCTATTTCTCTAGCAACCATAGTCGCTAAGGTGCATGATGATCTGCTTGATACACAGCCAAACGAAAATCTAGTGCTGCACGACAATCAGTTCGGGTTTCGGCCAGGACTTTCTACAGAAAGTGCAGTTCCGTGTCTCAAGCAGGCCGTCAGGTACTACACAAAAAGTGGAACACCAGTTTTCGCTTCCTTCCTCGATCGGTTTAGGGCTTTTGATCTGGTTTCCTAAGATATATTATGGATGAAACTTGAACCTATAAGCTTGCCTATCGAGCTTATAAGTATCTTCAGGCATTGGTATGGAAGCCAGATCAACAGATTTCGGTGGGCGGGTGTGCTGTCGGAGCCTTATCAATTGGAGTGTGGAGTGAGACAGGGGGGATTGACCTTCCCTGCCCTCTTCAATTTGTATATGAATGCCCTGATTGAGGCGCTTAGCAGTCAACATTTTGGTTGTCATATTGACGGTGTCTGTGTCAATAATAAGCTTTAAAGGACAATGCTGACATTGAAAGGGAACGAAGGGCTCTATCTAGTTTTTCTAGTTTGCACATTGTACTGCAGAAATAAAGGTGACGCTCTTTAGAGCATTCTGTACCACCTTATACACTTGCATCCTGTGGGATAAGTATTCACGGGCGTCATATGGAGCCCTTCGTGTCCAGTAAAAACTGCCTGAACTGATGGGGTTGCCTTGGCGTTGTATTGCGTAAAGGATGTTTGCGGCGGCGCGTTTGTTTTTACGCGATAATGCGCAAGCGCGCAACATCTATGGTGGCCCGAGTTATGGAAAGCCCTAACAGGGTTCTGAAAATGATTGCTGACAGAGTGGACTGTTCGTATATATACGTAGTTCAATGCTTTCAGTTACATACTCGTATGTTACCGTATCGTGTTGTTTACTAATACTTAGTTTTAATGCACATTCTTACTAACCCTTTAAGAGTCTTCGCTCGAAATACAGATTTAGAATTTGAATTTTACCGCCATCATAAAATTGGTTATTGGTGGCTAAGTTTTAAAGATATAGGCAAATCTAGATTAGCATAATTTACCTTAATTTTCAATTTTTTAAACTTTTTGGAATTTTTCCTTTGTTTGTGCTGTAAGACTTTTTGCCAAATTTCGTGATTCTAGGTCAACGGGAACTACCATATAGGTTTTCGACCCAAAACCAAAAGGTTACTTACGGTTGACCTAAAATTGTCAATTTTGGTTAAAAGCAAGTTCTTACAGCAAAAGTACAGGGAAAATTCCGAAAAATTTAAAAGTTGAAAATTAAGGTATATTTTGGTATTTACAAGATTTCGCGAAAAACTAAATTTGCTTATATCTTTTTATCCTGGTGACTCAGGACCTTGGTTTTTTCAACTTCCTAGGTCCGTCCGTTTCTGAGAAAATCGGTGGTGACACACGGACAGACTGACAGACGGACAAGAAAGTGATCTTATAAGGGTTCCTTTACCTTTTGAGGCACGGAATCCTAAAAAGAAGTCAACAAGAAGAAAATCATGCTGTGAAATTAGAGGACATATTCGTGACCTCGCTGATAAAAACCATAATTTGTCCTCCAACTGCACAGCAGACTATTCTGCAGTCGGGTTTTTTGTTTAAATATTTTACTTTTATTACTTTTTAGTTAACATATTTTTTTCGAATTACATATTTTTGTAAATATAAGTAGTATATATTTTGTATCATATCTAAAAACCCTTCATTTTTATGCCCGTAACGATGGGTTTAGAAGAAAAAAATTACCAAAATCCGCCAAGTGTCTATTTTTTAACATCACTTATTTAAGAATACGTGGCCCATCAAGACTTGTCTAACGATGCCTTAATTATATAAATCCGTCAAGGTAATAAAGAATATTACATACCTACATACATACAAGATGGGTACATATTTGAACGACAAAAATATTAAAAAATATTAAAATTTTCATACAAGAGACGCGTGAAAAACAACCCTATCCTTGCAGCCGGGTAAACAGTACTCACTCCGTGCTTCAAGGGTTTCAATTCGATTCCAGTTTTTTCTATCTTTACTTTTCAGCCTCTCCACAAACTTGAAACCCTCGCCACGAAGCATCAATATGTTGAGTGTTTGTGAACAAACGTTTATCTACGTGAACTGGGCTTTTGAGTTTACCTTTTATTTGTTTGTAGTGAGAGACGAGTAGGAAACAAATAGATCGCAATCAAACTGAAGAACAATACAGATTTATTCGCACAACAAAGCGTTTTGTTTCTATTTTAACTGGTAAGAGACATAACAGCAGGCGAGCTTTTTGCTAGCACCACTCCCAACTCCGGGCCAGAAATTTCGTCTATTTGCCCGTAGAATAATAACAAAAATTCAATCTTAAGTTTCACAATCCGCATTTTAATTCTAATATACACAGAAAACGGTTAGTTTGAATAGAACAAATTGAAACAAACTTCGCTCTGAGACTAAAATGGAAATGGTCTGGCCATGTAGCTAGGTACACTGACGATAGATGAACAATGTTTCGTCCCATTTTTCAATGTTTACTTGCAACACCGTGTCGGTGGGCTGTCAACGATTTTGACAGCTTACACTTAACAGTCGAAAGAGAAAATTTGTAACGTGAACACGCGGAAGTCGGGTTCTTGTCGAAACATATCGAATCGAGATGTGTTTCGCCCATTTGTAATAGCTTATAGCGCCCTCCGTTCGCAATCGGTTAGTGGGGCGCCCGCGAAATGGTGTTGAATATATTTCAAGTACATCGAGGTGCTTTTGTGGGAAACGCGTGTCTGTCTGACGGAAGCCGGAACCCGGCCCAGAACGCGTTGGTGGTCCCATCCAATCATTGTCCTTTATTATATATATATTCTCCTATCCCTAACCTCACGGCACGAGATTGATCGACCCCCAGGAGTCTACCGCAGGAATCTAAGGTAAGTTCTATTGATACATCTTGTGGTCGTCCCACTTTCACCTGTGTGATAGGTACCAGGAGATCTCCCAATAAGGAGCAAATCCCTAGCTTTCCACTGCCATGAACCGCGGTTTCGTGGGGTACAGGTTCAGAAAGGGTCCAGGAGTCCCAACGCCGCTATGGGCCCCGGCGTCAGCTTCTGGCTTGGGACCCGAAGACCTGTATTTAACATTTGGTAGCAAGTGCGTGGTTTGCATTCCACGAGCATAGTAAACGCTAGGACACTCGTTCACAGTGAACGCTGTATTATTTGTCGGTTTGCTTTTTATTGTTGAGAATACTGGGTTGGAAAGTGGTACATTTTGAGTCACGAAGAGTTAGCTGTGTCTTGTTAGGGGCGAACAGCCCCCACAGTTACATTCCAATTTGTTAAAATAAAGTGTACAACTCACAACTTAATATTGTCACTCCGAGATAGAAGGTTAAAGTTTTGTATTGAAAATATAATTTGTTTATTTGTTGTATACAATACAATATAGGCTTGGTGCAGACTAAATAGTCTTCCCTTATTGTATTTAATTAAATCATAGTTATTGTTGGACCTTGAACCTACTATCTTGGTTTGGTAAGTTTGTTTACATTATAAACATACTCAGTGCCCGCTACAGAAGTTATTGTTGTAAAGTATATTCTTACCAATTATATAAGAAAATTGGTTAGTTTGTTTGATATTACAGACAGTAATAATCTAATTGATTCAAGTTAAAGTCATTGTTTTTAACTATTAAAGTAAATTGAATATTGAATTCTATTTAAAACCATTGATAATTTTTTGTTTTTTTTTTAATACCCTCTTGTGTGTTGATAATTTATTTTCTTGAGGTACCCACTTTGCTTTTGATAATTTATAAATTGATATTTATGGTTCCATACCCGCTTTGTTTTTGATCATTTGTAAATTGATATTTGGGGTTCCATACCCGCATTGTTTTTGATAATTTATAAATTGATATTTGGGGTTCCATAATAAATTTGTACCGGAAAATAATAAAGTAAATGTAACAGGGTTCAGTACTATTTGTTGAATTAGCTTGTTATTCTCTTACAGGCTTTATTATTTGATATTTAATTTGGTAAGAGAATAACTGTCAAACTGTTGTTTTGGTTACACACATATATTATTTATTTAAGTTGTTGAACATTTTGTGTATTAATAATATTTAATCACTGTTGCTTACATTTTGACAGTATGACTGCCTATACATTTGCTTGTAGGATTAGAGCGGAATTGAGATGGGTGATCTCGGTGGCCTCTTGGATAAATAGATCTGATAGATCAGAGGCTTTGTTGGCCCGTTATAGTGAACTCCCAGCCCGTAAAGCCAGGGTGTATGAATGCTTTGCGGAGTGTTTGGCACAATTGTCCACCGAGGACACTGAGTTGGCCGCTGCGGTTGCGGCAGACTTCATGCAGTTTTACGGTTTCTCGGATGACATTGTTGAGGCAACCGTTAGGTTGAGGGGTTTTGCACATGGGAAATATGGTGGGGACGATGCCACACACCTCCCCCCTTTTGATAATTTGTTGAAGTCTTTGGATGAGGAATGCCGCCTTTTGGACAATTCTGGTGTTGAGGGTCCCTTGCGGGCCGCAGAGCGGCCCTCTCCGGACCAGCGTCGAGTTGGTGCGCGAGCCTCCACTTTTGGGTTGGGTGAGCCACGCCGCCAACCTCATAAATTTGTAGCGACTCAGGATCGCAGCATGCGTTGCTTATATTGCAACACGGATGGCCATATGGTCACGTCCTGTCCGAAGTTCCTAGAACGGAACACAAGGGACCGACGTGGAATCGCCAACAGCCGCAAGTGGTACTACACTTGTCTGGGACAGCATTTGCAGCGGGATTGCCAGAGGTCGGATCCTTACCCGCACCGTCAAGGTAGGCACCACCGCGTGTTTTGTCCGGACCAAAATGGTGTTGGTGGCCCTGATGATGCCGGACGCTCCCCCATAGGCGGAAGAGCGCATCCCCACCAACCCCAGATGGATCCTCGATGGGGTATACCTCGCAAAGGCGGGGGCACCCCTCCACCCCTTCCTGAATTGGAGGAAGCGTCCGCTTTTCAGGACGACCACCAACCCCAGGTGGGTTATCAACTATAGGTAGTCGCCGCCCTCTCCTCCACTACAGCCGCCCAGCCAGAGACAGTCCTTCTGCCAGCTGTCCCTGTAATGATCTGTGGCCCGAAGAGTAAATCTTTGTTAGTTCGTGCTCTTTTGGATTCGGTTTGTCAAGGCTGTCTTGTATCCTTTTGTTTAGTGGAGAGATTGGGTCTCCCACGTGATTCCACCCTTCTACAATATGGTTGGTATTGAAGCGGTTCGTCAACGGGGATAAATTGAAATTTGTGTTTCGCCTGTTCATTGTGGGCCAAGAATCTTGGCCAAGGCCGTTGTTTTGAATGATATTTTGGGCAGACACCCGCAGGTAACCATTAGCCCTGCAGTGGTGAAATTGACGTCGGACCTAACTCCTGCCGACCCGAAGTGGTTGGTACCCGGACCCGTATATGGGTGCGGATGTTTTGGGTTTGATTTTGTCCGGGACCAAGTGGGTTCTGCAGACGAATAGGTTAGTAGTTGTACCGACGGTTTTTGGTTTTGGACTTACGGGTCCCGTGTTGAAGGGCTCCGCCCCGCGGATTGAGGACCGAGGACTGATAATGGCATAGTCCTTTGTTGGTTTCGCACCTCAGCTCACCTCACCTCAGCTCATGCTTTGGAGGTTTTTGTAGCGAATAGAGTCTCACATATTCAGAACTCTGAGACTAAACTGATCTGGAGACATGTCCCAGGAGAATTGATCCCCGCAGACTGCGCGTCACGTGGTTGCGAGGCTCCTACCCTTGTTGACCATTCTATTTGGTGGGGACCAGACTGGTTGACGCATGGCAAGTCGTCCTGGCCCCAGAATAGGTTCTACTCTCCAGAGGTTTTAACAGTTTTGCGTATTGGAATTGTTGAAACGCAACCTGCATATAATTTGGATTATCTTTTGGACATACAGTTCTTTGTCAAAATTGTTAGGAGTTACCGCTTGGGTCCGCCGTTGCATACGTAACGGACAGAACCCGAATAATAAACTGTTATCCCCAGTTTTGTCGCCTCATGAACGCCAAGAGGCCCTGATCTTGTTGGTTAGTGCCGTACAAGCCGAGCACTTTGACCAGACTATTGAAGCCATGAAGAAATGCTCAGCTTTTAAACCCTCAATCACTAGTGTTAATCCGTTCCTAGACCAATCTGGTTTGCTTCGAGTCGGAGGACGACTGCGGAATTCGAACTTGCCCTATGGTGCTCGCCATCCTTTGTCGCTCCTTATGGGAGGAGCGTTGGTGAAGTTGTTGGTGTCCGATCGACACATTAATAATGCACACGCCGGTTGAAACGCCCTCGTAGCCATTTTGCAGCGTGAATTTTGGATTTTGTCGGCCAGACGCATTATTCGTGGCATCATCTTTAAACTCTCTTTATATGCAGTGCTATAAGTTGAAGGCTGCTCCCACTCAACCATTAATGGATGATTTGCCATCCAACCGAGTGACGGAGAGCAGACCATTTGCTTCGTTCGGAACCGATTTCGCTGGTCCCTTCTTTGTGAAGACTTCTCAACTTCGGAACTAAAAGGCTGTCAAGGCCTACCTGTGTGTGTTCGTTTGTCTGGCCTCCAAGGCGGTTCACTTGGAACTTGTAACTGCCCTCAGCACAGATGCGTTTGTTGTAGCGCTAGGTAGATTTGTTTCCCACCGAGGACTACTATCTTTAATCCATTCTGACAACGATACTAATTATAAGGGCGCTAATAGATATTTAAATGGTATTTGTAATTATCTAAATAAGGATAACCCGATCAAAACTAATGAGATTTTCTATTGTGGCCACCTTTACCCACCTTTCGGTATAAAAAGGCGGCACACTATACCAGGCAACCCCTTACGAGGTGTCTGGGACCATCTTCGGTAGGTCACGCCTCCGAGAGCACTCGCCCCTGGTACTCAAGAGAAAATGTGAGTCGCATCATGATTACTCACTACCATTTGTCCAGAATGGTACCGGAGCAATAAAGCCGCTCACCACACGCACCCCAGCACGCCAGCACTAGTGCAAGCGCCGGCACCAGCGCAGTTGGTGCTAGCGGATTCAATCCCCGTTCGGGACGCCAGAGAAGCTAGCTCCCATTTCTCCAGAATGGTCCCGGAGCTGTAAGCACGCTCACCTCTCGAATACAAATCATCGCATCTACCCAATGCCTACAGCTAAAAAGGATAAACAGAATTTGAGATTTGCCATGGCGCAAATGGAAATTAATTGGCATTTTTGTAAATATTGCGATAGTAGCAAAACCGCTTCTCCGCCGTGTTGTTGGTGAAACTATTTTCACATTTGAGGAACTTGTTACGGTATTTTGTAAAGTTGAGGCCGTCCTCAATTCGCGACCTATCTGTCCGATCTCCTTAGATCCAAATGACCCGGAAGTCATGACCCCTGGTCATTTTTTGATTGGTCAGCCCCTCAACGCCCTGCCGGAATCCCCTTCAGGGAAATTAAATCTTCGTAATAGACGCGTTTTGCATTGCTCCAACAGATGTCCCAAAGTTTCTGGCATCGTTGGTTTTTAGAATATTTGCATATTTTGCAGCATCGCGTTGAGTGGACTGACAAAACTGACCCTCCCAAAGTCGGAGACCTTGTATTTGTTAAAGAACCTAATTGTTGCCTTTATATTGGCGTCGTGGACGCATTGTAGATTTATTCTATGGGTCTGACAGCTATGTATATTTACGAGACTGCTTTGTTTGTTAAAATCAATTTACATCTGTTTCAAAAACTATTTGAAGTAAAAAAGACTCCAATGCGTTCTCAATATATGAATAATCTGTGCGATAGAAAATGTAGAACTGCTTTAATGAAAAAAAGTTTTTTTGGCATGGCACCGAAAATTTATAATAATATACCCGATAGCATAAAAAATTTGCCCCTAATAAAGTTTAAGAAAAGTCTCCACTCACTATTAATTGAAAAATGTTATTATACTATAGAAGATTTTATAAATGATAATTTTTAATATTTCACACCATTTGCTATGATTCTTAATTATTTTTTAAGAAATCTGTTTCGCTTTTTTCATTAGATTTTATTGTAGATTTTATTAAGATATTGAAATATATTTAAAATAGTATTTTTTTTTTACTTTTCTTGTATTTAATTTTTGTTCTATATTTTCTTTTATTTTCAACAATATTTGTACGCATACACGGCAAAACATAGCGGACATTATAATTAACCTAAGATCTTTATGTAAATACCTATGTTTCACAAATAAATATTCTGATTCTGATTCTGACGGAGATCCCAGAGTTGCAAAGGTCATGGTCGGAGATTCGGTTTTGAAGCGAGCAGTGGCAATTTAGCACGCTTGCCCATTTATTAGCGAACTCCTTATGTCCGAGACGGGGGGATGTTTCGTCCCATTTTTTAATGTTTACTTGCAACACCGTGTTGATGGGCTGTCAACAATTTTGACAACTGACACTTAACAGTCGGAAAAGAAAATTTGAAAAGTGAACACGCGGCAGTCGGGTTCTTGTCGAAACATATCGAATCGAGATGTGTTTCGCCCATTTGTTTTTCTTATTTTTTTTTCAAGAAGCTCGCGCTTGACCACTATCTCACCTGATGGAAAGCGATGATGTGGCCGACGGTGAAGCACGCTTGCCTAGAAAAAACCCATTCACTCTTGACTTAAAGACCCCTAGATTGTAGCTATCGGGAAACACAGACTCCAGCAGGGATTTCCACTCCTTAGCTGTACGCATAATAAAAGTGTCCCCAAAACGTTTAGTGCGTATGGGTGGGTTGTCCACCATGTACCGATGATGCATCACCGTGCGTCTGGTTGTCCGATGATGGGACGGGCTGGGCGGAATTAAATCATGCAATTCCATCGCACACTCTCCGAAATGTAACCGATAAAATACCGACAAGCTGGCAACTCGGCGACGATGTTCAAGGCTCTGGAGCTTTGATTTGACCAGTGCTTCATCGCCGATGAGTCTCTTGGCCCGCTTTTCGATCGACTCGATTTGTAATAGCTAATAGGGCCCTCCGTTAGCAATCGGTTAGTGGGGCGCCCGCAAAGGTGGTGTTGAATATATTTCAAGTACACCGAGGTGCTTTTGTGGGGAACGCATGTGTGTCTGACGGAAGCCGGAACCCGGCCCAGAACGCGTTGGTGGTCCCATCCAATCATTGTCCTTTATTATATATATATTCTCCTATCCCTAACCTCACGGCACGAGATTGATCGACCCCCAGAAGTCTACCGCAGGAATCTAAGGTAAGTTCTATTGATACATCTTGTGGTCGTCCCACTTTCACCTGTGTGATAGGTACCAGGAGATCTCTCAATAAGGAGCAAATCCCTAGCTTTCCACTGCCATGAACCGCGGTTTCGTGGGGTACAGGTTCAGAAAGGGTCCAGGAGTCCCAACGCCACTATGGGCCCCGGCGTGAGCTACATTGTTACTTAAATAAGAAATATTTTTACAATTTTGCCTTACATTATAACCTTTGTGAGAGTTGGAGTCTGAACTAGGTTCGGGACCTGTATGACAGATCTCCAGGCTCTCCCTTTAGAATAATCATATTGGACGAAAACTGGTTTCAAAAAGCGAAAGACAGGGATATTAGGCACTCTTTGGAGGAAGCTTTTACCCGAGAGGGATCCATGCATGAGACTTGAATGTGTATTTTAATTTTAATTCAACAATCTTTAATATCTAATTTATATCCAATCATAATATCTAATTTAATAATTAACTTCAAAATCTTATCGAATAATTGATTCTAATATGCAATTTGATAATCAATTTCCAATATCTAATTTAATAATAGTACATTATGGTACAAGTGTGTAATGTTGTTAATTACCGCTAATGCGCCATTGAGACCCGAACCGTTAGATGAGGGTCTTTAGAGAGCCGAGGACGGTAATCATCAATACACACTTGTGAAGAATATATAAAAATCATTTCCAACAGTGAAAACGAGTTGTGAATTTTTTTTCGCAATGGCGGGCAAAATTAATCAGTTTTCCTATGCGCGCGCATCTATCAATGGCGATCAGCCATAGACTAAAAAGAATTAGTTTTCGCTCTCCTTGGCGAATGAGAACTGGCGCAAGCCTGTAGTGCTTGATACTAATGACCGCAGGGAGGTATGGCAGAGTACGGAGCTTCACGGATGCTTTTTTCGGGTCCTACATGGGTCTGATGTTGATCAATTAGCGTCCGTAGCGTGGCTGCGTTTCGGTGACCTCTTTTTGGAAACCGACGGTTTTGTCTGCGCAATTATGGACGAAGTTATCATGACGAATAACTACCGGAGATTTATTGTGAAGAACGGCAAGGTTGACATCTGTCGGGCATGTGACCGCCCGGGTGAATCCATACGCCACATTATCTCTGTATGTTCTTGTCTAGCTAACGAAGACTACTTGCATAGGCACAACCTTGTAGCCAGGATCATGCATCAGCAACTTGCTCTGAAATACACTCTCGTGGCATCCGAGGTGCCGTAATACAGGTATGTGGCCGACCCAGTTCTCTGACTCTGACTAATATATGGAACGGGAAATACGCGGGTGAAACCGCGAGGCGGGCGCTAGTATAGTATTATAAGATTTTTATAAAAAACTAGCTTCTGCAAGCGAATTTGCCCGCGTCAAAAATGTGGCGATTATAGTCTGGAACAGCCTATCTGCTATTCCAGACTATAATCTATCCCTGTGCCAATTTTCATCCCGACCCGGTCAGCTAATGTGGCGTGATTGAATAACAAACATACATCCATCCAAACTTTCGCATTTATAATATTAGTAAGGTTGCGTTTATTTGTAGTCTTCTTAATAATATTACATAATATCTTTATTCCGTATGGTGCCGGACGGTTCCGTATGGTGCCGGACGTAAAGAATTTCACCGTCCCATGTCTTCCCGTGGGTGTCTTAAGAGGAGACTAAGGGACAAACCTGAGAATGGGCAGCAGCGTTTTCTGTGCTTCTATAACAACCATACTGCGATCTCCAACCCGCCTGCCAAGCGTGGCGATTATGGCAAAACCCCTTCAAAATGAATAGCACAAATAAAAATGGCCCCTCGTACCCGGCAGCTTGCCTACCCACGACTACGGTAGCGGTCGAGGCTACGGCATGGCAAGGGGTGCTAAGAATCTCCGGAAGAGATCCGGCTACCCCAACAATCACCGACGACTAGACCTGGCAACGTACAACACGCGCACACTTCGGACCGACGAGAAGGTCACCGAACTCGAAGAGGAATTGAGCAGGTGGCGATGGAGTATTATGGGGTTATCTGAAGTCCGAAGAGAGGGGAAGGACTCGATAATCCTCAAATCCGGTAACTTGCTCTATTTCCGAGAGGGTGACCGGCAGTCCCATGGTGGTGTCGGGTTTATCGTCCACAAGTCCCTTGTGAACAACGTGGTGAAGATCGAGAGTGTGTCGACCAGGGTGGCGTACCTTATACTCAGAATATCCTCAAGATATTCACTGAAGGTCATACAGGTCTACGCCCCGACCTCGGCACACCCCGACGATGAGGTAGAGACCATGTATGAGGATATCTACAGAGCCATGCATGGTTTCAAAACTCACTTCACCGTTGTCATGGGGGACTTCAACGCGAAACTGGGCAAACGAGACGAGGATGAGCTGCAAGTGGGGCAATTTGGAGTTGGACAACGGAACCACCGGGGTCACCTACTGGCCAGTTTTATGGAGAAGGAGGGTCCTCTATATGAAGAACTCCTTCTTCAAAAAGCGTGAACACAGGAAGTGGACCTGGCAGAGCCCCGATGGTGCAACAAAAAATGAGATCGACTTCATCATGTCAACCAAGAAGCAAATGATCAATTATGTCTCTGTGATCAACTCGGTAAAAACCGGGAGTGATCACCGCATGGTAAGAGGCACATTGAACATTAATATTAAGCTTGAAAGGTCTCAACTGATGAAGTCCACGCTCCGGCCAGCACAGATCCAGGTCCAAAACCCCGAGAGCTTTCAGCTCGAACTCCAGAATTGTTTCGAGTGCCTAGGGAGCTCCGTGGATGAATACAGCAACGGGTTCGTGGAAGCTGTCCATACGGTCGGGTCTAAGTTTTTCAAGACCCGTCGTACAGATAGAAACAAAAAGCTCTCTGATCATACCCTCAAGCTTATGAAGGAGAGGCGTGAGATGATCCTGCAGTCTTCAGATGAGGCGTGCAAATACCAGCAGCTCAATAGACAGATCTCTAAATCCTTGAAAAGAGACCTCCGCCGCTTCAATACCGAGCGTATTAAAGACGCAATCGAGCGAAATAAAGGCTCCAAGGTATTTTCAAGGGATCTGGCTATTGGGCAGAGCCAACTCACGAAACTGAAGACTGACGATGGCAGGATCGTATCCGCCAAACCGGAGCTTCTCAGGGAGATCGAGATATTCTATGGGCAGTTGTACACATCGATCAGCAAGCCCGTTGCGAGTCTAGCAAACGACCCAAGAGCTAGGTTGACCCGACACTATACCGAAGATATCCCGGACGTCAGCCTGTATGAGATTAGGATGGCTCTGAAACAGCTGAAAAACAACAAGGCGCCGGGTGATGACGGAATTACGGCCGAACTCCTGAAGGCGGGTGGAAAACCGGTCCTTAGGGCCCTTCAGAAGCTGTTTGATTCCGTCATACTCGAGGGCAAAGCGCCACAGGCATGGTGCAGGGGTGTGGTGGTACTCTTCTTCGAGAAGGGCGACAATGCCCGCTTGAAGAACTATAGGCCCATCTCACTTCTTAGCCATGTCTACAAGTTGTTTTCAAGAGTCATCACAAATCGTCTCGCGCGCAGGTTTGACGGTTTCCAGCCCCCCGAACAAGCCGAATTCCGAAAAGGCTGTACCACCGTAGACCACGTACATACGCTGCGGCAGGTTATACAGAAGACCGAAGAGTATAAGCTGTCTCTCTGTTTAGCCTTTGTGGACTACGAGAAAGCCTTCGATTCGATAGAGACTTGGGCTGTACTGCAGTCTATCCAACGGTGCCAGATCGACTACCGGGACATTGAGGTGTTGAAGTGTTTGTACAAAAACGCCACCATGTCAGTCCGTCTTCAGGATCAGACCTCGAAACCAATCCTTCTCCAGCGCGGCGTGAGACAGGGAGATGTCATTTCTCCGAAACTGTTCACTGCTGCGCTGGAGGATGTCTTCAAGGTTCTGGACTAGAGGGGGCTTGGCATCAACGTTAATGGCGAGTACATTACTCACCTTCGGTTTGCCGACGACATAGTGGTCATGGCTGAGACCATGGAGAGCCTCAGTAAAATGCTCGATGACCTCAGTAGAGCTTTCGAACGAGTGGGTCTTAAAATGAACATGGATAAAACCAAGATCATGGTGAATGCCCATGTAACACCCACTCGACGACACTCGACTTGTAGACGATTATGTCTACCTGGGACAAAAGGTCCATCACCCAACTAATGCATCACCCAAGGACGACTACTACAATGCCCTCAACGCCACCCTTAGGCACAAAATGAAGCAAGACATCATCATCGTCACGAGGGACCCAAATGGAAAGGTTGTGAGTGTCATCACTAGTCGCGAGGGGCATATGGGTACACAAAAACTTGGAGTGTACAATGAGAATGGAGAGCAATTTGTCAAGTTTTACCAGAACCACGACCTTACCATCGGGGAAAATTATTCATTCATGGCGACCACCATAAATACACGTGGAACTCACCCGATGGGTTCACCAAGAATCATATTGACCATCTTGCCATTAGTTCCAAATGGTGTTCCCGCGTCCCGAGAACATACCCAAACACGCTTTGGACTGGCATCCCCAAGGAAAAATAAAACTTGGCCGTCCCCGTCAAACCTGGTGTCGCACCGTGTTGGCGGAATCGGCGAACATATAAAAGAAGTGGAGCGAGGTGAATCGTGAAGCTCAAGACCGATCGCGATGGAGGACATCTGTGGACGCCCTCTGCCCCATTTCAGGGACATAGGACATTAAATCAAGTAAGTCATTCTGCGCAGCTTGCAACACAAAATTTCATCTACAACCACATTATTCGACTTGACTGAAACTTGAAACTGAAATTTCAGCAATACGGAAATCCAATCTCTTCCTAGATTTGGTTCGTTAATTCGAAGAAATGAGATTTTAATTTTATCATAGGCTAACATTTTGTGTGTTAGAAGATTTTGTAGGATATGCTAGTGTGAGTGTTTCACGAAGACAACTTCACAGACTGTTGATTAGATTGGTACTTATCATGGAAAATATCAATAAAATAATCATTAAAGGAGCCTATTACACGAATTTCCCTTTACAACAGTTTTCTTACAATGAGTTGTTATGGAAAATGGTAATTTGGAAGTTTTCTTATATTTTTCAATTACTGGTAATGGTCGGTCGACTCGTGATTAAACTTGTTCCCGCTGATGGCTTTGGCTTAAACATTCATAAGATTTTTTACAAATCTTTTTTTTTATACCACAATTAGAGGAAAAAAGAAAATACCGAATTAATTTTAGGTGTCGTTTGATAGTTAAAGTGTTTGTTAAAGTAGGCTTTTGGGCGGAGTTATTTTGTGAGGTGTTTCTTGCAAGATTAGTATTTAACTTTTAACATTTTTATTAGATAATCAAATTGTGTGATAGCAGCTCGGATAACATGCATGTTTTGCGAATAGCAACCAATTTAAACCAGCAAAGTTTCAAAACTAGTTCCCAAAATGTAATGTGGTGTTGGTCAGTCTTGGTAATAAGAAACACAATACACTGATGCTTTGTATGTTATCTATTATTTTAAACTCTATTGGTATATAAATGGAGTTTGCTTTTGCTTAATTAGAGGCTCGGATGTTGTATACGCTGATGTTTATTATTTCTACTAAATAGTGTTTTATTCAAACAGAGACCGCGGCGAGAGCTTGTGTCTTATCAAATGAATATTTAGCCGGTGCACGGAATCGTAAGGTGGTGAAAATTCAGTCCATTTTAAGTGGTATTTCTATCAAACTAAAGATTCAAACATTGCAGTGTTGTACGGGCAGGTCTCATTTTAATAACTTTTTCAAAAGCTTTTACTTGTTTTAGTAACTAACATCTTAGAGTATATCTCTATTATTCTAATTTGTTCATAATGCATTGGTATTGAGATATCCTACAGCAGTAAATCAAGTTTTATCTTACCCATAGACCCTTTTGGGATATCAGATATCTTCTGTCCTTTTACATAACATCTGCGTGTCGCTCCATGACCCACAAACATAACACATGTAACACAGTTGCGATACATTCATTTATAGGATTTGCCACTACAGCCGTAAATGTACGAAACTTTGATACTTGCAGAAAGTTTTCTTTCAGGAAAGGCTTCTGAGGAAAAGAAACGTCTCTGAGAGGACGAACCACTCGCATCTTTGACTTCTTTATGTTTTCTTATGACTTTATCAACACAAAGACGATGATCATGATACAACTTCCATTAACAAATGCCTACATAAAACTTGCCTGCTCAGCGCCTGCAGGACGGCCATGCTGAAATCTTTTACCTTCCTGTCTAGAACGGCTGATGCTGCCAGGGTGATGCCCACACACTCTGCCTGGAACACCTTGTTGTGTGCCCCAAGTGGCGTGGCTATACGGATGTTTAGGTCATAAACTACTGAGCACTAATTGTCAAGGGCGCAAAAAACGTGCTCATGAAAGGTATACGAATAATTATGCGAATAGTGAGTCAGCCATTACCGGTCCAGTACAGATAGCATCAGATAGGTAATCACCGAGGATAACATGAGATCTATGAAAATGATTTAGTAAAGTAATGATACGGAGAAATCAAATCAGCAAAATGTATTTCATGATGGTATTAATGAGACTCTTACTGTTACTAGCAATAATTCCGTAGTAGAAATTACGAAAAGCATAAATTTGATCAGTCTGAAATAACCAATATACCTTGAAAACAGAAACCTAAATAGTAGATACTGTCTGCTACAACACATCGGATGCAAACCATAATAAAGAAACATAAGTTTCGCAGCAAAAAACGGTGATACACACGAAATTTACCGCGGGTTGAATAGGAATGTTCGCTTTACAAGCTGCCAGCGACAAATGGAAACAAATGAAGATTGTCGTAATAGATGCAAGCCACCCGCGCTGATAGATGATCAGCCTTTATGTAATATTATTTTACTCATTTGTCGCAAAGTGTAGACTTTAAATTGGATCGTGTTTAGAGTATGGAGCATACTTGCTGTCGCTAGAATACATAATTATACAGAAAACACATACTATTGATTGATATAAAAGAACAACAAGATTATGACAACAAAAATTTAACTACTGAATTATATACTACTTATGAAAAGGAAAATTAAACAATTAAGCATACAATTAAACCTTCATTGTTGTTCAAGTGTTTCCAATATTTTTCCTACTAATCATAAACATTATTTCA
This sequence comes from Orthosia cruda, assembly GCA_964057195.1. Classification (NCBI taxonomy): domain Eukaryota; kingdom Metazoa; phylum Arthropoda; class Insecta; order Lepidoptera; family Noctuidae; genus Orthosia; species Orthosia cruda. The sequence continues at coordinate 4,927,161 of OZ059848.1, read as the reverse complement.
GGTACGGTTGTTGTGACATTACACTACGCGTAGAATACAGGAAATTGTACTTTTAATATCCTCTATTTAAAAAAAAACCGGCCCCGTGCGAATCAGACTCGCGCACGAAGGGTTCCGAACCATTATAGCAAAAAACGGCTCAAATATTTTTTTGTTCTGTTTTTAGTATTTGTTGTAATAGCGGCAACAGAAATACATCATCTGTGAAAATTTAAACTCTCTAGCTATCACGGTTCTTGAGTGTATCTCAAGAACCGTGATACCAGGCTGTAGCCTGGTGACAGACAGACAGACAGACGGACCGCGGAGTCTTAGTAATAGGGTCCCGTTTTTACCCTTTGGGTACGGAACCCTAAAAATTACTGCGAGAGATTATTCGCCACGCGTACTTTGTGTTACAGTACAAAGTCACACGTGAAGCTCTATGTAAATTGTTTCACATACTCTGCTCACGTTACTTAGTGTGTGTAGTGACTTAGTGTCTGTGGTATTAGTGTATTCATGGTAATGTAATCGTGGGCTTAGTCTAGATGTACTGAATATCCAGAATATTTACTTTAATTATATTGAAGTAAATAAACAGGACCTTGATGCATTCCTAGATTGCACAGGACATTGAAAGCTTTATAAGGTAAGGCTTGGCACTGAAACCCAACTGGTGATGTTTAAGAAGGTGCTTAATGCCATTATTCTATCTACACTTCACCTTGTATTATTACAGACCCTAGGTTTATTTAATGAATCTTCTGAATAGTATTATTATAGTGCCGAAATACTAATAGATATTACTCTGAACTTTAAACAGGGCTTCCTTAAACAATTTGATGATAAACCCATTAAGTGCCCGAAAGGTGGATCCACGTGAGACACACTGGCTTTTTAATTGTTTCGGTATTTACGGCACTTAACCGGTTAATTCAGTCACAACTGTTGATCTCTATTGATCACGTGTTTTTCGATATCGCTTGTCAATCCCATACAAAATTGCCTTTTTGACAATAGCTATCGCCACGCTTTCGATGATAGGATGTCGCTTGTCTAGGGCCTCTGCTTGCCCGCGTGAATGGATCGCTGATACGATCACCTATTCATATTTCCAATTGCAATAAGCACGTGTTATCTGGACCCCAGTCATTAACTAACTAGTTAGTCGTTTACTTATTGAATGTAATAATAAACCATAAGAGAAATTTTAACGGATCACTAGCGTTGTATAGCGAGCGGAATCCATCACTAAATATATTTTATCAGTTGACCGTGAACACACACACTAAGACAGCCTTCCGGAGAACTGTTCGTTATCTAATCATATACTTTTTACCCATATTTAAATATGTTTTTGCTGAATAAGCGAGGAATGGCAGCCTATACTTTTCTAATGAACATCACACACAAAGTTACTTCATCCTGTTTTTCAAATTGAAAATACCTAAACACTAGCATTTCAGACCACTTTTCTTTTTTTCGAAATCAGTGAGAAGGGGAGAAATATTTCAATCATTAAAATATCAGTATAAAAAGTTCCATCTCTAGGTCCGTATTACAGATGCTCAATATCGAGTCAAACTCATAATTAGCCACACCTACCAATCAACTGCCAACCAATCACAACTCTCAAGTTAGGCATATGATTCTTCAGTCTGATATATGTGTACTCAATAGAGTTAGAGCCCAGACGTTACCGAACTCTTTTAACACAAAATGTGTGGCAGGGATTGAATGAAAATTAAAGTCCAAGATAGCAAGTTCGAGTATGTTCCAAGTGCATGTTTATTCCCCTGTTTTTGTTTTAAAAGAGTACGGTAACGTTTGGGCGTCTAGAACCTTGGACCTGAAAACGTTAATGTAAAAAAAACAAGCTAACCAATCACAACTGTCAATTGCCAGTTTGATTTGAGTTGAGCATGAGTATCTGGAATACCGGGTTTATTTAACATTTTATCGCTAGAAGCTTTCGGGTGGACGACGTGACTTCACAAAAGCCTTTATTTCGTATGATACCCCACATGCACTAGTAGCACACTTCGAATTTTAAGACACCCTTACAGTCACTGTTACAATCCATTTTTTTTTCTTATTTGCAAAATAGTTGGGCAAACGTCATCTAAAACTGTTCCAAATTTCAAGTTGATAACATTCTTGAGATATCCAGCTGTGACAGACAAATTGAGTCACACCATAGAGGTACCTATTAGAGGTTACTATTTTAGTACGGAACCCTAAAAAGCGCTCCTTCGTTCTATATATGTAACGATGTAGGTTTATAGTTACAAGCAAATAAAATCGAATTATTCATTACTATCCCTGAGAGTAAACGTTACAGTACATTGGTGGGAGGTCCTATTTGGGCCACTCTCAGAGGAAAACACGTTAGAAAAGCAATACGTAGGTAAGTGTCCTTAAGCGTGTTGTTATTGGAAACAAAATGCTTAAGGACACTTACCTTTTATTATAACTATCTAATTCAAAAAACTAAACGTGCGAATATTGTGATAGGTATAGGTAGAAAATTTTATTGGTTCTGTGTTTTTATTTTCGTTCCTGTTGCTGAATGGATCCCGAGCCAATATTTTGCTGCGTCAATAAAAGTATTAATTTTATTTTTATGAAAGTGTTTTTCAAACGTAAAGTGGTGATAATTAGTTTGACCCTGGTGTCATCGTTACAACTTACAACAAAGCCAAAGTCATGAATTACGTTGAAATAACGGTTAAAAAGGTTACTTTCCATTTTCTCATAACCTTTCAACCACTGACAAATGATGAAATTGATATTAAATTCTCCTCAACCACAAAAAGAACACATTACGTTACGAAAATGCCTGAATTGAATATTAAAGCCACATTTAAATATACCTACTTAGGAAACATAACTGTTACGAAAAGATAAGCTTAGTATTATTATGAATATATGGAAGCTTCGGCTTACTGTGAAAGTATGCAACCAAAAAATTGTTTTTGAGTGTTTTGGTCTTTATTGGTAAATTCAATACTATCCATTTATTTAAACAATGATAAGTGGAACAAAAACCGCTTAACAATTACCAAAAGATTTACAACTTAAAACCAAGAATCATTTAACTTGGAATAAATCTGAATATCAAACTCAATTTTACACTTGGACCAATTTAATCCTATATTCTGCGGGCAACATTCTTCACTGGATCTCATAATCCTTTTATTAAATGATATTGAAGATCAAAATATTAGAAAAGGATGAGTTTAATTCTAATGAAATAGTAATAAAAAATCACCGATTACCTCTTTGATTATTTATAAAAAAGCAGAGGCTCTCAAGTTCTTTTGTTATGCGATTTCATTTTGCTAAATAAACGTACAGTTGCAGGCTTCTGTTAACGTTCTGTGAAAAAGCATAATGTTTTAATGAACAAATGGACGCAGTGAATTAAACTTCGCTACTTCACTGAACGTTCCTCTGTCTCGGGGAGTAATATCATCTCATTGCTTATTTTAATCACTGCTTCGCAGAAGGCGGAGGCACGGAATTATACTTTTAATCTATTCTAAGCCATTTCTGTTAGTGGTGAATGGCTGAACGGATCTGGGAAAAATTTGGCACAGGGATAGATTAAAGTCTGGAATAGTACGTAGGCTAGGCTTTTCATCTCGGTACAATGTTCCCTTGGGATGATAAAACACTTACCACGTGGGCGAAGCCGCTGGAAGAACCTAGTCTATTATAAATCTTTATTCAAGTATATCAAGACTCAAAAATGGTTCGTAAGATATTAGAGACCCACGAAAACAAAGTCCAAAATTATTAGTAGGACCTTCGAGCTTAGCATTTTTAATTTACGATTGTACTGGTTACCTTTGACTGTACTTAGTATATTATAAGGACAAGCTAGAATTTTACTGCAATATGAGAACGTCATAAGTGAAATAATAAACATAATAACAAAATTAAACTTAAATGGTGCCTAATGTTTCTGACACAAAATACAATCAGATTACCTACTCTTATTACTTTAGATAAGGTACCTTTTGAGCGAAATTATGCGGCTGACCTGGAATTTTTAACCAACACCTTCAGCTGTTATTCCACTAAATCATTCAATTACAGTTAAAACGGTCGTTTGTTAAAATTTAAGAATTTGTTCACAGATAACTAATGTGCAAAAACACCACTAATGTTCTAAAAAGTCTATTAACGTTCCCCTAAGAGAGTTTGTGAATAACCTCTTTCCTAGTCAAGTAGCTAGATTCTAGGTAGCTACAAACTATCCAGAATTCTCATACTTTTGTCAACGAAAGTACTCACTGTCCTCTGAAGGTCGTTGAGGTTGTGTTATTGTTATATCTGATATTAAAAAAATCATGAAATATTTATTGTTAGAAGTTTGATATTAGCAAACTTGGACTTTTCTTACAAATTTCTCCAAAGTTTTGGAAAACTCATTCGAACTTTATCAATGTCAGTTCAATATTTTAGAACTTTAATAATAAACATTATTTATGGATTCAGCTTTATAGATCATTTTAATAAAAGTAACTACTCAAATTGATTCTCTATCGTATATCTTATCAATTTACCTCAGAGTAATATATTTTTCGATCTTTTGTTCGCATAATAAGTTCTTGGGATAACAGTGTTATTATTTATGCATTTGGAGATGTCTTTGAACGTTGTTGTTGTTCCAAATTATAATAATATTGTGGGGTTATGCGCTATTACCATAACCGCACTACCGGATGTCGCCATTGACCCAAGTCGAAAAAATTCACGGCAGTTTTGGCATTTTTGGCATTTCACCGCAGTCCAGTTAATGAGAGCTAGCTCACTTGAATAAACTCTATCTCAACCATTTCAGAACTTATGTATGATCTTTCAGTTTTTGATTAGTCATACCGCTTAGTACGTAGATAGCATATAAGTAGATCATTCACATGTCACATAAACCTTAATATAAATAAAGAAAATCACTAAAAGCCTGATTCCTTTCGACAGTCCATACTGGACTGTCGAAAGTTCTTGAAAATCTGATTATGCCGCTACTGAACTCCAGTTTTATTGAATTCGCCAGCGCAAACTGCTCTTGGTTTTCAAACTGTAGCTCGAATTATTAAATTACGATATTGTTTTTAATCACATATAAGCTTAACACATTCTCTTTGATGGATCCTCTCTAGCTTGAAGTTGCCTAGCAAGTTTGACTGAGCTATGATCATCGGTTACCGTCAGTTTAATGTGCTTGCCGCACATATAATTACATATTTGTTGAAATAAATTTGTCTGTTTAGCTCATAATTCAAAACAGAGGCCCCAAAAAAGCTAATCCGTGGCAAAGATAAATAAAAAGAGAATTGACAATAGTTATATGACAATAGAATAGACGTTTAAGGTCATAGAATTTTACAAAACCCGCTTAATTGTATTGGTACCGTGTGTCATGTGTCAACGTAGATGGCAATTGTTTCGGGGAAACATATAGCTTTACCACGTGACATACATTCTAAGTTGCCATAATTTGTCATGTAAGATATGTAATTCTTTGTTTACAATAGTAAATTGAACACGTTTAAAACCACGTGTACTACAATAGCATCTCTATAAATACAGTGCTCGTGGCGTCCATTCTGAAATGTGACGTCACAACTCATATCGGTTGTATCACCATGAGATACACCGCTGTGATGACGACCAGGCTGTATCATGCGGGACATGGCCGCGTGAGTGCGTCGATGAAAACAGAAATATTTAGTTCACAGAACGTTAGGTTGTCAATTTAACACAATATTAAAGCTATACTATACCTAGCTAATACAATCTGAAAAGCATATCATTATTAAAAGCCCAACTTCAAAAACAAACAATATTGCTATTTAACGTGTTATTAAATCCCAGTTCAGAAATCAATAATTAATAGTTTTGCCTTACAAATACTTTGTAGCGCCAACTTTGTTGTGCATTTTGTAACGGCCATCTAACAAGAACTATGCATAAAGTTCTCAAAGAGAAACAAAGAGGAGAAATCAAAGAAAAACGAAAGAAAAAGGAGAAACGAAAGAGCTATAATTATTTCCTACAGAAGCGCCGCTCTGCGGAAAAGAATGATTGTACAAACAGGCTCCGTAACAACATTTAGTAGAGTGTTCTCACGGCATATCATAGGGTAACAATTCCTTAGTAATTGTTGAAGTGATCGACTTCTATGCAGCTGTTGTTGAAGTTTCTCGATTATTTACAAAACGCTGAGGATACATTAAGATGTAGCGGTAAACAAAAGCGTTTTAACAGTTCGCTTTTAAAAAGTTGTAAATCTTACGTATAATTTGTGGAAAACTTTGGAACACACTAACTGGGTTTTCAGCACACTTAATCTAAACAACGTACGGTTGGCGCATTGGTTGAGCGAGTGTTGTCCTACTTGTCGCGGGTTCGATCCCCATAAGGAACAAATATTTTTATGACCACAATGTTTGTAAACGCATCCACAAGACAGGAGAAATTACTAGAGTGAAGCAAAGATAAATAAAAAATCGTCTACAATTTGTTCTATGAACCAACTCGCATTTGAGCGAGCTTTTCAAATATACTACCTACACGATAATTCACTTTAAATCAAAAAAAATATCCTACCTTAATAAGGAATACGAAGGAACACGCGTTATTTTTTGGGCAAACGTGATTACATACCGCACCACCCGGTGAGTAGACAGCAGAGCTCAAGCCGTCAATGGTTGTCGTAAACCAGAATTACGTGAAGTGTATGTATACGACATAAATACTAGGTGACCAATAAAATTAAACTGTTTAGTATCGACGTGGTTGAAATGCCAATCGTTCAAATCTGTCGACATTAGACACATCGCGATACCACACAGAGGAATTTACTTTTTTTTCCCAAAGCAATAGAGTGAATTTTCAGTGTATGATCCTTGCTCAAACTGTGAGTTCTGTAAGGGAACATATTCGGGGCTCTCTAGTTGTCTGACTGCGGGTAGATATGGTAATGACAAGGATTCCATGTACAAGAGTTGTGCCAGTTGTCATTACTGCATGTCTCTATTGTTATTGCTTGGTACTTGATGACACCATTAAATGCACACCTTTTCGGAGAAAGCGAATATTAGGTCTAGTTCCATCATGTGATAAGGATTTCGGGTCCGTAGCGACGCGACTTGAAATAAATATCTTAAGAAGTACACTCAAGTTCGCATAAAATACTTGTTACAACTTAAATAGATTCCAATTAGGTTCATATTTATTTTAATAAATCATGATACCTTCTTTCTAGTGGATCTAAGCTAAGCTGAGCGAGTGACACGTTGGATAAACAGTGTCGCAGAATTGCAAAAAAACATATATTTACATGTGTATTTAATAATAACGATGAACCGAAAATAACTAAAAGTGTTTCTTTTAGGGTTCCGTATCGAAAGGGTAAAAATGGGACCCTATTACTAAGACTCCACTGTCCGTCTGTCTGTCTATCAGCAGTCTGTATCTCATGAACCGTGATAGTAAGACAGTAGTTTTTTTTACAGATGATGTATTTCTGTTGCCGCTATAACAACAAATACTAAAAACAGGATAAAATAGCTATTTATGCAACTGTTACGTTATGGACGGTCTTTTAATACGAGTGCCATTTTTCGGTACAAGCGTAGCGCGTACCGAAATAGGTGGGCACGAGTTATTAAAAGACCAATAACGTACAGTTGCATACAAGATTTTATCTACGAAGGAAGGAATAAAACACAGATATAGACAAATAAGTATTTCAGGAAGTGTGTTTAAGTATTTCATTTCTCATATACATGTCTTGATTTTTCTGGTAGTAAATTATTTATAGCCGCAACTGCTCTATTTGTTATATCTAGTGGTGTATTTTCAATATCACTTGATGTTGAAGACATTTCTAATATAATTTGGAACAAAATTTCACTCAGAATTATATTCCCGCGTCCATTTTTTATTTTATTTTTTATTTAGTCATTATTAGGTATAAGGCAAAGATCTTGTAGCCGCCTAGCCGCAACAGCCAAATAGTATACGATACTTTTGTTCTAAACTTGTTCCATTTTTAAAAACATCATTTACATTGTCTCGATTTCGAAGTAATGTTATAGGTACCTGGCTGTATGTTCAGAATGTCTTTGCTTGTGTTTAAGAATTTATGACGATTCACATAATGCAACCCGATGTCGTTATGGGTATCATAATGAAACCGCTGTCAATTTTATAATTCGAATATAACGAAACCGGAGTAGATAATAAATATTTAAGTGGGGCTCCCATACAACAAACGTATATTTTTGCCATTTTTAGCGATAACGGTACGGAACCGTTCGTGTGCGAGTAGGACTCGCACTTGGCTGGTTTTTATTACTGTATCAATTTAAACTCTCATTAAAATTATTTTAGATAACCACTACTCCTTGTTATAATTATGTTGACAGTTCCTAAATAAAGTTTACGTGTTCCTCGCAGTCAGCAGAACTATTGTAGTTTTCTACCAGCTAGCAATATTTACATAACTATCTACTTGTGGCCAAGAAGCTGAATCGCTGCTTTACGCATGGGTGAAATGTAGATTTTGGGGTAATGCAAATAATCTTTGGTTTTGTAAATACGCTGTGTCTTACATCACGCAAGCCGCAAACCCATATTAGCGATATAATAATTATTATAACTAGGTAGCGATGGCTGATGTTAATCTCAACTATTGCAGTAATAATAGATTTCAGATGATAAAACTGTTTTGAAGTAACATGAACTGTTGTGGTTAAACTAAGTCGTGGTTAATACTGACTGTCGGAGTTTTGGTTCACTGTTGTACGAAACAGTACGACGACGGTGGAGAGATTCTGAACATTACCACCCCAAAGGGATTGTGTACATTTACGTAATATGCAGTTTTCGAAAATTAACTACTTTACGTACGAACGTACGAATACGCGAATACGTTTCGAATTTTCGCATGTGGTTAGCATTATTATTTCTTAAACATTATCATGTCGGTACTACGAATATGCATGTGATGTACATAGGCCAGCGTTGTTTACAGATCAGTTCATAGAATTACTTTGAATTTATAGTGGTTTGCATTAAGACGGGTTATAAGAGTAGAGTCTGACAAAAACTCAACTTCAAATACCTACTTAATTCAGAAATTGTTGGTATAAAACAAAAGGTTTTATCCACATTTTCTCATCATATCGTTCTCAAATTGTTCCAGAGCTAATAAAACTAATTTCCTTTAACGTTGCAACTCTAGCGACTTATTTAACTTTATTTAATTACTGCATTATTAAACAGAGTGGACTTCACTGATCTGAAAAACATTCTGACTCCTGTAACAAAATGGCTAATAGCTAATACTTTAAATTAGATTATGATACTAAAAGTATCACCGAAATTATACTGTTATATTTTTTGATCTTTTATATTTTCATTTAACCCTTGCCAAGTATGGCTTTATATGGTGAATTGGTTTGTTTTGAAAATGTTAGCACGATATTACTTCAAATATAATATTTCCTCTAAAAAAGACCCTGATAGCACTTATACAACAAGGTCAGGTAAGAAAAGTCTCAACTTATTAATTATATTAGCACCCCAAGTTGACTTGGCCTGCTAGATCGTATAAACCTTCGGACGGTCGAGAAATAATGTTCACAGGAAATTAGTTCGCGGTGACTGAAGAAAAACGAGGCGTCCTGGCGTCATTTATACATATCGAGGTCAAGCTTTGGTAAGGGTCAAGGCAACAATAATAAAATTATGTTTTATTATTATTGCCTTGACACATATGCCTCATTGACTAGTTAAGCATTACATATCTAAACGTACTCTTTGTAAACAGATAAGCTTCTCTCGACAGTTTTATTAAACTACCAACATCTTCCAACTACACCCTACTTAGAAATAACACCGTGGTAATCTAACTGAACACTGTCTGGCACTTGAAAACATCTCAGTGTCAGGAATAAATAATTAAATTAAGAAGTGACAGTTTTCTGGTAGATTGACGGTCAGACTAGTCTTTCCAACGGGATTTTTACCCTTTGGTCAGATCACCTCGTGATTTAAATAAATTACTCTTGAATATAGAGGTTATAAAACTATTAAATAGGTTTTATTTGTGATATAATGGAGTTTGTTGACACTGCTTAAAATTCTTTACAAGTTGTTTCATAGTTGTTTATTACAATATTTTTCCTGTTTTTCATGAAATGTCAATCACATCATGTACTATATATACTATTTTTAACAAGAAGTGGAGTAATGTGCTCGGTCTAAATGGATCTTAATTTTATAAATAGAAAGGGTGTGGTTTTTTTTCTATATAATGGTTATCAATTTTATATATATAAAAACAAAATGTACACAACCACACAAACGGGAACGAATTTAGTTTGCGGTCAGTTCAATAGAAAGTGAGTAAACTGGTTGTTACCTCAAGGAGTTAGTTCTGTTATTTAGTTCGCAATACGTTCAAGATCCTTGGGAACCCATTGATCACTTTATTGACAAACTCATGTTCATCTTAATGCCCGAGTATTTTGTATAGGTATATGTATGTAGATACGGGTTCCAACTGCTAAATGATAATGATAAATAATTTTATTTCTGTAGGAGGTGACAAACACTTTTACATGTCGATTATATTTTTTAAAACTAGATGATGTCGGCGTTTCCTATCTGTCTTATCTGAGAAGAAAAGCTGAAACAAACTCAGAGGTCACAGTCTCTTTTAAAGTCCAGACATAATCTTGGTTAGACCATGTAAAGACCATGAAGATTGGTGTATGAGGCAAGAACCAGACAGATTAAGTGTACCTGTCCAGTCAGTCTTGGTCTGTTTTTGGGCAAAGGTACAGAAATAAAGTATTACTTTCTGTTTAGAAAGTTGTCATAAAGAACTAAATAAAAAATAACAAGACGAGGACCCGGGTAAGCCAACTTACTTAGAATTTTACTGAAAAGTGATTTTAATAAAATAACAAATATACGGACAAAGGAAAATGTAATGAGAGACGTCATAATGTATTCATAATTACTGATGTTAACTAATGTAGAATTCAATGTGGGTATTTTTTTAGAAATCCTAAGATAAATCTGTAAGATACCTATTAAAAATCTAAGCAGTTTATACTTTCATTGTACTTTATTTCATTTGTTTTCCCAGCTAGCAACTCAATAAATCCGACCAACGGGGAAACAAAACAATTTGAAAGACTAGTCTGTCCGTCAATCTGACCACTGGGAAAACCCTAATCCCTGTGTCATGTGGTTACAAAATTATAATACCAAATTGATGTAATATGACTAGTTTGTCATCTCCAAAATCAAATATTTGCCGCCACCTCCTGTTGGTTTTTCTAGAATACATCAAGAACTAGCTTCTGCCAGTGGTTTCGCCCGTGTGAAACTAGAAAATTATCTTGAGAGAACATTTTGTGGTATTCCTGACTATAATCTATCTCAGTGCAAAATTTTATCCAGATCTATCAAGCCGTTTGAGCGTGAAGAAGTAACAAACACACTTACAAACTTTTGCCTTTATAATATTAGTGTGGTATGCTATTAAATCCATGCTTCCGTTATGAAAACATTAAAGCTTACTAAATTAAATGCTGGTTTTAGTCGTAAACTAATTAGCAAACGTTCTGCCCGCTAGTTTACTTGCAAATACCTAATAGGATGCATCATATGTGTAGATTCTAAATTATTCAAAAGCTCACAATCTGATTTTCACAATGCCACTCGTATATTCTATCTCAACCAACTTGTGTTTTGCTGGCTAACCAACTTCGACTGAATTTGAAAACTCCGATAAGTTCAAATTTGGATTCATGAACAAATATAAATTCTGGTTGTAATTTTTTTTTTTTCATAGATTCAAAACGCTGGTGGCGTTATTAGCAATGCAGAGCTATATGAATGTTTGAATGAGGGTCTTGTACAAAGCCAGCCTCGACAAAAACGGCTTAGCTATCTAATATTTATAAAATCCAAAATTTTCAGAACGAATCATAACGGAACAAAATAAAAAGAGTGAGTCCGTGGAACACGGAGCTACTAACAATGGAGTGCGACCACCAAACGATTCTACGAGTTAAGACAAAGTCATCTCTTTTTGGGTTGTTAACGAGTCATGAAGCGTTCTGACTGGGAAGGACTTCTACATAGTTTTACCGCCATTAGAGTTTTATTTGTTTATTTTTCCGTGCCACGGACACATGTTTGCACATAAACGCGAATATATTCACAAATCCAAATATCATACATAAAACACACAGTTATATTGTGCTAACGACACGGCGATTCTAACTGTGATAGCTTAATTAGACTGATATGATTGTAGGTAACCAAATCATCTGAATTGAAATTGGATTGTCAAATTTTGTAAACAATTTAAGTCAAATGATATTGTAGTCGATATGATTGCATCGCTTTATGATTTTATTACATCATACTGTCAGCTTCATATTCGTTCGATCTTTCAGCAAAGACAAAATAACATTAATAAATTTGGAACACCGATAGCTACTGAACTTACCTTATAACTGAAACACAATCGTACAACAAACACATATTGGAAAAAACATTCACCTGAACTTTTTCTTTTCTTCTTAAGTTCTTTGGCTTTTCTTTTTCATTAGGACTACATTATGGACGAGTGCCTACATAGTACTTACATACATGTATTTTTAGGCTCTACATAGGTTGTGAAGGAAAAATGTATTCACAAAATATTTTGCAGAAATTTACGCACAAGAGTTTATAATAGGTAGCTTATTATTATTTTTCAGTTCTATCCTGTATTATTTTAACTCAAACCCAAGCTCAAGTTCCAGAGCAAATAGTTTGCAATATTCACTTTAGTGTCCATAAAAAGGAAGTTAAGTTTCATGATTAAGATGTTATCACGGTCAGACAAGTGACATTTTTAGTTCTAGCAACGTGTGCAAGTATGTCATTAAAGCAGTCAATACCAAGTTACAGTTAGCTCTAATTAGTATCCTAACAGTAACGCGTAAAACAAACTGATGACAACAAAAATTTGCCGCTTAATTGATATTGCAGTCTAATTAGGCAAACATGAAGATTGAGAAGGTTAAATTTAAGAGCAAGTCGGCCGAAACACGTCCTTAGCTTTTGAAGAAAAGTCGGCCAGATTTTCCTTGTGACAAAATTCAAGGAGGCTCGTAATAATTGGGAGTGGTTTTAAAGGGGAACTTTGTCCATACCTACCTACTGGTGTTTCCTTAAAGGCAAAACATTTCAGAAACTTGAACTGTACACGTCATGTTCACTGTAATTAGGATTAAAGACCTATTTAGAATTCATACATGTAGTGATAAATTGAAAAAAATAAAGTATAACGGGATTTACTTCATGTATGACTGACTGATGATTTACTTCATGATCTTCAATATCAAGCAGTATGACATGATAGTCCAGTGCCTAAGATCTCGCCACTCGTGCTTGAAGTCTTGGGTTTAAACCCGGGCAAGTACCAATGTGACTTTTAAATTCATATGTAATTTCTCAGTTTATCTTGGACATCACAGGCAACGGTGAAGGAAAACTTCGTGAGGAACTTCGTTGTATTTTAAGTCTGAAATAGCCAAGTCAGAGGCCTGTGGGGTTCCCAGAGGCGGCTAAATTAACTCTGACACCAGATGTGGCCACATCCTTACAGGAAAAAGGAGAAGTATAACAAACCGACGATCTGAGCCTATTTGGTTTCATTCAAAGAGGCATTTTTATATTTTTGTTTTGTTTAAAAATGCTATGCCATAGCTTTACCGCGGCAGTCCCCGAGTGCCACACGTCTTTTTTGAATTATTAACAAAGTAACGGCCTTCATTTAGCAGATTACAAACTAAGTAATTTAATTCTAGCCACATTAAGCTTCATAATTATCATCATTTCAGCTGAAAATCGTCCACTGCTGGGTACAGGCCTCCCCAGTGTCGCCATATTGACCGTTCCTGTGCGTCTCATATCCAGCGGATCTCCGCAACCTTCACCAGGTCATCGAACCACCTAGTGGAAGGTCTTCCGGATCGCGGCGGCTACTCCAGAACTTTTTAGCCTCATCGGACACCCGTGCAGGTAAAACATATTGCGTATCTGGCTTTAATTAGGCAAGAAAATTATCTTTATTCATAAAAACCAGTATGTCACAATCTGAATATATTTTTCCATGAGACACTTTATAATATAAGCTTATCGCGTCTTATGCAAACATTTCTTACTTAAATTTCTTACAAATCCTTCTTGGCCTTATTTTTTTTCCTACGTTTATATTTCAGATAAGCCAAGTACTCGTAATTCCACGTAGAAAATTTATTATAATGTACATACAGTATGTCTGGTAGTATCCACATCGACACGCTCGCTCCTCGGCTCGCCGTGTACCTAAATCACGCTGTCACCACTTAGCGATTTGACTTTGCCTTGAAATACTAAGAGCTATTTTATTAGAAACTCGTAAACCAAATCATCTTATTTGGTTTAGGGCCGATTGTTCAATCATCGAATAACTGAACTAATAACTATCTAGCGAATTAACTTAACTGACTGATAAAAGGACAAATAAAATCGTTGCATTTTTCAATGGCCAGATAGCAACCGAATAGTTATCTGTGGTCTTTAGTTGCCAACTTCACTGTAATATTGTGGGAGCGTGATACACGCATACGGTGTAATGTGTGTTAGAAGAGGATAGCAAATGCGTGGTGCATCCCGTGTATCGTAAAACCTTTTTTTTCTGTTGGGTGGTGATGTTGTAGTTTGGTTTATTGTCAGTGACTTGTTATTATTTTATATGATAATAATGGAATCAAAGAAAAGAGAGCGCGCTGTTAATTTGCTGAAGTAGAATTGCTCGTTAGTCTAGTAGACAAGAACAAACATATTGTGGCAAAATAAGAATACTGATGCGGTCACTAATACAGATGTGGCTAGGAATTTAGTTAGGGATATTAGGTACACTTAACAACTGTATTTTGTTGGAAGGTATACCTAGGTGCCTATACCTACCTATTTAGATGTAGTGACCAATAAATAATAGCCTATTTATTTTAAAAACTAGCTGGAACTTACTTTGGTGTTTCGTGCTTAATTTTATCACTTATCAGGGGAAGCAAATATAGTCCAGATTTATATGAAAGTCTGAAACGGCGATGAAACTGTTTTGAATTTCACATAGCTAACTGTTGGGGCCTTGGTCTGATTACTCTTTGTTGAATTTCATTATTTAAATATTAATTCATTCAATTGGCAGATCGTCAACAGTGTCGACAATTTCCATAAGTTTGATATAATTTTGAAAAAAAGAAGAAATAACCTCAAACTAAACGTCAAAGGATCTAGTTGTATCTATTGAATAGACGTTTATCTGGCCGTCAAAGGGGCAGACAGATTTATTCCTCAGTTAGGGCCATTATTGACCAGATATAGCCTATCTGACGATTGAAAAATGCAATATTTCGCTATCTGTCTAATAAGTACTATCTAACTGTTTATCTGAGGATTGAAAAATCGGCCCTTAGACAATGAAAGGTTATTTCCTAACTATTCAATAAAGTACTCAAAAACATACCAGAAAGTTTTGGTATCAAGTCAACAAAAGGTCAAGGAGTACTTTCAGAGATTCTTTGTAAAAATGGGAATCTAGATTAAGCTTCGTTTTTTTAATTTTATGCGTCTTATAACCCTTTTTTCGGTCAGACATTGGTGGAAATTGCGGTAAATGTCAATCAACTGCGATTTCTCACGAAAGATAATAAATAACGCGGATGCAATACAAAATAAATTTCTCTAAAGTTTTGATAGAGAATATTAATTGTGATAATTTAACGTTTTAAAGGGTATTCATAAGATGTACCTTACAACTCTTAGTTATCTAGTTCTGAGACAGTTAGACTATCTTGATTAAGCTATTCTAACAAAGTGATGCTGCTTTCATCTACACAATAAGCTAATTTTGCAAAAAACTTTGTTTTAAAATGTAAACATAATTTAAGCACACTGAAGCATGTAATCTGTAAGTAAACCAAACTGCTCAGCGTTCTTTTGTGCAATTAATCAAAATCAAAATCATTTTTTTTTATTTCACATAGGCCTACATGGGCACTTATAAAACGTCGACAAAAGGTGCACGGTTCGGGTTGGTCGTTTCCTATGGAGAAGAATCGGCAAGAAACTCCATGGTATATATTCGATGTTTGCCGACTATAACCGAGATACACTAAAAGGCTGAGTGCCTGAGGTTAGCTCCGACCACAGTGTTAATAATTCTACAGTAGTCGTCATCCCCACGTATTACCAAGATCAATAAACTACTGGTTATGAGGCACAATGTTCAAAGAGTACAACTTAGAAACTTACGTAATCTAAGTTACGATGATTGAGTTTCATTTTGACGATGATTACTTAATGTTATTATAGCTTGAGTAGGTGTAGGTATTTATATAATTATATCCTAATAAGATTTTTTTAAACATCTAAAAGAAATGCTACGAGACACAAGACGTATTTTCTTTTCAGAGACATTAAAACAAGAACATTAATGCTATCATGAAATGGCCTTTTATTCCTCTCCTCTTCAAAAATATTAAGTTCGTAAATTAATTAGATAATCGAATTTTTGTTCATCAAATAATAATGATTATGGGCTGATTTTACAATGGTCTAATAACTTTTAACTAAGGAATAAAAATGGTAACGGTGTATAGAAAATATGTCAAACAGCCATATTTATTCCTCAGTTAAAAGTTATTAGACTATTGAAAATTGGCCCTAAGCAAAACAAAGATTAATGTTTTAGCTCGTAATTAAAGTCGGCACACTTTGTGTGTGTGAAAACACTGAATATTAAACTAATTAAATAACTATAACTCACGTTATTTTGTAAATAATAATGTTAAAAGCTGTATTCATAACTAAACTTAGCTGCTCATTGGAGATGGTCACAGCCGTTCATTAATTGTTCGCTTGCACTGTTCGAAAGATTTTGTTTTTAATTACGTAAATCCTTGTTAACCCGCGAATGATATTTGTTGGTATTGGTACATAATCGCGAGATTGCACACACCTTGGAACTAGTGAAGACAAAACCACTCACAAGAATAAGCACCCGATTCAATTAAATAATCATCACAGAAGCGCAGTCCGATTACATTGCTGACACAATTTGCAACAGACGTTGCGAGTCTCCATAGACATTAACATGCAGCAGCAATCACGGTTTATCATTTGATGAATTTAGATCTTGACGTGGCTTATTTAGTTTAACATGTTAGCAATTAATTCCGGAAGCGTTTGCATCTGTTGCATCTGAGAGGATTTTATCAATTACAGTATGAATGATATGTACCTCAGTAAAGTCGATGTGATCAGAGACTTGGGAGTCTTTCTTGATCGCAAGCTAACATTTATTCCTCACATGGACAATATTATAAAAAAGCCTCCAAAACACTCGGATTTGTATTACGGAATGTCAAATGTTTACGCAAGCCCAAAACTAAAATTTACCTTTTCAACTGACTTGTCCGTACCATATTGGAATACTGCGTTGTTGCGTGGCGTCCCCGCTATGCAACACATAGTCTTAGATTAGAGCGGATCCAGAAAAGGGATATAAACCCTCTTGCTTATTCTGTGGGATTAGCCGATAAACTACGGAGCTACGCAAAACGTCTTTAAAAATTTAACATGACTTCACTTGAAAAATGTAGAGATGGTATTTATTTAATATTTCTATTTAAAATACTTCAAAGTGAAATAGACTGCCCGCATTTGTTAAGTAAGTTTAATTTCAACCTACGCTACAACTATCCACGTCACCCTATCATACTTTTACGTCCCCCATTCCGCAAAACTGTATCAGGGTCCAACTCCCCCATTCCCAGACTTTGTAGGCTTCTTAATAATTGCGATGATGGAATTGATAATTGTTGTACGTCACTTCAAAAATTCAAGCGTCAAGTCCACCAAAAATAAATAATCACTATACTGTTTTTTTGTTTTATATCTACCTACATAAAATTTGTTTTACTGTATTAATTTCTAAAGACTTCACTGTTTATGAGTGTTATTTCTGCACTATTATTGTAACTTTCTGTTGTAATTTTGTTTTTGCATGCTGTGTCTATCGCATCATATTGTACACCTAGTTTATAATATTGCTTGTATTATAAGGTTATTATTAGTGTAACAATTGTAGATAGGCCAATAAATAAATAAAATAAATAAATTATTGTTTTCACCATCATTGTGCCTTTTAAATGTTCCCACTGCTGGTACACAGAGCTCTTCTCTGCGAGACAGAGGAATGAGCCTTAATTTACCACGCGGGCCCAGTGGGAGTTGGTGGATGTCACAATATCTTCGAATTTGTTAGTGGCTGGGACATACCGGTTTCCTCATGAAGTTTTCCTTCACCGTCTTTAGAGCAATGGTGATGATATAATTTACACAAAGAAAAGCGCCTGCCTGGGTTCGAAATTGTTTTAATAAAAGATTATGCCTATAAACGAGATAGATCGAAAACGAACAAGAAAGAGGGTAGACCGTTTTGTCTCCTCATAAACACCCACCCGCAATGACTTCAGTTTATCCGTGATCATGATGCTAGCAACAGTACCGAAATATCGGAAACTCGCTACAAACAGTAAACATGGTAAATATCCCGCTTATAATGTTAATATTAAAATAGAAATTGCCTATCTTCGGGGAGTGCAAGCATTAAAATTCAGATCTGTTTGCCGCTTTCAACCGACAAAGTGCAAATGTTATTTAACTTTTCGTTTTCAATTGAATATTTTTCATTCTAGATTTCACAACTAAACTGGGAGTACTTAGAATCTGAATTAAAATATATTAGTTCCTATTAGTTGTCCGGTATTTCAGTCGTATTTATCGGCAGTCTTTCAATCACTTTCAAGTTTCCGCTAATCTACATCACAGGTAACTAAACTGCACTCAAATATTATACAAAGTGACCACGTATCGCTCAAAGTGAACAGAAATTCCTTTTAGAATATCAAACGACCTCCTTTCGATTGAGCGATAATGTAGGAATATAACGACTCGTAAAATGTAATGTAGCGAGATTGAACAACAGCTAGGTGTATTATCGCCGTTGTTACTACTTATGAAATGGCATTTATACCGCTACGTATTTAGTTATAATAAATAAATAGCATGTGTGCTGGTTCAAGGAACGCCAAATATCGCTATAGTCGCCACCAAACGCGTATAGTATGTGGTACTTTGTATAATTATTATCTTAGCTAAGTTGTATCAAGCAAAGTTTTTATTTTTTATTTAACCGACAACTGGGCGGGCATAAGCAAACTATGGCGTTTCATACCGCACCTGGAGTATAAAAAGGTATTATAGTTGCGCAGAAGACAAAAGTATGTCCACAAAATTTTACAATTTATCTCACCCTACATCACCACGCTATTGTAAAAATGATTCTTAATACTTGTCTTTTACAGAACATGTTATCATTTCAATCTAAACACTCGTATTAATCAAATTTCAAGTTATATGTAGGTAGGTACTATACGTACCCCCTTCTAGGTTCCCACATTGTCGAGGCTGGGGGGCTCAGTAGCCGTGGCTTGGTCACGCACGGTGAAGCAAAGAGAAAGCACTGGTTTGGTCCCTGCACGGCGTACAATGTGTTCTGGTGCGCCGGTGATGGGGGCTACTCCCCAGAGGAGGGTCCGGTGACGGACAGCCGCGGTTGACGACTGCTAACACGTGCCCATTTTCCTGTCATAAGCGGCACAGGAGGACACCGTGGAGTTTTAGTGGTTTGTAGTCCCACATAACTGCACTATCTCCCCGTGGTAGTGCAGTATGCATAACCATCCCTCCACGCAAAAAAAAAAACTATATATGCATAAAGTAAGCATTGTTCTTAAAGTAAGCAAAGTTTTGACTAATGTTATTTTTAAGAGCCGTAAAGTCTTATCAAAATTAGAGTCACTAAAAGAAAATAGATCTTCCAGGAAGATTTCCTTACACTTGATTATACTTATTAACTCACAGACTATTGGCAAAGCAAACGAGGCACCATGGTAAGTCGAGGTCGTCTTATTGATCCCGTGTATCCCGCGTGCGGATCCTCAAAATTTTCATAAAACCAAGCTATTAATTTCAGATGTTCGGCGAACAAATTGTTGCATTTTAGCGATCGAGATGTATATGAAAAGCGCCCAACACGCGCGCCCACAGCCCACGCGCGCCACACTCTTCAACCACGCTGACACACACACACATGTACACAACACGCTCACCACTACCACCAGCACTCATCACTATACAGATACGCACTTTGTGTTTAGAATATACGTATTTCATTTGCCAATGTTATATTTTATGCCTTCAAATAGCTTGTTAACTGAAAAAGATAAGA
Organism: Orthosia cruda; assembly: GCA_964057195.1. NCBI lineage: Eukaryota > Metazoa > Arthropoda > Insecta > Lepidoptera > Noctuidae > Orthosia > Orthosia cruda. The sequence goes on along the minus strand of OZ059848.1, from coordinate 4,906,748 downwards.
TAGTTTTGTTATTCTTGCACTTTAATGTGGTCATTATTATAGACTCATTTCTCAGTAAATACCTGTTTAGTTGACGTCTTCAGATATTTAACGCCTGCTTGATCCACTATTTCCAGTTTTGTTTCAAATCGTGCTGATGCTATAACAATACAATGTCTATGATGTATAAGCATATTATGAAATTTAACATCGCTTCTTGGCATCATCGACAGACGTCTATTTCCTTCGGTTAACAGTCACAAGCTGTTCTTTTCTTACAAACTTCTGCATAATCCACAATACCACATTCTGTAACATAATAGGATTTTAGTTGTTCGACCCAACATATTTGTTTAGGGACTCTTTAATTAGTCCAGAAAATAGAAATAGTAGAACCAGAACAGCCTAATTTGTGACAGGCATTACTTTTTTTATATAGCTCTAGCTAGCATAGAAGCAAGAAACAGACTAATTCGTCACCGGCCGGCCTTGCACGGGTTCCCCGTGTTGCCATGTAGCCCGGCGCGCAGATACAGCTACCGGTGGCTGGGCCTATCTGACTGTCGAAACATGTAGCTTATGAATGAATAACGCCCAAAGGTTGATTCTTAAGGAAATTTTTGTAGGATTCGACTTCTCGATTGAAATTCTGGGGAAAAACATCTGTTATTAACAAAAATGTATACCAAATCCTAAAAAACTACTTACATAGGTTAAGTTTATGCTACTATATGCCGTTTTTGTTCCAGATCAAAAAGCCCGACAACATTAAGGATACATGACGCAAAAAAGGAACTGTTTCAAAAGCTAAGTGGGACCCTTACATACAGATGTGGCTCGTTCTCTGGAAATAAAAAAGATAATGTGTTTCTACCCATTTGCCTGTTTCAAAAAACTTAATGTAGGAATTAGAGAAAATTGTACTATGTAAAAAAATGCTGCTGACATCGGTATTCGTTTTTGAGAAACAATGTACCTACGAGACGATGACATGAAGGCAATGCATCCGCTCATCAGCAGGTGCCGCCGTTCTTACATATGTTGGAGGTCCTCTAATACAGCGGACCCTCTCCGCAGTACCCTCCAGATTCGAGTAACCCGGGATATACGAACATTAGGAGTGCCTGCGAGGTGAAAAATATTGTGGAGTTTACAATAAGTTTTGTGTATAAAGCCGCGGTAATATATCTGCAACAATACCCGCGGTAATATGCAATGTCTGTAGTTTTTTTCTCCGTAAGCCAGAATTTGTAAACCATGACGTTTGCCATTATTTTTTCAATGACTCTGGCACCCGTTGTTCTTGTTTGAGCTTGAATATATTTTTTTTAACGTTACAGAGCCCGCAGCATTCCAGTGACCGTTCTGACTGACACTAGCAACTTGAGTACGGCAGTCAAGGGTGATATCGATGCGCAAGCCTAGGTCCTTTACTTGTTATTCCTAAAATAATTCTCCTCTTTTCCGTCCGACTTCAAATTTGATATAAAATGCTAACATTGCAAATTCGTTGAAATATTCATGCTTAAACTTTACGTAGAAAACTTATTAAGACCAAAAAATAAGCATCAAGCAAATGTACTTTTCTAGTAAAGGGATAACGCTGGAGCAAGATAACAACATTTTATTTTCTACTTCTACTCATGTAATAAAATTTTCGGATAAACATCCGATACTCAAACCTTAACACAAAATAAACGAAACATACGTCAAACATCCTGTCGAATTATTTATGAAGATATTCGTCAGCCACCCCAGCCTTGGCATCTACCAAAAGGACAGTAATCTAGACACGATAACTTGGCAAATCTCCAGAGGAAGAAAATGTTTATGTCCCTTTTGAAAATTGGCAACTTGTTTTTGATGTAAAATGTGTCAACACCAGCTAAGCTAACATAGGAGGTCACGATTAACGATAAAGAAACAAACTAGTACAAAAAATAAAGGAACTTTTTAATTTTATGTTCTATCCAGTTCTATTTATCGTTTTTTGTATCCATTGAGCTTGATTTACAGTAACGTCGCAAAAGGTCGCGATGATATCTGTTTTTTATATAAAATAAATAAAAGTCACTTATTGCGGCAGACGAGTTTTATACATGACTGTGTTACAATATTTACGAGTTCTCAGCGCCGAGAAATTTTCACATCACTTTAAAATCCATGAGCTTGCTTTAAGAACGGTAGCTTTCGGGAGACGTGAATATCATACAATCATTGAGTTTCCATTTGAGCTCTGTGGTGGGAAAGTTTACAAATTGTGATGAACGTAGTTACAATTAATTCAGCGAGTAAATAAAGTAAGTCAAATTTAAAGTTTGACTAACCACACACATAATAATACCTGTAATGGTCTGTGGTAAAATAATAACCGTTATTCTTCATAAATACAGACTTTTACAAATCTACAGGAAACCGGTCTTAGAGCCGGCAAACTACAGTTTTTTTATCGACCGTAGTCCGATTCGGTAGTGATTTTCAATCCAGCCAAACTATCGGAAGACAAAAAATCTGTAGAAACCTCTTAAAGGTCAAACTGACTCGCTGTGCTAGTGAATGATTCAGTACATCCGCAGAGTTCTATCACGAGCCTCTCAAGTTATCTCTTCAACTAGCATGCTGAAAATATTACGGATAACAGAAGATATTCTTGAGTAAATCAATACAAACATGTGTGGCATTTATATATCTTTATCGTAGGATGCCTCTTTTGAAACTTATTCCTATTTACTTCGCAACAACCAGTTTCTCCGCGGCATTTTAAAATGATATCACTGAATTTTAATAATCATGTAGCATTGGCACTAAATAAACTAACTATAACAAAAGAAACACGAAGACGCGACCACAACTAACAAAAACATAATTTTAAATATAATGAAATTCTAACATGTGCGGTCCACGTTGCAGTCTATCCAACCAGTTCCTTTTTATACGAAGAAAATTAAGCCTCATTTCTTGTTCATGTAAAGCCCTGTTCACACTTTTGGGTAAAACCTTTAAATCGTGAGTTACTCGTATTTCAATAAAAACGGGTGATATTATCAATAACTGAATTCGTTCATGAATTAATTACATCCAACAGTCAAGACCCACGTCCGAGCAGCAGATAGAATTAGTATAATGAAGTTATTCATAATTAAGTTTTACACAGAACTAGCGTCGTCCGCTGAGTTTATCACTCAAATAAAATGGCACTTCATTTATTTGTCTTATCAAGAAATTTTGGTTTTCAAGAGAGATAAGCTGCTTCTTATAATTAGATTGAATTCTTATTTTAGAGGTTTATTTGTTTTGTCAATATTTTATGCTGATAATCATTCCTGTTTGTGGAAATAAACTTGATGTCAAACTGCCCCTTTATAATGTAGTTTTGTTTATAGGTACATAACTAGTTATGTAGAAAGACACACACTGACCGTCCCCTGTGTTTATTAAATGAGGAATAAGTCGCTGAGCACTCAGCGTATACAATATTCAGTAGAATTGTGTGGTCTGTGCAAACACTGTCTTTAATTATTAGGCTATAAGTGTGCCAACGGACAGCCGGGATAATTTCCCAGAGGTGAACCCGTTCAATTATTATAAGAACATAATATCAGGCCCAGTGTATGTCTGTGTAAAAGTCTTTGTAATTGAAGAAATTTACTATGTATGAGAGGCGACATAACAACAAAGTGTTTTACCCTGAGTCGCTACGCATCAATTTCACAAAACTTGCAATATTAACCCATCATACTGCGGTTCTAGTCAAGCCGATAAACCCAGTGTCCTCTGACCTTTTACTTTGACGCAGCAGGCCAAACAGAATTTATTATTCAAAATAGCCAAATCTTAAAAACTTTTGAACAAAACAATGTCAGTGTCTATGCTTTGACACTTTCGACCCTAAAACGTCCGAGCGTTACCGAGAGCGGCCTGCATTATTCACGTGTGCCGCACAGGCCCCATCTGTAATCTCTTATGCAGCTCATCTGAACCCGCTCAAACCTCGTCTACAAAGTAGGATTGCGTTACATTTCTTATTCCATGTCCTCGCACGCTATTGACTTGTGCAGTTCCGTTTGACTTCACAATCGAGATTTGTCGATACGATAAAATAGGTGGATGCGATGGAGAGGCTAACCGCTATTTATTTTTTGGCTTTCCGTTGAAAAGCACTAAGGTGTTTTCAAGTGCTGTTACGCGTTCTGTATTATCCTTCTGATTGAAAATTTATGAATGGACTTGTATGTGGAGGTAATTACAGTTTTAGCTTTAGTGTAGGATAAGCACTGAGAAAATTAGAATAATATTTACCGCCCATCGATTTTTCATTTCTATGATTTTGGATCCAAAAATAAAACGTTGTAAGTTGTTGTAGTCCCTATGGCTCAACCAACCATTCCATTTAATAATATTGCCCCCTATTTCCTGATCAGCAATTTCTTAGCTTGAACCTAAACCTCAGCTTGAAGGGAACCGAATTATCTAACACGTGCCACCATCAGAAAGACATTAGAGAGAGCACGACACACTTGCCAGGGCACACACAAGTCAACGAACGATGTATAGGTACAGTAAATGGTAGATTTATGGCCGGTTTCGATATAATATCTCAAACCCGCTGACATTTTGTCACGAATAAGCCAGCCCTCAGTTGTCAGTGGGTTTCTCAAAAATTCATCATCGAAAAATTACATAATCGCTTGTTACATTGAATAATCGGCATCAATTTATTTCTTTTGGCTACCCTAACTGTAGGGGTAAAATTAAGTACCTTAGTATCGAATATCGTGAAATACGCTGGGCATTATTGATGATAACCTTTCGCAACAAAAAAAAATGTATTAGCATACTGAATGTAAACGTTCTACAAAAATACTTTTTCAAGAAGCTGAAGGAATCCAAAAAGAGCAGATGTAGTACAAAAGTAACTTTGGTTGAAATGTTTGTCAATATCAGTAAACATGACACGTATCGCAATTTCTTGAGCACGTTAATTTGGTGAAAATATCTGTAAGTGTCGGTGAGCTCTCAGCTATACATCATACCTTCGAATGTAAGGAAGCGTAGGATCCCGGAATAAGTTCAACGGGTCATCGCAATGTTACATCGTTTGTCATTTTTCAGGTAATTTATGAAGGGAAATTCAGTAAGGTCAAGTAACATCGAATCAGGTGAGCACGGCTTTTATTAATTTTCGATAAAACTAATTTTTGTATACTCAGGTTTATATGATAAATACAAACCGAATACCGCCAAATCGCGTTTCCATTCTATTCATTATAAAAAAACTCTTTGTTGAGCTCATTAAGTTCAGTATAAAATACGACTAGTTAGATTCGTATAATTTCAGGTCCGAGCCGCGTCTAAGTACTAAAAGCATAATGTTTACAAAACCAGCCAATTAGCATTTCACTAGTTATTAAGCAATTACTTGTAATGCTGAAATTATACAGGTGTTCAAACAACTTTAGTAAGTAAACTCAGTCGGTGCATTTCGTCACAGTGATTCGCTTCAAAAATTCTGCGGTTTGTTAGTATGCACACACGAGCGGATGTCAGTCGATGTCTATACCAGTTGCAAATACACTGTCAGAAGCAATTTTTGAATTTTCTGAGCGATAAAGAAATTAAAATGTGGCTAATGTTGCGTCAAGTTCTAAGTACCAACATAAAAAGAAGACGTCATTGCGTTGTATAAGATCTTTGAAAAGGCTGACAGTAGCCAACAGAGCTTGACTCACTGAAATGTGTGACTCTACATGTGACAAATAAAGCACATTTTACGATGGCAATCCTAGTGAAGTCTATTGGGACAGCTCAACAATCGATTGCTCTGATGACATCTATTGAAAGGGTTGTCTTTCACCGTTGCACTAGTGATTAATGTTATAAAGCAACCGTCAGACTAATGGATATCTTTGTAGTATTGTAATAGATCACTAGATAGACAAGACAACATACCTAGTACAAAGAAAGCAGTGGAGTCCAAGAACAGTAGGTCAAAAAAAAAACAAAAAATTCACTTCGTGTAGTTGGTAATTCAGAAATAACCTACAGTGTGGACTTTGGCCTTTTTGCTATTCTTTATTTTCCAGTTCACACTAAGTTTCCATCAACTAAATACAATATATCCACTTAGGTCAAAACAACCATCATTTAAGCTCGTCCTGACTAGACACACGAAGTGACAAATATTCAGCTTGTTATTTAGACTAGATAGTGTTCTTGTCCACGTTGTGAGAAAGTGGCATTGATCATCTTTTTCTCTATGTATAAAATAAGAAATGTAAATAGAAAAAAAACAATATACTCTAAAAAGATTCACCTAAAGCATACAGGTACCAAGACCAAGAACTTAAGAAAAAGAGTACCTAGCATCTCGGACAGGTTTCCTTTCGTTATTAGGGTTTTTCAACATTCAGAAATAATTCCTGAGATCAATCAATTTCAGTTGTTTCTGAACGTTGATTGAAATGCGAATGCGTCTGCATTCGGTGGCAGTTTTATGTGAAACTTAAGCACATTTGTCTCACCGACGTTACCCGAATAAACTCGAACTGTTCAAGTAAATGGAACAGAAAATTTGTTTGTAGGATGGAATATAATTTTTTAGTGGGAACTTTGACGTTTAAAAAGTTTTGGTTTTTTGAAGCTTTGTTTAAGAAGTAGTTATACTAAAACTTTGAAGCTAGATAATTCAAATGCGGAATTTGAACGTCAATGGGAATTTATATTTTTCATAAGATCTTTGTTTCGAAAAGCTCTTAAAAGTAAAAAAGGTAATATGCCACCAAACAAAGCCTTATGATACTCGTATATAAAAACCATTGTTATTCTACAAATAGGCAAGTACGAATAATTCAGATCTAAATTGTACCTGAGTTCTGAAGATAAACGTTTTACCCCGGAAATTCATAAGGGGTCGTGCTATATAACGTGTCTCCATGAAACATGCAACCAAACAGTGGAAAAGCCTGACTATCAGTGTGACAGTATTAACTCGGACGGATCACTCATGGTTTAATATTTTAAAATAAGCTGTATTGAAGTTTATTGTTAGGTATTTCTTTTTACTTTATATACTACAGGGAAGAATCAGGGAAGATCTTAAGCGTTAATTATGTAGTTTTCGTATCTTGACTCTATGAAGTCCCATCACACGCACAGCACGAACACACGCGTATATAAATATGCAGTCATGAGCACGATGTCTGCAGTTATTCTACATAATCTGGAACACACAACAGAACACACATGACATACATACCGCCGATGACAAAAAATAACATATGCGGAATACAGAATAACCATCTGTACCCTATAGAAACTCGGAATCGTGTTCGACGCATGAATAGAGAAAAGTGGATAAAGTTACACATGATTTTTACCGGTGATCAGGGCTCCTGCGACAGGAACCTCCTAACGATACGCACCGTGTCCAGGAGTACCGCTTTCTGGATCAAGCCCTTGATCCAGCTGCCCAACGAGAGCCTCCTCAGATGTTCGTCGAGGCTCTTGGCTATTATGCCATTGGCCGTCACGACTATCGGCACAATGATTGCTTTACTATTGACACAATGATTGCTGTTGCTGATGTTAGGATAAAACCCTTAGGTACTCAAGAGCACGAAGATTGCTTATATAATTTATTAACCAAAATATCTTTAGATGAAGTTCCGATTCAAAGGAAGAGAGAGCAACTTTCCGAATATTCAGTTCGTATCAAGTAGAAGTCTCGTAAATCCTTTTTTACGGGCGATTTCGGTCGCAAATCGTCGATTGGTGCTCCGAGCTTCAATACACGCATTAATACTTAATACTCTTATATCGACTTTTACGCATTCTATCTTATCTTGGGCACTTGATTTTCTTCTTGTTAAAAAAAAATGTATTTATATTTTGCTGCTTACAAGATGTGCACACTAGCTAGCTATAGTGGTAATGACGCAGAATGATCAAGATGGGGTTAATGATGGTATGCTTCCGACCTTTTTAAATTGATGCCTGGCAAAACCTAATGAATATGATAACCTCTCCTTTAAAATTGCTTGCAGATTTATTAGTTAACCCTTTGCACGATATCAGCTGCGTCAAGATCTAACTCAATCGAATGATCACCATGCGATTGATGTTGCATTTTAATGTATAGATAGACTTGCAATATTTGCAAAAAATTGTTTCACCTGTGTTATCGGACGACGTGGCTGTTCTGTTATGTTCAGTAGTAATTGGTTTTGTCTTCACTGATTCCAAGTTGTTCACACACTCACTCAATCATTTGTTTTTTTTACGTTCAAAATCTCTTGGAGCCCGAGTGCTGCTAACATTAATGTTGTAATTAACAATTACGACGAACATCGAAAGAGATTAATCAATAAACAACTGTGAAAAATAAATGTTTCATCTACTTCAATTTTTTAAAACATGAAACTATGTTTATATCAGAAATCGTTCTACATATTATATTGTATACCTAGTGATGTCGTTATGACGTACGCTTTGTACGCAACCGTTTACATTTTAATCAAGTAATTATATGTTAATGCCATAGTCAATCAGAAATTTGTGGTTGGTTCAATAGAGAGCACTCGCGTTTTAACTGTGTTTATCACAAGTCGTTCAACATATTTTAGAGAATGAATCAATCATTTACATTGTAATCAAGCATGTATGTGTCACCGCGATAGATAATCAAAAATTGGTGGTTGGTTCAATAGTGAGCACTCACTTTTTACACAAACACAAGCTAAAATTGACATTATACTATATCAACCTACGGTTTACGCAGATAGTACGCAGCTTTAGCTGAAACTCAACACCATATGTTTTATCATAGCACATAATATGACTGTTTTGCATTACAACAAAACAGGTATTATGTGCTGATAAAACATATGGTGTTGCAGCAATTCTCTTGCTGTTGAGTTGTAGACAATATGAAGTTAACAGTTAATGCACCCGCCAACGTCACTCTCAAGAGCGTGCCTGCTGAAGAGAGAGAGAGACATGGACAATTTGGTTAGTTTTTATCCATAGACCACGATGCATTGGCAGAATTACAGAAAGCTTACTACAAACTCAACACCATATGTTTTATCCATACATAATACCTGTTTTGTTGTAATGCAAAACAGTCATACTCGTATATTTTTTTAATATTTACAAAATTGTATAAAAACGATTATAGTCTTAAATGGAGGTCGAGATTGCCGCAAGAGTATGTTTTCTCAGTTTAACAAGCATTAAATAATGGACTACATTTTCTAGAAGTTTATTGTGTAAGGAACTATTTACCTCCATTATTCACACAAATCTTACAGCTTGACAACGCATTAAAACTTAAGAATCTCCATTTCAATTTTAACTTTCCCCAGCTTGTTGAGCAAATGCTTTGCAAACTGCCTTTTGAATCCGGTGCTTATAAATATTATAGGGATCGATCAATCGAAAAGTTTCAACTGTTTTGCTATGCACGAAGCTACATCCGCACCAGGCGGCAAAAACAATTTTACCTTTAGCGCTCTTTAAATTTTTGGGATTTAATCTTGATAGAATGATATTCTCGGTCACTCAACTAACGTTGTTAAACGAACGAGAATATCATCCATCAGTTTAAGCATCATTTAAGGATTTTAAAGTGCAGAGGAGCATAATCGTTTGAAAGCCTTATGCTACCTATATTTTTCAGAGACAAATGGCCGGCCTAGTGAATATGAACAAGTCATAAAACATGTTCTATGTGGACCCAAGAAAATAAAACAACGACAGAGGCTCGAGTTGAGCTCGTGCATAACTTGTGGTGTATTAGATATCATGATCTACTGACTTACTTGACTTAATGACCTACATAGGTCCCTGGATGGGGCAAAGGGAGTCCACACTAGTCCTCCATCGCGATGGGTTTTGACTGGCTGACTTTGGTATATGGTCAGAATCCGTCCGCAGCGTGTGGCCTATCCAACTCCATTTGTGACGTTTGATTTGGCGGTCGATCGGGACCCCGTGTCATTTTTCCAACAGCTCTACGTTGATGATGGTCTCGGGACAGTAAATGCCGAGTATGTGACGAAGACAGGGGTTGACAAACAACTTGTACTAAGTTTTGCACCCGTAAAGCAGCACGGATTTGATATTTGTTCCGAAGATTTTGAGTTCAATCCAGTAGTTCGTACTTAGGTGATCCTTGAAGCGATGTCCTCTTCACTACCTCCAGTTTCCGATACAAAGCTCCCGAGGTAAGTAAACTTGTGGACGCGTTCCACTGCCTCTGTGCCAATCAGCAATGGTTGATGAGATCAGATCTCATGTCTTTGGTCTTCACCCATTAAGTGTAATTTGATAATAATACCAGTCTGTAACTATCCCAATGCAGGGCAAAGGCCTCTTCTCATATAGAGAAGGCACAAGAATTGATCAGCAGTGCATGCTCAAGATGGGTTGCCAGTTTAAACTAATATTTACTATAAGTCCAGGTTCCCTCACGAGGTTTTCCTTCACCATTATCAGTGATATCCGAGATAAACTTAGAAAGTACTTACGTATGAATTTTGAAAAATCACTTTGGTACTTGCCCGAATTTGAACCCTGGATCTCAAGCACGAGACGCGGAGCCGAGACCACTGGAGGTTCATCCATTTAGGAGCCACGATGCCACGGATCTATACACAAATTCACATATACACAAACACACGGGTACACACGTCAAACTTATAACACTCCGCTTTTTCAGTCGGGGGTTAAAAAGAATGACTAACCTTTATCTTTAATCTAAAACTTTTGAATGTAAAATTGAAAACAATGTACCCGCAGTTTCCGCAATTGTAACTTTCAACAAACTCCATGAATTTGAATCAGTTTTTTACTGTATACTTGGCAAAACGTTGGTTCCCTTGTTTATATTGTAAAAAGCGGAAGGAAAATAAACCTAATCGTGTTGACAATTTGCAAATGCTGTTCTAAAAGAACCCTACAAAACTGGAGGTCTGACATAAACTGGAGGGATCGGGCATTCATTTTTTAAGTTAAAAACCGGATATTTATATGCTTTATTGTATGTACACCAAATCGCTAGAGTGGTTTTATCGCTAGATGGGCAGAAGAAAGTAAAAATCTTTGCTGTAAAGCCATTCGCTTATCTTCTTCTTCCTGCCCTTATCCCATGTTTCTTGAGTATAGCGCAACACGTTTTATTCTTCCATACAGTCCTGTTCCCCGTCACGTTATCACTTACTCCATTTTCTTACATGTCACTCCTCACACAGTCTATCTATCTTTTATTATTGCATTCGCCTCCCTCCCTATCCATCCATATTTATATTCATACCTTTTTTAGTAACATGCGTTTTATACCTGTTTATCACATGACCATACCAGGACAAAAGGTTTTCATTAAAATTTTCTGTCACTGGCGCCACTTTCAAACTTCCTCTAATATACTCATTTATCACACGCACATCTATCTCAACATTGTCATCTCTGCTACTGTACTCATGTGTGGGACTGTCGGCGCATCACTATGCGCGGGCGTCCACGGCGCAGGCGCGGGGTGTCGGGGGACCGAACCCGCGACGCGACGGCCGGCTGCGCACCCGCCGCTCCACTCAGCTCACAGACGCCATTCATTACGGGCATTTCTTTGTACCTATATATTTCCTATGAGTTGATAGTGTAAATTATAGCAATATACCTATGTTAATACAGTCCACTCTTTTATTATAAAGTCCCAATTGAGCCCATTCAATGGTCCTTCGATTGCGCAAAAATAAACACCAGTTTTGCTGTAATTAACGCCGTCAACAACATCGGTCGTCGTGTTCACCTGTGCGGACTTTGACCGTTCACGAGCACCACGCGGTACGACCACGAAGAAAAGAACAAAGAAGTCGTTCCCGAGCCATCCTGCATAGTCAACGTGGGAGCTGACGTCATACTTTGGGAGTATAATACTGTATTTGAGTGAGTCCGTTCCAATTAGTTATTTTTGTGCTTTCATTTTCTTGCCGATAATCGTTATTCATCTTCCTATATTTCAGTGTTTATACATTTTTTTAACATTAGTGCTTTCATAGTGTTTCCTACGGCACTGCTTGTTTAATTACCCATATTTTGTATCGAAAATGCTCGGTCATTAGCTACTTCGCACCAAGATAACACGTGTTCAGTCATTGACCTTGAAACTTATTCTCGATCCCTTTCACTAACGCACAGCTGTTTGCAGTTTTCTTATCTATTGAGTACATTAGCATCAGTGCGTCCAGCTGTTATTTAACTTTACAATGGCAGATAACTTAAAAACATTGATAAAAAAACGTAGTTCAATAAAATCGAAGCTTACTATTTACAGCAACTACTTAAATTTAGTAAAAAGTAGTTCCGCAATATCTGAGTTGCAACGTTTAGATTTAGAGGAGCGTTTTAATCGATTTGAAACCTTACACACCGAATTTGACGCCTTACAGACACACATCGAAGTGATATCCGACGACAACGAGTCAGCGTTGACTGAGCGGGAGGACTTTGACCGTCAGTTTTTCAACTTGGTGGCACTCACGCGCAGCCTGCTCGGTGTCTCGGCCAACGGTGCTGCGTCGGAGGCGGGCTTCAAAGATGGTAACTCAGGTGCACATGTTTCATTTAGGAATTCATTTGTTCGTTTGCCAAAAATAGATTTGCCACATTTCGATGGGGACTACCAATGCTGGCTTGAGTTTAGGGATACTTTTGGGTCATTGATTCACGACAATTCCAGCATAAGTGACATAAACAAGTTCCACTACCTGCGAGCTTCACTCCAGGGGAATGCAGCTTTAATAATAAAAAACATTGACTTTAAAGCTGACCATTATAATTTAGCGTGGGACCTGTTGTGCGAACGTTACAATAACAACCGACTTCTAGTGAAAAATCATTTACAAGCTTTATTTGACGTTGAACCTATTACAAAAGAATCAAGTCATTTCATTAGAAACCTTGTTGATGTTATTAATAAAAATATTAGGGCACTAACTTCATTAAAAAGGCCCACTCAATATTGGGATGACATTATTATTTATTTTATGATAAAAAAGTTAGATATAACAACAAGTCGTGACTGGGAAGAGCATAGAAACAATACTTATAAAGATGATCCTACTTTAACACAATTTTGTTCCTTTTTATGCAGAAAAGCGGACTGGTTAGAGTCAGTGGAGACAAATCTTAGTTCTTCTCAAACGAATGCTATAATCGCTTTAAATAATAGTCATTCAAATAAAACCGATTCTATGCATAAGATAAGTAAAAAAATTGAAAATATTAACAAAAACAGTAAATGTCCACTTTGCTCCCAAGCACATACATTATTTAAATGTGAATCCTTTAGAAACTTGTCAATAGAAAATCGTATACAAAAGGCAACTGAATTTAATGTTTGCATTAATTGCTTACGCTTTGGACATAATTCTACAAAATGTAGATTTTCACATTGCAAATATTGCAAAACAAAGCACAATACGCTTTTGCATTTGGAAAGTAACGAGCCCAAACTTGCTTCCAATCCATTGCCTTCTATCACGCCTTATGCACTGCCTTCTGCTTCTCCTTCTTCAAATGTTGTGCTTTCAGCCAAATCCAAGCAGCTTGCTACTTCTGCGCATGTTTTACTGTCCACAGCTATGGTGAATGTGACTGGCGTGACGGGTAAGAAGCACACTGCGCGCCTACTGCTGGACAACGGCAGTACGGCGAACTTTGTTACGCAGAGCTTATCAGAGAAGCTGGGTTTGTTACGACACGGTACGAGCACCAAGGTAACGGGTATTAATAACCACATATCCACCAGTACACAGTCTTGTCACCTCTCAATGGAGTCTTTATGCTGTGCCTTTGCTGTAGATATCGAGTGTCACATTTTGCCTGAAATCACAAAATTTCTACCGTCTTCATTCATACATATCAATCACGTCCCTATTCCTGCAGGTCTTAAACTAGCAGACCCGAACTTTAATGTTCCGTCGGTCGTAGACATCCTGGTAGGGGCTGAAGTTTTCTGGAATGTCTTAGGCAGCAAAACGATAGACTTAGGGAAAAACCTACCTAAATTATGCGAGACCAAGTTAGGATGGTTAGTTTCAGGTAGTATTTCGCGCCAATCATGTTTTTCCGTCAATCATTTTTGCCATCATTCCAATGTCACTCCCGACCTAACTCAATTTTGGGAGCTTGACAACGTCGCTTCAAAACATTCACTCTCGCTTGAGGAGAGAATGTGTGAGCAGTCTTTTGCTCAAACCACCGTTCGTAACGATGGTGAGGGATTCGTAGTATCAATGCCTTTAAGAGGGGATCCTAGTACATTAGGTCATTCTTTTACCAATGCTAGAAATCGTTTTCTTTCCCTTGAACGGCGATTTAAACGCGATCCATCATTTCATACAAAATACAATGAGTTCATCAGAAAATATGAGCGCCTAGGTCATATGACGTTAGACTCAGACTGTACTCCTTCACCAGAAAACTCCATGAAAAATTATTACATTCCACATCATGGACTTATTCGCAGTTCTAGCACCACTACACAGCTACGCGTAGTATTTGACGCATCAGCTCCTACCAGTACGGGGGTGTCACTTAACGACATTCAGATGGTCGGTCCCGTAGTTCAAGACGATCTGTTTTCCATTTTAACACGTTTTCGTCAGCATAAGTACGTGGTCTCAGGTGACGTGGAAAAATGTACAGAGCCATAGAGTTAAATCCAGTCCAACGTACTCTTCAAAAAATGGTTTACAGATTTGAACCTTCGGAACCTCTTAGAACCTACACTTTAAATACGGTTACCTATGGTACCGCTTCTGCGCCCTATTTAGCCACTAAGTGTCTTGTAAGTCTGGCTGATGACATTGAGGACAGTCGTGCCAAATGCGCTATACGACGTGACTTTTACGTCGACGACTTTCTTAGTGGAAGGGATACGATAGCTGAAACGGTAGATATGTCAAAAAAGGTACATTAGGTTCTATCATCTGCAAAATTCAATTTAAGAAAATGGCGATCAAACAATCCACAAATTCTAAAAGAAATTACACATAGTAACGAGTTACATAACACTTTAAATTTTTCTGAGCAAAGTCCAAACTCTCAATCTAAAACTTTAGGTCTTAACTGGGTTTGTGACTCTGATTCACTTACTTACACTATAAATATCACCTCCACTACTAAAGTCACCAAACGTCATGTCCTTTCTGTTATCAGTCAAATCTTTGACCCATTAGGCCTAGTAGGTCCATGCGTCGTCGAAGCAAAGCGAATTATGCAGCGTCTATGGCAAGATAAGTATGACTGGGATGACGAAGTATCGCACGAAGTCAGAAATCTTTGGTCTACATTTGAAGGCACAATAACAGCATTAAATAATTTAAAAATTCCTCGTTGGGTTTTGCGTGAAGGCATTACGCATGAAGTACACGTCTTTACCGACGCGTCCGAAAGGGCGTACGGCGCTTGTGTGTACATTCGGTCTTGTAATGGCAGTAGGTACATGGGCGTACAACTTCTAGTTTCTAGAAATCGTGTAGCGCCCATCAAACCAACGACGATACCGAGGCTTGAACTTTGTGGAGCTTTGTTGGGTGCAAGGCTGTGTACTAAGGTTCAGGAATCGCTTACCATGCCCATTCATAAATGTAGATTCTGGTGCGACTCAACCATAGTTCTGGGTTGGCTCTCTACTCCTACTAATCAATTAAAACCTTTCGTCAGAAACAGAGTCAACGAAATACAGGAAAGTACTTGTGGTCATACCTGGAGCTACGTACCGTCGAAGGACAACCCGGCGGATCTTGTTTCCCGTGGTCTCAGTGCCGACGTTATCATGCACACACCTCTGTGGTGGTCTGGTCCCTCATTTTTACAGCATAGTGAAAATGAGTGGCCTAGCATGCCAAACAACGGGAAAGATAGTCTGCCGGAAGTAGTGACTCATTACATTGATAGTGATAGTGACAATCATATTTCATTAAATAGTAATCATTCAGAAGTAACTATTCATTCATCAATCATTTCTAATTTATTAGTAAAGTATTCTAGTTTGTTAAAGATACAAAATATAATTACATATATACAACGCTTTGTTTACAACATAAAAAATAAAAATAAATTGCATGGTAATTTTTCAACAACAGAAATAGAAAACTCATTAAATATAATTCTACATTATTCACAGCTTGAAATGTTCCCAGAAGAGTATAATTTGTTAAAGTCTGGACAAAAATTACCGCGCAAAAGTAGATTGCTTCCTCTGACACCGTTCATTGACAATAATAACCTCATTCGCGTGGGCGGAAGGCTCGATAACTCTCCCTACGATTTTAGTGTGAAACATCCTATTGTTTTATGCAGTAAGCATATACTTACAAAACTTATATTTCAAATGCAACATTTAAAACTTGTACATGCAGGTCCACAGCTGTTATTGTCACATATACGGCAAACTTATTGGCCTCTAGGTGGCAGAAACTTATCTAGATTTGTCATGAATAAATGTCTTAAATGTTTTCGACATAAGGCTCAGAACATTCAGCCCATAATGGGTCAATTACCTAGCTCAAGAACAAATCTTGAGTTTCCTTTCTTAAATAGTTATGTTGACTACGCTGGGCCAGTATTGGTGGCCAATCGTAAAGGCCGAGGATGCAAACTTACAAAGTCCTATATGTGCATCTTTGTTTGCTCGGCAGTGAAAGCCGTACATTTGGAGCTCGTCACCGACCTCACCACTGAGGCCTACATGGCCGCTCTAAATCGGTTCGTGGCGCGTCGTGGCAAGCCTCGAAGCATCACGTCCGATAACGGGACTAACTTTGTAGGCGCATCAAACGAGATGTATAGGTTCTTGCAATCATCAAATGTTGCATCTGAAATGGCGCAGCAAGGTATTGAATTTATTTTCACGCCTGCATACAGCCCTCATTTTAATTCATTGGCTGAAGCTGCTGTAAAATCATGTAAGCATCATTTAAAACGGTTACTGCATCTTACTCATTTCACCTTCGAAGAGATGGCTACCTGTCTCACTCATATAGAGGCGGTTCTTAACTCACGCCCTCTAACTCCTCTTTCTTCTGACCCTAACGATTTTTCGGCACTTACTCCCTTTCACTTCCTAATTGGACGGCCATTCTTATCAGTACCCCATCCTCAGGTGACTGAAGCCAACATCACGCGACTGGATCGCTGGAAGAGAATCCAGCACATCAGACAGCATTTCTGGCGACGGTTTCATAACGAGTATACTTCTATGCTGCAGGCCAAATCCAAGTGGTTTCATTCCAGAGGTGAAGTGAAGCCGGGGTCCTTAGTCCTGGTGAAGGACAAAACAACGCCGCCTCTGCTCTGGTCCCTGGGCCGGGTCACGAAGACCTATCCTGGCGTAGACGGAGTCACGAGAGTGGCCGAACTGAAGACGAAGCGGGGCACCATTCGTCGTGCTTTCAACTGCATCTGCCCCCTTCCAATCGAAAATTGAAGACTTCCCTTCAACCCGGGGAATATGTTGGCGCATCACTATACGCGGGCGTCCACGGCGCAGGCGCGGGGTGTCGGGGGACCGAACACGCGACGCGACGGCCGGCTGCGCACCCGCCGCTCCACTCAGCTCACATACGCCATTCATTACGGGCATTTCTTTGTAGATATTTCTATCTGAGTTGATAGTGTAAATTATAGCAATATACCTATGTTAATACAGTCCACTCTTTTATTATAAAGTCCCAATTGAGCCCATTCAGGACGGATCTGCCAAAATACCAGCTTGATGAACTACAGTCGATCGAAAAGCGGGCCAAGAGGCTCATCAGCAATGTGACACTGGTCAAGTCAAAGTTCCAGAGTCTTGAACATCGTCGCCGAGTTTCCAGTTTGTCGGTTTTTATCGGTTATATTTCAGGGAGTGTGCGATGGAATTGCAAGATCCACCTAGCCCATTTCTTCATCGGCCTACCAGATGTAAGGCGATGCGCCGTTGACGTACATGTTGGACATCCCACCCATACGCACAAAACTGTTTAGGAATACATTTATTATGCTGCTTTTATAGCTAAGCACTCCATAAATTCCATGCCGGAGTCTGTGTTTCTCCATAGCTACAACCTAGGGTTATTTAAGTCAAGTAATAAATAGTGTCAGCAAACAGTTAAAACGCCTTTGTTTAGCGCTACAACTTAATGCTTCCTCAGCGTTTTCTTAATGAACGACAAACTTTAACAATGGTTGCATTCACTACAACTGCAAAGTACTCGTTTCCCTAAGATGTGCCGTGAGAATAACTCTGCTGAACGTTGGTACTAGGGCCTGTTTGTACACTCACTCTATTAGGCAGAGTGGTGCTAAATAATTATAGCTTTTCCGCATTATTTTTCTTTCTTCCCTACGAAAACTTTATGGCAATCAACAGTGCGGTAATTACAAAATGTACAAAAAAGTTTGCTTGACGAAGTTTCTCTGTAGCAAATATTTGGATTATCTAATAAAGAATAGTAGTCCACCGGTATTGGGAACAGGGTCCAACCTACCGGTGGTCAGGGCTCCTGAGAGAGGAACCTCCTAACGATACGCGCCGTGTCCAGGAGTACCGTTTTCTGGATCAAGCCCTTGATGCAGCTGCCCAACGAGAGCCTCCTCAGATGTCCGTCGAGGCTCTTGGCTATTATGCCATTGGCCGTCACAACTATCGGCACAATGATTGCTGCACTATCGGCGCAATGATTGCTGTACTATCGGCACAAAAATTGCTGTTCAATTTTTTGTTTGTTATCTTATTATTAAGTTATACCGAATTAGGTATCCGACTTGATTTTTCATTCGATGTCACAACTTTTTGAGGTGGTACGTCAACATCGCCGTGTAGCGACACGTCATCGGAAGCGGTACGTGGCGATCCGGAAAAATGAACTACTGTAAAAAATGCTGTAAGTGTCAGAAACTATAGAAAAGAGAACTAATCGTTGTTTCGTACTGTCAGAAATGCCGAAAAATGAACCGCTATTTTTCATGACACTACAACATGTTACATTGCTGAATCATGACGTTTGTTTTTACGGTATTGCAAATATTCATGTCGCGGCAATGAGACGCGCCGTGACACCGCACAGTTCATCTTTGAGGATGTCGTGACATGGTCATGATGAGAAGCCCATATAGTTACACTATTCGGGCTCTAGTGGGTTTGATCGCGTTTAATTTACTGTTGTAAATTGTGCTTAAATAACAATTCTAATTGATAATTCTAAATCTTTCAATATAAAAAAAAATACAGTTCAGGTTTGTATTTTATAACAAATATGTCTGGTAACTTTTAAGAATGTGCGTCACGTGCAAAAGCAATACAATGTATCCACCACACAAGGCTATCCACGTTGACAGATGACATGCGGCGCTATACACGGTATCAATAAACTCATATGTGCGGGTTTTTTATCAATATGCTAATTGCAACTCGTTCGCGTGACCACCACGTGCCACCACGCTGGTCACCGAATGCTGGTCAGCAGAATTTGCACTGTTTATAACATACTGCTGACACAAGATGACCATAAACGGAACGTCTCTTTTGATTTATTTTTTGCTCGTCCACGTGTTAGCTTTACGACACGTGTTCTGTGCCGATATGTAAGCTGAATTTTACATAATGCAAATTATATCAACGAGTAATGTTTTACACTAACAACTGAGACAGGCCGCATCGTTTTGGAAGTTTTGAAATATCTGAAATAAAGACGCCACCAATTAAACTCTTGCATAATATATAAGTGTCAAAAACACTGAGTGTTAATATCATCAATTATATTTGGCTGCCTCTTAATACGCTGCTGCTGTCAAACTGTGGAACTATTATGGATACAATAAATGCATCGTACTTCATCTCTTCGCTTCACTATTTTAATTAACCTCGATTTGGAAGCGAGAACAGTTCCCACTAGATTACTCAAGGTGTTCAGGGTGTATTTGTTCTGTTCAACTTGATTACAGCATTCAGTTTGGTGCACCTCGAGATAAGTTTTGCTCACTCGCTTTGAGCAGAGCGTAAATGGTTGGTTGCAAATGTGTTTAGTAGTTTTCATTTAAAGTCAGCGAATACTTCAATGTTTATATGCAGAAGATGCCATCAGAGTTTTAAAATAACGTAAGCTATCACCAGTTTACTTAGTGATAAATACTTCTTGAACAGGTCGAAAACATACCCATTTGATTACAAAAGAATCTAACGTAGTTACTATGCGATGAATAACAGGATTTGTACGGAAAAGTTCTTTCGTATTTTTAATCTCCATTTGGTACTAAAACTCATATTTCAGTTTTTAAGACTATAGACATTTCATCTTTCAATGCGTCACAGTTTTGCATAGTAAAGACTATTCGTCTTCCTATCCGATTCGTTTATTAAAAACAATAATTCAGAATCAATAATAAAATGAAGAAAGAATATCTAAGCAACAGGGATTTATACGGAAAAGAAAAAAAAATCCGTACTGCGGACCAAAACGTCCCTACTCAAAACTTTGCGAGGAGTAAACCGCACTATCTTATTATCGCAAAACAAAATAAAAGCTATAATCAAAAGGCTTAATAATACGAGTATCAACACGCGCGTTGGTGTCGTCAATTCACACCGTCTGGAGAATCGTCTCCTAGTAATAAATAAATGAAATTTAACCTCGTCGTGTTTGCGTATATGTAACGTGGATTTACTAATTATAGTGCCAAATTGTTTATATAATATGATTCGGTATTTGAGAGGAGAAACTGATTTATTAATTTGGAGATTTCTGTTAAATCTTTCGGCTTTTATGATTCAAACGTAATCTTTGGTACCGTGTCTATTAAGTAATTTATTTAAAGCCAATTAGGAGATAATGATGGTTATCGATTATGAATAAAGAATTACAGAATAATTAAATTAATAATTATAATTAATTAGGATTTATACGACTTAAAGAAAAAGCGAAGGGTAAAAATTCAAGTACAAATTCCATGCCTCTAATGGGACAATATTGCTCCTCGAGGCAGAGGTACGTTCAGTGAAGAAGCAAAGTATAATGCACTGCGACCATTTGTTCTTTAATATAAAATAGTTTTTACAGAACTTTAACAGAAGCCTGCAATTTATAATTAAAATGAGATCGCATAAGAAAGGAACTTGGCCGCTTATGCTTATGGTATTATGGTATATAACAAATTAAATTGTATGTTTTATCCTAGAAAAATTAAACCCTTCATTTTCTAAATCTTTTTATCTTCATTATTATTTAATAGAAGGACTATGCTTTCCAGTGAGAAATGGTTCCCGCAAAGATTCTGATTAAATTGGTCCATGTTTAAAATTGAGTTCAGGTTTATTTTAATAGTTAAATGTGTTGGTAATTATTGAGCGGTTTTGTTTTATCTTACATTGCTGAAATAATTAAAAAGTAAGTAATACAATTATCAATACAAATCACTTAAAAGCAATTGTTTGATTGTATGCTAATAATGTATGATCGGAATCTTTCGATTTAATGATTACCAATCGAATGCTCGAAACAAGAATTTACATTGATATTTATTACATATAGAAATTACTCCCGTAATCCATTGATACCACAGAGGATCTACAATTTGCACCAGTAGATTTTGGGAACATATTTTAACAGATTAACCATCAGATGACTACCGCAGAATATGTGCTTTGAACATTTTAGAAGTTTTGTATTAAAATGAAACAACATGAGTGATGTGAGAGATTTAATAAGTATGAAATGAAATGGATTAATCATACTTATCAAACCTGCAGACAACGGTTGGGGTCTGAGTTTTCATTCTCGATAATCTAATCTGGTCCAGGATATAATCTCGGTTGAGATTTTTCCATATTACTTCCCAGTTCAGTATCGGTGATTCTTTTCTTCCTCCTTTTTCTTCTCTTCCTCCTCCTCCGACAGTTGTTGGATCTGGCTGTCTTGCAGTTAATTCTCCAGCTGGTCTTTTATTTTTTTCACCTTCGACGTTGTTACCTCTGTTGCAGTTGATCATTTCGATAACGATTGAATGGACCATCCGGTATTTTTTTTTAACGCAAAGCATTTTTTTTTAATATGAATGTAGTCCTCATGTACTTAATTAAATACACTTTGGTATGTAAACATTGAACTCTTTATGATGTTTACCTAATAAACAAATATTCTTAAGAATGTTATTCAGACATATATGTCTCGCTCGGATTATTGAACAGTTCGCTTTTCTTACTATATTGACAAAGCATCTCATCGAAATAAACAATGTGTTCTGAACACAAACACGCCTTCATGTCTGAAACAGTTCCTTATAGAGAGTGTTAACGTATACAGCGCTACTATGGTCAATAATGTGTCGACTAGCATCACGCTGTCAACAGTCGATGTCGACCACGATATATTTGTGAGTCGTCACATAAAGTAACGTCATAAAAGTGTTTGGCTTTTATTTTTCAGTTAAAGGCATACGAATTTTATATATATCACATAGTTACCCAAAGCTGCTTGTAGTAGTAACATATTATTATGTATCCATTTTATATTTGTAGCAAACTAGTAAACAATTTTATTGTGAATTTACGCATGAAAGTTCATAGTTCTCCCATTATTTACCAAGGGTACGATAATTATATAACCAAATTGTTGTTTGTTTGGAGTATTAAACTATTAAGTTAATTAAAAACTTACCAAGGGGTGCCAACCATCTTTAAACGACTACAGTTTATTCTACATGTGGGACATGTGACAGTCTGGGTGCATCGTCCTCACGTATATGAATTTAATGTAAGTAAGTATGGTAAAACACTTTCATCTACTCTCATATCGTAATATTCGAATTATAAACTTTAAAACGAGTTTATATTGACAAACTTTATAAAAACTATACCGAAATTTAAAAATAGAATCCTATCAAAACACTTTTTCTCTAACAAAATAATGCTATAAAACATTTTTTTTTCTATTATGATACAGGGTAAATACAAGAAGTTAATATCACCAAGGAGTACCACCAATATTTTTTTGTAATGGACAGCGCGGAGCGCGCAATTTTTATAGTACATATAATAAAAAGTTTGGTTCAAATTTTACTTGTCTGTGGCAACACCCACTTTAGCGCAGCTGTGCTGGGTTTTGGCGCCATTCATACGATTTGCTGTACTGAATGTTTTTTACTATTTTGACTTTTTCTTTTATTTGGTAGGTTCAATCCCAATGTATGAGTATAGATAAAGTAATGTATGAAACTGCTCATAATTAGGTATTAAAACATTCGTGTGAAACTATTAAAAACCTCGTCTACGGCTCGGTTTTTAAACCCTCATGTTTTAATACCCCTTATTATGCAACAGTTTCATAAATTACTATTATTTGAAGAGTAAGTGTGGAGTTTCTTGCCCAATCTTCACCATAACAAGCTAATTGCCGAATATACGGTAGAATCAATTATTACTACTTTTAAATTTGAATTTTTGACGTTCAAAATGCCGCTTATTGGCCTATTTGAAATAAAGAATTTATGCTTTTTTTATAGTCTTTTTAAAGATTTAATTGTAAGGAAAATGTCTTTTGTGATATCGGCAACGCCATGCTTTAACTAACACCTACCATTTTTTATTTACAATATAAGATATCTGATAGTATCCTACGATAAATTTACCAAAACATACGCAAAGAACCCCAAATACAGCGAAGAAAAAAGAAGCGTTGTATATAATTGTATTTTCTCAAAAATGGTATGTAATGTTGCCATAACATCTCTAAAAAGTATACAGAAAGTGAATTCTACCGGAGACTTATTCACAACTGTCCGGTAAGAAGCGAGATTTTAAATTCGGAATCTCCTACTGTCCAGTAAGTAAGTATGTAATTTACTTACTGGACAGTAGTAGGGATGGGTCCGATATATCAAAACGTAACTTATATCGGATATGTGTTAGATATCATATCATATCTATATCGCAAAAACGTAAACACTACGAACAAAACGCAAACTTTACAAACGATAGGAACCATATACGCAACCGCTCTTTCTAAGTATTATTTCGCGTTCGTTGTTAGTATGCTCAACCAAATAACATGTTAACTTTTGCAAACTGTACTACTAATACCGATATCTGAAAACCAAACCATTTACTTTTCAAAATCAATGACGAACAACGAACAAAAATAATTATGCCCGCGTTAAGCCTTAGCACGCACTGCGATTTTTATTCACGCGATTTTTCGCCCTTTTCTGCGGCCTATGGAATTGTATAAAGCTGCACGCATATCGGTAAAAACTACAAAAATGCGCGCAAATAAAAATCGCAGTGCGTGCTAAGCCTGAAAGTGTTCATTTGTTTTTTTTTCAATAAACTGCTTTCTATTTGCAAGCCAATTCTAATTTTAAATAAAATCTTTGATAAGTTACCTCCTTGGTTGCCATGTTTCGGTGAAAAAGATCGTTCCTTTTTTAAATTACATGACAGATATGAGTTTACTATGTAATTTATTTGGCCGCTACGGTTCTTCATCTAAGGCCGCTACACGTGATAGATATGGATTTTCATACAATTTTTGCCGGCCGCTGCTCTCATGTATTTGACTTGTACTGCAATTTCGATTTTTTTCAAAGAAGTTTGTCAAAATAATGCTTAAATTTCCAAGCATGTTTGAGAAAATATTAATAAATACCCCCGGTAAATCGATCACAATATCTATCAGTAATTGCCCTAATATGAATGTAACCTAAAATATTAATTAAACGAATTTGTTGTTAAACTTTCTTTCATTTTTGAGAAAAGCACTATACAAGCCTCAACCAGTAAGAAAGCCCTCCTGGCCTCGTATATAACCGGACCTCACCTGCGGTTCGGTCCGGTTAACTCATACTTGGCCAGGAAGGCTTACTTACTGGATTCTGCAGTAATGTACTATTTCCAACGGTTTTGTTTATAAACTTGACGTTATTATTAACATTAATAAGAAACAGATCAGTTTTAAAAGCATCGTTTGTTTGTTTGTTTAGAACGGTTTAGTTAGACCCAGCCGTAGACCAAATGCGGCAGAAAAGTAAATTAATTTCTTTAAAGCGAAAATAGGGTGATTTAACTTTACTTCTGTAGTAAAAAATATATAACCATAAAGATAAGCCTAAAACGTACGACTCGCCCACAAAATGGTAGCAACGACAATTTACCAAACTTTTAATAACTGACCACCATAAAGCGCATTCCTAGCTGACCCTTATTTTAAAACAGTCATAATAGCTCGTCCAGTCATTCGCAGTCGCTGTCTTCGTCGAACATTCTCAAGTATATGTGTTATTCAGTTATTTACGATTATTGCGAACGTCCTTCCATTATTAAGATCTCATTAGCTGCCTGATGGTAAGCAATGATGTTGCTGAAGATGAGGCACGCTTCCCTAAATGTAAATTATTCACTTTTAATTACTCTCCTAGACACCAAGGTATCAAGAAACAAAGACTCCGGCAGGGAATTACACACCATGTACCGGTGGCGCATTGTCGTACGTTTTGTTGTCCGATGATGAAAAGGGCTAGACAGAATCAAATTGTGAAGTTCCATCACACACTCCCCGAAAATGTAAGCGATAAGCAACTTGGCGTCGATGTTCAAGGCTCTGGAGCTTTGAGGTGACCATAGCATCGTTGCCGATAAGCTTCTTGGCCCTTTTGTTAATCGACTCAAGTGCAAGTTGGTATTTGGCAGATCCGTCCCAGAGGTAAGAGCAGTATTCCATGCATGCCCGAACTTGCGCTTTATACAAGTTGCGCTGCGAACAGCTGCTGTTGTATTTACGGCATTGTTTCAACGACAACGTTGTTAAAAAAAACAACAACCAACACTTCGGCTGATAACATTAAACGTATTACCCTATTCCTCTCTAACAGCCTTTGGCGTTGTAAGAAAAGCATGGTTTACATACAAGTATTACGGTTGCTCTTTTGAACTTTATACCATAGCTAAATTTCTCACGGTATTCTTGTTAAATAGAAAGTGTTTTGTTCCTGTTTGTCCTATAGTCAAGATTTTACTCTCGGCTTTTAGTTTCTCACACGCAGACATTTAAAACTACTGAAAATTATTTATGAGCAACTTTTACTTGTTTGGTCTGATAGTGACAAAAAAATTGAGTTTGGTGCTAACGTACGGTCACATTTATTTATGAAGATGAAATGAAACGAAAAATACCACGTCTATTATACTAAAGCATGCCTTTATAACTATTTATATAAGCGAATTCAATTAACAAGCGTTATCGGGAGCACAAATAGTATGCAATTAGTTAGTCTTTCACTTAATGAATCGACCTGGAACATGGCGTAAATTGGCACAAACTTCATTCAGAGCATTTTCAAGGATCACTAGCGAAGAAAAGCGAGTGCAATCCATATAACTAAAGACGGTCAGTCGACCGTGAGCGCACACATACTAGGGCGCTTCACGAGTAACTGTCCTTTTTGTGACCAATACTATGAGCTCATTACATTATCTTGGAGTAGCAATTTCAAATACATGATTATGTTTGGAGGTGCTAACGCAACAACACGGCAAAAAATAGTGTAGTAATTATTATCAATACCTGTTCCGAGGCATTCCTGCAGCCTCTTATTGCAGTAACATGGGAGTATACAGGTTCAAAAATTATTTTTTTGGGCGCATTTGCGGTTGTTAAGTTTTATTTTGATTTTTTGAAAGACGTTTTACAAGTGTTTTCTATTAGCATTCTGTACAGATATTCCGAATAGTTAGTAAGTAGTATGAGTTAATAAGTTTGTCCGTTCTCCTCAACTTGCGGGTCACCTCGCTCCTTCGCGACTACGTGTTTCTAAATTATACTGAGGAGGTAGGGCAGACAAGACTGCGTGAAGTCGGATTTACTGCGATTCGTTTCTGTCACTAAAACCTATTTTTTTTTTAAATATTTTAGGACCAACAATTTTATTATAAATCAACATTCAGAATATCACATATTATGTATTACAATACATAGTTCATATGAGTTTATTTCGTGCAAAATTAGGAGATTCGAGTATTATAGTACTCGATATTACCAATGACAGAATAGATTTCCACATTTATTTTTTATTTTTTTATAAATATTGTGTCAAATCAAATCATTTGACTAAATGTTCACTGTCTAA
The DNA here is from genome assembly GCA_964057195.1 of Orthosia cruda. Classification (NCBI taxonomy): domain Eukaryota; kingdom Metazoa; phylum Arthropoda; class Insecta; order Lepidoptera; family Noctuidae; genus Orthosia; species Orthosia cruda. Next base: position 4,879,607 of record OZ059848.1, on the reverse strand, counting down.
ATATTGTTTGCTGACTTGACTCTTGGTAATATTCTGCCGAGAAAATCTTGACCAAATGAAAATGTGCATACTAAAATAATTCTAAATAATAATAAAAACAAATTTTAGCAACCATTTTTATACCAATGCAATATTGGTATAAAAATGTTTGCTAAAATGTATTTGGATAATGAAATGTTGTCAAAATAATATTGGCAAAACGGCAGGATACCTCGAAAAACAGCTCGTGGTCGTCACACGGGACGTCAGCTCTCAAGTAACAAGAGGCTTGATAATCATCCCTTTACTTAAAATTTATTTCCCGTCCTCTTGTACCGCAAATCATGAATTCGTAGGAGATTTCCTTGGATTTGCGAAGTAAATAAAAACGTTTATTTACTTCGAAGCTGTTGTTTGAAATAAAGCTTCGTAGAATGATTTATGAATTAACATTAACTAAAGAAATTTTCAACGTTCAAGGATGAACACAAGTATTTATTCTGTATTGCTGGGATATATTATTTTCGCTAGATTCATCCCGGAATTGTTTTCGATGATCAACAAGACTCGTTATGTAGGTAAAGTTTTTATATTTTGAAAGTTGTCCTACTTTATTGCCTGACATATAAACAGTTAAATAACAAAATATATAATTTATACATCTACTTAATCATCGTGAGAAATAATTTCTTTCCTGTTTTCAGCGAGTTAAAGTGTATTCGATAAACGAGGTTAATATTCTGTTTAGACTCATTATAAAACTTTATGTTTAACTTACATATTCATCTACGGTGTTATCAAATAATAATTATTTAATTAAATTCTTGCTGTTTACATTATCACCTGAATTAAAAAAAAATCTTCATTTTTCTTTTTAATTTTTTATTTAGCCTACTTTGTCTCACTGCTGGGCAAAGGCCTCCCCTACATCTTGCCAGGCTATTTTTTCTCCTGCCTTCTCCGGCCAAACGAGTCCAGATCGTCACGCCAGCGTTTTTCAGGCCTGCCTCGGTTACGGATTAAGAGTTTGCAGGTGGTCTATGGTGGAGGACTATGCGTGAAATCTGGCCTGTTCTGGTGGTTGGTAAGAGTCGAGTATGGCGTCGATGTGATTTGGATAACCTTTATGAATACCTTACAGGTATGTGAAACCAAACTTATGGACCTGTGTTTATATTGCATTTTTCACCTTTTTTATGAAGAAGAAAAATATTTGAGTGGCACATCTGAGCTGGTATTTTGCCTGCCTGTAAGATTGTGTTAAAGAAGTTGGTGAGGTGAAAAAGCAGAGTAGCAGATCCTAGTTTCAAGGCTTCGGTTGTAATACCATCCACTCCAGAACTCTTGTAATAGTGAATCGTCTTCAACACTCTGTTTACTTCATATCCCGTAATAGGTGGAATGCTTGCTGGTGAATAGTATGTGCCATTATTTTCTGACTCAGGTGTTGAATCATCCGTATAGAGTGCGCTGTAAACTTCAGTGCAGATATTCATTATTTTTTGCTTGTTGTGGTGCTTCGTTCCATTTTTATTTAGAAGGCTGTTAATCATCCAAGGCTTATGCCGAAGGGTTCCCTGCTTAGCTATTCTTAGCGAGCGATATTTCTGAAGAGCTATTTTGGCTAGATGTATATTAATGTTTCTAATATCCCTTCTGTTAGCTATCTTAACTTGTTTATCTGCCGCCTATGTTGCGCTGTTCTTATTTCGTGGCTAGTTCTTTCTTCAATTAAGTTCAGTATAGGTGTTCTGAGCTTTGTTTTGTTCTTTTTCCTTTTTTCCAAGCTATTGATGCTTTTTCGTATATCAGAACATATCCTATTAAATTCCTTTTGTGCATCAGGAACATTTATATCGAGGTTTTTGAAGTTATTCGACAGCTCTAGATTAAAGGCCGTGTAGTTATTTATGAGGATTTCTTTGACAAGCGTTTTAATAGTTGGCTTAAACGATTTTGCGCCGTGAATTTTAAAATCGATTTTGAGTGGTTTGTGGTCGGTACTATATTTTATTCTGTTAATGAAAATGACATATTTTAACACTGATGTTAGGTGATGTCGAAATCCAACGTCGCTGAAGTTTTTATAAAATAGACTGTTAGCAATTTAACTATTTTGTCCGAAGGCGAATCGCAATAGCCGGGTGCCTCGTAAGTTGCGTATTCCTGTCCCATGCGGCTCTAGAACCACTTCTTCATCCAGCTCCTTATTCCAACTTTGGCATTGAAATCACCCATGCCAAGTACCGCGGTTTTCATAGGCTTTATTGAGGCTATCTTAGAAGTCTTCGACTTTCTCATCTGAATGAGTTGATGTGGGAACGTAAGCCAGTAGGTAATTGTGAGTGACTCATTGAGTGTGATGTGGAATTTAAGCACTGCGATTCGCTCTGAGTAGCCTTTAAACTCGATGATTGTTCCCTTAGTTTCTCCAAAGTGGAAGAAGACCGCATTTCCACGTTTCTCTGTGTCTTTCCTTGTCTCTTAACCTCCGACAAATCTATGATGTCCCAGTTTATGTCTTTTAGAGCGTTTTACAATTCTATTAGGCGCTTATCTATCATGAGCGTGAGGACATTGTATGTTATCACATTAGCATATCGGAGTTCCTTAAGACTTTGGCCGGGGTCTCTTGACGGTTGATAGATCCCGCCCGGATATTCACCTCGTCCCGAACGCCATTGCTGAGCTGGCGCCCGTTACCGCCAGCTGAGCAGCTGGAGTCGCCGCGTACTTGGTGGCATATTATTTTTGTTCTTGCCATGATTGTGAGGGAGTTTGGACCATGAAACCGCCGCGCTGGTCCAGTGCGTGTTGGCGGTTGATCGCCAGAGCCTCGTTGGTCGAATGTAGGGTTTACCACGGGCAGGTGAGGTTGGCTTGAGTTCCAAGGATGGTATTGGGAACTCCTTACATCCCCTGCCCCTGTTTCCCCGCCTGTATTATAATTATTTCATTCAACCAGGTCTACTTGTTTATATAATTATGATAAAATAGTAAAATATTAATTAGTAATGATTTTCTCAAACTCTTCCTGAAAAAAGCACCTGAAACATAGTTTTATCTTTGTTATGAAGTTTGTCTTTCAAATAAATAATTTTTGTTAAAAAAGTATAACGTTTCCTCGCGGTGCCAATATTATTAATAGTTATTATTAAGGTTCGATACAAAAGTTGCTATAATTGCTTATATAAGATGGACTCAGTTGAGATGACATAGGTCGCTTTGTCTTTGTTGCTGCATGCCATCGATCCCAGGCAGGCGTATCATCATCATTTCAGTCGAAAGACGTCCACTGCTGGACATAGGCCTCCCCCAAGCGTCGCTACATTGACCGGTCCCGTGCGTCCCGCATCCAGCGGATCCCCGCAACCTTCACAAGGTGGTCCACCTGGTGGGAGGCCTTCCAACGCAACGTCTTCCGGTTCGCGGTCGCCACTCCAGAACCTTTCTGCCCCATCGGCCATCCGTTCTGCGAGCAATATGTCCTGCCCACTGCCACTTAAGTTTGGCAATTCTTCGGGCTATGTCGGTAACCCTGGTTCTCTTGCGGATCTCTACATTTGTGATTCGATCACGCAAGGAAACTCTGAGCATAGCCCTCTCCATTGCCCTACCTTAAATAACCTACCTATTTTTAATTTAGTTTTTTTTCATTTGAATAGAAAATGAAAGAGCAGTGTTAAAAAAACCTGATTGAAAGTACCAAAATGGCCCTTAATCATTTTTATTCTCATGTGCCAACCAGCATAGTTTTACTTAATTGGGAAACTTCATGTAGAAATATTCATGCTCACGAACACATTTTACAACAAAAGGGACTCGTTTCGAAAGTTTATCTGTGGTAGAGCTTCATCAATGTGTTAATGAAACAGTTTTATTCGTGAACACAAATTAATGTGATGAGAATGCATTAAACATATTGTCAATAATATTTCGATATGAAATTTATTTTAATTCTACCTATTTGTTTTTTTCAGTTAGTTCAGCTATGCTCTAGTCCCGCTATGCTCGACTCGAAAAATACCAACTAAAAGTTCCACTATGCATGAAATCACATTCGCGGGCAGTGATGAAGAACAGTGTTACAGTGTAATATTTTATTTAAACATTTAAAAAGTAAATTAAGAAAACCTAGCATGTAAATGCCGTTACCTTTGCGAAAAAAAAAACAAACGTTCTGTTTCATAATACTAACGCAAACTCGTCTCGCCGCCACTCAACACGTCGCGTCATTCATTTTAAAAACAAAGATTCCATCCATTCCATAGAACTGTGTAAAACGAAACGTCTTGCCATAAAAGAGAAACTTAACCTAAAAACGACACTGTGCGTGACCAGAGGGCTGGCTCTTTCATTGCGCAAAAAATTAGCATTGCCATTCAACGTGGCACTGCTGCCAGTCTTCTGGGCACGTTCCCGGATGACAGCGATGTGGAGGAGTACTTCGACGCCTAAGTGTACCTGTCTTTTGTATATAGTGTAGGTAGTTAGGTTTAGTAAAAGTTTGTTTAGTTTAATTTTGTTTAGTGTTTAAGTATGTACATATTTACACCTTTGTTTTACAAATAAAAATACCTAAAAATATTTCGAACTAAGATTTCGATATTTTTTGTTTAATTTCAATACTTTACTTTTTTTTACTTTTCTTTCCAACTGTACCTGCCATTGTTTGAGTAGCATCGAAGAATTTCGTGCATAGAGGTACTTTTTAGTAGGTAGTTTTCGAGTCAAGCATAGCGGGACTAACTGGTTTTTTTTTAATACTAGATTATAAAAAGTTAATCTAAATAAACAAGAGTTTAAATAATAAAATAGTGCTGATAAATATTTGTAGTTTAGGTTTTGAAGTGGATTTGGCCATGAATATTAATTAACCTTCATCAAAGTTGTAAGTATCCTAATTTCTGTCACAATATATAACAAGATGAAGAGCAATCTCAAGTTGACAGCCATTCTGCCTGACGTAGATTAATTAAAACCCGAAGTTCTCAGACATAATCTGACCCTGATTTTTTAGCTCACTTCATGAAATATTAATCTCATAATTTGCTTTAGAGTGATTCCCTTTTGTGAGTAATGACGGTACACCTTTGTCTCTCATTCTTGGAATCGTGAATTACGATACTCAGTATACTCTTCACTTCTAGTGTCTGCTCGTTTTTCAGACACTTCTAGTGTCTGAAAAACGAGCTGCCGCGTGTAGCTGCACCCGCGAGGAATGGGTCCTTCTGTAGCCTATTGCTCTCAGCTTTGTCTATTTAGCCACCATCCTTTGAATTTACTTTTGCAATGCAGTTTTACGGTTAAAAATGAGTGATTACTGTGAGTGTTAGGCCCTTTCCTGATGGCGCGATGCAATTTAAATTGCGTCATAGGCGATCTCGGTCGGCTATCGCCTACACTTATTATCAAAATAAATGTTAGGAAAATTGCAATTGTTTCCTGATGCAGTCGCATGATCTGTTCGATATCGAACGCAGATTGGCTCAATATCGAGTTGCGTGTACATGCACGCACGCTACGAATTGCATGATATCGGTACGAATGTATGGGGCGCGCGACCGCACGTCTTTTGTTTCGACTACGCTGTTCCGAATATCAAGGAGCGATTTTTTGATATGGCATTAGGAGGGAGTAGTTACTCATCAATTAGCTTAGCCTTTTTCAAGTATGTTGGGGTCCATTTCCAGTCGAATTTCAACATTGTGGTGAAGTTTTTTTGTAAAAGGGGTGTGTTGAAAGAGATTTTAAAGCATCGAGGTCGAGACTGTGATCTGCCGCGCATAGTTGTAAATTACAAGAATATAATCTTGCAGGGATTTTTTTTCAAAATCAACGGGTCCGATTCCTGGCTAGGAATATTGATGTTTCAAAAATAATATGGTGCATTTTTAGATAAATCAAAATCAGCCGCGTGACTCATTTGGAGTGTTTTTGCTATTCCTCATAGTTTCGGATTTGGCCATCCACGCCCTCTTGAACAACTCATACTGTATATTTGAATATAAAGTATTGTCACAATCATAGGAGCTGGAAAGTAAGGCGATCGGCGGTGGTGACCTCTCGCGTCCGGCCCTGGTTCAGGCCATGGTACGGAACAGTAATGCTCGCGAAGGAGGAGGCGGAACGCGTGGGGGAGACGCAATGGAGACGCCCACACGCCCCCAGCGACCGCAGGAGACGATTTCTGGCCACTCTAGGCGCAGGCTTGCGGACGGCGAGCAGTGGGTAGCTCGCCGTCCGATAAGGCTCAGGCCCGAGTCGACGGCGCGTTGTGTTCCACGCGCGCCTCAAAGAGGTGTTAGCAAAACTGACGGGGTCTGTTAGGGCAGATACCTGTCTGGGTCACGGATAAATTTGAAAAAAAGTTGCCGCGGCCCTGGCTCAAGCAACTGAAGGAACACGGGTGGGTTTTATTCAGTAAAATTCTGACACGCCCTCCCGTTTCACTCAGAGCGGGCGAAGTCACTGGATGATTTAACAGCCACAAAAAAAAAATTAAGGAGGTGGAATGTAAAACAAACACACAACACAATTTTATATTTTACATCATTTTCCTGTTTTTCGGTTAATTAACTGGCAGTGGCTGTCGACCTTTAACCACAGCAGCAGCTGGCTTAGTTCATGCAACAGCAGATTATGACTCATTCATGAAAGCCCTTTAATGATATGTGCGACGCAATGAATACATATATCCACTTGTGTAAATATTGACGACTAATTGCTTTAGATGCCTGGACACTAGACATTTTTTATACTTCTGTCAAATTAATATTCAAATAATTTATTTCAATTAAACCATTTATAGGTACTATTGAATTGTCAAGAGTAAAAAAATAAATATAGTTTAGTTAGTTTTCTGTATGATCATGTGATATTAAACATACCCGGTGTATTTCAGATTGCATTTCTTCAAGAAATTTATCACTAAATTTATAAAGTTAGTCAAGCTAAGCAAAGACAATGCGTTTAGCCAAGCTTAAAAATAATAAATAAATAATAAACATGTTTATTTATCTCCACAAATTACATACATAGCTTAGCTGTTATATTGACAGATATTTAGACAAAAATAAAATGGTAATTTGTGAGAGATCTGGAGTCTAAACTAAGCCTAGGCCTGTATTTCAGAACTCCAGGGTCCCCCATTACATCGTTAAACATAAAGATTGTCAACACGGAACAAATGGTCTGTGTGGATGGTGCGTATGGTGTGTGTGTGAGTGCGTGAGTGTGTGGTGTGTTTATATATATGTGTGTTTGTGTATAATGCATAATAATTTTTGTTATTTAAATATTATGTAAATATACATAGAACGTATGTATATCAAAAAAACAAGAATACCTATAATTGACACACCCTGCTATTTTGCTACATCGAGTAATTTTTCCGTTTCCATATAATTAAGTTTAAGTAACCATTTTATAATTTTACTTTTACATTCAATTTTATGAGAGTTCGCTATATTTGTAATTTTATTCAATTTATTAAACAATTCACCTGCACGGAATGGGAAGAATCTTTGCGCGAAGGAAGTATTTACCGCAGTCGTCCCACATATTGTGTAGTTTCTTCTAGAGAGGGCTATGCGTTTCCTCCTTTCTTCGGATATCTTGGAACGTTGGAGCATTGTAGTAAGCAGTATGTACAGCTGGCGTACCGTTAGCACTTGCGCTTCCTCATAAAGTGTTGTGGTGGAGAAAAGACGCGGTTTGGATAAACTAACTTTTAGAATCATCCTTTGGGCTCTTTCAACAGTTATCAGCTTAGATTTGCATGCACCACCCCATGTCGTGATGCAGTATCCAATGATTGATTGAACCAGAGCCTCGTATACCATCCTCATCGTTTCCCTCTCTGCTACACCACGGAGTTCCTTAAAAATATATGTGAGCTTTCTTATTCTTTTGGATACAACATTAATGTGGCTTTCAAATGTTAAATTAGCATCAATTTGGGTACCGAGGTATTTTAAACCTTTAGAAGGACTAATATTTGGACAACTACAGTTTGGAGTTGGAGGAAAGTTACACTTATGTGCATAGATATTACAATTGGTGATATTAGCAATATCTTTTTCATTACGAATAGAGAATAAAATTTATTTGGTTTTATCTTCATTTAAAGTGAGAGAATTTGATGATAGCCAGTGACAGACAGTGTTAAAACCATCCTGTGCGAGATTAAAAAGCTCATTCCAGGAGTCTGCGAAGAAGGTTAAGGCAGTGTCATCTGCATATGCGGAGGTGGGACAGTTTTTGATAGTGAGAGTAGAAAGCTCATTTATGTAGCAGAGAAAAAGAGTAGGGCCCAATATACTGCCTTGTGGAACCCCAAAATCCACTGGAAATTCGTCACTAATGTGTTCTCCAATTTTTACCGATTGGGTTCTATTTTTTAAATAATCCGATAGTAACGCCAGTGGAACGCCTCTAATACATACAGATCTTCAAGTGTTTGTACAAGCCGGGGAACAGAGACAGTGTCGAATATGCTTTTGCTAGGTCAAGAAATATAGTCAAGCACTTATTTTTGCTATCTAGTTTGTTAACTAAAAAGTTAACAAGATCGAGTACTGCGTTGTCAGTAGAACGACCAGCTCTAAATCCATATTACGCATCAGAAAACAAGTTATATTCTTCTAAGTATTTTGTTAGCCTGTTATTAATTATGCGTTCAAATATATTCGACAACGTCGTTAAGATTGCAATTGGCCTATAGTTGCTGACCTTGTCCCTGTCACCCGCCTTATGTATCGGGTGTACCACAGCTCTTTTTAATGCCTGAGGAAATACTCCGGAAACAAAACAGCGATTTATTAAATCAGTAAGAACAGGTGTTATAGAAAAAGATATTTGTTTCAGTACATTTGCACCAATCTGATCCCAACCAGGCGAGCAGTCAGTTTTTAACCGTTGAATTGCTCTTTCAACTTCTTCGAAGTCAGTGGGAAGAAGGACGAAAGAGTTCAACGGTGGCTTAGAGACTTTCTTAAGACAAGGAATATGTGAGGGAATATTGTTAGATAGTGTTTTACCGATATTGGAGAAGTATTCATTTGTTTTATTTATTGATTCTTTAGGGGTTTTATCTATAGTTAGTAGTTTAAGTGGTAGTTGTTTTTTATTAAAGTTGTTAGTTATTGTTTTAATGGTAGACCAGAGCTTTTTAGAGTTGTTTTTTGAAATTATCAGTTGATCTCTCTCGTATTGTTTTTTAAGTTTTTTTAGAAGGTTGTTACAATAGTTTCGATATCGCAAGTATGATATTTTTAATATGGTGTCGTTGTCGTTTGTTTTTAATTTCTGGTGCATTCTGTCTCTGGTCCGGATGCAGCGCAATATACCGGGAGTTATCCAAGGTTTAATTATAACTTTATTTCTAGGTATTTGTCTTTTTATCGTATTATTTGTTATTAGTAATTGTATAATATTAATGAAATTGTTCATAGCGTTATTTAAATTTAATTCCTGATACACTTTGTCAAAATTAAGGTAATTCAGACACATTCAGATTTTAATTTTTCCATGTCAATTTTATAATTTATTTTAATTTTTATGGGTTTTGTCTTGATTACATCGATTTTTAGACAGAATAAGACTGCTTCGTGGTCGGTAATACTAGTACCCAATGAAAACGTGAACGCATTTAGTTTTGTTTTCAGTATCACATGGTCCAAGCATGTCCTACCTCGGGTGGTAGCATTAATGGCAGGGAAAAGTCCATGGAAGGCAATGGTATCCAGGTAAGAGGTGGTCGCGGGACCGGTCCCGATGAGGTCAATATTTATATCACCGACCATGACGATATTTTTAAATGAGTATACACTCGCCAGTAAATTGTTTAATGAATTTAGGAAGGCATCCGGTGATTTAAAACAAGGGGGTCTATAGATTGCAATTAATATTGTATCATTTTTTATTTTGATCATCAAACAATTTGCCTCTGATAAGATAGGTTCCTCCACAGTGCATTCCAGATTATTGTTTGTGTAGACAACTAAACCGTCGTTTTGGTTGAAATTATCATTAGTTTTGTATGAATTATAACCTTGGAGGGACGGTAAAGCCTTTTGAGCAGTACGTGTAGTTCATGAAAGTTACAATTTAGGCTACGTATATTTTGTTGTAGAACCTTTAAGTAATGTGTAGCGTTTAAAAAATATGAGTTGCGTTGTTCTGGGTCACAGGAGATTGGTACCGATATGTCAAAATGGTCAATGTCCCTCATTAGGTTACTTGTATTATTGAATGTGGGGGTTCGTTGGTAGACTAAGTGAAGATAATTTAGGCGCGGATGACATTAAATAAGGCAGGTGTAGACTATATTTTGTAATATATGGAAAGATATAATGAAAATATGGTTGGTAACATGGATTTTGGGTTGCCGTAAAGTAAAAGTGTATTTTACGAATGTGATCAATATAATAAACACATCAACACGGTCTAGGGATATTTTTAAAAAAGCGAATTATTATCAATGTGTTAATTATTTATATGACATGTATATATTTAAAAGATACGGTATTTAATATTCTACCATTTTTTTATAATGGTTAAGGTACTTTGATTAAAATTTCAGGATTTTATGGAAAAAAATGAAGCATAGACGGAAACCGTATATGAATTAACTTTTAATCTATGAGTAAAAACTGAAAAAAAATAGTAAAATCATTTAATTTGTGTTTATAAACTTAAAGTTAGTAGTCTGAGAAAGCGCCCATGATGTTCATAACACATCAACACAAGGTTGTCAATGTCTTGCTGCGGAATATTGTCCCAAGTCCTTCTGAGGTGCGCAAAAAGTTGATCTTCTGTAGCCAGATTTTCAGCAACTTCCTTCAGAGCTCTTCTTTGCAGCATATCCCACGCATGCTCAATGGGATTTAGATCTGGCGATTGAGCAGGCCAGTCTAAGGCCCTAACATTGTGTGTATATAACCAAGCTGCTACCGTTCTCGCCGTGTGTGCCTGGGCATTGTCGTGCATGAGCAGGAAATCTTGCCCCATTTGTGTTCTGTGGGGCAAGATTACGGGCCCCAGCACCTGTTGGACGTATCGTTCTGCCGTCATATTGCCCCGCACCCAAACGAGATCCGTCCGTCCTCCAAGACGAATTCCTGCCCAAACCATAATTGTTCCTCCTTGGTATGGGTGAACTTCCTGAGGGTTCTGAAGACGGCTCCATCGTCCAGGAACTCGCCAAACACGCGTCCTTCGTGAATCTGAATGGAAGCCGAACCTGGATTCATCCGTGAACAGCACATTGGACCATTGCTCACGGCCCCAGTCCACGTGGTTCCGAACCCATTCTAATCGTCGTCCACGATTGCCTCTCCGTAAAGGTGGGACCCGGAGTGGTCTACGAGAGCGTAGATTGCTTTCATGCAGTCGGCTTCTTACAGTTTGGTCACTCACAATCACTTGGTGTTCCACTCGCAGCCTTTGGACCAATTGAGTCGCCGTTGCATTTGGTTGAGCTCGCGCAGTAATTTGCAAAAATCGGTCTTGTCTGGGGGTAGTGATGCGACTTGGCCCCCGGTGCCTCTCCGCTACTTCACCTGTGGCACGATAGCGTGTCCACAATCTTGAAATTACATTTTGGTGGGTCCCTATGGCCTCAGCAACATTACGCTGAACAGACCCAGCTTCCAGCATTCCCACAGCTCGTAACATCTCCGCCCTCGTCAAATGTTGGCGTTGCATGGCTAAAATACCTCAATTTTAACTTTATCTTTCGTTTAAAAATGAAAAAAAAACTGTAACTAAACGTAATTCGTATTTTTTTCTAAATTTCGCACAAATGAAAATTCCCTCTCCTACACATAAAGACATTTTTATGCCACCGAAACAAAAGAATTTTCAAAAATTTGAATTTGGAATTAGTCTGAGATAAATTACAAACAAATCGGTGTATAAAAGATTCCAATGCGGCCAGTACTTTTCGAGTTATTTAATTGAGTATGAAATATCCCTAGACCGTGTTGATGTGTGTATATATATTTGTTGGATAGATATTTGTTTTATTGTACATTTTAGAACAGTAAGTGTATAGTATAGTGAAAAGTATAGAAATGTAGATAGGTGAAAACTTGTGTTTTATGAGTGTGTATAAGATATTGTATGAATATATTGTATAGATATATATTTTAGGATAGTCAAAATATATTATAATAAATAACGATGAAATGTAGGTAGGTGAATAATTATGTTTTAAAAGTATTGGTGTGTAAAATTATTGCAAATTCAGTGCTATAAGACAAGTTATATACAGAGAAACAGTAAACATGCACTGTTGTATAACAAAAAAAATATTTATCAAAACCGGCTTTGCCGCGAGGTTTAAAACAATATTCAGGTAGTCGAAAAAAAGCGCTCAAAGTATATGACGAAAACATAGTCATTGTGATTTTAGCTTGGCAAAGTCTTCCTCTCGTGAGATCAATGTAGACGGGTCACCTTCTTTTTGGCGAATAAACACCTTTCCATAAGAGGTCCAGCAACTTGCGCTCTTATGATTGTTTACATATTGACGAGCCAGATAGTTCAGGTTCCGTCCGCAGGTGGTGAGAGATTCCGCTATGAAGATAGGTCTAGGTTCGCCGTTTATCTTTAGATGGGTAGAGTTGAGTTTTTCTTTGGTCTTGTCCTTGTTGCGCATTTTGGATGACCTGACAATATTTTCTTTCAGTGAAGTAGTAGAAAATTCCACTATTATGGGAGCCGACTTGTTTCGTGATTTTTTAGGCCTATATATATTTCTTATGTCTGTGTCGAGTATCTTTACATCCAATACGTCAGCAATATTTTTTACCAAGCTGATTAGTGTTGAGCTGTCTTCCGATTTAGATTCCGGTACCTCTCTCAATTCCAGTGTAGAAACCTTTGAGCTACGCTCAAGAAACGTTGGTGGTGTTTTCTGAGTTTTGCTCATATTTTATGTAATATTCAATCGCCTTGTACAAAATAGAGGAGCAAAAAGAAATAATTTGCGGCCGCAGACAAGCGAGATTCGAACTCAGGACCACTGGTGATAGACGCAGTACTGATAGCGCTATCCTACCGAGCCAAGTGGACGCTAGTGTATTAATGTGAAATTAGCGAGCTCCTTTTGGGCGCCTTGCCGATTTTTAACAATGCGCCTATGTAGGTATGCGAATTAAGTTGGAAGTCCAACGACTTTGGATAGTTTGTTGTAATTTAGAAAACTGGTCGTCTAGCTGGCTAGAGTTCAATAAAAACACACACTTCAATAAAAGTTTTGCACACAACAATCACTGGCACTTATAAGTTAATACTGTAAGGTTTTATTAAAAAGTATGCACTATTTTATTTACACGGTTTAGGAATTATATAAACACGGAGCTGCGCGTAAGTACGTGTGTTAGCAAACGGCGTCGCGGCGGGGGGGGGGGGGAGGATTTCATAAAGGAGCTAATATTCATAAGTCAATAAAATCTGTATGTGAAACTAATAAAAAGTGGCTTCCTTGTAAACTATTATTTAAAGTTAACATTAAGGGTATAGTTGCTAATCCGCCGGTGTAGGTACACATCATAAAGCTAAATTGCAATTATTAGTTCTAACACTCCTGTGTTTGTGAGACCTAACTAAACGGAAAGTCATTTATAGGAAATAAAATTATATCATAAAATTGCACATAAATTCCGTTCTAATGCGAGAAAAGCTTTTGTACTCAAAAATCGGGCAAAGAACCCATTGGGACGATTCATTGACGATATCCTTCCAGTTTCGTTACGGTCATGTTCCCGGAAGGCCGCACTGTCCGGAATACGCTATTAACATAAACCATCCAAATGTGACGGCAAGAGAGCAGTCGAGCTTTCATGAGACACAAGAGATTTAGTGAAGACATAACATTAAATTATTCTAAAAAGTAGTCGACGACGCTGATAAAGTGGTTTAGCATCCAGATTTCTATGCCAAGATTTATCGGAGATTTCACTTGGGTATATGCGATTCTATTGCAACGCTTGAATTTATGGCATTCACTTCAGTTTGGTCTAAACTGAATAATTATTTACATAGATAAAATATATAGAGTATATAAAATACTTAAATAACTAAGACTATAAACATATACACTTTAACCAAAAACTTCTTACTAACTAAAAAAACTTTTTGCAAAAAAATACTACCGACTTCCAAATACAAAACTGCAAAGTGAAAAATAACTTAATTTTTTGAAGTCGGTGTCTTGCGTAGGTACCATTTTTTGTAGGTATCATTTTGATAAAACGGCTTTCCTGAATTAATGTTCTGCTGCCGATTATCATTTATTTAGCTTGCAGTTCGTATCATTGGTAAAGTATAAGGCACTGGACTTTCTGAAGACACTCGTATGTTGTATGACTAAATAAGTGTTTCTAAAGAACCTAATATATAACTGATGACAGTTTATTATTGTAGTTAAGCCTTATTATCAAAGGGGGTTTCGTGTCGTTAGCAATAAAAGCGAGCGAATTTCGCTTTTAAAGAATTCACGCACAAAAAATAAAAATTACGTTTGTTTTAACGGTAAAATATTTAATTATACTTTCTTAACTTATATTTTCATAAATGTTACGTCATAAACTGTAATTAATTTTAAGGCAAAATAAAAAAGCGCACAAAAGGTTAGAATTATTGATGAAAACCAGAGTGATTTGACGAAAAGCTGCTTGGTATGACCGTTATGCTGAAATTGTTATGTGTAATGAATAATGAATTGTTTAAATAAATAAATCATCTGAAATAATGTGATTGTCAGTCCCCAAAAAGTATACCATGTTACTTACCTAAGTAAGTAACATGGTATACTTAACAACAAAACTGAACTTACTACAAACATAATTTACCTTATACTTTTTGTGTAGCGTAACTGGTACACTTGCTAGTTCGTACAGTTTTGAAAAGCAAAACCAAACAAGGAGAATGTCACTATTCCAAATAAGCAAACATATATATACACACACACATTAAATCTAGGTTTAGTTTTGTCAAATACTGAAAATTATGCCTATTGCCAAATCATAATGTTATGTAAACAGATAATTGTTTAACCAAACACAAAATGATAACAATTTATTAAACAATACTTCAACAAATAGCACCAATCAAGTCTAGTAACATAAATGGGCTTCCAAATACACCTACACAACACTGCTTACCGCAAAGCGTTATTAAATGTATCTGATTTCAGAATAACACACACTATCATTTGTACTCTAAATGTAACAAAAAAAGCTTATTTTATGATAGAAGTGTTGTCTCAATAGATTAACTATTGATACAGCTAAACAATCGATTGCTCTGATGACATCTATTGACAGAGTAGGCTTTACCGCACCACCGCTTACATACTTTGTGGCTTCACTCTGCCGCACTAGTGATGCATGTTATAGATCAACTGCCAGAATAATATATATCTGAGGATCATTGACATTATATTTTGCAATTCAAGGATTAATTATATTAATTTATTTTTATTAATTTTCTTGGTCCGTAGGGTCCGAGTGCTCACGCTTTGTTTAAAGATCTGTCCAAACGCCTAGTTGACACTTCGCGTGACCCAAGGGCTGGCTTTTATCTTAGTCAGAGATTAAGCATTGCCATACAACGTGGCAATGCTGCCAGCCTTTTGGGTACATTACCAGTGGGCAAGGATGTGGAGGAGTTTTTCGACGCCATATTTTAGTTGTGTATATTTTTAATTTTTAACCGACTTCCCAAAAAGGAGGAGGTTCTATGTTCGACTTCAAGTTTGTTTTTTGTTATTTTTTTGTATTTTCACCGATTACTCCGTCAATTGTGGACCGATTTTATAAAATTATTTTTTTGTTTGATAAAGTATGTTCCGAAACTGGTCCCATTTTAATTTGATGAAGATCTGATTAAGAACTTCGGAGATATACAACAGAACTCTTCAATAAATAACGGCAAATCTCTCGGGATTGCTGCAATCGCATGTCTGTTTGTTGTTTATAACATTTCATAACATAACATCACGCCAGTTCGCTCTTAAGGGGTAAGCAGACCTCTCATTTCACCGGTTATGTTCAAGTTTCATGAAATCTATTCTGGCGAAATAGTTCCCTTACTAACTTGCCTATTAGGTACGTACAACTAAAAAGTGAAAAATAAAAAAACTTTTTGCAAAAAAATACTACCGACTTCCAAATATAAAACTGCAAATTGAAAAATAACTTAATTTTTTGAAGTCGGTGTCCATAACGCAAGAAAATGGTACCTACGCAAGACACCGACTTCAAAAAATTAAGTTATTTTTCACTTTGCAGTTTTGTATTTGGAAGTCGGTAGTATTTTTTTGCAAAAAGTTTTTTTTATTTTTCACTTTTTAGTTGTACGTACCTAATAGGCAAGTTAGTAAGGGAACTATTTCGCCAGAATAGATTTCATGAAACTTGAACATAACCGGTGAAATGAGAGGTCTGCTTACCCCTTAAGAGCGAACTGGCGTGATGTTATGTTATGAAATGTTATAAACAACAAACAGACATGCGATTGCAGCAATCCCGAGAGATTTGCCGTTATTTATTGAAGAGTTCTGTTGTATATCTCCGAAGTTCTTAATCAAGTCTTCATCAAATTAAAATGGGACCAGTTTCGGAACATACTTTATCAAACAAAAAAATAATTTTTAAAATCGGTCCACAATTGACGGAGTAATCGGTGAAAATACAAAAAAAAAAAAAAAAAAACAAAAAACAAACTTGAAGTCGAACATAGAACCTCCTCCTTTTTGGGAAGTCCGTTAAAAATTAAAAATATACACAACTAAAATATGGCGTCGAAAAACTCCTCCACATCGTTGCCCACTGGTAATGTACCCAAAAGGCTGGCAGCATTGCCACGTTGTATGGCAATGCTTAATCTCTGACTAAGATAAAAGCCAGCCCTTGGGTCACGCGAAGTGTCAACTAGGCGTTTGGACAGATCTTTAAACAAAGCGTGAGCACTCGGACCCTACGGACCAAGAAAATTAATAAAAATAAATTAATATAATTAATCCTTGAATTGCAAAATATAATGTCAATGATCCTCAGATATATATTATTCTGGCAGTTGATCTATAACATGCATCACTAGTGCGGCAGAGTGAAGCCACAAAGTATGTAAGCGGTGGTGCGGTAAAGCCTACTCTGTCAATAGATGTCATCAGAGCAATCGATTGTTTAGCTGTATCAATAGTTAATCTATTGAGACAACACTTCTATCATAAAATAAGCTTTTTTTGTTACATTTAGAGTACAAATGATAGTGTGTGTTATTCTGAAATCAGATACATTTAATAACGCTTTGCGGTAAGCAGTGTTGTGTAGGTGTATTTGGAAGCCCATTTATGTTACTAGACTTGATTGGTGCTATTTGTTGAAGTATTGTTTAATAAATTGTTATCATTTTGTGTTTGGTTAAACAATTATCTGTTTACATAACATTATGATTTGGCAATAGGCATAATTTTCAGTATTTGACAAAACTAAACCTAGATTTAATGTGTGTGTGTATATATATGTTTGCTTATTTGGAATAGTGACATTCTCCTTGTTTGGTTTTGCTTTTCAAAACTGTACGAACTAGCAAGTGTACCAGTTACGCTACACAAAAAGTATAAGGTAAATTATGTTTGTAGTAAGTTCAGTTTTGTTGTTAAGTATACCATGTTACTTACTTAGGTAAGTAACATGGTATACTTTTTGGGGACTGACAATCACATTATTTCAGATGATTTATTTATTTAAACAATTCATTATTCATTACACATAACAATTTCAGCATAACGGTCATACCAAGCAGCTTTTCGTCAAATCACTCTGGTTTTCATCAATAATTCTAACCTTTTGTGCGCTTTTTTATTTTGCCTTAAAATTAATTACAGTTTATGACGTAACATTTATGAAAATATAAGTTAAGAAAGTATAATTAAATATTTTACCGTTAAAACAAACGTAATTTTTATTTTTTGTGCGTGAATTCTTTAAAAGCGAAATTCGCTCGCTTTTATTGCTAACGACACGAAACCCCCTTTGATAATAAGGCTTAACTACAATAATAAACTGTCATCAGTTATATATTAGGTTCTTTAGAAACACTTATTTAGTCATACAACATACGAGTGTCTTCAGAAAGTCCAGTGCCTTATACTTTACCAATGATACGAACTGCAAGCTAAATAAATGATAATCGGCAGCAGAACATTAATTCAGGAAAGCCGTTTTATCCTTCTGCACGTACAAATGGAATTATGTAGTTCCACTCGAGGTAACATTCTGTGGCGAATTAGTTTTTAAAACGATTTCTACAGTAAAAGGACTTCAGTTGTCGTCACGTGGCCAAAATTTGTAGGGCGATTTTTTTTTTGAGAATTGACAGACTTCCATGAAGAAATTTGTTTATATACAAAGGCAGAAGAACTACTTCTTTTGAAAGACGATTAAAATGTCACGGTGTATAGACACACGAATTTAACAGTGCATACCTACGTGGTTGTTTATAGCATTTTATTAATACATATACATTGTTACATAGATAGGTCTATACACTGAACCACACTCTACTAAGCCCTTGTTAAGGAAATCACAACTGCGCCTACAAAACGCTTTATTCAAATAACAAGTAAATAATATTTAGGTTTGTGCTACGACGACGTAGCTCTGTAGCGGCCGCGTGGGCTTACTACGCCATAGCAATGGATCAAGACATAAGTGTAAGTTCTCATTCATATTACATAATTTACAACATTAGCACTAAGGCAACTTAGGTAGGCTATAAACTCGTCATTACAACCTGCCAGCTCGTTACTAAATATTTCAAATGTTCTTCCTTTATTTATGTACATAGTAATGTGTGTATTCCTTTGAGGGTACCCATGTTATTAAATTAGGTTCCACCGTTTTAGTAGTGTACTGTTGTGTGATACACATTCAAAACTTCATTCATTCAAATACTTGAGAGTATTTAAGAGAATTGGCTCTATGAGACTTACCTATCTTGCCTGACGACGAGTAGAACATAGGCCGAATCATGTCACAAATACTCCCTTTATCTTTGTGCATTGAGCTCAAGTACTTATAAACTAGCATTTATGTTTACTAATAATTTAGTAGTTTAATAAAACTGACAAACATGTTGTTATAAAAGCCATTCCGTGGCGAGTGCGGTCTCTTCGAACTCCACCGCCTCAAGCGACTCAGAGGCAGAGACACTCGCTTCACTGAGATGCAACATACATTTTGCTTAGCTAATAGAACAAGGTTTAACTTAAATTAATTCTTTAAAAATCGTTTTAATAAGGCCACAAGTCTCTTGAGAAATATTTGATAACAGCACTGCAAACTTTACAAAACTCTAACATTTAGCCGAATCTCGTTAAAATGTTTTGACAGTTTATTGAAGTCACGACCTCAATCCGTATTGAAGAATAGATCTCTGCGTTAATGAAAGCTTCTCCGGAATAACTGTTCTTTAGGCATATTCATTTCCTAATTAGTGCGACTCTTTTAAAGACTGTTTGAAAACTGTTCTGTAAAAAGAAAGAAAGAAAAGTTTTGGACTCCTAGTGAACCCAGCAAAATCACAAGCTCTTATTATTGGTGGCAGATACTTCATAAATCTGTTGAATAGCCAGTCTCTTCCCCCTGTTTTGTACGATGCCGTCGCCATAGAATATTCCAAAAAAGTTAAAAACTTAGGGGTTTTCCTTGACTGCCACTTATCTTGGAATGTTCACATTGCAGAAGTAAGCAGGAGGGTGTTTTGCTCGTTTCGGTCCCTGAAGCGTCTCCAGAAGTTCCTGCCTTTTCCGACTAAAGTTACTCTTGCTCAGTCTCTCCTTCTTCCTCTTCTTGACTATGCTGATGTCAGCTTTCTTGATGCGACTGAGGAACTTCTTGATAAGCTCGAACGTCTACAGAATTTGTGCATCCGTTTCATATTTGGCCTCCGAAAATACGACCATGTGTCGGAATTTCGGAGGCGGTTGAAATGGCTGCCTATTCGACAGCGCCGAGATGCTCACACTCTTTCATTACTCTTTTCTGTACTTCATAATCCTAATTCTTCTTTGTATCTTCGAGAACGCTTTGAGTATCTTGTTCCGAGAGGAAAACCCTGTCGTCTGTCATCATCTCTTCTCCTTCGTTTTCCTTCCCACTCTTCAAGTCGTTACGGAGGATCTTTTACTGTTCGCGCTGTGCGCCTCTGGAATACTCTGCCACACTCTATACGGGATAGCCCTTCATTGGAGGTTTTCAAGAGAAGAATTAAGGAATATTTCCTATCAACATGACTCATTAATTTATGTATTTACAATTGTAATATTTTAGTTTTGTAATAAATAGTTATATATTATGTTTATGCATTGTGTGTTGCACACGTATTTGTTTAGTTTATTTAGTGAGTAAGTATTTAAAATTGTTACGAGTTTTTAATAAGCTTTTGTTGTGCACATGGATGTACTATCCTCAAATGCACATTTCTCTACGCAACTGAGGTTTGCTGTTAGAGAACCCAACTATGGGTTAAGCTCGCCTTTGTACATAAACTGTCCTATTGTATTTGTATGTTTTGTGTACAATAAAGAATAAGAATAAAGAATAAGAATTAAAAGAAAAGAATGATCTAGATATTATTCATGACATTGTAAGGGACCTTCCTGACGACACGACGCAATTTAAATTGATACAGCTTATTTCTATTTATAACTCTGTTCTTTACACTCTCTATCATAAGTAAATTCTAAAATACCTCAAGCATATTGAAGACTTCAGGATATTTTATTTTTATCTCACCAAATACTTTTATTAATAAATACTAAGACATTACAATACAAAATAATATATAACTGCAGTCACATTACAGTCAAATTGATGAATAATTATTTTATAAAACAAGCTCACTTAACCATCGCGAAATATTGCAATCGACATCTTCTTGGGTCGTCGGCCACATCCATATCAATGTCTAGGTAGGGCCGCTCCATCGTCGAAGCCGAATAACTTGGCTATTGGTTTTATTTTATTTTTTTAGTTTCTTTTTTTTTTTTCTTCAGGATATTTTACCTTCATCAGTATGCATTAACTCTAAAATATTATTTGCAAGCGATATCACAAATATCTCAGCCTACTTGGGTCCTAAATTCGTAAGAACTTCGTGTGGACTTAACAACAACTGCATTAAAAATGATGCGAATTTCAGTTGGGGTGTTAAGTTTGGAACGAAATGTTTACGAAGTCTCTTCCTTCCTCATCTAAATTAGCTGAAGCTCTTCTTAAAGAAAACTTTACTGAAGACATACCAATCTTTAAATTTAAACCAATATGTATTGATACAATTAAAAACGCGTTCAAAAGTCTCAATATAAAGAATACTGAAGACTTGTGGGGGATATCCGTTAGGGTTCTTGGAGATATTATTGACTCAATTGCTCCTGTCCTAACAGGCATATTCAATCAATGTTTGGACAGCGGCACTTTTCCTGACTTAATGAAACACAGTAAAGTAGTACCAATTTTCAAATCAGGCTGTAAGAGTGATCCTTCTAATTATAGACCTATATCCGTGCTTCCAGCATTGAGTAAAATCTATGAAAAAATCATGCTGGAACAGATGTTGTCTCACTTCAATTCAAATGGGATCCTGCATAGTCAACAGTTTGGTTTCACGAAAGGTAGGTCGACAACGGACGCGGGAGTAAAACTCATCAGCCACATCTTGGAGGCTTGGGAGAGGTCCCAGGATGCCATTGGCATTTTCTGTGATCTCTCAAAAGCTTTCGACTGCGTCGACCACAACACACTGATCTGTAAATTGCACCACTACGGAATTCGTGGAAAATCTGCTGATCTCGTGCTTTCCTATTTATCAAACAGACAGCAAAAAGTAAATGTTAATGGGGCGACGTCCTCCGGGTCTCTAGTCAAGATGGGCGTGCCCCAAGGTTCAATTCTCGGCCCTTTCCTTTTTCTTGTTTACATTAATGATCTCCCTTTTATGATGGCCAAATTATCGGATATAATTCTATTTGCTGATGATACTTCGCTAATTTTTAAAATAGATAGGCAAGATACGGATGTTTTAAATGTCAACGAAAGTCTAATTGTTCTCTCAAAATGGTTCGCAGCTAACAATCTTTTACTGAATGCGAAAAAAACAAAATGTCTAAAGTTCTCTTTACCAAATGTACCACAACATGACCTAAACTTAAATCTTGACGGCAAAAATCTTGAAGTTATAACGGAAACTGTATTCTTAGGGATTACTATCGATTCAAAATTGCAGTGGGGCGCGCACATTAGAACTCTTTCGGGTAGGTTAAGTTCGGCTGCATATGCAGTAAGGAAAATAAGGCAGCTAACCGATGTAGCTACAGCTAGGTTAGTATACTATGCTTATTTCCACAGTATTATGTCTTATGGCATTCTGCTGTGGGGATCAGCAGCAGACGTTGACTCAATTTTCATCCTACAAAAGAGGGCAATCCGCGCAATCTATAAAATGGGTCCTCGCGAGTCCCTCAGAGAAAAATTTAAAGAGATCGATATACTGACTCTACCTTCACTTTATATTTTGGAATGTATTTTGTATGTCCGTAAAAATCGGGAGCTGTTCAAAACTAGAAGCGACTTCCATAATTTAAATACACGCAGTAAGCACGAAATTGTAATACCCAAATTCAGATTAACGAAAACTAGCAAGTCTTTTCTTATAAACAGTATACGCTTTTATAACAAGTTGCCAAAGTCAGTTATAGAACTGACCGATGGAAGGTTCAAAAACTACATCAAACGCATCCTTATTAAAAAAGCATATTATAAAATCAAGGACTACGTTGAAGATAAAAACATTTGGCCTTAGCTCCTTCTGCGCATGCAGCTTCCCTGTTAACTTGTAAACGGCACAAATATGTGGATGTCTCTAACTATTCTCAATCTCATTTTTCTTTCCTTCTTTTAATTAGACTTTTTACAATGGTTTTCAAACATCTTTATAGCCCTTTGCTAAGAATAGTTACAGCACTGATAACAAAATTTGTGCCACATGTTAAATTTAGTCTTGTTATACTTATTTTTATTTACAATGTATAGATTCTTTTACCGATTGTTTTGTGAATGTGTGAACATTGTAGGCCTTCTAGTTGCTAGTTAACATTTGTTAACTTTTTTATAAAATATATAATCCTTTTATTTTATTTTTTTAGTTTCTTACGACTTATTGTCATAAGTCGGGCCTACGTTGTCCCCACATGTCTAAGTACTAATGCTGTAACATGGAAATATTGTAAAACCAAACCATTTTTAAAAGAGTAACCATGGAGTTTCTTGCCGGTTCTTCTCCATAGGAAACGACCAACCCGAACCGTGCACCTTTTGTCGACGTTTTATAAGTGCCCATGTAGGCCTATGTGAAATAAAAATATTGATTTTGATTTTGAACGACAACTTCAAATAGGTATCTTCAAAGTTTTTTCAAACGGCTCATCAAAAAATTTACTTCTCTTTATTCTATCACAAATTTCTATGATAAAGAAGAACAAGTAAAAAATCTATGCAAGATAATCAAATTAAAAATAAGTTCATTTTATTTTGCTCTAGGTTAAGTGTTGTGGTAATACGACTAAGTCTTCTGACTCCTAAGTCACAGGAATGTACATCTAATTTAGGAGTTAGACTATTTAAAAAATGACCTATATTTTTAAAGCTTTTATGATAATTATGTTCAATGAATTTGTTTTTTTTTTACTTTGTCACCTTGCCAAAAGCCTTATCATCTCCTATTCATTCATCATTAGCCTTATGATGTTTTCACTGCTGAGACACATGCATCCTCTCTGTTAGAGAAGTATGGGCTTAGTTAATGAGAGATATCCACCACGTAATATCATCTATCATCTCTTAATTGGTCTGAAAGCATATAAATAATCGGGCTTAGCGAACGATCGGTAATCATTATTAGCTTACCTCGTAAGAATATAACTCATTTATTATAATTTTAGCATTACTATTTGCACAATAGAGCCTCTCGAATGTTCCGCACTGCGGTATAGTTACCATATAGATATTCTGACAGCAACGATTTATTACAAGAATTGACGTTTTAATCAACGCGATGGACCACAAAGTGTACTGTATGAATTATTGTACGGTAACGGTCTGTGTGTAATTTCTGGGTGTCAGTTTATTAACCTTTTCTCATTTTATAACCTAATTATGAACTCACGTATATATATGTAACACATAATACAACTAGGGTAATATTAACATGGTCAACAAACTGGTACTTTAGTAAAAATTAGTTACTTTAACTAAACAAACATCCTCTAAAGGCTTTCTGTCATGCAAATCTCCCGATTAACAGTACAAACCATAGTAAAGAACAAATCTTCTCAATATTTCAACATCTGCATCAAAAGAACACAAAACAACACATCCCTAAACCAGCATCTGTTAAGGTTCCATACCAAGATGGTAAAAAGGAACCCTTATGGTGCGACTAAGTCTGTCTGTCCGTCTGTCACAGCTGGATATCTCAAGAACTGATAATGCTATTAACTTGAAGTTTGTAATAGATTGAGATGAAATTTACCCAAATATTTTAAAAATAATAAAGAAATAAATTGAAAGGGGGTTTTAAAAATTCGAAGTGGGGCTACTAGGGCATTTGCCGAGAGAGCGCTATTTGTAAATTCTCAAACATTTTGTTTTTTTTAGGCCGCATAGTTTTCGACATTAGACGAAAAAGGTAAAAACTATACCGTCCTCCCCCTTATCTACGAAGTTTGCATAAAGAAAATTTGAAATTATTCTATGTGATAGAAGTTTACGTAAAGATTACAGGAAACATAAAATTATGTCTCTAAACAGCACACTTTTTCAGAAATCATCAAAAAAATTACATTCGTTCCACTATCGGTCAAGAGATGGCGACGACCTAAAACTGCAATAATCTATACCGCAGTGTTATTTCCTATTAAAACCAACTTGTTTTTGCAGTTTGGTACGGAACCCCGAATGAGTGATGTCCGACACGTCAATTGTGCGGTTTTTTTTTTTACTTTTATTAGGGCTGAAATAACTTTGAAACTTACTCGAAGTGGATATATTATCATAAATATACCTACATTGACAGTTTCCTTATAAGCTCAGTAGAATACCTTATCCTGCCAACACCATTTCCTGCCAATCTATGCTTCATTTCTAGGATTGTGGGTCAAAAGAAAAATCGTATTGTAGGTTTTCGTAGCTATTGAGAGACAACTGTAGAACCGACCAAACAAATCCATTCTTATAAGATTTCTCCCAATTTCCTGCTTAAACTCTGCATCGAACTAAAACCACTTCGATGTCGTTGTTGAAAGAAAACTTAATCCTATTGCAGTTGACGTGGTTCCTAGTTCAATCCTCGATATAAGTGATGTGTTTGGCCCACGTCCAACTGGTAACACACACATAACTTTGCACACCACCACCGAAATTTTTCGCTCTAACATAAATGACGAGTTCAGTAATAGTATATTTTTACAATACAGCCCGCAGCGTATGTTTAAATTGTAAAGCACTTTTCGCGAAGCAAACGTTGAGAGTGGGTACATTAATATGTAATGTTGTAAGGCTAGAATGAGTAAAAGAAGAGATTCAATGAAATAGAATGAAAATGAAGAAATTTTACTTCAAAGACAAACATATTTTATTTCAACTAGGGTACCAAGCGGCACTTTTGAACGTTAGATACATTAAAATTTACAAGGGATAAAAATTGATTCTACCGTGCATTCGGAAAGTAGCTTGTTATGGAGAAGAACGCACAAGAAACTCTAAAATTACTCTTTAAAAAAAATAGTTTTTTTACAATATTTAGGTACATACATAACTGACGCCCGATTTTTCCTCCTTCTGTCATATCTTAACTTACACACTTGGACTATCACCCAATCTACATAAATGGCATGCACGTGCCTTATGCTAATACAGCCAAATACCTTGGCATAACTCTCGACGCCAAGTTGCGTTGGAAAGCTCATGTCATAAAGAAAAGACAGGAACTCGACATACGTTATAAAAGTATGTATTGGTTACTCGGAAGGAAATCCTGTCTATCAATACATAATAAACTAACCATATACAAGCATATACTGATGCCAATTTGGACGTATGGTATCTAACTTTGGGGCTGTACTAAACAAAGCAATATCAAATTAATCCAACAATTCCAAAATAAAGTGCTCAGGGATGCTGTGAATGCACCCTGGTACATAAGAAATGACGATTTTCACCGTGACCTTAAAATGGAATTCGTCATCACCATCATCCAAAAATTTGCTGAAGCCCACGAACACAGACTTCATCGACACGTGAATGTTGAGGCTATCCAGCTGCTAGACAATACAGACTTAGGTCATAGGCTAAAAAGAACTAAACCTTTTGAATTAGTGTAGTGTACAAAGTGAATGAATAATAGTGACAATGCTGTGCTTTATATATAACACATGAACATAGTGTTTTTACAAATATATCAGATTCTAAGAAAGTGCTACGGACTTGTGTAATAGTGCAAATGGACACTATTATTAGTTTTAACATAATCTAAAACGTAACATATTAAGTTAGAGTTAAATTGCTTATTAGTATTTTAGGCTAGATCGTAATTAATTATTAAGAATTTTGTTCTTTTTAATAAAGTATATAAAAAAAGAATTGTCTGTGAATGGAGTTGAGCTTAAAAGTTAACGAAAAAGTGGTAAAAATCTTGCGACAATAAATGTCGTAACATTACATTAATTATAAATTGACTAGATTCTGATCATTGCGGGCAGAGGATTACTACACCAAACCAAAACAACAAAGTGGCTAAAAAAGATATCACTGTACTGTACTACTCAAAACTGCAAGTCGCTTGGCAGCTTTTAAAGTTAAACTCATTAATAAATTACCAATTTTGTCAATTGATGCTGATCCTAATCATCTATATGATGATTTTTTTAGTATATACTGTACACAATTTAATTCGACCTTTATTCTCAAGACTGTCTCCGTTAATAGTAACGCATCATTCAGTGATTGGGCTACCATTGGTATTCATAAAAGTAGAACACGGCTTTATGAGCTGTACAGTGAAAGGACTTATGTAAACACTGCTGAATTTAATTTATATGTTAGAAATTATTCAAAATTATTTAAAAAAGTTTGTTGTTAGGCCAAGTCGCGTTATTTGAGCTGAAAGATTAAAAACAGTTATTATTATTAATAGTGAAACGGGAAGATCTGGTAACCGAAATATTGACTACGGCCTGTCTATTAATGGCAACATCATAAAATCAGACTCACAAGTCGCAGTGGCCTTTGAATTTTTTTTTTCAGATGTTCCCATTTCAACGACTAATCAAATCAAATCAAATTTATTTATTTGCCAACATAGGTAGGGGTAAAGATGTTATACAAGTTTTATTTTTATGTTCTCTATGCTCTGCCGTCATAAGGGCATGCAAAATCTTACACATAAATTACAACCTAGTATCAAAATACAATAAATATTTAATATCAAGCCAAATAACAGTAAATATTACAAAATCATTAAACCATTTAATTTTTAATGTCAAGGAGTATCCAATAGTCAAAATTTAATAAATGTCAGAGTAGATAATGAAATTAATGTCGATAAAATAAATAAAAGCCCTATATACCTAAATAATAATTGAGAGCAGAGTACGTATGTCATCAATATCATCTGCCATAAGGATTCCCGTTTAAATACTCCTTCACACTGTAATATGCCTTATCAGTTAGAAATTCCTTTAGCTTCCGCTTAAATATGTGCAAGTTGTCAATATCTGTAATACAACATGGCAATTTATTAAAATCTTGGATGTCATACAATAAACACTGGAGCCCATTAAATAAGTTCTGCATGGTGCAATCTGAATTTTATTTTTATATCTACAATTTCGGAATTTTTCATACATATGCATATTACTTTTGACAAAGACTGATATCTCATAAATGAAGAGACTAGGTAAAGTTAGAATCCTAAGTTTTCTAAAATATGGTTCACAGCTATCTGTGTTCTTAAGTCTACAAATTGAACGTATGCATTTTTTTGGGCTTTAAAAACAGACTCCCACTCTGTCGAGTTCCCCCAGAAAATTAAACCATATCTCAGCGTGGATATCACATATGCATGGTAGGCTGTCATTACCGTGGATATATTTACAATTTTTGTGAGCATGTTTAATTTATAGGAATATCTATTCAATTTTAAGCAAACAGATTCTACATGTGATTTCCAATTTAAATTACAATCCACATTCAAACCTAAGAATTTTGTTACATCAACTTCATTAATTTTTGTACCATCATAATGTATGTTTATGTCTTTGGGTGGTTTAGTCCTGTTTCTGAACATCATTAAATTAGTTTTCTGTAAATTAATTAGAAGGTTGTTTGTCTTTAACCAATCGAAAATGCGAACCAATGTGGTGTTAATGTCATTTTCCAATGAAGCATAATCTTTGTTACAAAATATGGCTGTACTATCATCTGCAAAAAGAATCATCGGAAAGTCCACAGTTTTCGGCAAATCATTAATGTAAATTAAGAACAATAGGGGCCCGAGGACACTGCCCTGTGGCACGCCATATATCTCTTCTACGTAGTCTGAAGCATGGTCAATTTCTTGCTTTTTTATAGAGCAGAATTTCGTTACTAACGTGGCTTGTTTCCTATTACTTAAATATGACATAATTAGATCTAAGGCGCTGCCACGTATGCCATACGCATAAAGCTTGTTTTTTAGTATTTTATGGTCCACGTAGTCGAACGCTTTGGTTAAATCCATGTATAATGCACAAACTGGTAGCCCCTTACCAACACTTCTGGTCACTTTTTCAAGAAAGTTATAAATTGCTTTATTAATATTTTTGTTTTTCCTAAAACCCATCTGTTCATCGACTAAAATATTAAACTTTTCTAGGAACTGGTATAAGCTATTATAAATTATTTTTTCAAGAACTTTGGAGTATACCGGTGTTAGGGAAATTGGTCTGTAACATGACATAACGCCTTTATCACCTTTTTTAAAGAATGGCTTGACAATAGTTTTTTTTTAAATACTAGGGAAGTGACCATGCTCAATGCAGAGATTAAAATATGACTAAGAACTGGACTTATTACAGTGCTTACGTATTTCACTATTTTAGTAGCTATGCCATCAAAGCCGGTGCTGTTTGTATTTTTGAGCGATTGTATGATTCTGTGGATGTCAAACGGTGCAATTGGATTTATAAATATTGAATTATTTTGTGTAAATGTCGGTTTATGTGGGTTGCTATTACTACTGTTATTAATTGGTTTCAAAGGCCTGACTTGGTCAATAAAATACTTGTTAAAATTGTGAGCGATATCAATGGGGTTTTTAATCATTTTCCCCTCAACATTTATTTCCGAGATGTATTTCTTTGGAATGTTCATCTTGCTCTTGTTAATGACACTCCAGCTAGCTTTAGATTTGTTATAGGCAGTGTTTATGTGATAATTATTTTGAGACTTTTGTGTTTGTTTAATGATTCTGTTAAGTCTAGACGAGTACATTTTAAATTAATTTTTGTCTTCGACAGACTTTGTTTGCCTATATTTCCACAGTAGAACTCGTTTTCGCTTAGAGCAAGTTTTTAAACCTTTACTCATCCATTTTAGCCGCCTTTGAAATGACCGTTTGATTTTTATTTTGAGAAAACATAAATTATAGAGGAGACAGAAAAGTTCATGAAAATCATGATATGCACTTTCGGCATCATTGTTTTGGTAAACTTCTACAAATTTAAGAGAACTAAGATAATTTTTAAACTTTACCATATTTTCCAAACAATAGTCTCGCTTTTCTGTAAACCAATAGTCAATTCTGGCATTAAATTTAACTGGGCAAATAACCAATTGGGCTGTGTGATCTGAGAGGCCTAAGTCTAATATTTCACACTTACATCCCTTCAAGTTGTGCATCACGTGATCAATACAAGTTTTGCTTATCAAGCGGGTTGGCAAAGTTACAGCCAACTTTAAGTTAAATGCCGCTAGAATGCTTTTATATGCAGTAGTAATTTTATTATTTTTAAGTATATCTATGTTTATGTCACCACATACTACTAGTTTTTTTGATTTGTAGCACAATTGACTCAAAATACTATCGTTTAATTTACCAAAAAAAAATTCGATATCTTCCAAATTGTGTTTTGGAGGTCTATAAATACATATAACTATTAATTTTTGATCTAAAAGCTCTATGGCACTGCACTCAATGATATTTAAAAGTGAGTGCTTTGCAATTTCGTCCAAAACTTTGAATTTATAACTATGTCGAGGCAATATACATGAACCTCCGTGACTGTTTTTCCTAAAACAGGAAGATGCAAGTGTGAAGGATGGTATATTAATAAGTGATGTGTCTGAATGAGTCATGTTGTGTTCAGTAATACAGATAATATCCACATTTAGCTTTTTTTCTATTAATGCATCTACATTGACACTTAAAATATCCATTTTACTCAGCAGACCGTTTATATTTTGGTGCAAGATATTAATTGATTTATTCTCGAAAAAAAACATCCGATAATTCAGGTTCCTTGGGGTTAGGTATATCTGCTAACTTGTGGTCACAAAAGCTATCTGTCTGTGTACTTATGTGGCATTTAATTTCATGTTGAGCTTGCAACTGTAGCTGGTAATTCAAATATTTACGCTTGTTGCCAATGTTTAAGATATGTTTTAAGAATAAACGACTCAGGTTTATAGGGAAATATATTCCGCGAGGGAGAGTTGGCCTATAATTTACATCCAAAAACGATACGTTTGTAGAATACTTACATATAAATCTGAGTTTGTAATTTAATTTTTCTTCATTTAAGTATCTGTGGTAGGGTATTTCAGTTATAATTATATTTGTATTACTCATAGTTTTACACCAATTCGCTACACTAAATTTAAATTCATGGGGATTACAGTCATTAGTGCCACCGATAATTATTACATAGTCACTCATTGTTAGTTTTGATACAGCTTCGTTTTGAGATTTTAGTATCTCTTCCATTCTTGCTCCTGATTTCCAGAAACTGGTCACACTGTAGCCTGAGCCAATTAATTCCTGCAATAGTTCTCGTATTTTCCAACCCTGATGATCTGCTAATATAACAACTTTGTTTTTATTACTTTCTATTTGATAAGTTACAGGTATACTTGAGTTGTTGCCAATTATAAGCTGCTGCTGTTTGTTAGCTTCGGGCTCAATGTCCTGTTTTGTATTTGTTGTTGGTGTTATATAAATAGATTCTGCAGCCGAAGTATTATGTAAGTAGCTATTTTCCAATTTTTCGGTTGTCTTCGGTGTGGTCAGTCTTAATGTGTATGAATTTTTATAGGTGTAGAAACACGACCTATTTTCCTTTTTTAGTTACTACAAACTGATAGTGGTGTGTGAGTCTTTATTTCAGAAAGTTGTACTTTTTTGTAGGTTTCTATCACTTTTTTGTATTTTTCCACGTCAGTTTTCAATTGCAGATTTACGCTGCTAAGATTTTCTATCTCTTGATGGGCACTCAGTAGCTGATGTGAGTTTTATAATTTTCTCGTTAAGATCAATGACAGCCTGGCTTTCATTTAAAGATGTTTCTGGTAAACTCATCATGGTAGTATCAAATAGAGTTGAGTTCGAGGTAGAAATGTTTTGCAGTGAGTTTGATAATTGTCGCCTGCGGACCGTTACATTCTGGTCTTCCATATTGTACATTAATTAATCAATAAAAGAAACCTGTAAAGCAGAACTAAGCAAAACAATAAGCAATCTTTGAGTGTTTCAAGCACTGAATTCACAGCCGTATAAATACACACAAGCATAAGTTCAATACTCCCAAGCAATATGTTATTATGCACCATCACGTACAGTATGACCAGACTATCCAAACCAACCTGGGTACTTGAGTCGTATGTAATGCGTGTAACAGAACGCGGTCTCAAAAGACCAGTGTCTAAGTCAATATATTCAAAAGTCAATACTTATGTCAGTTAATCAGTGAGTCAGCTGTGGTTTGTTTACATTCAATTCACTAAGTAAAAACTGTATAATTCAAATTTGTAACTGATTGTTCATGTGTGATTTTTGTCATAGCAGAACTTTATCAATGATTTGTTGATAAATCACACTCACTCTTGGTCCTTTTCATTGTATTTCCTATTCTATTCTATTCTATATTTATATATGGCAAGCAAAGCCGATGTCGACTATTCTGCCAATGTCTAAAGTTAAATGGAAGAGCAGGTATATTTAAATAACAATCTAAAAAGAAGGAACTGTAGACACAAACTAAACTGCTTGATTGATACAGTTGACACTTGTTGGGTTAGTACGGGACTGAAACAAACAGAAAAAAAAAAATACATATATAATATAATTGTTAACACATTAAAGATACGTTGCCACACTTAGATAAATGGTATTTGGAAGTTTTGTGAGACTCATAATTTTATATTATTGTGGCGGATGAAAATCATCAACGCCACAAGGAGATCTGGGGAGGAATAAGTCAGAAGAGATGGGAAATTTATTGGGAGAGGGATCTTCAGTTTAGAGAGACGGCGGTATAGATCAAGTGAGGAGTCATTATTTGGACATTCAAAAAATATGTGATCCAAGGTACCCTCGCCTAATCCGCACTCGCAGAGAGAGGAGTCACGTATACGGATTTTATGAAGAAAGACAGGGGTACAGCAAAAACCTAAACGGATTCTGCAAAGGACAGATATAGCGGTTTTGGAGACCTTTCTAAAACCAAAGAACCATGGTTTTGGATTTATGACCGGTTGGACAGCATGGAAGAATTTGCCTTTCTTCCTGCTAGACATATTCCAATGTGCCTGCCATGAATCCTGGAGACTCAATTTGGGGAGGGACAACAAATCATAACTCAGGTGAGTGTTATGTGAGATATCAGCCGTTACAGATGAACAGGCGTCTTTAGCCAATGCATCAACATATTCATTACCCTTGATGCCGCAATGACTAGGTATCCAAACTAGCTGAACATCTCTTTGACTATTAGCACAAGTTAGTAAAGATTTTTTGATTTTTAATATAAGAGGGCTATGTAATTTACTTTTGAAAGGACTTTGTTCCAGGGCCTGCAAACAACTAAGAGAATCTGTAAATATAACGGCTTTCTCAATGTTATTGTGTGACTCTATAAAGAGACAAGCTTCCAATATAGCCACACACTCGCCTGTGAATACAGAAGACTCCTTAGGACACTTGAACTGTAATACGATTCGAGAGCTTTGGAAATATACCGCAGCTCCAGTGTTGTTAAAACTATTTAATTTCGAAGCATCAGTGAAGAACAGTTGAAAACCATTCCATCTCTCGCCCACCACCGCATTGAAGGCCGAATTAGCTGATGGGGATCTTTTGGATATACCAATATTATAGATAATTTTGGGGGTAAAAAATAATACTTCGTAAGCAAAGTCAAAAAGGGGTAATCTAGGATGCTGGAGAATCGGACAATCTAAATTTTGAACACTCCGAAATGCTTTTATAATTAATGGGATTTCTTTATTTCTCCAATAGTTTGAGCTTCTGCATAAGGCGTCTAGCTCATGCAATCTAACTATAAGGGGATGGGACGACCTAGAGATTAGCCTAGATAAAAAACGGGTGGCAAGATATTGTCGTCTTAAGGCAAGGGGGGGTTCGGAACATTCAACCTGCAATGCGTTAACGGGGGAGGACTTCATGCAACCGGAAATGATCCGAAGGCACTTGGACTGAACTCTATCTAACCCCGCCAAAGCACCTTTGTTACAGGGCATCAAGTGATACGTTCCATAGTCCAGAACAGAACGGACTAAGGCGTTGTACACTAACTTCATGGTGTAGGGGTGAGCACCCCACCAAACACCCGCTAAAACTTTTAAAATTGAGATAACTCATTCGCATTTTTTAATGAGGGAATTTATGTGAGGCTTGCCTGTTAATTTAGAATCTAAAAAAACGCCTAAAAACTTAACTTTATCTACTATAGGGATATTATGACCTAAAATGCTCACTGATATCTGAGGGAACTGTCTTTTGCGAGAGAAAATTACTGCCGAGCTTTTTGGTGCGGAGAGGGAAAGACCATGGCTTAAAAGCCACCGGCTCAGAGAGTCCAAAGAGAGGCATAGAGAAGAAGCCGCGTCAATGATGGAGGAATCTGTCACGTATAGAACAATGTCATCGGCGTATTGCAGGATCTGACAATTATTGTTTAGGCAAGACCCAATATCGGCCGTATACAGATTGTACAGCAGGGGGCTGAGGACAGAGCCTTGAGGGAGTCCCCTCCACGCCTGCCTCTTATCGAACTCCTCTCCCTGAACTCTAAGAACCAATGACCGGGACAAAAGGAGTTCACATATACACTGTATCATCTTTGCCGGTAAACTCAGCTGTTGCAATTTTTGCCTGAGTACAGGAAGAAGTACGTTGTCGTATGCGGAGGAGATGTCAAGGAAAGCGGCAACAACAGATTGATTTCTGGAGAGGGCCAAACGGATATCCGTGACTAGGACGCCAACACTATCCATAGTACTGAGCCCTTTCCTGAAGCCAAATTGGAAATTCGGCAGTAAATCTCTCGATTCGACTAACCACCCCAGACGATTTTTTATAAGGTGTTCCAGCAGCTTGGCTAGGACTGAAGATAAGGCTATTGGCCTAAGGCCATTCGGATCATTTGCATGTTTGCCAGGTTTCAGTAATGGAATGATGATCTGTAGCTTCCACTGATCTGGTACCCAGCCATGACTATAGCAGAAGTTAATTATGTTTAAGAAATACATTTTCGCCTTGTCGCCAGAGTGAGAAATAAAAGAATATGGCACACCGTCAATACCAGGAGCTGAGTCCCGGACATGACGGAGTACCACACTCAGTTCTTCCAAAGTAAATGGCGCATCAAAGGGATCCGCTGCTGAATTAGATAAGGGAACATTCACACATTCAGAATAGAGGGGAACATATGGTGGTGCTATTTTGTCAAAGAAAAGTTCAGCTGTTTCCCTAGTTACTGGCGAAGTGGTAGAAGGGGAACAGCCTCGCCTAAACCTATTGACGCTTTTCCAGACTGCTGCAATTGGAGTAGAGGGGGACAAGGAGGTACAAAATTGAACCCAGCCAGCACGTTTCTTCTTGCGAAGAAGACGTCTGACCCTGGAATTACACTGGAGATAAGCCAAGAGATTACTGTTACTCATATCAGCATTGTAGCGCCTCTCGGCCTCATTCCTGGTTTTAACTGTGCATTCTGGATCCCACCACGGAGGTGAAGGGATTTTGTTTCTGGCACTGTTTCTTAGCGGAAAAGAGGAATCTGCACTCGAAGTAACAGCTGTGACAAAACCCTCATAGCAACTTTTGGCATGGCAGTGACCAGAAGGGTCTGATAAACATGAATTTAAATTTGGAAGAGAATCAATTTTTTCCTCCAATAGTGATACAAATTTAGTCCAATCTGGTTTGGACAGGTTATATTTCAAAAGTGGAGGAGAAGTTTTTTCTAAATAAGTTCTATTAATTAAAGATATAACAATAGGATAATGGTCACTACCATGCGACAAAGTTGTACATTCCCAGTGAGTTGATGCAGCCAATTCAACCGAACAAAATGTAAGGTCTACACAACTCTTTTGTTGACCGGGAGGGGAACGACGAGTTGGACAGCCATTATTCAGAATGCAGAGGTCTAGATCATCCAACAACTCAACCAGAGCTACACCGAAGGCATCACAACGTTCAGATCCCCATCTATAATGGTGGCAATTAAAGTCACCCATGACCATCAATGGGCCTTGCACATTGGTTAAAATGTTTCTTAAAACAGCTATGAAATCAGGGTGAGGGTGTGCAATATAGATAGAAAACACTGTGATGCCCTCAACCCTTCCTGCTACAATACTCAAATTGCCCTCAAGTACAGGCAAAGAAAAGGGAGAAAGTGGGACCCGATTATTAACGAAGAGAGCCGACCCTCCGTACCCATCGGATCTATCACACCTAAGGATATTAAAATGTGGCATACGGAAGCTAAGACTTGGGGTGAGCCAAGTCTCAGCTATGGAACAAGCCAAGGGCTTGTATTTATTCAGGAGGAATATGATGTCGTGCTTTTTATGCCACACGCTCCTCACATTCCACTGGAGAAATATTTGGTGGGACGACATTTTTAAAAGATAATAGGAGAGATATAAGTTGATCGGCAACGTTGGACGGTATTTGAGAGTTACTAGAAGATGAAATAAGTGAAGGTAAAAGTTTAAGTAAAAGTTCAATGACTGAAACAGTATTATTGATGGGGACATTATCATTGATAGCACAGCCATTAGACTGTGAAGATTGAGGAATATTTACTATTTGCTGATGAGCAGCTTTATTATAAGATTGGGAAAGTGGGGCATGGGTCCTAGGCTTGAGAGTGACGGTTTTTCTGTATGACTGTGATTTAGTGACATTGGCATAGTTGCGGGAGACTGCTGGAATAGTTTTGCTTGCCTCAACATATGAGACTGATTTCTCAGCCATGACTGTCTTGATGGCTTTCTGCCTACCATGCTATGGGCAAGACTTGCTATTAGCGAAGTGGTTACCCGAACAAAGCACACAGAATGCCTCGCCCTCAGAAATGTTGCAACCATCACCTGGGTGATCGTGGCCACATTTATTGCAGCGTGGATTCGACCTACACACGTTTGCAACATGCCCAAATCGACAGCATTTACGGCATTGGATAGTAGGGTAGATGTATTGTTCAACAGGGAGGGATGTGTAGCAGCAAAACACTCGTTTAGGTAAGGCTTGTCCGTCAAATGTGAGTACACAAGTCTCTGTAGGCTTCCACTCTACTATTCCTTCAGTCTGAACCTTCCGGTTGATTCTGCGCACTTTTAAAATTTGGCCAAAGCCAGTGGGCACAGCCAAATATGTAAGAGCCTCTTCTTCGCTTAAATCCGAAGGAACCCCTGTCACAACGCCCATTCTCGTAATATTAAATGTAGGAATTGTAGCTGTATAACCGTGTTTGGATAGCAAACCGCGAAACTAAAAATGCGTTTGAGTCTTGAGGAGATGAAAACTCAACCGATACCTTATTTCTTCCGACTTTATTGACTCCGCCACGAACGATGTTAGCTATCTTGTTAATTATTAAAAACTTCCCAAAGTTCACGGGATGCAGAGTGGTGCCAGCATTAACCTGAGTCTCAACTCGAGAGACATGCACAATATATGGTCCCTTATCCATAACCGAGTATCTTACACGGCCAATTTGGCTCTTAGGCTGTTTGTTAGGGGATGTCAGCGTAGATGTTTCTGCGTTATTAGGACGTTTACGTGAGGTTTGCGAGGTTTCCATTTCGGAAACGCTGCAGACCACATCCGCAAACTGCGATAGAGGATTCGGCGAGGGAGTAAAAAGAGGTAAGGAAGCTGGGATGTCCGGCGGATCAGGGTCGGGCGGTTTATTCCTGTCCATTTTGAGCTAAACTAATATAAAAGGGGACAAACACAGTACCTACCTGTTAACAAACACAAGGACAACACACTTTTACACAAAAACAAGTCCAAAGGTAGCAAACTTTAAAACAAAACCACAAGTACTTGGAACTACACGTGCTTTCCCAGAAACCTGTGGCGAGAATCATTGTATTTCCTTTTCTATGCACTTTTATATTGTTTTTAGTCTTCAGTCATCAGCAGCAACTACTTATAAACTTATTGTTTTATTCATTTATCACGATATTGTTCACCGAGATAACACTTTCACATGCCTGTTATTGTATAATTAGCATATTTATTAGATTTCTGAGCTTATTAGGTGAAGAAAATTAATATATAGTAATTTAAAACCGCGGAACTATCAGACAAGTGCTCCGTTGACAGCTGTCAGTTCTTGACTAAATCCTTAAACTCATCACCTTCTGTTGCTGAGTCTTTGCTAAAAGACAATATTAATGTTTGCGATTCGGAATTTCTTTTTGAACATATTACTTGTAAATACATAATTAAAACCTTTCACACTTTAAATTTTAAAAAGACTGTGGGGTCATTCTGTAGAAGTTGCTAAGTCTATTATTGACATTGTCGGACCTAGTTTAGCTATTATCTTTAATAATTGTAACGACTGTGGGGAGTTTCCTGACCTTATGAAAAATAGTAAAATAATACCTTTGTTTAAATCAGGTAGTACATCAGACCCTACAAATTATAGAAATATTTCAGTACTACCTACGTTTAGCAAAATATTTGATAATTAATTTTAGAGCAAATGCAAAGTTTTTTTCAATAAATATAAATTATTACATACCAAACAGTTCGGTTTTACAAGGGGTCGTTCAACTACTGATGTGTGTTGAACTTTTAGGACATATTTATAATGCATGGGAAGATAAGTGCGATGCCTTGGGAATCTTTTGTGATTTGTCCAAAGCATTTGATTGTGTTTTTCATGAAACGCTAATCAAGAAACTCCGCCACTACGGGATCCGGAACAGCGCTCTGGATCTTCTTACTTCATATTTGAGTAATAGGATTCAGACCGTTGACGTTAATGGAAAAAGATCTCCTGGATCTATGGTAACAATGGGAGTCCCACAGGGCTCGATTCTTGGTCCTTTCTTGTTTCTTATTTATATTAATGACTTGCCTTACCTAATAAAGGATAACCATGATATAGTGTTGTTTGCGGATGATACTTCACTTTTGTTTAAACTTAAACGTCAGCAGCTGGTTACTGACGATGTAAATAGCACGATCTCAAAAGTAGTTCACTGGTTCAATGTTAATAATTTACTTCTTAATGAAAAAAAAACCAAATGCATTAAGTTTACCCTACCTCACGTTAGGCAGGTGAAAACCGATGTGTTGATAAAGGGTGAAGAATTGAATCCTGAAAATAGCACAGTATTCTTACGCTTAACTTTGGATGCTAAGCTTCAGTGGGGCCCACATATAGATAAATTGTCAAAGAAGCTAAGCTCCGCAGCATATGCTGTTAGAAAAATTCGTAATTTAACTGACATAGAGACAGCCCGTGTAATGTCGTATGGTATTCTGTTAGGGAAATGCCGCCGACATCCAGACTATCTTTGTTTTGCAGAAAAGAACTGTTCGGTCAATTTATAAATTAAGCCCAAGACACTCTCTCAGAGAGAAATTTAAGGAGATTAATGTAATGGCTGTGCCTCCTCAGTATATTTATGAAAATCTTTTATATGTCCATAAAAATATAAAATTGTTTAAAAATACAGTGATATCCATAACATAAATACTAGGAATAAACACAAATTTGTAGTACCTACAATAAGGCTCAAGAAAATAGGTTGGTTTAGATGTCAATGTGAACGCTTTTATAATAAGCTCCCAAGCCACGTACAAGATCTAAGTCTTAATAAATTCAAATCTTTCATTAAACGTAAGTTGTGCCAGAAAGCGTTTTATACAACTAAAGATTACCTTGAAGATAAAAAGGCTTGGGATTGAGCTGCTCCAATTAATTTTGTTTTTTTATTATATTTTGCACCGTGAATTTTGTTATTATAATATATATATTTTTTTTGGTTTTCTTGCAATGACAAGAATATTAACTTTTTATTATATTATTTTATATTAATTATTGTGAATGTGAAGACTATGTGGATCATTCTTTTTTGTTTTAATTTATCTTAGTTTTTAATCTTGGTCTGGCAGTTTGAGTAGTTTATGCGGCCTACCCGAATGTTCTTTCTTTGGTATTGTTCGTCGAATCGTTGAGCTCCTTAAATTCTGAGTTGAACTGCTCGGTTATTGACAAAACCGTGCACTGACTGGACAGGTCCACTCAATCTGGCTGGTTCTTTCCTCAAAAGACCATTTCAGACATCAGTCTACATGGTCTTCACATGATCTAACCAATATTTTGTCTGGACTTAAAAAGAGATTGTGACCTCTGAGTTTGTTTCGGCCTTTCTTCTCAGAGTAGTCAGATAGGAAACGCCGACCTCATCTAGTCTTAAAAAATATGTTCGACATGATTAGATTAGATTAGATTAAGACGGGCTGGTGTCCGCAACTCCACGTCTAAGCGCGTATTTTGCGTACGGTATGTTCGACATGTAAAAGTGTTTGTATAAACCAACTTACAGAAATAAAATCATTTATCATTTATTTATCATTTATCTCCCTGAAAAAATATTGAGCCTGAAAAACAGTTTTATATTTTTTACGAAGTTTGTTCATCACATGAATAAACTTATTTTTTTAAATAGTATTATGTTTCCTCTCGGTCCCAATTAGTAGTAGGTATTATTAGGGGTCGAGACAAAGTTTGGTGTAATTCCCAAAGCGACTTTCATTTAAGGGCAGTTTTAGTTGCGCGACGTGTCTAAAAGTTGGAGTTCAGCACGAATACCTGCTATGTACTTAGTAATAGGGAAGCGTATATTTTATAGCCGCTTGCACAGTGACTTTCAGGCAAGTCTGCACAAAACAGGTGCCTGAGAATGGACGGTACTGCTGAGGCCGACTAATAAAAAAACCGGCCAAGTGCGAGTTGGACTCGCGCACTAAGGGTTAGGGGTAAGGGAAAAACGGCACAAAAATCACGTTTATTGTATGGCAGCCCCACTTAAATATTTATTTTATTCTGTTTTTAGTATTTGGTGTTATAGCGGCAACAGAAATACATCATCTGTGTAAATTTCAACTGTCTAGCTATCACGGTTCATGAGATACAGCCTGGTGACAGACAGATAGACGGACCGCGGAGTCTTAGTATTAGCGTCCCGTTTTTACCCTTTGGATACGGAGTCCTAAAAGGGTGCCAAACAAAATTTAGAGGCTCACCGCAAGGGAACTGCAATACTTTTTTTTTATAAACATTGCCTCACACTAGAAATTTCTCATATATCGTGGGTGCATTAACAAACAAACATACACAAATAACTAGACTGGAACCATCCACCGGTACCTGTAGGCCATAAAATTATTAGTCCTATCTACAGAAAATCCAGTAGTTCTGACCCAATGATGGTAACAGTGTTAGGAAGGAGAGAAAGATCTGGAAAATGGCTTCTATGTAAACTTATTTTTGACCCTTCAGAACTTTAAGCATCTTTACATTCGTAACTTACACTTTTAATGATTACCAGGCGTTTTTAGGAGCATTAGATCTTCTAAACAATGTGCATACAGGAACAATCTAAACTTTATACAAAATCACTGAAACTTAACCATATCGCATAGCAAGTTCACAACTGCTACGAGCTTATCTCCACGCGACAGTCCGCTGTCGTCCGAAGTGAGGCTGTGTACTATAAATAAGACTCTTATCTACAGTCTCCGCTAGATTAGTTAATGTTCATTTACATTAAGGCGGGAGTCGCCAGCTCGCCTGACCGACTTCGCGATCATACCAGATACGAGAACTTGACCCAAGTCCAAGTCAAAGTTAACATGAGATATTTCATACATGTTTGATAAGTTAGCTTTTGAAGGCACCTCTGATATATTACGTGTCAGCGTAGTAGTAAGTAAGTATAACCTATATAACCTAAATTACACAATCATCACCTAATTGTTATCTTCGCAGACACCCATTGGCTTAATTTTACTTAATTGCGAAACTTCATGTAGAAAATATGCGTGATACGCAAAGTGAAAAATATTACTAGGTATGTACCTAAACCGAATGGAGTGCAGAGCTTTAGCTTTTTTATCTGTTTGCGGATATTCCCACACTGAAACTAAATATTTGCTGGTGCCGCAAATATGTAACAGTAAGATATGCCAGCAATTAGCTAGCACAGAGACAGAATGATGGTAGCTTTTGAATTAAGGTATATTTGTTTGCGTAGCTCGTTGTTTTGCTCCTACGAGGGCTGCAGTCCACGGCGTACCAATACTTGAACTTATATCTTGTTAGATTAACAATAACTAGGTCTTTTGTGAATTTTCTATTTAGAAAGTTAATCTATTAATGAACTTAACAGTAAATATATTATCTCGTAACTGCTTTATTGGACAATGAACACTTCACGAGAGTTTTTAAGAAACTATTATTAGGTACATGGAGAGTGTTATTGGCTGACTATGATCTAGTAAGCCACTAACACTTCTGTTTCCTGTCCCGCTACGCAAAATTTATTGTGTTTGCATTATCTTTTATATAAAAGATATTTTCATAGAAAATACGTTCATGATATCGCCTATCGACGCAATTTAATCATAACAAAGATTCCTGGTATCTGTTGCCGAACACATTCACTTTCTCTTTATTTGAGCGATCTAATAGATTCGGATCGACCCTTATTGTGTAGTAGTGTTTAGGATGAACTGACGTCACAGTACAAGTACATCGTTATATATTTTGGAAGCATAAATGGATTGATCTAAATAATAACTAATTTACCTAACTCAGTAATATCTCTCACTCTTAAAACCTACTTAGTTATTGTGTGTAGGCAATATCTATAAGATATCATACCAAGTTAACTCGATTCTGATTGTTAATAATTCAATTCGACCACCTCAAAGGATAAAGCTAGCTCAAGTGTACATTATGTACGCGTGAAAGTTCATGGATTAACAACAAACAGACGCGGATCTATTATTATGTTTATTTATTCATTTCATGTTTATTATTCCTACCAGTGTTTACTATTCTCTGTAATACCATAATCTATAGAATTGGTTAGCAACATTGATTACATAATCGTTTTAAATATGTACATAATTAAACTAGTAGAAAGCAAAGAAGACAAGTGTGTAAAGTGAGTTTGAACTAGTAAGATGCTCTTGAGATCTTACGAATAACTCCGAGTGGCTATGGCAAAGATAGAACCTACACAGAGATTTAGTAAAGAGAGTTCGGTGATGTCTAACTATAGTACCGAAAAAGAAGCAACTTTAATAGCCTTAATTCCTTTGACCAAATTATGAAAGTCTCCCCTAAAATCCAAATTTCTTCGACCCAATTTCATCAGCACTGTAAACAATCAAGAATTTTCCTGAAATGTTAATTTAGGAAAGGTCTAATTTATTCAAAATTCATCACTTGGTATGTTTCTCTATAGATATCCGCAGCCCGAGTTAGTAAACGCTTCCTCCGTGCGGTCAAGCGTGGATTTAATCTCGTGTTGGCTAATTGTTTAGAAGTTGCGGGTAGTTGTCAAATGCGGGTCCATCGTAGTTCATGGTCGATAAGATTCTGGTT
This sequence comes from Orthosia cruda, assembly GCA_964057195.1. Lineage (NCBI taxonomy): Eukaryota > Metazoa > Arthropoda > Insecta > Lepidoptera > Noctuidae > Orthosia > Orthosia cruda. The sequence continues at coordinate 4,836,349 of OZ059848.1, read as the reverse complement.
CGAGTCACAAATTTAGTTTCAAGATTTGTGCTATTTGCTGATTGTTTGATTGGAGTTAGAATGAATTATTTTTGGTAAGTACCTATTACGTTGTAAAAACATAATAATTAACAAACAGGTAACGGATAAACTTATATGTTTATGAAAAAAAATCAATATATCCGATTTGCCAAATGAATTCAAAAAGCCTGGTAAAATCATTTAATTCACCGACCTACCGACTGGTAGCGCTAGCTTCGGTTCATATGCAAAGCCAAATTTATCATACCGATTTGAATATTTGGCACCTGCGGTTGATATGGCTTTTTAAATTCCTCTTGAATTTGATACGGTACAGAAATATTATCTTCGTAACATGACGAATATTAATGTTTTGAAAGCAACATTTATCTTAAATAAACATAATATCTGCACACATAGTGAACACGTTTTAATAGAACACAAACCCCTCATGTTTATGTTGCCCAATTCAGAATCTCTACAGACATCGAATTTCATACAGAGATTGAGGCTTGTTATTAACATCCCAAGTTTATCCCCTTCAAATAGATCACTCTATTTCACAAGATGTAACACACTATGGGGGCTGATAACACGATTTCCTTGCTATACGCGAAATATTCCAACGATGTGTGGACGTCACGTTATACTGAATGCATGTGCAAGTTGTATTTTTTATTTTTTATTATTCTTTATAACTACTTAATTTCTATATAAGATTGAAGACTGTTGCTTTTTACTAGTAACGTTAACTAAGTATTTTAATTTCACTTTATGCTACAATAAATACATGGATTTTAGTAATCATTTCAGTTTTCGTCTATTATTACCCAATAAGTAAAATTATTATATTTTTAACCCCCGACGGAAAAAGAGGGGTGTTATAAGTTTGAGGTGTGTTGCTGTTTCTCTGTGTATCTGTGTGTCTGTCTGTGGCATCATAGCGCCTCAACGGATGAACCGATTTTGATTTAGTTTTTTGAAAGGTGATTGTATCGAGAGTGTTCTTAGCTAAGTTTGAATATAATCGGTTCAGCCGTTCAAAAGTTATGCGCGTTTTACTGTTTAGATCGTGATGTTTTCGCAAGATAAATGTGTCAGGGGTTTTTTAAATTTTGAAATTTTACTTGTTATCAATATATACGGCTAAAAAGTCACGCCGCGTAACTTTAAAACAAATAGAAATCTGCTCCTTCGTAGCAGACGTAGCAGCGCGATACACAATACGTATGTAGATACATACATGCGTAGCTGTACTACGGCGTATCATGCGCGGTGTTCTCGCTAAAAGGATCTTGGAATCTACAAAAGTTTATTTTAAATAATAATATACTTTTGGGTAACTAAATAAATTATTGATTTAAAATTTTCTAATGCCAAGCTTTTAGCTAATTAGGCTTAAATGCGAAATCTCAGCTTAATCGGCCAACAAATTATCCCCAAAGATAACTTGTTTTAAAATTCACTTGCAAGACCCACGCATACTAACAAAATCAACTAGATTTTTAAGTATTGCTTCAAACATGAAAATTTATTTTATCATCATACAAAGTTCAAATCTCTGTTCCCGCAGGAAATTTCAACGCACGAAACTTTCAACCGATAACATATGATGACAACCTTTATCCCAGAGGTAATCTAATTACCAGAATTTGATTAAATTAAATCAACTGAAAACTTCTTTTCTTAACACAATTTTTTTTAATAATACTAGACACAAGTTTATTTGTAAAACAAAGGTGTAAATATGTACATGCTTAAACACTAAACAAACTGAATTTCAACTTCAGAAAGTTTAAGGTATGTTTATTTTTGTGGGTACCTACTGAAAGCATTGACTACACAAAACCTAACCTTACCTTTTGAAGCACAAGCAACCGCACATGGTAGTCATATATATCGTATCACTTGAAACGATCTTCTGCGATAAATGTGTTCATGACCGACATCAACTTAGATGTGGAACATTTACAACATTATTGACACTTCGACCATAGTCTCACCGCACTTTGTGTCTACGTGGAGTTAGATAAGGAGACTAGTCTGTGCGGACCGTTGCGTGTTGGTCGTTGATTCGATTGAAATGGATCACAACAAACGCAAGAAACGTTCATTGGGGCAAATAAATATTCTGTAAATGTATTTATTTGTTTAAGATTAGTTCTATCAACTTATACTACATCATTAACTTTACGAAAGTATTCAGGTAGGTACTGTTTTGTTACAACTTTTTAGACCTACTTAATTATAAATCAGCTCTTAAAAATACGGAAATGCTACTAATTTTATTGTTTAATTGTTCTTTCGTAAAACGGCTCATTTTTTTTTGTTATTGACGTCGTACCCGCTAAAGGTCGCCATATTACGCCTAAAATGCTTCCAAAGACACCGCATATGTCAAATTATGACAAGTAGTAACTTCTATTATGAGGAAACTGATGAACATACAAACACACATACCGGGCAAAAACATAACCCTTCCTTTTGCTTCGCCGTAGTTGGATAAAAATAGGTCAACCGTTTATTAAAGCAGCTGCACGATTACACTGAAACCAAAAATGAATAAACGGAATATCATTTCCTAGTGATTAGCATACTAAAAGCCACATTGCCCGGTTAAAGTGAAAGAGAGCGGGAATACAGTGATGCATAAGTACTGTGATGTCCTAGACGGTGACTCAAGTGCGGCTTTACAAATCTCGGTCCCTTACTACTGCTAGATTTAAATCTCATAACACAATTAGATTCAAGCGAGTCACAGTTTTTCTGAAATCCTTTGTTAGGTAAGTTGATATTGTGATAAAAATGAACATATATACTTTTACAAAGATTTTCGCTGGATAGAGCGTATTTTAATTACATAGTTATTTACTTTTGTAAGAAGAAATTTTAGACTATAGTTATAATTAAAAACATAGTTCTGAAGCAAAATCATAACTTATCTCGTACTCGAACTCGAACTGAGTTACGAAACAACACGCTGCCACATATATACATGAAAACTTTATTATAAGACATACTTCGCTAGTGTATTGCACCCAAGGACATTTCAAAACGAAGACAGTTTGAAAAAGTTTTCTTGAAAGGAAGGTTTTTGCATATAATTTATCCCGGTCGCTAATATAGAATGTAATAATGTTACTTGTTTTAGGTAAAAATATTACTCCTTTGTGTTAAAATTTTAGTATAACAATGAAGGGTTAGGATAATCAGGATGAAGTTGAACTGCTTTCATGAAAATTATTATTCAGTAAAGACGAACTAATTATTTAAATTAAGAAGCAATTAATTGTCAGTGGCAAGAAGCTACTGTTCCTTTGAGAGTTCATCAACGAGAACTTTATCAACTACGACCCGGAGCCGTTTCATTAATGTTACTTTGTGTTTAAGTTTCTACTGAGAGTGATTAATGACGAGCACAATAAGGCACAGTGGGGGTGACCATAAGCTTTTAGAGTAAGGTTATTTTGAATGAGTGTAAGGGACAGATGTATATGACGTGTATATCAATCAAATCAATTTATTTTTATTTTACATAGGCCTACATGGGCACTTATAAAACGTCGACAAAAGGTGCACGGTTCGGGTTGGTTGTTTCCTATGGAGAAGAACCGGCAAGAAACTCCATGGTTACTCTTTTAAAAATGGTTTGGTTTTACAATATTTCCATATTACAGCATTAGTACTATGGGGGGACAACGTAGGCCAGGCAATAAGTCATAAGGAATTTAAAAAAAAAAAAGTTTATCTATATATATGTGGGAATGTGGGCTCAGAGTGAAACAACTTCTTTATTCAATTAACTCACTTTATTTTAATAAAAATATCTCCTAGCACGTCTTAGCGTCTTAGCGTCTGTCGCCATCTTGCCATCTTTCGTACCTCCTCTCTCTCTTTCACTCCCGATACATTCATCCCATTCGCTACTCTTACATTCCGTATCCTACATTCGGCCGTCCTGCTCTCTTGTCTGTCCCCAGACACTCCTTACCGCATTCATTCTACAATACATACCTCTATCTTACACTCTTTACAACTACAGAATAAATCTTATGATAAATATTTTTTCTATAAGTATAATTTTGCTTTATTTACACCGCAAACAAACAAATTACATAGAAAAATACTACTACACTCCATTTGAATTAATTCACAAATTAAATATTATTCAACTTATCAAATTCACTACATAGCAGAATAGTGTAGTAGTAGTACAAGTACACAGATCACATTACACTATAATGACTCAATGCTACACTTATAATACTTACTTACTATACTAGGTAGGCACATTCTACCATAACCCTAACACATTACAATTATGCATGTTTATTTTAGCAATCTTAAATACAAACAAACTTAACTTAACATAACCTTACACTAAACTCTTTCATACCATTCATCACCGTTACAAAACCCTTTGAGTTACTCACCTGCTTAATTATTCTGTGGTAGTTCCATCTGGCCACCTCTTCATTTGATCAGCTGAGCTGGAAGTGCGATTTGGACCTTCAGTCGTACTATCAGCTTTCTCCATATCATAGCGGTCAATTGAATGAACCTTGGTAATTTGGTACGGTCCTAGGTACTTGGCCTTCAACTTGAGCCCTGCACCAAATTGGGTTCTCTTTATAGCCACTAGGTCACCTACTTGGTACTTATGACTCGGTTTCCTTCTCTTGTTATAATATCTTTTGTTCTCTCCTTGCACTGCCAATATTTGCTCTTTCGCTTTTTGGCGTAACTCTTCTCTATTACTCTCATATTGTCTTGCAGTTTCTTCTTCAAGTAATTGGTAAACTTCAATGTCTTCTTTATATCTCATCTTGGTGCCAATTAATAAATTATAGGGTGAGGTATTGATACTCCTCTGAAATGTGCTATTCAATGCTCTTTGAACCCTGCTCACATGTTTATACCACACGCCTGTGTTTTCAATACAAAGTTTGGTCAACATAGGGATTATTATTCGATGGACTCTTTCGACTTGACCATTTCCTCTTGGTATCCCTGTGGTAATTGTTACATGCTGAATGTTTTCTTCATTGCAATAGTCCTAGAAATCATGACTGGTGAATGCTGTTCCACGATCTGTTATAATTCTTCTAGGATTGCCAAATATTTGTTGGTGTATTCTTAATTTATTCAGTGTCTCCGCACTAGATGTGCTCTTTGTAGGGAACAACCATACAAATTTTGTGAAAGCATCAATCACTGTCAGAATATAATTGTACTGCTTCCTGGTCTCTGTCAATGGCCCTACATGGTCCAGATGCATGGTGTCTAACGGGATGCTTTCCTTTCCAATGGGGTTGAGAATTCCTTCCTGCTTGCCTTCTTTTCTTGTAGCCAACAGACATGGTATGCAGGCAATGACAAATTCTTCTAGCTTTTTGTCCAAATCTTTTATGAAGTAGTCTCGACATATTAAATCTTTAATTTTTCTCTTTGAAAAATGTCCATTACCATGGATTCGCACTATAATCTCCTTTTCAAAATTTTTAGGTATAACCAACAATTTGCCAGGGCCCTTGTAGAGTATGTCTCCATCCATAAAATAATCTTTGTAAGACTTTTCCTTCAGCACCTCTTTGATAGCTTTTACACCATCATCTTGATCCTGTGCCTGCTTAATCTGATCAATTAAGGACGTAACTGTGGCCACATAGGGGTTACGGCTGAGTGCATCTGCATGCCGCATCTTTTCTCCAGCTGTATGTTCCACTTCGAAGTCATACTCATTCAGCATTATCACCCATCTTGCTACTTTTGCTGTGAGGTCCTTTTTCATCAGTGTTTGCTGAAAAGCTTGACAATCAGTAATTATTTTGAAGCGCTTTCCATATAAATAATGGCGGAACTTTTTGACGCCTTCTATTATGGCTAATGCCTCCAGTTCATAACTTGAGTACCTACTTTGTGCTTCGTTAGTCCTAACACTCATATATTGAACTGGGTGCAAGCCAGTATCTGGATGATACTGCATAAGAATAGCCGCTATAGCTATACTGGAAGCATCTGTATGTAACTCAGTTTTTAAGTTAGGATCAAATATTTTTAATACTGGGCCGGTAGACAACCTTTCTTTTAAAATATGAAAAGCATCTTGTTGCTTCTTATCAAACACAAAGTCGGCATCTTTCTTTAACAAATCGTTTAGAGGTTTGGCAATAACAGCATACTGCTCTATGTACTTCCGAAAGTAGGAAGTCAATCCTAGAAAACTTTTAAGTTGCTTACTTGTCCTGGGTTCTGGAAATCTCACTACAGCATCCGTCTTCTCAGTAGTTGGGCGTATTTCACCGTCTTTAATCATATGGCCCAAGTACTCTATTTCACACTGTATCAATTTTGCCTTCTTCCAATTAATTCTCAATCCATACTGTGCAGCTATTTCCAGAACTTGTTTCAGTCTTAGCAATGCTTGTTCTTCATCAACAGCTGGAATTATAATATCATCAATGAAAATCATCATTATCTTCTGAGCTAGCAGCTCACGAAAAATTATGTCAACAAACCGCATAAAATATTTTGGACAGATTGAAAGTCCAAACGGTGCTCGCAGGAACTCGAACTGACCATGATGGGTAACGAATGAAGTATACGGTATGGACTCTTCACTGATTTTCAAATGGAAAAATCCATTCTTCAAATCAAGAACACTGAACACCTTCGCTTGAGATAACCTGTCAATTAAGTCATCAATAATAGGAAGAGGATACTCGTCTTTCACAATCTTTGCGTTAAGCTGCCGGTAGTCAACACATACACGGGTTGTCCCATCCTTCTTCTTTACCAATACCAGTGGGCTAGAGTATTCAGAAAAACTAACCCTTATTATGCCGTCTTTCAACCATTCCTCAACTTGTTTTTCTACAATACCCTGCTCCATGTATGACAATCGCCGGGGCCGTTGCGCTACTGGAACATCGTCTTTTAGCACAATCTTGAGCTCCAACGGGGCTTCCTTCACTTGGACTGGATGGTACATGTCAACACAGTGATAAGCTCCCTGTTTTACTGATGGACTGCTGACATGTTCTAAAAGAGATTCCGAGTCACCTATAATGCAATTTACTTTATGTAACCACTCACTTTCATCTCTGAATATGTCCACGCATCCATCGCTCATTAACACTGTCACACATTTCAAAAACTCGTGTCCTATTATTATATCATATGGCATACAGTCTCTAGGTATAATGTGAAACGTCACATCGTTATAGCATTGTCCATCGATTACGATCACCGTCGTAATTGTACCTAACGACCGCACTTGCGAACGTCCTAGTCCGGTTAGCATTAGCCCACCGACATTGCACTTAACTTCAAATAGTTTAGCACACAGCTCCGCCGATATCAGGTTTACATAGTAATAGTAATAATTTATTTGACAAAAAGTACAGAATTATAGGTGACACTTATCTTAGGATGCAATTGGTGTGGAATAGAATACACGATCAATGACCCCCATGCTAGGAAATTCCTGTGTTACAGGAGTCATATCCGTCCATTACATAGCGATAAAATAGAAAATTTAACAAAGCAGAGTATATTATATAAAATAAATCAATAAAATATCAATACAATAATTAATTCAGCATAGTACAATTTGGGACTTTGGAAAGGGGGGAAAGGGAAAGGGAATGTCTTATTTGTGTCGGGTGTGTTGTGTATGTGAGTTGTATGTGTAATGTATGTATGTGTTGTGAGTGTATGTGAGTGTCTGCTTGCCTTATGGTGTAAGTAATTTTTCCGTCTCATCATAGTTTAGGGTGAGGAGATACTCTTTTAACTTGAACTTACATTTAAACTTATTTAATGTATGTATGCTCAGTTTATTGTTTAGTTTGTTGTAAAGTAATGGACTTAAGTAGCGGTTATGACGACGTGCGAAGGTAGTATTAGTACAGACTCTTGGACAAACTGGTTTGGGTCTTCTTCTTATCGTAGGGCTGTTTTCTCCATTGGGAACAGTAATTTTATGAGTTCGCATTGTTGCACGAAACACATACATCTGCCGAACCGTTAGCACCTTAAATTCGGAATAAACTTTATGAGTGGGATATCTAAACGGTTTGCTTAGGAGTACCTTTATTACCGCTCGTTGGGCTCTTTCCGCTTTCAATATAATTGATTTTGCTGCACCACCCCATGCAACGATACAGTAACTTAGTACTGATTCACACAGGGCGGTGTATACCATTTTCAGGATTACTTTGTGGGCAGAAGTTCTTAGTTTTTTAAAAATGTAAAGAAGCTTTCTGGTTCGTGCAGACAGCGAATCGATATGGGTTTTCCAGCTGAGACAGGAATCTAAGTAAAGGCCAAGGTACTTTACGGACGAAGCTCTTGTCACAGTCTGACATGGGCAGAGATTGTAACGGACACGGTCGTCACAAACATGAGCTTTAATTTCTAGTGTTGATGGAAGGGTGGATAGCCTGGAACCAAAGGTGATAAAGCTGGTTTTGCCGACATTCAGAGTCAAGCCATTACCACCCAGCCAGAACATAACCCGTCTCAAAGCCTTTTCGGCGGCCTCCCTAGCTGTTTCCCAGTCGGGTCCACTGGACAGTAAAATAGTATCATCGGCGTAAGCTATAATGTGAGTAGAGGGGAGGTTGAGTAGACAGAGATCATTAACATAGACTTGAAAGAGGAGGGGACTGAGAAGACTTCCTTGGGGCACGCCAAAATTAAGTAATTGTTCACCACTGACGTACTCGCCAATCTTAACACACTGGGTTCGTTCAGAAAGAAAGTTCTGAAGTAATTTGAAAGCTATGCCACGTATTCCAATCCGTTCCAGCTTGCCGAGTAAAATAGGGACAGAGACAGTATCGAAGGCCTTGGACAAGTCCAAAAAGATGCCTATGCATTTGTATTTGTTGTCGATTTTGTTGACGACGGAGTCCAGTAGTGATGATATGGCATCTTCCGTGGATACACCCTTTCTGAAGCCGTACTGGTTCGGCGCAATGATTTTATATTTGTCTAGGTAATTGAGAAGATTCTTGTGGATAATTCTTTCCAGAATTTTGGAAATTGCTGGAAGCACAGAAATTGGGCGATAATTGTTAACACTGTCTCTGTCACCTGATTTATAGATCGGGTGGACGATGGCTTTTTTAAGGGTCTTAGGGAAAATGCCGGTGGATAGTGTGAGATTACAAATGTGTGTCAAGGGCGGTACCAGTTTGTGTCTGGTGAGTTTTAATAACTTCGGAGAGATGCCATCCCATCCAGAGGCACTGTCTGCGCGGAGATTTTTTATAATAGTGTCAACCTGTGCCTCGTCGGCCTCCAGTAAGGCTATAGAGTTAACCATTGGGGCTGGGTGCGCAGAAATGCATTGGGTGGCGCTAAGATTTTGTGGGATGTTGTTGGCAAGATTTCTGCCAACATCAGCAAAGAACCTATTTACGGTATTGACCGACACGTCTGGGTCACCTGTAATTTTTAGGAGGTTGGTCGGCGGTAAGGTGTTTTTATTGGTGTCAAGGACATTACGTACGGCTGACCACATCTTTCTTGGGTCATTTTTGGCATCGGAGAAAGCCTGTCTCTCATACGCGGCTTTGAGTTTTTTTAATAAATTGTTGCAAAAATTCCGGTAGCGCAAATACGTTAGTTTTAAAACTGTGTTTTGGGGTTCCTTGTTAGTTCGCTTGTGCATGTTATCCCGGTTACGTATGCATCTCAACAACCCAACGGTTATCCAAGGTTTTATGATTTTATGTTTACTGGGGATAGTTTTATAAACAGTATTCTTAATTAATATAGGTGTTAGGATTTCGTACAGCTTATCCATAGCAAGATTCGGGTCAAATATTTTTGAGACAATTGAGAAATCACAGCTCTCGATGTCATTGATAGCGCAAGGTAGGTTTAGGCGGGGAGCAGTGCATCTGTCTGAGCAGCGGTTTGCGGGTTTAATTCCTATGTTCAGCAGGACCGCGGAATGGTCTGTTATTGACGTTTCCACTACCAACGTGGTTGCAACGCAGATTGTCTTAAGCATCACATGATCCAGACAATTCTCAAGACGAGTTGGGAGCACATGAGCGGGGAGGAGACCATGCGAGGCCACTAGATTTAGGTATTGACAGAAGTGTGGGTCGTTACTGCTGGGTACAATGTTTATATTAAGGTCTCCTATAATTGAGACATTTTTACATTGCCCATAGTCTGTCAACAAATTATCCAGGCTGTCCAGAAAGTTGTCAATGTTCTTTTGTGAGGGCGGTCTATATAGTGCTATTATAGTAAAATTACTTTCGACTGCACAAACAAGGCAGCTAGCTCCAGAAAATTTCGGTTCAGTGATGCTAAAATCCAGCTTTTCATTAATGTAAATCACCACGCCATCATTCTGATTAATAAGGTTAATGGATTGGCATGAGGTGTAACCTTGAATGCTTGGGACTGCAGCATTCCTCTTTAGCCAACACTCTGTCAGAATCAAGATATCGCATTTTATCTTGATTGACGCAAGTAGACAGGTAAACTCGTTGAAGTTTTTATTTAAGCTTCTAATGTTAAGGTGCAAGACATTTAGTGCTCGCGAGGATTTTAAATACTCAGCACATTTGTCTGGAGTGCATGTAAAGGACGATGAAACACTGATACTGTCCAGCTCATTGTTAATTTCATTTATTGACGCCATTGGTTATCGTTATCCATCCAGAAAGTGTAGCTTGTTTAGTGCAAATAGCCCTAGTGTGGCCATGATTTGTGAACAAATAAAACCAACCATTACAAATATAACAATCGAGAAGTTTCAAATACATCACTTCCAGAGTCGACCAATGCACTAGAACTATGATTGCTCGCCACTAATATAGTTTTCACTGGTTTTCGTACATTTTTGATAGCCGTTACGTCTTTGTTTTGATTCTTGCTCGACACCATTGACAGTACTATGTTTGACGTATCGATGGCACTGTCGATGTCATGGCCGCTCGTACACGCGCACTGATTGGTCGGACTGGTCGTAGTCCCGAACATAGCCGATCCTTGAGCCGAACGCTGTTTTACCGACTCGCTCACGCCCGCTGTCCCACGGCTGTTACCGACCGCACGATGTTCACGTTGTTGGGTCGCCGGCTGTTTTACCGACATATTGCCTCCGCCAATGAGAGGGCACTGTTTGCCAATATGGCCATATTCGTTACAACGAAAACATTTAATTCCCTTGGCACACTGGCTGGATAAATGGGTCTTCTCCCCACAGTTATAACAACGACGCGTGGAACTGGGAAACGTGGATGCTTCTTTTTTTCTTTCAGTGGCTGGGTCGACTCGTACTTCTTTCTTCTTCGTGTAACTTTTCATCTTTTCATAGATCAGTAATTTTTCTTTGAGCGCACTGTACGTCGTAACGCCATAAAGTATAGTTTTATTTATTTGGTGGTCTTCAATACCGTCGATGATGTACTGAATGGCAACGTAGTCAGGGAATTTAGCTCTCTTACCCAACTCTTTCATTGTGAGCATGTATTGGTAGTAGCTCTCTTCTCGCCGTTTTTTACGCACTGCCATCAGTTCGTGCATCTCCTTAGAATTTACGGCTTCAGGGAATTCCTTCACTATGGCCGCTCGGAGTTCTTCATACGTCTTGAACACTTTTTCAGATTTTAACCACAGCCCCGCCGTGCCGATGAGGGACCGCCGCGCGATAATCAGTTTTTGCTGCGATGTCCAGTTGAACACTTCCGCATTATCCTCAATGTCTTGGGCCCATTTGGTGGAGGAATATGACTTATCCTCGCCGTCAAATTGAGCGACGCCGCTCTCGAAATTGTTGAACATGGCCGCCGCCGCGGCCGCTGCCTGTGAGCTCGCGCCACCGCTTTTGCTACCGTCGTCCGTCATTGCCGTCTTTGTCTTGGTAAGCAGGTGATCCGCCGCCGTGTTGTAGAAAATATCACCCTCGTCTTCCGTCTTATTGTCGTTTTTAGAACACCGTACGTGCACCACACCACGTGCACTCCGGCGCCGTCGTCTTCGTAGTTTGAGTTTACTTTCTTGTGACTCTGGGCCGCACAAATCCCGGACGAGCCCCCAAAATTTGTGGGAATGTGGGCTCAGAGTGAAACAACTTCTTTATTCAATTAACTCACTTTATTTTAATAAAAATATCTCCTAGCACGTCTTAGCGTCTTAGCGTCTGTCGCCATCTTGCCATCTTTCGTACCTCCTCTCTCTCTTTCACTCCCGATACATTCATCCCATTCGCTACTCTTACATTCCGTATCCTACATATATTATATATATATATAAAAGAAGAAACTGACTGACTGACTGACTGATCGATCAACGCACAGCCTAAACCGCTAGGCCTAGAAGCATGAAATTTGACAGAAAGGTTCCTCAAGTGGCGTAAGTGAGCACTAAGAAAGGATTTTTGGAAATTCCACCCCGAAGGGGGTAAAAAGGGGGTTGAAAGTTTGTATGTAATTTCTACAGTTTGTAAGTTGAGCACATGAAATTTTAGATTTACGCTCTTGCTTGATAAAAAAAAATGAATGTATTTATTCGTTTTTGGAAATTCGACCCCTAAGGGGGTAAAAGGGAAAGTTTGTATGAAGTTTTTAGAGTTTGTAAATTGGACACAAGAAATTTTACATAACGCTCTCGGTTGATAAAAATAATTAATGTATTTATAGATTTTTGAAAATTCCAACCCTTAGGGGGTAAAAAGGGGGTTGAAAGTTTGTATGTAATTTCTACAGTTTGTAAGACGGACACGTGAAATTTTAGATTTACGCTCTTGCTTGATAAAAAGAAGTAAGGTATTTATTAGTTTCTGGAAATTCGACCCCTAAGGGGGTAAAAACGGGGTTGAAAGTTTGTATGAAATTTTTACAGTTTGTAAATTGGACACTTGAAATTTTACATTTACGTTCTTAGTTGATAAAAAGAATTAATATATTTATTGATTTCTGGAAATTTTACCCCTAAGGGGGTCCAAAATTTTTATGTAATTTCTATAGTTTGAAAGCTTACACGTAAAATTTTAGATTTAATCTCTAGGTAAATAAAAAAAAAATGTATTTATTAGTTTTTGGAAATTCTACCCCTATGGCGATTTCGTTAGCCACTGTTATAGCGAAAGTACTGGACAGTCTGCTTGACCAACAGCTGGCAAAGCATATCAAGCTCCATAACGCGCAATTTGGCTTTAGATCCGGTTTGTCCACGGAGAGTGCCATCATGTGCCTCAAGCAGACTGTTCGATACTACAGTGATCGGAAAACTCCTGTCTTTGCTTGCTTTCTGGATCTTTCGAAAGCTTTTGACCTAGTTTCTTATGATAAGCTATGGGAGAAGCTAGAAACTGAGACAGATTGCAACCCGGAAGTTATTTCTGTTTTCAGGTGTTGGTACAACAACCAGAAAAATTGTGTACGATTGGCAAACTCGTTTTCGGACGTGTATAGGTTGCAATGCGGGGTGAGACAGGGTGGAGTAACCTCACCTAAGCAATTCAACCTATACATTAACCGGCTTGTCGGTGAACTCATTAGTACCAATGTCGGGTGTCACATTGACGGAATCTATGTGAACAACATAAGTTACGCAGATGACATGGTACTGCTGAGTCCATCGATTGCAGGGTTGCGTAAGCTGGTACGGGTCTGTGAGTCTTATGCGGAGGCCCATGGGCTCAGATACAATGCTAAGAACAGCGAGCTGTTAGTTTTTAAGGGGCGTGGCAAAAGCTACGAGACTGTACCCTCAGTCACTTTAGCAGGTACCGTCTTAAACAGAGTGCCACAGTTCAAGTATCTGGGCCACTGGGTCTCTGAAGACCTTAAGGACAACGCAGATTTGGAAAGGGCACGTAGGGCGTAGGCTGTCCGGTGTAACATGTTGGCCCGCAGGTTCGCACGTAGCAGTAATCAAGTCAAAGTCAGACTTTTTAAGTCTTACTGCCAAACACTTTACACGTGCAGCCTGTGGTTTAACTACACACTCGGAACATACAACGCCTTGCGTGTTCAATACAACAACGCTTTCAGGTTGCTTCTGGGGCTGCCGCGATTCTGCAGTGCGTCAACTATGTTCGCAGAAGCGCACAAGGATGGCTTTCATGCCCTAATAAGGAAACAATGTGCGTCGCTGCTGCGTCGCGTTAGGTCCAGCAGCAACAGCTTACTAAGCGTGTTCGCGGACAGGTGGGACTCTCCACTGCTGCGCCACTGGATGCGCTTGTACACTGCCTTGTGAGCAGTGGACAGTTCCTCCGCGTCAAATTTTTAATGTGTTGCCTCTGGTTTTTATTTGTTTGTATCTTTTTATGTGTGGTAACTGTTTTCTTCGTTGTATTTTGTGTTGTTTGTTTTGTTTATTATCTGTATTGTTTTTTGTATACTCATTATATGTTTTGTAAGTGTACCTATGGACAGAAAGTCTGAAATAAACGATAATTTAATTTAATTTATGGAGATAAAATAGGGACTGAAACTTTATATGAAATTTCATCGGTTTGGAAGATAAAACATCTAAAATTCTAGGTTTACGCTGCTGATTATTAAAAAATCAATAATTTTAATTATTTCCGGAAATGCCACCCGTAACGGGGGTAAAAAGGGGCTTGAAAGTTTGTATCTAATTTCTACAGTTTGGAAGTTGGACACGTGAAATTAGATTTACGCTCTTGGTTGATACAATTAATTCACGTATTTATTAGTTTTTGGAAATTCTACCCCAATGGGGATAGAATAGGGGTTGAAACTTTATTTGAAATTTCTTCGGTTTGGAAGGTAAAACATACAAAATTGTAGGTTTACCCTGCTGATTAATAAAAAACAATGAGTTTATTGATTTCCGGAATTTCTACCCCCAATGGAGGTTAAAGGTGGCAATTTTTTGGGCTTATATATTTGAAACTTGGCATAAATACGAACAGCTGATATTTTATTGTTTTTAAAGTAAAGGTTGTCATTACAAGTTTTTCAAAACTACTCCAGTTTGAAGTATTGACAACCTTAAACTAACCCTATAATATGATTTAGGGTGTGTTAAAGATTTTTGAAGAATTTTATTGCACAAGGCTTCTTTTTAACCGACTTCAAAAAAAGGAGGAGGTTCTCAATTCGTCGGAATCTTTTTTTTTTTTTTTTTATGTATGTTCCCCGATTACTCAAAGACGCCTGGACCGATTTCAAAAATTCTTCTTTTGTTTGAAAGGGTATACTTCCTAGTTGGTCCCATAATCATCAAGTCAGGATCTGATGATGGAATCCTAGAGAAATCGAGGGAACTCCTCAAATATTATAGGCAAACATATAGTGATTTTGGTATTTTCATCAACAATGCAATCATTTGCACTCAGAAAGTATCATTTGGTGAAGTGGAACTGATGAAGAAGACCACAGATGGCCACTGGATCTCCTAAATGCTAAATATGTTACGGGCATAAGATATCTCGAATAGTTAACCGACTATAATGAAGCAAATACTTATAAATAAATGGACTGGTGAAAATGACACCCTCGAACTGATCTGATGATGAAGCCGGAAGGTAGGCACTGGAACTCTAATATAAAACAATGTATCCTAGTCGTGTTTGGGCTTATTGGAATCGCCATGAGATGTACTTTGGCTATAAATGATAATCATGTTAATTGGAGGTACCTACCAAAACTAAAAACAGAAAAATAAAAACTTTTTAACAAAAAATCAAACCGACTTCCAGAACAAAAAACTACAAAGCAAAAAATAAATTTCTTTTCCGAAGTCGGTGTCGAAAAACGGGAAAGAATGGGTAGGCACAAAAGACACCGACTTCGGAAAAGAAATTTATTTTTTGCTTTGTAGTTTTTTGTTCTGGAAGTCGGTTTGATTTTTTGTTAAAAAGTTTTTATTTGATGTAACAAACGAGAATTCCTTGGGAAAAATAATAAAGGTAACGTTAATTTTTCGGAACTTCCCCCAAAAGACGATTGAAGGGATGTTAAAGTTTGTATGGAAAATCTCATTTCTTGGATTAATTAACTTGAAACTTGGGACAAATACTAACCTAAGTAAATAATAAAGGATATCATTATTAGTTTTTAGAAACTACCCCTAAAAGATAATTAGGGGGGTGTTGAAGATCTTGGGTTAATAAACTTGGAATTTGGCACAAATACTTACCTTAATAAATAATGTAGGTTGTTATTAGTTATTAGTTTTTCGGAATCATCCCCAAAATACTATTTATGGGGTGTTCAAGATTTTTGAAGTATTTTATTGCACATGTATAGCTTCTTTATATGATCTAGGGAAGCACTTAGGAAGGATTTTTTGAAATTCAACCTTTAAAGAGACATTTATTTGTAGTCGAAGTCGGTATCTTTGGTAGGTAACATGTTTACTATCCCATTTATTATTGTTGTAACAATAGACCAAAAATTTTTGGTCGCCTTCTCTAACTGCACATAATTTATTTGAATAAAATACGAAGTCGCGGGCGGAGTGCTAGTTCGTTATAATAGATGTTTTCACCTCTCAAACTATTTAATACCAGGTATTTACCAAAAAAAGTAAATACTTCTAAATATATTTTGATTTTTACGTTAGAATATTATTCTAGCTATTCAATAAATACTCGAAAACTTAGCTGAAAGTTTTGGGGCACCAGTCAACGAAAAGACAAGGAGTCAGTGCTTTCATCAAAATTCATGAATCCTTTGTAAGCTTCGGAATCCAGATTAAGGTTACCCTATAAAATTTTATGCGTGTGACCCTTTTTTTGGTCAGACATTAATGAAAATCGCGGTCACTGTCCGGTCAAATGAATACGATTTCTCACGAATGAAAATAAGTAACGTAATAGAAATAATTTTGAATTTATCTAATATTACACAGGATGAGTAGTTATAACATTTAATGTTTTTGAAAATTATTTTCATAATTGGAGTCGCGTTAGAAACCTTTACGTTTGCTTAGTACTTTTACATTTATTTTCTCTTTCTATAACCGTCGTATTTTTTTGTTAAAAAAATGAACAGCCAGTGGATCACGTTCCTGTTTACGTGAACAAATGCGCGGGCATAGCTAGTCCTCGAATAAAAATCTATTCAGCTATAAATAGCTCAACAAAATTAAAATAAAATACTTTTTACAAAAAAATACAACCGACTTCCAAATAAAAACACTACGGAGTGAAAAATAACTTCAATTTCGGAAGTTATTTTAGTTTAGTAGTTTTTCACTTTGTAGTGTTATTTGGAAGTCGGTTGTATTTTTTTTGTGGAAAGCTTTTTTTTTTCACTTTTAGTTGTGTGCGCTCAAAGTGAAGCCTGAATAGATTAAACCAATAACATGAAATTTAAACAAAACCGGTGGAAAAAGATTACTCCAAGGTGAACTGTTGACACCTGCGTACCTCTTTAGACCGTACCAGTGTGATCTTATGTTATGAAATGGTGTAAACAAAAATGCGATTCGGTTATCGCGAGTGATTTGCCGTCATTTATTGAAGAGTTCTATATATATCTCCGAAGTTCTTCATCAGATCTTGATCAAAATTAAATGACAAGCACCAGCTTTCAAATAAAAAAAGAATCATCAAAATCGGTACACCCAGTAACAAGTTCTGAGGTAGCACACATAAAAAAAATACAGTCGAATTGATAACCTCCTCCTTTTTGGGCAGTCGCTTAAAAATAAAAATGGGCTAATATTGTGAATTACAGTTGTAAACATCTGTTCAGGTAAACGTGTAATTATCGCGTTATACCTCTGTGGGTATTGTTCGAGTATAAACATTTGTTAGTGTTCACGAACACACACTCACAGAGTTTGTACTTCTGTTAGCAATGTATCAGAGTATTGAGGACCGTATAGATAAAGTTTTATTAGTGGCGTCGGCTAATGTCAGTATAATTTTTATAGGCCATGTTTCTTTTTTTTTATTTGTATTCTACCGCGGACATAGTCGTCCGCGCCCTTTTTGAGTGTTTATTTGTTTGATTCTTTTTTTCTTTTCATAAAAATGACAATTGTTTGACTGTTACGACGGATATTATTTCTAGGCTTACTTAACTGACTTAAGTTTACGTGAGTTCATCCCTACAGGGTGATGGTTTGGGTTTGGGTTGGAGTTTTTGGATGGGACTTGTTATGTGGTGTTTTGGTTATGGTTACTAGGGACTTCGCTAGCGTGAGCAAGGCCTCTATGACGACTACGTCTCGATGCTGCATGGCCGTCTTAAGGTTGTAGTTGACGACCGTTTTAGTCGGCGCATCCATCGCCTTTTTAGCAAAGATGGCGATGCGGCGTCATCGGCGTCATCGGTGTTGGCCATGGCCATGTTAATTCATAATGGCTTATGTGTCTCTATAAGAAAGACATACCTACTTTAATTTACAGCTTAAATGTATCTTATCCTGATGGTGTATTTCAATGATAAACACACAAGTAAACATTAATCAGCATATTTAATAATGTAAAAATTACAGACTGGCTTTTATTTTAAAGATGACATGTCGTGACAGCTTTTTGCCAGCGACAATATGAATAATATTGTACGGACTCGATAGTGCTGTGTCCAGTACCTTCACTCCTCTTCACGGAGCTGTCGTGGCCATCAGGAGAGCCCTAGGCTGTTTCGTAAATTTACCAGCCGTGAGCCAGCTAGGGCTTTGGTTAGCAGGTCTGCCTCCATTTTGTCAGTTTGTAGATACTTGACCTCTATTGATCCTTCTTGGATGCAATTTCGAATAAAGTGCATCTTTAAATCGATGTGTTTTGACTTTGAGGTCACCATTGAATTTTGACTTAGTTTGAGAGCTGCTTGGTTGTCGTTTAGTATGACTATGCGTCCGAAGTCTGCTCCCAAATCCCTGAACAGATTTTTCAAGTGGATGGCTTCTTTCGCGGCTTCTGTCAACGCAATGTATTCCGCTTCAGCAGTCGACAAGGCAATGCTTTTCTGCTTTTTAGCCATCCAGCTTACAGCTGTTCCTGCATATTTAAAGCAGTACCCTGAAAATGATTTTCGATCGAGCTTACATGCGCCCCAATCCGCATCTGCCATACCGTACAAATTATCTTCTGTTTTCTTAAATGTCAAGCCGATACTCTTTGTCGACTTCAAATAACGAAGTACTCTCTTTGCACACTTGAAGTGCTCTTCGTTATAGCAGTCATTAAACTGTGACAAGTAACTTATGGCAAATGTTATGTCGGGTCGAGTTGCGACTGCCAGGTACATAAGCGTACCTATTAGATTTTTGTATGGAAGCTGGGAGCATTGGGATTTATCTTTTTCATTTTTGTTTAGTTTGAGACCAGGCTCCATGGGAGTAGATACTCCTTTACAATCTTCCATTCGAAATTTTTGGAGAGTATCTTCAATAAACTTCTGTTGATTGATTTTAATCTCATCCTCCTTGTATATTACATCGATGCCGATAAGTCTTTTTGGTCTTCCTAAATCTTTCATTTCGAATTTGGAGTTTAGTAGGTCTTTGATTTCTTCAAGTTTTCTTGGACATGAGTAGGCAATAAGTAGATCGTCGACATAGATAACTATTATAATTTTGGCTCCTCTTTTCTCCAGTAGGTATACACATGGGTCAGCTTCTGATGCTGTGAAACCTATTTTTTTAAGTTCTGTGTCGAGTTTCTTATACCACTGCCTCCCTGCCTGCTTGAGTCCATAAAGTGCTTTAATAAGGCAGCAAACCTTCTCCTTTGATATGCTCTTAATATCTTTTAGCATGTCTACTGTCTTATTATAGATGGTCAAATCCTCGTTTGTACTTTCTTCAACCATGATTTCGGTCAGATAGTCTCCGAGATAGTCAGGGTATTTCATAAAAATATTTTCTTCCAGTTCAGCATTCAGGTATGCTGTTGTGATGTCCATCTGGTTTAATTGTAACCCTTCTTCCACAGCTATGCCAATGATAGATCTGATGGAGCTTAGTTTGGCTACGGGAGCATATGTCTCGTTGTAGTCTATTCCTGGTCGTTGTGTGAAGCCCCTCGCAACAAGTCTGGCTTTTCTTGTGACGTTGTTGTGGGGTCCAACTTTGTTCTTTAAAACCATCTTATAGTCCACGACTTTCATATCTTTGTTTTTCTCTTTAATTTTCCACGTACCATTTTTAATGTGTGCTCTTATTTCGGCTTTGGTGGCATCATGCCAGTATTCTTCATTTTCAATTTCATCGGACATGTTACAGATCTCGGTGAGTAAGTGACCTTCTTCAGTGTCGCCTAATACAAAGTCCTTCGTCCATGATGGTGGGTACCTTGTTCTTTGTGGCCTCCCATTTTCTGGTATCTCTGCGATCTCTGAAGCATCGTCGAAGGTCTCCACTTCGTCAATTTCTTCTGGATTGCTAGGAATATGTGAAGGATTTTCATTTCTCTGCTCTGTAATTTCGATTTCTATCAGACGCATATGGTCTATTTTTCTGTCCAATTTCAGGTTTATTTGTGCAACGCTCCTCTTTTTCCACAAGGCTTTCATAGTTTAAATCTTTGTTTTCAAAGTACATTGTTTGTATGACTTTGATGTCTCGGCTTATCACTACGTCATCATCTTCAGGTAGGTACACTCTGTAACCTTTAGAGGTCAACGAGTAGCCCATAAATACTCCCTCATTGGTTTTTGGTGTCAGTTTTCCTCGTCTGTTCTTTTTTAGGACGAAAGTTTTCCTGCCAAAGACGTGAAGGTGATTGCCAGACGGTGTTCGTCCTGTCCATTTTGTAAACGGTATGTTGCCATTTAAAGCCTTTGAAGGGCTACGATTTATAAGGTAGTTAGCAGTAGATACTGCTTCTGCCCAGAGCTTTTTGGGAGCATTGGCTTCGATTAATAGGCATCTCGCTTTATCCAATAACGATCTGTTCTTTCTCTCACTTATCCCGTTCTGCTGCGGGGTGTAGACTGTGGTCAATCTTCTTTGTATGCCATGTGATTTTAGAAAGTTGTCGAATTCTTTATTGCGATATTCGGTCCCGTTATCTGATTGTAGATGTCTGATTTTCTTGTTGAGAAATGTCTCGACTTCATTTTTATACGTTTTGAAAATTGTGAACACATCACTTTTCTTTTTGATGAAATATACATAGCAGTATCGGGTAAAATCATCGATAAACGTGACATAGTATCTTGAGCCTGCCAGTGTATCACACTCAAAAGGTCCACATACGTCGCTATGGATGATTTCTAGCGGTTCAGTTGTGTAGAGATCGTCATGTCTTGGAAATGGTAATCTTGAAAGCTTACCCTTGATGCAGGTTTCGCAGGTTTCAAATTTTTCATTAACCAGGTTCAGTCCATACATAAGGTTGTCAGCAGCCATCTTCTTCAGATCCCTTTCGTTTATATGGCCCAGTTTACGGTGCCATTCCATGACGTCGCTATATTCTTTTGATGAGTAATTAGAAGTATTCTTTTCCTTAAATTCAAGATAGTACAGTCCCTCTTTTCTTTGTGCTGTCAGTGTTACTTCGCCGCTCTTCTCCACTATGTAAGCTTTGTCTTTTTCAAAGACGACTTTGTTTCCTCTGTCTGTTATTTTGCCCACAGACAGTAAATTAACTGATACATCAGGAACCAATAGGGTGTCATTGAAGTTGTAACCTTCTTTGTCTGTGTTGACTGTTACTCTTCCTTTGCCTTCTATCTTACTAATGTATTTGTTAGATGCGAACTTCAAGCTGCCATTTTCAGGAGTCAGGGTGGAAAACATTGACTTGTTACCGCACATATGAGACGAGCATCCACTGTCAAGACACCATACATCTTCATTGACGCTTGAATGTGCAGTACTCAGACAGATGTTGTAATTTCTGTTCTGACCTTTGGTTTTCTCATTTATAGTTTTCTTTTTGCCCCAACATGCCTCGGTAGTGTGTCCTTTCTTTTTACAGCTCTTGCAAAATGGTTTTTGTTTACCTTTCTTAAAATGGTATGCTTCAGAGCTTTCGGCTTGTTCACTACCATTCCTGGCCTGGTACTCTTCAAGGATTTTAATTTTCAGGTCGTCAGGATTGGGCAAAGTGTCTCTGGATTCTATGGCTATACGGAAGTTTTCAAATGACGTTGGCAAACTGTAGAGTAGCATTATGCTGAGCAATTCTGGCGGTATTTTTATTTCCATGTCGGCGAGCTTGTCCACAATATCCATAAAATTATTTAAGTGATCACGGATGTCTTCATCATTGGACATTCGCTTCAGAACCAACTGCTTGAGCAAGGTCGCTTTCCTCGCAGGTCCGGTGCTTTGATACGTAGCTTTAAGTTTGTCCCATACGGCTTTTGATGACGTGCAGATCTTTATTTGTTTGAGTTCGGAAGGCGACAGCAAAAGTAAAATTTCAGCTCTTGCCTTTAAATCCTCCTTGTTGGACGCTAACTTCGCTGCCGCATCAGCGTTAGGGGGCATTGGTTTCTCGCCGCTTACGATATCCCAATAATCATTTTTAATTAGGACGGCCTGCGCTTGTAAACACCATGATGTGTCATAATTTGACTTGGTCAGCGGTTCTATATTTCGATAACTCGTCGATGCCATTTTGCGTAATATTTACTTACAGGGGTGCGAACCACGCTCTGCTACCAATTGATGGTGTATTTCAATGATAAACACACAAGTAAACATTAATCAGCATATTTAATAATGTAAAAATTACAGACTGGCTTTTATAAAGGATGACATGTCGTGACAGCTTTTTGCCAGCGACAATATGAATAATATTGTACGGACTCGATAGTGCTGTGTCCAGTACCTTCATATCCTTCCTTTCTGCAGTCTGTGGTTATGAGTTAGGTGCAAATTATTATATTACCATTGTTCCAGGTAACAGGTTCCTCTTTAACTTATATATGCTCACGTATCTCACTATCACGTACTACTCTGCAGGTGTGTCATCACATGGTCACGTAGAGAAGCTTCTGAGGCCATATAACCATATTATTCAGTTAGATGCCCGATCTACACAATATTTAACAATGTTCAGAGAGATCCAATTTTATACCAGATGGATTTCAATAAAATGGAATACAATTCAGGTGCTACCTTTCGCTGCTTTACCGAGAAAGTTTCACATTTCAATCTAATTCCCATTAGATTTCAATCGAATTTGCCAGAAGATTGGCGTAGCTTTCTAACTAGGTAATTAACTACACGCCTTGTATAGTTACGATACTATTTTACATCAAACTTTGTATAGAAAGAATAGATTAAAACAGAAATATATTTAATCAACACAACATCAACAAGCATTAAGTAAAGGACAGTAATGAAGTACAAAGACAAACTGCGTTAAAAGTGCCCATACTGAAAGGTTTACCAACTCTGTTTTTTGGACAAATTGCGATTGGTCACACATCAATATAAAAGTCCTCTCCACGGAACGCCACTTCTATTCAAGAATTGTGCGTGAAGCGATTGAAATTAAAAAACATAAAACGTTCAATCGGGATGACGGTTACAAATTATCCGCGGCGTGGAATCCAGTGATTCAAAAAACATTACCTTGTTTTGTGCAGTCGGCGAACTTACAGAATAAGGACACGGTCAGTGTTGTATGTAGAAATGTGAGGGTAGATGAAGAATTTTATGCCCCAACGGAGCCAGTACACCGAGACACCAGTCTACCCGGGACCACGGTCGTTGCAACACGGCCGAAACGTCGGGTGAAATAGGTAAATAAATGAATCGAAATCATCGCGTTAAATAATCGTGGTACATTGTTTCTCAAATGGGTTAATGACTTTAAAAAGGGAAATGCATGTTTCTAGATAGAAAAGGATAAACTTACCTATGTTTCACTATTATCTTTTGCTTTGCGTTTTGAAATTGTCTTTATTCTGTGTCAACGAATGTTGGGTTATTGCACAATCATGTGTTCTTATAGCTTGGTTTTCGCTACTCCGTTTAAACTAAAACTTTTTCCCGGAAAATCTTTAGTATCCAGCAGTGTTCAACTGACTGGCAAATTGAGAGATACCTAATAAATAATCATTCTATGTCTAAGTAGATATAATATAACGAAAATTTGTATCTGACGATTGCAGTCTCCACCGTCAAGTTCGCTATAAATTGCGTAAAGTCCGGGTAATGCATAAATCTCGTAAAGTATTCACGTCGCGTTGGCTCAAGCTTGATTTTAGCTTATTATGAGATTTTAATATACATCGCGGCAATGAGTCAAACTTTACCTACCTATTTATCGAAATGAAGAAATGTCAAATCGATAATTTTGTACTCTACGGCAATTTTTAATAACCACTTAAATCCAGTTTTACTACAGTTAAGTAATGCAAAAGTTTTTATGTTCTTAATTTCAATGAGCGACTAAGTCAGCATTGAAATTCAAGTAAAATGTTCTTCTCGCGGCCGTTCCTTCAATTTAATTATGCTTATTCGGTTCAAACACATTTATTTAATTGAAAGCCCATTTTCTAAGTAATCGCTTTTTAATTCCATTAAATTGATTAAAAGATGTTTAAAACTTGAAGAAAGTGCCTTTATTAAGCTTCGTGAAAGACCTTTTTAGTCTTAAGGCATAGTGAAGATTAGTAAAAAGAAAAGGAAGTAATGTGATTTTTTATAAAATCAAGCTTCAAGACAAAATATGCTGATATCTGCAAATTCTACTACATATTCAAGTTAAAGCTCCAGTAACGCGGTGGGCTGTACTGTCTGTACATAAAAGCTTTGCTGCACAATATCTACTTTTTATGAACACGTAAAGTATCCTCTCTACGTAATATAAACTGACACGCTTGATACATGTACGTGACAATTTATCACATGCAGCCATTAACAACTACTGAACATTATGTACAAGCAATCATTGAAAGAGAGAAAGAGAATTGGTTTGATGGCCCCAGGAGACCTTCTTCATGGTCTGCGAGTGACAGTGATATAGGTATTGAGTTTGGCAGGAGATGTTCTACTTTGTCATATCGTTGAGATGGTCATATTTATTTACTGACTTTAAAAAAAGGAGGGCGTTCTCAATTCGGTTGTATTATAACTTTTATCGTTTTATGTTTGTTACCTCAGAACTCCGACATGTTTTTGAATGATGTAACGAAAAAACGCCCACAACGGAACTAAAAAACTACTGCTTAACTAAATAATACTGCCTGTATGAACTGAATTTGCTTAACTTATTCATATTATTATATATTTTCAAGTGTTTTCTGGAGCCCAGTCATTAGTCAATTCGTTTTTCGTCATTTGGTGAACATGGCGTGTATTGGCACAAATTCCATTTAGAGGATTTGGCACAAATTCCATTTAGAGGATTTTCACGGACCACTGGCGACATAAAGCGAGCGCAATACATAGATGTCACTGAAGAATTTTAATCAGTCAACCGTGAGCACACACACACTAGGGCTGCTTCACAAAGATCTGTCCTTTATCTGACCAAAACTATGAGCCCATTCTCTTGGGCTTGGAGTAATAATTTCAAAGCCATGACGATGGTGGTTCTAACCTGTAGGAATTTCTACTCATCATGTAGTGACACGGTAGCAAGTAAGTGCGAAACGAATGATTATATATCGGTTTTTCTCAACACGTTCCAAGGCAGCCCTACAGCGTCATATTGCAGCAACATGGGAGACAATATATTATTATGACTATTTTAAAGAGTACACGCTTAAGCATTTATTTCTTAGGGCGTATTTGCGGTTCAAATAACATTTATAATTTGTGAAAGATGTTTTTTAAGTGTTAGGCTTCAGATTCATAACAAACATTCCAAGTAAGTGGTAGTTATCTGATTTCGATCCGCAATAAAAAAATTAATTGATGTTATTTTTATAAACTTTACTCGTTGTAAATCATAATTTATGACAGAAATTTGCCTTTTTACGCAACTTTTGAATAAAATTGTCTGACTTTAACGAACAGACAAATTTCACTATGTAAATGTTGTAGGAAGGTTGCAAATGGTTGGTTTTGTAGCAACGCAATTACACCCTTCCAACAACATCCAAAAAGAAAACAAATTCATATGCCTATTGTAAAAACTGTAAAATTATGAACATTGGCTTAAAAAGTTTGTTTTTTACAGGGATACGCGCGCATTATCGCTCAGCTTGTAAAGCAACAATGGGCGACAGAATGTGTCAAGCGAGTCCCGTCATCAGTGTGAAACCCGTGGTTGTTTTTTTTTAGGAAGGAGTATTTTTTTATTTTGATTTAACTCCTTTGGTATTCATTTAAATTATATGGTGTAAAGGATTCTCAATGTGCGTGAAATGCTTAAGGTAACTAACGTATTTAAGTTAATAAGGATTAATACTGTATCTGTCTAAATAGCTTTTCAATTACTGCATTGTACGTGACCATATTTTCAGAAATTACAATAGATATAGTAAACTATCCTTAAAAGATAGATATATGCCATCGCTGACTTTTCTGTAGACCTATAAAAGCGGAATAATATACAAAGTTTTGTTATATGTCAAAGGCATTAGGCAACGGTTTTCGATGAAAGCTCCCAGGCGGCTTGACTTTTTCCGACATTTTCAACAATTATCGTCATATTGCACAAAAATGCCTTGATATCTCATGAAAATCCAAATAGGTTATGAGTTTATCGTGAACAGATAGACAGAGGTGGCGGGGAACTTTGTTTTATAATATGTATAGTGATAGTGATGTTTCAATCAACAATTAACTTCAAGGAATTTATAAAAAAAAAAAAACATTTTACTACCCTAGCAACAGTATCTGCAGTGATATTAAAGTTTGTGAACAATACGAACCATTATTGTGAAGGATTTCAGGAAAAAATAAAGAGTGTCATGCCCTTGTTGATTTACGATTCTAAATAAATCATAGCGCCTGTACCTTCTCATGTTCAGCTCACTACAAAAAAATACGAGACTCGTAAATAATGAATAGGAGCAAGTGTAGCAGGGATTGTGATATATCTAAGAGTGTTTGTCAATACAAATTATGCTAAACTAAAAATTTGCTCAAGACCTTTTCAAAATATTTCTTTGGATTTGATGGGTCCTTTTCCAATGACAAGACTACGTAACCAATATATTCTCGTGGTAACTTGTTCTTTTTCTAAATATTGTCTTATTTTTCCTATCAAACGCGCTACGACTTCTAATATTATCTTACATCTAGAAAATGCCGTATTTCTTGTACATGGAATTCCGCAAACTATAATAATGGATAATGGTTCACAATTTCAATCAAACGAGTTTCAAAGTTTTCTGAACAAATATAAAGTTCCTTTTATCTTTTATTCTGGAATGCTTTACGGAAACAAACAAGTATTAACTACCTATGGCGAGAAGCCCGATATTTGTTTCCGTAAGAAACCGTCAAAACATTCGCTTATAAGTTTTTCTTCTCCTGCTTTTTAACTTGTAACCTAAGAAAGTTAGGTATACGCAGCCCATTGTTTCGTAAATCCATAGACTGTGTGTTAAAATTAAAAACATATACCTTAATTTTTTTCTTACAGTGAGCTTAGTCAGTCACTGTAAGGAGTCCTTTGAAAGGAAAAGCGAAAACCTCTTACTTACCTTTCCTGTTATCTTCGCTCTTCGTTTGTGTAAATATTTCCTCCACAAAGGTTTTCATTTCAACCAAGCTGTAAAATCTTTTTTATCTGCCAACTTATTACGAATTGCAATGGTTACTATAATTCTACCAAGTAGTAGTTTACCTCATTTTTGTAACAACCCAGAAAAAAATAATTAGTATTTTTTGGATGTGCCTGGCACCGGTTGGGTTTCTTCTGCTGGCTTGAAGTACTTTGAGCACCACAGATTCAGTAACAGTCACTTCCAGCTTGAGCCCGTTCATGAGGATATGGTACTGAAGCTGTTGCAAAGTCTCAAGTCCAATGCACATGGTTGTGACCATATCTCTCTGGAGATGCTGATGATGACCCTTCCTCGGACTCTTGCAGCTATAACGGCCACCATTAACCGTTTCATCACCACCTCATCTTTCCCGGATCTGTGGCAATTGGCAATAGTTAGACCCATCCTTAAAGTTTCTAATCCTACCAGCGTGAAAGAACTTCGCCCGATTAGTTTATTGCCATACCTCTCCAAGGTCCTGGAGAAGATTTTTGACACAGCATTTTGCCGCTTGTTCAATCGGGTTTTCGCAAGGGGCACAGCACAGCCACAGCTTTTCGTGATGTGGCTGGGAATATTCTTGAAGCTGGCATGGGTATCCTGCTGGTCTTACTAGATTTTTCGCGCGCTTTTGACTCTATTAATACCTCGCTCCTCCTATCGAAGTTGTCTTACCATGGATGTCAGCCTGAGTCAGTTAAGTGGTTTGAGAGTTACTTGACTCACCGTTCTCAGTTTGTCCAGGTGACGAGCGACAGTGATGGAGCCGATAAATCCTCTGGTCCTAAGCGCGTGAATAGGGGTGTACCGCAGGGACCGATCCTGGGCCCGCTACTCTTCATTCTTTACAGTGCAGACATCATTAACTGTCTGCTCAACACCAAGTTCCACTTGTGTGCTGATGATCTACAGATGTATCTCTCTTTTCAACCCCAGCAGTCTGCTAACACTGTAAATAAACTGAATTAGGATTTGGATAGGATCTCAGCCTGGTCTATGAGAAACTCCTTCGTTTTGAACCCAACAAAGACTAAATTTATATTAATAGGATCTAGAGATTTTTTGAGTAAAATGGCTAGTGGGAGTTTGGACTTGAAGATTGACGGCTGTCCCCTTGAAAGGGTCCGGGAAGCCCGTAGTCTTGGGGTAGTATTTGACGAGTACCTGCACTTTGAGACCCACAACATGGAGGCTGTGCGCAACTGCTTTTACAGGCTTAAGCTCCTGTACCGTGTGCGTCCCTACATAAGTGTACATATGCGTATCTTGCTCTGTGAAACACTAGTTCTATCCAAGCTAAACTACGCTGACACTATGTATGGGTCGTGCATTCTGGTCAGGAGCGAGGTTGATTCAGCGAGTACAGAATGCTTGTGCAAGATTTTGTAAATGCGCTCTGTCGTTTGTCTACGGTTTCGACAAATGATCATTGAGCCGTCAGGATTTTGGTCGTATCTTTATTGTGTTTTATTTATATATTTGTCTACGTTATACACATACATACTATGACTCACCTTCTATGATTATACTATTTTGTTATTATTTATCTTATTCTATTTTATTGCTTAAAATATTGTATGTTCCGTTTCCGTGAATGTGTCCGTGGCATCAACAGTGGGCCCTATCAGAATATCAGCGCAGCGTTATTTTTTTTTTAAATTTCGTTGCACATGCTGAGATAGGAGCCTTTTTGGTCTCGCACGGGGTTATTTTTTTATTTTTATTATTGTTGTGTTTTGCTTATCTCGTGTCTCCTGTGCGGGTCAAAAATAAATATTTTTCTTTCTTCTTTCTTTCTTCTTTAGTTTGTCTCCTTTAATAATCTCTTGATTTAGTCAACCAGCAGCTAACGAGACCTCACTAATGGAAGGACGCTCACAATACTCGTAAATAACTGAATAACACTTACGTCAATAACTGAAATCGATATAAATAACATTATATGAAAAAAAAAGAAATGAAATTGAAAAATAAAAAAAATTGGCACAAAGAGATAGAGGTGCATTCAATAAGTACCTAGCCTCATCGCCAGAGGGCGCTGTAGTTTCAAAAGAGTTTTACCACAGTGTAGCACATTTTTTTTTAATTCTTTTTTCAAATTTTCATTCCAATCCCTTCATTTGTTTTAATTTGACAACTTATGGAAGCGAACGTGTTGATCGGTTTTACAAAAATGGAAAAAGAGCAATATCGTTCGGTGATTTGATTCCTATTTTTGGAAGGGAAAACGCGCATCGAAATCAAAGAGCGCTTAGATGCTGTGTACGGTGACTCTTCTCCATCGATGGCCACCGTCAACAATTGGTTCAACGAGTTTGCACGTGGCCGTACGTCGGTTTTTGATGAACCACGTCCAGGTGCACCGAAAACAGCTGCTACGGAGGAAAACATTAAAAAAATCCATGATTTCGTATTGGCAGATCGCCGATTGAAGGTTCGGGAGCTAGCTGAGACTGTAGGCATTTCAGAAGGAACAGTGCATCATATTCTTCACGAGAAACTCGGTATGAGAAAGCTGTCGGCGCGATGGGTGCCGCGTTTACTCACACCAGAAAACAAGCGCAACCGTGAGACCACATCGGAGACGTGTTTGGCGCTGTATAAGCGGAATCCAGCGGAATTTTTGCGTCGTTTTGTGACCGTCGATGAAACCTGGATCCAATGGTACACACCAGAGACCAAGGAGCAATCAAAACAATGGATCCAGACCGGGGAACGTGCTCCAAAGAAGGCGAAAACTGTAAAATCGGCCGAAAAAGTTATGGCCACCGTTTTCTGGGATTCACAAGGTGTGATCTACATCGATTACCTCGAGAAGGGTAAAACAATTACAGGGCTTTACTATGCCGATTTATTGGGCCGATTCGACGCCGAATTAAAGAAAAAACGACCCCATCTGGCGGAGAAAAAGTGCTGTTTCACCACGACAACGCACCGGTTCACACGTCTGCCGCTGCCATGGCCAAATTGGTCGAATTACGCTACGAATTGCTGCCCCATCCACCGTATTCTCCAGATTTGGCCCCTTGTGACTTCTTTCTGTTTCCTAATCTGAAAAAATCACTCGCCGGTAATAGATATGGATCGAATCGCCGCCACGGAGGCCTATTTTGCAGAGTTTGACAAAAATTATTTTTCCGACGGGATAAAAAAGTTGGAGCATCGCTGGGCTATGTGTATCGAACTAAAAGGAGACTATGTTGAAAAATAAATTGCTACTTTTCCAAAATTTTCGTTTACTTTTTGTAGGCTAAGTATTTATTGAATAACCGTATTATAGTCTGGAAAAGCACCTAGGCTATATTTTGTCTCGGGAATAATATGTTCCCTTGGAATAATTTCCAACATTAATGCGGGTGAAGCCGCTGGCAGAAGCTAGTTTACCATAATTTGAATTTCCATGACTTGCTTTGTCAATATAGCAAGCGATGCGAACTGTATAATGATGAACACTAGAAATGTTTGTTAAGAAGGTTAACATTACGAAACATTTCGATCAAAAAATACCGAAGTAAAGAGTTCTACATTGTTTTAAAATAAACTTATGTGCGTTTTAACAGTGACCATGTAAGCAAACCTATGAAGTGGGACCCCCGTTTTACAAATAGGCTTCAAAAAATAAATGCAACGATTAAAACAATAACTTATTTTAATGGCCTCGTTAGTATGATGTACGAAGTTTTCGGCATTTTCAGCACTTTACTGCGTTTCTGCTAGACTGGTTATAAAACTAAATTCATTTTAGATGACCTTTATATAATATCTACTAGTTACCAGCTCGGTGATTTAGAATATACGAGTGAGCAGTAATGGGTTATTTTGTTCTGTAATGTCTGTATAATCTCATCATATTAGTGCGGTATTGCCTAAATCGGTAACTATTATTTGCTAGTAGCTTTTAAGCTGTATTTTATAGTGATATTTTAAATGTGTGCTATTTATATACAAAAATATCACTATACAACCTTTAATACGTACATTTAAGTAGCAGTAATTCCATATTGAACGTTGCGTACTGTTATGCTGTCAAGCAGAACAATGCTGCGATACTCTTGATACTGGTACAGAAAATAGTAGTCTTATCTTATCTTGTGGAGGGGCCGAGAAATAACTCGGACACTTCGATCCATTGGGATCTGTTGTGGTCCCCTAGATAATTTACTAATAAATATACCTGTTTAATAAATATTAATAAACATACCTGTCTCATTATAACCATTTGCATGATATATTGGATAGATTAAACATACATTTATTTTATATGTTTGGCGATTACAATTTGCCTAATGTAAATTGGCTTCCTGGTAGTGACGGCGGCGGCGACGCTACAGCCCTACAATGCTATGGTAACAACTCACTGAGCGAACATATGAGTGACTTCATGTCATTACTCAATGCCGCTCAGTTTAACTATATCCTAAACCACCAAGGTCGCATCTTAGATCTGCTAATAAGCAACACAAACTGCATCGTATCCATACCAACATGTACATTACTTCCAATAGATGATCATCACCCTCCATTTTATACAGCAATTACCCACATATCTAAAAATAAAAAAATACCTCTTGCAAGCGAAAATATTAAAATTTAATTATTATAAAGCAGACTACGAACAGATCAATCGGGACTTGCGTAAAATTTACTGGAATCAGACTTTTAATGGACTCTCAGTGGAGCAGTGCGTCAGCACATTTAACAACAACATTTTAGGTACAATAAAAACCTATACTCCAAAAAGCCGTTCTAAGTCATCAAGATTCCCTGTCTGGTTTTCAAGATCACTACTACGAATATTTAATAGTAAAAATAGGGCCTGGATTAAATGGAAAACGTATAATAACCTCTCAGATTACGAGCAGTTCTCTTTTCTTAGGCAGAGTTTCCAAATTAAGTGTAAAAAGTGTTATCGTCGATACATAAATGTTGTCGAGGATAGTATAAGGAAGAATGTCAAGAATTTATGGAGTTATGTAGCTGATCGCAAATCCAATGGTGTTATACCAGCCTCCGTATTTTACAAAAATGTTAATTCCAGTGATCCGAATTCTATTTGTGATATGTTATCTGACTTTTTTCAATCGGTCTATGAAGCTACCACTTTTAATGACAGTGATTGGTTGCCCCCCGAAATCTGTTCAGACAAATGCATTATTATTAACCGTATCACTTTCAGTCCTGATCAAGTACTGCAAGCTTTGAAGTCATGGGATATTACTAAGGGCCTCGGCCCAGATGGGTTGCCACCTTACTTTATTAAAAGAGCAGCTGATAGTTTGTACATTCCTCTAAACCTTATTTATAATAAATGCATTACTGAAGGTACGTTTCTTGAAGTTTGGAAACAGGCCTACATAACCCTAGTACATAAAACAGGTTCTAAACACGATGTTAAAAACTAACGCCCTATATCTATCCTGTCTGCCTTGTCTAAGTTTTTCGAGAGACTTGTACACAAAGCAATTTACCCAACCATTCATAACATTATTCTCACACAACAACATGGATTTGTTCAAAAAAGATCGACAGCTACAAATCCTTTAACTTTTATAGATTACTTGTTCAATAATATGGATGGACAGGTACAAGTGGATGCAGTGTACACAGACTTTCGTAAGGCTTTTGATAAGGTGGATCATGAGCTGCTTCTCAGAAAGCTTGCGTATAATGGCATTCGTGGGGATCTGCTTCGCTGGTTTGCATCATATGTTTCAAACAGGTCGCAAAGAGTGGTAGTTAAAGGCTATCGGTCCAACTCAATAGGCGTTACTACTGGTGTGCCACAAGGCTCTATTTTGGGACTTCTTCTTTTTATTCTTTTTATTAATGACATCGAGTCTTGTTTCATTCACTCAAAATTTTTGCTTAATGCTGATGACCTTAAAAACTACAGACCAATTCGTGACCATACTGATACTGTGGTACTACAAGAGGATCTTGACCGATTTTCTAGTTACTGTGTAGAAAACAAAATCCAGTTAAGCTCTTCTAAGTGTGTGTGTATTACATTTACGAAGAAAAGAAACTTTGTAAATAGTAGTTACGCATTAGATAACACTATATTGCAAAGAGTTGTGTTAGTAAAGGACTTGGGAATACTATTGGACTCTAAACTGCATCTTGATCAACATATTCAGAAAATAATAACTAACCTTTTCCGTATGTATGGCTTCGTCATGAGAGTTTCCAGTGACTTCAAGCGCTTAGATACCTACATGCACTTGTATAAGTCGTTAATTAGGTCACAACTGGAATACGCTGTACAAGTTTGGAATCCGCTTTATTTTATTTATTTATTTAAACTTCATGTACAATAGTGGTACATAGGCGGACTTAATGCCACAAGGCATTCTCTACCAGTCAACCTTTCGGTTAAAAAGGACAACGTTGTGAACGGGTACAAAATAATATTTAAACAAATTGTATACGAAAATGTATATACTTACATATATAATAATAATACACATATACAAATAAAATAGACTAATAAATACCAATAAAAAACAAAAAGGAGAAACCTAATAATAATTATACCAACTAGACTTCTGACTCTAGATGAAAGCTATTTAGTCTGACTGAAATAGTGGTCACGAACTTTTCTTTTAAAAGTGAATTTGCTTTCAGCCTTTTTAATGCCAAAGGGTAGCACGTTCCAGAGCTTTATTGTTGAAACAGCATATGAATTATAAGAAATATATTGACAGCTTAGAAAGGGTACAGCACAAATTCTTAAAAGCCCTAAAGTATCTGTGCCGCCACGGCTTGAGTTTGCCCAATTCACCCCACAAGAATATTAATTTGTTAAGCTTGGAATCTAGACGCCTTTTCCTAGAAACTATTTTTCTCTATGACCTATGTAATGGCAGGTATGACTGCATAGATCTTACCAATAAGTTAAGCTACGTTGTTTCGAGGACTGTTACGAGGGGTGCGCGCACGCCCGCTATTCGCAGTCTCCTCCTGCCGCACCAACGCTGGAGTTCGCGCGCCTCTTCGACGTATGGAAAAAAATTAAATGACGTTTTTGTAGACATGTTTACATTGTTATCGAATAAGTTCAGGATCTGCTTGATCAATTTAGTTAATGGCTCAGATAAGTAAAGCAAGAACTGTGGTTTTGGCTAATATGCTTGAATTTCTTATATTTTGTTTTTGTATGAGTGAGGTTCAATTTATGTGTTTATTGTTATTATAATTGCTTGAATTTTAATTATTTTTGAATTTTTTTAATTTTTTAGCCTATTTTATTTTTATTAATGATTCTTTATATTTTAAATACTTTTGATATTCAAATTTTGATTTAATTCAATCTTTACACATAAATAATTTTTGAATTTTAATTACTTTTGACATTTTAGTTGCCTAGTTTTGACATTTTAGTTATTTTTGATTTTGAATATTTTATGACTTTAATTATTTATGAAATTTTAATTACGTACTTTATGAATCTTAATTATTTGCTAATTTATATTTTACTCTGAATTTTGATAAAGAATTTCTTGGATTCTATCTCTATTTTTCACTCTTTTTTGTTTTTCAATTTTGATCATTTAACTTTGTATTATTGTGTTACTTTCAGCCTCAGTCGTGGGCATTAGTAATATTATTTTATTAAGATGTGGATAACGTCGTGGGCTACACATATGTTATTATTGCTTTAATTTTAAATTTTTGTTTTGTATTTTTTGTGTAACTGTTTGTTTTCCCGAAATAAAGAAATAAATAAAATAAATAAATACTCCTCCCCATTCTCGTTGAAAACTCTTTTCATGAGTTCTACAACGGGACTAGGAGATATAAGCCTATAGTCTTCTGGTTTTGGATATCCAACCCCTAGGATACTCATTCGCTTACCAGCCAGCGCATCGCATGTGCACAGATGGTGCTCCATGCGTTCCGTATGTTCCCCACACAACCTGCACATGGGTGTTACGGCCAGACCCAACTTCATGAGCATGTCGTTGGTTCCAAAGTGCCCAGTAAAGGCCCCAAGCAGGTAGCGGATTTGCCCCCTGCTCATATTCCAAATGCATTCCCGGGCTTTGAACGTAGAGCTTAGACATTCCTTGGAGTGTTGTAGACTGGTATTAGACAGCCAATGTGTTCGTTGTCTGTGATCTGCAAACTCCCTAAATGCGGCTACTACAAGACGTCGAAATGGCTACACATGGTTCTGGACCCACAAAATCATTTGCTCAATCTTGCCAGTTCATCAAAATCAAACTTTTTTATTTCACTTATCTTGCACGGTTTGGGTTGGTCGTTTCCTATGGAGAAGAACCGGCAAGAAATTCTATGGTTACTCTTTCAAAAAATGGTTTGGTTTAACAATATTGCCATGTTACAGCATTAGTATTTAGATATGGGGACAACGTTGGCCCAACAATAAGTCGTAAGTAACTAAAAAAAAGATAATATATTTAATAAAAAAGTTAACAAATGTTAACTAGCATTCAGAAGGCCTACAATGTTCTCACATTCACAAAACAATCGGTAAAAGAATCTATACAAAGATAAAAAAATATAACAAGACTAAATTTAACATGTGGCACAAATGTTTTATCAGTGCTGTAACTATTCTGCCAATGCCACTTGCACTTACCTTGGATTCCTTTGTGCCCAGGGACCCATATCAGTCTTACCCTGTTATGCTTTCCAAGCCTGTTTAGGGTCCGGATAGCATCCAGAATAAGTCTGGAGTCCACTTTGTAGGATGTCATGGCTGTGATTACAGCCAGACTGTCACTAAGAATATATATGGATTTGAATTTTATCGGATATCATGCTTGTTACCCGATCCAGGCCTTCATTTCCATCAAACTTTATATGGTTAGTCTTTGGCTTAGAGGCATCCCATAGTCCAACAACAGCAAGACGATGTAATGTCTTCCTTGCCTCGAATTCAACCATCATATGCTGAGTAGGGATATTGAAAAATCTCTTAATCGCTGCCGTAGGTGTTGTCCTGAAAGAACTCGTGATGTCAAGACACACTGTTCTTTGTAACCTGGTGAGTGGCACTTTGCACGAGGCAAGCTTTGTTCTTGGCCACCACACTATGCTGCCGTATGTGATAATAGGTATTATATTTTAGCTATTTTATTATTAATAGTAGTCACATGTATACCCAATGATTAACTCCATTAACCTAAAACTCAGCCCGGATATTATAAGCTAAGATTATTGCAGGTTTGCAGGCTTTTTCCCATGGGGGTAGGCGTAGGTTACACCTTTAATATAATGCCATACATGTACAATGTGCATACACTTATACGAAACATTACGACAAACATGTTGAAAATTGGTAGAGCTTAGAGGGGTTTTGCCATGTATTCGTATAATGTGAACACATTTCGTCTAAATTGTACACAGTTTATCTAGTATATGCATTTTATACTTTTCAATAAAGCGGTATCAACAACACTTGGTGTTTACTATGTTTATCTTTAGCAACCCGTTCTACTGTATTTAACGGTAAGCGTGAAATGATATCAAATTATATACTTGAAATCTTTACCTACTATAAATACCTAATAGTCACTAAAAGTTTATCTTAACGCCAATTGTTGCCAGTTACGTGTTATCAACGAATTAATGATTTTTTGATATAAGAGCTTCAGTAATATTTATAGACGGACTCATAACTATATTTCATTATGTTTTGAAACTTTTGTTTCTTTATTCAGAAACACTGACTTTTATTGTTACATGTGTTAAAAGAGCGGTTTTAGAATATCTAATCCTATTCATTTGTAATACAAAGTAGTTTCATTCTCACCAGCGGAATAACGAGCAGCAAAATTTTCAGTATTTAAGATTAAAATATTCAGATTCAGTTAGATTTGCACGTTCCGTGACTAAAGTTTATCAAAATTATTCGTTCACAATAAGTAAAACAAAACTAACTTCACTATTACTACATTGTCTGGCATAATATTGTTATCTATAATTTTATACTCAAACAAGAACTGTTTGTGTTGTAAAAACATTGCAGCTGCCTTAATTTCAAAACTCTTCTTATTCAGGAGCAAAATGAGGAAAGTTTATTATATTTACACACAATATTTCAGTCTTCGTGGTTGAAAATGTCTTTAGTGAATTCGATAAACATTCTTTGAAGCTCCATCTTAAGCCATCAGTCTAGGAGTGAATAAATAAATACCCGTATTTACTCCACAAAGCCAAAGAAATCTCTTTAAATTTTCAGGAATAAATATGTCACCTAAACAAATAGCGGCTGCATTTTTGTAAAATACTTCCTACTGCAGAGAGCCCGTAGTCTTAAGTATGTAAAGGAATGTTCATCAAGACTCCTGTCACTTGAGAGTAGATGTCCCATGTGACGATCACGAATTGTGTTACAGAACATTACTGAAATTCTAGCTGCAAGCGATGTTTACGTTTAAGAATGTACAGCTTGTACAGCTAGTTAGTAGTCATGTTCTATTTGGCAGGCGTTCAGCTGTAGCTGATATTTTCACAATGTGTGGAGTGCCCACAAATTTCAAAAATTGCCAAAGTTATAGCCGCACTTTGATTGCTTTTTGGTTTAGTGTTATATTGACCAGTCTGAACACCTACTGTATATTGTGTATGACCCGTACCCATATAATAATATCAAAGTGAACCACTCTTTGTTAAGCACTCTATCGATATCGTGGTAGTAAAGTTTAGCGAAGTAGGCGGGTCAATGTGATAAGTTCGCAACTTTTCATGACGCTGTTGCTTACAATATTTTTATCGAGGTCATAAAAGCCATTTTTTACAAAATATTGTGGGAGAAGCGACCGTTTATTATTAAAATTCATCATTGTCACGGTTAAATACAACATAGCAGAAGTCGAAATGTTAACTAGGGCCACGGTTGAAATATCTTTAACTATTTATTTCTCGTAATGCCATTACTCTTACAATAACTACCCAACTGCAACATTGCGAAGGACGACCGTCTCAATGTTTACGACACATTTTTAAAAGAAATAGCTGAAGCCTTCCTAAATCAGTTCCAGAGTTCAGCAAGATATTTTATAAATCAGCAAAAAAAACAGAAATATCATTTTTATCAAGATTTGACCTAAATGTTGGTGTCATTTATCATTCGAACTATTCCCACTAAAACGTTTACTTTGATATTTTGTAGTTAGTTTTACATCATGTTAGTCGGTATGTATGGCCTCATGTACATGGGAGGCATATCATTAAAGTGTGACGTTTTGTAAGGTCTAAGGTTGTGATGTGAGGGCTGAATTAAAGATAAAAAATCCCTCAGAAGTAACGATACTAATTCAGGATACCAGATTAACATGAAGCGCACACGAAAAAAAAATAGGGACTTGCGGACCTACTACTACCAGCAACCAAACTAGATTTGTATTGTTATATAAGTCCCAATTTTTTCTCTCAGTGCATTGTACAGTGAATAACTGGGCTCCTATTAACCCAGTATCAAATTAAATCTAACAATCGATCGTAGCAACGTCAAGAAGACGACACCACCCGATGCTGTAGTTAATCATGACAACACTTGACGACGATGACGACACATGCAAGCGTGACGCACTAACGAGAAAGAATTCAATTTTCAAGTAACTGTTTATAATGTATTGTAGTCCCGAATAAGGCTGATCGATTTATCCACACAAGTTTGAGTATACTGGTGTAGGATTATCAACCGATTTGATTTATATTCTGCCACATTATTACATCCAAAGTACATAATGTTTATTCAAAGATACATATTGTTAACGATTTACTTCTTAATGAAAACAAATACCAAATGCATTAAGTTTACCCTATCTGACTTTACTAAAACGAAAACTGATGTGTTGATAAAGGGCGAAGAAATAGCACAATATTCTTAGGCTTAACTTTGGATGCTAAGCTTCAGTGGGGCCCACATTTAGATAAATTGTCAAAAAAGCTAAACTGAGAAGTAATCGGATGACATCAACTGATGACAACGACTGCTGGGACACATACCTTCGCTCTGTGAGAGAAAACATGGGCCTTAATCTGTCATGCGGGACCAGTGCGGGTTAACTTGTTAATCTGCAGATTATCTGGTTGATTCCGTTAAAGAGGAAAAAAAGTTCTTATATTAACTAGATAATCTGCAGACTTCCTAGGTAATCTGCATACTAACGGTTAAGCATACGGTTAAGTTCATAAAACAGGACATCGCTGTGCAGAGCGAGCGAAGTGAGCGGGAACTCAGGACATCCCGACGGGTTACTTTAAACCCTGTATACAGAAATAAGAGCCCAGAGAGGGGTTGCAGTGTAAATTGATAGGAAAAAAACCTGGCATTGTGTTACAGTGTTACTTATCGGTAATTTTTTTATCCCAATGGGTAACAGTGTAACACAAAATAGTGTAACTCAACGGGAACTAAGGGGCAGTTGTGGATACAGGCGCAAGCGGGGGACCGAGAAAACGAGACAAAAGTGTTTTGCTCACTGTATTCCGCGATTTAACGATTCAGCATCCATTAATATACAGATTAACTAATTAAAGCGGTCATATCTGCTACTTTTTGTCAAATTTAACACTTTAACGGATTGTACTCGGTAATTTGCAGATTACCTATTTAATGCGCATATTAACGTATTCCGTATTCTAACGGTAACATATACATAATCGTTGATTGTCTTACTAAAGCATGACGCAGCAGCTAGGATCAATTTTACAGATTTGGATGTTACTGATTCTTATGATGAAACCAAACTGGAATTAAATTAAACTTATCGTTTACGTGGAAACTAATGGGCAATTATGAAAGTATCTCATTGAAACATTATCACGCGATTATAATGATCAATGAGAGCTTTCCCTCTCTCTAATATAAATTATTATTTATGATCATAATTACGGGAAAGCTTTATTGTTTCTGAAGGTACCCTTTTAATAATCTCAACTTTATTAAGGTCAAAGTAGAATTTAGTGGCCTTATAATGAGATATTAACTAATAATTAATTCTATTATGCTCTGAAAATTATTTATGTTGATAAGGAGTTGTAGCATCACATGACATGAATTAAAGAATTAATCACACACGTTATAAAATAATTGTGTATCTAAGAATATTTTGTATATAATAATAACAAGGTTCTATAGATCCCAACTCGGTGGTACTGGTATTTTTAGTACGCCTCCGATATAAAGCACTTACCACACATAATTGAGTATTGAATACCAGAGTAGGCAGCAAATGATAGGTAAATAAAAATATTATTTACAGCTTTACACAAAATAATTACCTACCGTAGATGTTGCGTAATTACGAAGTAATGTGTTAATTCATAATAAATTATTACATTTTTTTTCCTGCAAAACACTTGTAGTGCTTTCAACCATATCTCTCTAAACAAACTCGTATTTTAGAAAACGATACAACTCATTGTACACTTGTTTTATGAATTTGTTTGTCCTATGTGGTTTACAATAAAAGAAAAGAATAAATAAATAAGAGTATAATCACCCATTATAGCTACTGAAATGAGGTCAAAAGATTATAAAGTAAGGCCTCGATTGCACTGAAACTAAGCATTAATAAAGGGATATCACCGTCGAGCAAGATTAGCATATCAAAAGCTGCAATGATTGGTCTCGAGAAAAAGGAAAAGACTACTGGAAAAACTGTGACGTCATAGACTGTGGCTCAAGTACTGCAGTGAAGCCAGTTAAGTCGTAGACAGCGACTGTGGACACAATGCTCAGAGATTTAAATCTTTTAACACATTTTCATTCAAGTGGTTGTTTAGTTATATACTAGGAATAAAAACCGGCACAGCGCGAGTCGGACTCGCGGCCCGAGGGTTCCGTACAAACATCTATATTCACCAATGTGATTAAGTAAAATACTGAAATGAACAAAGCAAGCACCAAACATTGCTCAAAAGAAAAAAAAATACTTGTCCAAGTACATTTTATAAGTTGGTCGACTATTACTCGTAAACTTCTAAAGCCTACTTAGCTGTGATAGTTTTCCTTTTAATCTCGTTATAATTATATATTATTACCGTGAATTTTTAATTTTTCCAAAAGCAAGCATTTAGCTGGCAGGGGGGACACTTGACTCTAACAAAAAAATTGCAATTAAAAGCATAATTTTACGCTACGCATGGATCCCTTAGTCGAAAAATGGTTTTGACAGACCCGTAATATTTTTGAACGGCCTATCCAACGATACCCCACACCATGAGATAAACAAGAAAAAAAGTAGCCCCACTTTACGTGTACAAGAATAATATTTTTCGTGATTTTATTTTACTACTTTGTCGGCATGATTATATATGTATATCCATGTCACAATATAGCTTTCTAGTACTAAGAACCAAGCTGCGGACGGACAGACGTTACGAACATGGTGTAACTATAAGGGTTCCTTGATGACCACGGAATCTTAAAAAAGGTTTTCTTGAAATTTCGCAATTAACAAAGTTTATGTCTGCAAATGCTAATTCTAAAATTAGCAGTTCTTCAGTTCTTCGTTTTACTTCGTTTTAACCTT
Organism: Orthosia cruda; assembly: GCA_964057195.1. NCBI lineage: Eukaryota > Metazoa > Arthropoda > Insecta > Lepidoptera > Noctuidae > Orthosia > Orthosia cruda. The sequence goes on along the minus strand of OZ059848.1, from coordinate 4,794,252 downwards.
ATCTCTTTCCTGATTAGTCTAACCGGATAACTTTTCTTTAAACTTTTAAGTGTTTCTGATCAGTCAAGTAGAATCATTGTTCTTACCATCTATCCACATGTCGAAAAATGGACGCAGCCGAGGTATTTTGAAATACTCGATTATTAGTTTTTCTTTTAAATCGCTAATTTCACTTTAAAATCGACGTATTATTTCATATTTTTTCGTGTGTGTATTAAAATCGGATTATAGGTTGTAGGTCATTAACACGACCCCGCTCCCGCACAATACCGCCTCAAATGAAGATTACTGCTCGCTATAACCGCGCCGACAGCTAGCAGGCAACCAGTTGTTCACGCGCTTACAGCTAGCAGCGAACTGTCTGTCCACGTGCCGACCGCTTTTGCCTTCTTTTTTCGTCAAGCTAGCAACTAGCTCCAAACGAGCAGACTGCATGCGTAGAGCGCGCGGGCCACACACTTGAAGCGCGTGGTAAGCATGCGGTTAGCGAGACATCAACTATCGAGTACGATGGCGGTAAGCGGCGGTGTCGTATAAGTCGGCTGCGACCTTTTAACAATATATTGATAGATTTCAACAATGATTCCAAATCCCATTATTCAGAAACTGATTATATTAATCAAGAAACAATTAAACTTCAGTGGTAAGTATTGTTTCTGAGAAAGTTGATCAACGAGAAATTTATCAACTGCAACCCGCAGGCTTTATTACGTATCTTGCAAGACCAAAACGATAGCGATTTTTGCTAAATAATTGCTCTTCAATACTTAAGTTTTAGAGATTTTGCGTTTTTTTTTTTAATAATTGCCTTTGACAAACAGCGGGCTATTAGCACACGATTGGCGTTGCTTGGCGTTACTTGGCGTCACTTGGCGTTACTAGGCGGTACTTGGCTTTACTAGGCGTTACTTGGCGTTGCTAGGCGTTACTAGGCATTATATGGCGTTACTAGACGTTACTTGGCGTTACTTTTACGTCGGTCCGTGGACGGGTGACCATTTTAACATATCGAGTTTCCTCCGTGCCTCGGAAAGCATGTTAAGCCGTTGGTCCCGGCTGTCATTTGAAGATCTTTGACAGTCGTAAAGGGTAGTCAGAAGCTTGAGATCTGACGCGAGTCTTGCCAAGGAGTACCGTGTTATTCAGTTACTGGGTTGTGGAGGTCAGATAGGCAATCGTAAGTCGCGAATCTGGTAAAATCAAAATCAAATCAATTTTTTTATTTCACATAGGCCTACATGGGCACTTATAAAACGTCGACAAAATGTGCACGGTTCGGGTTGGTCGTTTCCTATGGAGAAGAACCGGCAAGAAACTCCATGGTTACTCTTTTAAAAATGGTTTGGTTTTACAATATTTCCATGTTACAGCATTAGTACATAGATATGGGGGGACAACGTGGGCCCGAATTATGACAATAAGTCGTAAGAAACTAAAAAAAAAAAGAAAAAGATTACATAAAAAAGTTAACAAATGTTAACTAGCATCTAGAAGGCCTACAATGTTCACACATTCACAAAACAATCGGTAAAAGAATCTATACAAAGGTAAATAAAAATAAGTATAACAAGACTAAATTTAACATCGACGACGTTTTTAAACTGTCATGGTCACTAACACTTATATTAACATTATAAGCGGGATATTTACCATGTTTACTGTTTGTAGCGATGTTTCAGTTTATCCGTGACCATGGTGCTTGCAACAGCACCGAAATATCGGAAACTCGCTACAAACAGTAAACATGGTAAATATCCCGCTTATAATGTTAAATTTAACATGTTGTACAAATTTTGTTATCAGTGCTGTAACTATTCTTAGCAAAGGGCTTTAAAGATGATTGAAAACCATTGTAAAAAGTCTAATTAAAAGAAGGAAAGAAAAAATGAGATTGAGAATAGTTAGAGACATCCACATATTTGTGCCGTTTACAAGTTACCATGCTGTTAGCTGCATGCGCAGAAGGAGCTAAGGCCAAATGTTTTTATCTTCAACGTAGTCCTTAATTTTATAATATGCTTTTTTAACAAGGATACGTTTGATGTAGTTTTTGAACCTTCCATCGGTCAGTTCTATAACTGACTTTGGCAACTTGTTATAAAAGCGTATACTGTTTATAAGAAAAGACTTGCTAGTTTTCGTTAATCTGAATTTGGGTATTACAATTTCGTGCTTACTGCGTGTATTTACACAAAATACATTCCAAAATATAAAGTGAAGGTAGAGTCAGTATATCGATCTCTTTAAATTTTTCTCTGAGGGACTCGCGAGGACCCATTTTATAGTCAGTTTTTATGAACAGTGTGGTCCAAACATTAGATAAACTAAAGGCTGGAAGTAGAATATGCAACTATCTTTGGGACTTTTTGTGCGAAAGACATTTAATTATTAGAGACGAATTAGGTCTAGAGAATGATATTGTTAGATGGACTAATCGAGGGCTCGCACAAGGAGACCCAATCTCACCATTACTATTTAATATTGTTACGATGGAGGTTGCAAAAATCAATAATAATGCCACTGTACAAATATGTCAATATGCTGATGACTTTGCAATATTGACTAGCTGTAAAAAACTAAATGAGAGTGTTATCCACATGCAAACATCCATAAATATAATTATTAAAATACTACAGAACATAGGCTTAGAACTATCAGCATCAAAATCCCAATTATGTTTATTTAGTAGAGGATATAGAAGCCAACAAGTTCATATACTAGTAAATGATATGCCGTTGGAACGAGTCGATAATATCAAATACTTGGGTATGTCGTTAGACTCCTCACTCCGGTGGGGCCGACACATTAATGAACTAAATGAAAGATGCCAGAACATGTTAAATATAGTTAAAGTTCTGTCTGAGCCTGGGTGGGGAGTACATCCCATACATTTAAGACGCTTATACATAGCTTTGATAAGAAGTCGTTTTGATTATGGATGTTTTCTGTATGACAATAGTATTAAATCAAGAGTGTATAAAATAGATAAGGTCCAAAACAAAGCCATGAGAACTATAGGTGGTTTTATTAAAACGACACCTATACATGTAATGGAAAGTGAATTATGTTTGCATCCATTGTGTTTTCGGCGGATGTAATTAGCAATTAAGTTTTGTTTTAAACTTAAATCATGCGCCAATGATATTACTAATGGGTTACTGTATAGGCTTGGTGTACTTTCAACAAACAGATACTGGTTAAATAAGAAAAAACCTATGTTAAGGACGCTGTTACATTTTCGACGAACTCAAATTTAGGTATCTAGTCGCACACAGCAACATTACGCGCACGCACTCATTGAAACTACTGAGCGCTCGATTTTATACACCACTCAAATAATATTGGTCCTTGATATTATTTTTTAATTTATCGAAGTTGATTCAGGAAGGTTAGTTGGCACTTTGAATATGCATTTGGTAACTGTTACAAACCGTCGAGTCGTCGTAAAAAGTAGCTTATTATTTTTAACCGATTTTAAAAAAAGGAGGTACTCTATCTATTCGACCCGTATGTATCCGCATATTTCTTAAAAACTACTGATCCGATACTGATCGGGTTTTCGTCGATAAATGTATGTGTTTTCAGGGAAGGTTTTATTGTATAATGTATTACGATCTGATAAAGATCTTCGGAGATAGACAATGGAACTCTTCAATAACAAACATCAAATGACCTGCGATTACTGTGATCATTTTTTTGTTTTGTTTCCACCATACCCTAAATAACATCACGCTCGTACAGTTTAACAGGGTAAACAGATGTATTTAGTATACCCAATATGGGGTACCAACAAAAAACTAAAACATGAAAAATAATAACTTTCCTGTGTCGAAAAACGAAAAACAATAGGTACCGACACCGAAAAAAAAAATAGTTTTCACTTTATTGTAGTAAGTAGGTATTTTTTAAAAAAACGCTACGTGAAATAAGTACCTAAAACGAAATAATTTCCGGTCACAAGGATTAAAAAATTACTTGAACATTTTGCATTACATGGAACATATAAAATATTACTACCTAAAATTTTTGTAGCATTACATATTGAGCGGCAGTTAATGACATATTAACCAACATCCATGAAAATGACACCCATGACGAAAAGGTGTAATTTTTTTATCGGCGGCCATCTTGGGTTTTGGTCATAACCAAAGCCTATTATATTCATTACTAGTGTGGTGCATCGACACATTACATGTCGCATGCACAGCAAATATTATAATGGTCAAATAAATAATTATATATAGCAGTTGTGTACTAGTGCTCACCGAAACCAGTTGTTTTATTTACATGACTCATAACACCCAACAACACGTACACAGAAGACACACTTACATCTGGTGACCCCGATTTGAATTAACACGCGCCGCGATTTAAAGTGATTTCCTCGTGTCGTGGTAACTGCACTGCACAACCTTACCAGCCTTCCACAAGCGGATCTCACTGGTTTTGGTTTTCAAGAGGCATATAGTTACCGAAGACATGAGCACAAGTGGAAATTGTGGTGTGTTACCAGCATGCGGAGCGACGGACAGCAGTCAGGCCGAAGTCGCAGCATTAGGAATATCCTCGAAGATCCCGGATTTTTGGATAGAGATGCCCAGGGTGTGGTTCGCGCAGTTTGAGACAATGATGGCTCCCCAAAAACAGGGTGACGAAGTAAAATACGGAGTCGTACTGTCCAAGCTCCACAAAGACGCAGTAAGTCAAGTGGCCGACATAATAATGTCACCCCCCGCCACTAATAAATATGGTGCTATTAAAGAAAGACTCCTAGCCGTGTACGAAGAATCGGAGGAGCGGCAATTTCAAAAGCTGGTCAGTGAAGTGGAATTAGGCGACCAAAAACCGTCGCAACTGTTGAGACGAATGAGGGAATTGGCACGTAAGAGTCAGGTGGCCGAAAAAACCCTCCATGGTTTGTGGATATCAAGACTCCCCGATCACGTTCGAGCAGTGTTAACGGTCAGTCAAGATCAGAAACTTGACAACCTCGCCGCCATAGCAGACAAGATATTGGAAGGACGATCAGGCGAAGTGTCGGAAATATCAAGCGGACAAACACAGCTTATGGTTGAGATGGTCAACCAAATGAAGAAGCTAACCATAGAAATAGCAGCCTTGAAATCCAATGCAAATAATGGTAGACACCGTAGTTACAGGCGCAACCGAAGCCAGTCGCGCACAAGATCACACTCCAGGACGAGGATTACACCCGACAGTCCCAACTGGTTATGTAGGTATCATCATCGGTACAGGAATCGAGCTCGGAACTGTGAAAATCCATGCAATTGGAAGAAACCGTCGGAAAACTAAATTCAGCGTTGACAGAGGCGGTCGTCAGCGCTATCATACCGTCAAACCGCCTATGCGTTACCGACCGAAAAAGTGGGTATCGTTTTTTGGTAGATACAGGCGCTAACATTTCAGCCATACCTAGAAGAGGGAATCGTTTAAAAGCTGACGACACATATAAAATATACGCTGCAAACGGTACACAAATAAAAACATACGGCGACAAAACGCTGACGTTGAATCTGAATATGAGACGCCCGTACCGTTGGACTTTCATCGTAGCTGACATTACGCAACCAATACTTGGAGCCGATTTTCTAGAAAGAAACAACATTTTGGTGGATGTTCGGAATAAACGTTTGATTGATGGTACAACTGGACTTCAGAGTAACGCAAAGTTAATGAAGTCAAGCACGCCTACACTTCGGACCGTAAAATTAACCGAAGACTACGCAGACATTTTAGCAGATTTCCCGAACATTTTGAAACCTCTCGATACAGAGTCACGACCGAAGCACGGCGTTGTTCACCAAATCATCACCAATGGACATCCTGTTTACTCCAAGTCAAGACCTTTGCCAGCGGACAAATACCTAAGAGTGAAGAAGGAGATAGAACACATGCTAGAGACAGGGTTATGCAGGCCTTCCAAGAGTCCGTGGGCAAGTCCTTTGCACGTGACATCGAAGAAAAACGGCGAGTTGCGACTATGTGGTGACTACAGGAGATTGAACGCGATCACGGTACCGGACAGATACCCAATTCCGAGACTACTAGATTTCACATACCTACTACCAGGAACCAGTATTTATTCAACGATCGATTTAAAAAGGGCTTACAATCAGATTCCAGTACAAGACGTAGAAAAGACTGCAGTAATAACCCCGTTCGGTCTATTCGAATTTCCAAGAATGCCGTTTGGACTACGAAACGCAGGGCAAACCTTTGTCAGATTCCTAAACACAGTCTTAGCAGGACTTGACTTCGTATTCGTATATATAGACGATATACTAGTGGCGTCATCTTCAACCAGCGAACACCGTCGACATTTACAAGAAACGTTCAAACGGTTAGACGAACATGGCATCGCAATAAATCAAGCCAAATGCAAACTGGGCAAACAGCAAGTAGAGTTCCTCGGATATCAGATCACAAAAGATGGTATCAAACCATTACCAGACAAGGTCGAAGCAATAACCAAATACCCTATACCAAAAACCGTACAAGATTTGCGAAGATTTTTAGGCATGATCAACTTCTACCGGAACAATATACCACAAGCAGCCAAACACCAAGCTCGGTTAAACAAATACCTCATTGGATCGAAGAAAAATGACAAAACCGAAATACAATGGACTCCAGAGGCATTAGAAGCATTCGATCAATGTAAAGCAAGTCTAAGCGACGCCGTTACATTGTCTTCACCAACAACGCATTGCCCGTTATCACTAATGACAGACGCATCTCAAACGTGCGTGGGCGCCGTTTTACAACAGTATGAAAACGGAAACTGGAAGCCACTCTCCTTTTTCTCAAAGGGACTGAGTGAAACGCAGTCAAAGTACAGCACGTATGATCGGGAATTGCTAGCCATTTACATGGCAGTAACGCATTTTCAACCTTATGTCGAGGGAAGTGAGTTGATAGTTTACACCGATCATAAGCCGTTATGTCATGCTTTCACTACAAAACAAACCTGCACAAGTAAAACGATAGCCCCAAGACGGCTACGTCACCTCGAGTTCATCGCACAGTTCACGACAGACATACGTCACCTATCCGGTAACATGAACCCGGTGGCCGACGCGTTATCGCGACTCGAGCAAATAGATTGCCCCACACCTGTGGATTGGACTGAGTTAGCAGATATGCAACGCAATGACACTGAACTCACTCAGCTGTTAAAAAATTGCAACCTTAACTGGAAAACAACGACATTATCAGGAACAAGACAACTACACTGCGAAAATACAAAACCAAGTTTACGACCGTATGTGCCGAAATCACTTCGAAAACAAGTATTCGACACCATGCACAACATAACACATCCCGGAATAAGATTATCGAAGAAAATGATCTCCGAGCACTATTTCTGGCCCCGCATGAATACTGACGTCGGCATTTGGGCGAAAACATGCCAGGCATGCCAGAAAAGCAAGACACATAGGCACAACTCGGCCCCAATCGGAATTTTTCCACCCACAGCACGATTAGACCACGTGCACGTAGACATTGTCGGACCACTACCAGAATCCAACGGAAACAGATACATCGTAACAATGATCGACAGAGAAACGAGATGGCCGGAAGCTGTACCAGTAGCAGAGATAACAGCAAAAGTTGTAGCGGAAGTTCTCATAAGCACCTGGATAGCGAGATTCGGATGCCCAAACACCATAACAACGGACCAGGGACGACAGTTCGAGTCAGACTTATTTATCACTCTGACCAAGTCACTCGGTATTAAGAAGACCAGAACCACCAGTTATCATCCACAGTCAAATGGTTTGGTTGAACGCTGGCATAGATCAATGAAAACCGCGCTAGTCGCGCGCGGAAATACAACGAACTGGTCAAGCGAACTACCCATAGTGCTACTAGGATTACGAGCAGCACTACGACTGAAAGAGAATACAAGCCCAGCACAGATGTTATACGGAACTAACATACGTCTGCCAGGAATGTTTATCGAGCCGAAAACGCAAGTAACATCACCAGAGACTTTTGCACAGACACTCCAGAGGACAATGGCAAAGCTAAGCCCGTTTAGCAACAACCAACAGGCCAGCAGTCACAAATCGTACATACATCCAGACATGAAAAGCTGCGAATACGTATACGTCAGAACGGATGCTGTGAAGAAACCACTGACCCCAGCCTACGAAGGCCCATATAAAGTGTTAGAGAAGCAAGAGAAACATTTCAAAATTCAATTGCCGAAGAAAACATCAATAGTAACGGTGGACAGATTAAAACCAGCATACATTTTAATGGACGGAAAGGTAAATGAACCTTTAGAACACCAGAAAAGTAGCAGTAGCGAAGTGAACGACGACAAAAATGTTGAGCCAGCAGAAATTAATAAGACCGCACCAAACACAACACGCTCAGGCCGCGTCATACATCCGGTGGTACGATTTACAATACCGCCAGATCAACGAAAGAAAAGCACGGAATAAAGAAAAGAATAATTTCGTCCGCACAAACTACCAAACTACCGCAGCAGCAACACGCTGGTAAAGCAAGATCAAGACAATTGCAATATTCGGAAACATGGGCAGCTGGGGCTCCAAGGAAGAGATCGTGGTGGCACAAACTGCCGCTGGGTCAGGGGGATCCAGCATCTCAATGACGGAAATCTCTATGGGGGGCATTTTCATCATCGCCGTTGCAGTGCTACTGTACTGCATGTACAGAAAGTGTAGGAAGCGGTTATACAAGAACGTGACACGGCACGTCGACGCCAGGCAAACGCAACCAGCTCAGATTCCAACAGTCTCCATGCGTTTGCTGTCAGCACCCAAACGGAGGACAGGGACCACAAAACGTTTAAGACAGCAGCAATCGGGAAAAAGGAAAACAGAAGAAAAGTGTAACCGCGTAGTATTAAGTTCGTTTTTATTTTTGTTCGTGTATGGCTATATTTTGTGTAGAAAGAATACTTCTTTTGTCTTATTTTTTATGTAAACTTTTTAATTATTTTTATGTAAGTGTACTCGATTTGTTTATTTGTTTTTAAAGGGGGAAATAATGTGGTGCATCGACACATTACATGTCGCATGCACAGCAAATATTATAATGGTCAAATAAATAATTATATATAGCAGTTGTGTACTAGTGCTCACCGAAACCAGTTGTTTTATTTACATGACTCATAACACCCAACAACACGTACACAGAAGACACACTTACACTAGAAACCGTAAAAATCATGAAAATGACACCCATCACGAAAATAAGTAAAATTTTCGTCGGCGCCATCTTGTATTTTGGTTTTGACTCCGTATTCGATATAAGCGACCCCAAAATCCATGAAAATGTCACCCATGACGAAAATATGTCAAATTTTCGTCGGCGCCATTTTGTATTTTGGTTTTGACCCCGTATTCGATATAATAAGTAAATGTGATATAACATAAGATTCCAATATTACCTTTTCATTGGATAATATATTAATGTAGGTTATTTATTTTTATAATGATATAAAGTGAAAATTAAGTGTCCGCACTATTAAACTTTATTTTTAATAATGTTTGTTCCGTTCCCACAGACAAACCGTGAAAACGGTTTTGTGGGGCATAGTTTTTAAGTTAAGATATTATAAACTTGTACTTTAATAAATAAATAAATAATAATAAGCGACCCCAAAATCCATGAAAATGACATCCATGACGAAAATTTGTCATTTTTTTATCGGCGGCCATCTTGGGTTTTGGTCATAACCAAAGTCCATATTCATTACTAGAAACCCTAAAAATCATGAAAATGACACCCATCACGAAAATATGTAAAATTTTCATCGGCGCCATCTTGTATTTTGGTGTTGACCCCGTATTGGATATAAGCGACCCCAAAATCCATGAAAATGTCACCCATGACGAAAAGATGTCAAATTTTCGTCGGCGCCATCTTGTATTTTGGTTTTGACCCCGTATTCGATATAAGCGACCCCAATATCCATGAAAATGACATCCATGACGAAAAGTTGTAATTTTTTTATCGGTGGCATCTTGGGTTTTGGTTATGACCCCATATTCATTACTGGAAACCCAAAAAACCATGAAAATGACACCCATGGCGAAAATATGTTTGATTTTTGTCGGCGCCATCTTGTATTTTGGTTTTGACGCCATATTCTATATAAGCGACCCCAAAAACCATGACAATGACACCCATGTCGAAAAGCGGCCTCGTCGGCGCCATCTTGTATTTTATTTTGACCCCGTATTCGTCATACATACATACATACAAACCGGTTCAAATCATAAATCTCCTCCCACCCATCCACTTCTAACCTTCACCGCCGACAGCTTGACCTTACCCATCCAAATCCTAACCTTACTAAGAGCTGCTTAAACCCACCCATCCTTGTCTCAACCTTGTCAACAACTGCTTAACCTATCCAAATCCCGATCTTACCAAACATAATTTCTAAATCACATCCTAATAATAGGAAACTGTAACATACTTTTATTTCGGTCCGATAAAATATCAACTCCTTTCGATCACGACAAACGACTCACGCATGCACACTACAATCTTTTCTATTAATTTTATCGTATTTATTTTTTGCAAAAAAAGCGATACGCTCGTCCTTCCACGAGCGCTTCTGAGCGCGGAATGATGGGCTTCGACTGGCTTCGAGTGCAAAATGTATGAAGAAGTCGGCAAGTGTTTTTATTTTAGCTAATAATTAAAAAATATATTGATTTGGGTAAAAAATAATTCGCTGAACCTGTAAAGGACTATATATACTGCAATTTCTCATAATTTTGAAGATAAAATATCCCGTAAAATTACTTAAACTGGGACCTATTCGGACCCTACTTTTTTAATATTTTTGCGATTATTGTGATGGGCAAAACGTATTTGTGCGAAAATTTTGTATAATGTCATGCAATTTTTCTGATGCCAATCTGGAGCTGAATATATTATCCATAAATTAAGACCATGATCTTCACATCTGTGATTGCATATACATTAAAATTGTACCTGAAAAGCACTGTTATTTGTAGAAAAATGTAATAGCGTCCTTAATGACTACCCTCAATTATATTAAAGAAGAAAAAATATATTCGTCTTGCCCTCTAAATATGTATAAGTTAAATATTTGGTGTAGTTTCATTGCAATTAATAATGTAATTAGAATTAATTAAAAAAGTGTTATAAAACCTAAAATTACTTATGAAATTAATTCGTTAAGAAATGATATTTTATTAGGACTAAATGAAAAATACGGTCTATGGTATAAATTATATACAGATGGATCAAAAAGTTATATACCGATATAGGAGCAGCCTACTATGATCCAGTTACTAAAGGAAGTGAGTGTTTTAAAATAGTTTCCCCGGTATCTATTATGACGGCAGAAATATTAGCAATTTCAAAAGCTTTGTCTTACGTTGAGACGTTATCAGACACTACAAATGTAGTAATATTTACCGACAGCAAAAGTTCTCTTCAGCATCTGGCACGATGCGCCTCTGGATACAGAGGTGTATCGATTGCTTTCGATGTGATGAGGAAAATCCACTCACTTCTTTTAGATAACATCAACATAGTATTGCAGTGGATCCCGTCGCATATTGGCCTGAAGGGAAATGAAGAGGCAGATAAGTTAGCGAAAATGGCGGCAATATCGGGCTGTGAAATTTATATTTTTCCCATTAATTCGGAAATACTACCAAAATTCAAGAATTATTGTTATGATCAATGGAAAGATTACTTTAATAAGCAATCAAAACTAAAAGGAATTTGGTACAAAATTATACAAAACGAGCCTCTTCGTATCCCATGGATCATAATGTCATTGGCCGTGGTACTGTTGTAACTGCTCATCGGGTTCGTTCCGGACACATGCCGCTGAGAGCTTTTGCGTTTCCTATGCAAAAAGTTAGTTCTCCCAATTGCGAGGTGTGCGGTAAAAGAGAAGATGTGCAACATCTCTTAGTAGAGTGCGTCAGGAACGAATCTGAGAGAAATATAATTATTAAAGAACTTAATATAAATAGGTTAGACTTGGGCATATTTTGTTGTTTTTTGGCTAAGCCTCTGTCCCGTGAGGCTAAAATGATTTATTTATTAGTAAGTATTTAAAGCACTGTTTTTGTTTAGTTTATTTATTTTTGTTAGTTAACTTAAGATTAGTTTATGATGGGACTGACGTGAACTGTGTTCAAAAGTCCCTTAAAATAAAGATTTAAAAAAAAAAGCAGATTGGCATAACTTCAGTAATAAAGTTCTCCCACAAGTTGAAAATTTACTTTAACAATGTTTTTAATAACATGGTTTGTGTATTTAATGATTTGCGTTGTTCGTTTCGTAAAAAATAAAATTACTTCAAATCAAATATTTTTATTTGTAGAACATAATTATGTCAACACATGGAACAGATGTCAATATTGATAAAATGAAAACTATGTCTAGCTGTCAATGGCGTACAACTATTCTTATTATAATTTCTATTGATAATTGGTAAAAAATAATAAAACATATAAAATAAATAAATGAAATATCATTAGATTATAATTTGTCTTCCAGGTACTCATTGTCTGTATAGTAAGCTTTCTCGCCCAATAAATTAAGACAAGCCTTTTTGGAATATACCATTTGCTGTCAATATCATTTATTGTAATGGGAAACTTATTATTATAACTTGGATGCCATTCCTAAAAAGCTCTTTAAGTATAGTGCAGTCTTGTGTGGAAAAGCACATATCTCTTTATTGCGTCGTTTATTTTGTGAATACTGCTGTCTCGTAGATTTACAAACTAGGCAAAGTAAGAAGTTTATATTTCTTGAATAATGGCCTACAACCATCAGTCTTTTTTAGTTTTAACACAGCACATACACCTCTTTTCAACTTTAAACGCAATGTGTTTATCAGTGGAAAATACTTTATTCCAAAACTTAACGTTGATAAGACATACATTCTCATTCTTCAGGTGGCTACATACTGGTCAGACAAAATATGAGTTTAGTTGAGTAAAATTTGAGATTATCGACACGAAAAGAAGAAGAAGAATTGAAGGTACAATGAAATATTCAAAACAAAGAAGTTTAAATGAAGGTCAAGATTTATACAAGAGCTTTTTCTTAGTTTAACAAGAATTATAATTAATGCTAATTTATTCTAGAATGTAAGGAACTATTTACCTGCATTATTAACACTAATGTTCCAGCTTGACAATGCATTGAAACTTGAGAAACTCTATTAGAATCTTAACAGCTTTCCTCATCAAGAGGAGCAAACGCTTGCGAAACTTCATCCTAGAGCTAACGCTTCCTATGCGTAAAACGTAAGTTTACAATATGGAATTAATTTTAACTAAATATAAAGTAAACGAAGCCTATATTAAGAGTATTTATGTTATCATGTAAAGAGCGTATCTAATTAACAAAATGCTAAGTAATAAATAAATTAATTAAGGAATAATTATCGAAAATCTTTTCTTTAAATTGTGAACAAAAAAAATATTAATGATCCTATTTTCTTGTTCAGCTTATAATTCGCGGTTGGTAGGCGTACCAACAGAGATTATGTTCTAATTAGTTAAATTACTGTTGCAAACGTAATTTTGTGTTTAAATTATTAAAAGCTCTTTTCATTATTAAAATGAATATGGTTCGTTGTTGGAGGTGGTCACATCGGTTCACTTATTAATCTCCAGGTCAGGCTATTCATCGTAATTGGTAATTATACCGCGAATGGAACCACTAGAAGCTTCTTGCACTTCCGTGTTTAATTATGTGAAGTTTGTTAATCTGCGTTAAGTACGTCTTCACGCGAATGCTTTAAACATCTTGAAACCAGTGAAATCAAAACCACTTAGGTTCCGCATCTAAGCATCTCATTATATTTAATTAACCTACAGCCGTGCCGCAGTGACATCGGCGTCACATGCAGTAGATATTACAAGTCCCTGCAGACTTTAAAATGTAGCAGCTATCACTGTTTATTATTTCATTGTTTGTTTTTGTGTGATTTTCGGTTATTTGACATTGTATATTTTAATTTTATGTGTAATTTATATATTTTACCCGTATAAACGAATATATTATTATGATTGGATTTATTAAGATATTGACACGGCTGAGAAATGGGTCTGCAAATAAATCTTAAAGCAATTTCTAATAAGATTAATTCATTTTCATTAGATATATTTCGCCCGGCATCCATAAAGATCATCGGCGGACATACATGTTATATAAAAGGTCGGTGGCATACCATCATTAACCTCGTCTAAATCATTCTGCGCACTTACTACTAGTCCATATCTCTTGGGTAACAGACATATTTAAGAAAAGTAATAGATTCTCCGAATAATGTGAAACATGAACATAACTGGTTGTTTTTAGTCAATTCTCTGCATGTGATGTTAAGAACAGCATACTACCGATAGCTTCCAATATAGTTGGAAGTGACTTTATTAGACGTAAAATGTTACTCTCGGTACTGGACGCTATCTTTCCTGTCATTTGCCACACCCTTAACTTTTCTGCGTCTAACGGTCTTTTTCGATCCTCATGGAAAGATACGCAGATAATTCCTTTACCAAAAAAGTCCAATCCCTCATCCTTTTCTGAATTCCGTCCAATATCCGTGTTACCAAAGTCCTAAAACGGTTAATTCATAATCAAATAAGCACATTCCTATCCAAAAATAATCTCCTCAATCCCTTCCGGTCCGGTTTCCGTCCTGGTCACAGCACCATTACGGCTCTTCTCAACATCATGGATGGTATAAGGTCATCCATGGAAAGCAGTAATCTGATGGTCTTGGCATTGCTGGATTTGATTACTGCTTTTAATACTATAGATTTCGACGTTTTGTTTGGCATTCTATGCTCTCTTAATATATCTTCATCAGTGATCAGTGTCAATAATCACACTAAACCTAAATAATTCAAAAAAAAAGTACTAACGCAAAATCGTGGCAAGGAATGGAACGTGCAAACGGGTCATTACGCCAGCAATCTGATGATTACTTTGTGTATAAATGGTTCTAGACAATCGTGTCTTTTTGTTAACCGCAAATATGACATTGTTGGTGATGAATAAAATATGCAGCTGGCACCTGAATAAAGGATAGCGTTAAGACAAAGACAGGTAACGTATTTTAAGGTTTCAATTTTGTTTTGGTCGTAAAATACGTAACAATAACGGTATCCTCAATATGAATATGCGCTCAAGTAAAATTCCTTTTCCACAAAATGAAATAATAAATACAACCAAATTCCTGAAACCCAGTTATTTTTTTCCCTGAAGCGAATCGAAGAATCCTTTGTCACAAACAAGGACCTTTTAGAACAGACTAGTAATCTCTTACAAATTAAATTGACCCCGAAATACAAGAACGATTTCCAAATGAAATCTTTTTTATCAGTTAGCAATCCATTTCAGTTTTCCATTGTTTTCTGGGTGTAACAGGGGTCGAGCGGCTGAGACATTCGTCAGTTGACCGATCAAAGAGCCCGTGAGGGAAGCAGTTGACGGAAAAAGTGACGTAAAACTTAAAATGGTTAAAGTTTCTATGGCTGAGTTTGCAAATTCCCAAAGATGGGATAAATTTGCAAAATGAATTATATAGGGACTTATAAAGCTAGTGGAAACGATAGAACGTTACGATTTGATACCGAAATTCACTTCTAACTATAGGCAGTTACGCTTTTAAAAGCGAATTTGTATTTATTTATCGGTTTTCATTGAATTTAATGTATTTTTTTTTGCAATTGGAATTAGTTGTTTTTTTTTTCAATTTGCAGGCAATTCTGGCATTGTAAGTGACTGGGCTATATAACTGTATCATTCAATTTAATCCTTATAAAATTACAAATGTTTTAACCCCCTTTTCTGGTTGAAGTTTCTGGTAAAAAGATTGCCCAGTTGATCAGTGTGCAACCTTGACCCCTATTCCGCAGTGTTTTTTTATTTTAAGCACAATAGTTGCTGTATGGAAACAGCTTTATGTAATGAAAGTATGCCTGTTATATAGTGGGATCCCTTAATTTCGCATAATGTTTTTTTCCTAATATAAAATTAATTCAAATTTATTGTTTCAATAAAAGAGTGTTACAGTATTAAGATTCGATACTGGATCCTACAGAAAAAGAAAAAAGTAAAAGTATTATTAGTATGGGCCCCATAATATATAATAAAATACCTAACATAATTAAAAATGACACAATGAGAAGCTTTAAAAAGAAACTGACAGAATTATTAATTGTAAAATGCTACTATTCTGTAAATGAATTTCTAAATGACACTGACATATTATTTTGTACTCAATAACTTGATTTATATAATTGACATTCTTACCTAATTATGACATTGTTCCAATTTATAGTTGACATTCTTACCTAATTATGGCATTGTTCCAATTTATTAATTATATTGCTATCATATTGTACTAAGACATTTAAATTAATATATTATTATGTGAATGCACCTCATAATATCATTGCATCTCAATAAATAATTTTTGCATGCCTAATTTATGGTAGACTAGCTGACCCTCGGGGCTTCGCTCCCGTCAACTGCCTACCTACCCTGGCTACCCTGCCTACCCTGCTTACCTTGTCTATCCTGCCTACTATGCCTACCCTGCTTACCTTGTCTATCCTGCCTACTATGCCTACCCTGCCTGCCCTGCCCCTACCCTGCCTACCCTGCCTATCCTGCCTACCCTGCCTACCCTGCCTACCATGCCTGCCCTGCCTACCCTGCCCATCCTGCCTACCCTGCCTATCCTGCCTGCCCTGCCTACTCTGCTTACCATGCCTACCCTGCCTACCCTGCCTTTCCTGCCTACCCTGCCTATCCTGCCTACCCTGCCTTTCCTGCCTACCCTGCCTATCTTGCCTACCCTGCCTACCCTGCCTACTCTGCTTACCCTGCCTGCCCTGCCTAACCTGCCTATCCTGCCTATCCTGCCTACCCTGCCTATCCTGCCTACCCTGCCTACCCTGCCTACCCTGCCTACTCTGCTTACCATGCCTACCCTGCCTACTCTGCTTACCCTGCCTACTCTGCTTACCCTGCCTACTCTGCCTACCCTGCCTATTCTGCCTACCCTGCCTATCCTGCCTATCCTACCTACCCTACCTACTAATTTGTATCTATCATCAATAGTTTTCTCAGCGCACGCCAAATAATGTATTTTTCAGACAACATTTTGCTACCTTGGGTTACATTATTGCAATTTTCATAAGGATCTCTATTTTTTTTGAAAATATTTTATAGCCTATGACACTCAGGAATAATGTAGCTTTCTACCGGTGCAAGAATTTTCAAAATCGGTTCAGTAGATCCAGAGATTACCCCTTACAACGTCACAAACTCACAAACTTTACCTCTTTATAATATTAGTATAGATTGTACAAGGATCACCCATGTTTTAACTGTCACATCTTATTTACTGTACCTACAATCTATGCAAATAAACGTTTACTTTACTTTACTTTACTTTACACTAGGATACCCTGTGTCGCAGAATCCATCTATACCAATATTATAAAGAGGAATGATTTTTATTTTGTAGGTACAGGGACCTTTTTACCGACGGCGGAGCCAAAAGGAAGGGTTATGATTTTAGCAGTCTACGTATGTATGTTTGTGTTTACGTATGTTCCTCCGTAGCGCCTAAACTATTCATCCAATATTGATGAATAAGGTGTCAATCGATTCGTTATTATAGCCCTAAGGTGGTAACAGGCGTTTTCCTTGTTTTGCCGTAGTAGTGGTAGTGTACTCCGTTTCTGCACTTAGACTCCCATTTGGTCCGTTGTGCTTGGGGGCACTGGGTAATATAGCCAGCCTAGCTCCATCCAAAAGTACGGAAGCCTCCTTGGGGCTTCAAAGTTCGACTTCTTCGTCTTCAAAGACCTCACTGTTCCGAGGATTTCTTCGCGTTGAGATGCCACGGCCTCGCATCCCAATTTTTTTTTTTAGTTATTGTTCACAAAACTAATGTACAATCAAACGAGTAAAAAAATAAGAGTTACCAAGCCCTTCTCTTCATTATACGTCTCGCATGACGTAATTTTCCCTTTACAAGTACGGAGAAATGTTATATCAGCAAGAATGAACGTTTAATTTAAAAAGGTCTCCGTTTTATTATTAAAAGTACCTGAAATTGCGAAACATCATAATATTATGTTAAGTTAGACACACGTTTTATAGGTATAATTTAACACTGGTATAATAAAAGACTGTCGTTGTACGAATTTAGAAAAGCGAGGTTAAGCAAAATGTTTTTTTACATATTTGACGCTGATCCCGAATTGATGTATAATTAGTTTATGATAAATGATGAGATGATAGTTTTTCTTGACTGACTGTGACGTGGAATGACTCAACTCATTCCACGTGTTGAGGTATCGATATTGCATGATGTAAATTACATTCTGATATTGATCAAATATAGTAATACCCTATCTCCAAGAAGAGAACTCCATACATCGCAAAAATAATTATCGATATTTTGCCCAAAAACTCAACAACGAACGTTGATAAATACGAAAGCAGGCTTTAGGCGTCGTTCTCATTGGTTACATTGTGTGATTTCATATCAGGACGATATTAAACATACACATTTCTTTAGAGTGTCCAAATTGAAGCTTGCAAGTCATCGCGCGAGCACAGGAACACATTTTAACTCGTACGATCGTTAACCAATGACGAAGCCTTAGCCTCAGAAGAAAACGAGATACGTTAAAAGGAACAAAAAAAAATTCCTAAAAACCAAATAACAAAATATCACAAGATCATCAAGTCAGCAGCCTGAACCATAGCACCTTCAACATGATCAGCACGCGGCAGTGATAACGATTACTCAGGCAGCAGCAGCTTTATTATGAACCTAACGGTGTTTATCTTGTTGTAAGTTATGAGGTCATTTAAAGTTGTTTTCACGATAACAGAAATGTTAAGTTACTTAGTGAAACCCTTTAAAGTAGAAATATGCAGGTTCAGAATATAAATTTTAGAGCAAATGAGGTTTAAATGCTAAAATTAGTCTGTTGGATGATAAATTATTAACGTTTAGATAGGTACCGGTATTTTCGCTTATCGTCTGTCTGTTATAGCATACATACTAAATAATTAAATTATTTATTTATTATTCACAAAATCCACAGCTCTTCATAAATACTTTAGCACACTTATTGTGCATACTCCTTTAATAATTAATTTTGTTATGGGTAATTTAATTTTGATACTTAATTTAGTAGTTTATAACAGTCTATGTCTACAAAACGGCATGAAAGTGCATACTTCGAAGACACAAACATTGAAGGCGTCGGTTGCGCCATCTTCGATGGAGATGTCATGGCACGTCTCCGCCGAATTTAAATAGGACATGCCACTTTTTATTAAATAAAAATCTGATTGGGCAAGCATTTTCATCAGTTTAACTGAACTGAAATGAATTTACAAACAGATATCAATTTTATGGTTACTAGCTAGCGCACACAACGTAGCTGAAGCGTAGCAATAAACCTGCCACACGGTTTATCGGGTATATTCAATTGGCTATATTTTTTGTAAGGAACAGTTGATATACACGTCATGGTTTATTTCATGGGGGGATGGTAACGTGTATGAATCAAGTGTTATGATACCTATTATTCGTGGATATACTCAACTGTCAGTCAAATGGTAGGATAGTTTACTCTGACAATTCTAATATAGAGTAAAAGGTGTTTGTTTGCATATTAAATTTTCAGTTTGCCACGTAGGTACCTACTTTTTTTAGTATCCACATGTTTTTGTCAGTTTTTTACCGAATTAACTTTGTCAATTGAAATAAAAATCCTGATCCCATTCAGCGCATTTAGAATATACCAGTAAAACTGTCGATGAGTGTGGCTGTAAAACATTATATGCGAACAAATTGTTCATTTTGTCCTCTAACGCTCGGCACAGTTAAATGGAACGATTGAATAAATATAAACGATGATTTATACTGTTCGATTTAGAATAAAAGGATTTTGAAGACTGGAAAATGACTTAACCATATTTATTTTATTACTTTGTTTTCTTAAATTGATACCTAATGGAAAAAGTCTAAAATAGAAAATATAGATCTTCATTTGATCGGTGCTATGATTTCAAAATAACACCAAACAAACAACCGTTGTATTTTTTGTTACATCTTAGAACTAAAATACGAAGCCCACGCAAAGAAAAAACATACGTACCATCTTATTACATGAAACTGTTTCATTTCAGAAAACGTGTATTTGTACTTCAAAAAAGAGCTAGAGTTTCGTAGGGTCAAAGGACACTCTCGGATTAGCCGGGAAATCATTTTACCAGAATATTTAATCGAAAAGGTGTCACAGAATGTGTAACACAACAACATCTTTTAACTTTGTTACATTTTTTTGACGCAAGTAACAAGTCAGGGGCAGTTATGCGTACATGTACCGATGGCGTATCGCCGTACGTTTTGTAGTCGATGATGAAACAGGCTAGGCGGAATTAGATCATGCAATTCCATCGCACACTCCCCGAAATGCATCCGATAAAAAACTGACAGCCTTCTTACGATAAAGTTCACATCTTGTACGATATTGTGTATCCCAATCTCTTAATAGATTTCTTGCAGATTCTCTTTATTTACCAGAAAATTATGAAAAGATCAGTTTCAAATCGCATTACCATATTTAATGCATTCAATACAATGTACACCTGGGCAATGTTTGATTAAATTACTTGCAACTGGGTCGGATTAAAATAGCCTTATACAATATTAAAACTAATAAGAACAGTTTTGTTGTCATATTTTCAGATTTTATATTAAGTCTGTTATAAGATTATTACTGTTCTGTACAATGCTGATATCACTGTGGTGTATATATAAGCTATATATAAGCTAACAGCTAAGAATCATAATATGATTGCAAATGCAACAATGACATTTCAAACGTTTTAAGTTTGACCTCACTTTTATTTTCCAACTTTTTCCCTCTCGGCCGATTCCTTGCGCAATCAATTGTCGAACGAAGGTCTCGAAAAAGGCAACTTGACCCCCTGTCACACCCATACAATAATGGAAAACTGAAATGTATAGCTAACTAATAAAAATCATCTCGTTTGGAAACAACGATTCGGCGGCAAAATCGTTCTTGTATTTCAGGGTCAATTTAATTTGTAAGAGATTGCAATAGTCTGATCTAAAGGGTCCTTGTTTGAGATATAAGAAAGGAATCGCTTCAAGTAAAGAATAATGAAATTTCAGGAATAGAAAATATGCTACATGAGCTCATAAGGTTAACATTATTGTTGTATATTTTTATGATCAAATCCAAATTTACAACATTATTGATCTCATTATTTCTGAATATCCGCAAATATCGCAGAATTCTGCAAAATCTGCGGGATTTAAAATATCAAGTTGGTACTAGAATAAATAAAAGCGGTGAGATTATGTAGAAGCTAACAGAAGCTGTGATACAAAGACGTGAACTAACGGAACACATAGCATCTTAAGCTGGACAATTGTGTTCCGCATCGGTTGTACTTGACTCTGTTGTAGCTTGTTTTAGAGTACTGTCTAGAAACACTTTTGGTCTTGGTAAAGCAATGGGGCTCTATAAAATGGCTTCTATCTGGTTTCCAGGGTTTAGGATTTCAGCCCTCGGTGTTACGTTCAAATACGACAATAATACGATCCAGACATGAATGCAATAACACACCTGTGCACTTTGCTTCTGATATTTTACTATGGACTATCTAAGTATTTCATGATTTTAGTCAAACGTGTCCATCTTAACTATAACTAACTTTTTCTTCTTCGATAACCAGATGTTACCAGATTTAAGATAAATAAACAATTGGAATAACCGAGGTCATTGAACAGATACTTATAATGCGTAAATGAATTAATAATATTTGTTTAGTCCTCCATAAATTCAGCTAATTATGCCAATCGAAACTGTTACAGGTTTTACTCCAATTCAATAAATTAAATCAAACCTGATTGTAATTTGTGCCACATGTTAAATTTAGTCTTGTAATTATTATTTTTTTACCTTTGTATAGATTCTTTTACCGTTTATTTTGTGAATGTGTGAACATTGTAGGCCTTCTAGATGTTAGTTAACATTTGTTAACTTTTTTATATATTATATAATCTTCTTTTTTAGTTTCTTACGACTTATTGTCGAGACTACGTTGTCCCCCCATAGTACTAATGCTGTAACATAGAAATATTGTAAAATCAAACCATTTTTTAAAAGAGTAACCATGGAGTTTCTTACCGGTTCTTCTCCATAGGAAACGACCAACCCGAACAGTGCACTTTTTGTCGAGGTTTTATAAGTGCCCATGTAGGCCTATATGAAATAAAAAAACACTGGCAGGGTTAAGACAAATCGCTTGACGTAAGAATCATCAAAATCGGCCAACGCGTTTGGTCTCTAGAAAGCCACATAAGAACACACAGTCGGGTAAAAAATCGCCTCGTCCGACACGTGCAGAATTTAACAAAATACGTGCTGGACGTGGAATTAAGAACACCGGCCCGTGTAAATGTGCGACACATGTGTAACACGTGTGACATGCGTGTTATTTGCAATACTTGTGACATGTGAAACATAAGCGAAAGTTGCGACACAAGCAACTAGCACGTGCACGTATTATCTATAGTACGAATTCTATCTTGGTACACTTCATGCTCTACGAGCGGCTACAAACATAGCAAGGTATCAGCTAGCTATCCTGCCTGTCGAGAAACCAATTATTGCAGGAAAAGCTCTGTTTATTGCGTTCCCTTATTGCTGGTTTATTTGAAGGTCCGTAATTACGCGGGCTTCTCTCTGCAGACGTGATGTGAAATCGAATTATTATGGGCTAGGCTACGAATTAGAATTCGTAGCCTCTGGCCTTTAGCAATTTATCCGTTTGTTAGCTTTTATTTCTAGACATAGAATGTATAATACCAGCGCGCGAATAGCTTGTAAGTTTGATCTTGATTTCAAATCGCAAGAATATTAAAGTTATATCTATTGTCTCTACTAGTTTCTCTAGTTCCGGGTGATTATCCACATTATTTACAATTAGGTAAGTAGGTATTGTTTTGCCAATAGACCAGACCGATTTCTTTGAACAGATAATAAATTGCTCATAACAATGCCGAGACGAGACGATCAATAATTTTAAATCGCACTCGCAATAATTGACCCATTGTTGGTACCAATGGGATCATTTTGGTGTCGACTCATCATCCTTAGCAACAACCGAACCGTGACGTAAAAAACTAATCGATTTGCGAGACTATAAATTGAATGATCGCGATAAATCATCGTGCTTAAAAAACATTTAGGTACTTCAAATGTGACATAAAAAACTAACAGAGGCTTTTTCTCTGACATTTTTTATTGACTTGTGAATTAAGTACCTATAGTTACACTCAAGGACTAAAATGTAGAACAATATCAATACAGTACCACTAATATATCACATATCTATGCAAACATCACATTTTTCACAACCATGGAGCTATTCCCATAAAAAAGAAAGTGCGGAAATCAAAGAGTACCTAATTTTATTAAAAAAGACGCCTGTCGTTCATCACAAGTGCTAAATAAATGCAGAACTAAGGGCAGGCGATTGATAAATAGATCATCAATAACCTAGTAACGGCATGATATTGAACATTGCCTTGAGATAAGCACCAGATAGACTTTTAAACTAGAACAGTCCTAATCATCTTGAAAGCTACAGCGAAAAGTGTTCTTATAAAGATTTCGTTTTCATTCTTACTTAATTTTGAAAAACACTAAGACGTGTTTATTCATAATCTACCTACCAAGAAAATAACTCTACATTGGCCCTATTTATTATATGTATTGATGTATACATCAATACATATAATAAATAGGGCCAATGCCCATAAAAGGGCTATCTATGTCTAAAGCACCTACTACTACTGTTTTTATGTCATTTGTAAAATTTAATAACAAAAGTTACAGTTATTTTGTTGGATTCGGTTTCTCAATGATATTGTTTATTAATTTGTCTATTATATATATTTTTCTACTTGTTTTTTAATTTAGTTGCACCTGCAATTTTTATCTCTTACACCCTAAGGTCTACTGATAAATGATCTTTTTTATTTGGATAAAGTGCTAATCCAGATGTTTTTTTTTGGAAAAGTAACTACAACTTTAGAAGATTGTGTGAAAAATTAAATTGTTAGTGATAAATTTTAGGTGACCCAAACTTATTGACTACCTGAAAATGAGGGCATGACAGTGAAAACTTATTATAGCGATAGTTATGAAATATTGTGTTAGGCAAAAAGATTTTTTCAGTCAATTGTAATAACATTTCGTTTGCTCAGTAAGCAGTTTGTTAGCTTTTCAATTTGGTTCAGTAAGTTCGTAAACATAGAGGCGGCGCGAGGTGACGATGAAATTCTATTTTAATAATTGGTTCTTGGATGGTTACCTGATTATTTTATGTACTTTTCTTACTAGAAAGTGTTCAGAGTCGCGGAGAGCTAACGGAATATGTAATATATCAACGATGTTAAGAAAATAGCGATGCGAAAAAAGGGAAATTATAAAACAAAATATTCACATGGCTTGAAATAGGGGTTATTGTCTCGAGCCCGAAATCTGCTATTCCTCGTCCTAGTTCCTAATGTTTTCAGTAGCTTAAAGATTACTTCTTCATCAAGGCATGTCTTTTACCCGACTACGGCGAAGCCAAAAGGAAGGGTTATGATTATTAAGAATGATGATGACAACATTGTCATAGGCCAGTCAATAGTTATGCAAAGCAACACATATTAGCTTACTAGAACAATATAACACATTGTAACTCTGTTGTACTTTGTTGTGTTGTATTGTTTGGTTTGCTCTCAATCCGTGTAAATACTCGTGTGGGAAGCTTCGTAACCTATAGGAGCTTGTTACATGACTCAAACAAACCTTTACCAACTACAGCAAACCTTTATTGGTTCACATGCGTATTACTAATTAAATTATGCAAATCAACATTTTCAATTTTCTCTTTAGAACTTGATACTTACCTAAAGTCAAGTTGTATCAACCATTTACTACAGCAGCGATGCGTATTTATAATAACGATTTTTTACAACACTCATATTTGTTCCAACTTGAACAATTTGTTGTTCATCGTCAAGGCCGCAGATCAAGCGCATGCTATTTGCACGAATTCGGGGGAGCTTAGTTTTTTATACGACTCCTTTACCCATGACTATATCAGTTTGAGTGGCAATGAACTTGCAAAAGGTTCATAGTACCCAGATGCTCTTGAAATATAGAATAATAAATCGTGCGGTGATGATCGCCTTAAAAAAGACAAATGCTCGCTTCACGTGTCAGCGCGTTAAGTTGCGAGCGCTAAGTGTCGGTACGCATGGTAGAGGGAAAACCCACCCTGATTTCCACTTTCACAGCATCAAAGCTTCAGTACTCCGGCCGCTGCCGTAGTGAGTGGACGTGTGCTCTGTGTCAGTTGTTCTCGTGATCTCAAGTGCGAATGCGATGTCGAGTGTTAACGTGTGGCAATAAAGTGTAGAGTGAGTGATACACTGGAATGTTCTTTGTTCATCAGGAGTAAAGAACGCTAGTTATTAAAATGTAAGTCAATTTGTTCTCCAAGATACAGGATTTTATTATGTGTAAAGCCATGCCCATTTTTGTAATGAAAACACTAATGTTAAAACAAAAGGATTATGCAAAAGTAAATTATAACTTATATACTATTTAATAATTAAATTTCATATTTTGAACTGACAAACTACTTTGTAGCCTGAAATCATAAATTACAAAATATGCTCACGATTGGCCGAAGATAAAGAAATAGAATGGAAAAATATGGGAAAGATTCAGAAGACCCAGCACTGGGACGACAAAGGTAAAATAAGAATGAAAAAATGTTCAGTAACCTGATAAACTAGATCCTCATTTATTAAAATCACGATACTGTCTAGCGATTGATTAGCACCTTCTTTAGTCAAATTTTCAATTTCAGTTCCTAAAGAACTTGCAGATTTTTATAAATGAGGTCCAAGTCTCTGTTGTTAATTTTCCAATTTAAAAAAAAATATCATGCAAAGACATTTGCTTATACAAACCTACTTATTTATAACTTCGATAAAATTAATCCGTATCCGTGAAATTTCGGTTCCGAAGTTACCGTAGTACTTCTTGTAGGGAAGCTTAATCAAAAGTCAAATCATAATTCAGAACATTTTGAACTGGGAGCTCTAATCACGGACACGGATCGGATGAAGTGAGTAACCAAGTCCGTGTTCATTCACAATCTACCTACCAAGAATATAAAAAAAAAACAATATTCAAGACCTAAACAATTAGTATATAATTATATATTGTCCACTTGATTAAACACATAACAAAAGTCAGTGATTTATATATTTATGAAGCGAAAGGTCGAGTCAACACGCTTCTAAAAAAAATCAAACGTAGTCAATTTTTTGACTCCCAATAAGCCATCTTCTTTTGATACGCGTTTGTGTATAAGTAGGTATCTAAGTTATGTTTTACTTTATACTTTTATTACAAAATCAAATAAGCAAATCAACGTATTCAAGTAACTACATACCTATTTATGATTTTTGTGAATGAATACAATACCGTACAAGATGTCCAGCCACTGATATTTTATGAGCAATATCTATAGTAATAAATCCCAAAACGTTTGCGATTGACCACTACCTATACATTTTGGTGTCAAACCCATTAATTACATTTAGAACTTTTTGGTAATTGTTACCTATCGTTACAGCTCGTACTTGTTGTAATCCGAAGTGTTTTAGATCTATCAATAATAGAGATTTATTTTCTGATGCAAGTGCCACAGAATCTGCTTGGGCCTCTCCAAGAAATAATAATAGTACCGTTGATTGTATTGGATATGTTTCCAGAAGCATGATATTATAGGAAACTTGTTCAATTATACATTGAATACCTTTTATTGCGCTGAATAAAAATTGATGCGCAATAGTATCTATCATACTATTAAATATTTGATTAAAGGCAGTAAGTCACGTTATTTTAACAGAAATAAAAACTAGTAAAATGCTTTCGTTTTCTAGATTACAGTGGTATAAACAGACACATTTGCAATGGCCTTTGCTTATCATGAACAGACACTAGACATTAATAATCTGCGAACCTTGACAATGTGCTAGCAGCTCTGGACACAACACATCTATGGTGTTGGAACGCGTGCAATGCTTGTTTCGTTAGATTATTGTTGTTACTGTTCCGAACAGAGCAGTCGTGAGATGCAGACAGTGCTATGTTACGGAACAAACGACACTTTTTATGTTCAACTGATGATTGATCATTCGTGCTGAACGATGTTGATATTATTATACAGTTGTAGAACGGCATTGTCGTGAGCGTAGGTAGGTTAGTAAGTGGATTGTACTCAAAAATATATGATGTATTCGTATAGCGTCATAACACTTACTGTAAGGACGACTTTGTCGAGTCATCGAGTGCTTTGCAATTCATTACTAGCTATACATCTAGCATAATCTCAAATAAACCATGTATCGCGCAATGAAATGCCACGTTTAATAATTGTTAACTACCTCAACTATAGATACGCTCAATTAAGAAGATTGATTGCAATTATCATTATTGTTCTCTGTAATCTTGGCCGCCCTGAAGTTGGCTACAATGGCTGCGCAGTAGTAAATCTCATACAAAAATAGCACCTGCTTGCTGGGTGAGGGATAGATGTGTGTCGTGAATGTTTAAGGTTTTGTGAGAAGATGGATGAAAAATAGATTATAATTGTATATTTTTTGTACATATTGACTTCTGTAAGTATTCTTTTGCGGTTGCTATTTTCTGTATTTTTGTTTTAAATACCTATTTCTTCTATGTTTTGTTATCTCTTGTGTTTTATTTTAATTAATGTGATTACCGATCTTTTTGGGTTCCCCGAAGCGTTGGGCAGACGTGTATCTGTAGCACACGGTCATTTCTCCAGTTATGTTTAAGAACCATGTAGTTTTGGGCGAGCCTATTACCTTGCCATCAACAGGACACAAATCCAGGGCTTCAAAATTCAAATTCAGATAAATAATATATAATTATCATCATCATCATATTAGCCGAAGGGCGTCCACTGCTGGACATAGACCTCCCCAAGCGTCGCCACATTGATCAGTCACGCGCCCAGTGTATCCTATCCTATATATATATATATATATTATAATTATTCTATTTGCTCAGAGGTGCTCTTGCGCTACCACTAGAGTGACATAGTTGTCAACATCGTAAATACAAAGTTGAAATCAGTCTTTCCTACAGATAGCACTCTACATACAATATTTTTTGAAGGGAAACTGTAGATCTCGTATTTGTTCAGTCAGAGTTAGTAATATAAATTTATCACGTTTTCGGATCCCCAGGAGTGTACTACATTATTGGGGAAAGAGTGTTAGTATTAACAGCTCGAACTCTCACCCGTTTGTGGTTATTAATCCCTTGGTAATGGTTAGGTAATAAATACACCGGGGTTCTGTGTTTGAGCTAGGTAAAATAAACATAAAACAATATTTAAACAAAAAATATAATTTTTAAATTGATATTATATGAAAATATGCGGAAGACAGAACGGAAATAAACATTCCGTTCACTGGCGGAAGATGCGACGCACGCCGGACCGGTCTATGTAGCGACACTTAGGGAAGTTCTATGTACAGCAGTGGACGCCTTTTGGCTCAAATGATAATGGTGATGTTCATGAAAATATGCGTAAGCGTTAGGTTTTGACTCATTTCGGTCTTTGTAACTTCTAAAGAAATAAAACGACGGGTATCTATGGCTAAAGATGCTATGACTCGCTTGCAGAACATCTGGAAAAATCGTAGAATAAGTTATAAAACCAAAGCTCGTTTAGTCAGAGCATTAATTTTCCCCATTTTCCTCTATGGAGCTGGGACGTAGACAATCCGAGCAAGGGAAAGACAGAGGGTAGACGCATTCGAAATGTATTGCTGGAGGCGGATGCTCCAAATACCATGGACAGCCAAACGTACAAATGTGTCTATCCTTTCCCAACTCGATATCAAGACCAGATTGTCTACAGTATGCCTACAACGTATTTTGATCCATTTCCGTCACTTAATCGAAGGGGAGATAGAAGTCTAGAAAAACTGGTCATTGTTGGCAATATCGAAGGGAAAGGAGCATGAGGCCGGTCGCCAACACGATGGTCGGACCAAGTGAAAGACCGTCCTCAAGCAAATTTCAGCAGATTGTGATGGCAATTTTGGACCGAAATCGATGGAGGCAGAATGTCCGCTTAAAGGGGTCCAGGGACCGATTAAAGAAGAAAACTTCTAAAGTCTTCATCACGTAAGTAATTACTGAAAATTTAAATAACGGATGTGTGTGACATTAAGGATGACTGGTTTATTTGCATCATCATATTATTGCTAATAAAACAAGATATGCGAAGTTCAAGTCTTCATTGAAGTATTGATAATGTGCCAATTATGCAAGTATGCATTGAATACGCCCCTACACATCTACTGATACATATTACATACTGATAAATAGGCTCAAATTTTTCTTATCTTAGATCAGGACTTAGAAAAAACGAGATAAAATCTAAAAGATTTTTAAAAGAATCTACGATAAGCAACATACCATACGTGTTCTGCTTACTTGTTAAGGTAGGTATTAATAAACAGACTATCCTACTTATCGATTCTAGGAACCATGAATCAATAGACACTAGACAGCCTTGTCTAATGTTTCCTGGTCTACGCCGACTTACAATGCTTCGATCAAGGCCTTCATTTAAAAAAGTGTTGATAGATAGATACCTACCGAATACCAGTATTTTTGTTCATTGTTCCGGGACAGATGCAATAACCTCTTTTAAGCTCAGGTTCAAATATTCTTGTATTATACAAGTAGGTAACTCGAGTAGTGTGCGCTGGTTGATAGTGACGTCGTGTAACAGTTGATACGACACCCACCTGAATTACTGCCGTATACCAGCGGTAGTAATGCAGGTGGTAAAATTTTCACTCTATCATCCATGCAGCTGAGATCTTTTAAGTTTTTATGTTGAAAAATGAATTGGTAGGTTTATTTATCGCGTATTTCGGGTTTAAAGTATCATCATGCTTTCATATTTTGACAGCTTGACCCAGAAGTAAGATATAGGTGGCACTTAAGGTAGACATTGAGGAATTTCAAATAATATCTGGTATCTCACTTAATCGCTTACAAGAATAGTGTGATAGATAACTATTCATTAATACTTACACTAACATTTCAATACATTGTCGAAAGTGAATCTACTTCACCTGATTATAATACTACGTCGTTTATTTACAAATTAATGTCATAAGTAATTTGTTTACGTTTGGTGTTGATTACACTATTTACATTTATTAATGATAGTAATCGACCACGTGTAAATTATATTTTGCTGTAGTTTGTCATGCGGTAGTTTGTTTATTTTGTTGATTGCAATCATACAATTATCGGAAGCACTCACACACAAGCATGGCATTTGCCAAGATAGTGCCTAAATATACCTTTACGTTAAGCTAAAGAAAAAGCCAAACTAAAAAAAGTAAGAAAGAAAAAGTTCAGGTGAATGACTTTCCATTATGTGTTTGTGTTACGATTGTCTTCCAGTAAAGGGACAAGTTCGGTAGTTACTGGTGCTCCAAGTTCGATAATGTTATATGTCTTTACTAAGCAATCCAAAGAATAAATAAACTAAGCATATTAAATAATGAGAGTCACCATCTAATTTAACTTAGTTTGTCTATAAACATTGACAATATAATCATCTACAATCAGATAAGTATGATTAAGCTCTCACAGTTAGTCGCCGCGTCGTGTGAACATGAGTGACACATGATTATAATTGGATTTTGGAATATATTTGCGTTTAGGGACGTGCAAATCTACAAACGTGTGGGTGCAACACGAAGTGATAAACGAATGAAGTGCTAATGTGCGACTGAACTATGTAGATGAAACATCTCTTACCTAGTCAGAACGCATCATGACATGTTTTAAATCTTCTCCAGACAGAGAAGAGTTCTCGTAGAATCGTTTAGTGGTCGCACTCCATTGTTGTAGTAACTTGTGTTTCACACAGAGTCTAACGCTTTTTTATGTATTTAAAAAAAAAAAATTGGTTAAAATAAATTGCACTAGATGGCCTGATAAGCTTCAATTTGTTATTGAGTTTTGTGAAATATTAAGATTTTCTAGAGACGATCATAAAAAATGTATGTTCTTGATATATTAACTCTCCTTAGCACAAAATTAAGGCATATTGGGCTCTTAATTCACATTTCCTAGATTATTTGAATGGAGCATTAAAAATTGATTGCAGAGGCCTGATTTTTTAAATTTGTTTTCAAACACATTTTGGTACAATCACACTGTAAAAACTTGCAAAAAATATCTATAAAACAAATAAAAAGAATTGACGCACCGAGTAAATCCTTTTACTTGCAAGTCGCTAACACCATCCATATACGTGGAGCGGAACTGAACGTGATCGATGTTTTTAGAAAAATAATCAGTTTAATCAGATGAAAAACGCTAGTAAGGTCGACGGCACGGTTTCTTTGTATGGGATGAGGCATCTGTATGCTACTGTTATATTATCTGTGGATTTGTATAAAAATTAAAATCCTTAAAGTTTATAACCGAAAATTGCGTAGCTTTGTGTTAAATAAATTGGGTATTTAAACACAATATCATACAGTAAATTCGAAATGTCTGTCGCCAATTTATTCAGCAAAATGAAGCGTATTATACTACAATCAGAATCTCTATTTGTTTAGGCATCCATTATGATTGTTGAACTAATCTACATTTTCGCATTCAGTCGGTTTTGGTCAGAGAGCAAATTAATTGGTAAGGATAGCAAATACGAGCGGGATTGCTAAATTCAGATTTTAAGCTTTCGAAGCGTTAAGGTTTTTGAACAAACTTACGAAGTTTAAAAAAGATTGGAACGCTTGCTAATAAGTGCACATCAGTTTGCCTATAGGAAACACATTGCGCGCAAAATATTCTCTGAGAATTGTTAATTGTGATCTGAAATTATTACTTCGCTGTTATTAGTAGGCGCAAACTATGTGCCGTCACGTCAGGCGCAAGCATTATCCAATCGCGGAAACCAATTACTAAGTGTTTAAGTAGACTTATCACGCCACAGAAGTTGCTTCAAGTTTAAAACAGCTGACAGCTCTCGTGTTAAGCCGCGTACGCACGTACGAACAAATTTGTTGCGTTACATGATACGCAACAACTTGGTTCGCACGTGCGTACCACTATCGAACATCGAACACTCTGTTCGTCAAACATGTTCGCGGCGATCCTTGTAGTGTGTTCTGTATGGACGGTGTTCGAAGAGCTTTAATAACTTCACTTCCAACGGCGCCGTCATGGCTACTAAGATAGAGTTCACGACTGTTGTTCGCGAACTCGACTCGAACTATGTTTGCGTTCGTGTTCGAATATGCCGTCCATACGTACGAACCAAATGTTCGGGTCTGGTGTTTGTGTTCGCTATGTTCGTGTTCGTACGTGCGTACGCGCCTTTAGATATTAGACAGACGTGTAGTTGGAACACGTCGGTGGTTTGAGAAATCTTTCGGGAGAAGGTTATCTACATAGAATATGTTTAGTTATGTAATCCTTAACTAGTTAATCGTCCATGTGATAAATATAATAGATATTGACTTGAAGGTTCAACTAAAGTATGAAGATGTCTACATAATTTTCCCTGCGTCCTAAAGGCATTTGACCTTGACATCTATAAAAGCCGTTAGGACGCTTTTATTTTCTCGAGTCGCCGCGAACAAATTTCCTCTGGACATTCTCTCACGACCACCTGAAGGTTAACTACGATCTACCTAGCCAGACTCAGGTGGGGAGCCAATTTAATTAATAAGATCAGACTTCACTAAACTGACCTTGGTTAATTAATGAGCCTACCAGGGACTTTCTTTGAGAAATATCTGAAGTAATTTTATGACCACGTTTTATAATTAAAAAAATCAACACATCAAAAGCAAGTTTGCAGAAATTATAACATACAAATATAAACAAACTAACCATTTCGAAAACCTTAACTTTCAATCTCATTTAAAACGAAGAATATTCGATCATATCTTAAATGCAATAGTATTGAGAACAGTTTTCAGCTACGTAAAGTCTATTCTGTTTAATAAAGCAGTAATGCCAGTAATTAAACAAAAAAAGATAAGCCATCGAAGCAAATAGCAGCCTAATTGCATAAGTGAATTCGGCAAGGCAAAGAGTTTGACCGCCATCAATCGACAAATCAGATAGACGGAAATCCACATCTCGACTTTTGTCTCGCATTGATCGTGTCAAACCCTTTGTCTTGCAGTATTCACTTACGGAATTAGGCTGCAGGTAAATTAACGCGGCTATGTATGAAATATCATTTGGTCGTAAACGTCAGTGTGCCACGTTTAACTGATGACATGATTGTACTCGTATAATATTTATGACATAGTGCATGTAGGTCGGTATCATCTATTAAATAAAATACGAGAGAATTTTACGAGTGGTTCACAATGTTCTTCAGAACATAAAGCAGCGGCCACTGTCAGTACTCTGAGTGTAATTGTTGCATTCACGTGTTGCAGTATTTATAAACATTACTACTGTTTTCACCTTGACCAACGTAGTGGGTACTGGAAATAGTATACGGCTGTAGCAATAGGTATGAATTATTTATTTGTATCACAGTCCACTGCTTAATAAATTATTTTATGTGATCTTAATTAGATGTGTATTATCTTTACACCCTGTCTCCTCATTACCAGACGCACAGCGTGCGGTACATGGTGGACATCCCACCCATACGCAGTAAACGTTTTGGGGACACTTTCATTATGCGTACAGCTAAGGAGTGGAATTCCCTGCCGGAGTCTGTTTCCCGATAGCTACAATCTAGGGGTCTTTAAGTCAAGAGTGAATAGGTTTTTCTAGGCAAGGGTGCTTCACCGTAGACCACATCATCGCTTACCATCAGGTGAGATAGTGGTCAAGCGCAAGCCTATAGAGGATAAAAAAAAAACATAGAGTCGTGTGGTAGATACTGAAAGTGTGTACCGGACTTTTTACTGTATGTAAGTTTTGCTGGATTGGTGGTCATATAGCTAGGTTTTCAAACTATATGTGTTTGGAAGCGAAATACTATTATATCGCCGAAAAAATTAAAGGCGTATTATATAACCTGCTGGCAAGTTTATATTTATTTGCATTACCAGAAATGTTTTGCTTCAGAAGTCAGCAAAATGATGTTATTGGCCATAAATCTGTCAATATTATAAACCTTTACCTGTAGGGATCCTCTGTCATTTTGTGTATTATTGGGCATTTTCGGTTTATCAGTTTGTACGGACGGTGTTGTATGTTCGGTATCCATTTCCGCAATACGGGTCTAACGTTTTTTCAGTTCCGATTGTAACCGATAACCGCTATCTAGACAAGACTGGATTGTGGTTGTTTATAACTAATGAGCCTGCTGGAGATTGCGAGACAATAAATACTAACTTTATACACTTATTTTTTACTTTGATCCTCTGAATACATACAATTACCGTTATATAAAAGGGATTATCAGTTGTAATAAACTCAAAATATTTATGTAGGTATGTGAACATTGATGCTTAGAGAAATACTTAGGATCGTAAATAAACTCCGCATATTTGTTAAGGTTGTTTATCGAGGCAAAAACTTATGTGTTTAATATCTACGTAGGTACTTGCACTGCCATGGCTATGTACTCGTACCTATGTACGTACATAGTATGTTTATAAGAACAATAGATGTGATGGGAATACGTTGCTATTGTATTATTCAGCGAGACAGTATTATAATGAGACAAGTTGGCGTAAACATGATGACCGTTATTACAATGTTTTGTTTTATATGAGCGAGTTATTTCATGAATTATTCTGTTATTATTTACATCGCTACCTGCCAGGACTCCTGCTCGTTTATAGAGTTAAGTTTTTCCAAAAACTGTGAGTCATATGTTAAGACAATAGTTACTTTTATCTATACATATATAAGTCACTACAGATGACGGAATCAGTCATGCACATATCAATAAGCTGACTACTCGTTCTGAAAGGATTTTCCTCAAAGGACGTAAACAGCTCTGTTTATTTTCGATAACCATTTACAGAAACAGCAAATGCAATCGAAATTATCATTGGATTGTTATTATTCCAACGAAACAATTCAATCCTTACAAACGCAGAATAAGCCGGTAATCTGCGATAAATTGAACGTAATTCCATGAAATGAGCCTCGAGCAACACAGGGCCACGTTATGCGTTATTGTGATTATGGAAATTAAGAGAAAATCTCGTTAAATAGGTAGCATGCTAACCATGAAACAAAAAAATCAACACACGTAGCTAACTTAGGAAAACGGTAATGTAAACAGCTGGTACAAGACGAGATTGGTGCGGTGGAGCTCGGACCGAAGGCTTCAGGCGACGGAATACATTATGCAGTGAGCGTTAAGTACTGCTGCTTGCGAGGAACAAGTAAATGTTATTTAGTACGCCATCATATGAATACTACAGGGTTAAGTGTCTGTGTTCCCCGATAGCTACAACCTAAGGGTATTTAGGTCAAGAGTAAAAACTTGAAGTGAAATACTTTACTTCACTGTCAACCGTATCATAGCTTACCATCAAGTGGAAAAAACATGATCATAAAACTACTGATGAAAAATATCTACGAACATATCGAATTGATGGCAGTAATCAATCTCATTTTATATTTTGCGAAACAAAACAAATTATTACTTTTCTTTAAGTAAATAAAATGTATTTAATATTATTTCAATATTTTCCAATAATAAACACACATGTTGCTTCTGACGCGCTAAGCTTAGCACGTGTGTGAAGTTAGCTTCTCTCTCACAAATAAACAACACATATATCATGCATAGTTCTACAGTTCTTCATAAGTTTTAACAATTTTACCGTAGATTTTACTATCAAAATCGCATTTTGAAAAAAAAAATATGCTTACTTCGCAAAACATATCATGGCATCTCATCGAATTTCTCAAAGTTGAACTTATTGGAGTTGGAAACAAAAGAGTTGTAGCACAATGTTTCGTTTTAATAAAATTATATTTGTTTGTTTTCTTTTCAAGTTGAAGTAAACAACTTGGACTTAATTGGAATATATTTAAATAGAAACTACATATTTTATAAGATTTAAAATTTTGTACTTCTCAAAATATTTGAAGTACCTATTTATATGAAATTAGTTTGTAAACCCTGTTACAAACTAATTTCATTTTGTTCAAAAATATAATTTGTATCTAACTTTATATTACGATTCAATTCTTATCACATTATAGGCCTATAGAATTTAAAGTTCAAAACACATGTAATGAAGTCATCAAGTAGGTACCGAACACTAACAGTAGAGGGAGACACTCAGTTGTGACAACTGACACATATCGTGTACATCGAATTCGTGTCATTACCATATCTACCCGCATTTGAACATCGAGCATTTGAAATGTCGCTGAATGTGTTCCCTTCTTCATAATTTTGGCAACTATCATGAGTTGCAAAATTCACTCTATGGTTTTAGGAAAAGTGTGCAAATTGTCTCTGTATGATAACATAGGTATTAAAAAATGGTGAGGCATGTCAATTGTTTACAGATTTTAAATTGCGTCAAGGGAATCAACCTCGTGGATTTTCCAAGTACTTAGATAATTGGTTAACGTCCAAAAGTTTCACCTAGTTGCACATTTACATATGACATTCACACGGCTCCTAACACATTACGTTCGTGACCCTTTGGCTGATGACGACGGTTGACGGCTCGAGCACTCTGCTCTCCTCTTACCGGGTGATGCTTTATGTAATCATAATTAATCCAAACAGATTTAGCTGTGTTCCTACGTAATCCGAATTAAGTTAGGATGAATTTTATGGTTTTAGGTTTAATAACTTGTACCTGCAAAATTATGATCTTGACTCTAGCTCGGATATAAGTTGGGTCAAACATTTTTTTTATGAATAACATAAATAAGTGGCAACTCAGCTTTCGTATTTCACAAACGTCGTTTATTTGTTTGTAGTACGGTATCCTCAAAGGGCAATGTAGAGGGCTCGGCTATTCCTTGCGTGATCGAATCAGAAATGTAGACATCCGCAACCCTGGTTGGGTTATCAACATACCCCGAAGAATTACCAAACTTAAGTGGCAGTGGGCAGGGCACATTGCTCGCAGAATGGATGGCCGACGGGGCAGAAAAGTTCTGGAGTGGCGACCGCGAACCGGAAGACGATGCGTTGGAAGGCCTCCCACCAGGTGGACCGATCACCTGGTGAAGGTTGCGGGGATCCGCTGGTTGCGGGACGCACGGGACCAGTGAATGTGGCGACGCTTTGGGGTAGGCCTAAGTCCAACAGTGGACTTCTTTTGGCTGTTGTAATGATTATGATAATTTACGGTATCCAGCTATGAAACTATATGGACCACATATAAGTTTAGTGGAACATACCTTCCGGTATACAAAGTTAAGGATAGTAAACTGTTATTATTTGAATCCTTAAAACGATTTTTCTTTGGTGCCTAACCCTTAACTCTGACAGATGTTTCACAAACAGTCGTTACGGATAGTTAGAAGCCAGAAAATCTGACCAGCCTTGTCAAGGCGAATCGTATTGCCTAGGTACAGGGTTGTGTAGAAGTCGTGGTCTTGAGGTCGTGGGTTCAAATCCGGGCAAGTACCAATGTGACTTTTTCAAATTCATATGTAGGTACTTTCTACCTTTATCTTGAACATCACAGGCAAAGATGAAGGCAAACATCGTGAGGAAAC
Source organism: Orthosia cruda (assembly GCA_964057195.1). NCBI lineage: Eukaryota > Metazoa > Arthropoda > Insecta > Lepidoptera > Noctuidae > Orthosia > Orthosia cruda. The sequence goes on along the minus strand of OZ059848.1, from coordinate 4,756,333 downwards.
CAGGACTTATATAGTTAATGTAACTTTGTAATAGCCAAGTCCGAAGCCTGTAGGGTTTCCAGAGGCGGCTCAATTAATTCTGAAACCAGAGGATGCCACATCCTCACAAGATAAAGAAAGAAGACTGGGTTGTGGAGGTCGGATAGGCAGCTCACTCCATGTAAAATACGTGTAAACAGCTGAAGCTGCTTTGACTGGAAGCCAACTCCAATAAAGTTTAGAGAAAAGGCTTGCACAGAATAAAACACTGACAATATTAAAAGTAACTTAAGTTTCTTACGAGAAAGTTTCTCTGGGGATGGATCTGATAAAATACCAGCTTGATGCACTAGAGTCGATCGAAAAGCAGCCCAAAAGGCTCATCGGCAATGTGGCACTGGTCAAGTCAAGGCTCCAGAGCCTTGAACATCGTTGCCAAGTTGCCAGCTTTTCGGTTACATTTCGGGAAGTTCGCGATGCAGTTGCGCTATGCGTACTGCTCATGAGTGGAATTCCTTGCCGGAGTCTGTATTTTCCGATAGCTACAATCTAAGGGTTTTTTAGTGAACAGGTTATTTCTAGGCTAGCGTGTTTCACCGTCGACCACATAGACAATATAAAAAATAAAAGATTTACCGTGAGAAAAAGTCTGCTAAACGTTGTTACTGGAGCCTGTTTTGTACACTCATTCTATTAGCAGCGCGGTACTAGTGCAGAACATAATTACAGCTATTTTGCCTCTATTTATTACCTCCCTTCGAGAACTTTATGCAAATCTATGGGGAGGTGGCAACCATTGAAAATGCTGAACAAAGTTTTGTACAGCGGAATTTTTAACTATCGTTTTTCGAACTTAATTTGTGCTAGTTACGATAACTTTAAACGGCTTATTAAACACGTAAAATAGTGAGACTGTTTGCTGAGAGTATCCTTTAGTACTTGTATTTTTTTTTGTTATAAAAACGTTGCCACACACTAGGAATTTCTTCCTGTATCGTGGGTGCGTTTACAAACATATAAACTCACATACACAACACCCAGAGCCGGAACAACTATCTGTGTCTATCTATTTAAATTGCTAAATAAGCTTTCCAGCAACACCCAGTGCTTTTTCATTACTTTTACTCACTCGTACTCTTTTTATGTACTCATACCCATTGACAAAGCACTGTTTTTATGAGCAGCCTCCTTCATACAATACAGACTAATCGTCATCACAGGCAGCGGTGTATGAGTCTTTGGTCAGCTGACAACAACACAACTGCGGTGATGTCACATTGCAGATTGGACGGACGCCAGGCGTAACATATTTATAGAGATACTATTCTACTACACGTTATTTTGATCGCGTTTAATTTACTATTGTAAACAAAGAATGAATGCAAATTAAATTTCGTTGACAAATTGTCACTCTGGTAACATTGCAGAATATGTGTCCCGTGCAAAAGCTGTAAAACATTTTCACACAACGTAGCTATCTGCGGTGATAGATGACATACAGCGTCATTACACGGTATCAATAAAATTCAAATGTGCGGGTTTTGTAACGATATGCAAATTGTAGCTCGTGCTCGTGACCATCGCGCCGATCACCGAGTGCTGGGTCAGCAGAATGTGCGCTGTTTATATCGCACTGCTGGGACACGTGCCCATAAACGGGACGCGGTGAGTGTCAATTGCTTTTTTGCTCATCCACGTGTAAGATTTACGACACAAGGCGTCAATGTTAACTTTAAAACTTTCGCCTTTTATAATTAAAAAACAATATTATCACGGGAATTAACACGATGATTTCGATTATTTATTTTACCTGGGTGAAACAGATAAATAAATAATCCAAATCATCGCGTTAATTCCCGCGATATATTTTCAAGGCATCAATGTGTTGAATATACACATTTTATGCGCAAATAAAAGGTTGTCCATATTGCCGAATCGGATAAAAACAATGGTAATTTCTATTGTGTATGCAAATTGACACTTGAAGAACTAATATTAAAGGTTTCTTTACATTTTCAAAAGTCCGTATTCCTGAATATGTTCTTCGTATGCTAATTAAAAGAAACTTAAAATCAATTCAAGTTCAATTTACTAAGTCCCAAGAACAATACAACTTAGATTTGTTATTGTTAAATTATTTCAGTGACATTTAAGAAATTTGTCAGACTTTCCCAATACTTTAGGGAAATCTGTAATAATAACTTCAGTTCAGTTACGTACACGTTGTGATAATAATCATAATAATTTCGTATTTGATCAATAATAGAATGTCAGAGATGACAATTATATACGTAGTTCTACTGAGCTTTAATTTGCATTTCGCAGTTCAGGAATTTAATAAAATTTGTTCTACAGATGTATTGTCAGAATAATTCTTCGTATTAAGTATATGAACTCTCTTGTAGATAGAAGAATGTTAATGAACATTTTAGAAACTATTAAAGCACTCATTTGTTTTCAGTGAACTATTCTACAAATTTTACAGTGGAAGGTTTTGGTTGTGATCGAAATAGAAACGGTTTAGTGATGCAAATAAAACGGCTTCGTGCAGGTTAGGTAAAATCTTTACTTGAGCATTGATAACGTTATTTTAAATAAAAAAATCTATGTAAATATTCAAATTCTCCTTACATAATACCTTTTTGTGTATTTTACTTTTATCTGTAGTCTATGCAAAACTGTGCATTTCATTTACACATTTTTTTTATTCAAATGAATATATTTATTGCATAGTGAAATACAAAGGCACTGGACGTATTTTTATTAAAGTAAAATTATTCTAGTCTCTTTATACCTCTATTATTATATTCTAGAACTCATATTTCGAAAGCAATATCTATTTAAACAACAGGTGTATGCTCAATTTTAATGTAATCGTATTTGATTTCGAATACGTAAAAACAAATTAATTAAAGCCGCAACGAACGATCATATTTTAATTACTGCTTATGGTCATGTATATGAACAGCTTTGTCCAGGTAGACAAAATCAATTCACAAAAAAGTTGTATCAAAAGTTGTGTTGTGTATTGTATGTTGTTCAAAAGTTGTATCTCCCATACAAATTTTAATCAGCTGACGACAACTTTGTCGGGAATTGACTATGACATCCATAGCAGTTTTTAAAATATGATCGCACCTTTCCATGTATTATCTGTGACGAAGCCTTTTGATTTCTAAATTGAAAACACACCATCTGCCCATTTACCTTTAATTATTTCATTTTATACCACGGACCAAAATGCCCATAATCAACAGCTTGCGCGCGGTCTTTACCCCAACCTATCTAATTTTCCCGAAACAAAATTAAGGCTGTAACATCAGCACACGCTTCGCTGCGTCGTCGTCAAGCCACACCGTCTGGAGAATCGTATCGTACCACTGCCTCCTCCTAGTGAATAAATGAAATTACTATTATTGTTCACGTCGTGCTATTTAACGTGGATTTACTAGTTAATTGACCTTCGTGACAAATTGCTAAACTAATTGTACAATAACGTAGAATTTTCTGTTAAATCTTTCTGTTTTTATGATTCAGTTTTAATAATCTAAAATTACGTGTGTTGTTCCTATTAAGTAATAATTTAATATAAGGCCAATTAGGACAAAATGTAGTCTATTGATTGTGTATAAATACCACTTAAAGAAATAGCGTAGAATAAATTCAAAGTACAATTCCGTGTCTCTAACGAGACGCTATTGCTCCCCGAGGCAGAGGAACGTTCAAATAACTAACGAAGTAATTCACTGCATCTATTTCTTCATTAAAATTTCCTACCTTTTACAGAACCTTTGCAGAAGCCTGCAATTGTACGTTTGTTTAGCAAAATGAGATGGCGAACAAAAGTAATTGGGCAACCTCTATACTAGTATATGCTATGGCTGTATACTATATGAATGGTGTTAAAAATGTAATGCTACTTTTCGACTTTCTTTCGATTCCCACGAGAAATAACCCTCCCGCAAAGTACTTATAATTGTCTAATATCAACATTGCCTCTTCATTATCATTAAATACACAGATTTTGCGTTCCCCAAATTAAATTGTCGAGTGAGAAATGGTTCCGGAAGAGTATCGGATTAAATTGATCCAAGTTTAAAATTGAGTTTGTTATAAAATTATATTCATATTTATTTCAATTTAAATAATTCTAGGTTGTAAGTTGTGAATCTGTCGTTGATTGCTGAGCGGTTTTTGTTCCACTTTTCATTGTGTAAATAAATGAAAAGTGATGCATGAAGATCAAATCACATAAAAGCAATTGTTTGGTTTAATACGAGTACTATTACTCGTAAATTGGAACACTTTCTAAATAATGGAAAATAGTTTATTAGATCAAGAATTTACATTAATTTTATTGCAAATATAAATGTACATCTGTATATTTCTTCTTGTGTCATTTTAAATTCCTTTGACTTGTTTAATCCACTGAATCCAAAAATAAAATTAATACTGATCCACTTAATTATTTGGATTTACCCACCTATATTACCACAAAATCAATACATGAGTTGTGAGACTATTATATAGGATGTAAAGTTAGACTACATTGTTATTAAGTGTGCGACTAATCCTATCGTTTTTGAAAAGTTTCCCGATCATAATGGACGCAAACTCTGTTCTGAGTTGATAAATATTTTCACATAGGATTCTTGTAAAGCATCATTCATTTTCAAAACAAAAAATACTGTGAGGATAGATGGATCTCCTTTTCCGCACTCAGATTCCGATTTGGTCCATTGTGCGTGTAGGCCTCCTGTCTGTGAGAGGGAATGGGCCGTAATTCATCACGCGGGCCCAGTGCGGGTTGGTGGATGTCACATGTTTTCGAACTTTTAGTTCTAAGACATGCCGTTTTTCTCACGATGTTTTTCTTCACCGTTTTGAGAGTTGTGGTAATAAAATAATTCACAAATAAACCGCGAGGTTCCGAACCCTCGACCTCGAACTTGTAAGTCACAGCCTTAACAACTGGGCCAACACTGCTCTTAAAAAAACTGATTTGGCATGTGCTAACGATAGCATTGTTTTTATTATTTTATTAGTAGTTCATTTTGATGATACGGAAAACAGAAACGAAGTAAAATAATAAGTTACTTCAATTTTTAATTTGTAAGTTCCCAAAGTCGTTAATATCTTTTGGTTAGGTGCCAAATGGCAAGTAACGTTATTGTGATCTTGGCAACTAAGGACAGAGTTTTTAGAGTTCAGACTAGCTCACAATCACACATTTTCCATTTCGAGCCCGTTTGTAAAACAATTGCTTGGTCCTTATTTTCATTTTATATACATTTAAAACACATATTTGGTCGATCGTCCGAAACTACTGGAAGGACAGAGGAATTATTATTAAGGTTTTATTTATGGCTCAAATGTTGATCTGAAATTGATTTCACTTCTAATGAAGTAAAGGGCAACGAAATAATTACTTGTACCGTTCATTAAAGTGATTCGATACATGTTTAACAAGAGTTTGTAATAACTTTCTGATAACTTTCAGTTTTTGAAGGGTCACTTATGACTGTGTTTGGCAAGAAATTTAGAAATTATGTGTCATATTTACGATGTTTCACCATTTTTCAACATGTGGGCAAAACACAATTTGTCATCATTACTTTCTCGGCGACTGTCGTCTAATTTTACAAAAAATATTTCACGTATTTCTACAAAAATTTAAGTTGTAAAGAAACAATATGTCTCATTCGAAAATTCATATGAAAGACTTTTAACGCTTAATACTGGAACAAGATAAATGAGGAGGGTTAGCAATTTATATGTTTATTGCAAACTTCGACGTTTTTTGATATAGCGCAGTCTCATAAATTAAAATATTTTCTAAATTTGTTTACTAGTTTTGTAAATTCATAGTTCGTTAATAAAACAATTTAACAGAAATGTCACATATGCCGACATCAACCAGGAAACTACTCTGCCGTTAGTTGTAGTCGATGTTTGATGCTGGCAAGTTTAATAAGTTTCTTAATTAGACGTCAACCACACTGGAGACTGTTGCGGCATTTACCTAAGAACAAGCAATCTTACTAATATTATAAATGTGAAAGCTTGGATGGATATATGTGTGCATGTATGTTTGTTAATCAATCACGCCAGAACGGCTGAATGGATCTGGATGAAATTTGGCACAGATGTGGAGTCAGGAATAGCACAGAGGATTTCTTATCCCGGGAATGTGTTCCTTCGGGATAATTTTCGGCTTTCGCGCGGGCAAACCCGCAGGCAGTAGCTAAAAAAAATTGTTCGTACTTAGGGTTTCGCTGCCGGTAACTAACAGGACGAGGGATTACTGAATCAAAACCCGATATAAACCAACATCTGGGGTACCCAAATCAATATTTTCAAACTTGTAAAATCGCAAAGGCCTTAAATTACTTAGTAAAGCTTTTACCTATCACTGTGATTTTGAAAAGAACCCCTTTACTATCTACCATATAGTGTAACTAGTTCGTAAACAATAGATTCTCCATGGATTCCCATGGAAAATCCGAATAGTTTCCCTGTGTGAGAATGTGTTCGAATCAAAATGTTGGTCCATTTTTGTGCCTCTGGGTTACTGCTGAAAACTATTACAGTTAACTATTTCGGACGGCATAGTAACGGAATGTTAGTGTTCGTTTAACACCTTTTGTGACCCACATCGGTTTTTCTTTTTATTTTAGCTTTTCATAGGTTTTCGATCTGGTACTTAATTATATTAGTACCAGGAAGTATTGTATTTTGAGAATCGCTCTGTTGCCATGTACAAATCAATTTAATGGAACGCATCAGAGAAGTTGGTAAATATAATTAATCATATCTTGTCGTTCAGATATAGATAGTAACATGTTTGACCGCATTGCAATGTTATACATATTATGAAAGATACCCGCACTACTTCTCGGCTGGCAATGTTCCAGTCTGTGGCTGTACCTAATTGGAAGTGTAAAACTGAACGTCTGGCTAAATTTGGCATTTTGTTATTAGGTTAATATTGAATACCTTGCCCAGTACAAAAAATTAAAACGGAATTTTTAACGTAATACTTACTTTAGCATAGTACGGTAGAATGGGGTGGTAAAAGGGGTACAACCAGAATTATCTTAATGAAAGTTGTCCCTATGTCGGTGGGTAGTTATGTATGTATGTGGGTATCTTATTTCGAAACAAAGCTCCTTTCGAAGATATGGATATAATATATAAGTTACTCTAGAGTATGAGCTAACTAGTTTTAATTGGAAAAATGCCGTAATTAACTAAAACAATTAATAAAAAGCAATTGAGCCTCGCGTAGATCTGCGTTGCCGGCAGACAGAGGTTAAGGATTTTTAAGTTTTTAAAGTCGCCGAAAGTACCCTCAACACCAGACTAAAGATTTCTCAACTCAAAGAATCACGAATATACTACGAACAGCTTTTGACTGACTTAAGTGCAACTTTGCCTTGCAGCCTATGTAGATATTTTTCTCAATGAGATATGTATGAATATAAATTATGATAGTTCTTAGTGACCTTCCGTAATTTTGTTGATTAAGACTTTGTGTAGATCATATATTAACATACATACATAAAATTCAATTTATGTGTGAGCTTTCTATTTCGCAACAGGTGAAGCCACTTAGTTCCTTAAGAACTAGCTCAGTTTGTAGGTTCCTGGAACACGCTATTTATTGCTAAAGCCTCGCCTTACAAGAGGTCGAAATTAAAAGCGAGAGTTTCCACGTAAACTACCGCGAAAGGGGTATAAAGAGGGTGACACACTGTCTCAGTGTCTGTATGAAAGAATTTGTGTAACCTATTGCAGTGCAGTAAAATTGCATAGTAATAATGCAATTTGCGAGAGTTCCCCAACATTATAATGGCAGTTTATTTATTTCGAAGAAATGACGGCAACCCAATTGAATATATCAAACCGTATCATGTATTGTGTAAGCGATGTTACTGAACTGAGCTGTGAAATTTTAACTAATTTTGTACTTACGTCTAAATTTAATTTTGCCACTTACTCTAAAAATAATGGATAGGTTTTTGTGCACGTATCTACTTCTGACCGGTTGTATTAACAGTCTTTTGTGAGGTAAATTTTGGCCTGTTGGTGATTTTATCGAGTTATAATATTATCGTCTATTTTCCAAATTTTAAATTTTTGAAAGCCCTTTGCTAAGTTTTCATTTTCCATGTTGTCTCCAAATATTTTGATTACCGAGCCTACAAACTTGGATTCAGTGAAACTGAAGCACTTTGTGCAGCTAGGATGTGCCCTTTTTTGGACGAAAAGCGAGGACAACACGTAGAAGTTGACAAAAAAGGAATCCCGCCTACGACGGGTACAAATCGTCAATCACTTGTAGTAAGGCTTTTAAATTGTTCTTTTTATTATCCTATAACGGTTCAGAACGACTCTGCTCCATTAATAACAGTGAAGAGACAGCTCTCGACTGCACGGCGGAGGACAGTTAACACTTCATTATATTCAATAAAGACGCGATTTTGAGTCTTTCCTTTCTTCAATAAAATTTAGCTATTTGAAAGGTTGGTGACCGAGGTTGATGTCACAGATTCCACATATATTTTATGAGACTAATGTTTTTATAGCTCCGTATACTAACGTTACACTAATGTTTGTCTCTGAATTGTTTTGTAAAAATACTATTAATTAGGTACGTAGTGCTATAGGGATGACGACCAAAAAAAATATGTTTAGTCCGTCAGTTAGATTTCCAAAAAATATTGGACACGTATTTTTTTCTTTTAAACGATAGCAAATAAATATGACGATACAACGCGTTATAATATCGCGTCATGCATTGGTACACTTTTGACATAGAAGTTACGTCACAAGCCCCCACTCCCTTACTTTGATGCGTTTTATCTTGGTGATTTATTATTGATTTAAAAAAGCATAAATACGTGTTCAATATTTTTTGAAAATTTAACCGGCGGACTAGATAGAATTTGCCGTTCCATACCCCGTCATAATCCCTATTTATTCCTTCGAATTAGTTGTAAATTGTTACTTTTGGTCCAGGAAAATAACTGCAATTAGAGGCCAATCTACGAATAAAATCCTAGTTGAGTACTTTCCCCGGAATTATGAGAGTAGTAATGTTGAAAGTCCATAAAAATCGCAAAGGACCAAAAAAAATCATCACCGTCATCGTTTCAGCTGAAAGAAATCCACTGCTGGACATAGGCCTCCCACAGGCGTCGCCACATTGACCGATCCCGTGCGTCTTGCATCCAGCGGATTCCCGCAACCTTAACCAGGTCATCGGTCCACCTAGTGGGAGGCCTTCCACCGCATCGTCTTCCGGTTCGCGGTTGCCAGTCATGAACTTTTCGGCTCAATTGGCCATCCGTTCTGCGTGTAATATAACCTGCCCACTTCCACTTAAGTTTCACAATTTTTCGGGCTATGTCGTTAACTTTGTGTGTCCTGCGTATATCCTCTTTTCTCATTCGATCACACAAGGAAACAGCACAGCAAGCATAGCACTCTTCATTGCCCTTTCGGTGACTTGAAGCTTTCTGATGAGGTCCAATGTGAGCCAACGTCTTGGTCCCATAGGTAATCACTGGCAACATACACAGGTCATAGACTTTTGTCTTGAGACACTGCCGTAAATTGGGAAAATACCATACAACTTCGCGAACGGCACCCAGCAGAGTCGGACCCGACGTTTGAACTCTTTCTCGAAGTTAGACCTTTTTTCTATACTCTTCGGTCTTCTGTATAACCTGCCACAGTGTATGTGTGTCGCCTACGGTGCTAAAGCCTTTTCGACGTCCGGTTTTTTCAGGAGGCTGGAAATCGTCAAACATGCACGTGAGACTATTCGTGAGGACTCTTGAAAACAGCTTGTAGAAATGGCTAAGAAGTGAGCAGTTAAATGCAACGAATAATTCAGTTGTATTTTCTTGTAGGTATTTTTGTGCTATTTATGTATTGTGTTATTTAATAATGTTTTTTATTGTTTCAGGTAAGAGGCAACTCACGATATATGTGCTTTATACCATAAGTTAGACAGCAAGTTATTTTACGCTTTATACTTAGAAATACATGAATGAAAAGTTATGACATAAACCACCAGCCAATGAAGTGTGCAGATCTTTATTATAAATTATTGTTTAATTGCTTTCTGTGCTATTAAAGCTCAACGAACATTACTCTCACCAAACGTTTTTTGCATCGATCCGATAGTTTTATGAAGATCAGAACATGTAGGCTTTGGCAACGTGAGTCTGTTGGGCCTATTCCAAGAACCGTCAACTTTTTCTCCCTTAATAATAAACCGGTGTTTAAATTAAATTAATCTTATCTTACACCCATTTCTTGCGTCGTGTTCCTCATTACTGAGGTTTGTGATTCTGACAGGAGATCAACTTTTCTTTGATGATGTTTCTCCATCTATGTCTATCCTTGGCGTCGTGAAGTACATCCTGCGGCTTTGTTTTCAGCGTTGCGCGGATTTGGTCTGACCATCTAATCTGTCTAATAGTTTCGGCCTCTTGCTATTATTATACAAAAGAAGATGCAGAAACTCGCTGAAAAATTGCCTTAAAAAGATGTATTTAAAGGAAAATAATCCGCAAACTTTTGGACTTCCCCTCGTATCTTTAATTATTTCAATCATCCAAAATTTGCACAGTGTAACTGTCTTTTTTACATGCTCCAGGTTATTTTGCTTTGTCGAAGAACCTTTCAGGCGATTAGTTTTATAGAACCCGCAGTAAAAATTGTAATGGCGGACCGGTTTCCATCTTTGGCAAGTGTCCAATGTCGTGGGAGCAATAATACGGACAATGGCAGTAGTGATGATGCTAAGGACTCCCTTTTACGCACTTGGCCTCCTATTTGGTATTTTATACGTGGGGATCGTAGCTAAATTAGCCAGCCTAGCTCCTCCCAAAAGCTCAGAAGTTTCTTGGGAACTTCACAGGCGTCGCGGAATGACCTCACTGTTCCGAGGATTTCTTCATGTTGAGAAGCCACGGCCTCGCATTTCAGGCTGACGTGGGTGGCTGATTCTTTGACTTTAAAGCAGCCATGGGTGCTGTTTGTGGCACTATGTCAAAAAGACATTTGTGAGGGGGTTATTGCCCGTAATTGTTCCTATAATTATTCTAAGGTAATGTCTACTTCTACTCTAGATTGCTGCTTCACCTGAGCAGGGCTGGGCAGATACCGTCCATCCCTGCTGCCTTGTAACGAAGGAAGGTGTTTTTTGTCTTTATTGACTACTTATATCGGTATTGCCCAATCTAAGATGCTCATGGCCCTTCCCCTGTGTGGTTCCTAACATTGCTGTGAATGGCAGACCTGGGAAGTGGATACTTAGAAGTAGTTTGCTTGTTTCCGTGTCCTTTGTTGTGTAGGTGGTTTTTCAGGCATCCTATGAAAGATCTGTCTCTTGAGCAGGACAGGTTAAAAATCTTTTTTCTTAATATTCCCTCGTATTTTGTGATTTATTTTCTAGAAAATTGAGAGAAAGATAAATATATGTGAAAAATTGATAAATAGATGACTTTTATATCACAGAGAAAAACAGGAGCTACGAATAATTTAACACATTGTGTGATTGAATAATAATCATAATAATGAAATAATTTATCCTGTCATGATTTGTTTACTTAAAATAAGACTCAAGTACCTTTGTTTGGTACTGTGTGGAGTCAAGTGTCGGTATTGTGTCAATATGGTTTATGGAGCGACAGAGATCGTTCGGATAATGGCCGCAACACATACCGGCCTAGGAACTGCTCGGTATTTCCTTTTAAGCCCAGAGTAATACTTGGTACCTTGGTGATACTAATTGACTCGTTAACGAATAAACTGTCTAGAATCTACGGGTGATATTTTTATAGTTTATCCGTATCCCCAATTCTCTGCCTACGACTATAATCTGACACATGTATGTCACTAATTATGTCAAATCACGATCTTATATGCCTGGACCTGACATATAAAATTTTAGCTGACAGTTATGTACATAAAAACGGGCTGAAAGCTGGCTGAAAGGTTTGAGCAGCCAACGAACATTTCTCCGACAGAGGGTTCCAATATGCGTTTCCACAGTCGACTGATCTAAAATCGTTAGTTACAAGGATTTTGCTCGCTTTTTGAATAAATGGGATTTGCATCGTTACACGCCAAGTTTCGTCACGAAACATCTAGTGCCTAATGGATAGGCTCTGGATAACGTTTGCTAATTGAATTCGCTAATATATAGACATGCTAAAGTTCAGGTGTACTATTTTTTGGTTTCTAAATACCGTTCTAAAAAAATATGTCTCGGGGTACATTAGCACTTGCAAAACCTAAAATATCTCTGTCATTCGCAGACCAAAAAGAATCAAACTAACTCATCAAAACAGTTGCTCATAAATATGTTCAGTAGTAGTAAATGGCTGCGTGTGATAAATTAAAGTGGATAGTGTGTAGCGAGGTGTTTATCCAAATGTCAGCCGTAGAGCTGAAGATATAACTTGAATATATGCGTTCAGAAATGTATCGTAAAATCAATATTATTTTATTTTAATATCAATTTTATTCGATTTTTCACGCGCCCCACAGCTCACATAATAGATGAAAATCAGTTTTCTTTTATCCAATTAAGTATTGGAATAGAAAGCTATTACTTCAAAAAGACCCATTCAATAAAACTTCCCAAACCACTGCAACTCCTGAAAGCCAGAATCAACAGTGGCGACCACCAGAAAAGCGCCGAGGCAATTAAGTTCGACTATGTTCCGGAGAAACAATTTAACTGTCTTGGATCCCGCAATGAATGTATATAGGTATATATATATATATTGTACTTATGTATGTATGTATATTTATTGTATATTATTCTAAAATTGTACACTGGACTACTTCTCTTCTTCCTTTTTTTAAACTCTCTCTATCACTCTAAGGTTTGCTGGTAGAAAACTCTTCTTAGAGTTAAGCTCGCCTTTGTACATCAACTTTATAACCACTCATGTTGTATATGTAATTGTTTTTTTGTGTACAATAAAGAATTAAGAATTAAGAATGAAATTAATCAGAAAATAATAAAGGAGGAGTAGGAAAAAAGTAAACATTTCCATTTCCCTCCATATCAAGCAGGAGACAGAACAAAGAAGGCCAATAGGCACAAAGGGTCGTTTACAACTGGGATAAGCCTAGTTGCCTAGCACCACGGATAAAAATTTGCATATTTGCTAGCGCTATATTTGTTTCCAATAATAGGTATCGCAAAAACGCTTGAACGCCGGTCCGTATAGTAAACAACTCCTGATGCAAATAAAAAAATATTACTTTTTTATTTCACATAGGCCTACATGGGCACTTATGAAACGTCGACAAAAGATGCACAGTTCACGGTACGTTGGTCGTAACCTATGGAGAAGAACCGGCAAGAAACGCCATGGTTACTCTTTAAAAAAATGGTTTGGTTTTACAATATTACTATGTTACAGCATTAGTACTATGCGGGACAACATAGGCCCGACAATAAGTCGTAAGAAACTAAAAAAAGAAAGATTATATAATATATAAAAAAGTTTACAAATGTTAACTAACATCTAGAAGGCCTACAATGTGCACACATTCACAAAATAATAGAGATGCAACCTGCACATTAAGCAACATAATATTGCGTTCATTCTGCCAAAGAATACAGTCCCACAAGCTATGATGTGCAGATTGTACATATTCGCAGTCAGATGTTGAACACATAGAGGCCAGGCAACGAGCTTGAAGGAAATATTATACTTTAAAAGTTACCATGCCCTTTGAGAAATTGGACGACACAGTGATCCATCTCCAGCCACGTCCTGGCCAGCCGCACGTGAACGGGTAAAAATAATTGGTGGCGGTATCAGCCCTTGATTGAATTATCTCACCTACATTGCCATTCGGACAAAAGTTCCTCACAGACATCAATATGTGGTTTAAATAATCTAGAGATTTTCTCACGGACACTACGCGTTAAAAAGTCCGCGTCCATGGTCTCTCGTGCGGAATAGTACATTGCAGCAGTCGACTATGCTTTGTGTAAGAATATCAAAGCCAAACGCTGACTCTTAAATAATTTATGTCGTACATTGCCAACCCCTATTGTGGGCTATCAGCCCAAACAGGCGCCCCACAGCACGTACAACCCAAGTAAGTAGCCCCATAAATAGTCTTTAAAGTAAATAAAGACAGACCTCACGTAGATTTAGATATTCTCGTTAAGGCATAGAAGTTCTTTTTTGCTTTATCACCGACTATTTTGAGAGGAATTTTGCGTTTTTAGATAATATTTTAATGTTATCTATAAATTTATCTCTAACACTAGACTAAGACTAGACTAACTTACCACAGTGTCTCAAGACGAAAGTCTATGACCAGTGTGTGTTGCCAGTGATGACTTATGGCTCTGAGACGTGGTCGCTTACAATGGGCCTCATCAGAAAGTTTACAGTCACCCAAAGGGCAATGGAGAGGGCTATGCTCGGAGTTTCCTTACGTGATCGAATCAGAAATGTAGAGATCCGCAAGAGAACCAGGGTTACCGACATATCCCGGAGAATTGCCAAACTTAAGTGGCAGTGGGCAGGGCACATTGCTCGCAGAACGGATGGCCGATGGGGCAGAAAGGTTCTGGAGTGGCGACCGCGAACCGGAAGACGGGGTTATTTGACAAAAAAAAGCGGACAATATTCAACAAGATCAAAGTACAGTATCTTCGCAAATTGGATGTACTTGAGGGTACCTAGATAAATTAAGAACCTAAAAATACCCACATTAAAAATTTAAAAAAATGTTGTGTGTCATTATTTTGCCTATCAATTGAACGGTTGCAAACGGTCACGTAACAATCATTGAGTTTAACGATTTTTTATCGCGCAATTTTGGTTGTTATTAACTAAACAAAGTCTTGTGAAGTGATATTCATTATGGATATTAATGAAGCAGGTATTCATTATTCGTTTTATTTTATTTGTTTTGATGTAGTATTAGTTTGCATAAAGATATGAACAATTATTTAGACTGCATAAAAACGTAGTAAGATTTTACAACAAACATATACATAATAGTGTTTTTGTTATGTCTCAGGGCGTCTCACGGCATTTCTTGTTTTTTTTATAACAAGATTAACTATTCTACTATTGAAAACATAGAAATTTAGGTGCCTAAATCTGCCTATCATATTTTTTTTCGTATTATTTTGTTAATACTATTTTTACAAAACAAAGTTATATTATTCACTTGATATTGAAAACTTGACAATACACGAGTTTTTCTTTAGCAGGTAGTTCTGGAAATAATGTTATTACGCGGGAATACTTATTTAAATTGATGAAAAAAAGTACAGAAGTAGAATTTGGAAAGAAATTGGACTCTGTGGAGAAAGATATTGTAAGTAAGCCGACTTTCCCCGAGGAACAAAAACAACAGTTTCTGCACAAATTTTCTGCCATTAAGTCAGAAATGAAGACCAGATGGGTTGCTGCGAGTAGGACAGAAAAGGTTTTCTTGAAAAAAAATCACCGTTGGCTTCAAGGTACCGTAGAAATACCTACGGGATCAAGTAGAAATTCGGGTCGTCCATCGAAAACATTTAGTGATTTATGTGATCGCAGTAAAAGGCGAAGAGTTGAGAGCCTTAAAGATGAGGGTGACTCTCAACAACTCTTATATGCGAGTCAAATGAAGCTTCGAGAATGTGGTTATCCACAGGCTGCAAAAGTGGTCAAAGATATCAGTAAAAGTCGAACCCGAGGATCTACACGATCGATTTATTATTATATTATTATTATATATATTATTATTATATATATTATTATTATTCCGTTTATTTAACTTTGTACACACTTTATATTTACATTTTTAAATATTTCTTTATAAAAAACAAATCATTAAAAAAAACATTTAAAAATATAACAAAAATGGTTGTCCACCGGTGTCGGGAGCAGGGTCCAAGCTACCGGTGGTTAGGCCACCAGAGACAGGAACCTCCTCACAATGCGAGCCGTATCGAGGAGTACTGCCTTCTGTATCAGGCCCTTGATCCAACCGTGCAGTGACAGCCTCGACAGATGGTCGTCGAGGCTCTTGGCCATCAGGCCGTTGGCCGTAATGACAATCGGCACAATGATCGCCGAGTCCACATTCCACATGTCGACAACCTCGTGTGCTAAGTCGAGATACTTGATTTGTTTCTCTTTCTCAGCTTTCACGAGGTTCTCGTCATGCGGAATGGTGACATCGATTATCATTGTGCGGCGCGCTAATCGGTCTATCACCACTATATCTGGCTTATTAGCAACAATAGTCCTATCAGTGATGATAGACCGATCCCAGTACAACGTGACATGGTCATTTTCGAGAACTGGGTCGGGCACATACTTGTAATACGGTACCTCCGATTCCACTAGATTGTACTTCAAAGCAAGTTGCTGGTGAATAATCCTGGCAACTTGATTATGCCTGTGCAAGTACTCGCCGTTAGCGAGACGAGAACAACCAGAGATAATATGTCTGATGGATTCACCCGGACGGTGGCATGCCCGACATATGTCAACCGTGCCGTCCTTCATTATATGTCTCCGGTAGTTATTCGTCAGGATAACTTCGTCCATAATTGCACAGACAAAACCTTCAGTTTCCCCGAAAAGGTCACCGAAACGTAGCCAGGATACGGACGCTGGGAAATCTACATCGGACCCATGTAGAGCCCGATAGAAGCGTCCGTGTAGCTCCTTGCCTTGCCATACCTCTTTGCGTTCATCAGTAGTTAGTATTACAGGCTTGCGCCAGTTCTCTTTAGCCATGGACAACGGGGTGAGTCCCTTGTCCACTGCGACCACATCCCGGTGCATACCCACTTCAGCTTTTAAAAAATATTCTCTGAGGCTGCACACCTCGCGGTTGTGAAGAGTCTTGGCGTTTAAAAAGCCTCGACCCCCACACTTCCGCGGGATGTACAGTCTCATCACTGATGATCGCGGGTGATGCATCCGGTTTGCGGTCAGCAGTGTCCGGACCCTCCTATCGAGGGCGTCGAGCTCGGTCTGAGTCCATTTGAGTATACCGAAAGAGTACATCAAAACCGGCATGACCCAACTGTTGAAGGAGCGCACCTTATTTCCGCCTGACAAAAGGCTATTTAATACCTTTTTTAGGCGGCCAAAGAACCGCTCCCTCAGCAGTTGCTTTATGTCAGCACTGTTGATGCCCAACGCTTCCGACATACCCAAATACTTGTAAGTTTCGGTCGAGGAGAGGTGTCTGAGGTGTATGGAATCAGAGAGTTGAATTCCCTCGGATTCCATAATCTCCCCTTGCTTTACATGCATGACTGCACATTTGTCCACACCAAATTCCATCCTGATGGAGTTACTGAAGGTTTCAGTTACCTTCAGTAGCTCCGTCAGTTGGAATTTGTTTGTTGTTTTGTTTTGCGTTATTATTATTATTATTATGTCTTTTATTTAACTTTTTTCTTATTTATTACATTTTTAAATATTTTTACAAAACACACAAAAAAGAAAAACATTTAAAAATATAATATATTTTATTATTATTATTCCATTTATTCATGATATATACATATTTTTACATTTTTAAATATTATTCTATAAAAAATAAATTAAAAAAGCATTTAAAAATACAAAAATAGTAACCCACCGGTATCGGGAACAGGGTCCAAGCTACCGGTGGTCAGGGCTCCTGAGAGAGGAACCTCCTAACGATACGCGCCGTGTCCAGGAGTACCGCTTTCTGGATCAAGCCCTTGATCCAGCTGCCCAACGAGAGCCTCCGCAGATGTTCGTCGAGGCTCTTGGCTATTATGCCATTGGCCGTAACGACTATCGGCACAATGATCGCTGTATTCACGTCCCACATGTCGACAACCTCGCGAGCCAGATCAAGATACTTTATTTTCTTATCTCTCTCAGCCTTCACGAGGTTCTCGTCATGTGGGACCGCTATATCAACAATCATTGCGTGACGCTCTAGTCGGTCTATCACCACTATGTCAGGCTTATTGGCAACAATAGTCCTGTCAGTGATGATAGACCGATCCCAATACAACGTGACATTGCCATTTTCGAGAACTGGGTCGGGCACATACTTATAGTAAGGCACTTCTGACTCCACAAGATTGTATTTAAGAGCAAGTTGCTGATGGATAATCCTGGCTACAAGGTTGTGTCTATGCAAATAGTCTCCGTTAGCCAGACTAGAACAACCGGAGATAATGTGACGGATTGATTCACCCGGCCGGTGACATGCCCGACAGATGTCAACCGTGCCGTCCTTCACAATGTATTTCCGGTAGTTGTTCGTCATCATAACTTCGTCCATAATCGCAAAGACAAAACCTTCGGTTTCCCCGAAAAGGTCACCAAATCGCAGCCAGGCCACGGACGCTAAAAGATCTACATCGGGCCCATGTAGGATCCGGTAGAAGCGTCCGTGAAGCTCCTTGCTCTGCCATACCTCCCTGCGGTCATTAGTATCTAATACTATAGGTTTGCGCCAGTTCTCGTTAGCCAAGGAGAGCGGGGTAAGGCCCTTGTCCACCGCTACCACATCTCGATGCATACCCACGTCAGCGGCCTGGAAGTATTCCCTAAGACTGCATACCTCGCGGTTGTGTAGGGTCTTAGCATTTAAAAAGCCACGACCCCCGCACTTCCGAGGGATATACAGTCTCATAACCGATGAACGTGGGTGATGCATACGATTTGCGGTAAGCAGCGTGCGGACCCTCCTATCCAGGGCGTCAAGTTCAGTCTGAGTCCATTTGAGTATGCCGAAAGAATACACCAATACCGGCATGACCCAGCCGTTGAAGGCGCGCACCTTGTTACCGCCCGATAAAAGACTATTTAGTACTCTTTTCAGGCGGCCATAGAAGCGCTCCTTCAACGACTGTTTCACGTCAGTAGCATTGATGCCTAGTGCTTCCGACATACCCAAATACTTGTAAGTTTCGGTTGAGGAAAGGGATCGAAGGTGTATGGAATCCGAGAGTTGTATTCCCACGGATTCCATAATCTCCCCTCGCTTTACATGCATGACTGCACATTTGTCCACACCAAATTCCATCCTGATGGCGTCACTGAAGGTTTCTGTTACCTTCAGTAGCTTCATCAGTTGCAAGTTGTTGGGGGCAAAGAGCTTCAGATCATCCATGTAAAGGAGGTGTGATATGACCTGACCACCTCTCCTCAACCGATAGCCTAGACCTGAACCCTCCAGCAGTGTACTGAGTGGGTTCAGGGCTAAACAAAACCACAGAGGACTCAGACTGTCGCCCTGAAATATTCCGCGCTCGATCCTTATAGGTTCGCTGTTTTCCTGAATCTGTCGACATCCTGGATAGTGAAGGACCGTCCTCCACTGCCCCATACATGACGTCAGGAAGGCGCGCAGAGTTGCATCAATTTTATACAACTCCAGCACCCTCATGAGCCATGTATGTGGCACTGAGTCATAGGCCTTCTTGTAATCTATCCAACATGTCGCCAGATCCTTGCGGGAACGGCGAACCTGTTGGCTAATGGCAATGTCTATGAGGAGCAGCTCCTTAGTACCGCGGGACCCGTTCCTACATCCATTCTGAGAAGCAGACATGATGGCGTTATTGTCAATATGTTGATTAATTTTCGCTCTCAGAATGGATGTAAGAACTTTATAGACCGTCGGTAAGCACGTTATCGGTCTATAATTTTTAGGATCCGCAGTACTACCTGATTTGTGGAGCAGGTGGGTCATTCCTGTCGTTAGGAACTGGGGCAGTGATCCTGACTCTAAGGCAGACTGGAACTGAGTTGCCAAACGAGCGTGCGACCTTTGGAACCATTTAATCCAAAAGTTGTGCAGTCCGTCTGGCCCTGGAGATTTCCAGTTAGGCAACGGACGGACTGCACTAGCCACATCTTGGGGGCTAATGGTAATTGCCCCCATTTGTGGTATCGGATCGCACGCCCGTTCGACCTCCCGAGTCCAGTCACCCTCGGTGTGACTGACAGGCACCGACCAGATATCGCGCCAGAACGAACACATGGCGTCGTTATCCGGTAGACGCGTATCAGTCACACCTTGGTTGGGTTGCTCCCAAGCCCTATAAACCCACCTTTCGTTGCTCTGGAATGTGCGATTCTGAGTGTATCGCTCCACTCGCCGCTTGTACCGACGAATACGGTTTGCCCATGCATAGATCTTCTGCTTCAGGAAGTCGATACGCTCTGTGACGCGGGACATATAATCTCGAGAACTGATATCAGTCCCTGAGAACGCCCGCCTCACAAAGCGCATCACTCTAGGGCGAGTGTTGCCCTCCCTGAAGCAGATAAGCTTGCCGATGAGTGCTCTAGCCTCACCGATACGACGCTCAATCCTGCACTGCCAAGCTGGTATAGCTGGTCGTATAGCTCTGTCAGTTTTGGGAAACTTGACATTAGCTACACGACATGCTGCTGCAGCCGCACAGTACAAGATCGAGTGGGTGTCAGCAAGGTCTTTGCTGCTATCAAAAACATTTGATAGCTGCGAATCTAGAGCACACACCAGCGCCCTATTTTTCTTATGCATGGGCAAACGAGGTAGTCGAGGTCTAAGCTCAGGCGGTGTGGAGCGATACTCGCTGAATGCACATTCCAAAGCGCTCCTCAAACGCGCATTGCATTGGGTACTCACAGATATAGCCCCGTCGTCGTCGTCCTCGCCAACATGGTCGGGTCGCGGTGAAACACTGGGTTGCAGTTGCACCGCGGCCGGTGGCAAGGCAGGTGAGACACGGCTACTCTGTGATTCCTTACGCAGTCTATCAAGTACGGCGTCATCCAGCATACGGTTACGTTGGATGACCCGCACCTGATCCGATAGACGTTGGGCCGACACGTTGACAGCTGGCTCAAGCACCTGAAACAGAGAGAGCATCCGACCACGGTACGCAGTCAGGTTACTTCCCCCCTCTGTAGCCCCAAAGTATACGCGCATGACGTTTTCGTTAATCGATTGCGTCCATCGCATGCGCTGCACACTTCCACCGGGAGCGGGGACCCTGTCAGAGACCGATGGGCCTCGAGGTCCTAGGCTGTCCGGTGGCCGGCGTCCTCCCCGTCGACGCGTAGGTGGTGGTGTCGTCGGCGGAGAGAAGTATTCGTCGCTCGAGCTCGACGCAACTGCAGCGTCCAGGATCGCTTGACTCACGGTTGTAGGGGATCCCGGCGGCTGCGAGGCGGAGCTGAGCGACGAACCCGAAGATGTTGGGCGTGTGTTTTTGGCTCGGGCCTGGCTTCGTGTCAGCATTTTCTTCTCAGCTTGTCATTATTGTATGTTGTATGTTGTTCATTTTAATTATAGTTTATGTTTTCTTCTTGTTGTTTTATTATATATATATGTAGACATTATTTAAATTTAGTTTTATGTAATTTTAATGATATTGTTCGGATTCATAAATATATTCTAAAAAATTCGAAGAGCGAAGAAAATTTTAGTGTCACTCTTGACAAGCCAGACCACAGATATTATTATTATTATTATTATTTTATTATTATATTTATTATTTATTTATTTATTATTATTTATTTATTTATTATTATTATTTATTTATTTATTATTATTTATTTATTTATTATTATTATTTATTTATTTATTTTTCTATCGATTTTTTTTTTCACGACTTTTTTTATCTAAAATAATATCATAAAATAAGTAATAATACATTCTACATAGTGATTTTTGATCAATAAACAGGATAAGAGCATAAAATAATATTGTCCGCTTTTTTTTGTCAAATAACCCTATGTGAGACGTTGCGTTGGAAGGCCTCCCACCAGGTGGACCGACGACCTGGTGAAGGTTGCAGGGATACGTTGGTTGCGAGACGCACGGGACCGGTCAAAGTGGCGACGCTTGGGGGAGGCCTATGTCCAGCAGTGGACGTCTTTCGGCTGATATGATGATGATGATGATGATGATGATGATGATGATGATGACTAGACTAAGATCCCACACGGACTGCTTCCTTTTTACGGAAACGTTATTAAATTTAATAGTAGGACACGATTTAAGATAACCTTTCAAAATGAGTTGATAAGTTTTGTGCGGATCCAAGGTCAGGCGGTTTCGATCGCCCCTCTGAGATATTAATCGTAGGCAAGTGTCAGCCAAGATCTCGAGTCCAGGGGGGTGACCACAAGCTCTTAGAGTAAGGTTATTTTGAGGTCGAGTAAGGGACAGATGTATATGACGTGTATATATCTGTCACTTCCTCGATCTCAAAATAACCTTACTCTAAGAGCTTGTGGTCACCCCCCAGCTCAAATACTTGATTAAATGAGCAGAAGACCGTCGTTCGCGTAACCGTTTAATGAAAAGCCGCTTGGAATCGCGAGGAAATTATCAAAGCCTAAATTCCATATAGGCGGACCAATAACCGAACCTTGAAAACCATGGTGAGAAACTTCGACATGGAACGATGGCCGAGTTTGAGTTTCGCGGAACCATTTAGTGTCAGACTTTTACTGACTAAAACCCACCCGTGTTCCTTCAGTTGCTTGAGTCAGGGCCGCGGTAACTCTTTTTCAAATTTATCCGCGACCCAGACAGGCATCGGCCCTAGTGGACCCCGTCAGTTCTGCTGACATCTCTTTGAGGCGCGCGTGGAACACAACGCGCCGTCGACTCGGGCCTGGTCCTTATCGGACGGTGAGCTACCCATTACTCGCCGTCCGCAAGCCCGCGCCTACGGTGGCCGGGAATCGGCTTGCGACTCCCGACGCCCAGGGCGTCTCCTGCGGTGGCTAGGGGCGTGAGGGCGTCTCCGTTGCGTCTCCCTCACGCGTTCCGCCTCCTCCTTCGCGAGCATTACTGCTTCGCAGAAGGAGGAGACAGCTTCCCATACCCTCTCGCTCCGTAACATGGCTTGCACCAGGGCCGGACGCGAGAGGTTGCCGATCCACACAATGGTGACACCCGGGCGTTTCCTCCCGCCTAATCCTGAACAGGAACCTCCCGAAACAGCCGTGTCCGGTGAGGACCTGCATCAGGCGGAAGGTGAGGACGCCGTGGCGCCTCTCAAGCCACTCCTCAAAGAGGGGCTTTATCGCCGCAATTGTGGCGTGCCCAGCATTGTCTACCATGCGTTATCAAAAGCCCTAGAAATGCCTAGAAAAATCCCAATTATGTACTTATGTTCAGATGTTTAAAAAAAAATTCTAACAGTAAGGGCCGGGTCTTCGGTAGATTTTCCCATTGTGGAACCGAATTAATTGTTATGAAATTTTGGTCCGTCCGGTAGCACACGTGGAACGATAAGGCGCTCCAGCAGTTTTCCCAAATATGGAAGTAAAGTTATGGGCCGGTACGACTTTGGGTCGTCCGGAGGTTTGTCGCCACTTTTCGGGATGATTCATATAAATCCGCGTCGCCATATACGAGGAAATACGATACAACGGTTGTAAACGGTACAGCTGCCCACACTCTGATCTGTTGATGGTAGTCGTTGTCATTAGCAAGTAAGTCATCAGGTATAAGAGTATTCAGCAAAACTTCAGTTGTTTCCTCAATACCGATGGTGTGTTTGTTATTTAATTTAATGTTCTGAATAAACCCGAGGTCGACTGATCCCTATCCCAATAAATTACCCTTAGATTTTTCCACTGTTGCTCTGTAGCGGAACCTGGCTACTCTAAAGGTATTTAACGCAATGGAAAGTGAGTCACCGGTGACTTTACGTTTTTTAAGCTTGTTAAGATGTTTCCGCGCTCGGCAATAGCTTTTACGCTGTTCTGTTAGGTAGTCACACCACCAATCACATCTCCGTATATTGGTCATAGATCCACGACAATGTCAGCACAGTAAGTGAAGGTGTCTGATATAATTTCAGCTCTTTCTTCAGCTAACAGCCCATCACGAGTGAAATCTTTGGTGTAACACGCAAGAAGCGAGCTAAAGAATTCCCAATTCGCACCCTTACATTTATACCTAAAGTTACCAATGATATGTGACGTAATCTGAGTAAAAACTGGATCTAGCGATGATCAAAACACGCCACCTATCCAAGCTAACGTCTGCAGTAGAAAGTGTGATGTCATTACAAGATTCGCCCATTTGGCTGCAAAATTTGGTAGTGCGTCAGGGTTATTATGAATAGTCAGATTCATTTCAGCAATAAAATCTTCAACAGCGCAGCGAACTGAACAGACTATCAAGATATTTCAAAGACCATTCGGTCGTACATATTTTGTATTACACTGTATAGGTACCTATAGCAAAATAATTTCTGCCTCACCGATAGCCTTGTCATGACACGTACAAAATTCATAAGAATTTGTATCGTATCTCGTTGTTGTTCAAAGTATCATACTGTTTTACATATTCGGAAAAGCAAACTTTTTAGGATTTACTTCCACATTTTTTCCCGCAGGTCTCATAAAATTTTATATAAGAGTAGGCAGCCAAGTAACGTCGTTTTTCAAGGACGAATAATATACAGTTTGTTGGTGTATTATCTACGGCTAGGTGTCCTTACTTCAGTGTTCTGTGTACTTACAGCGCCGTCTACACATAATTGCGAGCTCTATTACGGCTCAAAACACAGTTACACAGTGATCCTCTTCTACCAGAAGATGAGTGAAGGCGACTGATGCATTGCATACAATTTATAGCCGCAATACCACGACTGTTGATATTTGGATCAATAATGCTACATGCGTCTCGTGTATAATATTAAATTCAATAGAGAAAATGCTTTCAAGTAAGACTCTACTGATTTTTTCCTTTTATGGATGCAATTTCTGATAGTACACTGCGCTAAACTTGAACAATGAATACCCAAAGAGACCGAAATTAACCCAAAGATAAAATAAACCTGTGTTCGTACAATGGTATGCCGAGGTTTAGTATAGAAAGTTTGTAGGTAGTTAGACCTTATTACCATTAAAAAGAAAATGGTCAGTTTTATAAGCATCGTTCAAGGTACGATAAGCATCTAACATCAAATAATTGTGAACAGCCAGAGCTTCTGGCACAAAGGAAGCTCTGGAAGGAGCGGTAGTAAAACTTATCAAGGTAATAACCCGAGATCATTGTGTGAAGATTAACATCAATGTTCGTGTGTGTGTGTGATGTCCGCCTTATGATATGTTATATAAGAAAATAAATGTGCCTCCAATAGTTTTTTTGTATCAGAACTACAGCTCTATAACATCGTGTTAAGTCTACAGGCAAATACTTCAATACATTTTCATGTACAACATGATTATACTGCATGGTTTTATCTGGGATTTCATTTAAGACCACGTTATAAAAGATAATAGTTTTATTGAGCTTTTTTGATATATAATACAAATTGGCAGCAACATTTCAAATAACACAGATATGCTAGAAACCTCTTAATTCTATAATATCACATGTATAAGATATCTACTATGATATTATTTGTAGGTCGGTAACTGAGCTGTTATAATTTACATAATATTAACCCAAATCCAACAAAGACATATCTCATCAAAGATTATAGGAACGATTAACATATTTGAGAAATCTAAATAAAGTTTTAGTAGAAATAGTCTGAATGATAAATTATACCAATAGGAATCTAGACCAAGTCGTAAGCTAAGCTACCGCGGATGAGTCGGTCACTGACCTAAGCTTTAGGTTTGCTTAGCTATTAAATGTCTCACTGATCTTCGGAACAGATTTAGAGAGACATCGTCCATTTCTCGTAAAGTTGTATCGTAAACATTGAGACGGCCATCCTCTGCGAAAGTTGCCGTTAGATTGTTACCTAGCTGCAATAAAATATTGGATGCAGAAAATAACATCACAGATACTGTAATCCCTGACTAAAGTTACCAGCTCTCCTGTCGTGAGATTAATTGGTTTATCATACAAACCATACATTCTAGTTATCTAGGGTCACATCACACTCCAAGTTATGTAACAAATTGTTTGTGAAATGACCTAGATAAAAAGTTGTTATAGCAGGCAAGTGAAAACCTTGCGAGCTTATCACATTGACCCGTTTATGTCGCTACACTTGACTACACGATGTTGACCTATCTCTTCACTTAATTACCGTAACTTGTGCATGATAAAAGAGGTTCATAAT
Source organism: Orthosia cruda (assembly GCA_964057195.1). Classification (NCBI taxonomy): domain Eukaryota; kingdom Metazoa; phylum Arthropoda; class Insecta; order Lepidoptera; family Noctuidae; genus Orthosia; species Orthosia cruda. The sequence continues at coordinate 4,730,259 of OZ059848.1, read as the reverse complement.
GTTATGTGGGTTGAGGCCAGACTTAATACCTGCACATCATTCTACTGGACACTAATCTCTATAAAGCTAAACCAACAAGCAATCAAAGTTTGGTTATAACTTTAGCAATTTTGAATTTTGTGCCAATTGTAAACCTAGTGAAAATATTAGCTACAACTTAGTACGTGGCCACTAACTAGCTGTAAAAACTAAAAATTCTTAAACTCAAATATCACTTGCAGTATGAATTTCGGGAATGTTCCGTAAAACGGCTGGATGGGAAACGGGTGGATGTCACGGGACATCTCTCAAGTGACAAAAGGCTTGATAAACATCCCTTTGCCTAAAATTTATGTCTCACCCTCTCTGTGAGAATTATTTTAAAGAACCACGATCGCAATTTGTTCAAGCGCCGTAATAACTGAATTTTTCACGAGATTTCCTTGGCTTTGGGCAGTAAATAAAGATGTTTATTTACTCCAGAGCTACTGCTTGAGATGAAGCTTCGGCTAATGTTTTATGAATTAACATTTACCAAAGGCAGTTTTAATGTTCAACCATGAACACAAGATCTCATTTTCGAAAACTATATTATTTATTGTTAGAAATAATATAGTTTTCGCTAAATCAATCATGTCCTACTCCATTTACCGGTAAGCCTGAAATAGGTGTAGATATATAACCAAATATATAATTAGTAGCTTTATTTCTAATATCTAATCATCGCAAAAAAAATAACTAAACGCCAAGCCATTTTTTTACTACGTGTTATCAATTTATTTTTATTCGATAAACGAGCTCAATATTATGTTCAGACAAAATATAAAACTTTATTTCTTTATGTTGAACTTTGATATTTATGTACGGTGTTTTCAGGTTGAATTTCGTAACATTTATTTCTTGCTGTTTAATACTTGAATGTAATCATTTTCTGTCGGTATAATAATTATTTGATTCAACAAAATATATTTCTGTAGAGATCTAGATATACTTCAATTATGATAATACATTAAAATATTAAAAAGCAATGATTTTTCACCCGAGTAATGTAACAACGTTTATCGTCGCAAGTTTTTTACCAGTTTACGTTAACTTTTAAATACAACTCAATTTACAGACAATGAGAATTATAAAATTACATTGTGTTCGAGTCTTTTAAAAGCACTTTAATCTCTCTGAAAAATTGTGCCTAAAATACAATTTTATCTTTGTTACGAAGTTTGTCTTTCACATAAATCAACTTTGTTAAAAATAGTATTATGTTTCCTCTCAGTCCTAATTACTAGTTTTATTAGGGTTTGGGACAAAACTTGTTGTAATTGGGCATTTAAGCGACTTTTATTTTACGACAGTTTCAGTTTCAATTTCGTTACGTGACTGAAATTTGGAGTGCCACACTAATACCTATTATGTAATTAATCATAGGGAACCGATATATTTACGCTATAAAATATATCGGTTCCCTATGATGGCCGTGTAGGCAAAAAAACAAAAATCCTTTCAATAATCATGTTTTTTCACAATACAAAAGTAGAGAAACAAGTAAATAGTTCCTGTAATAAAACTCCGAAACTTTCAGAATAATTAAAATTTTCAGCCCCAGTTAGTTTTGCACGTTCTGTGACTAAACTTTTCTGAAATCATTTGTTCACAATAATCGAAAAAAAACTAACTTCGCTCTTACTACGTTGGCTGGTCCGATAAAAGGCTTTATTTAGAGCTGGTTGTTGTTACGAATACTAATCATAGCTGCTTCAGTTTAGACATGACATTATACTAAATAGATAAAAAATATAATGTTCACCAAAACACGAAACCAACCAGTTAGCAAGTAAAAAATTGTGTTCATAGATATATATTGGAAACCTTTATTTATTAAGAACAAATTGAATAACCTGAAATTTATTATCTACGCCTGTCACGTTTTCATATAAGAGCATTTCTCTTTTTTTTTGCCATTACACATTTGTGAAATGTCCCATGATATTGTTGATGAATAACTTTGGCGTAATTTATAAATTACTGATACTGTTTTGCTTAGGAGCATAATTGTAATTAACATTTACAGAAAATATTTTACCAAATATCATAAATACATTATTTAAATAAAAAATCAACTAAATTTAAACTGTCGAAAATTGGAATGTATGAAAATTCGTATGTCCCAGTCTACCACTGGCAATTTCAAACTCAATTATTTTCATAAAGTTCAAAGACACTATACTGAGATTTTGATTTTAAATCGTATTACAAGGTAAAAAGGTCCACGTTGTATTGACTTTTGGTAATTTGGTTAATAATTTACGTACAAAAATAAATTTTAAAGTTGTCCCAAAGAAAGTTCCAATAATGGATTTCAGTTTTTGTTACCCATTTTCGTGTGTAAAGTGTAAAATATTAAAAAACTTCTATTTAGCAATGTTTTTCTGAACGAGCAACACCGTAGATGCCATTAAATGCCGCCATAATGATGTATTGTGTCAGTTGCTGTTCCAGAAATTAGAGTGCACGTCACGTACTCGTTTTAGAGTGAATCTCATTCCGGCTTTTGTTATTACTGTTTCAAGGAAAGTTGACTAAATATTGCCACTCTTTTTATCTTAATACAATAGTAATTAACTTCCATTAAAATTTAGTGTAAAATAATAGGCGCAACTGCAATTTTAACTACCACAATAATATTTTGAAAAGATTAAACACTTGTTTCGTTACTTTTTTTTTTGTTACTTTGGGGTAGTAACATATAAGCGGACAATTTAGCTAACAAAAACGGAATTATAAGAAATACGAAAAAACAAGAGTCCGATTGGATTATAGTTTATTAAACGTTGATTATGATTAAGCACGAATCCATATTTTTATTTATTCATGAAAGAGGCATTTTAAACACAAAAGGCCCGCGGCGGCCTTGCTATTTTGGGATGTAATAACACCGCGAGTAAAGTTTGAGTCTGATTTCCTTTAAGTTGTGCCGCTTGTTTTACATTAAAAAGAGGACTATTTAGATAGATTAAAAAAAAAAATAAGCCTAAAAAGGTACGTTTGCATATCAAAATCAGGCAAACTTTGAACGGGACAACATTTTCGGGTTAACCAAATAGTCGGGCACACGCAGCTGTAATCCTAAAAATTGTTGGGACTCCCCCGAGAGATGCAGATGGAGACATACTCTTAACTTATAATATACGTATACTTAAAGTCCAGTAGTTCTGACTGAATTATGGTAACAAAGTTAGGAAGGGGAGACAGGTCTGTGAAAAGGGCTTCTATGGAAACTTAGTTTTGACCCTTCAGAACTTTTAGCTAACTTTAAATTCGTAACTTACATATTGCTAGGATTTTTAAAGATTAACATTCATTTGTAAGAGCATTAGGTCTTCTAAAGAATCTACATACAGGTACAATCTATACCTCATCCAAAATCACTGAAATTTAACCATATCTGACATCAAGTTCACAACTGCTACAAGCTTATCTCCACGCGACAGTCCGCTGTCGTCCGAAGTGAGGCTGTGTACTATAAACTAGCTTCTTATCTGCACTCTCCACTCGATTAGTTAATGTTCAGTTACTTTAAACCAGGAGTAGCCAGCTCGCCTGACCGACTTTATGAACATACCAGATACGAGAACATGACCTAAGTCCAAGTCCAAGTCGAAGTTCACTTCAGATATTTCATACATGTTTGATAAGTTGGCTCTTTAAGGCACTTCTGTTATATTACGTGTATAACAATGTTAGGCAACTTTGTAAGTATATTTAGAATTTTGAAAGCCTATGTACGTTATGTTTAGCTAAGGTCATCATATTAACGTTCTTAAATCACACAATCATTACCTGATTGTTATCTCCACAGGCACCCATTGGCTTAGTTTTACTTAATTGTGAAACTTCAAATAGAAAATTTACATGTCTGCGAATACAATCTACAATAAAAGGGACTCGTTTGTAAAAACTTCTCTTATTCTGCGTGGTAATATAAAAGGTTCATTATTGTGTTATTGAAAAGGTTTTATTCGTCGTGAGCACTCCTTAATGTGTAGATTATTAATTAATCAAATTTTTAATAACAAATCAATATTAGTCATAAACTTCTATATATTTGTTTATTGACATATTGCTTTAAATAAATCTGAATCAAAAATGATTAAGTCCAATTAATGAACGATCAAATACTTAACGTTGCATTATATATAGATTTTCGATATAGAGTTCTGGCCGTGAATCTTAGTTGTCGCCAAAGTTAAAGGTTTCTTAATTACAATTACAATTGTCCGCAAGATTAATAGCAAAGTCAAGGTGACTGTTGACAGCCATTCTCCCTGAGGTTACTTAATTAGAACCCGAAGTTATCCGTCATCTGACACTAAATTTATTAGCTTGCTAAGATAAATATTCTTACAATAATTTACTGTGTAGCAATTAATATTGTTAGTGCTGAAGGTGTTTAAAAATACATCACTGTGTTACTCCTTGAACAGTCAAAACCATAACTTGAATGTGTATTCTCAGTTAATGTACATAGATAAACAGTGTATAAAATACTTAATAAAACGATGACTTTATACATATAGACCCAAATTAAAAATTCTAACGAATCCCAAAAATAAACTAATTGCAATTAATTATATATAAATAGCAATTTTTTAATTAGTTTAATAAATTAACAGCAAAATCCAATTCAGTAGTGATTCTCTAATTAAATCCCAGCCAGTCGCAATTAGTCTGATGACCTAAGGAGAACCTGTAATTGTCTGTATACTCCAAAGAGGCAACGTATCTATGTAAAAATATTTTTAGGTACGTACTGTGAGGACCCTGCCTATTTAGAGGCAAACTGCTTTCCTATAGTAAGACTGGCAACAGATAACTGCTTAGTTTTGGAAGGTAATTGAAATAGGAACGCTTGTCAAATAATAGAAGTTGTTTTTTTAGTTTTGGTTGTCAATTCTAGAGAAGCCGCCTAAATGAAATGGCCCTGCCTTCAGGCGGCTTCCCTAAAATTGACAATCAAAACTAAAGAAAAAACATCTTCTATTTTTGTTGCTAAAATATATGAAATACTAGTTTTGCTGCTAAAATATAAAAGTAATTTCTGCATTTAATTAATAGCTCTCTGAGCTACGTTCCTCACAGTACCTAAACCAAACCGAATGGAGTGCAGACATTAATTAAACTTTTTTTATGTTTTGCGCATATCCTACACTGAAACTAAATATTTGCTGGTGCCGCAAATATGTAACGGTAAGATATTCACACATACGGTAGTAACATTCCAGAACATCATATAGACATATCTCCAAACGTCCAAAAGACATAATCTGCACAATTCCACCTCCACGTACTTCTTTCGTAAAACGATTCTCTTTATATCTTGCGCCATCTCTCTATAATACAATTAATGCAAAATGCCCAATCTTTAAACTCTCATTCTACAATTGTAAAAAGACTGTACGGACACTCCTTTTGGACCTCAATTATGATGACACTGAATTATTCCTCACAAAGAAATCTCGTAAACACACACATATACACACGCACACCCACTTAACACATAAATGCAGCTACACACACACACACGCTTAAACACCTACACACTCAGGATATCTTTTGTATAAATAATAATTGTAATAAACTATTGTATATTTACTACACTTATGTCCAGATACTGCTTCAAATTCCAAATTTCATTTGTATGTGTACATTAATTAAGCACACTTATATACTACTTCTATAATTATCCGCCAAACAGGGGATCGGCACTGTCTCTCCTTAACACACTAACTAACACAGAACAGCACTTCACCCGTCTTTATTGTATAATTGAACCTAAAAAAAATATATATAAATGCAACATTTGTAAACTATTGTAATCCCATTATGAAATAAACTTATATTCCGGCAATTAACTATCATATAGGCAGAATCGTGAAAGCTCTGAATTTAGGTATATTTTTGTGTTAGCTCGATGTTGTGCTCTTACGAGGGCTGCTGCCCACAGCGTAACAAAACTTGAACTTACCTTGTTGGTTTTACAATAACTATGCCGTTTGTGAATTTTCTATTGAAAAAGTTAATCTATTAACGTACCTAATATTAAAGTTATTATCTCGTTATTAGGTAGCTTTATTGGACAATGAGCACTTAGAGAGATTCAAGAAAATGGCTATTTTTGAAATATTATTATTACATGGAGTGCGTTATTGGCTTTCTATTATTTGTCCAAGATGACGATATAATATTTATTAAGAAAGCAGTGCTAGTGTTGGGTAGCTCAATCAGCTGATAGCAGCGGTGAAAATTTTAGGTTCGCTTTAATCATATTTCGTGTTCTCAAACTATCTTTCATCTGTACTCAGTGAAATTGATACACAACATATACAAAAATCTATATTGAATTCATTTTATTTTTGTTGTTGAATAGAGGGTAGCCCTAAACAATGCTGTTTTCCTTTGTTAGTAAACATTATATCTTCAATATCAGATATAGGAGGTAAAATATTTACTTGCCCGCTACGCAGATTTTATTATGTTAGCATTAGCTTTTAAATAAAAGATATTCAGGTAACTATCTAATAGAATAAGTTTTTTTAATAAAATAACTGTTATAGACGAAATGCCTGTGGAAAACACAATTTCTATTTCAACTGGTGATCTAACCGCAAATATTAGGCCGCCGGTCTACTTACAAGATCCGCCACTTACAACATTTTCATATTGGCAAAATGGAAACCAGGATCTTATTCAAAAATATTATTTTAAGTTAGCTAGAGTAGTACTGGATCAAAATGTTGCTTAGAGTGTTTTTTTTAGATACGAATCAAACCCACAAACTGAAACAAGTAGAGATGGGACTGATTCCTGATAGGCTGCTGCCTAGCAGACGTATATAAAGGGTAAGTTTCAAGTTTGAAAACGGTTGAAAAGGTTGGTACAAGAGACCTTCGTTAACCCATTGTTTGGACTGAAGTAACCCAAAAACGAACTATATAAAGGTATCCTAGTAACTTTTCCATTTCACTTTTCTAAAAGTTGCCTTTTTAACCACATGCAGGCTTTTGTTGACCAGTACAACCACTAAAACCCTAAAAGGGCCGAAGCCTTTCACAAAGTGTAATGTAATCAGAAAATGTTTGTTTACTGTTTATTAAATGGAAAGTTACTCACACTCGTAACAAATGAAACAGCATGTTCCATTTATTTATTAAATAGTCTCTCGCCGACTTTCTCTTCGCTGTGACTTCATTAGTGTTCACTTTTGAGTGAACACTAATGGAGATTCACTCATTAATAGATTCCATTACACAAGTTTAAAGTACAATATTAAAGCTCTCAGCTTTGTATAATTAGTCGCCATACATTTTGCGAATACGTGCTTTATTAATTTTACTTATGTAATGGAGTTTTATAGAAAGAAATGTGTGAGTGTTAGCATCTGTTGCCACCACATTCACTTTCTCGATATTTGAGCGTCCTAATAGAATATGATCGTTCCTTATTTGAATAATTTCCATTAGGCAACTGTTTACTTTACCGTCCCTTTATTTCACATCCAGTGTATAGGACCGGAATGACGTTATATTGCAAGCACATTGTTATATATTTTAGAAGCATAAATAGAGTGATATAAATTATACCTAACTCACTAATATCTCCTACGTATAAAAACCAGTATCATATTCAAGGATGAATTTTGTATACCATCTCTCTTGAAACCTACTTATTTTTTGGTTAGGTAGGCACTATATATAAGATATCATCATCATCAGCCTTTTAATGTTCCCATTGCTGGAACAGAGGCCTCCTCTCTGATAACACACCAAATTAACGCAATTATGATTGTTAACAATTAAATTCAACCACCTCAAAGGAGGAAACTAGCTCAAGTGTTTATTATGTACGTGAATGTTGGATTAGCAACAAACATACGCAGATCTATTACTAACATGTTTAAGCTACCCGTGTTAACTATTCTCTGTAACAACATAATCTATGAGTTATGCAGACACTTTGGTAAGCAACATTGATTACATAATCGTTATAATGATGTACATAATCAAACTAGTAGAAAGCAAATAAGGCTAGTGTTTTCAGTGAGCTTGAACTAGTGAGAAGTTCTTCAGAACTTAGAGTAACTCTAGCTGACACAGCTGTGGTGTAGATAGAACCTGCATAGAGACGAAGTAAAAACAGGCAAACTATGTCTAACAGTAGAACCGATAAGTTAAGCAACTTTAATGCCGCTAATCCCCATGAAATCCCTTTGACCAAGTTGTGAAAGATTCTGTTCAAGTCCTAATTTATACGAACCAAACCCACTGTATACAATCAAGAATGTGCCCCGAAATGTTCATTAAGGAAAGGTCTCATTTATTCAAGATTCATCACTTGGCATGTTTCTCTATACACATGTTAATGCACAGAGTTTAATAACTTGGACTGAGTTATTAAACGTTTCTTATCTGTGCGGTCAAGCGCGGATTTAATCACCTGCTGGCTAATTGCCTACAAGTTGCGTGTAGTCATTAAATGCGGGACCATCATGATTCACGATCGATGAGATTCTTTTGTTCGGGCCACAAGTTTTGTTTCAAGCTTCATGCTATTTGCTGTATGATTGATTGGGTTTAAAATAAAATATTTTTGGTAAGTATAGATACCTAGTTAGTTGTAAAAACATGAACATACAAAAATGAATTTACTTTAATCAGGTAGGGTAATAGAGTAACTTTAAAGTTTAACTTTATGAAAAAAATAAATAAACGATTTGGCAAATAAATTAAAAAATGCTGGCTGTCTGTGAAAATAATTTCATTCACCGACCTAACCAGTAGCTTTGGCTTCAGTTCATATGCAAAGCCAAATTGATCACACCGCTTTGAATATTCAGCTTCTGTGGTCGATGAGATTTTTTAAATTCGGCGCACGATGCAGTGTTATGTATACTTTCACGTGAGAGAAAATTCTCGAACAAAACAAATATCGCACTCACACAACCATGAAACCGTTTAGGGGTTTGGATTTGATACGGTACAGAAATATTACCTTCGTAACATGACGAATATTAACGTTTTTTTTTCAATATTCCACCGCGGACATGTGGCAGTCCGCGCTCTTTTTTATTGTGTTATTTTTTTTTTTTTTTTTTTCATAATGATTACAATTGTTTGACTTTTTAGGCTTACTTAACTAACTTAAATTTACGTGAGTTCATCCCTCACTAAATACTATATATATATATATATATTACACACTGGCATTACAATTTTATGTTTATATTTACTACTTATCTTTATCTATTTTGTTATTCTTATTAACTATTTTGTTTACTTATTTCTATGGATACACTGCTTATGTTATTACTATATCTATTGGTACACTTTGTGGAAAGATGCATGGCAGTGCGAGCAGACCAGCCCCGGCCGACGGTTCCGGTTATAGAACCCCGTCGTTAGAACGTTAAGGTGAGTATGACTGACTTGCTCCACCATGCAGCTTCACATGTATATATATATATTTTTTTTTTTTGCTTTAGACAGGGTGATGGTTTGGGTATGTGTTTGGGTTGGAGTTTTTGGATGGGACTTGTTAGGTGGTGTTTTGGTGATGTCTGCTGACCAGGGACTTCGCTAGCGTGAGCAAGGCCTCTATGACGACTACGTCTCGATGCTGCATGGCCGTCTTAAGATTGTAGTTGATGACCGTTTTAGTCGGCGCATCCATCGCCCTCTTAGCAAGGCGGCCTGCGGCGTCATCGGCATCGTCGGTGTAATAGACGCAACTGACTGTATGTCTGGACACCGCCACTACCGCGTGGGAGATGCTGTCGTGGATCTGAAGCCTCCTGGACTTGGTGTTGATGATGATAACGCTGTCGTAGGTCGACCCCTGAGCCTCATGTATGGTTAGCAGGCGCGATCCCTCGCCGGACCCATATCCCTGGCTCGCAAGAGAGGCTTTCTCCCCCTGCGTATGAACCAGGAACAGGGTGTTTTGGGCAATACTCGGTATTTGCGCCCCTGTGTAACCTTTCACCTTCAGGGAGTGGACCCGCGACAGCGACGACTTGGAGGAGTATATACCGGGGTATATCTCACTCAGTGCAAACGCCACGTCCATTGGATTGCGGTGTGTGCAGAGAAACTCCTGGGTGATGCCAGCCACCAGGTCTGGACCTGAGCTAGAGACCTGAGGATACCTAAGCTCGAAAAGATTCTCCCTGTCCAAAAATGGAAGCTGGTTAACGTCTCCGACGAGGACAAGCTCGCTCGCTCCAGACAACTTTACTGCCATGACTGTGGCCCCAAAGTGGTTCATAAGAGCCTCGTCTACCGTAAGACGGTAGCATTTGTCTTGGCTCTTGAAACCGTTTGCTCCTAAGCGGCGCGCAAGCTTTTCCCTAAGATCTTTGGCAGCTTCTGTTGTCGTGGTGGCTATCACGTCCCTGTCCTCTTCGAAGTGCTTTACCAGCCAGGTTGTCTAACCGCAACCCGGAACTCCGTTAATCCACCTGATATTGGGTACCGACCAACTTTCCTGTGATGCCGGGATACCGGAGGTCCCCGAAATGGAGTGTGCCATTTCCAGGATCTTATCTTCCGGCATGATTTTGGTAAATTTGGCGGTAACCACTATCGGGTCGTCATTTGGCACACTGAACTTGAGTTTGCCTGAGCGCTCCGTCTCCTCCTTGTCCAGGGCCACAAAACCACTCCACGCGCTGTAGGCTGCCATATATGAACCCGTCATTTCCCCTTTGATGACTTGGGATGTGACGTTGTCGTACACCGCTGCCCCTGCTTCCTCGAGCAGTACCCTTAACAGACGCTCTGTGTCTCTCTGGAAGGTCTGCAGGATCTTCCTGCATGTCGTAAGATTGACCTCTCTGGTCGCTCTTACGATTGCTACGTACTCGAGGAACGCGCTCTTTACGTGGTCCGTGGTACCCGACTTTACAACGAGGGTCGGCGGGCTAACTTGCCCTTTGTCGGCTCGTGTTGGCTTAGGCTTTTGCTGGGTTGGTTTCTTTGGTGTTTTTCTGAAGAACCTCTCCAGTGCTATCTCCTGCTTGTGAGATGGTGATGCGTAGCTGGTGCTTGAGAGCAGTGCACTGAGGAAAGTGCCAAACGCTTTCAGGCGACTCCTCGACCGGGCCCGGTCCTCCGGGTTTATGGTGTTGCACTGCAACTTTGCGGCTTTTTCGGCTACTGCCTTCTGCTGGGCCCTTTCCGATCCGCTTTGAGTGGTGGGGCTTGTTGTGGGGCTCATTGCGCTGAAAGAAACAAAGAAAGAAGAAAGAAAACTAGTTTATTTGGCACACACAGATACACACAATGTAGGTACAAATAAAACTTAATTTTACAACATTTACATACATAGTGTGCCCCGCGGCTGCGCCAAAAAGGTCCAGTTCAGCAAAATGCCAGACAACTGGGAGTTGCCTGACGCTGGTTTTCAACTGAACCTTACGTTGAAGTGTACGGATGTGAATCAGTTTTACGGTGTTAAATATGTACAGGTAAATAAATATAAGTTAGTGTGTTATAAACTATACAGGTAAAGGTATGTATAATAATTTGGTGCGAAACATTATGCCATGAGCAGCAGAGCGAAATAGACGGATTGCAAGTAACTTTTAATATTAAAAGTTGTTTTTATATTCGGGTAGTTTGAAAAATATTGCGATCAATATGTACATCATTTTTTAAATTTTGTCAGAGCGGCGAAACAAAGTGAAATAAGGACGTTGGCAGAAGGATAGAAAGTAAGTGTCTGATAGAAGCCAAGTGTGTGTAATCCATCAATAATATTAACCATTTAGAATTTAAAATATTAAGCAACATATTCATTTTTACCCACAGGCCTCCCAACCTCGAGCGAAAGCAGGTGTCAAGGATGGATGACACACCAGCCCGCGGCTTAGGGTACGAGGCAGCTATGTGAAGTGTATGTGTGTGCTTTGTGAAGCAGCGGTTTATACGAAACGATAACCACCCGCGTATTTTAGCTATGTATAAACTCTTTTATAATTTATGCAACTTATACTACCGCACCCACACACGCACATAAGAAAAACCGGGCACTATCAACTGAGAACAGAATCGACATCATATAAGTGAAAGGTTCAAGTTTATCAAATCTAGTTTCCGTTCCGCTGGCTGTTGGTTGTCTGGGGGCTTTGAGGAAACTCAGGGTTTCCCCTCTGTCCTCGTAGACAACAACCTCATGATGCTCTGAGGCCTTTAGACAGCCAAAGCGGTCTGCGACGTCTCCTCTCTCTCCTCCCACCACCATTGCGTCCACACTTATGGTTCGGGCCGCGGCTGACGTGTAGTCTCCTGCCTCCCTGATCTTCCGAAGCAATGAGCTTGCCTGAGCAAATGGAGTAGCCTCTCCCCACTCGAGTAATGCGATTGTTTTCCCTTAAAATCGCATTAGACGGCATCGGTGAGTGATGGCCACTTCCACTTGAGGAAGTGCAGCATACTTGCTACCTGTTATGCTCGTTTTGGTGGTGTTTCCGTTAATCAGGGCGGCAAGGCCCGGTGAAAGGTCTATTCGGGCCGCAGCTTGACTTGAGCCTATGCAGAAGCCTATGCCTAACTTCTCCTGTTCCGTGTTCATGAACAGAGCGACGCCTCGCAGTCTGATGCCAGGGACTCCGTCTTCTCCGCTTGCCAGGAATTGTGTGGTAGTCATGCTAGGGGCTGGTTGTAGGCTGGCTGTTGCTGCTACCGCTGCTGCTACCGTTGGTAATGGCCGTTGATTAGATTGTGTGTGTGTAATTTGTGTATCAGTCAATGGTGTACTTGTTGTTGTTTGTGTAGTTGTGGTTGTTGTTTGTGTGGTTGTGGTTGTTGTTGTGGTTGTTTGTGTTTGATTGTCTGGTCGACTTCGCAAGGTTACGTCCGTTTTGTTGACCTTTGCTGCGATTGTGACGACTTTGCTCCCGAATGCCAAGAATGGAATCCTAGTAGCCGGTCTCCCCATGATGGTGTGGAGTGTGGACTGGCTGAGCTGGGTTTCGAATTTTACCTCGAGCTCCATTCTGCCTTGGCTGAACCGTGGGCACTCGAAGAGCAGATGCCAGACTGTCTCTTCACAACTCGGGTCACAGACGCACGAGGGACTATCTTTGAGATGGAAGCGGTGGAGATACGCTGAGAATCCGCCGTGTCCTGTAAGGACTTGTAAGTGGACCGGTGTGAGCACTGCGTCTCTGAATGTCCTTTTTGCCGCTTTCGTGACCGATCCTGTACTCGAAGACTCGTACCGCGCTTGCCACTTCCTTATCCCCTCCCGAATCTTCTTCCTCACGAACGAAACGGGGACCTTGCTGTATTCTGATGTGCGTTTTGTTAGTGCTGCCTCCTTGGCCAGCTCATCCACCCTATCATTCCCGGCAGTTCCCACATGGGCCTTGAGCCAAAAGAGCCTCACTTCTCTGCCCTCCTCTCTGATTTCACGGACGCTTCTCTTGATTTGGAGTGCCAGGTGGTGAGTGACAGACGGTCTCCTCAGCAGGTCAAGTGACGATCTCGAGTCACTTAAGATGCTTACGGAGGCCGCCTTGGATTCTCTTGCCATCCTGCCAGCTCTGAAGAGAGCGTACATTTCCGATTGGAAGACTGTGTTGTGAGGTTCCAAGCCAAAGGTGCCGAACCTTGACTCCGTCCCGTTTTCCCACCAAGTTAGGGCAGCTCCGAATTTCCCCTCTATCTTGCTGCCATCGGTGTATATTTGGGAGCCGATTACTTGGTGGGTTGCCAGGGTTTCGGGAGTCAAATTCTCTAGGCATTCATACTCGGTCGTTGTGAGTTTCGCCGGGTGGGGGTTTTTGGAGTGGTGCACGTTGCACTCCAGCACGCGGCTCAGCGGTATAAACTCTTGGGAATGTCACTTTTTGATCTTGAAAAGCGTTGCCGCCTTGATTACCCGGAGGTCTAGGGGGAGTTGGCCTGACAGGATAAGTGCCGATGTTAGAGACACCGTGCGGTATGCTTTGCAGATTTTCTGCGCGAAGCCCCTCTGCAGTGAGTCCAACTTTTTCCTTGTCATCAGTTTCTCAGCTGCGGGGGCCCACGCACTCGCTGCATTAATCACGATGGGCTCTATCACCGACACGTATATCGTCCTGATTATTTCTCTGTTCAGACCCCAAGTCACCCTCGCCGCACATGCCAACTGCTTATAGATGTCTGCGGCCATTCTACAGGTTGCAGACACGTATACATTGAAGGTGAGTTCGGAGTCTATCGTGAGACCCAACAGTTTCACTTTCTCAACCAGGTTTAGCCGCGTGCCCGACATATGAAGTACCGGAACGTCGCACTTTCGCTTCCTCGTTAACACGATCGCATTGGTCTTGTGCGCGGCGAAACGTAGCTTATTTTGGACGCCCCATTCCGATACTTTGGCTAGAGTGCTGTTGGCTGATTGCTGCAGGGGACCGGCTGTGAAGTCAGAGAAAACCAGGACAACGTCGTCCGCGAAGGCTTGGCAGTATACCCCCATACTAGCCATTTTGTGTAGGAGTGGATCTAGGATAAGGTTCCAAAACATCGGTCCGGCAATTGAACCCTGGACGCATCCTTTCGTGGTTCCCTTTTCGCTAGTCGCTCTGGCGTAGTTGACCCTGATGTTTCGGTCTTCCAGGTATGAGGCGACGAGAGTGTAGATATTTGCTGGACAACTCTTGGCTACCATCTGCTTCTTGAGTGCGGGCCACCACGTGTTGTCAAAGGCTCCCTCTATGTCTAGTGATATCAAAAGCACGATCTTTTTGGCTTTGATTTCGGCTCGTAAGTGGCCCACTAGAGCATAGAGGGCATCCTCAGTTCCGCGCTGTGGCACGAAGCCGTATTGGTTTGTGTGTAGTGTTGGGAGGAAGTGCCACTGTAGTCGGCCCACTAGAAGTTTCTCGACGATTTTTCCTAGGACCGAGAGCAGACCTATAGGCCTGTACGACTTAGGGCTGGTGTAGTCGTCCTTTCCTGGCTTGCGGAGAATGCACACATGGGCGACCTTCCACTGCTTCGGGAAGTGTGACAGCGACAGACACTTGTTTGCTATCGCTAAGAACACCTCCCTATCGCAGTTTTTTGCCACTATGCAGATGTCTGCTGTTAATCCGTCGGGACCGGGGGCTTTTTTCGGATTTTGGTTCTGGAGAACCATTTCCAGCTCCGCGGTCGTGAAGGGCGGATCGTCTGCAGACAGACCTTGGGGGTTTTTCTCCTCCGTTAGCCTCCTTAACGCAGTGTGGTAGGGTTGTTCGGCATCCGTTGAGTCGTCGGGGTAGAAGGTTTATGCCAGAAGATCCGCAGATTGCTCTGGACTGAGCGTCTCGCCTGCGTTGTTTCTCAGGAGTGCGTCCTCCTTTCTTATGGCTGTCTTCCTTATTACCCTGTAGATACTGTCCCACATGCTCTCTCAGTCCTGCTTCGTGCAGAACTCCTTCCAGTTGGCTGTGGCTGCTTCCGTTGCTGCTGTCGTGTAAGTTTGTTTGGCCAGCACGTACTCTTGGATGGTGAAGTGTCACCGGCTTGCGGCTGCGTTCTGGATCCTTCTCTTCTTCGTCATGGCGTCTTTTTTGAGACGGTTTAGAGAAGGACTCCACCATGGGGGTTTAGGCGACCCCAATTTTGGAATCGCTTCCTCGCATGAGCGGTGGATGTTCTGAGTATAATTTGAAATGATTGTCTCCAGATCTTCTGGGTTCGATGCGTTCGAGACTCTGACTTGGGTGATGTCACTGTCTGCTAGGCTAGTCTTGAAGTGGGTGTTGAAGTCGGACCACTTGGCCTTCTTGGACGATTAACGTTTGAAAGCAACATTTATCTACATTAAATACATGAGTTTAGAGACGTAGGTACTAAAACAAAAACAAATCTGCGTACATTACTTTGCCATAATTCCCTCATGTTTATGTTACCTACCTTCGTCACATTACATTGGGTAGGTTCACAGAAATTGGATTTAATACTGCGATTAAGGGTTAATATTAATGTCCCAAGTTTATATTACTCCTTCAAGGAGATCTCTCGGTTTACAAGAAGTACCATAGCTATGTGAGCTGATAAAACGATTTCCTTGAAATATTATTAGTGATCCTCGAGTTTGAATTTCTGTACACGATTGAACATTATCGCGTTTCACTAAGACGTCAAGTAAGTCTTTGTACCACACCTTGTGCTACAATAAATTCATGGATTTTAGTAATCATTTCAGTTTTTGGGCTTTTAACTAAGTAATAAATTCAATTTGTTATGTCAATATCTACAATAGTTTAAAACAAAGTTCAGGCTAAAAAGTCAAGCCACGTAACTTTACCACAAAAGGAAATCTGCACCTACTTAGCAGACGTAGTAGCGTAATACGCGAAACGTATGTAGGTAGATAGATGTAGCTGTCCTACGGCGTAGCATGCCCTGTACTACGGCATAGCATGTGCGCTGTGCTCGCTAAAAGCATCTTGGGATCTACAAGACTTTATTTCATAAAACACTTGTTTTGGGTAATTTTCAATTCATTTAACAAGTTTGAAATTTCAAGCTTTTAGCTAACTAAGCGTATATGTGAAACTTCAGCTCAATCGGCCAACCAATTATACCCAATGATAAATCTTTTAAAATTCTGTTGTAAGATTTGACACACACATACTAATTAATTAACAAGGCAAGTAACATGAAATTTTATAAATATAACATAATCTTTTTAGATGTAGTCTTTGCGACATTCATTCGAATTCAATTCGACTGATTTGCTTCTTGAAATACTCGTTAGATATCGCGCATGTTGATATCAGTATCGACGGAATTTAAATTGCGTCGCACCGTCACGAAGGTCCTAATACTTTAATTTTTTACCTATTTTGTGACACTTTTATAATCATTCAAATCCAATGATATTCTAGTAAACAGATACGTTATACACACACGAAACAACCAAAAAGAGTGTACCGCGCAGCAGCGGCAGCACAGATACCATATTTTCATTCTTCTTACATTTCACTACAAGTTGAAAGATGAAGTTACACTAAAAACATAAGAACTGAGGGTATTTTTATCTGACCATAGCTGTTACCAATGCCAACAAAAGGCTCTACATACCTACACTAACAGAGTAATCTGCAGCTTAGATGATTTCCCTGCCTCTAGAAGCTACAAAATATAAGCCAGCGTTTATTAAAATATTTATATGTAATTAATTCTTCCATCACAGCATTTCATGGATTTATGAGGTTCTGTTTAAAACACAGGATAAATAATTGCGCATTTACGCGTCTGCGGCCAGCCTTTTAAAAACCTTTCTAGCTGGCTGGCTCGGCCCCGTAGCTTTGTGCATTGCAAAACCGTCCAAAGCTGTCGATCGATTGACTATGCGAATAATTTGTAAGCACATTCAAAAGGCAGTTTTATTCATGAGTGACCTTAGGTTTTTCCATCACGGGAATGAAACACAGTAACGTTGTTTCAATCTTTGTGACAAAACGTCTCTTACGAAAAAAAATCACATCAAAACTTCGCCATAATTCTAGCATTGCCTCCGGTTTTATATTGATTTGATACAGTCTGACTTATTGATTCAGCTAGGATCAAGAGCCAAACACTAGTTTGGCTTCTACTCGTAAACGAAATTCTGATGTTAATTATTCATGTCGTTCACTGGCGACACTACAAGGTTTCATACTAATTTCTCCTGTAATACATGTAGGAATAATTAATTGGTATTGTTTGCCTAAAAGTTAAGTCAGTTTCTGAACGAACCATAGAGGGAATGAGATAGATGGGTGTGAGTGAGAGGGAAGGAGGAAGATGGCGCAATATTAGAAAAGTTGGTTGCGTGTATTTTATATAATATTAAGAAGTTCAAATATAATGAGTTTACGAAGATTTCTGCGCTTTATTTCGATTCTCGACCCTACATACATATACCTACATACTCATGTTTTGATTATATATTGTTTCGTTTGGGAATTATTATCCATAGGTATATAATGAATCAATGGCAACAAAAGTAGGTATACTATTGTTTTTTTATAAAAACGCTTAAATTACATATTCATTTGTTATTTTCATTATTTCGCAAAAGAATATTGTGTTCTGCTATGGTATGTTATGCTATGCATGGTCTACATTTCTCGCAGATCCCATTAGAGAACTTGCAAAAGAAAATGGAAAATCCACCAGAGAAACTTTGTAACAAAATAAAATTACCGACTGCCAAAACAAATCAATACAAATTGAACCAGAACAAAAAACTACAAAGCAAAAAATAACTTTCTTTTCCGAAGTCGGTGTCTTTTGTACCCATTTCTTTTCAGTTTTTCGACACCGACTTCGGAAAAGAAAGTTATTTTTTGCTTTGTAGTTTTTTGTTCTGGAAGTCGGTTTGATTTTTTGTTAAAAAGTTTTTTATTTTTCTCTTTTTAGTTTTGGTAGGTATCTCCAATTAACATGATAATCATTTATGGCCAAAGTACATCTCATTCAACGATTACAATAAGCCCAAGCATGGCTAGGATACATTGTTTTATTTCAGAGTTCCAGTGCCTACCTTCCGGCTTCATCATCAGAACAGTTCAATGGTACCATTTTCATCAGTACCATTCATTTATAAGTATTTGCTTAATCATAGTCGGTTAACTATTCGAGATATTTTATACCCGTGACATACTTAGCATTAAAAAGTTTCAGTGACCATCTGTGATCTTCTTCATCAGTTCCACTTCACCAAATTATACTTTCTGAGTGCAAGTGATTGCATTGTTGGTGAAAATACCAAAATCACTATATACATGCCTATAATATTTGAGGAGTTCCCTCGATTTCTCTGGGATCCCATCATCAGATCCTGACCTGATGACTACGGGACCAACTAGGAAGTATACCCTTCAAAACAAAAGAATATTTTTTGAAATCGGTCCAGGCGTCTTTGAGTAATCGGGGAAAATACATAAAAAAAAAAAAAAAGATTCCGACGAATTGAGAACCTCCTCCTTTTTTTGAAGTCGGCTAAAAATAACTTTCTTTTCGTCAGTGTCTTGTTTATTTTTCATTTTTGATACCGACTTCCGAAAAGTAGTGTTTTGTTTACGAAGTCGGTTTAATTTTTTTGTTAAAATGTTTACATTTTTCTCTTTTTAGTTTTAGTACCCTATATTACCATGAAAAAATCATTTATACAACAATCCTAAACACGATTGGGATACCTAACCTACATTGTTTTATTACGGAGTTCCGGTGCCTACCTTCCGGCTTCATCACCAGATCAATTCAATGGTTCCATTTTCATTTATTTAAATTTGCTTCATCACAGTCATTTAACTATTCGAGATATCTTATACCTACCCAAAACATATTTATCATTGAGAAGTTCCACTGTGGTCTTCTTCATCAGTCAGTTCCACTTCACTAAATGATACTTTCTGCATGCCATTTCTCAAATGCTTGCCATATTGATGAAAATACTGAAATCGCTTTGTGTATGCCTATATAATTTGATGAGTTTTTTTGATTTTTCCAGGCTTCCATCATCAGAACCTGACCAGATGATCATGGAACCACCTGGGCAGGGTATACCTTTCAAACAAAAGAAGATTTTTCCAAATCTTTCCAGGCGCCTTTGAGTAATCGGTGAAAATAACTAAATAAAACAAGATTCCGAAGAATTCAGACCCTCCTCCTTTTTTGAAGTCGGTTTCAAAACAATACCAATTGTGCTGCAGACTGCTCTTGAGTGGCGTATTACAAAAAAAAAAACTATTTTGACTGTTAAGAATATATTTCCAGAACCATGACGTATCACAACTATCATCAAACGACTGTAAAAAAGGGACAGATGTATACAAGTCATATACATCTGTCCCTTATGCACACTCAAAATAACCTTGCTCAAGAGCTTATGATCACCCCCCAGTTATTATTTTAATATTATTAAGTAACTATATACGTCAGTATCTCTCTTACTAGACTCTGTGGGAGCTATCTGTAGCGAACGAACTTTTCCCTTAACTACAAATAAAAATATATGTTGGTATCTTCGGAATATAATAAAAGTTCACGCTCATACACAACACTCCGAGTCTTCCTAATTAATTGGACCATGTTTCTTCGTTCATACATTTTCCTAAATTATCTGGAAGTCTACTGACCGAACTGCACGTCCGTGTCTTATGACGTCACTGAGCTAATCAAATTGACGGAGCATAGCACAAGAGGCCGGAAAGTAAAATTCTATCATCGAGGTAGTGGCTACATCGAATGGAAAAACGTAAAAATGGGAATGCCAAACGTTATCGAAATGTTACTTGATCAATCCCTTTAGCTTTTGGCATTTCGCCCATTGGCATCGCTGACGTGTGGTATTACAATATCTTAATTATTTATTTATTTATAACAAGCATACCAACAGCACTGTCACTTACAATTCATATAAAATAACACATATTACAGTGGTATATTACGGGGTGACTTTATGTTGTGTGACCAAAATTTTTGTAGTGATGGTCACCCATCCAAAGACTGACCTTGGTTAGTGTTGCTTACCCTGGCGGGGTCATCTATCCATAAACAAGCGATCCATAAAAAATGGTCACACATCCCAAGACTGACCTTGGTAATTGTTGCTTACCCTCCAAGTTAAACACAAATCTATCCAGAAACTGACCTCGGTAAGTACTAAGTACAGGGAACAGTTAACATTAATGCGCGTGAGGAAGGTTCGATTCCCAGGTCAGTAATTTATTTTATTTTATTTAACTAAATACAAAATAACTATTTTTGATAATTGTGTCAAGTTTTTATAATGTAATTAATTTAAAAAGTTTGTAACATCCTTTTTTTTTAATCTTGCTAATTAAATAATTGATCTAAATTTACATATTTTTTATAACTCAACCCATACCATAGTTTTCGCCGACCCCTATTATCTTTTATTTAACCGACTTCAAAAAAAGGAGGAGGTTCTCAATTCGACTGTATTTTTTTTTTTTTGTGTTACCTCAGAACTTGTTACTGGGTGAACCGATTTTGATGATTCTTTTTTTATTTGAAAGCTGGTGTTTGTCATGTGGTCCCATTTAATTTTCATCAAGATCTGATAAAGAACTTCGGAGATACACATCAGAACTCTTCAATAAATGACGGCAAATCACTCGGGATAGCTGCAATCGCATTTATGTTTATTGTTTACAGCATTTCATAACATAACATCACACTAGTACGCTCTAAAGGGGTACGCAGGTGTAAACAGTTCACCTTGGTATACCCTTATTCGACCGAATTTGCTTAAGTTTCATGTTATTGGGTAAATCTATTCTGGTTTCACTTTGGGCATTATTGGTACCTAGCCTATAAAAAATAAAAAAAACTTTTCACAAAAAATACAACCGACTTCCAAATAAAAAACAAAAAAGTGAAAAATAACTTCAATTTCGAAAGTCGGTGTCAAAAAACGAAGAAAATAAAACAAGAACACCGACTTCCGAAATTGAAGTTATTTTTCACTTTTTTGTTTTTTATTTGGAAGTCGGTAATATAAGCCTTTAAAATCATGATATTAATTTTAATCTGCGAATAATCGACCAATTTCCAACAATTATAAATTAGGCTCGTTGACAAGAGATTAACATTGAAAATGGTTCTCAGAAAACCAAAACTGCTGTAACATGTGGTTAATTCGAGATTTTCTCAAATGTAGATTTAGATTTTTTTAGATTTTATTTTATTTTTACTTCAGTTGTACAAGAAAACACTTATATAATAAACAAGTTGCGTTACAACTAGGGTAAGGCTAAGAGTATTTACGATGAACTCTTGCACCCAATGTAAGATTTAACTTGTGTTTAGGGTGCCAGAAAAATGTAAAAAAAAATGTAAAATGTGAAAATGTGACAAATTGTTAAACGCTTGTCACATTTGGGTGTTGAGAAACTGAAAGTAGAATTAACAGGCGATTAATCGTCGATTACGTTAACAGCCCGATAATTGAGACCTGGGAAACTGGCAGTTAGTCTTAAGTGATGTTCTACTAAGTTATAATATAATTCATTCACCTTTCGCAAAACCTGCTCATCTTGTAATTTTTTTCTACACTCCTACACTGCAAGTAACGTTTCAAAGATAGATGAGAAAAGTAATTTCCACTTTGAAGAACATTTATTACAATGTTCATTTTTAATACGGAATTAAAATTTAAAATTTTGAATTATTCTGTTTTTAGTTGTTATAGCGGCAACAGAAACATATCATCTGTGAAAATTTATATCACGTTTCATGAGATGCAGCCCGGTGACAGACAGACAGACGGACAGTGAAGTCTTAGTAATAGGGTCCCGTTTCTACCCTTTGTTAAAAACACCGGTTGAAATTTAATGTCAGTTTTTTTTTTTGTAAGTATTACATGATAACCGTGATTAAATACAAATGAGGAAAACGTGCCATTTCACTACATTGTGTATATTCAACATAAGCTATGTTGAATATACCCTGAAATCTCCGTTTTATGAAAATCCAGTTAAGTGTAAACAACTCGAAACGTAAAAATAATCTAGAGACTTCAGATGGTATTAGAATGGATTTCTTTAAGTCTCAGAGTATGCTGATACGAGTATGTGTGATGAGAATACAGAGAAAACTGATTGGGTTAACTAATTTATGGAGTTTAATAGGTGTAGGTATGTTACGAACTTTAGGTTGTTAAATGAGTATTTTTTATACAAATAATTCTTTTGTGTTGTATGAAAGAAGACATTTTTGTGGATATTTTTTTCAAATTCAGTTATTCAAACTAAACGCAATGCTGCGCTTATTGAAATTATTTGTTGTTTCTACTAAATTATCAGATATAGGTACTATAACTGGGAAATGTAAGAGAAACTTCAAACAAAACTGTTAATGAAAATGTTGTGTCTGCCTAACTTCTGTCAGAAAGCCGTTCTCAATTTACTGTGTTTATCTGTCTTTAGCATCCTTTTTAAGTCATTCAATGAACATGAAGTACTTTAACTTTGGCAAATTGATGACTGTAGAAAAAAGTGTTGAAAAAATACAAGGTTTTGTTCTATACTTAAGTAAAATTAAGCTTCGCTTCATTTTCTCTACGTAAGAAAATAACAAGTTAATAATAATATAGCTAGGAGTCGAGGATGAAATACACTAAGTCATCATCATCATCATTTCAGCCGAAAGACGTCAACTGCTGGACATAGACCTCCCCCAGGAGTCGCGCGTCACCGCGTCGCCACATTGACCGCTCCCGTGCGTCTCGAATCCAGCGCATTCCCGCAACCTTAACCAGGTCATCGGTCCACCTAGTGAGAGCCCTATTTTTATGTAATACACTAAGTAGTTACATAACAATAGCAAAAGCTTTTAATATAAATTCAACAATCAACTTCTGAAATAACTTATTGATTCTGTTTGCTCATCATCTCAATTTATGTTAAAGATGGCATCCGAGGGGAATCGTATATTTTTATTGGTTAAGGAAAAATGGATTTCATAATCAATTGTGTTTGTGTGTGAAGTGGTCGATATTGTGGTTAGTAAGTATTTATTGTGTACACGTATAGATTTTAAAGAATACACCATATTTCTCATTAACTATGATGAATGAATGCCACGAATGTTGAATAAGGATATCGAAAATTCATACATTTTGACGGACCCGGTAAATTTTCATTTCGATAATAAAATTCACAACTCACGTCGGAATTTCAATATTAATTGCAGGAAACAGCACGCTTGAACAAATAACGTTAGGGTAATGTTTTAGCTTCAAAGCGTCAATAGTATTTTTAAGTGTTTTGATGTTGTGGCTTTAGTTTAATTTCAGTGCTCTGAACAAATAAGATTATAGTAAATATAGAAGATTTTCCTTTGTAAGGCATGCACGTTGATTTTATAAAATCGTTGCTTGTTTCAGCTTCTTATCAATGAGATAACTTTAAGTTTTTATTTCTAAATCCGGTATGTTTTTCGTTTTTCATATATCCAGAAACAGTTAAGTACATACCCACTATTTTCCTTGGTATCTGAGATAAGTTTCTTATACTTATGTTTCCGACTTCATCCGGTTATAATAGCTTTTGTTTTCTATATAACAACAAATCATTTATTTGAATAAACTCCTGTTGAGTTACTTTTTTATTGTACTTGTGTATAATACCAGCAGTAGTTAAATGTTGAATTTTTGTTAGTGGTTGGAATAATAGCGAGCGGTCTTTTTGTTTTTCTTTTCTTTGTCAGAGTTATAGTTAAAGTGTACCGTAATAAATTGGTGGGTCTAAAGAAGTGACACGACATTATTAACTGTACTAATATAAAATGTGTAGTTCTATTAAATAACATAACAGCCAGTGTGAGGTACGCCAATTTAATGTTAAACGAAATAATATTGGAATAGCATAAAATGATCAAGAAATTAATGTTTCATTACAGTAATCTATATTTGAATGCTGAATAGCTTTCATTATAAATTTGTGTCGCTATAATACAACAAATGAGCCTGCCGCAAACAAATACGAGATAAAACATAAACTGCGGGACGACGTCAGAATTAAGTGGCGCACCCCACATTTACATATTCACTAAAAATTTTAGTGCAGATGATATGAACAAGGCTATTGAATTTCCTGAAATCAATTTAGTAGAATTTATTTTTGGCTCGCCAAGTTTATTGGAAGTCAATTTATTTAGTAGGAACTTAATCTGATATATGTAAATAAGTATTTAGGGATGAATGGAATAGAATTTGATTATCAGTTTATTCTATTGACACTCCTTACTGCGCTGGGACAGATCATTCAAAGTGTTTACCACCGATGCGACGTGCTGTTGGCTATACCATGACTAAGAGTGCTACTTATAATAGGTAATTTCTAATTTATACTCTTAGGTATCGCTATTTTACAACCGTTTCAGCTTTTTCGCATGTCACCTATCTGCAGTTTCATGAAGTCACGTTATTTATTATGACCCGTCATGACTTGCCGAGGTAAAACTTGTGATAGCACTCAGTTACAATTCTTTTCTAAATATGAATTATTCGTTCCTGTCCATTTGCCATATCGTATTTTTGCGTTTTTAAGTTTTCCTCTATATATTCTTACACCCACCATTCAATACTTAGAACACGAAATAGCCAGCCGCATCGAGAAGGACAAACAAGAACGGGACAGTCGGCACCCACTAAATTAGCATCAACTCCAACTTGCGCGCCTGAAGAGTGGTAAGAGCTTCTCGAGACATACGACCTCCTCGAAAGCCAGCGCAACTTACGAGAGATGTGAATTATGGAAACATGCACACCCGACTCCTTCATCATCTTCATCATCTTCACACTTCATCACTCCGGCAGAGCATCTGCCCCCTGGACATGATCTACAGTGGCCAATCTGGAAATCCCTAAACCGATTGCGTACCTAGGTTGGCCGCTGTAGAAACAACCTGGCCAAATGGCGTATCATAGACCCATCTAAAACACAGTGCCAGTATGGGGCCTCTTTTCAAGATATGGCCCACCTCCTTGTCTGCCCTTCTTGCCCGACCACATGCACCTTACGGGATTTGAACGTAGCAAATGATAGAGCTGTCCGGTAGCTGGTCGGACAAAATCTGAATGGTTTGAGTTTATTGATACGAAAGAAGAAGAAGAACAGCTTTCGAAAACAAAATTCTCGAGATACTTATATAAACATGCTCAGAAAATTGAGCATGTTTATAATATTTATAATAATACAGATTTCCAATAAATATATAACCTAAACTGCGCATAGATTCACTAAAAATTCTATGCTACAAACAGATTTTCTGTTCCATTTACTTCAACAGTACGAGTTTATTCGGGTAACGTACCTGAGACAAATGTGCTCAAGTTTCACATCAAACTGCCACTGAATACGGCTGTATATCTCAAATACTGTTTCTGAATGTTGATAAAATACAAAAACCCTAATAACGAAAGGGTCTGCCTCATAAACCTGTCCTTCAAAGTTTTAGATATTCTTTTGCTTCATTTTATCAAAGTTCTTAGCATTTTACTTCAGTCCTTTTTTAATTTTCGTTGGTACCATACTTGGTTTGGTCTTATCTCTGTTAGATGTTTTAAGTAAAACGTATATTCCTGTTTACTTGTTTTTTTTTCTTATGTCACAGGAAGAGATAAGATACACAATAAATTTGAGAGTGCTAAAAAAATACTGATCTAACTAGATAGAAACTGCCGCTATGTCAGTTGTTCACGTGAAAGGAAACCTAGATAAGTTCATAACAAGTTGAATCGGATACGATTCAAATTCCTGTAACGTAACATCTTCGGCTTCGTTCATTCTTGGAACTGGAATCAAATACTTCGTCTGTCATTCTGTATGAAAATATTTCACATTCACCGCAGCGCCCGAGGCAACGTAACGTTGCAATATTTCACGCCTACCACAAAAGTTTTTCGCAGACTGCGTTCTTTTACTAACTCATACGAAATATGTGTAAATGACATGTATTGTTCAAAAATAGAGTATTGGAATTGAGCACCAGCCAAGTAGATTTTTTTAAATCGTTGTAATATCATTGGAAACTTTTAATACCTGTGTAATTAACGATAAAAAGACGAATCGAAATGAGCCTATTAACTTGACCAGAGCAATGACGAGGGTTAATGATTAGGATTAAAGGATTCTGGAATTTCAGGAAAGAAGAAAAAAAAAAACAAAAACAAAATCAGGAAGAATGAGGTAACCATTAATCACAAAGTTGCCAGTTACAGTAACAAAATGACTTACCATTTACTTTTCCCATAAAAGTAATGATAGTTTTTTTTAATCGGTATTGTTCATTAGCTAGAAATTCTAAATTAACTTCGAGTCAGTTCAAATAGATGCCAATTGAAGATTAGTGAAGAGTAATCAAATGTATTTGGAGTGGTTGAACAATGTCAGTTAAGATTGACTTAATAAAAATAATGAGTTTTGGTCGCTGCGTGGTAACAAAAAAATCTGATAATGTTAATCAATGTTTTTCTTTGTTCCAGGCTGGCTTGGCGCCTGCTCGCGCTCACGCTGCTGAGCGTGGCCGCCGAGCACAGGGAGCACCAGGGTCCACAAACCTGCGGTGGACACTTGAAGCGACACGTGGGCACTATCACAACGCCAAACTTCCCCAACCCTTTCCCCGTCCCAATCAAGTGTAAATGGATAATAGAACACGACATAGTGAATGGGACTATATCGATATACTTTACTCAGCAGTACACTACCAGTGGCTTGACGTTCACTGAGTACATGTATTATGACGAATCGTACAAGTTGGGCGAGAGGAGAGCGCTCACCGTCACCGAAGACAACATCACCAGGATCAAGTGGCTACAGGTAGGTTTCTTAGTATCAAGTTGCAAGGTTGTCAACCTACTTACTTTTCCCAATCAACCAATGTAGAGAATTACACGAAACGCCATGTCGATGCCTACTGGGTTCCAGTGGCATGTTAGAGTAATCAGGCTCCTTCTGGGTAAGCTTACTCCATCGTCGACTCTGTCTCTGTCACCTATGACTTAGACTAGAGTCAAGAGCAAAACCATCTCAAATAAAAAAAAAAAAATGTCTACCGATGCTCTTAATGGCTGTCATGTATACTATTCGCGAGATTTTTACATAACTTAGTGTCATAATTTATGTCTTTAAAAACTTCTGCGAAGAGGAAGTACAGATAAGTGTGACAAATAGCGGTAAATTGTTATTATGATGAAGAAAATTCTGCACGTTACTACGTCGAGCGGCTCAGTGTAGAGGAGGGTAATAATGTGCCACATTACTGTAATTATTCAACGCAAAAAGTTTGTCGTCGACTGTACCGCGGTGCGATAAAAAAATAATTTTGTTGAGCTTTTATTCACTTGGAGCCAACATGATGTATGAAGTTGAGGTTATTATTTCTTGTTTTGGTTTAGGTTATTATTTTTGGTTTAGAAAGAAAATAACGAACAAATCTGATTGTATTTATTGCATAACTCAGATATTTTAACATTTCATGAGAAGCGTAACGTTTCGTATATTCTCAGAAAGAACTTGTTTAAATGATGTCTCGAGATGCGGACATCAAACAACCGCTCAAATACGTCTTACTTTTATATTGCGTTAAACTTTATAATATCTCATTCTACCTTTTCACACCTTTCTTTATTTATACAGTACTCTATAAATCTTTCACACTTTCTATCTTTGTTGTGTATTTATTACCCTGTAATTGGAACTTATTACCCTGGCTTCACTTGCGAACAAGTGCAAATAGTTGTGATTGCTATTGACTTTGGACTAAATTAATGTTATCATTTGAGATTATCTGAGGGTGTGTGTGTATTTAACGATTATTTCGTTCAAATTAATTTCTACGTGTACATTAGGTTATAATTTTGATCAAAATCTGGTAGTTATATTTATTGATTAGGTTTGATTATTTTTTCGTTGTATTTAATTTATTTGATAATTGCTTCTGCCAGTGGCTTCACCTGCCTGAATGTTGGAAATTGTCCCTTGGGAACCGTCAATTTGTCGGGATAAAAAGAAGATATGCTATTCCAGACTATAATCTATATCTGTGCCAAATTTCATCCAGATCCGTTCAGCCGTTCTGGCGTGATTGAGTAACAAATAAACATACATACATTCAAACATCCGCAATTATAATATTAGTAAGTAAGATAAGATACTATTGTTGCAGACTGTAGATTCCATATACCAATAGCAATTTCCTGTTAAACAAAAGCGCACTAAGGAAGACCAAAGAGGAAGGAATGCCGGGTGTGAGCGCGCAGAGAGAAGGACGGCTTTATTCCATTATGCCATTTTTTGTACGTAGGACTGCTTTAGAAAAAAATATTGCTTCGTTACAGTTATCATAAATTCGAACTTACTTAATGAAAATACTTATTTAAATTAAATTTAGATTAAGGAATGCCACAGAGCAATGACTGGCTTATTAGTCCTTCAAAAGAAAAGCTTTGGTTACTAGACTCGATTCATTTATAAACTATTTACTCAGCAAAAGTAAAGTGTATAATTTCATTAAACGTTTTAAAGTATTAATTTCAGTGCTGTTTGCACTCTTCAAAATAATTTAATGAATTGTGTAATTTATAAATGCAATATAAGCATAATAACACTGCACTCAAATTAAATGTACAAATATTTTCCATGAATTACCAGCTTGGCACCGAAACTGCTACCAGCTTAACTCTTTACCAATAAATTTGTTGTTTATTGCCACAGATTTTTGACTTTTACACATACGACGGAAATCCGCTTCGTATCGCATGGAACTGAAACAAGCTCGAAGCTCACCAAGCGTTACGTGAAGCTAGTGAAACACATCGACTAATCAAATGTTGACCGTGGGAATGAGCTAGTAAGTCGCATACATTTTAGATGGCAACCGTGGTATAACTGAGATTTGATTTAACGAATGGAGTTCGCAAATAACTCTTGAAACGAAATGGATTGATTTCATGTAACATTGTAAATCAATAGGTATCTGTAAATTGATAAGTATAGCCATTGTCACATGACATGTTGTTTATTAAACAATCGACCTGTTTATTGCCAATGATAACATCAATCGTTATAGTATTATTTGTCTTCGATGAAATAATTAACTAGTTACGCAATTAATCCTATACGGGGTCCCAACGGTCAGAAAGAAAATTTGGATCAATTACTATTCACTAAATGGCGCGATATACATCGATTTGTTATCAAGATTTTTGTGTTAAATAAATATTTTTAAGAATTGATCATCGAAATTGTATGTTTAATCAACTCATAAAATTATGGAATATTGGGCTCTTAATTCATATTTCAAAGAATATTTGAACGGATCATTTATTATCCATTCCAATAGATGGCGTTTAAAACTTACTTAGTACGTTAGTGTTTCCAAACACAACACTTTTGTGTAATTCGAAAAACTCAAGCTTCATACAATCTGACGTTGTTCGTGTGACATGAACACCGAACATGATTCAGGAGATTGGAAAAGGGTTAAAGCAAAATCAAAACTTAAAGCATTAGCATTTTTCATACTCTATGAAACGTGCAAAAGGGTAATTTTCCCAGTACTTGGGCGATTACTTTGTACTTAAATGATCCTAGGTAATTAGCATTGCTTGGTGCATACAAAGATTTCTTTTTGAAAAAAGCATTTTATTCTGAAACCGAACTTTTACCAAAACACAACAATTATTTACTAGGTATGAAACTGGAGTATGGAGTTCTTATCTAATAATTAATTTCATCTTGGAGGTAAATCGATTTATTTTAAAACATAGTAAATAAAGATGAGACATAATGATTACCACAACTACATTAGCGTCAAAAAAAGTATTGACTGGCTTGACTTCTTAATGTCGCTTTGAGGGTCATTTCTATCAGGAGCTCTACCATGATCCTTTAAAGCAAAGTTACTTCAATTCTGCATAAGCGACAGATACAAGTCATGTAAGTTAGTACATCTGTCCCAAGAGAACATGGTTGCGCCCCAGTTCTTGTAGCAGAATGTCGCTACACAACGAGACTCAGACGACCGACGGGAATGATTGCGGGATTGACACTGACCATCCAATTTGCCGGTAGTGCACCGTGTGTCTGATCCGCTTTGCAACACAGATGCACAATGTGTGAACATTTTCCTATTTAAGAAGAAAGTAACGTACTTACTAAGAATAGGTACATAGTATTAACACAGATGACGTTAGTACGCAGGCAGTTCGCGAGTGCGGGTACTCATAACTTTCACTACGTAACTCTACAAGAAAAGTTTCGACTACCTTTATTAGCTGTATTTGTGAAGATATAAACAAACATTACCAAATTATTACCTTTTTATAAGTACCGTACTTGTTAAATGGCTTTAGTTATTCTTATTATAGTTTGTATCCTGGTATCATCCGAATATAGAACAAAAACAGGTTCTCTAGAAACGACACAGCTAATTAGGACGACAGCTATTGACGAAAACCTTGAAATAATTATAACTGCGAGTGTTATTGCTCTCACGTCCGGATCCTATTTTCATTGTATTTGACCCTCACGCTGAGGGATGACATCGTAAACGCCGAAAATACTCGCAAACACGATTTATAAAACCGCTTTGCTTTACCGAGAGCAAAAGTGTTTGCAAACAGTACTCGGCAATAGCCTGGTGACAATAAAATCAAGTACAACTGACGCGGGACACAATTGTTCAGGTTTAGCTGCTTTTTGTTTAGTAAGCTCATGCTTTGAATATCGGCTTCTGTTAGCGCCCACTTGATCTTACCGGTATTGTTTGTTCTGGTACCAGATGAATATTTTATATGACACCGTATTTTATTTCCTGACACGGAAGGTGAATCCTGCAAAACATTTTATGCCATAAGAAAACGGACCTGTAGGACTTTGGCCATAGTACTATCTAGACTCTAGAGTCATAAAGGTGATGTAAGCAAACGCACATAAAGAGTAAGGTGAAACATGAGTTCGTGAAATTGTATCATCAAATCGGTTTATTGTGAACAATGTTTAAACAGATTTTTGTGGATCGACCTTTTATTTTAACCCTCACTCGCAAGGGCGCTTACCTGCAACTGTAGGTTGTGTTAATGTCATAATTTGTTTCGAGAGTCTCCATTGCTACCTTTTTTAGGGTTTCGTTCTCAACAAGGAACCCTTATAGTTCAGCTATGTCTGTATGTTCGTCCGCATGTTAGCTCAGAAACTCTTAGTACTAAAAAGCTATAATTTGGCATGGATTTACTCATCAATAATGCCGACATAGTGGTAAAATAAAATAAAGAAATTATTTATTTTTGTTCCGCCTTTACACATAAATTGAGGATGTTTTCTTTTCTTTTCTATCCCATGGTGTGGGGTATCGTTGGATAAGCCATTCAAAAATATGACGGGTCTGTGAAAATTGTTTCATTTACATGAGCCGTTTTTAAATATGACGCCACCTTTCCGTTACGCTCTGTATAAATAAACTTTGTTTAACTTTTGTTTAAATAAATCCCTAAGCATCTCTGCATACAAAGAGTAGAGTTAACTTGAATAAGAATTGAGAATTGAACGCTGAGGGCCTTTACTACCCCGTTTTCTTTTATTTATAAACCCACTTCTCCTTCTTATCTGACTTCACATGTCCAATTCCTTTGTTCTGCCCACAGTAAAAATCTTCGGTCCGCCAATAATGGTCTTTTACAATGTTCAACTCACCGCCCTTGGTTTATCCATTCCCTCTTCTTTGTCCAGGCGATTTCCCTTTAGAATGCGCTCCCTCAGAACATCAGGATGGCAACCAGTCGGTATGTCTTTCAAATTGAAGGCACGTGTTAGAATCATGAAGGAACTCCATATAAATATATCGATATTTACAAAGATAGAAAGCTTGAAATTTCAAGACGGTTGCTGTTTATTTACTGTGTAACAGAGTTACTATGTATGTGATATATAAGAGAAAGGTTTTTATGAAGAAAAGCACAGAAAGACAAGACTAGGCATTTATTTCAATTAGGCTTGTCAATTAATTCACATTGAGGCTCAGAGAGCTTACCGCACGGTCACTAAACCTAGTTCTCGTGGAGAAGAAGGGCAAAAAACTCCATGGTAGCTCTTCTTTAGTATTTATATATATATATATATTTTACAATCATAAAATATTGTTTATCACAATAAAGATCTAATTCTATTATTACTATTATATGATGAATCTCAAAACATTTCACAATGTTACATAATCAAAACAACAAGTATAAGGCAAAGAACATGACTAGCCCTCAAATCAATTTAACATCATTAGGAATAAATGACATAATATGATACAGACAGAGTTTCAACAAAACCATTAGCAATAATCAAGTTATAATATCAAATAACTTACAGGAAGCTGGTGAAGTCCATCTTTCACAAAATATGACAATTCAGGAATACAATATCACAATCACAACATAATATCTGGCCTGTACTGGCTTGTATTTCACAACAAAGTACGTCAACTTACGAATTACACACTATTTATAGTAACGAGTCGACCTGTCTCAAAATGTCAAATTTGTGACATCCCCACCAAATTCTACATTGCTATAAATAATCTCACAATTAGGTTAATAATCAATTCTAAAGTAATGAAACCTTTTTAAAAGGTATCAAGACAATTAAGGAATTTAATATCGCCTATTTAGTCATTCTTAATCAATATTCGAAAGAATATTGATACTAACTGACAGTCTTGTACTAATTGTCTCAAAGGACTTATAATACTAAAAATAATAGCAATATAAAATTCAGGATGTATCACAATGATCATTCATTATCATCATCACATCAGCCGAAAGACGTCCAATGCTGGACATAAGCCTCCCCCGAGCGTCGCCACTTTGACCGGTCCCGTGCTTATCGCAACCAGCGGATCTCTGCAACCTTCACCAGGTCATCGGTCCACCTGGTGGGAGGCCTTCCAACGCAACGTCTGCCGGTTCGCGGTCCGAACCATCCGTTCTGCGAGCAATGTACCCTGCCCACTGCCCCTTAAGTTTGGAAATTCTTGGGGCTATGTCGGTAACCCTGGTTTTTTTGCGGATCTCTACATTTCTAATTCGATCACGCAAGGAAATTTCGAGCATAACCCTCTCCCTTGCCCTTTGAGAGACTGTAAGCTTTCTGATGAGGCCCATTGTAAGTGACCACGTCTCAGAGCCATATGTCATCACTGGCAACACACACTGGTCATAGACTTTCGTCTTAAGACATTGTGGTATATTGGACGAGAAGATACCTCGCAACTTACCGAACGCTGCCCAGCCGAGTCAGATTCGACGGTTGACCTCTTTCTCGAAGTTGGCCCTACCCAACTGGATCGTTTGTTCCAGGTAGACATAGTTGCCCACAACTTCGAGTGTAGAGTCTTCGATCTTGATAGGAGTGGGTGTAACATGGGCATTCAGCATCACCTTGGTTTTGTCCATGTTCATCCTAAGACCCACTCTTTCGGAAGCTCTACTGAGGTCATCGAGCATTGTACTGAGGTCCTCCATGGTCTCAGCTATAACCACTATATCGTTGGCAAACCGAAGGTGAGTGATATACTTGTCATTGACGTTGATGCCTAGCCCTCTCCAGTCCAGAACCTTGAAGACTTCCTCCAGTGCAGCGG
This sequence comes from Orthosia cruda, assembly GCA_964057195.1. Classification (NCBI taxonomy): domain Eukaryota; kingdom Metazoa; phylum Arthropoda; class Insecta; order Lepidoptera; family Noctuidae; genus Orthosia; species Orthosia cruda. The sequence continues at coordinate 4,696,102 of OZ059848.1, read as the reverse complement.
TAAACAGCTTCGGAGATATGACGTCTCCTTGTCTCATACCCCACTGCAATTGTACGGGTTCCGAGGTCTGATCCTGAAGTCGAACTGACATGCTGGCGTTTTTGTATAAACACTTTAACACTTCGATGTACCGGTAGTCAATTTGGCACCGTTGGAGAGACTGCAGCACAGCCCAAGTCTCGATCGAATCAAATGCTTTCTCGTAGTCCAAAAACGCTAAACAGAGAGGCAGGTTGTACTCTTCGGTCTTCTGTATAACCTGTCGCAGCGTATGTGTGTGGTCTACGGTGCTGAAGCTTTAACGGAATCCGGCTTGTTCGGGAGGCTGGAAATCGTCAAAACTGCGCGCGAGACGATTTGACGACTCTTGAAAACAGCTTGTAGACATGGCTAAGAAATGAGAAGGGCCTATAGGTCTTCAGTAAGGCATTGTCACCTTTCTTGAAGAAGAGTACCACCACACCCCTGCACCATGCCTGTGGCGTCCTCCCCTCGTGTATGACGGAATCAAACAGCTTCTGAAGGGCCTTAAAGACCGTTTTCCCACCCGCCTTCAGGAGTTTTGCCGTGCTTCCGTCATCACCCGGCGCCTTGTTGTTCTTAAGCTGTGTCAGAGCCATCCTCATCTCATACAGTCTGACGTCCGGAATGTCTAAGGTTTAGTGTCGGGTTAATCTAGTTCTAGAGTCATTCGCTAGATTCGCGACGGGTTTACTGGTTGAAGTGTATAACTGCCCATAGAATCTTTCGATATCCTTCAGAAGCTCCGGTTTGGCTGATACGATCCTGCCATCATCGGTCTTCAATTTCGTGAGCTGGTTCTGCCCAACAGACAGATTTATTGCAAAGACCTTGGAGCCCATATTCCGGTCAATCGCGTCTTTAAAACTTTCGGTATTAAAGCGGCGGTGGTCGCTTTTCAAGGACTTTGAGATCCATCTATTTAGCTGCCGGTATTTCAACGCATCGTCTGAAGACTGCAGGATCATCTCAAGTCTCTCCTTCATGAGCTTGAGAGTAGGACCAGAGCGCGGTTTGTTCCTATCTGTACGGTGGGTCTTGAAAAACTTAGACCCAACCGTATGGACAGCTTCCACGAACCCATCGCTGTATTCGTCCACGGAGCTCCCTAGGCACTCGAAACGATTCTGGAGCTCGAGTTGAAATGTCTCGGGGTTTTGACTTGGATCTGTGCTAGACGGAGCGTGGACTTCATCAGTCGAGACTTTTCAAGCTTGACATTAATGTTCAATGTGCCTCTCAGCGGTGATCGCACCCGGTTTTCACCGAGTTGATCACAGAGACATCATTAAACAATTGCTTCTTGGTTGACATGATGAAGTCAGTCTTATTTTTAGTTGCACCATCGGGGCTTTGCCAGTTCCACTTCCTGTGCTCACGCTTTCTGAAGAAGGAGTTCATCATGGAGAGACCCTCCATATCCATAAAACTGGCCAGTAGGTGACCCCGGTGGTTCCAAGTCCAACTCCAAATTGCCCCATCTTGCAGCTCATCCTCGTCTCGTTTGCCGAGTTTCACGTTAATGCCCGCCCATGACAATGGTGAAGTAGGTTTTGGAACCATACATGGTCTCTACCTCGTCGTCGGGGTGTACCGAGGTCGGGGCGTAGACCTGTATGACCTTCAGCGAATATCTTGCGGATATTCTGAGTATAAGGTACGCCACCCTGGTCGACACATTCTCGTTCTTCACCACGTTGTTCACAAGGGACTTGTGGACGATAAAGCCGACACCACCCTGGGACTGCCGGTCACCCTCTCGGAAATAGAGCAGGTTACCGGATTTGAGGATTATCGCGTCCTCCCCCTCTCTATGGACTTAAGATAATCCTATAATGCTCCATCGTAACCTGCTCAACTCTTCCTCGAGTTCGGCTATCTTCTCGTCGGTCCGGAGTGTTCGCGTGTTATAAGTTCCTAGGTCCATTCGTCGGTGTTTATTGGGGTAGCCGGGTCTACTACGGGGATTCTTTGCATCCCTTGCCACGCCATCGCCTCGAGCGCTACCGTAGCCGAGGGTAGACGGACTGCCGGGCACTCGGGGCCTTTTATTATGTGTGCTATTCATTTTGGTTTGGGGGGGTTTGCCATAATCGCCACGCTTGGCAGGCGGGTTGGCGATCGCAGTTTGTTGGTAATGTGCACAGAGAACGCTGCTGCCCATTCTCTGGTGTGTCCGTTAGTCGCCTCTTACTACACCCACGGGAAGATATGGGATGGTGAAATTCTATACGTCCGTCACCATACGGTGCGAATGTCGTCACAATGATCATTACAAATTACGTAATATTTTATAGGAATATCATCACTGTGGCAGAGTTATTTCCTGTACACTCAACAACATTTACTTATGTAGGTACTCTAACAATTTTTAGTACAACAAAATAATAATTTAGGTTGGTACTTCGACATTTGTCGGTAGATGCTTAATAAATATGACAGTTTGTATTATATAGCAAACCATTGTGCTTAAAAAATGCAAGTTCATGATTTGGTGACGTCACACGTACTTACAATTCTATCACAGGCGAGCATATTCGCAAGAAGTTTGCTGAATCATCACAGAGTTAATTTGTTGGAATCAGTTTCTCAATAACATTATTAATTTGAATGTATGTGCTTAAGTATATATCTATATAATATTAAATTGTTTTATTTGTATTTGTTTTTCATAAGGTAAGGTCGACTGGTAGAAAATGCCTAAGGCATTAAGTCCGCCTTTGTACTTGTGTATAAAGTTTTATAAATAAATAAATTCTAATATTATTACTTCCACGTTAACTTCACTCATGGTTATCGTTAATTTCCTCGTATATATGCGAAATTTTTGCCTATTTATCCGAAATTATATTCATTAATATTTTACACTTCATTTTTGAGATATATGTAAAATAAAAATAAAATTATTTTAAAATTAACGTTATAATATAATACCCCAGCCTGTAACTTACCCACTGCACGGCAAAAGCTCTTCTCATACAGAGAAGGTACGAACTTTGATCTAAAAATTAAAGTTAATTTGTTTTAGTTGTTAAAAATGTTTGTCTGGCATTGAATGAAGATTAATAAAAGGTAACATTATAAAATTTGTACTATATTTTTTTTTCTTCTTTCACATTTTTACGATATTTTTTGTTGTGTACTGTACCTGTAAATAAAAGTTTCATCTTATAAAAATTCTGAACGAGAACCAGGCTAAACAAATATAACAGCAAAAAATATAATAGGTACCTTAAACTATGGACGCTTCGGCAGCGATAAGGTAAATTTTTCATCCTGTGTACAGCTAACTTACTGAAACACAAAGCTGAATCCAAAACTCGTTATACAAACAATAGACTTTGAGCACGCAATATTTATAAAACGTTGCAAAAAAGTACAAAACACTCCACACTATAGTCTCGGCGAGTAAGTTATGACATCGTAAATTAGTTGGTTGTCAACGTTGCCCGAGCATACTCCGTCAGCATAATCCTACCATTGTAGGCTAGACGTATATCGGTATCCACAGTTAGACGGAGGTTTAAGATTACAAGCGAGAGCTTGATAAATTGCTTGCACTTGACGGAGAAAGAATTGAAGAGGCGAAAATGAATCAGGCTTTATTTCTTTGTATAGATCGAAGAGAAAAACAATGTTGTCTAAACAAGAGAGAATATATTAGTTAATCCTTAAGCATACACTTTTCGAATTTTCGCTTTAAATGTTTGATTCGTGAGGCACGTGTAAATTTTATTTGTGAGCGAACATAACACATGTATGTCACGTCTATTTACCATTCCTTTAATAATCGAATGCAGGATCTTTTGTACAAACTGTGTAAACGCTCACCACCATGTAATGCCTGAGGCAACACAGGCAAAACATACCTTCTTGTATACGGAATTATTATAAACAAGTCCTCACTGACTACGTGGATTGATCCTTTTTTATAGTAATGAATAGGCACAAATGCTGTATTTTAAACTTACTTTAACATTATAATTGCGAACATTAGAAATGATTTGGATGAGATATAGCACAGCGATAGATTATAGTCAGGAATAGCCCAAAAGATAATTTTTATCGCGGGAATATGCTACTGGACTACAAACATGACGTGTTCTTTAGATTTATGATACACGCCTTCTCTTATCGGCGCGGCTGCGGCGTTCCTCCGGGGCAACTACTCAGCATTACATAGCAATCACTGGTCAGTGATGTGCAATAGTGCTTTGCCAAGTCACTGCGCATTGTATTCTTTTTACTATCTTGAAAGACAGACATATATTTTAGTAAGCTTTTAGTTTACTACAATACTAAAGCTTTTATTTCAACCGAAGTTGCAGTTCAACTAGATATGGCCGGAACATGTTCACATGGTGAGAATAATGAAAGGAAGTCAAACAATATGCGTTGTATTACGTATGGCGAGTAAAATAGCGGGCGACACTGAGTATCGGAAGTGAGGCTCCAGTGCAGCAGTGCAGCGAGTGCGCGTTCAGATGAACTGTGTCTGTATTTACTGGCTTCTTAATAAATAGGCCGGTATCAGGTCGATAAAAAAGTTATTATAATTATCATAAGCATGATATAGGTGAGATTTTTTTGCACGTGTTTTCGATTTCCGTGTTGGTATTTTTAGAATGAAAAATTTTTTTGCGGGGGGAGGTAAACGGTTAAGGGGGGGGTGTAAATCCTATCTTGTTCTCCTGGATGAAGTAGCCGGTGGCAGAGGGGCAATTTTTTTGTCAGAAATGCGCTAACTCCAACCGTTTATGAGATATGAGGGTTTTAAAATTTTTGTTGGTCGTAATTTTTTTGCCTTTTATCGGTCTCTCTGAGCTGTTTCTGTGACAATGGTGATCAATGTGGACCTTATGCTAATGAGAATAAGGGTAACTTTTGCTTGTCAACGAAAAGCGACCTTATTTCAATGTGAATAAGGGTATTTTTGTTTTGTTTTTTAGAGTTTTATTAATCGTAAATAAATGCGGGTTTGGCTCGCTACGTTTTCGAGTTTTTAACGTTTTTAATTTTTTTGACGCATTTTCCAGGACTGGATCTAGAATAAATGCTATGCAATAGCTTTACCGCGGCAGTCCCCGAGTGCCACACGACTTATTTTTTATTTACATTTTTTTAGTTATTTTTTTTTTAAATTAGGTACATTTAAACACATAAGTGTTGTAAATTTTTGAAATCACCTCTTAAAACCCTTTATTTTGGTACCCCACAAGATGAGTTTGGAAGAAAAAAAAAATCCCCCACAAAATGGCGCCCAAAATACGCCATTTTTGCCTGATATAATTGTAATGTATAAAGGCCTTCCCAATCGTATAACTATTTAAAACAGACGCGATTAAGTGGTTTCAATCTAAATTGTATCACGAAATTTCGGCAGTACCTAAACGTTATAAATTTCACAGAACTCATTGAATCAGTAAAACTAACTAGCTTATAAAAATTGATGCACGCATCAGCTGTCAATACTAAATAATACAATATAAATTATTCTGACGGGTGTTCTATAACATAAATCACTAATGCGGCAATGTAAAGCCTACGCTTTCAATAGATGTCATCAGAGCAATCGATTGTTCAGCTCTCCCAATAGACTTCACTAGGATTGCCATTGTAAAATGAGTTTTATTTGTAATGTTTGTCGAGCATACATTTTAATGAGCCATACTGCAATATTGGCTACTGGTAGCCTGTTCAAAGATCTTATCCAACGCAATGACATCTTCGTTTTATGTAGGAGTAGGTGCTTAGTATAAACTAACAAGCTGCGGAAAGTTTGAAGCGGGACACTGAGTAGCAATGCACCGACTGAGTTTATTAGCGTGCGTGCTTCATCGTCGACCACATCATCGCTTACCATCAGGTGAGATAGTGGTCAAGCGCAAGCCTATCAACCATACAAAAAAAAAACTAAAACACATTCATATAAATTAATCTACAACAATGGATTATCTCGAAAATAAATAAAATGGGATCAAATCAACAATTAATGGCTTTGTGATCTATTAACCAGTCACCTGCTTGTTCTATTATTTCATTTGCTCTTTAACAAATCTGTCGCGAGATATTTAAATGAATAATGTCTTTATTATTTGTCACCTCGGGGTCTCCCCTCGTTATTGTGAGTGTAACATTTTTATTTCTTTATTTTGTCTTAATGTTCCGCTTTTATTTTCCTTGTCGGAATTATGCCAGCTTTTAAGTATATGCTTTGCATTATTTGATTTTTTTAAATATTTGTTTGTAATTTTTTCAGGTTTACGATTTGTTTGTTACGAAATACAAGCTTTTGGGAATACAAAGAACTATTTTTGTTAGTAACATGCAATTTATGGTCTCTTATAATTTTTATTCTTCCCGATAATGACTGTTATTATTATGACATGCTTTAATGTTTCCGCATTAAAGCATGTCAACAGTCTTTATGTTCAAATAACAGGCACTTTAAATAATGAGCATCACAATTTTCCAGTCGGTGGTCTTAATTGTTTCCCATAGCTTACCCGGACAGTCTGTGGTAAAGAGTCATGAAAATCTTGCAATACAAGCTCTAAAACGAAAGGAAATATCAAAGGAATTGGTAACTTCAAATCTTTTGAGCCAGTGAATCTTTGGTAAGACATGAATCTAGTTAGAAATTCTATTATTTCAGTTTAGAAACGAATCTTTTCCCAGAACGATCATATGAATTCAACGAAACATAGGAAAGCAGAAACTCGTTTTGAAATCCTACAGCGTAATATTATTAACTCAGCCTTCATGAGTGGACTTCAAAACATAACGAGTTGTAAAAATATCACGTTTTCATAGCTGTATTTCAAAGGTTCAAATTTTTCATACCCTTTCCAGTTACAGTTGCTTGCTCTTTCTCCCTGGAGACTATAGACGATGAATTTTAAACGGAAAATCTAAATACAGGAGGTTGAACTTTTAAAACAATAAGTAATGGATACTACATCATTTGCCGGGGGTATGGTTCAACCATGCATTGTATACGGTCATTGGTTCGTACAATTAGTGTCTCGTTGAGCCTTTTGCAAATTATGCATCAGCTGCATTTGTTTCAGCATTTCACTAATAAATTGCGATCAAATTGGATTTCAAAGCCTTCTATTGGATTTAGCATTTACCTGTTTGCATACCATTCTGATTTTGAAATGGAATGATGAATGCTATTTGTCTAAACTATGCCTAGCTTCAATGTGTGTTTTAATGTGAGAGAAATAACAAAAAAATACCTTCATCGATATTGCTATAAAAAACTTTAACTACTGGCAATGGTTTAAGTTTGTAGTTAAAGTTTTAGGTATCTTTTGTTTTTGTTTTTTTCCAAACCTCTTAATTGGTAAGCTAGTAGAGATAAGTGTAGTGATTAACAACAACATTTTTGTTTTAGTTAATGTAGCACTTTTAATAATCACGACATCAATACTGTTTTTTCAAAACCAATGACACGAAATATGTTATAAGTAACTATAAATGGGTAATAAAATATTAATTCTGGAATGCAGTTTAATATTCTAGTTAAAAAAAGCTTACAAATGGAATTCGTTCCGCTCGATGGCTCGTTCTGTAGCAAATGGTTTTATATAAAACAGTTTCGACAGTTTAAAGGATTTATTCTTTGTGTAATCTCGGTGAATATAAATGGATTACTTTATGAACTTTAATTTTCTGTTCCACTATAGAGGAATGGCTTTTTTTTTAATAATCTGTAGGCTCGCGTTTGACCACTATCTAGCCTGATGTTAAGCGATGATGTGGTCTACGGTGAAGCACGCTTGCCTAGAAGAAACAATAGGCAATGTTTATTTTAAAACTAGCTTCTGCCAGCGGATTCGCACGCGTGAAAAGTTTGTTCTTATCCCAAGGGAACTTTATACTGGGTAGAAAAAGTAAACTACTCTCAAAAAAGATCGTGATAAAACTTAATATTACCTACACAAAGAAACCGTTTTAATTTAAAGAAACAAAAAGGTATTAGCGACTGAAGAGATATGTTTACTTTGTTGCATAATGCACGTCTTGAGAGTCAGGGAGTTTTATCCGGCTTTCAAGTGAAAAGTGCTCTGGGAATTTTCATACGACTTAGTGAATACGCGACCGGTGATGATAGAATGGCAAAATATTTGCTAGCTTATAAAAGCTAGTTTTTTTTAAGAGTTTCCGATTAATTTTGATATAATATGATTGTATATAAGAACTCTTGAGGCGTATAAATGCCCCAATGTTAACGCAGTGCTGGGCCTGGCAGTGTGCCTGCTCGGAGCCAGAATATCAATACTGAACCTCCTTTTGAACAGTTTTGTTTACAAAATATACTTTGATTTACATAAATGCTCAAAATCAAAATTTCTTTATTCAATTACCAGCCATTAAGTGGCACATTCGAACGTCAAAAAAAAAATTAAACGTAATAAGAATTAATTCTATCGTACATTCGGAAATGTCGCTTGTTATGGAGAAGAACGGACAAGAAACTCCACACTTATTCTTTTTAAAAAAAATGTGTTTTACAAGTATTTGGTTACAATAATCATGTTGGAAAATACATATATGTGAGAACGATGTAAAAAAACGCACTTAGAAGCGTCTAGAGCAAAACAAACAATTAAAAATACAATAACTTTAGCACCTTTTGTCGACGTTTTATAAGTATATGTAAAATAAAAATAAAATGATTTTGATTTTGAATAAATAGGTAATTAAAAACAAGCGGAGGCAGCTAAGATATGACCAATCCCAACTGATGGCGTCCGTTCACTAACTTGACACATGGATCGGCACCACTCAGCTCAACCATCATGAAGGGAACCGAATGATCCAACTCATGTGCCACCATCAGAGAGACATTAGAGAGAGCATGACACACTCAACTGCCAGGGCATACTGAAGTCAACGAACGACAGACAGGTACAATAAATGGTAGATTTACAGTTGGTACATAGTACTCACATATGTGCTGTGCAGTTATATAATACAAATATAAATTGAGTTTATACAACACAAATATATTCATACAGTCTTCACCAGGTCCAACAATACTTCAGAACTTTTCTGCTTATCACTTATTTTTGTGCCCTAGTGGTTATGGAGCTGAACTAGCGTTGGACCAACCATTTTTATCAGCGTTTTATTCCCCCAACCTGTAATATGCCTGCCTGCATAGTGTGCGTTTTATGCAAGTTTCGAGTTTCGCCTCAATCAGTTCTAGAATGTGCTATTTCAGGTATGTAGAAATACTAGCCATAATTTTTCAGTGAAAAATATTTTTACACTTCCAAGTCGTTTTGGAGGAGTATCCAAAAATAGCGAAAAAATATCGTGTTGTTAATAATATTTTAAAGCTAAACTATTAGTTACACGAAAAACAATGTTTCATTTTACATTACAACTTTTTCTTAATGTCCCTCGCCAAAGTTCGTGTTTCGTCAGCTGTCGGATTTCTATTAGTTGACCTTTGCAATTGGTACAGGCCGGACGCTCTCAATCAACTTGGAAGATATAGATTTGTTAATACTCTTATAACTTAATGTAATGTATTTGAAAAATGGGAGGAAAGCTGCAAAAGGCGATGCTTTCCGAGGGAAATTAAGAAAATAGTTGTACCGTACACTTTTTTTTTTCGTCCCTATCACCTATAACCTAGCCGTTACTAAGGATTATGCGTTAGAAAGTAATCGTTTTCCGGCACTAAAGCGGTGTAAGGCCCTTAAAAAATGAATGTAAAATTTAAAAAATATTATAATATTTCGATTTGTGCTACGGTGACGTAGCTCATGTAGCGGTTGCGTAGGCTTACTACGCCGTAGCAATAGTTCAAAACATATTGTGTTGTTTATCATTTAAACTACATAACAACAACCGGTAATATTATAAGCACTAAGGCAGCTCGTAAGGCTATTAACTCGTCAGTCCAACCTGTCGGCTCGTTAATTAATGTTTGAAATGCTTTCCCTATAATTATGTACTGTGTGAGCTCCCCGGAGGGTACCCCTCTTAATAAATTATGTTCCACCGTTTTAGTAGTGTGTTGTCGTGTAATATATTATTTAAGATGTTAAGAGTATTTGCCTCGGCAGACGGTGACTCGCCCTACTACGAGTATAAGACTACAGGAGGTACCTTCATAAACCAAGTCACAAACACTAGCTTTGTCTTCCCTATGCACTAACCTTAAGTATTTATGTTTACACAGTTAAAAATATGTAGTTATAAAAGCTATTCCACGGTGAGTGTAGTCTCTTTGATCTCTGTCGTGCCACCTCGTGCGACTCGGAGCCGCTCACATTCGCTTCACTGACACGCGACCACGACACACACCCGTGATACACACCATACACTTGACACACACAGGGACGTACAAATTTTAGCTAAAATAAGTAGGTTTAACCTAAATTACTTCCTTAGAAAACATTGCAACCAGGCTCGCCGAAGATAGGGAGAGCGGCGCACCGCAAGACCAGCACTCCACTCCCGCCGCGGCCTCCAACCCTCAACCGCGATATTGCATTGGACCTGGGAAGCTTCATAAGACATCGCGGCCCGCCTCAGTATTGATGTCGACTATTACCAAGCGGCACCGCAACCTACTATTTGGCCGCTATGTTGTTAGCTTAATCGGCAAAAGCCCTGACGAGCGGCCCCTCCTCGGTTTCCTCTTCGCTTCAAGCGACCAAGCCTCGGCTACTGAGCCCCCCCCGCCTCGACAATGCGGGATCCCCACCGGGGGGGCAGCCATGAATACCTAGTCTTGGGTCTGAAATTTGTGATAACTTGCTGTGGACTTTACAACAACTACATTAAAGCATTTTAGTTAGTGTGTTAAGTTTAGAACGTAAACTTCAAATTGGGACCTTCAAAGTTGTTTTGCCGTGAAAGCATCTCATCAACATGTTGAACTCTCTTTATTCAACTTATCTTAAAATTAATTAAACAAGCAAAATAATCTTCAAAAGAGAGGAACATTTTTTTCTTATTTTTGCTCGTGGTTAAGTGCTCTAGTTATACGATTTAATTGTTTCAAAAGCTCCATTACATCCTAACTGCTCTGAAAGCATACACAAACTCGGGCTTAGCGGATGATCGTGAAACATTATAGCTTTCACCGTGAGAAAATAACGCGTTTATTATAACCTGACCATTATTTTTGTACAAAAAGGTATCTCGAATGTTCCGCACTGCGGTATAGTGGCTATATAATTATTCTGTCCTAACATAATTGATTACAACAGAAACAAAACACTGAAGATAATCATGAAATACATCCTGATCAACTAGATGTTCCAATAAATTACTTGTACACTTAGTGGACTATTAACTTTCATCTCATTTTATGTTCTAATAAGTTGTAAAAGTGACATTAAATAAAACTAGGGTAACGCTAACAAAACTTACTGGTTTAGTTAACATGACTATCACCAAATATCCTTTCACAATTCTAAAATACTCTTGGTAAATAAATACTACATAACGATGCAAAAGAAATTTCCTTTTAACGTAATACTTTTCAAAATCGGTATCAAACAAACACTAATCTATAAAACAGCACTGAAGCATCTACTTTGAATCATATGTCCAAAATATTTTCAGAAATATACTAAAAGCTTGTGTCATTAAAATGTATGTAAGTTGACAGTTTCCTTGAAAGAACCGCAAAATATTTTTTCGTTATGTCTCACTGTTTCCGATGTTCTTGGTTATGTTTCTACTTTGACATGAGCAGAGTAAGCACTAGAAATGGTATGTATTTTATTATAAAGGGTTTAAAGGAAAGGTGCGATCATATTTTAAATACTGTTTCTTGGAGAAAGTTATTCCTAAACTAGCAAAAGCAGTATTTAATATATGATTGCACTTATCCGTTACACCCTGTATTCTATAGTTTTAAATGACAAGCAAACCCGAAGTCAACTATTCTGCCATTGTCGCAAGACTCTCAAGTAAAATGGCAGGGCAAGTATATTTTATTTATTAGTAACTAAAAGAGAAGGAAAATGGTATGTAACTACCTATATTTCAGAAGTGAAAGTGTTAATTGAGAAACAATATACCACGGGTATTTAACGCGATGATTTCGATTCATTTATTCACCTATTTCACCCGACGTTTCGGCCGTGTTGCAACGACCGTGGTCTAGGGTAGACTGGTGTCTCGGTGTACTGGCTCCGTTGGGGCAGAAAATTCTTCATCTACCCTCACATTTCTACACACAACACTGACCGTGTCCTTATTCCGTAAGTTCGACGACTGCACAAAACGAGGTAATGGTTTTTCTCAATTTATGAAACGCGAAAGTTTTGAAGTATATTAACTTCAAAACTTTCGCGTGAAAGTGTTAAGTTCTACAAATATATCCCAACATTTAACTCCGCCATGCTATCAGCACAGGTCGGTATTTGTACATTAATACTCATTGACCGTCCTCCATGACCCGGAGCTTTGGTAATCAACAGATGGCGAGTTAATGGAATTCATTTCCAAGAAACCTCTGAATTAATTCAATAAGATTCGGCCTCCTTTAACGAAATTAAATACCGTTCCTTGTAACTTTCTGTAATGTGATTTTAAAAGGGGACGATAGAAAATTATGTTTTGTTGCTTATTCCGGCAATAGAAACTGGTTGTTCAGCTAAGGGAATATCTAATGGAAAGTTTGACTTTGTAGTACTCGGTGCGAAGTTAAAAGTAGCATGGACTTGATTTGTCACTTAAATGTCACTGCGAAGTACATACTACTTACACTTTCACCTGGGCTTTATATACTTGTAGCTTTAGATCATGGCCCTTGACTTTAAACTTTTTTTGATTATGACAGCAATTAATTATTAGAATGAACTTACCTACCCGCAAGCCGGCCAATATCCTTCAGTCGTATCTCAGGGTATTAGTACCTCATTGTACGCGAGACATTATTCAGCCGATGATGCACGATATTGACCATGTACCTGTTAAAACCATAATCATATGTAATTATGACCATGTTAAAAATATATCAATGCAAATACATTGTTTAGCATAATTACCTAAACTTAAGACGCCTCATTTGCTGTTTTTCACATTTACTTTTATAAAATCGGTTTTCCGGAGTCGTTTTAAAACAGTATCACTGCACCACAGCAACTGAACTTAGCAGTAAATTAACAGCATAGCAATTATTAATAAACAAACAATAACAAAACTAAAATGTAGTGAGTACAACATGAACGACGAATAAAGCAAATAAAAGAAAATATGGAACATTTGAAAATCGAATGCACGCACACATTGCGCTCTATCCAGCCAGTATATTTTTTTATGCGAAGACATTTCTCAATCATTTAATGCCCGGTACTGACTTTTAAAAATAAAGACATTAACTAAAAAAATATTCATTTTCTTTTACTACTAAGTATACTTACTCATTTTCAGATGTGATTTATTATACACATTATAAATGAATTAAGGACTCAAGGTAGCCATGAAAAAGATCAGAACTATACCTTTCTAAATACTAAGCTTTCAAATCTAAGTATTTTTTCTTATAGAATATACCTGGCTGGGTATATGTAGAATGTAGTATAATTTTAATCTTACCTTATTAAATCAAGGTAACAGGGTAAACAGTAGGGCAGTATTCTCATTAACTTCAGAGCAGCAAACAACGTAACGTGCGCGTAACTAATAAATGCAGATGCCAACTTAACACGGAACACGATAGTGCTTTCAGATCTGAGGGAAACATCAACCAGCAACCTTCTTGACTATGTTATTTGGAATAATTATGTCTTCATTGTTGAACCGAAAGTTAAATTTAAACGACACGGTTCGCGCAATGGTGGAGTGATTGACTGCTACGCTGCGTATCGCGGGCTGGATTCCCACACGGTAGAAATATTTGTATGGCCTGCAGATAGTTTTTCTGGTCTGGTTGTTTATTTATGTGAATTTATATATTTATAAATGAACCCTTGGTACTGGAGAAGTTCTGGTTGAACCACCCTTTTTTTTTTTAAATAGGTCTGCGGAATAAGCAAGAATTATAACGCTGACCCTTTTCTGAAAAAGTGTTCAAGTAATCTTAATACCCACTTATTTCCATAATTATGAATATGGGTGAATTAAAACTGTGGTTTTGTTCCCAGGTGCAGAGTCCGGTGCTGGTGGTGGAGCTCACCCTGGACAGACTAGAGGGCACACAGCTCAGGGCGCTGGGGCTGCTCTCCGTGTACGGGTTCAACGTGACGTATGAGGTGCGAGGAGCAGCGCAGTCACCGGGAGTAACTTCATGCAGCACCGTCGAGTGCAGGTTGTTGGGACACTGCTACGCCACACACGATTATCAGTAAGTTACAGTTAAACTATCGATAAGAGTGGTGGCCCAGTGGTACCTAACGGCCCCGACTTACGTGTCGTAGGTCCTGGGATCGAATCCAGGCAGGCGCTTTACTTTGTGTAAATTATTTAATCACCACTGCTCTATTAACTGTGAAGGAAATCATCGTAAGGAAAATGGCATGTATTAGAATCGCGGCTTTTTACCGTGCGGTTATTTACAAAACTATCACTTTTCATATCACTTCAGAATATTTTACAACTCTCAGGCAGTTCTACTGTTCGTGTTTCCCGGGTTACTCCGGAGCGGACTGTGGAGAGGGTCCGCTGTGCCCGAAAACCTCCAACATGTGTAAGAACGGCGGCACCTGCAGGTGAGCGAACTCATTATATTCTGGTTTCCATTGCCTCGTAGGTAAATTGTTTCACAAAAACGAACAACGATGTCAATCGTATGTTGTTTTGTACGACTTCGGTAATTTTTTTATTGTTGACAGAGGTTCTTTAAACGAATGTTGACTTTGGTCGTTTTCTACAAGATTATAAAAACCAAGCTTTGTACGTTATTCATTCACAAGCTACATGTTCCAACAGACAGATGGGTCCGGCCGCCGTCAGCTGTATCTGCGTGCCTGGCTACACGGGGGACATTTGCGAGGCGCAGCTAGCAGCACCTGGTGAGGAATTACTTAGTCTCTTGCTTCTTCTAGCTATGTAAAAACAGCACTGATTCCGGCCAATTGGGTTTTAATGGTGCCGCTACTTCCCAATATCTTTTGAAATCCGTATTATTTACGCCATAAACACCCAGTCCTATCTAATTTACGAGTTTGTTCGCTCGATTTACTAAATTGTCAGCGATTTTACAAATTAACAATGCTCTCGCGTCAATAATAACATGTCACTCCCTCAAAATTATTATCACTCGATCTATCATTATTGCGAAGCCGTAAATTACGAGCCTATTTTCAGGAAATGAATTAGGCTTGCAAAGGAATGAAAAGTCCAAAACTAAAATTAGCACCAATACCACGTCTCCCCATATATTATGTATCATCAGGTATGTGACATACATGGCGAGACTGAGGCGAAGATTTCTATTTGTATTAAAATGTTACTGAAAACGTCAGCTTCTATATTGTATTTTGTTACAGAATGCGGTATAGAGGAATGTGCAGAAGTTTGTAAAAAAGGAACAGTCTGTGACTGTAACCCGAAGGATACAGACGACTGTGAGTATTTTAATAATCTTCAAGACCAGGAAGTGGTGATAAGTTCAAGTAGTATCTGCTAATTGGTAGTGCCTGTCTAATCGCTGTATATTACAGCATCAGCAAGATTTGAAACAAGACTGGAAGTAGTGGACAATGCAGGTGTAAACATATCTCAAGAAGTCAAAAAACAGGTATTTACTAACAACTTATACTACGAGAAATAGTAATCCAAAAGGAAAAAATAATTATTAATAACAACAATCTCACCTCTTTCAGTTAACAAGCTATTTAAAAGCGTCAAACATTACAATAGAAGGAGAAATAGAAATTCTAAACACAAGGTGAATATCTGTATAGTGGTGAGTGCTGTTGGTATTGGTAAGCGTGTTATGAACATCGTGTGTTTGTGTCAGTGCGGTTGGAGACAGTGGCGCGCGCGGGCTGTGGGCACGCGTCTGGGGCGCGCGGCGCGATGCGGGCGCACTGCGCGCGGCTCTGGCGCGCATGCGCACACTGCACGTAGATAACACGCACTTCCACATGCAACCTGCACTTAGCTTGCGCGTGAGTATCTATCTTTTATTTATCTGTCGTTGTTAAGTTATCTATCATAGAATCTTCCGGCTTCATCATCAGATTAGTTCGATCGTAACATTTTCATCAGTACCATATATTTATAAGTAGGTATACGAGTAGTTATTTAGTAGTAGTGGTAGGACCAAGTCCATTTTTAACTATAAAATAATTCAATTAATATTTACCAAATCTAGTCTTCCAAACTTGCTTTTTATTCTTATCTTTAAGTTAACAATGTATTTGAAATTGCAATTGACGCAAATTATGGGAAATTAATCTAAAATAATGTCGTCAATAAAATGACAAAAAAAGGCAAAAATGAGGATTCTTTAATTTTTTATTGTAAATATTTATAAAAGACCTGTGTTTCCACCATTTACACGTATAAAACAATCACAGCGATTTGGCATGCTTAAAATCAGTTCATCAAAATCACTTTGAAGAATGAACGCCCACGTCTTTCTAAACAGTTGTTATGGGGTATGCAAGGCATCCATACTCGGCAGAGTTCTTCTTTGGAGCATATTCCATGCGTGCTCAATTGGGTTGACGTCTAGCTAATGAGCAGGCCACGGCAGAACGTTGATGCGAGCATCGGCAAGAGTGCGTGTTACAACTCACCAAACAAATCATTCAACCGGGTTGCAAAGGGATGATCACGTCTGAAACAATCCTCTCCGCATAAATCTGAGCTTTAAATTGAGGTTGCCTCTGATCCAAATGAGATTGGTTCTTCGACCGATCCAAATACGGGCCCAAACCATTATTGTTTCCCCTTCATATAAATGAACTTCCTGACAAAATTTCAAACGTTCTTGATGTCCAGAGATCCTCCAAACTTGAATACGTCTTGTATCCGGCCGAAACAAGATTAATCGTTAAAGCAAACACAACGCCAGTCTTCTGTCTTCCATTTTCTGTGTTCGCGAGCCCATTGTAAACGGGCCCTACGATTGCGATACCGATACATAATTAATTGATAGATATAATTTTAAAATAGAAAATCAACTGTGAATGACCGTTGATTTTCTATTTTTAAATAAAATTTAAAGAAAATTCCTTTATAAAAATAGTGAAATTCACTAAAAGAATCATTAACGATCCAAAAAAGTTAAAATAATAATCCTCAATTGTGGCGTTACTCTAAAACGTACTTGATCCCTAAACACTTTTGATTATTCGGTTAACTATACGCGATATTCTATACCCGTGACATACTTATCATTAAGTTTCAATGTCCAACTGTGGTCTTCTTTATTAGATCTACATCACCAAACAATACTTTCAGAGTGGAAATTATTGAATTGTAGAAGAAAATTCCAAAATCACAATTGAGGGAGAAATCGGTGAACACAATTATATAAAAAAAAAACATAGGTACATACAATCATCCATCCTCCTTTTTGGGAAGTAGGTAAAAAAATATAAATATTCATTTTTATGACGTATGACGTAATTTTCATTCGGGTCGAATGAACTATGCTAAATAAAAATGAAAATTGAAATAATGCTATTTCAATACATAATGATTCATTGATTAAAAAAAAAAAATTGTATCGAATGAGACATCATTTTTAATAAAAAAATATTTTCATCTTTGGGTTAGAGTTCCATTTGAATTAAACATGCAAATACCCTTTTAAACGTTTAGTTTGATAGGATATATTGATATAAATAAGATATCCTGCTGCAGACTCTGGTTGTGAACCATCGTCCAGAAATATGGGAGGGGTCAGAGTTCATACTGACATGTATGGCGTATGGATCTCCGGACATCACCTTCACGTGGTACAAGGATGGTGTCAAGATAAACTTCAATGGAACGACGAGGTAAGTTAATGGCAATTGTGTGTGAGGGACATTGTATTTTCTAGGTTATGGTGCGACTGTTATTATTTAGCTACGACCAGTGCGGCGAACCAGACTGGCAAACTTTCTGGGCATAGTGGACGCGAGCTAATAATCTGTCGTCGAGACTGATGAGTGTGCGCCTGTGCAATACCGCCATCAAATGAGCAACTGTTATTTAATCGCACTGATTACCTGGTAACATGCTCGCTCCCTGATGATTTTTATGATTTAGGTTTTAGATAAAAATTAGTTTGCAAATCAAATCAGTAATTCTTTTGACTTTTAGTATAAAAAAACTGTTTAATTTGGCTGTAAAAAGTGGCTTATCTAGTTGTTTACGACGAGACAGAGATTAGTACGTCGAAATCTTGAAGAGACTTATCATATTGCTATTAGAAGAGTGTTCTTTTTCAGAGATATTTGGACGCGTACGGTCTCAGAAGACGCGCTTGGTCGTCGCATGTCAGTGTTAAGTATAACAGAAGCGAAAAGCCCCGACAGCGGCAAATGGTCCTGTGCAGCAGACAATGCTGGCAGGAGACGATGTAGAGCTCTGAGGCTGACGGTGCTGAGACCGCCCGAGATACGACTCGTGCCTTCCACTATCACTGTTAATAAGGTGAGTCAATCGATACCGGCGGTGGTACATCAACATATACCTAATATCGTAATATACATCAAAACACACCACTTTGGTTAACGCAGATACCTAAAAATCTTACATGAATATGTGTCAGGGCGACAACGTGAGTATAACATGTCTGGCGAGAGCGGTGCGGGTGCACGGCGCGCTTGGGTTCAGTTGGGCGAGGGAGAGGACGCTGCTGCGGATGGTGCCGGGCAGACAGGTCTGGGAGGATCTGTTCCCCGCGGGGAGCGTGCTCAGGCTTTATAACATACAGGTGCGTTAATAACGTTGAATTGAATCTTCTTCCTAAATTCACGTACTTTTCGAGATGCCTTTAATTATTATTTTTTAACAGAAATCCAGCGAGTTCCGATGTCAAGTATCATCAGTGGCCGGCACCAATGCTAAAGGCGTGACCATGTGGGCTCTAGGAGCTGACGACATAGCGTGTGAGAGTGAGGCTTCCCATGGCTTGCGCTGGCCGAAGACCGCTCCCGGAGCGCATGCGACTGCCTTTTGTCCATATGGATACAGCGGGGAGAGCACGAGGTAAGTAGAAGTGTGATACAAATATACTACGTCAAATTTAGTATCATCTCATCATGCAGTAAAAGTTTAATGTCGGTAAGTTATTTGCAGGTTTTGCGAGCCCAAAACTGGACAACATGGTGCTAAATGGATGCTACCGGATTTCTCTGGTTGTGTTGCAGACTCACTCAAAGACATTTATGAACAGGTAGCTAAGTGTAACCAAATAATACGATGAGATGATACGAAACTCTCTACACATACCTACGATAAAATATTGATGTGTTCGTCAGTTCAGTCTGATATCGCTGGGCTACTCTTGGAGCTCGGTGTGGCGCGTATCGCAGCAGTACGGTGCAGAGCTGCTTTCCCTACCAACACACCCGGGCGAGGGCGAGCCTTCCCTCAATCATGCAGCACACATGCTGCACTATCTCATGTCTGCTGCAGCTCAGCCAGCCGACAGGTTCAACAGCGCGGAACATCTACTGCACATCTATGACCATCTGTTCACACATCCTGATGCGTTCCTTGATGAGGAGGTAAGTGATAATTAATGTCAAGGTGAAATAAAATTTTAGCAGAGATATATTTCTGTTGTTTAGGTAAAAAAGGAAAATAATTAATCGCGTGATCTCTCACTAGAAAATCTTCGAACTCCAAAACGCGGTAGTGGACACAGCGGGACTGCGGAGTAGCTTTGACAAGCGTTTTCGCGAGTTTACAGTCACAAGTGCACCAGTACAGTTGGACAACACGGCACACTTCTCGCTTCAGCCAGCTCCTGTGGCTCGCGAGGAGTGGCTCGTGACGTCAGCAGCAGTAGAGCTGGCGGATTCAAAGGGCAATACTTCCGTGGTCACCGTGCTGTATCATGACTTGGGAGCGAGGTTGCCGTCGCTGAGGAGATTTGTCGAGTATAAGTAAGAACCTTATTCATGACTGCGTATTGAGCAATAAATTATTAGGATTTTAAAGCAACAAAGTGCAGTATTAATGTTGTACACTTTTCTTCCTTGGTTTTTTTAATTTTATATTCTGTTTTATTACCTTTTATTAATTTATCTTTTGTTCTATTTTACTCCTATACGGTAGTTGTAGCGGCAACTGTTCCAGGTCTGGCCGCGCGACAGAGTACACAGTAGCATCACAACAGGTGCAGGTGTCTATCAGCGGCACGGGAGTTGATCACACGCTCCCTCACACTGTCACACTGCTATTCGCGCACTTCAAGAATTACAGCGCTATCGGTGAGTAGATACCACACAGCATACAGTTCCGTCGTCAGTAAGAATGTAGTGAGGTGATGTACTTGTTGTGTTCAGCATCTCAGCTTGCGTGTGGAGGTCGGTCGCGTTCGTCGCCGCGCGTGTGGAGCACGCAGGCGTGTGAACTGCGCATACCGCAGCACACATACGTCGCGTGTCGCTGTTGGGGACCAGCCGCCGCCACCATCGCGCTCTTCACACAGCATACAGGAGCAATCGTGAGTACTACAAGAGAAGTGATGTGATGTTCATTACGCTACTAATACAAAAACCACTCATAAATCTTTTCCTCAGACAGGTACAGAGAATGACTTACGAGACGTAGTGAAGATCACAGTGAGCCTTGGAGCTGCGATGTGTCTTGTGGCGGCATTAATACAACTCCTGAGCTTAGCAGCTGGCAGTATGATCAAGCTATCAGTGCTGCTCAAAGCAGCCACTGCGGGCTTTCAGTCTGCAGCGATGTTTGTTCTACTGGAGTGCGATACGAGCCAGGTGAGTCCCAATAACTTGCTGTTCTGTGTGAATGTTTGTTGCAATGCTTGCCCGTGGTGTATGTGTAACATGGGTGGCAGGAGGTGGCATGCACGGGTGGAGCAGGCTGGGTGGCGGCCCTGTGCTGGACGGCGGGCTGCGCCGCGCTGTGCGCTGCGCCCCTACTGCTGCACGCCGAGCTGGCTGCCACACGCACGCGCGCA
This sequence comes from Orthosia cruda, assembly GCA_964057195.1. Lineage (NCBI taxonomy): Eukaryota > Metazoa > Arthropoda > Insecta > Lepidoptera > Noctuidae > Orthosia > Orthosia cruda. The sequence goes on along the minus strand of OZ059848.1, from coordinate 4,675,002 downwards.
CCCTCTGTCGGCCTACTATGCGGTACGTATAGGTGCAGACGGCCTGGTGTGCAGGAGGGCTGGGCGTGTCGCTATACTCACGTGAACTGGTTGCAGGCGTGTGCATACTTTGCTGGCTGACAGCTCGACTATGGGGCGGCGCGCCGCTGCAGTTGGGCACGGCTGCTAACGTTGTGTGTGCTGCAGGCCAAGGGTTACTAGCCGCACTAGCGCTCGCACTCGCGCTCGCACTCAGAGCCCGAGCACGAGAGCACGAGCACAAGCCGAGACACGAACACGCGCGCACGCGAGCACGAGTAGTGCGGCACACGCTAGTGCTGCTGCTCACTACGTGCACCACGCAAGCGGCTGGCGTGGCGTACGTGCAGCCCGCAGAGAGCAGCGCGACGCGTGCCCTGCTGCTAGCTGTAGCCGCGCTGGCTAATGTGAGGCGCCACCAACACATTAATTCTTATTTCTTTTCTTATTCTTTCTTTCTTAATTCTTTATTGTAGACCAAACAAACAACAATACGTACCTGTGATAATAAAGTTTATGTACAAAGGCGAGCTTAACTCAATGTTGAGTTCTCTTACAGCAAACCCTAGAGTGACAGAGAAAGTTGACAATTATAGAGGGCATGCATCCAGTGTACACTATTAAAATAAACTATAACGATTTAATTTAAACACAAATATACTTACGTTAATACATATATATATATATATACATACTAATAATTATGTCACAGTGCAAAGAAATGATCTTTAATCCTCCTCTTGAAGACCTCCGGAGAAGGGCTGTCGCGTAGGGACCCACCCACTTCATCTCCCACTGCTTATCCAGGGTATAGCGATGCTGCTGTGCTACGTGATCATGGACGCGGAGTGTCTGCAGGCAGCGCGGCGCCTGCTCGCGCTCTCCTCACACAGCGAGTGGCAGCCCACACTGGAGAGAGACGCTGAACATACTCGTGAGTTTGATGCTTCTGGCAAATAATATATTGCTGCGATTTCGAGCGGAACTAAATATATAATTCTGCCGTCATAACGAAAAACTGGACATCTAACAAATTGTTAAGCTCGAGATAAGTAAAGTTAAAGGTTTTAAATGTTTCTTAGAGGAATGTATTTTTAAATATTTATGAATGCAATTATTTACATATACATAAGATGTATCGAATGGCATTTTTTTGTTGTTTTATCTTTTCTCATTATTACTAGTACTATTATGATTTGCCCTTTTAGCTTAATAAAAAAATCTAATCCAACTATCTTTATTACATTGTAAAGTACAACTAAACAAATGTGACCTTTCATTTTAATATTAAAATGAAAGGTTACTTTCTGCTAAATTGTGTCCTTCGTATGTAATATACCTCACCACTCTTCCATTTTTAGGTATTATCTAAGAAATAAAAAGGTATAGAAGGTTTTATTTGTATTTACACCGAAAATTAACAAACTAAATAATGTTCTATGAAAAACTCGAACTTGATATGAAAATTTCTTGCGTTAACTCGATTAAAATAGTTGTTCTATTCGAGGGCTTCAACATTGATACCTTAAAAATGAACCTATCTATATCTTTCGTACCTCTTGTTATTATCGTTTTGCGACACTGACTGCCAAACCGAAAGTTATTTTACACTTGTTAGTGTTTTGTTTTTGAAGACGGTTAATTTTTTTGCGAAAAAGATTTTATTTCTCTCATTTTAGTTTTTGTTCACCATCACTCCAAATTGAGTAAGGTACCTAAAGGATTGAAAAAATACCACCATACAAAAAGATAAATGGGTCTCTCGAGGAATACTTGTTTGCAGTAAAAAGCAACGTCAGCTTTTATGGGGATATAGATTTAGAAAATTAAAATAAATTGAAAGACTACTCAAAAAATTTGAAAACTACCAAATTAACTCAAAAATCACAGAATAACTACTTCTTACGAACCTCAGGTAATAACCTGAAAGCATCTTGGCAAGTTATAAATAACAAAACACAATATAACGACCTTATTCCCATTTTAGACTACATGATACAACAACTACAAATCCTCAAAAATTGCTAATATCTTAATAACTACTTTATTGATCAGATTCAACAGTCACCTCAAGTGTCATTTGAAACTATTAATATTCCGAAAAACATTTTTCTAGCTTATCATTATTTCTCATGAATGTTTAGTACTAACTTGGAAGCTGTCGTCTTCTCATTGTTGTAGTGTACATAAAGCAAGGTCGCGAGGTGGAGTGCTCCTCGTTTCACGTGTCTCCCGCTAACACCTACTGGCAAACGCCGACGTTAGAGAGCCCGAACACCATGTACAGGTGAGGACCGAGGTACATACTCACTAGTATTCAGTCGCGATGTACGAGTACAGTTTAGTTGTTCTGCTGGTAGTACGTGTACATCACTCTGGCATGTTCGTTTGTTGTGCAGGCGCCAGTCGTGCGTGGCGGACATAGTGCGCTGCGTGCCCCACGAGCAAGCGCTCACGTCACCGCGCGCGCTCTGCGACCTCATACCCACAGGTATGAGTTTTCGGTTCCCTACCAACTTTAAAATCTCCACTGGCTTGTGTTTAGTTTTTTTTAAGTGTAAACGTCTTTTATAAATGATGGTATTATTTTAGAAGATGGTGCAGGTGTGTCGCGCATGTGTGTGGAGCTACGATTGTTGCCACTACACGAAACAGACACACGCGTGCGCTTCTTTGGGGACAACACCGATACTCCCAAGGTAAACCCGTTGTGCAGTGTTCTAATAGAAGTGATTGCATAATAAATATCTAATTTGTAGTCTAATTGTATCGTCTCTCTCCAGAAAACCTGCACACTCTGCATCAAGTCCACCCCGGACGTATCGGCGCGTCCTCACAAGAGCTGTCTCAAGAAACGCGCGTCGCAGTTGTCGTGCAGCAGCTCGCTGCCGTCCATCCACCGCGAGTGCAGTGCCGAGCACAACCATTCGAACATACAACTAGTCAACACACACGCACACGATACACCAAATTCTCACAGCAAATACACAAACACTGATAAAGTGTTGCACAAGATATCACATGACCTGGACTTCCTACTCAACAGGACGCCGAACCGAGACGACCACTGCTCACAGCGCATACAAGAAGCGCCCACTTAGTAGAGCACCTGCGCGATCACTTTTATAGTTAATGTAGGTAATAGGTTAACTAGCGACAAGAACCAGGGATGTGATATGACAAGCTTAGAGGTGAACCAATATATTGTTCTTGAGATTGTATAGATCTAAAATATACATAGGTACTTATAACTTATAGGATTAGGATAGGACTTTATAATTGAGTAATGTATTTTGTAAAAATAACGGCCAATTTTAACAAGGATACTATAATAGTTGTAAATAAATGTCAAATGCGAATTATGAATTAATTTAATTGATCGAAAACATAATGGCAAGTAATTATATTTTTGTATGTTTCGAAATGTATGTTGTTTTATTCAATCATTATTTCATAACAATGTAGGTAAAGTACTTATGTTGGAAAATGGAAAACAATAAAGTTTTGTTTATCTAGGGTTTATAAATATATTACAATGTAGTTTCACTAAAGATTTTCTCAATATTATCATTATTGACGCACTCAGGAAGTTGAAGAAAACTAATGATTTGCAAATACCAAACAATTTCTGTTATTTAAATAAATTAAAGGCAGCATCATTAAAGAATTTAGGGTAAATCGCTAGTATAAATCGTATTCGTGATATTTTTACGAAAATCATAAAAGGAATCCGAAAAGTATTTTAAATCGAATAGGGGTGAGAGCACAAAGTTCTACTAAATCAGTAAAGTGCCAACAGACTATGTACGTGTTTATCAAATAACATTTGAGCTAGATATCTACAAAGGTCGTTAGGTGACTGGTTTCATCTATTTTCTCGAGTAATAGGCATATCGAACTAATTGAAATTTTCTCACAAACACACAAAGGCCTACGATATACCCAGACATACGTTGGTCAATAATATGTAATTAAGGTCAGACTCCACTAACCTAACCTTGTTTAATACCTAAATGATTCTGCCAGAGAGTTGTTTCAGATATTCTGAGGGGAAATATCTAAAATCATTTTGCGGTCACATTTTCTACACCAAGAAATTCACCACTCCAAAGGAAAGTTTGTTGAAATTCATATGAACATATAAACGAACTAACACCATAACAGTGTTACTTCGAAACACTGAACGTTTGGTAACATAATATAATTTAAAATAAAGGAGAGAATGAGAATGGTTTTTAGCTCTGTAAAGTTCATTCTGTTTAATAAGTGCAGTTATTAATTAAAGTTAAATGAGCCATTTAAGTTGCAGCATTAAAGGTTATTGCTTTTTAACCGACTTCGCCAAAAGGAGGAGGTTATCAATTCGACTGTATTTTTTTTTATGCGTGTTACCTTAGAACTTTTTACTGGGTGAACCGATTTTGATGATTATTTTTTTAATTGAAAGCTGGTGCTTTTCATGTGGTCCCATTTAAATTGCATCAAAATCTGATAATACATCGGAGATATAACTCTTCAATAAATGACGGCAAAGCTCTAAATATCACTCGGGATAGCTGCAATCGGATGTCTGTTTATTGTTTACATCATTTCATAACATAACATCAAACTAGCATGCTCTAAAGGGGTACGCAGGTGTGAACAGTTCACCCTGGTATACTCTAATTCCACCGTTTTTGTTTTAGCTTCTTGTTTCTGGGTTAATCTATTCTGGCTTCACTTTGGAGAATTGGTCCATTATGTACTCGTACCACAACTAAAAAGTGAAAAATAAAATAACAGATTATTTTGTTCAGTGAGACGTTATTGTAATGAGACAAGTTGGCATAAACATATGTTGACCGTTATAACAATGTGTTTATATTTTATTATAATGTGTGAGGTGCTTTATGAATTATTCTAATTTCATTTACATGGCCACTTGTCTGGATTACAATACTGACAGGTGGCGATAACATAACATTCCACAACGAGCTGCAGCGTTTACTAAAGCAGTGATTCCTTAATTCATCAATCAGTTATGATCATGATTGTTGATGAAGTTGACTATCGGTTACACAAGCGGTCAAGGAAAACTTCAACCCACTTATAGAAACTACACATTGTATGAATGAACACAACCCATTTGGGATGGTAGTGTTACAAAGTACCTAAGTGGTGGCGCATCTGTAGTAGTGTTCTGAAATTCTCATTCTTTTTCCTACATCAATAGTGAACCGAAAGTTAGTATGCGCCACGAATAAGAACAGAACACAATATTTCTAAACAGTATTACCATCTGAAATCTGTTATTAACAGTTGAGTGTAATGTTATCCATAGTTAGCTGATTATTGTGTATCAATGCGATAAGTTATGTAATTTTTTATTTTATTTTATTGGGCTCGTGCTTGACCACTATCTCACCTGATGGTAAGCGATGATGTAGTTGACGATGAAGCACACTTGCTTGGAAGTAACCTATTCACTCTTGAGTTAAAGATCCCTAGATTGTAGCTATCGGGAAACACAGACTCCGGCAGAGAATTCCACTCCTTAGCTGTACGTATAATAAAAGTATTCTCAAAACGTTTAGTGCACATGGGCGGGATGTCCATCATATACAAATCGCGCATCACCGTACGTCTGGTAGTCCGATGATAAAACGGGCTGGGCAGAATTAGATTATGCATTGCCCGAACTGTTTAGATAATTCACAGATATTAAGCAGGTTATTACAATAAAATAATACAATCAAGAATTGGTATTTGTCTATGACGCTATTACGGCATTGCATTGTGTAAACCAGAATGCATTCCTAAAACCCAAGGTTAGTGACATTACAGATGCACACGTAAAGGGGCGATACATCTCCTCGGTCACAAATAATAGTTATGTAACGTAAACAGCTCGTACAAGACGATATTGGTACGGCGGAGATCAGACCGAAGGCTTCAGGCGATGGAATACATTATGCAGGGAATCTTAAGTGCTGCTGCTCGCAAGGAACAAAAAATATATTAAACATTAATTATCTAATTATATTATTTAAACATTAAATTCACTGCAATAAAATTATTATTTTGATGCCATTACTTAGTGTCCTACGTCCCCTGGATGGGGCAAAGGGCGTCCACAGTAGTCCTCCATCGCGATCGGTCTTGAGCTTCACGCTTCACCTCGCTCCACGTCATACCGATGCTCGTCGCTTCCGCCAACACGGTGCGACGCCAGGTTTGACGGGGACGGCCACGCTTTCTTTTGCCTTGGGGATTCCAATCCAGCGCTTGCTTCGGTATATGATCAGAATCCCTTCGCAGCGTGTGTCCAATCCAACTCCACTTGCGACGCTTGATCTGGCGGTCGATCGAGCTCTCGTGGCATTGCTCTAACAGCTCTACGTTGGTGATGGTCTCGGGCTAGTAAATGCCGACTATGCGACGAAGACAGCGGTTGACGATGACTTGGATCTGGCGTGAGATGTCTTTTGTGACCTTCCACGTTTAGCACCCGTAGAGAGCAGCACGGATTTGACATTTGAACCGAAGATTTTGAGTTTAATCCTTCGGGTCAGTTGCCGCGATTGCCAAACAGGTCTCAGCTGCGCGAAGGTAGCTCTTGCTTTGGCAATCCTTGAAGCGATGTCCTCTTCACTACCTCCAGTTTCTGACACGACGCTCCCGAGTTAAGTAAACTTGTGGACGCGTTCTACTGACTCAGTGCCAATCAGCAACGGTGAAGTATTCTTCACACCAGATCTCATCTCTTGGGTCTTCCGGGTGTTTATTTTTAGACCCGGTTCTGCCGCCTCCTTACTTAAATCTTTCAGTTTAGTTGCATGTCAGCGTGGGTATGACTCAGCAGGCATAGGTCATCGGCGTAATCCAAGTCCTCTAGGACGTTGGATAATCCCTACTCTATCCCGCGGCGCTTGTTGCCGAAAATGCGAAGCAAAATCCCGTCAAGAACAACTAAAAAGAGGAGCGGTGAAAGGAGACAGCCTTGGCGGACACCTGCGTGTACTGCTATATCATCCGAGATGAGGCCGTCGTGGGTTACTTTACAGGAATAATTCTTGTAAATACTCTCCAACAGACGGACAATTTTTGGTGGCACTCCGATGTCCAATAGGCGGGACTAGATGCTGGACCACTTCAGCGTATCAAATGCCTTTTCTAAATCAACAAAGGTGAGATAAATCTCCCTCTGCCATTCTGATGCCTGTTCTAAAATGATACGGAGAGTGTTGATCTGATCCATGCACGAGCGGTTTGGGCGAAAACCAGCCTGCTCTTTGCGTAGGAGAGGATCCACGGCTTTCGATAACCTATCCAGAATAATCTTGCAGAAAACCTTCGAGGGAATTGAGAGCAACGTAATACCTCTCCAGTTATCGCATTGACTAAGATCTCCCTTCTTGGGTACAGTTATCAAAAGACCCCTGTTCCATTCGTCCGGAAGCTCTTCGGTGGCCCATATCCTCTCAATGAGAGGCATCAGAACGTTGACGGCAAAGGATAAGTCAGCTTGTAGCATTGCCGCAGTTATCAGGTCGAGTCCTGGTGCTTTGCCTGTCTTCAAAGAGAGGACTGCTCTTGCAACTTCCGACGCTGACGGTGGTTCCGTGTCGATGTTGAGAGGCCGGGATGGTGTAGAAATGACTTGCAGCGCGTCAGGTGTTGGTGTTGCTGACAAACGGAAGACCTCCTCAAAGTGATTACGCCAGCGTAAGAGCTGCCCTTCCGACGTCACTATGAGCTGACCGTCTTTAGACTTGAGCGGCTTCTTTTTATACCTGCCAAGGTTTTGGTAGCTTGGTACAATTCCTTCAGTTTACCGGTGTTTGCAGCTTGTTGAGCACGATCAGCAATACCATCAGCCCACTGCCTCCTATCTTTGCGGGTGCTGTAATATATTACTCTGAGTTTCTGACGGTATTGCATGTTAAGGTCGGCTCGCATGACGTCATTACGGGTCTCAGGCAATCTAAGATGAAGGTTTATTCTATCTTCGATCAGGCTCCAAGTGTGCTGTGACATCCAGTCTTCGCGAGAATAAGACGGTTTATGTCCTAGAATGACGGAGCTGGTTTCCGAATAGGCCACTTTGATGCGTTTCCACTCCTCGTCCAATGATTCCGAACCGGTATCAGGTCGTGAAAAACGATTACGCAGCTCGATTTGGAACGTTTCACGGATGCCTGGATCACGCAGTTTGCTCATGTCGAACCTTCTTCCGATCTTGCCGGGTCCTCCAGCCGCACGGGCCACTGCAACCTTAAGCCAGATTTCAGCAACTACCAAATGGTGGTCGCTATCAATATCGGCGCCCCTGCGGTTTTGGACATCGAGCAATGAGGAACGCCATTTGGCGCTAATGGCAAGGTGGTCAATCTGGTTCTTAGTGACTCCATCGGGTGAGTTCCACGTGTATTTGTGGTGGTCCCCATGTATAAATAATGTTCCTCCAATGGTCAGGTCGTGGTTCTGGCAAAACTCGACAAATCGGTCTCCGTTCTCATTACAAACTCCAAGCCCCTGAGTACCCATGTGCCGCTCGCGGTTTGTGTTAACGCTCCCAACCTTTGCATTCAGGTCCCCCATGACTAGGACGATATCTTGTTTCTTGATGCTCCTAAAGGTGGCGTTGAGGGCGTTGTAGGAATCGTCTTTGGTATCCTCTGGCGATGCATTAGTTGGGGCGTAGCATTGTACGATGGAGATCTTCCGGGCTCTCGAGTAAAAACGGGCATACATGATTCGGTCCGAGATCGGCTTCCAGTCCAGGAGGCTATTCTTAGCTGCATTAGAAAGGAGGAGCCCTACGCCGTACTCGCGCACATCTTCCTCACTTTCTTTACCTGAATACAGCAAAGTCAAGCCCCTGGACGTTCTCAGCTCACCAAAGCCGTTTCTTCTCACTTCGCTTAGACCGAGTATTTGCAGGTTGTAATTTAGCATTACTGCTTCTGCTTGGGCTAATCTACTGTCATCGCTAAGAGTTCTTATATTCCAAAAAGCAATTCGTGTCCGTGTTTTAAAGCCAAAAGTCGTCGGTAGGGTATCGGTTCGGTTTCTAACTGTTTCATTTTTGTTAATCTATTATTGTCGGGCAAGCGAGTGATTAGCCCACTGTGCCTTAATCCGCTAGCGGGGCTTCCGGTTTAGAGTCTACGGATTTGCCCGGTTTCTTGTCGGGTATCTTCCCTAGTGAGTCAGTTCTGTTTTAGGGCGCAGAATATTCGCCCTTCGCCCTGCATCCGTTAGCTCTGCTGCAACTCGTGGTAGTGGACGCGCGGCGGCGCGGTTGCAGCAGGTCCCAGGGAGAACGACGGGGACGTGGATGACTCGAACTGGCTAGGGCTCTGCTTGTTACGGTACTCCACCACGAGTACAGCAGAGCTTCTCTCCCTAACTTGATGCCATTGCCGCCGTCAAAATTATTATAAGGATAAGTCGTAATCATTGTTTATAGGACAAGTACATATACGATATACGAAACCATGAAATTGATGCAGTGATTAAATAAAAATCACTTGATTATTTTGTGATTGATCATAGTGCTTAATGGGTTGGAGTGTGCGTAACGGGAAAGTCGAGGAAAAAAGCCTTAGTATTTTTTTGCCGAAAATGTTTTATTACTCATATTATTAATTCTCTCGTTTTTATCGCATATGACACCTAAATATAAGGCTAAAAGAGTCTTGGTGTATTAGATTTCCGACCAGCTGTTTTTCTTAAAAATTACGTCGAAGAAATGTTTTGATCCCGACTTCAACTAGTATTTTGGTTGCTACCCCTAGAATGTATATAAAATCCGGAGACGCGAAAAGAGAGCAATCCCCGCCCACTGTAACAAAGCATGGGCACCCGTTCGAGCCGTCTCGGTGGAGGCGACCAGCAAGCCATAGCTAGGGCGGTGAGCATGGGTGCCTGCTGGATGGTTTGCTGGGAGGTTGCACTTTCCGCAGCGCCGGACACGATGCAGAAGCAGATCACATGACCATGACCTCCAAGGTATCATGACCTCCAGACAAATGACCCTTACATGTTGATTTTGCAACATTGTTTATGCAACGTTTCATTTACTAAGCTTAGCTCAAATCCACTAGAAAATAGGTAAGTATCTCGTTTTAATAATATAGTATGTACCTAACTATTCGATATGCATAGAAACAGATGTTTCTTTTTCACATTTCTTCGTTTTCGTTTCAAATATTTTGGAAGATACTCAGACAAGGTATTGAGTCTTATCTGGCTACACAGCGGACTAACCATACCTATGTATATATCGACACAAAATAGTGTCATTACATATGAAATTGGCGTTTTGTAAGGGAGGAACATAAAGTCGTAGTTAAGTAAGTTTTTTTTTAATATTATATATTTATTTAATCAAAGTATACCATTGATATATATGCACTTTTGGCATCTCATAGGTAGTTCATTGTTCCCTTTACTAAAAATAACATTCGGACGGGAATCAATAAAATCTTTGAAGACGCTTTGGACTGCCCCATCGGAGTCGATTATTTTCCCTTGCAAGAAGTAATCCAAATTTCGAAAAAAAATGGTAATCTGTTGGGAAAGATCCGGGGAGTACGGTGGTTGTCTTAGACATTCTAATTGAAGCTCCTCTAATTTTGTAGCTGTCTGTTGTGCAGTGTGTGGTCTAGCGTTGTCCTGAAGCAGCAGTGGCCTAGAGCGATTGACCAGCCTCGGCTGTTTAGCAGCTAGCTTTTTCATCATGGTTTGCAGTTGCTGACAATAGACATCCGCCGTAATCGTCTGGCCAGATTTGAGAAAGCTGTAGTGAACGACACCGGCACTAGTTCACCAAACGCTCACAAATAATTTTTTTTGAGTCAATTTTCTCTTGGGTCAGGATTTGGCTGGTTCGTCAGGGTTCAGCCATTGTGATGAGCGTTTCCGATTACTGTACAGGATCTACTTTTCATCACAGTTAATGATTCGATTTGAAATCCCTTCATTATTGTGCCAGTTTAGTAATGTAACGCAGCAGTCAACGGGCGTTTGTCGGTTTGCTGCACTCAATTCATGAGGTATGGGTACCTCATGAATTGATGCTTAAAAGGTGGGCCTTTTAAGCATCTTTCACCTGCCCAATTTGCTTCAAGTGGATTTAAACAGGTTTATCACTAACACTGCAGCCTGCAGCTAACTCGGACGTGGTTTGCGATGGATCTGCTTCCACAATAGACTTCAATTCTTCATTATCAACTTTGCATCCCCATATTTAAACCTCACTGATCTGACAGTAATGCGCTATAACTTTAGTAGCAGGCTATCTACTAGTTAATAGCTTGCAATCTGACTGAAAATATTTTTCTGTTAACCTTTACATCAATTATTCTATTACTTAAAAATGAATCATAATAAAAATAACTGGGCTTTTTTCTCTCTCTTACGTATTAAATTATTCTCACGATCGATAAAGCCCAGAAAAGTATTTTTACCGAAGGCTGTGTCCCATCTCTAATATTAGTTCCATGGACTCTCACGTTGAGTCACGATGCTATCAGCGCCAAAATGGCGAAAATCAAATGTCTTCATTTTGTCATCGATAATATGAAGTCCAGCGTACTTGTATGATAGAGGTCAGTGGATAGAACATACACAAAAAACAAACATGAAGTCTAACATAGAACCTCCTCCTTTTTGGTAAGCCTGTTAAAAAAGAAATGCCACCTATAATCAAAATGTATGACGTGTTTCTCTCAAGGTAAAAACATTTCGTCAAGTTAATAGCTTGTAATAATCTGGTGTTTTTATAGCAATTCATTATACAGATTTATGAAAATGAGTCATCGAACACGTTTTTTTGCGGAGGTCTCCCCTGGGCTTGTCAAGTTAATTACTCTGGTTAAGGTAGTTCTATGCAAACATGAAGCTAAATGGTTTTCCTTACTTTTTTATTGCCCTTATTTTTTCGCAAACTTTAAATGGTTGTCCTTTTCCCCATCATGTTTTCAGAAATATTTTATTTCTACATAAGCGCTTGGTACTATGTGCATAGTATTATTTCTCTGTATTTCAACTTAATTCAATTTTTTTGAGAGAAATTATAATTTGTCGTTGATAAGCATAGCTCTTTGAAGATTTTTGGTAAAGACACCCACCACACAAACTCACAAATTACCTTCTGTAAGCCATACACCCATCCATTTCACACAGTGCACTAGTTTTGCCTACACATTTATTTGTTTTTTTTTGCGTGTTGAAATGATCATGCATACTTCGTTACCGCGAAGATATAGTGCAGTTATGTGGGACTCCAACCCGCTAAAATGCCACGGTGTCCTCCTATGCCGCTTATGCCTTGAACACGGGCTCACACTCATCCGTGAAACTGCCGCGGCTGTCGTCAGCAGACCCTCCTCTGGGAAGTACAACCTATCACCGGCGTACCAGAACACATTGCACGCCATGACCACCCCAGGGACCAAACCAGCACATGGGCGCCAGACGACCCCGTGTATGGCACCCTTGGTCTCCCTGTGATGGGTCAGTTCAGTTACCCGCCGCCTACCAATTTTAAGCCGCAGGGGATAGGAATAGCGGCCAACGCTATACCGATATTCCCCTGTGGCCCCACGAAACCACATTTGTCACATAGTATGTATAAAAGAGAGCTTAATTACTGACCGGCTCACTGCACAGTCATCTATTTCAACCAAAGATGATGCGAAGTCGACTAATGACCTAAGTGTTCCGTCCCGATCATTGGTATTTACTTGCAACACCGTTCCGGTGGGCTGTCAACGATTTTGACAGTTGACACTTAACAGTCGAAAGAGAAAATTTGTAATGTGAACACGCGGAAGTCGGGGTTTTGTCGAAACATATCGAATCGAGATTCACCCATTGTATTTGTTAATCGCGCCCGCCGTTCGCAATCGGCGTTGTGGGGCGCCCCTAAAGTGGGTTTAGAGTATATTTTCACGCGCATCGAAGTGCTTTTGCGGGAAACGTGCTGCCTGGTGGACGCCGGCGGGATTCTTCGGTCCAGACAGCCGTCAGTCTATCCCTTATTGTCCTTTATTATATATATATTCTCCTATCCCTAACCTCATGGCACGAGATCGGTCGACGTCCAGGAGTCTACCGCAGGAATCTAAGATAAGTCATATTGACTATAATATTACCGGCCAACCCTTGTACCACCTTATAACCGTGGTAGGAACCAGTATATCTCCCAACAGGGAGCAAATCCCTAGCTTTCCACTGCTGCGTTACGGCAGTTTCGTGGGTACAGGTTCAGACAGGGTCCAGGAGTCCCAACGCTGCTATGGGCCCCAGTGATGAGCTCCTGGCTTGGGATCCGCAGACCTGTATTTAACATTTGGTAGCAAGAGCGTGGGTTCATTCCACGATCATAGTATATTCTAGGACACTCGTTCACAGGGAAAGCGGTATTGTTTGTCGGTTTGCTTTTTATTGTTGAGAATACTGGGTTGGAAAGTGGTACATTTTGAGTCACTCATAGTTAGCTGTGTTTTGTTAGGGGCGAACAGCCCCCATAGTTACATTCCAATTTGTTAAAATAAAGTGTACAATTCACAACTTAATATTGTCACTCCGGGATAGAAGGTTACAGTTTTGTATTGAAATTTATTTATTTGTGGTATACAATATAGGTTTGGTGCAGACTAAATAATCTTCCCTAATTGTATTTAATTGAATCATAGTTATTTATTTTTGGACCTTGAACCTTCTATCTTGGGTTTGTAAGTTTGTTTACATTATAAACATACTCAGTGCCGCTACAGAAATTTTTGTTGTAAAGTGTGTTGTTACCAATTATATAAGAAAATTGGTTAGTTTGTTTGATATTGACAGTAATATTCTAATTGATTCAAGTTAAAGTCAATGTTTTTACCTATTAAAGTAAATTGAATATTGAATTCTATTGTAAAATCAGCCTACCCACTTTGTGTTGATAATTTTTGTTTTTTTTTGAATACCCTCTTGTGTGTTGATAATTTATTTTCTTGAGGTACCCACTTTGCTTTTGGTAATTTATAAATTGATAATTGGGGTTCCATACCCGCTTTTTTTTGATAATTTATAAATTGATATTTGGGGTTCCATAATAAATTTGTACTGGAAAATAATTAAGTAAATGCAACAGGGTTCAGTACTATTTGTTAAATTAACTTGTTGTTTCTCTTACAGACTTTATGATTTGATATTTAATTTGGTAAGAGAATTACTGTCAAACTGTTGTTTTGGTTACACACATATATTATTAATAAATTTAAGTTGTTGAACATTTTGTGTATTAATTAATATAATCACCGTTGTTTACATTTTGAAAGTATGAGTGCCTATACATTTGCTTGTAAGATTTGAGCGGAATTGGGATGGGTGACCTTGGTGGCCTCTTTAATAAGTAGATCTGATAGATCAGAGGCTTTGTTGGCCCGTTTTAGTGAACTCCCAGCCCGTCAAGCCAGGGTGGATGAATGCTTTGCGGAGTGTTTGGCGCTATTGTCCACCGAGGACACTGAGTTGGCCGCTGCGGTTGAGGCAGACTTCACGCAGTTTTACAGTTTCTCGGATGACATTGTTGAGGCAACCGCTAGTTGAGGGGTTTTGCACATGGGAAATATGATGGGGATGATGCCACTCCCCTTTTGATAATTTGTTGAAGTCTTTGGATGAGGAGTGTCGTCTTTTGGACAACTCTGTTGTTGAAGGTCCCCCGCGGGCCCCAGAGCGCTCAACTCCGGACCAGCGTCATGTTGGTGCACGCCCCTCCCCTTGTGGGCCACGACGCCCTCCTCATCAATACGTAGCGACTCAGGTTCGCAGTATGCGCTGCTCATATTGCAGCACGGATGGCCATGTGGTCACGTCCTGTCCGAAGTTCCTAGAACGGAACACAAGGGACCGACGTGGAATCGCCAACAACCGCAAGTGGTGCTTCATTTGTCTGGGACAGCATTTGCAGCGGGATTGCCAGAGGTCGGATCCTTGCCCGCACTGTCAAGGTAGACACCACCGCGTGTTGTGTCCGGACCAAAATGGTGTTGGTGGCCCTGATGATGCCGGACGCCTCCCCATAGGCGGGGGAGCGCATCCCTACCGACCCCAGGTGGGTCCTCAACGGGGTATACCTCGCAAAGGCGGGAGCACCCCTCCACCCCTTCCTCAATTGGAGGAAGCGACCTCTTTTCAGGACGACTACCAACCCCAGAGGGGTTATCAACATTAGGTAGTCGCCTCCCTCTCCTCCACTACAGCCGCCCAGCCAGAGACAGACCTTCTGCCAGCTGTCCCTGTAATGATCTGTGGCCCGAACAGTAAATCTTTGTTAGTTCGTGCTCTTTTCGATTCGGTTTGTCAAGGCTGTCTTGTATCCTTTTGTTTAGTGGAGATATTGGGTCTCCCACGTGATTCCACCCTTCTACCATATGGGTGGTATTGAAGCGGTTGTCAACGGGGATAAATTAAAATTTGTGTTTCGCCTGTTCATTGTAGGCCAAGAATCTTGGCCAAGGCCGTTGTTTTGAATGATATTTTGGGCAGACACCCGCAGGTAACCATTAGCCCTGCAGTGGTGAAATTGACGTCGGACCTAACTCCTGCTGACCCGAAGTGGTTGGTACCCGGACCCTTATATGGGTGCGGATGTTTTGGCTTTGATTTTGTCCGGGACCAAGTGGGTTCTGCACACGATTAGGTTAGTAGCTGTACCGACGATTTTGGACTTACGGGTCCCGGGTTGGAGGGCTCAGCCCCGCGGATTGAGGACTAATAACTGATAATGGCATAGTCCTTTGTTGGCTTCGCACCTCAGATAATACTTTGGAGGTTTTTGTGGCGAATAGAGTCTCACAGAGTCAGAACTCTGAGACTAAAGAAAAGACAGGAGAATTGAACCCCGCAGACTACGCGTCACATGGTTGCGAGGCTCCTGCCCTTGTTGACCATTCTCTTTGGTGGAGACCAGACTGGTTGACGCATTGCAAGTCGTCCTGGCCCCAGAATAGGTTCTCCTCTCCAGAAGTTTTGCCAGTTTTGCGTATTGGAATTGTTGAAACGCAACCTGCATATAATTTGGATTATCTTTTGGGCAGATACAGTTCTTTGTCGAAATTGTTAGGAGTTACCGCTTGGGTCCGGCGTTTCATACGTAACGGACGAAACCCTAATAATAAATTGTTTTCCTCAGTTTTGTCGCCTCATGAACGCCAGGAGGCCCTGATGTTGTTGGTTCGTGCTGTACAAGCCGAGTACTTTGACCAGACTATTGAAGCCCTGAAGAAATACTCAGCTTTGAAAGGCTCAATCGCTTGTCTTAATCCATTCCTAGACCAATCTGGTTTGCTCCGCTCCGACTCGGAGCGGAGCAAACCAGATTGGTGAGCGGACGACTGCGGAATTTGAATTTGTCTTATGGTGCTATCCTTTGTTGGTGAAGTAGTTGGTGTCCGATTGACACATTAATAACGCACACGCCGGTTGCAACGCCCTCGTAGCCATTTTGCAGTGTGAATTTTGGATGTTATCGGCCAGACGCACTATTCGTGGCATCATCTTTAAATGTATGCAGTGCTACAAGTTGAAGGCTGCTCCCACTCAACCCATAATGGGTGATTTGCCATCCGACCGAGTCACGGAGAGCAGACCATTTGCTTCGGTCGGAACTGACTTCGCTGGTCCCTTCTTGGTGAAGACTTCTCAACTTCGGAACGCCAAGGCTGTCAAGGCCTACTTGTGTGTGTTCGTTTGTCTGGCCTCCAAGGCGGTTCACTTGGAACTTGTAACTGCCCTCAGCACAGATGCGTTTGTTGCAGCGCTAGGTAGATTTGTTTCCCGCCGAGGATCTTTGATCCGTTCTGATAACGGTACTAATTATAAGGGCTCTGATAGATATTTAAATGATATTTGTAATTATCTAAATAAGGATAAACTTTGAGATTTGCCATGGCGCAAATGGGAATTAATTGGCATTTTTGTAAATATTGCGATAGCAGCAAAACCGCTTCTCCGCCGTGTTGTTGGTGAAACTATTTTCACATTTGAGGAACTTGTTACGGTATTTTGTAAAGTTGAGGCCGTCCTTAATTCGCGACCTCTCTGTCCGATCTCCTCAGATCCAAATGACCTGGAAGTCATGACCCCTGGTCATTTTTTGATTGGTCAGCCCCTCAACGCCCTGCCAAAGTACCCCTTCAGGGAAATTAAATCTTCGCAATTGACTGGTCTTTGGAATATTTGCATATTCTGCAGCGTTGAGTGGTCTGACAAAACTGTCCCTCCCAAAGTTGGAAACCTACCATTTGTTAAAGAACCAAATTTGTTGCCTTTATATTGGCGTCGTGGACGCATTGTAGATTTATCCTATGGGTCTGACGGAGATCCCAGAGTTGCAAAGGTCATGGTCGGAGATTCGGTTTTGAAGCGAGCAGTGGCAATTTAGCACGCTTGCCCATTTATTAGCGGACATAACTCCTTATGTCCGAGACGGGGGGATGTTCCGTCCCGATCATTGGTATTTACTTTCAACACCGTTCTGGTGGGCTGTCAACGATTTTGACAGCTGACACTTAACAGTCGAAAGAGAAAATTTGTAATGTGAACACGCAAAAGTCGGGGTTTTGTCGAAACATATCGAATTGAGATGTGTTTCACCCATTGTATTTGTTAATCGCGCCCGCTGTTCGCAATCGGGGTTGTGGGGCGCCCCTAAAGTGGGTTTAGAGTATATTTTCACGCGCATCGAAGTGCTTTTGCGGGAAACGCGCTGCCTGGTGGACGCCGGCGGGATTCTTCGGTCCAGACAGCCGTCAGTCTATCCCTTATTGTCCTTTATTATATATATATTCTCCTATCCCTAACCTCACGGCACGAGATCGATCGACGCCCAGGAGTCTACCGCAGGAATCTAAGGTAAGTCATATTGACTATAATATTAACGGCCAACCCTTGTGCCACCTTATAACCGTGGTAGGAACCAGTATATCTCCCAACAGGGAACAAATCCCTAGGTTTCCACTGCTGCGTTACGGCAGTTTCGTGGGTACAGGTTCAGACAGGGTCCAGGAGTCCCAACGCTGCTATGGGCCCCAGTGATGAGCTCCTGGCTTGGGATCCGCAGACCTGTATTTAACACTAAGATTAGTTTGTAGCTGCAGTATGACACATAAAATGCACATTCAAAACCTTTAGTTGGATAGGCATTTCTTGCCTACCCATATAAACGAGATTACTCTAACTGAGGCACCGCACAGGAAGCGAGACCCATCTGTCTATTTGTGAGAAGTACGTGCAATATCACCTGAGCGCGTGACAAATGGAATGTTTTTATGCGGGATGTGTTACGAATCTGCTGCCATCTGTCAATGCCCAGGTAATGTCTTCACTAAACACGGCATTCGTGTTTAGTGAAGACATTACCTGGGCAATTAATTAATTTACTACTACAGTTTAACACGGCTGAAAGTTGTGACTGGGAAGGGTCGTATATGTAATAGATCGCTAAAGTTGATAGATATTACGTCTGGTATTCAAGTAAGAATATAGTAGTAGGAAGAATCATTTCAGTTAAAACACTATAGTAAGGATTTATAAAAACCTATCATAATTACTACAATAACAACAGCATCTAAATAAATAAATAATATTAGGTTTTGTTAACTATAGGATTATTGTGAAGGATTTCAGAAGAAAATAAATCCGTTCCAATCCGAGTGCCTGTACGGCTGTACCTTTAGAAGATGTTCAGCTACAAAATTACGAGACTCTTAAATAATGAAAAGTGTAGTTGGGTTTGTGATATATCTACGAGTTTTAGTATAAGTAGGGTATAGTGTAGGGAAACAAATAAAGATAACAATCTTTCGCAAGGACCCCGTCTATTTGTTTCCGTAAGAATACGTAAAAAGATTCGCTTGCAAGTTTTTCTGCTACGAGTAATAATAATAATAATAATAATCTTTATTTCAACAAAACATATTTTACAAAATGTGTGTGTACGGAAATGGCTGCATTAGTTAAAAACTGTGTCGCAGCCATTAACGCCCATCCAACCAAGAGGGAGACAATAATGCTCCAACAGTATGAAAGAAACGAAATCAATCACAATAATCAATAAGAAATGTCAGAATTTACTTAACCTACATTTAAAATCAAATCATTAATTAAAAGCAAGACAACAATTAAAATCAGAAGTAATAAAAAATAATACAAATAAAATAAAAATATAATTTAAAATTAGACTTATAATTAATTATCATTGTCTTTTGCCGATTCGGCGAACTAAAATCAGAATATTAATTAAATCAAAATAATAATTTAAATCCAAATAAATAATTAAGATCAGAACAATAATATAAATTAATTAAAAAAAAGAAAAACTAATCTAAATAAAAAAGAATTTGAAATTAGGAAATAAATTACGATTAAAACAATAACAAAAATCAGAATAATAATTAAATCAAAAATTCAAATAAAAACGAAAAAACAACGCTTAAATTCCAATTCCAAATTAAAATAGGTGAAGAGTGCGATGTGTGTGTGTGTGTAGTGCATGTACGTGAGGTGTATGTATAGATTGGGCCTGTGTGGTACCTCCACACATCCCCAATCCACGATACATGTATGTGTTGTGCATGTTTACGGAAGGAAGATTTTTAGGGTTTTACTAAACTCTCCAATTCTTCGTATGTGTGGGTGCGGAGCCATTCGTCCAAGAGCCCTTTACATACCCGCAACGGACACGGATAAATGTTAAGTACTTTGTTAACTTTATTGTAAAGCACAGGACTACAGAAAGCGAACTGCCGACGGACCATCTCCAATTTAGCCACGGTTGTGGAACAGACTCTGTCAGTTCTACGCTTACGTCTACCTAAATCCGGGTCAAACGTCATGTTAGAGTGTTTTCTTAACACCGTATTCATAACGAAAGAGTGTCTTACCGTAGGCAGATTCCACAGCTCATACAATTCGCTAGTAGGGAAACGAATGGGTTTGTAAGCCATGACTTTTAAGACAGCCCGCTGTGCCCTCTCCAAGCGTAACAGTAGACTTTTACCAGCACCTCCCCAGGCCGAAATACAGTACGTTAAAATGGAATGAGCAAGAGCAAAATAGACAGTTCTCAGGGTAGAGAAATTGGCGGAGGTCCGAAGATTTTTAAAAACATAGATTAATTTTCTCACCCTAGAGACAAGCTTATTGATTTGCTCACTCCATGTCAACGTGCTATCAACCCAGACTCCAAGATATTTTATGGAGTGCGTGCGCATAACATCAGAACAGCCACAGTTGGCACCTCTTATTGCATGGCACGCATGAGCTGTCAGACAGAAGGGAGGGGCTGGCTGTGAAGCTTTCTTTGGACTAAATGTGATGAATTTAGTTTTATCCAAGTTAAGGGTTAGCAGATTCTGGGTGAGCCATCTCGAAAAAATCATCGTGAAAAACGTGTATTATTATTGACCACAGTTGAAATCAAAGTAACTAGTTTTGATGCAGCATAGTCAGCATCATTGCTGTCAAAAATGCATGATAAATTGGTTCGCTCAAGTTCGGTCACGCAAGCATCTACGTCAACGCGACGTGAGGTTATAGCTGCTTTGGGAAAAGTCATTTTAAGTTCGCAGAACACTACAACTGGAGCATGGTCTGTAATGAACGAGTCAACTACCAATGTGATAGCGGGTTTGTTGGACTTAATAATTGCGTGATCTAGGCAGCTAGTTTTCCGAGTGGCAAAGCGATGACCAGGCAGCATTCCATGCGATGCAACGGTGTTCAGGTAAATATCCGAAATTGCGTCAGCATTATTGGGTGATAAGTCTATGTTAATGTCTCCCAGAATAACGATAGTTTTAAATGTTTTGAGTGAATTTAATGTTAAGTCTAGGCTGTCAATAAAGTTTTGAATATTTCTGTGCGATGAAGATCGATAAATAGATACTAATGCAGCATCTGAACCAAATTTGAGAATCAGGCAATTAGCACCATGCAAAACTGGTGTCTCAACCGTGAAACTTGTGTTACGTCTTGAATATATGACAATCCCTTCATTTTGGTTAGTATATTCGGACCTGAATGATTCAAATCCAGGAATTTCGGGCAGAAGGGGACATTTGCTTAACCAACACTCCGACAAAACAATGACATCAAATTGTACTTTAGTCCTATCCAATAAGATTAGGAGGTTATTAAAGTTTGCGGTATTGCCCAGACTTCTTATATTTAGGTGGAACATTTTTAGACCACTTGTGGTATTATTAAGGTATGAACCACATTGTTCCGGGGCACACATATACGATTTCGAGCCCGAGAGATTTTCTATTTTATCTATATCATCAGTAATGTCTGAGTTGTCGTCATTCATTTGGCGATCATAATAATAAACAAATTCATTACAATTCGATGACGTACTTGCTGAACCGAACAACTCAACAAAGAGGTTCCGCTAATTACTGGATGGCTAATAGAAAAGAGTGTGACAGCGTAACGCGGCCCGGTTGTGTCATCCCTTCCGTACAAAGGTCCGCATGTGTGTGTGGGTGTTATTGTGGGTTTGTGTAGTGTCAGTACAAATAACAACTTAGCTACTAGTACAACATAAATAAAATTGAGTAAGATAAATACAAAAAATTGCCTAAATGAACACGGTGCAAAAGATAACATACAAGACTCAAAGAGAAGGTACAAAATGCGTAAACTGTTATTGGCTTCCAGACAAACGATACCAAATGAATCAAGATCCTGAGATTTTCCGACGTAACGTGTAGCAGGGCTGGCTATTAGTCACTTTGATTTGGCAGGTTTTGGTAGGTCCAATTCAGTCTTGATCATTATATGTGGATCACCTTCTACTTTACGAAGGAAAATTTTTCCGTTGGCTACCCAGCAGAAACGATAATCATTACTGCTGGCAAAGTCTTTTGCCAAAAACAGAAGTCGCTTCATTTTCGGTGTAAGATTTTCTGACACGAATATGGGTTTAGCCGGTCCACTTATGTTAAGATGTTCAGTAGAAAGTTTACTATGTTTTTTATTATAGTCTTTAAACATACGTAGAAATTTTTCCTTGCTAAGGTTGGTAGTAAAGTCCACGATGATAGTTCTAGTGTTTGAGTTATTCGGTCCTATGCGATACAAGTCTTTCACCTCGTGGGACTGTATAGGAGCATTTAGGACAGAACCGACTAATCTATTTAACTTGTAACTTTAGAAAATTAGTTTTAGGCAGATCAACCAGTGTTGAAATCTTTTCTTGGAGAGCTAAAGGAAATATCTCTAACATTTCCTGTTATGTTTGCTATACATTTACGTTAATATTTTCTTCAACAAGGATTTCGTCTCAACCAAGCCATAAAAACTTCGTTATCTTCTCACTCATTACGGCTTTTAATGTGTATTGTATTATACCAAGTAGTAATTTGTCTCCTTTAATAATCTCTTGATTTAGTTTACCAGCAGCTAACGAGACCTCACTAATGGGCGCTCACAATACTCGTAAATAATTAAATAACACTTTATAGTTGGGCATGTCTGAATATTTTAGGGCTCGAGGACATCCTTGCGGTCTGTACCGAGCAATTATGTCTGTTTCAAACATACGGGTCAGCTAGGAATTCGCTTTATAGTGGTCAGCAATTGAAACTTTAATAAATTATGGATGTTGTACCATTTTGTAGAAGAGTCGTGCGTATAAGAATTATCTTTATGGTCATATATTGTTTACAATGGAAGTTAAGTTATATTAACATATTTTAACTTTAAAGAAATTGCTTTGCTTTTTTCTGCTGCATTTGGTCTACGTCTGGATCTAACTGAACCATTCTAAACAAACTAATTGAAAGACATTAATGTTTACCTTAACACTACGCTCTCGGTTTATTTTATTCTCCTAAATTGCTGCCCGCACAAAGAGACGTTCACAATATTTATGTTATAGTTACTTGAACGATCCGAAGCTTTTAAATCTGACTTTATTCATTGTTTAAATTAATTTTATTTACAATTCTTTATTTACAAAACCGTTGAAAAATAATTAAATTTTTAATTAAATGCTTTTGTTTTATCCGTAGTTTATTTCGGGTTATTAACGTATGTTTTGGTAAAGTTTAGCGTAGGATATTATCAGATATCTTCTATTTCTCTATATTGTAAATAATGGTAGGAGTGAGTTTAAGTATGATTTTGTCGAGATCAAAATCAGAACACATTTTCCTTTACAATTTAATTTTTAAAAAGACTATCAATATATAGTATTAACTAACAATTTATTAATAGTCCCACACTACACTGTTCCTAGTCGTTTACAGATTCGCTACTTTGTGGTAAATTTTAATTAACTTAATAGTTCCAAACAAACAACAATTTGGGTATATAATTATCGTACCCATGGTTAGTTAATGAGAAAACTATGAACTTGCCTGCGTAACTACACGGTAAAATTGTTTACTGGTTTGCTACATATATAAATAGGATTCAAACAAACATTTTACTACTAAAAGCTGCTTTGGGTAACTTCGTGATTCATAAAACTCGTATGCCTTTAACTCAAAAACAAAAACCAAACACTTTTATCACGTAACTTATCTCTCTAGATTATTTAAACCACATATTGACGTCTGGGAGGAACTTTTATCCGAATGGCAATGTAGGTGGGATAATTCTATCAAAGGCCGACACCTTTTTTTTTTTTTTTTTTTTTTTTTTCGGGGTGGGAAATCCTCATTGGATGTCCTCCGCCCTGGGGGGGCGGAGGGGTCTGTCAGACTCGTACTGACTAAAAACCACGCCGGTGTTCCATCTCACACCTACACCGGGGGTCGCGGGAACTACGATACTTCCGCAACCCCCGGCTAGTGCCGGCTAGGGCAATGTAGGTGGGATAATTCCATCAAGGGCCGACACCTCCAACAATTCTTTCCATCCGTTCGCGTGCAGTTGGCCAGGACGTGGCTGGAGGAGGATTACTGAGTTGCCCAATATCTCACAGGGCATGGTAACTTTAAAAGTAAATTATGTTCCTTCAATCTCGTTCATCATCATCATTTCAGCCGAAAGACGTCCACTGCTGGACATAGGCCTCCCCCAAGCGTCGCCACACTTATCGGTCTTGTGCGTTTTGCATCCACTGGAAGCCCGCAGCCTTGACTAGGTCGTCGCTCCACCTAGAGGGAGGCCTACCAACTCTGCGTCTGCCGGTACGCATTCACCATTCTAGAACATTTCGGCCCCAACGGCCATCTGTTCTGCAAGCAATGTGCCCTGCCCACTGCCACTTAAGTTTGGAAATTCTTCGGGCTATATCGGTAACCTTGGTTCTCTTGCGGATGTCTTCATTTCTGATTCGATCACGCAAGGAAACTCCGAGCATAGCCTTCTCCATTGCCCTTTGGGTGAGTTTAAGCTTTTTGGCTCACAATGGACTCTCATTGTGAGCGACCATGTCTCTGTCCCGTAAGTAATCACTGGCAACACACACTGGTCATAGACTTTCGTCTTGAGACACTTTGGTAAGTTGGACGAGAAGATATCGCGCAACTTCCCGAACGCTGCCCAGCCGAGTCGGAGTCGACGGTTAACCTCTTTCTCAAAGTTTGACCTACGTTTTTTTTTTTTTTTTTTTTTTTTCTGGGTGGAAAATCCTCATTGGATGTCCTCCGCCCTGGGAGGGACGGGGGGGTCTGTCAGACTCATACTGACTAAAACCACGCCGGTGTTCCGTCTCACAACTACACCGGGGGTCGCGGGAACAACGATACTTCCGCAACCCCCGGCTAGTGCCGGCCCGCCTCCGCGGGCCACGATCTCGGGTTGGGGGGGAGTGAGGTGTTGGACTCCCCCCGCGACGTCTCAGAGGGGCGCGCGTGGAACACTACGCGCCACCACCTCGGGTCCGGATGTGTGGGGGGCGACAGACGTCCCCGAGTCCGTCGCCCCTGGACCCATTTAGGGGGGCTGGAAGAGGGCGTTGTCCGCCCTCCGCCTACGCCCGGCGCGTCTGCTGCGGCGGACCGCCTCGATGGTAATGAGGCCGGCGGTAGGGCGTGAAAGCCTGTCCCGCTATTCCGCCACCAGGACCTCGCGAAGCTGAGATCGACGCAACTCCATATGTCGCTGCATCGGCCCTTCGCCCCGCGCCCCCGCTTCCTCGCGCCACTGTGACGCGAGTACCTTCGCCTCCAGGTCCCAGGGCGGGGATCCGGCCAGTGCACAAGCCGCCTCGTAGGAGATCGTGCGATAACCCCTGATGACTCTGACGGCCATCGCTCTCTGCGGCTTTCGCAAAACAGCGATGCTGCCACCGTCAGGTCAGTCGCCCAGATCGGGGCCCCATACAGGGCCATCGATCGCACGATCCCTACGTAGAGCCGTCTACAGGTTGGGCTCGGGCCCCCCAGATTGGGAAGCAGCGTTGACAGCGCTCCAGCCGCGCCCAACAACTTGGGCGCCAGCCGCCGAAAGTGGGGGCCGAAATCCCATCGGCTGTCGAGCACCAATCCTAGGTACTTCATGGTAGACTCGACAGCGATTCGAGCCCCCCGACCACGATGTGGGCATCGGGTGGTGGCGGCCGCCGGGGGCCATGAAAGACCATGGCCTCCAACTTGTTGAGGGCCACCTCCAGGCCAAGGCGCCATATGCGGCTCACCACCTGTGAGACCGCAGCCGTCGCTAGCAACGCTGCCTCCCTGTACGAACTCCCCCGGGCGGTGACCAGCGTATCGTCCGCGTAACACGTCAGGTCCACGCCCGGATGGAGTTCGCCCCTCAGCACCCAGTCGTACCCGATGTTCCACAGTACTGAGCCCTGTGGAACACCGCACGACATGCGGTGCTGGTTTGCGACGCCATCACGTCTCACGTAGGTGACACACCTCTCCGCTAAATAAGCCCCGACGATGCGGCGGAGGTAGGGAGGCACTCGTTGATACCGCAGTGCCTCCCGAACACAACTCCAGGGCAGGGTGTTGAAGGCGTTGGAAATGTCCAAGGACACCGCCAACATCACACCACCCTGGGACACCGCTTCCTCCGCTAGGACTCTCACCTGCGATATTGTGTGGATGGTGGAGCGCCCATGCCGAAAGCCGAACTGGCTTTCGTCCAGGTCCGGCCCCTCTCTGTACAAGTGGCTGACGAGGCGAGCAGCGATTATCCGCTCGAACAGTTTACCCACCTCGTCTAGCAGCACTATGAGCCGGTACGCGGACGGTGAGTCCGCAGGGCGCTCCGCCTTCCTGAGCAGGACCAGGCTACCAGATTTCCACAAAGTGGGAAACTGGCCCCGCTCAAGGCACGCTGTGAAGAGTCCTCTCAGCCAGGGCTCTAGATCCTTCAGAGCGAGGGCTAATACGTGGCCGTGGATCCCGTCGGGCCCCGGAGCCACGTTCTTGGCCCGGAGCCGCATCACGGCCGCCCCCATCTCTGCCTGTGTCACCTCTGGGACGCTGATGGCGTCCTCCTCTGGAGACTCTGTGGCCGTGGGCAAAGCCATTGGCGGCGGGAAATGCTCCGCTCTCGCCGGGAAGAGGGCTGCGACTACCTCCTCCAGCAGCTCGGGTTGGAGACTCTCCGTAAGCGGAGGCGCGGCGGCTCGAAGTTTCCCTCGAACCGCTCGATAAGGGCGCCCCCACGGATCCCCGTCTAGAGTCTCCAACATCTCCTCCCTGGCTCGCTTCTTCGCCTCACCGATGGCCAGCCGCAGAGTCTCCGTCGCCGCGCGGTACACCTCATACCACGCGGCTTCTTCGTCAGGGACCCGACGACGTCTCCTCCGGTATCGGGTGTACTGGCGTCTGGCCGCTACGCATGCAACACGCAACTGTGCGATCTCGGCGGACCACCAGTACACCTGGCGCCTCGTTGACTGTGCGTGGACCCGGGGCATGGACGCGTCGCTGATTTGCGTCATCGCCCCGCGGAACCACAGCGCCTCCTGTTCGACGTCGACGGGTCCGGTCATTGCCGACTCCCGGATCCAGGCCTGGACAATGGTGGCCTCCTCGAGAAGTTCCCTGTCGATGCGCTTACGCGCCCAGCGCGGACCGTCCGTTCGCGGGGCCGGCGTACCGCGGCCGCCGTCGGTCTGGGTGGAGACGTCAAAACGGATATATCTGTGATCCGATAACGTTTCCACCTCCACGGCGACACGCCAGTCACGGACACGGCTCGTGACAGCAGGGCTAGCGAAAGATACGTCCACTATCGAACCGCCCCGCTGTCGCACGCTCGTTTGGACCGAGCCCTGGTTTAGTACGACCAGGCCGGTGGCGACTGCCCACTCTTCCAGCACCTCACCCCTAGCATCGGTTACCGGAGATCCCCACGCCGAAGACTTGGCGTTGAGATCCCCTAGCAACAGCACAGGGTGTGGGTGGAGTCGGCCTACGACGGCGCCCAACTCGACAAGGAAATTCTCGAAGTCGGCGAGACTCTTGTTGGGCGAAAAATACGCACCAACTGTGCCAACGCCGTCCGCGAGGGCGGCCACCCAGCCGTGACCTCGGGACGGGCTGGCTAGAGCTCCGCCAATGATGGCCACCAAACCGTCGAGGTCTCCAACCCAGTTATCCCTGGGTGGGACAAATTACGGCTCAGCGACCACAGCCACGTGAATCGACCACTCTGCCATGCTCTGGAGCAATAGATCCTGTGCCCTGGCAGAGTGGTTAATTTTGCCCTGGAGGAAACGGTAGAGCGCCATTATGCGCAATCCATTCCCTCCACTCCATTCCTAGGCCGGGAGTCGGCTGAAGAGCAGCCAGACTGACGAGGGGGCAAAGAGCCCCCGGCAACCTTGGCCCTCCTTCTCCTCTTCTGCTGTGCGGGTGCGCCACAGGCCTTTCCTCCCGCTCTGTGCCCAGCGGGCCTCCCTGCAGCTGTACAGAGGCTGCAGTTTGGCGCCGCAGAGCACTGGGCCGCCTTGTGGCCGGGCTGACCGCAGCGATAGCACTGCTCGCTGCGGTCTGTTTCAGCGGTGCATCGTGCCCTGACATGCCCAATGTCCAGGCAACGATAGCACCGCAATGCCCTGGGTTGCAGCAGTTTGACCCTCGCTGAAACCCATCCCACCAGCAGTCTTCCACTGTTAGCGACTTTTTGCGCCGCCGCCACCGGGCACCGCACCCAAATCATGCCAAGCCCGGTAGCGTCGGCGCGGATCTCGCCCGTCCGTACGTCCTCGGATAGACATCCGCCGGCTTGGGCGATAGCCGCCACGACCTCAGCTGGGGTCGTCGAGTCATCCCGACCGTCGACACGCAGCTCAGACGTCTTCATAGGCCTGGACACCCGGACCTCCTCAGGGTTGAGGACCTCCCGCAGCTTGGCGGCTAAAATGTCCGCCTTTTCAGCGCTAGATGCACCCGACACCTCGAGCAGCCGCGCCCCAGTAATCGCCGGCCTCATTTTGAAGCCGGACGGTGTTCCAAGGTCGGGGAACGCGACTTTGGCCCTCGCCTCTGTCAGGACCGCCTTGTAAGAGACGCCCCTTTCGACGGCTCCGGGCTGTAGGGTGATCACTACAGCCGCGGAGCGTGGTGTTCTGACTTTAGGCGGTCCCGCGGCCTTATTCGGTGCGGGTGCTCCAGCGGTAGCCGGCGGTGGCGCCGTCCTCTTCTTCCGACGGCGTCCCCTTTTAACCACCGTCGTCCAGGCCTCCGTGAGGGGGTTAGGTGGTGTCGCCGGGGTAGCAGCCGCCGATTGGGAAGTGGGCACGGACCTACCCTCAGCGGGCTTACTGGGGCCCTCCGTGAGCCTAGTGGCCGCCTTTCCAGCACTTCTCGTTTCAGCCGTGGCGACTGCCAGTCTAGCAAGCCCGTCCTGTCTCCGCTTGTCTGCAGCGAGTGGTGGGCGGACGGTTTCGGCTGGGGGCAACCTCGCCTCTATGACCTCCATCCGGGCACTCACCATTTGGCCGCACTGCATCATGCAGATGCGCGCGATCCTCTCGATATCCGCATCCGCAAGTGCAGGGGCCGACGACGGGGCCGAAGATGGGGCCGAAGATGGGGCCGGCGATGGGCTCGTGACAGAAGAGGCATCCTTCTGGGCAGCAAACTGCCGCTTGAGGTTCTCCAACTCGGATCGCAGCCGGTGGTTCTCCTCCCACAGTTTCGCCGTCTCATCATTGGTTGTGCGGCTGCTGAGGACCTCAACCGCCCTTGGATGTCGCTCACCGCCTGTTTCAGGGCGCAGGTGAATGTGCCCTTCAGGTTGCCCGATTTGGTGGCAACCTTCAGGACGACTTCTAGCCCGTCCATCACCTGGCGATTGAGCGCCACTGCCGATATATCACCACCGGCAGCCATCCGAGCCAAGCGCCGCTCTCGGGCCTGTCGGGCTAACTCACTGACCTCGTCAGCCGCGACAGCCTGTCGCTGCGCCCGCTTTGCAGCATTCACCTCCGCCTTATTTCTGCCCAGCTGGGATGCGTTGGAGTCACCGCTCTGGTCCGCACTCATGTGCCCAGGGTCACTCTCCACACATTCCGTAGGGGCAGGCGTATCGGGTCGAACAAAGCGACCCCGCAAGTCGCGCTCTGGAAACCGAGCGGTAGCTACACCCGCCACCGCGCGACCCCTTCCTCTCCGACCTGTTGACACCTTCGGGGCCGACAGGTTCTCCTCACTCGAGGAGAGACCCAGCGACACCGAGTCATTGCTGCGCGGACGCTTCCTCCAAGAATTGGAGGTGCAGCCGCGTGAGTCCTGGTCGGACAAGTTGTCCCCAGGACCGGAGCCTCCTCGGCTCTTGTTGCCGTCGGCGACGGCAAGAGGAACATCCACATGGGGACTTGAGCCTCCTCGGCTCTTGTTGCCATTGGCGACGGCAAGCGGTGCGTCCACTTCGCGCAGTTGCTCCAGGTTCTCCTGGAGCTCCTTTTCTCGCTCGTGGCTCTCTTGGCGCAGGTCGGCGGTGGTCTGCCGGCCCGCGAGACTAGTGGTGCCCCCCTCAGATACGATGGGGCTGCCCTCTAGGGAATCCCTAGAGGGGCGGGACTGGCCCTTGCATACCCCCCCTATCTGTCCCTATCTGTACGACCCGAACAGATGGGGGCTTTCGCAGCTGGAACTACAGGTCCGGCTGTTTGGATCAGGGTACGCGGGGTCAGGTAGGCCCTCCACCATTGCAAGCGCAAAGGTGGTACCTGACATTGAGGTTGGACTCGCGGTGGTCTATGTGGTGGTTGCAGAGGAGTGGCATGTTGTCTGCTCGGCTATGTGTGGGCCGAGCGTCATTCCTCGCGCGCAACAAGTGTCTGAAGTTACCGGCCCAAGGCAAAGGGCCACCTGGTGGTCAGACGCGGGGTTCGTGAGTAACCCTCAAGCAAGTGAGCTCCTGTGAGCGAGCTGCATCTCCGGCACTTTCCTGGATAGAAAGAAGAGGACTACCCGTTGGATTAGTTTTCCGGCAACCCAGCTGTAGGCATTGGGTAGATGCGATGATTTGTATTCGAGAGGTGAGCGTGCTTACAGCTCCGGGACCATTCTGGAGAAATGGGAGCCAGCTTCTCTGGCGTCCTTAACGGGGATTGAATCCGCTAGCACCAACTGCGCTGGTGCTGGTGCTTGCACTTCTCTGGCGTCCTTAACGGGGATTGAATCCGCTAGCACCAACTGCGCTGGTGCTGGTGCTTGCACTAGTGCTGGCGTGCTGGGGTGCGTGTGGTGAGCGGCTTTATTGCTCCGGTACCATTCTGGACAAATGGTAGTGAGTAATCACGGTGCAACTCACATTTTCTCTTGAGTACCAGGGGCGAGTGCTCTCGGAGGCGTGACCTAGCGAAGATGGTCCCAGACACCTCGTAAGGGGTTGCCTGGTATAGTGTGCCGCTTTCCATAACGTAAGGTTGGTGAAGGAGGCCACTATAGGAAAACTCAGTAGACAAATAGGGGTACGTGGCCCTTGCATACCCTATCTATACGACCCGAATAGATGGGGGCTTTCGCAGCTGGAACTACGGGTCCGGCTGTTTGGATCAGGGTACGCGGGGTCAGGTAGGCCCTCCACCATTGCAAGCGCAAAGGTGGTACCTGACATTGAGGTTGGACTCGCGGTGGTCTATGTGGTGGTTGCAGAGGAGTGGCATGTTGTCTGCTCGGCTATGTGTGGGCCGAGCGTCATTCCTCGCGCGCAACAAGTGTCTGATGTTACCGGCCCAAGGCAAAGGGCCACCTGGTGGTCAGACGCGGGGTTCGTGAGTAACCCTCAAGCAAGTGAGCTCCTGTGAGCGAGCTGCATCTCCGGCACTTTCCTGGATAGAAAGAAGAGGACTACCCGTTGGATTAGTTTTCCGGCAACCCAGCTGTAGGCATTGGGTAGATGCGATGATTTGTATTCGAGAGGTGAGCGTGCTTACAGCTCCGGGACCATTCTGGAGAAATGGGAGCCAGCTTCTCTGGCGTCCTTAACGGGGATTGAATCCGCTAGCACCAACTGCGCTGGTGCTGGTGCTTGCACTAGTGCTGGCGTGCTGGGGTGCGTGTGGTGAGCGGTTTTATTGCTCCGGTACCATTCTGGACAAATGGTAGTGAGTAATCACGGTGCAACTCACATTTTCTCTTGAGTACCAGGGGCGAGTGCTCTCGGAGGCGTGACCTACCGAAGATGGTCCCAGACACCTCGTAAGGGGTTGCCTGGTATAGTGTGCCGCTTTCCATAACGTAAGGTTGGTGAAGGAGGCCACTATAGGAAAACTCAGTAGACTAATAGGGGTATGGCCCTTGCATTGTGCAAGGGTACCCGCCTGAGGATTATTTGCCAATAGTCCTTGTTCCATTTTGGTTCCTTTTTAAGGGTAAGGTCCCTTTCCCTGCGCTAGGGACCGGATACAAACCCTCCGGCCATTCATCCCCTCAGCACGCGAGACCTTGGGATTGGGTTCCATCTCTACTCCACGTCCACTCGACCTACCCTCTGTCAGCAGAGGGGGGAGTAGGCGTTAGATGGCCACCGCAGCGACGGACTAGCCGTCCCGCCTCTAGCCCGGTTCCCTTCACAGACCATCATGGATGATGATCTGTGTTTGGAACCGTGACCTTTCGTCGTGTGTTGAAATTAGCCGCCCGCCCCAACTGTCCACCCAACGTGGGTGGGCAGCTGGAGCTGACGTTGCCCAGGGTGCGCCGCGTGGAGGCTTTCAACTTGCCCCCCAAGTTTGACCTACCTAACTGGACCGTTTGTCCCAGGTAGACATACTCGTCCACAACTTCGAGTGTAGAGTCTCCGACATTGATAGGAGTGGGTGCGTCGGCAAACCGAAGGTGAGTGATGTACTCGCCATTATAATAATAACTTTATTTTATTTGCATCATAAAATAGTACAACCATATAATTAGGTGTTTTTGACATTTTGTAGGTAGACATTACATACATAGACAAAGAAGTTCTTGTGTTTAAATACTAATATTCAATGTGATATTTCTCAGTTTTTGTACATTTTATGAGTGTTGTTCGTTCAGTACTTACGTCACAACGATAATTATTTAGTAAGATAATTATTTAGGAGATAAGACGTCTCCCTGTCTCACGCCGCGCTGCAGAAGGATAGGTTCCGACGTCTGATCGTGAAGTCGGGCTGACTTGGTGGCATTTTTGTACAAACACTTCAGCACCTCGATGTACCGGTAGTCGATTTGGCACCGTTGGAGAGACTGCAGTACAGCCCAAGTCTCGATTGAATCGAAGGCTTTATCGTAGTCCACAAACGCTAAACAAAGAGGTAGGTTATACTCTCCGGTCTTCTGTATAACTTGCCGTAGCGTATGTATGTGGTCTACGGTACTTAAGCCTTTTCAGAAACCGTCTTGTTCGGGGGGCTGGAAATCGTCAAACCTGCGCGCGAGACGATTCGTGATGACTCTTGAAAACAACTTGTAGACATGGCTAAGAAGCGAGATGGGCCTATAATTCTTCAATCGGGCATTGTCGCCCTTCTTGAAGAAGAGTACCACCGCACACACACATGCACCATGCCTGTAGCGTTTTCCCTTCGAGTATGACGGAAACAAACAGCTTCTGAAGGGCTTTAAGTACCGGTTTTCCAACCGCCTTCAAGAGTTCAGCCGTAATTCCGTCATTACCCGGCCTTGTTGTTCTTAAGTTGTTTCAGAGCCATCCTAATCTCGTAGAGGCTGACATCCGGGATGCCTTCGGTATAGTGCCGGGTCAATATATCTCTTGGGTCGTTTGCTAGATTCGCAACAGGTTTGCTGACTGATGTGTACAGCTGCCCATAGAACCCCTCGAATTCCCTCAGAAGCTCTGGTTTGGCGGATACGATCCTGCCATCGTCGGTCTTCAGTTTTGTGAGCTGGCTCTGCCCAATAGCCAGATCTCTTGCAAACACCTTGGAGCCCTTATTTCCCTCAAATGTGTCTTTAATACGCACAGTATTAAAGCAGCGGAGGTCGCTTTTCAAGAACTTCGAGATCTGTCTATTGAGCCGCCGATATTTCCACGCATCGTCTGAAGACTGCAGTATCATTTCACGCCTCTCCTTCATGAGCTTGAGATCGGATAGTTTCTTGTTCTTAGTTACACGACGGGTCTTGAAAAACTTAGACCTGACCGTATGGACAGTTTCCACGAACCCATCGTTGTAATCGTCCACGGAGCTACCTAGGCACTCGAAACGATTCTGGAGTTCGAGCTGAAAGCTTTCGGGGTTTTGAATCTGAATCTGTGCTGGACGGAGCGTAGACTTCATCAGTCGAGATCTTTCCAGCTTAATATTTAAGTTCAATGTGCCTCTTACCATACGGTGATAACTTCCGGTTTTAACCGCGTTGATCACAGAGACATCATTGAACACTTGCTTCTTCGTCGATATGATAAAGTCTATCCCATTTTTCGTTGCACCATCGGGGCTCTGCCAGGTCCATTTCTTGTGCTCACACTTTCTGAAGAAGGAGTTTATCATATAGAGGCCCTCCTTCTCCATAAAACTGGCCAGTAGGTGTTCCCGGTGGTTCCGTCGTCCAAATCCAAATTGCCCCAGTCGCAGCTCATTATCGTCTCGTTTACCCAGTTTCGCGTTGAAATCCCCCTTGACCACGGTAAAGTGAGTTTTATGACTATGCATGGCTCTGGAAATGTCCTCATACATAGTCTCTACTTCGTCGTCGGGGTGTGCCGACTCTTCCTCGAGTTCGGCTATCTTCTCGCGTGTTGTATGTTGCCAGGTACAGTCGTCAGTTTTTATTGGGGTAGCCGGGTCCACTCCGGGGATTCTTCGCACCCCTTGCCACGCCATCGCCTCGACCGCTATCGTAGTCGAGGGTAGACGGACTGCCGGGCACTAGGGGCCATTTTGTGGTTGCACTATTCATCGGTTTGGGGGATTGCCAGAATCGCACTTTATAATAAACTGCAATCGTGGCGATTGCAGTTTATTATAAAGTGCACAGAGAACGCTGCTGCCCATTCTCTGGTGTGTCCCTTAGTCGCCTCTTACGACACCCACGGGCAGATATGGGATGGTGAGATGATTTTGTGAACTTCCGACACCATACGGAACCGTCCGACACCATACGGAACTATAAGCTCGTCTCTATGTCAGTGTTCTACATCTGAATGCGAATATGTACAATCTGCATATCATATCTTTTGGGAGTGTATTATTTGGCAGAATTAACGCAATATTATGTTGAAAATGTACAGCATCAGGAGTTGTTTACTATACGGACCTTGTGGAAACTAGTACAAATTTCCGTGTGTTCAAGCGTTTTTGCCATATCTATTATTGTAAACAAATATAGCAGCTCACAATGTTAGGTTCCATTAATATTAATGCTATAATTATTATCCGTAGTGCTAGGCAACTGGGCTTATCCCAGTTGTAAACGACCCTTTGGTCTTGTTTGTTCTGTCTCCTGCTTAATATGGAGGGAAGTGTTTTTTTTTTTCTTATTTCTCTTTTATAATACTAGTGTTTGACAAACATTCCTAGGAACGTTTGTTTATTATGTAAACATCACGAAGAGTTCAATCGTAATATAGCAGTATTTAATTAAGTACACGAGGTCTATATTCACATGAAAGAAGCATGTGCATTTTGACCATGTAACCAACCCTATTAAGTGGAACTGCTGTTTTACTAACAGGCATCAGAAAAAATAATGTAGCGTTGAAAATATTAACTTATTATAATGACCTCGTTTGTATGATATACGAAAACTTTTGGCCATTTTCAGCATTTACTGCGTTTCTGCTAGACTGGTTATAAAAGCACATATTATATTTTTAGGTGATCCTTCCATAATACCTACTATGTTCCAGCTCTGTGGTTCAGAATATATAAGTGAGCAGTAATGGGGTACTTTGTTCTGTAATAGCTGTATTATTTCACCCCATTTATGTGATTATGCTTATTCTACGTTTACGTAGGTATTATTAGCTGGTACCTAGGACTATATACTAAACTATTAAACGAGCAAAATTTATATATATTTATTTTTGTAATCACGTTCTTGAAAAGTGATTTTAGGGAGCGAGAAGTCGATTGGGCAAATTCGTTTTCTCAATAAAAATATGTTTCCACTATTTTCGCCCGAGCTGTGCTCAGTCACCCAGATATTTTTTTATAATACAACTAATGAGTTGTTTGAGAACTTGAAGGTGGCATAATAGATAACTTCTTATTGCTAGTACTTTGAATGTCTATAACAGAGTAATTACAAAACTAGTACAATCAGTAAATCCTTCACCTATATATCTATACCAATATTATACAGAGGAAAGATTGTTTTGTTTGTTTGTTTGATTGTTTGTTTGTACCGAATAGGCTCCAAAACTACTGGACCGATTTCAAAAATTCTTTCACCGTTGGGAAGCTACTCTATCCCCGGGTGACATAGGCTACTTTTTATCCCTGTATTCCCACGGGAACGGGAACTATGCGGGTGAATCCGCGAGGCGTCATCTAGTACAGAGATAAAGGGCCCTTAGACGCACTTTATTACTTTATTATATGTATATTTATTACAATTCAATATTTTGTTATTTCAATTGTTTCTTGTTGGCATTACCATTCTCATATTAATAATCAGAAAACCAGACTTTTTAGTGAAAATAGTACGAAAGATAAATTATATCTTAATCAAGTAGGAAGCTAAGCTGACAAGGATGAGTCGGTTACTGACCTAAAATTGAGAATTTTGAATTCATGGAGAATTTTTTTATAATACAACTAATGAGTTGTTTGAGAACTTGAAGGTGGCATAATAGATAACTTCTTATTGCTAGTACTTTGAATGTCTATAACAGAGTAATTACAAAACTAGTACAATCAGTAAATCCTTCACCTATATATCTATACCAATATTATACAGAGGAAAGATTGTTTTGTTTGTTTGTTTGATTGTTTGTTTGTACCGAATAGGCTCCAAAACTACTGGACCGACTTCAAAAATTCTTTCACCGTTGGGAAGCTACTCTATCCCCGGGTGACATAGGCTACTTTTTATCCCTGTATTCCCACGGGAACGGGAACTATGCGGGTGAAACCGCGAGGCGTCATCTAGTACAGAGATAAAGGGCCCTTAGACGCACTTTATTACTTTATTATATGTATATTTATTACAATTCAATATTTTGTTATTTCAATTGTTTCTTGTTGGCATTACCATTCTCATATTAATAATCAGAAAACCAGACTTTTTAGTGAAAATAGTACGAAAAATAAATTATATCTTAATCAAGTAGGAAGCTAAGCTGACAAGGATGAGTCGGTTACTGACCTAAAATTTATTTTTGCTGAACTACAAAATAGATTTAGACAGCTGGTGATTCATTGCGATAATATCAATTGTTTTTTTATCGGAGGGAAACCTTCAAAAAGTGCCTGAAGTTTTGGGTAAAAGACAAGGGAGTAAGAAAAATACCACCTCTGAACCGGCACATCCCTGGGGAGACTGAAAAGCGTCTCCCCTGAGTGCACGTGATCACTGTCTAACCGTCTTACCTTGAGTAATTGCTGGACGGACAGAGTCCCCAATCTGAACGCCCGTGACCACGGCGTCCCACCTGCCGTGGATGCAGACGGTGGCGTTGAGGCGGTTGCCTCCACGACGCCTTCTTCTCTGAGCGGAATCAGCCCTCTCACGATCCTGCTCGGCGGAGTTGTTTTGTTACCTAGCTGCAATACATTATGTATTATATGTTAGAAAATAATATCATTATGACAGTACACTTTAACCGGCTGTGAGCTGTAATTACCGAAACAATTAAAAAGCTATTGTCTTGCGTGGATTTACGTTTTAGGCACGCAATGAGTTAATCCGTGTCTAAAGTTACCATCAGTTACAATTAAGTTTTTAAGTTTAGTCTGAAATTATGAGACGAGACATTTGTCTTGCAGTGGAACAATGACAGCATGTGCTTAATAATACGAAACTATGGGTGGTATTTTACGCCGTACATTCAACGTTAAAGTACGGGAGATACCGTGGCATTTTTCGAGGTATTTTATATCGAATGGCCTTACGGATAAGGGAAACTACCAGCTACAGCTCAGCGCCTGTCAACTAGAACTTGACCACTAACTAGGTGTACTAGCTATAAATTTACAAACACAAATATCGGTTGCAGCTTGAATTTCGAGAATGTTTCGTAACAAAGCTCGTGGTTGTCACACGGGACATGCCCTCACAAAATACAAGTCGCTTGATGCACATTTCATTTACTTAAAGCTGTAGCCTCTCTGCAGTGAGGAAGTATTTTACAAAAAATTTGAAATTCCTAGAGTGGGGCAAGGTTTCTTTCTTTTTTTTTTAAATTTGTTTAAGCGACGTAATTTCTGAAATTTTCAAGTTTCCTTGACTTTGAGGAGTAAATAAAAGTGTTTACTTATTTATTTGCCCAGAACTGCTGCTTTTATGATGATGCTTCATTATATTTTTTTCGATATAAATGGAGACATTTTCAATCACGAGGATTGAGAAATATTGTACCTACATACACAATTTTCGCCAGATACATCTCAGAATTGTTTTCGCCATATATTCGTACAATGTGACCACATGTCGTTTAAGTTGTGCACAGTTTATGTTCTAGATGCGTTTTATATGACATATCAGCAAGACTCGGTGTTTATTGTTGTTACCTTTTGCAACATGTTCTACTTTATTATCGTTAAGCGTGAAATGATAGCAAATTATATAATTGGCAGCCTGTTTTACCTACGACAAACACCTAATAGTCGTTAAAGGTTTATCTAAAAGCCAAATTACTGCCAGTTACGTGTTATCGGTGAGTATGTTAATGTTTGTTCGATAAAAGAGCTTCAGTAATAATATTATGTTCGGACTCAATGTAAAACTATATTTCTTTATGTTTTGAACTTTAATATTTATCTACGCAGTTTATATCTCATAGCTTTCACTCTGCGTTATTTACAACCATCTATTAGGTTAGTGAGTTTGTGACGTTGTAAGGGGTAATCTCTGAATTTACTGAACCGATTTTGAAAATTCTTTCACGAGTAGAAAGCTACATTATTACTGAGTGTCATATGCTATAATATATTTTCAAAAAAATAGAGATCAGCATGAAATATAAATTAATAAATAGGTAGGTAGGGCAGGCAGGGCAGGCAGGGCAGGCAGGGCAGGCAGGGCAGGCAGGGCAGGCAGGGCAGGCAGGGCAGGCAGGGCAGGCAGGGCAGGCAGGGCAGGCAGGGCAGGCAGGGCAGGCAGGGCAGGCAGGGCAGGCAGGGCAGGCAGGGCAGGCAGGGCAGGCAGGGCAGGCAGGGCAGGCAGGGCAGGCAGGGCAGGCAGGGCAGGCAGGGCAGGCAGGGCAGGCAGGGCAGGCAGGGCAGGCAGGGCAGGCAGGGCAGGCAGGGCAGGCAGGGCAGGCAGGGCAGGCAGGGCAGGCAGGGCAGGCAGGGCAGGCAGGGCAGGCAGGGCAGGCAGGGCAGGCAGGGCAGGCAGGGCAGGCAGGGCAGGCAGGGCAGGGAGGGCAGGCAGGGCAGGCAGGGCAGGCAGGGCAGGCAGGGCAGGCAGGGCAGGCAGGGCAGGCAGGGCAGGCAGGGCAGGCAGGGCAGGCAGGGCAGGCAGGGCAGGCAGGGCAGGCAGGGCAGGCAGGGCAGGCAGGGCAGGCAGGGCAGGCAGGGCAGGCAGGGCAGGCAGGGCAGGCAGGGCAGGCAGGGCAGGCAGGGCAGGCAGGGCAGGCAGGGCAGGCGGGGCAGGCGAGGCAGGCGGGGCCGACGGGGCAGGCGTGGTAGGCATGGTAGGTAGGTAGCCAGTTGACGAGAGCGAAGCCCCGGGGGTCAGCTAGTACTGTATAAAATATTTTCGTTAGAGGAATGTTCGTTTATTCAATTAGGCCATTAAGTGGCACTTTCGAAAGTCATAAAAAAAAATGTAATAATAATTGATTCTACTGTCCATTCGGAAATGTAGCTTCTTAAGGAGAAGAAAGGACAAGAAACTCCACACTTACTCTTTAAAAAAAAATGTGTTTTACAAGTTACAATAATCTTGTTGAAAAAATACATATATGTGAGAATGATGTAAAAAAAAACGCACTTAAAAGCGTCTCGAGTAAAACAAACAATTAAAAATACAATAAATAGGTAATTAAAAATAGGCGGAGGCAGCTAAGTTATGACCAATCCCAACTGATAGCGCGCGTTAACGAACATGACACATGGATCGGCACCACTCAGCTCAACCATCATGAAGGGAACCGAATGATCCTTATGAAGATGATAAAACATCCTCAAAAAGTTACTGTTTTATCTGGATTTAGGGCCGCCGGCGTCATTGCTCCGTACTTTTTCGAAAACGACGCTGGTGAAGCGGTCACCTTCAACGGCGAGTTCATAACGATGATAACCAATTCTTATGTCCCAAATTGAACCATATGGACCTAGACGACATGTGGTTCCAGCAGGATGACGCTACGTGCCACACAGTGGACGCCACGCTTGACATTCTGCATGAGCGATTTGAAGGTAAGGTTATATCTTGCAGGGGTGATGTGAATTCGCCAACAACGTCATGCGAATTTAGCTCGCTAGACTTTTTCTACATGGTTTCTTGAAGGTTCAGGTATATGCAAAAAAAAACACAATCGACCGATGCCCTAAAGGTGAACATAACACAGGCCATCGCTCAAATTCAGCCGGATCTCTGTGTGTGTCAGACTCCTACTGACTAAAAACCACCCCGGTGTTCCATCTTTTGACAATGACTTCTCAAGTTCTCATAATGTTTAAGTAAATAAATATTTAAGTACACAGCTGCTACTGTACGTAGATACAATAGCTTCGTGCGTTGTATTGAGACTTACCAGCAAACAGTGCTTGGTTAGCTGAAGTATAAAGAATCTAATTAAAAATAGAACATTTAAATGAGCCTTCAATAAATTCAATACAAACTTCACAAACTATACAATGCACCGTAATTTGAATTGCTAAATGACGTCTTACTCTTGTATTTGATTTGTAAAGAGATATTTTAAAATAGAAACGGACGAAGAGAATTTTGGGATCTAATTGGATTGAATCTTTAATTACTCTTGAGTTGCTTAAAGTTGTGCTGTCTGGTTTACTTCGGAAAGAGGACAACTTGGGCCGACGGTTGTCTTTTAAACCCCCGGCAGAAAGGGGTGTTATAAGTTTGACATGTGTACCTGTATTTGTGTAGGTATATATTTGTGTATCTGTCTGACATTATTGCTCCTAATCGGATGCACCGAGTTTTTTGAAAGGTGACTTCATCGTGAGTGTTCTTAGTTATGTTTGATGAAAATCGGTTCAGCCGCATACCTATGTCTTATATTTTGTACAGTACAACTATTTTCTTAATGTACCTCGGCAATCATCGCATTGCCGAATACAAACAA
Organism: Orthosia cruda; assembly: GCA_964057195.1. NCBI lineage: Eukaryota > Metazoa > Arthropoda > Insecta > Lepidoptera > Noctuidae > Orthosia > Orthosia cruda. The sequence continues at coordinate 4,634,151 of OZ059848.1, read as the reverse complement.
ATGCTTATTTCCAAGTCCATTAATTATTAGATTTATCGTAAAAAATGAATTCAGAACTAAGTACTTTATTGTTATTTTGTTTTGATTTCCTTGTGAACTATAAAGAGCTGTAAAACTATTTTTAACCGACTTCCCAAAAAGGAGGAGGTTCTATGTTCGACTTCATGTTTGTTTTTTTTTTTTTTTTTTTTTGTGTATGTTCACCGATTACTCCGTCAATTGTGGACTGATTTTGAAAATTCTTTTTTTGTTTGAAAAAGTATGTTCCGAAATTGGTCCCATTTTAATTTGGTGAAGATCTGATGAAGAACTTCGGAGATATATAACAGAACTCTTCAATAAATAACGGCAAATCTCTCGGGATTGCTGCAATCGCATGTCTGTTTGTTAACCGACTTCCCAAAAAGGAGGAGGTTCTATGTTCGACTTCATGTTTGTTTTTTTTTTTTTTTTTTTTGTGTATGTTCACCGATTACTCCGTCAATTGTGGACTGATTTTGAAAATTCTTTTTTTGTTTGAAAAAGTATGTTCCGAAATTGGTCCCATTTTAATTTGGTGAAGATCTGATGAAGAACTTCGGAGATATACAACAGAACTCTTCAATAAATAACGGCTAATCTCTCGGGATTGCTGCAATTGCATGTCTGTTTGTTGTTTATAACATTTCATAACATAACATCACGCCAGTTTGCTCTTTAGGGGTAAGCAGATCTCTTATTTCACCGGTTATGTTTAAGTTTCATGAAATCTATTCTGGCGAAATAGTTCCCTTACTAACTTGCCTATTAGGTACGTACAACTAAAAAGTGAAAAATAAAAAAACTTTTTGCAAAAAAATACTACCGACTTCCAAATACAAAACGACAAAGTGAAAAATAACTAAATTTTTTGAAGTCGGTGTCCATAACGCAAAAAAATGGTACCTACGAAAGACACCGACTTCAAAAAATTTAGTTATTTTTCACTTTGTCGTTTTGTATTTGGAAGTCGGTAGTATTTTTTTGCAAAAAGTTTTTTTATTTTTCCATTGTACTTTAATAGTTTGCCTACCATTTTTAATTAAATTATATTAAGTTAAAACAGTAGGTATTAACGACTCTATATACTTCCAAGTTGATTGAGAGCATCCGTTCTGCACCAAGTGCAAAGGGCAGAAATCCGACGACTGACGAACCACAAAGTTTGTTCGTAGTCTAACTTTGAGACAACAAAGTGACACCCTGTCGAAATAAAAGTTTGCCGATACGAAAATCTGTCTTAACGGAAACAACCCGATTGTAGCTATCGGGGAACACAGACACGTTATTTTATGATATTGGTTACTTACACATTTAGATACTTTGAAACCACTAAAACGCACATTTTAGATTTGTCAATCAATAAATCTGTAGAAAAGTCGTTTTTGTACATCGAAAATATTTTTCATTTCCGGCATCTGTTTATGTTTCTCTGTTTATTTGTACACGCATCACGTAAAATGTACGAAACCAATGTAGAAAACTTTATACATAAATGTTGTGTGTAACTTGATATATTACGTAGTCGTTGTTTCATCGCAATCGGTTCACTCTATCAAAAGTTAGATGAATTTAAAGTGTTCAAGAAGTAAAATATTTAAAGTGTTCAAGAAGTAAAATATTTAAAGTGTTCAAGAAGTGTAATTCAGATACTCGGACTGTTGAACTCCATATTCAATAGATGGCGTTGTGCATTTCACGTAATTTTCTGAATGGCGGTGTAAAGATTTACCGTAAACATAAAAAAACAGCGAACCAGGGGGGCCGAATCAACGATATACCTTCAAGGGCTATTTCAAGTGTGGCTGGTGTGGAAAAATAAGTTTTATAAGATTTTAGGTCTCTAATCATACTACTAATGTCAATAATGGCGTTGACGTGCGTGCAATGTGGTCCGTAATTTCGCTGCCGCTATTACCCGTCTGAATAGCCTAATGATAAAAGTGATGGCCTACTACTTTTAAGATTGCGAGTCCGAGTCCCAGCTAAAGATAGATATTTTTAACCAACTCCAAAAGGAGGATTCCAAAAAGGAGGAGTTATTTTTTTCCCCCCGATTTCTCTCCAAATTATTTTTTCATTTGAAAGAATATATTTCCAAATTGTCTGTTTATTGATTTATACCATTTCATAATATAACATAACGCCAGTACGCTCTAAAGGAGTACGCAGATGTGTACTGTTCACTTTGGTACACCCTCATTTCACCGGTTATGTTCAAGTTGCACTTGCCTATTAGGTACAACCAAAAAGAGAAAAATTAAAAAAAAAATTACCGACTTCCGAAGAAAAACTACAAAGTGAAAACATTCATTACGAAAAATATTGGTACCAACCAAAGACACCGACTTTCAAAAATAAAATAATTTTTCACTTTGTATTGTTTTTATTTGGAAAGTCGGACGTATTTTTTATCAAAAACTTTTTTTTATGTTTTCGTTTCGGTGTGGTGTGGAAGTGGAGTGCTACTAGATGGCGCGCAGTAAATCTGTCCTTACTATTTTTGTATGAAGTCGATATTCTTTTCCCTAGAGTAAATAGTATTCTGTGCAGCGAACGCTCGATCTAGGTAGGAAGAAAGGTAAGTAAGGTAGGTAGGTCTAGGTAAGTAGGGTGTATAGGTAGGTAGGTATGTAAGGTAGGCACAGGTAGGTAGGTAGGTAGGTAAGTAGGGTAGGTACAGGTAAGTAGGATAGGTACAGGTAGGTGGGTAAGTAGGGCAGGATAGGCAGTTAACGGAAGCGAAGTCGCGGGCACAGCTAGTTTTAAATAAGAATCGCCGTCAAGTTAACAAAGCTGCTAATAAATAACAGTAAGTTGCAAAATTTTACAAAGTCAAGGTGAATGTGGCCTAGAATTGTCCCAGAGGTGGTTTAATTACAGCCCGAAGTTTTTCGGCAACGTCTGACCCTGATTTATTAACTTGTTGCGAGAAATTATTCATCGGATTATATATCAAGATGTAAAGCCTTTTGTGAGGGCTGAAGATGAAAGACTGTACACCTTTGTCTAATTCTGGAATAGTTAATTATGATTCTTGAGTAGTTGTTGTAAAATGTTTCCTCTGTGGAGTGTATCGTTATAAACTCCACAGAGGACACATTTTACAACAACACAAATAAGCGACTGTGTTCTTTTATACATTTTCAAGACATTTAATTGTCTTGTGTTGTAAAATGTAAATAAACGATATGTTATTATATATTTTGCGTCTGATGGACACAATATTCTCTAATCATGAAAAATGTATTTGATTTTGATTTGAAAAATTAAGAAAAGCGAATTTAGATTTAAATAATAATTTATATTTACAATTGATTCGTATATATGTTGTGGCAAGGTATTCCAGTATTCAAGGCTGCGGGCATCCAGTGGATGCGAACCGCACAGGATCGATCAGTAGTTTATTGGGTCTTTGTTAATAATTAGGCTGAATTGTGACAACCGAAGTGCATTGAAGATGGCTACAAACTATCAATGCCACAATAGGTCAAAGCATATTGATGTTAAACATCATTTTGTACGGGAGACTATCAAGAGTGGGATAGTAGAGGTAAATTATTTAGCTACTAATGAAATTCCAGCAGATTTGTTGACTAAAAGGTCAAGGTACAGTAAAGCAATACAAATTTATGGAAAATTTTGGTATCTTGAAATTGTAATGTAACTCTACAAGTTTACACTTCATTGTATGTTATAGCACTTAGTTTATTTTGATAAGTGGGGTGTTGTAGTTATTGAATTCTATCAAAATATACTAGCGACATCTAGGCTTTAGTATGTTAAGTAAATGTTGTAATGAGGGTGTGAGATAAAATAATAAAAGTCACTCTGCACTGATTAAACAACGTGTTAGTACTTTAATACGTTCACATAAAAGGTACTTATTCTAGAATTAGTCTGTAGCAGCAACAATGCCGCCACGCCACTGGTGCCGCTGCAGACCAACGCCACTTACGAACTAATGACATGACGTCACACAAATCCTGCATTGCGCAAACAAACTTTTCGCTGCGATTTGAACGTATACGACAGTCCGACATCAACCGTCGTCGGGCAGTTGCCGGGAACAGACACAACACCCGTCTGGTTGGAGGATCCTCCCTTTACTATGGGGGTTTGTGGGACTTTACACTCTGTTCCGCGAACCCAACAAACTGGTGACCCCCGAGTATGAACGTCAGCGCAGCCTTTGTGCAGAGCTACTTCACCGTGATGTCATCACTTTCTCAAGTTTTCGAGCAGCGAGTCATCAGCCAGCCAGTACCCATGGTATCTACGAGGCTATCCTGACCACCAGCATATAGAAGACGCGCATTCCTGGTCATCATCCTCAACCTGCATCATCACTCCAACTCACGGGAGCCTGCAGCAATATCCAGACTCACTGGTGCACCACCCTCTTACTGGAACGTCTTCACCCCGACTCACTGGGGCTTCATCCAGACGTACTAGGGCATCATCCAAACGCACTGGGGCATCATCCCGACTCACTGGAACCAATCTTCCACTGGCCTGGCACGCATCACGAAATGTACGGATGACCTACAATCGACCTCCAGTCTCCGGAGGGGAGAGAAGTAGCAGCACCAACGCCGACATTTACGAACGAATGACATGACGTCATACAAATCCTGCATCGTGCAAGCAAAGTTTTCGGTGCGATTTGAACGTATACAGCAGTCCGACATAAACCATCGGGCAGTTGCCCGGACCAGATACAACACCCGTCTGGTCGGAGGATCCTCCCTTTTCTATGGAGGTTTGTGGGACTTTCCTCCAAAAGTCTTTATTTGATGTTAATTTGCTACAAACTAATACTAATGTAATAAATTCAGGATCGACAGCTCGGCACTAGATCTGGCTTCGACTCCCAATCGAAATGGTAATATAACTTATTAAAAAATAATGTTGCCTAGTAATTACTGCTTTTGTGTCATAATTAAGATGTTTGAAATCACGATGCATGTGCAAATATTTTTTTGTCAAAATTTTGTTTTCTGCTAAAAAAGTAATCCATTAGAGGAAAAAGTGAATGGAAAATACAACAGTTAGGTACAGGTGCAGAGTGAAATATTTTTTAAATAAATATTTTTATATTTCGGTTTGTGTCTTTATTATTATTAGAAATCCTTCAGCAAGAGGTAAGAGTCAGCCAAACACGAATGAGTCAACACATTTATGTGTGTACTAACAGTTCTAACGTTGCATTTTTCTTAAGTTTTCACTTATGGACTTAGCACGCCAGTTAGCAAATTACCACACTCCTTACAATATTGTGTTTTTATTATTTATTGTGTCTTCTCTTCTTTATCGTTTATTCATTTTCCGGCACTCTGCTGACTGAGCTGCACGTCCGTTTCTAATGAAGTCATCGAGCTAATCAGACGGTCGCGTTTCGGAGCGAAGCTTAATCAGAGAGGCAGTGAAGATTACTCGGAAAGCGACGCAAACATTACGTGGTATTTATGTCGTTCATTAGGTATATCTACGTGATGGAGTGGTGCAATGAACTCATCGCCTGACAGAGTTCTAACAGATATATTATGGCTCCTTAGCTTTTTGGAGACGGCAGTTTCATCATATGTGTAATGTTCCTCGAAATGTACAGTATTTAAATAAAAGTGTCCACTGGTAGCCTGGGTTTTGCGAATAAGGGAATTATGGTAAAACTATCGATGCCTATTGAATGCATATGGGTAAATAAAGTGAGTCGTAAAAAATGAACTGCGGACAGTAGCATATTACTCCTAGAAATAATAAACTACGAGTATCCTTGATGGAGTGTTTGCGTTTGCATATTTAAAAACAGTTGTAACAAAGACTTTATCCATAATCTGTGCATGTAATAGTTTCCTGCACCATAACGCACAGTTGTCACAAATGGCTGTCTACTCTGAACACTATTGAGAACACTTTGAACACACTGAAATTGTAATTAAATGCGGTTCTTTAGTTTCTATAAATATAAAGTGCTACGGGTTTTATTATTTGTGAGTTTTGAAAAAAAAGTAACGTTTTAAGTAGTTTTAAACTATTTCATAATTATTGTGATTTTTCTGTTCAACCAACAGAGTTTCCTTAACTTAATTTAAATATTCATCAACTTATTTAAATGGAAGGTAGAATTAATAACTGAAACTAAAGTTAGTTTCTCCGTAAATTTCAGTTGCTTCATTTATTTATTTAGTTATAAACAAAATAACGGACTTTATTTAGCAGTTTAGAAACCGGCCATTAATTCATTTACTAATCCTTCAATCATTTCAATTCAGACACTCACAAGTGGCCCCGTGATACTGATGATGGCTACATTAAAGCGTTCCAAGATGGGCACGACATTAGAAATGAATATACTGTATTAATTTTATTTCGTGTCGGTAGCAGGATTCAAAAATTGAAAGCAAAGTTGCTTTCCACTTTTTGTACCTCCCCGTAGAAATCGATCTCACGAGACTTCCAGAATGAAATCCCAGCGTTCTCTATTAGAACACGGAGGCAGTACCGTTTATGCTCATTTTTTATCAATTTACATGTAATTTTTATAAGTCGATAAAATAATTAGATTAAGAAAATTTGTTTGGATAATAATTTGCAATATCCTGCCAAAACTGAAAAAACTAATCAGCCAAACTCGTGTAGTCCATGCAGGCGAAGCTGCGGGCGGAATGCTAGTACAATATAATTTTCCTCGTGCCTAAAATTAAGAAGAGACAGAAAATAATTTAGGCATACGGCATTTCCCTATCAGAATCAGAATCAGAATTATTTATTTGTGAAACATAGGTGAAGAACATATATACATTAATCATACATGTCAAGGTCTTAAATAGATAAGTGTTGCACTATGCTTTGTCATTGTTGACATACAAATATTAAAGTCAGGTTCGTCAAAGTTAACAAAATTTTACGTTAACAAAATACATTAAAATAATCAATTTAATAATGTCCACTACAAGAAAGAAAAACAAAAAGCACACACAAGAAGATCATAACAAAAGAATATGCGAGAAATTATTCGTTACATTGATAATAATTATGAATTAATAAAATTACAGAATTTAATCAAATAGTCATCCAAAATTAAAATAGTCATCCAAGTCAACATTAATAATATAAATTTATAAAATTACAGAATTTAATCAAATAGTATTATCATTAAAATAGTCATCCAGGGTATAATAACATTTCTCAACTAATAACTTGTGAAGACACTTTTTGAATCTCTTCAATGGCATACATTTTATAGCATCAGGTATTTTATTAAAAACTTTTGGTGCCACACCAAAGAAGCTCTTTTTCATTAACGCAGTATTACATTTCAACGTACATAGTTGATTTTCATATTGACTCCGAATGGGGGTCTTCTTAACTGTTGAAAATTTTGTAAATAAATGTGGATTTGATTTTACAAATAATGCAGTTTCTAGTATATATATAGCTGGTAATGTTAATATTTTTAATTTCTTAAAGTAGGGAACGCAACTATCTGTTGACTTTAAATTACACATGGATCTTATACACCTTCTTTGCATCCTGAATACCAGTTCCCTATTAGTTGATTGCCCCCAGAAAACAACACCATATCGGAGATTAGAGGCTACAAGTCCATGATAGGCTGTTAACAGTGTTTCAGAATTAACTCTCTTAGATAATTGAAACAATAGATACGCAGATTTACTCAGTCGTTTACAAACCACTTCCAGATGAGGTTTCCAAGTCAACTTATGGTCTACAGTTATGCCTAAGAATTTTGCACTCGTAACTTCTTCTATTTTACACTCATCGTAGGTAATATTAAGGGGTGGATTCTCACGTCGTTGATGAAACTGTACAATTTTAGTCTTACTCAAATTGATCACAAGATTATTATTATTTAGCCAATTAATGATGTTATTTAGCAAGTTATTGATCTCATTTCGATATTCGTTTGGATCAGTGCATTCTATGATAGCTGTACTGTCATCTGCAAAAAGTACCATTTTGTTTCTCAAATTTCTTGGGAGATCATTGATATATATCAAGAAAAGTGGGGGCCCGAGTACAGTGCCCTGAGGCACACCATACCTCACGGATCTCGCTTCAGAGACATATGTAGTCTCTAATTTGCTTATAGGACAAATTCTGGAAATCTCAGTACACTGTGTCCTATCACTTAGGTATGATTCTAGGAGTTTATGAATGTTTCCCCGAATGCCGTACCCGTGTAACTTTTGCAGCAAGATCTGATGATCTACGAAGTCAAAAGCTTTTGACATATCCGTGAAGATCGAGCACACAGGATTTTTTTTATCCACAGATGTCATTATACTTGACAGCAGGTCAAATAGTGCCATATTAATATTAGTATTTTTCCTAAATCCTTTTTGTTCATTGCAAAATAACTGAAACTTCTCGAAATACGTGTAAATGGAATTATATATAATTTTTTCAATAACTTTTGCAAATACTGGTATTTTTGCAATAGGCCTGTAATTTTTTACATCAGTCTTGTCATTATTTTTGCAAATGGGTTTAATAATTGCCTTCTTGAGACTAGTAGGGAATATACCATCAGAAATGCAAAGATTAATTATGTGCGATAACGGTGTCGCTATGACCTCCTTAACATCTTTTATTACTCTAGTTGAAATACCGTCGTATCCTACTGTACTAGTATTTTTTAAGCTACTTATCACTTTTATAATGTCAGTGTCTGAAACTGGTAGCATAAATAGAGACTGCGAAGTTGAGTTTTCAATAACATTTCTACACGAATTTGTTAACGGGGTATTATTAAGGTTTGTTTTTGAATTATTTTCTATAATCTCTATAAAATATTTATTGAATTCATTCGCAATGTCAAGGGGATGTGTAAGAGTTGATTTATCATTTTGTATGGTCAATATTGGTTCTTGCGGCAGACATACTTTGGATTTGTTAATAACTTGCCAAGCAGCTTTTGATTTATTTTGAGACGTCTTTATGAAGTGGTTGTTTTGGGCCTTCTGGGTTAGATTTACTATTCTTCTATAAAGCTTGGAATATTTTTTAAAAGCAAGTCTATTTTTTGTGTTCGGATTATGCCTATATGTCCAAAGTAGCTGCCTCTGTTTTCTGCTACATATTTTTATCCCGTTCGAAATCCATTTGTGTTTTTTACAAGTATAAATGGTTACTATTTTTTCTGGGAAACACAATTTGTATAGCAATATAAAGTCATCTATAAAATTTTCGTAGGATTCATTTGCGTCTTTAGCTTCGTATACTCGTCGAAAAGTTAGGTTTTTTAGATGATTTTTAAATTTCATTAAGTTATCTACTGATATTTCCTGTTTAATTGTTTTCCAATATTTAATCATACAGGTTTTTTTAATGGGAACTTGCAGTAGTTGTGATGTATGATCAGATAGAAGTAAATCTATTATCTTAGCTTTACAACCTTTACGGTAAGAATGTGCAAAATTATCTAAGCAAGAGTTACTAGCCAATCTGGTTGGTTTATAAAGTTCTATTTTGAGATTATATTGCAAGAGAAAGTTTTCAAATTCTATTGTGATTTTATTTCTCTTTAACACATCAATATTAAAGTCTCCGGTTAATATAATTTTTTTATTTGTAGATACGCAAAGTCTTCTCAATATATTGTCCAGTTTTTCATAAAATACATTATAATTATATTTCGGAATCCTGTAAATGCATATTATAATAATATTATAAGATGTCAGTTCAATACCGCAACATTCGAAAACACCTGAGACCGACTGTTTTGCAATATCTGTCAATTCTCCAAACTGCAGCCCTGCTCTTACAAAAATGCAAGTTCCTCCACGTTTGACACTTCTGGTAAAAAAGGCAGCTGGGCAGAAATTAGGTATACGCAACATATATTCATAGCCCGTCTCTATAAAATGCTCTGTTATACAGATGATATCTACCTTTGTTCCCTCACTAGAAAGCTCGTCTAGTTTGACTACTAACAAATCTGATTTATTTATAAGCCCTGCTATGTTCTGATGGAGAATGGTAAGGTGGTAGTTGTAGAAAAAACTGATTGTCTATTGTTTTTGTTAGTGTAAGGGGTTCAGTTTTATCCTCTTGAGAGCAAACAACCTGTGAGTGCATATGGTCTTTGGTATTTACAATATCTAGGTCTAAGATTAAATCATGCAAGTCTGACAGAACTTTCACAAAGCCTTCGTTATTCAGGTGTGCATGTCGTTGGTTATACGTATCCCACGTGTATGGAAGATTAAGATTTGAATCTAGTATAAATGCATAATTGTAAGTCTCAACATCCATGTAAATTAGATTATTGAAAGTATCAACTCTGCTGTTAAACATTATATTTGTATTGTCCATAAATTTAAAAGTTGGCAGACATATTATGAAGTTAGTGTGATTAAGTGGTAATAGTTTATCTCTAATATAAGTAACAAACTCAATATAATTATGCGTTTTTGTAAAGTCGTCTTCACCAATAAATATAATACAATAATCTAATCGAGAGAAGTTACGTACTTTTAGATCAATGTCCTTTAACAAATATTTCACTCCGCATCTGGGAGTACGGTAATGACACATATTAAAGTTCCCTAAATGAGTTCTTTCACTCAATGTTTGTATTCTGTTGGATGTTTCACTACTCAAAATACAAATGTTATTCTTCACAGGTGCAGGTGATGCAACATGAGATTTCGCGCTAATAATATTATTCAATGAGGCGACACCTTGAGTACATCCAGCGTCAATGTTATCTTCATGTCCGCTTGGCGCTCTTGTCAAACTTTCCGATGTCTGCGTCTGTTTTGTTTTTGTATAAGGAGTATGAATGTTCTTCTTTGGTGTTTGAACTCTGGATTTAAGTGGACTACTGACAATTACTTTGTATGTTTTATTTTTTTCCAATAGGTCGTCATTACTTTGCTTCAACTTGCTATTTTCTAGCGATAATATTTCAATTTCCCTATGCGCACTTAGCAATTGATTTTTTAGTTCTTCTATTTCTTTCTTATAAATAGTAATTCGGTTTTCATCCTCGTCCTCAGATATATCTGGCATAGAATTTGAGGTACAATCCATCGTTTGCGAAATTATGTCGCTGTCATCCTTATCTGGTTCCGATTGGGTGCGTTGTCTTCGATGAGTTATATTTCCAAAGAAATTCATTCTTTTAAGTCAATTTATTTTGCTTAAATTGTACCTAATTTAAATTTTAAGTGATTCCAAAAATATACATAAGTGAATAATTTTTATTTTCTACCTAAAGACTTAATTTTCTTATTCTGGTATCACAAGTTCTTTATTATATTAGCAACACTGGTTAGTGTGTCAATTTCAGTTCCGCTCCTTGACACTAGATGGCGCTGTTTGCCATTAAGTATTATTTATTCGTAGTAGCAACTCTAATGTTAGTGTCAATTTTTAAACGTCAATGTCAATATTTGTTTCGCTACTCACTACTAGGGGCGCCACTTATGGTACAAAGTTCACTTTTTGAAACAAAACATTGTGCTCAACCGTTTTATTATTTTATAAACATTTACTAGTAATTAACTCGCCACTTATTATATTTTTAAATGTTCTAATGATGAGAGTACCTTTGTGTAGGTCCAATGTACTTGTTTTTGTCCGTGATTAGCACTTTTTGAAGCACAATAACATTCAAAAGTCCAAGTATTAAACACAATGTTTTTATTGCATGTCTTGGTTTATAGAAGTCACCAACAATTTTACTTATGTAGTTCGATACGTCTGTTAAGATCGGCTACAATACACATCACTTATACTATAATTTGCTATTTATTTTGAGTTTTTAAATACGCGGCGATGTTTACTTAATGCTGTGTTGCCAGCCTATGATTATCCACTTGGTATTTTGATATGACTTTATTCGATATTGATCAAAGCAATGAACGAATTTAATAGAAATAGCCTGCACAGTTAGTGTAGTGGCTGAAAGCGATTGGCTGGGTTTGATTATCGCACGTAACAAACATTTGTATGCCCTACAGATAAATAATCAGGATTTGGCGGTTTTTGTATGTGCATCTCTCAAACAATCTAACATATATCTCAATCACGATACCGTCAGCTGAGACTGCATAAAGTCAAGTGATGAAAACTAATTTATCATTAAGATCTTGCCTGAAGCATAGCAGATGAACAAATAACAAAATGAAATACCTAACATTAAACTTCAAAAGCACCGAACAGTGTTACGACACTTGGGGAGGCCTATGTCCAGCAGTGGACGTCTGTCGGCTGAAATGATGATGATGATGTAGATTCAAAATAACTTTTTCAGTATTTTAAAAGATTTAATCTCCAGTGGTATGCCTGTCTGAAAAAAACGTTCAAACGACGTCAAACGTTCCAGCTTTTCACCATTTGCTTGCATAAGTCATGGAGACACATTATGTATTGCGACACGTCATGAATTGCCGTGGTAAAACGTTTATCTTCTGAACTCAGGTACAATTTGTATTCAAATCTGAATTATTTGTACTTGCTCATTTGCTATATCGTATTTCTGTCTAGTAAAGTTTTCCTCAATTGACTGTTACTATTGTGTGTTTAGTTAAGAAATAGATTTCGAAAAAATTACTCGTAATTTTTTTATAGACTAACTCAAATTCCACAGCAAAATTAACAAAGTTTTATTTTAAGTTACTTCTATTTAAACTTCAATAAAACAAAACCTTATGTAACTGCGGATGGTCCGACTAAAAATATGTTGAAAATATTCTCGAAACAGATTTTCTGTTCCATTTACTTGATCAGTCCGATTTTATTCGGGTAACGTCACTATGAAAAATGTGTTCAAGTTTTACATCAAACTACTACTGAATACGTTCCTACATCTCAGGGACGGTTTCAGTAGCGTCGCGCGTCACGTGTATAGGTACTTTATTTGGTCTTATCTCTGTCGCAGTTTTACGTAAAGCATTGGGCAGTCCCTGTTTACTTATTTTATCATATGTCACAGGAAGAGGTAAGGTACACAATATATGAGAGATCAAAAAACAATGCTGAATATCCAGATCGAGAAATCAACAAAAATAAAACTGAGTCAGCTGCTCACTACCTACAAACGTAGAAGGCTGAACATCAAACCATCCCATGGGACGGATACGATCAAAATTCCTGTAACGTAACATCCGAACAAGGGTTCATACATTCTTGGAATTGGAATCAGTTATTTGTCTGCCATACTAGATGAAAATATTTTACGTTCATCGAAGCACCGGAGTCAACGCAACGCTAGAATATATAACCAGACGTGTTTCACAGACTGTGCGTACTTATAACTCTTCCGCACATACGTAATAAGGAAATGTTATTCCTATGTAAGTACAAAATTTCTGAAATAGGATACTAGAATAAATTCAAAGTATATTTTTTCCCGTTTAGTATAGTAACTTTTATAATCTCACGTAATTGAGTACATATTTCACAAAAAACGGGAAATATACGAGTATATTTTGATAAAATTTGGTAACTCTCAAACCTTCATAAAAACGATATAATGCGATAGCTCTCAAAGGAGAACCACTTTCAGCGCGAATCTTTAACACCATATTGTCCAAGAAATTATAAAGTTATGAAGGTAAGAAAAAACTCTCATAAAACTTGTGTTTTTAGGTTTTCAGGCAATCTAATATCGCCCCACGAACTTTGTCACGTTATCAAAATTAATTTGATACAAAAAAAAAACCCTTTTTAAACTTGTAAGTTTAAGGTTATATTTAAATGTTTATCTACTTCGGTTTCGTTATATTCGAATTACAAAATTGACAGCGGTTTCATTATGATACCCATAACGACATCGGGTTGCATTATGCGAATCGTCATAAATTCTAAAACACAAGCAAAGACATTCAGAACATACAGCCAGGTGCCTATAATATTACTTCGAAATCAAGACAATGTAAATGATGTTTTTAAAAATGGAACAAGTTTAGAACATAAGTATCGTATACTATTTGGCTGTTGCGGCTACAAGATCTTTGACTTATACCTAATAAAGACTAAATAAAAAAATAAAAATAAAGTGGACGCGAGCAAAATTTTCTGAGTGAAATTTTATTCCAAATTTTATTAAAAATGTCTTCAATATTAAGTGATATTGAAAATAATCCACCAGATATAACTAATAGAGCAGTTGCGGCTACAAATAATTTACTACCAGAAATGAAATCAAGACATGTGTAAGAGAAATGAAATACTTAAACACACTTCCTGAAATACTTATTTGTCTATATCTGTGTTTTATTCCTTCCTTCGTAGATAAAATATTGTATGCAACTGTACGTTATTGGTCTTTTAATAACTCGTGCCTACCTATTTCGGTACGCGCTACGCTTGTACTGAAAAATGGCACTCGTATTAAAAGACCGTCCATAACGTAACAGTTGCATAAATAGCTATTATACGATAACAATAAAAACCGAAATGAGTCTATTAAATTCAAAGCCGAAGCAATGACAAGGGACTCCTTATCATCCCAATTCTCCTATTTAAATTACTCGTATATTAAATTATTATAAAGTTTTTTCCATATTAAGCACCACAAATTATTGACTTTATACAACAACAAGAATATCCACCTCGTTTTGGCTTTTCCAGTCGCGACGCGGAAATCCATATCGTGTTCAGTTGAAATTCTGTGAGCTAACCGAGCCCTACAAAACGCTATTTATTTATTTATTTATTTATGTACACACAAAACACTTTACAGAGAAAATAAAGAATACAGATAGAAGAGCACAAAGGTACTGCTTATTTCAATAGAAATTTCTTCCAGCAGACCTGCGACAGGACAGTTGGATGATAGAAGAAGACACAGTGTGTAGAAAGAAATAAGGAAACCTAAAATAGACTATAATAACTCAACTAATTATATATAAATTACACATATTATACCATAACTAAATATAAGTATAGAAGACATAATTTAATGACATGGTCACGGAAAACGTCGAATGAAACCAAATATTGTGTGTGGAAAAGTCCCCGTATAACCTAATAACCTACCTTAAATTTCAATGAAACACAATTGCAAGGGCTTTTGTGGAAATTGATGAAAAAATACTATGCTTCGTCTACACAGCAGGATTTATGCAAGCTGTTCGTTTATTGAGCTTCATTTTTATTTTTACCTACAACGAGCTCAAATCTGAGATACCTACGTGATGGGAATAGTAATCACCTTTCACAGACTCTCATAACTCATTGATATTAAAGTAGCTTTGCGTTCTGCTTATTTGTTAACAATTAAGCACTCGTATTAGTGTCAAAGTTTGTGAAACAAGACTGCTAAATCAACGTATATTTTTGCCGCTTTTATATTTGAGTGGTTAACGAGCCAGCTTAGTCTTACTAAGCTACGTTCTGGTTAGATAACCATGGTTTTACATTAAAGGAATATAGGAAAAAATATACATACAACATAAAAAAACTATATCTACTAGTGATCCGTAAAATATGATTCAGACCAAACATTCAATAAATAACGTTCCTCAGCAATATTTACTATAACATTGTAATACGAACAATAACAGTGTTACGAATCGATTCCTTCTATAAGCCTTACATAAGACTGCTCGAGCCGGATTTTCTTTTGCTTGAGTATAAAAAGCCGCGTAACAAAAGCGGTTTTGCTTACTTATACCAACACGATTCCTTTCATACATTTCTTATTTTCTTTTTTAGTTTTTTTTGAAAATTCTTTGTTCAGAAAGTTGTGATACGTTTGTGAAACTCGCCTCACAACCATTTTTTTCATGTTGCGCTAAAATAAACCTACCTGTAAACGTAAAATCGCTCGGCTAATTGCCTCTCATCAAATCGTTCTTTGGAACTCTTCTGTTGTAAACTTTACAATAAGTTACCAAAAGCGAACCTGTGTGAGAATAACAATATGTGGTAAAAGTTACTAACTCTGTAGACTAGCATGTCAATTTGCTGTTAGAGGCTCAGAAAATGTGTTTTAAAACTTACATAGAACGCAACTACACAACTCTTCTAGGTAATTCGAAAAACGAAATGTTCCCACAATCCGACCCTTTATCGTGTGAGATGAACACACTAAACCTCATCATCATCATATCTTTTCAATTATTCGAAACTCCACGTAACATTTCTCGAATAATTAAGTTTGTGCTTTTAATATAACTTCCACGCGATCCAATGGCAGCTCTTCGTTTCTATTTAGTAAATCTTTGATAATCTTGTAAGTAACTTTAGCCTTCCCGTAACCACAAAACGTTATGTTTATTATCTATCTAAGGAGAGACGTGGGTAGGTGTAAATAACAATAGACGTACTTCCAAAGTAATTTAATATAAAAAATAGAAATACATATTAAAAGTTGTTAATTTATACAAATAATTAAAGTAAAACATCCACTACACGGGTACTCACGTTTGCAGCACTTTTAAGTGACTCCCAGCAAGTATTTTGCACCACCTGCCAGAATAGCATCTGCACTATCACCGACATCACTTTCACTGCGCACTACTCTTCACTGGTTTAGAGGATCACAATGTCACAACTTGACGAAATTGTATCTGCACAAAAAACCCTCGAGGACAGCTTCATCCGGAAGATGGAAGAGTTGGAGGCGCAGATCCAATGCGCGGGGCCCGCCAAAGACACTGTGGCGAGGATTGCCGAAGAATTTCGCACCTTCAGAGAGCTGGTCTTCAGCATGCTTAGCCTGCTCCGAGGACAGATTGGCGAGTGCGCCAGACAGGTTGACGTGATGGAGACCAGACATCGGCGAAAGGCGCTGATTTTCCAGGGCATTCCAGAGGTTGACGGTGAAGTCAGCAGCATAGTCATCCTGGACATCATCAACAAGAAGCTGGCCCCCAAACCATTGGCTGCAACCTCCATAAAGTTCTGTCATAGACTCGGTGTAGCTAACTTCATAGGCCAATCCTGGTGAAGTTTTCTACCTAAGATGACATAGATTAAAGGGTTCCTCCATCTCACTCAAGGAGTTCTTGACAAGGACACGGCAGAACATCTTTGGGAAGGCGCGGCTTCACTTCGGGATGAGATCTTATTGGACTCAGGACGGTGTTATTGTGGTGAAGGCCCCTGACGGGAGTAAACATAAGATAACTTCAATCGACGAGCTGAGTCCACTCCTAGCGAAGTATCCGAAGATCCAGGGAGGCGATAACCTGCAAAGACGCGTTAATGGTATTTATTTACTTATATTCATTAATAATGTGTACACATACCCAATAGTAGTAAGGTTTTACTTACCATAGAAATCTTGTCGTTATTTTATGATATTATTATGTTCTTAGCTATCACTTTATTTACTTTTCTTCTTATCACTTTGTTGCATAGTTTGTTTTGTTTTACTAATGTAATACGTAGTTGCCGCTTAGAGCTCTGTAATTTCGAGTATTTATAATAACTTTACAGTGTTTACCCAATTTTTTTTTTTATGCCTCATATGTCAATCAGAGTAATTATTATTGTTCAACTACCGCATTGAGATAGGAAAAATAAACTACCGTCAATTTGTAATGTTACCTGACTTTAATCGGATACGTTCATGATCGTTTGGCAAGGTGCGTTCCGAGTACCATTATTATTGCATATTTTATATCACTTTCTATTTTATGTAAACTTTCATCGTTCCCTTTTTACTTTCTTCAATATTATTTTTATGTAGTGTTTGTTCTATTATAAATTATGATGTTAGCTGGCGGGTGGTGCAGAGATGCAAGCGCCAGCCTTTCGTGTAGTGTTTTTGTTTGTGTGACTTGTGTGTAATTTTGGTATATATTTTATTTATATATTTACTTTCATATACACATGTATATATTTATGTACACACAAAACACTTTACAGAGAAAATAAAGAATACAGATAGAAGAGCACAAAGGTACTGCTTATTTCAATAGAAATTTCTTCCAGCAGACCTGCGACAGGACAGTTGGATGATAGAAGAAGACACAGTGTGTAGAAAGAAATAAGGAAACCTAAAATAGACTATAATAACTCAACTAATTATATATAAATTACACATATTATACCATAACTAAATATAAGTATAGAAGACTGTATGGTCCCTTGTTAGACCATACATAACTTATAGATGATTGGATGATGAGCAATAAAAGAGTTTAAGTATTTAAACACTGATGTATTGTCTGAAATGTTTTAAGGATAAAATGAGCTTAATGAACTGATGTGTGAAGAATGAAGTGAGTGACGCGGCCCTTGTTGGCTGTTACGAGGACGCCTGGCTGTCTTGATAGCCCAACGCGAACTAACTAATTATTATGATTTGAAATGAATGTGTGGCGTAAACTGCTG
Source organism: Orthosia cruda (assembly GCA_964057195.1). Taxonomy (NCBI): domain Eukaryota; kingdom Metazoa; phylum Arthropoda; class Insecta; order Lepidoptera; family Noctuidae; genus Orthosia; species Orthosia cruda. The sequence continues at coordinate 4,615,812 of OZ059848.1, read as the reverse complement.
AATTGCAGAATGTGCGGTTGCACCGTACATGCTCCCGAGCGGGAAGATGAATGTGAGATGAACATGAAATGATGAGTAACAAGGTGATGCCAATTGGTCCTTATACTAGATGATTGACAAGGTGATTCCAATTGGTCATTATTATATGTTTAGTGTCTCTACTTGAACTCCGTTTTACGAGTCATAGGCGACGTACACTTGTCTAACTTATGCACTTTTGGAATTTCACTGTAATCTGATACACACGGAATCTCACACTGATTACGCGCACTAACACTATATTTAATCGTGGACGATGAGATAGAGGCCCCAGCCTCTGCCCGTGCAGGTGTCGCGTGTTGCGCGGGCTGCAGACTCGCCAATGCGACCCTTGCCACCGCGAGAGATGCGGTTCGCCTTTTACGCAGTCGTCGCACCATGAAGACTGCTCCAACTATCAACACAACTCCGATAGCCACATAAAATGCTGTGTAGTGATGGACATCGTGATAAGAAACTTGATGTGGCAACCTTTCACTTGCTTTGAGAATGCGGAGTTGCTTCTTGATTTCGTCAAGCTCCTTGTTACTCGAGAGGAGTGTATAGTTTTGTATCAGTGGAGTTGGGATGCCTAAGTCTATGATATGATTGATTGGTTCTATCTCAGGCAGCTTGAATGATGGTTTTATGTCTATAGTGCTAATTCCTTCATTGTGGGAGTAAACCGTAAAACTTTCGGTTTTAATTAGACAGCCGTGCTTGAGTCCCAATATGCCTGCGTTTACTAAATGCCCCGACGACATGACACTATCGTCGCATAGAACTTTTATTTGACACTGACTACAGCAGAAAAATGCATAATTGTTTGTTTTGCTAAGTGCTATCCATTGATTCGAACAAGTCATAATGCTGATCTTGCATTTGCTCGAATCAGGTTCGACTTCACAAAATTTTTCATCATTCTTGAGATGATAAATCGGCTTCTCTATATGACATAGATAAGTATCGACATTGTCACGTAGACATGTCTGGACGTCGTGTATAGACATCGGTAAATACGAGTCCTTCTTCAAATTGATTGCAACATGTTCAGCAATCGGAGTTAAAGTAGCCATGCTTGTGTTACCAACAATTTGAGGTATTGGTATAATTTTCATGATTGAAAATGAATCTCTAGACACTAGAGGCAATTTCAATTCGAAGATTAAATATTCTTCAGTCATTCTAGCTTTGACTGTCAATAAATGATAAATGTTTATAAAGTTAATTTGCAAATTATTAATCGGCAACGTAAGGTCTTTTGAAAGATGACTCGTTATTGTATTCAGTGTGTCCTTCAGTTGTTCTGGTGACAATAAGTGTAAATTGAGTCTCCCGTGATAAACATCTGTTATGGTATCTAATAAACTTGTTTGGATTGTTTTTAGTTGTCTTAAAACATTGCTCGTAGCAATTGCTCCCATACTGAAATCGTTCATGACTCGATTACTCGCCGATTCGTTCAATAAAACGTTTTCCATTTTATCTAATTTGATTGATAGTGAATTAAGCATCTTGTGTTGCTTAATAATTGCTTGCCCGTTCCTTTTCAGAACATTGTATTCTGCTTCAATGACCGTTGTTTGTTGTTTTAAGAGCAAAAGCAAATGATTTTCATTGTCATGTATTGACTGAATATCTTGTTTATATTGCTCGGCGAATCTCTCATCAAGTACACCGAATAAGCCGTTTGCAAGATACCCTATACCGTTGATAAGGCCTCGCTTGCGGCGGCGCAGGTCTCGTGCGCGACGCGTGCTGGAATGCTGAGTCAGCAACAGGTGGTTATAGTACTCGAGTTCTGAGAATTCTTGCTGCAATTGAACTTGTATGACGTCACAATGTGACGTTTCTTTAAACTTGTTGCATAATTGATTCAAGTAGCTTAGGTATTTACTGCATGCTTCTGTACCTTGCCAAAATGAGTTCATGTCATAGTATGTGACTATCTTCCATTCATCTTTGATTAATTGCATGATTGCAATTTTGTCAACATAAAGACCTTGATTGTCCTTTAATTGTGTAACATTGTATGAACAGTGAGCTGTGGTCAAAATGCTCATGAAAGACAAAAGTAACAGTACCAGCGATGAGAAGCTGTAGTTTACTCTTTTGTTTTGATATAGCTTGCCATCTTTCAATTCCTTGGAACACGACTCTTGTTTGTCGATCCTATCATTTACAGGGAGAATAGACAGCTTGAGAATAGGCCTCTTGATAAGCCCATTCTTTGTTTTCAATGTGACCACCCTGATGTGGCCATCGGTACCGGGATGCAGCTTGACGACGCGGCCAACTGCCCACTTCCCAGGAGGTAAGTTTGCATCGTTAATTGTAACAATGTCATTTAGTTGAATGTCTGGTTGAGAATGTCTCCACTTGCTTCTTGCTGTCAACTGAGTGAGATATTCTGTATGCCAGCGTTTCCAAATATCTTGTACTATTTTTTGAGTTAGATGCCATCTCGTGCGCATATCTGTTTCTGTTTCTAATATAGTCATGTCTTGATTTTGATTGATAAAGCTTGACGGAGAGAGGAAATTTAAGTCGTTGGGATCTTCAGTCAGAGGACACAGTGGCCTCGAGTTAAGTACTGCTTCTAACTGGGCCAGAACTGTGCTGAACTCTTCAAACGTGAGCTTTTGATCTCCAACTACTCTTTTTAAATGATGTTTCAAACTTTTAACCGCAGCCTCCCACAGCCCTCCTGCAGTAGGCCATGAGGGTGCATTAAAATGCCATTCGATCTCCATGCTAGTAATTTCCTTGATGAAATCTAGATCGAATGTTTCTTGTATCTGCTCAAATTCTTCTTGTAAAATTTTGTTGGCGCCGACGAAGTTTGTACCGTTGTCGCTGTACAAATGTTTCGGCGAGCCCTTTCTTGCAGCCATTCTTCGCAACGCAGCTATGAATGCTGATGATGTGAGGTCTGAGACCAGCTCTATATGAACAAGTTTGGTCACCATACAGACAAATACCGCCACGTAACCCTTTGTGGTCTTAATACCACGGCCCTTGTTGGCCTTTATGAGTACGTGCCCGGTAAAATCGACGCCTGTATGTTCAAAAGGCTTTGCAACGTTACATCTCTGCGTTGGTAAATCACCCATCAACTGTGTCATCTTGCTTGGATTGTGTTTACGACAGGTAACGCAGGATCGTATACGCTTTTTGACTGCTCGATTACCGCCTATGATCCAGTAATTCTTGCGAATGAATGCTGATGTCACCCGTGCTCCTCCATGGAAGGTAAGTTCATGTGCTTGATCTATAATTAAGTATGTTAACTTTCCTTCGTGAGGTATGATAATCGGATGCATCATATCTTGATTAATGCTGGCCTTGCTTAGTCTTCCTCTGACTCTGATAAGTCCCTCGTTGTCAAGGAATGGATTTAATTGCAATAACTTACTTTTTGCTGATGGCGACTTATTTTCCTTTAAGTTATGTACTTCCCGGGCAAATTCTTTCTGCTGTACATATAAAATTATTTTATGCTTAGCATTTATTAATTCTTGCAATGTTAAATAATTTTGCACGCGGTGTTTCGTGTATCTTGCTTGCTTGATAAATCTTAATATCCATGCTAAAACTCTTGTTAGTTTAGCGAGTGAACTATATCTTGCTAATAATTCACCCAAAATGTTTTCGCTTTCTTGCTGCGAAATATGATTAATAAACTTGGCTTTTCTTGCTTCTTCGTCTGTGGTAAACCCTGCTTGCCCATTTTCTTGGTCAGGTTCGTAGTTCCGCAGCCACGACGGTCCTTCCCACCACAACGAATGGGTTTTCAATTGATCGACGCCCAATCCGCGGCTTGCGCAGTCAGCTGGATTTTCAGCTGACTTGACGTAACGCCAGCTGTTTGTAGGTATGATGCTTGATATTTGTCGCACCCTGTTGGCGACAAAAGGCTTCCATCTTCCTGGCTCTCCTTGTAACCAGGCTAGGACTACCATTGAATCTGTCCAATTATATGTCTTGATATTATGACTGTTAAGGCATTGTTGAATTTTAGACAGCAATTTCGCTAGTAGTACAGCACCGCTGAGCTCTAATCTTGGTAATGAAATTGATTTGTTTACTGGTGCTAATCTCGCTTTTCCTGCTACTAACGAGATCTTTGTTTCTCCGTTGCTTTCAGTCTTGCAATAAACAACGCATGCGTAGGCTTTATTAGAAGAATCGCAGAATCCATGTAATTCTAGCGTGTTGTTGTCTCCTGTTCCCAACCAACGCTGCAACTTGAATTGATTGATTTTGTGCATATCTCCTCTAATGTTTTGCCATTCCTTGCTAGTTTGATGGGGTAACTGGTCATCCCACTGAATACTTGACATCCAAACTTGCTGAAATAGCAGTTTTAACTTGGTTGATATTGGTGAAAGCCAACCAAGTGGATCAAACAACTTTGATATATCTGATAACATGGATCTTTTAGTTGGTGTTTTGGTTGATGGTTCTATTTTTGATTGAAATGTAAATAAGTCTGCTGTAGAATTCCAACGTAATCCCAAGGTTTTTGACGTATCCATTTCCTTAAAATCGAAACCTTCTTGGTTGCTACTTGCCCCGATTGTATCGTCTTGTAAGGCTGCTGAGTTGGAAGACCACTTTCTTAAATTGAACCCCCCTGATTTTAACAACTTGATTAAATCTTGCTTTAGTTTTATTGCTAACTCGACAGAATGTGACCCGTGTAGAACATCATCCATGTAAAATGAGTGCTCCAATGCCTTGATTGCAACACTGTCGAAATTGTGTCTTTCATCTTCAGCCAATTGTCTAAGAGTCATCATTGCTAAAAATGGTGCTGTCTTGGTGCCGTATGTAACTGTGCATAATTGGTATACTTGATGACGCATGTCAATGGTATCCCTCCAAATGATTTTTTGGAATCTTTGATCCTGTTCATTTAACCAAATAAAACGAAACATTTTTTCAATATCTGCTGTAAAAGCTACGCGATATTGTCTCCACCTTATTAGTAAAGATTGGAGGTCTTGCTGTAGATTTGGGCCTTTTAACATGAGGTCATTCAAGCTGATTCCCGTTGTTGTTTTTGTAGAAGCGTTGAAAACTACGCGAAGTGCTGTCGTAGTGGAATCATTTCGCAATACACAATGGTGCGGTAAGTAATAATCCGGTTGTATTTTACCGGACGCTGGTATCATATGTCCTAAAGTTTTATATTCTTGAATAAACAATTTGTATTGTTTTGATATTTCTACATTATTGTAAAATTTCCTTTCCAACTGTTGAAATTGTGCCATAGCTTTATTTTTAGACATGCCCAACTGTGTCTCAAAGTTTTCTTGAAAGGGCAATCTTACTTTATACATGCCATTTTCCTGTCTTGTTGTGGTGCTCTTGTAAAACTCCATGCATTGTAGATCTTCTGCGGATAGATTGGATGATTCTGTGACGTCTTCAATCTCCCAAAATCTTTGTACTTCGTCCACTTGATTCAGGACTACGTTACAATGAAAAGTCTTGAAATTGCCGCATAAGATCCACCCCAGTCGTGTCTGTTGCGCGACCGGTAATGATAAATCAGCCTTGATAATGCCTTCTAAAATGATTTGGGAATACACATCGGCTCCCAATAGGATGTCGATAGGACGGCTGATATTGTATTCGGGGTCGGCTAGTGGCATGCCGGCTAGGTGTGCCCATGTTGGCTTGGCAAATGTACATCTTGGTAATTGAGTAATCAGCGTGTCCATGATTACCACTTCTGTTTTAAATGTGAAATCATCAAAATTTGAACAACATGTTATGTTCGTAACGCCCTTGCTACTGCTCTCCTTCTCTCCTATCCCGCAGATGACGGCTCTGCAATACTTTCTTGATAAAGCAAGCTGTTGTGCCGCTCTTGCTGAGATAAGGGAGGCTTGAGAACCTTGATCTATTAGCGCACGCATTTTGTGGTATGATCCGTCACTTGCTTGAACTTTGATCATTGCAGTGGCTAATAATGTTTCGATCACGTTGTTGCCTTGTTGCGAAACGTGATTTTCTTGTAACTCTTGATTTTGCGTTCTAGTTGCAAGAACTGCTGGTGTGTCATTTTCTGTAATTGGGTTACATGAAGGCTTCTTGTTAAACGCTTCATGTAACAGTGTGTTATGTTTGCCGCGACATTCACGGCAGCGTCTTTCTGACGTACATTCTTTATCCCCATGCGAATAGAGTCAATTTTTGCACAAATGTAATCGTGTTATAGCTTGTCGCTTTGCACTTGGTGTCATGTTTAAAAACTTACTGCAATAGTATATTCCATGTGACTCTTTACACAACGGACAAGTAAATTCGATATTATTTACCGAAGTCTTACTTGCTGAATATTTATTCTTGAAATTTGACGATGATGATTTATTTTGCTTGCTTATTGTTGGTTTGGAATTTTCGTTTTTCTTGCGCGAAGATTCCAATGCGGTGAATCTGCTCTCTAAGAAGCTTAGAAACTCCGACAATTTTGGCAGTTCTCTGGGTTTCTTCAGACATTCCAAATAATGATCATGCGTGTCCGCATCTAATTTTAGCAATAAAATACGCACGATGAATGGATCCCAGCTGTCTATATTAACGCCTAGATTCCTTATTGAGTTTAAACACTCTAGTGTAGTATCGTGTATTTGCTTTATCTGAGGGACGTTCGCTTGTTGAACTACTGGAAGATTTAATAGGAGATCTATGTGAGATGTAAAAATCAACCATGTGTTGTTGTACCTGTTGTTCAATATCTCCCAACAAACAGTGTAGTTGGTTGAACTGATTTGTAAATGCTGTATCAAACGTTCAGCTTCTCCCCGCACCTTGCTTTTAAGAAACTGCATCTTGTGAGCGTTTGATAAGGAGACGTTACTGTGGATAGCTTCTACAAATAAGTCCTTGAAAGACACCCAGTTTTGATAATTGCCATTGAAGAACGGGATGTCAATTTTTGGTGTCCAATTCTCCTTGTGAACTACGGAACCTAGTTTTCTGTTAATTGCATTTTTTAATTCATTGTAAATAGTTTCTTGCTTAGTATAAGACACCTCATATCCTTGATTGGTGCCCTCCAAATCGCTGTCTAATTCCCAATGTAAGGAATCTATAATAGACCATCGAGCCTGTAGAGTACGTAAGGCATCCTTTAACTCCCACTTTTCGGACATAAAATCCAAATTTATCCCTGCTACAGTGCGCTGCAGCGCCCTGAAATTGCTTGCTTGTTTTTTCAACAGTTCATCAAGCTTGCTAGATGAACCCCTGGAGCATATCTCGACAGGCGGCGATTGACGTCCCACTGGATCTTCTTGCTTCGACCATGCAGGACCTTGTACCCCCTGAGTGGAACCTCCCTGTTGAGCTTCCTTCATCTTCATCAACAAAATTTGATATTGTTGATTGATGAGAGCCTTGGTCGAGTTGTATAGTTCTTCTGTTCGTTCGAATTCACGGCCACTAAAATAAGGATGAGCCTTGCTTTCTTCCGTAAGAAGACGGTCGTGATTGTATTGGTACTCGGTCCAATACTGAGTAAGGTTATCTAAACGTCTCTTGAAATAGTCAGCAGTCTTACGATCCGCTGAGTCCTTTTTGATATTTGTGGCTAACTTTAGGATAGCTGTGTAAAGTTCGTCTTGATTAGCATGTATGGCCTCCATGATGAGGACTTACTAAAGTGAGAAATAAATGGAAAGATCTTACTTGAATGTTCTTGATAACTGCTTACGGATCCTTGGTGATCCTCTGAGACACTTGGTAGCCTCAGCTCTTGATTATAAAACGCTCCCAGAGACACGTGTTAGTCCCAGTCTAAAATTCCTGCACTGAACTCCTGATAGTTTGCGGATCCTTGTTGATCCCTGAGACACTTGTTAGTCCCAAAGTCTAAAATTCCTGCACTGAACACTTGATAGTTCCCGGATCCTTGTTGATCTCTGAGACACTTGTTAGTTCCAAAGTCTAAAATTCCTGCACTAAACACTTGATAGTTTACGGATCCTTGTTGATCCCTGAGACACTTGTTAGTCCCAATGTATTATTGTCACTCAACACTGCACACACTTTGAGCCACTGGATAGTTGCCCGCTACACTGTCCACGCGCGCGAAATGGACTATGTAGCGTACTATGATTTCCGTCGAAGGACCAAAAAGAATGTATGGTCCCTTGTTAGACCATACATAACTTATAGATGATTGGATGATGAGGAATAAAAGAGTTTAAGTATTTAAACACTGATGTATTGTCTGAAATGTTTTAAGGATAAAATGAGCTTAATGAACTGATGTGTGAAGAATGAAGTGAGTGACGCGGCCCTTGTTGGCTGTTACGAGGACGCCTGGCTGTCTTGATAGCCCAACGCGAACTAACTAATTATTATGATTTGAAATGAATGTGTGGCGTAAACTGCTGAATTGCAGAATGTGCGGTTGCACCGTACAAAGACATAATTTAATGACATGGTCACGGAAAACGTCGAATGAAACCAAATATTGTGTGTGGAAAAGTCCCCGTATAACCTAATAACCTACCTTAAATTTCAATGAAACACAATTGCAAGGGCTTTTGTGGAAATTGATGAAAAAATACTATGCTTCGTCTACACAGCAGGATTTATGCAAGCTGTTCGTTTATTGAGCTTCATTTCTATTTTTACCTACAACGAGCTCAAATCTGAGATACCTACGTGATGGGAATAGTAATCACCTTTCACAGACTCTCATAACTCATTGATATTAAAGTAGCTTTGCGTTCTGCTTATTTGTTAACAATTAAGCACTCGTATTAGTGTCAAAGTTTGTGAAACAAGACTGCTAAATCAACGTATATTTTTGCCGCTTTTATATTTGAGTGGTTAACGAGCCAGCTTAGTCTTACCAAGCTACGTTCTGGTTAGATAACCATGGTTTTACATTAAAGGAATATAGGAAAAAATATACATACAACATAAAAAAACTATATCTACTAGTGATCCGTAAAATATGATTCAGACCAAACATTCAATAAATAACGTTCCTCAGCAATATTTACTATAACATTGTAATACGAACAATAACAGTGTTACGAATCGATTCCTTCTATAAGCCTTACATAAGACTGCTCGAGCCGGATTTTCTTTTGCTTGAGTATAAAAAGCCGCGTAACAAAAGCGGTTTTGCTTACTTATACCAACACGATTCCTTTCATACATTTCTTATTTTCTTTTTTAGTTTTTTTTGAAAATTCTTTGTTCAGAAAGTTGTGATACGTTTGTGAAACTCGCCTCACAACCATTTTTTTCATGTTGCGCTAAAATAAACCTACCTGTAAACGTAAAATCGCTCGGCTAATTGCCTCTCATCAAATCGTTCTTTGGAACTCTTCTGTTGTAAACTTTACAATAAGTTACCAAAAGCGAGCCTGTGTGAGAATAACAATATGTGGTAAAAGTTACTAACTCTGTAGACTAGCATGTCAATTTGCTGTTAGAGGCTCAGAAAATGTGTTTTAAAACTTACATAGAACGCAACTACACAACTCTTCTAGGTAATTCGAAAAACGAAATGTTCCCACAATCCGACCCTTTATCGTGTGAGATGAACACACTAAACCTCATCATCATCATATCTTTTCAATTATTCGAAACTCCACGTAACATTTCTCGAATAATTAAGTTTGTGCTTTTAATATAACTTCCACGCGATCCAATGGCAGCTCTTCGTTTCTATTTAGTAAATCTTTGATAATCTTGTAAGTAACTTTAGCCTTCCCGTAACCACAAAACGTTATGTTTATTATCTATCTAAGGAGAGACGTGGGTAGGTGTAAATAACAATAGACGTACTTCCAAAGTAATTTAATATAAAAAATAGAAATACATATTAAAAGTTGTTAATTTATACAAATAATTAAAGTAAAACATCCACTACACGGGTACTCACGTTTGCAGCACTTTTAAGTGACTCCCAGCAAGTATTTTGCACCACCTGCCAGAATAGCATCTGCACTATCACCGACATCACTTTCACTGCGCACTACTCTTCACTGGTTTAGAGGATCACAATGTCACAACTTGACGAAATTGTATCTGCACAAAAAACCCTCGAGGACAGCTTCATCCGGAAGATGGAAGAGTTGGAGGCGCAGATCCAATGCGCGGGGCCCGCCAAAGACACTGTGGCGAGGATTGCCGAAGAATTTCGCACCTTCAGAGAGCTGGTCTTCAGCATGCTTAGCCTGCTCCGAGGACAGATTGGCGAGTGCGCCAGACAGGTTGACGTGATGGAGACCAGACATCGGCGAAAGGCGCTGATTTTCCAGGGCATTCCAGAGGTTGACGGTGAAGTCAGCAGCATAGTCATCCTGGACATCATCAACAAGAAGCTGGCCCCCAAACCATTGGCTGCAACCTCCATAAAGTTCTGTCATAGACTCGGTGTAGCTAACTTCATAGGCCAATCCTGGTGAAGTTTTCTACCTAAGATGACATAGATTAAAGGGTTCCTCCATCTCACTCAAGGAGTTCTTGACAAGGACACGGCAGAACATCTTTGGGAAGGCGCGGCTTCACTTCGGGATGAGATCTTATTGGACTCAGGACGGTGTTATTGTGGTGAAGGCCCCTGACGGGAGTAAACATAAGATAACTTCAATCGACGAGCTGAGTCCACTCCTAGCGAAGTATCCGAAGATCCAGGGAGGCGATAACCTGCAAAGACGCGTTAATGGTATTTATTTACTTATATTCATTAATAATGTGTACACATACCCAATAGTAGTAAGGTTTTACTTACCATAGAAATCTTGTCGTTATTTTATGATATTATTATGTTCTTAGCTATCACTTTATTTACTTTTCTTCTTATCACTTTGTTGCATAGTTTGTTTTGTTTTACTAATGTAATACGTAGTTGCCGCTTAGAGCTCTGTAATTTCGAGTATTTATAATAACTTTACAGTGTTTACCCAAATTTTTTTTTTATGCCTCATATGTCAATCAGAGTAATTATTATTGTTCAACTACCGCATTGAGATAGGAAAAATAAACTACCGTCAATTTGTAATGTTACCTGACTTTAATCGGATACGTTCATGATCGTTTGGCAAGGTGCGTTCCGAGTACCATTATTATTGCATATTTTATATCACTTTCTATTTTATGTAAACTTTCATCGTTCCCTTTTTACTTTCTTCAATATTATTTTTATGTAGTGTTTGTTCTATTATAAATTATGATGTTAGCTGGCGGGTGGTGCAGAGATGCAAGCGCCAGCCTTTCGTGTAGTGTTTTTGTTTGTGTGACTTGTGTGTAATTTTGGTATATATTTTATTTATATATTTACTTTCATATACACATGTATATATTTATGTACACACAAAACACTTTACAGAGAAAATAAAGAATACAGATAGAAGAGCACAAAGGTACTGCTTATTTCAATAGAAATTTCTTCCAGCAGACCTGCGACAGGACAGTTGGATGATAGAAGAAGACACAGTGTGTAAAAAGAAATAAGGAAACCTAAAATAGACTATAATAACTCAACTAATTATATATAAATTACACATATTATACCATAACTAAATATAAGTATAGAAGACATAATTTAATGACATGGTCACGGAAAACGTCGAATGAAACCAAATATTGTGTGTGGAAAAGTCCCCGTATAACCTAATAACCTACCTTAAATTTCAATGAAACACAATTGCAAGGGCTTTTGTGGAAATTGATGAAAAAATACTTTGCTTCGTCTACACAGCAGGATTTATGCAAGCTGTTCGTTTATTGAGCTTCATTTCTATTTTTACCTACAACGAGCTCAAATCTGAGATACCTACGTGATGGGAATAGTAATCACCTTTCACAGACTCTCATAACTCATTGATATTAAAGTAGCTTTGCGTTCTGCTTATTTGTTAACAATTAAGCACTCGTATTAGTGTCAAAGTTTGTGAAACAAGACTGCTAAATCAACGTATATTTTTGCCGCTTTTATATTTGAGTGGTTAACGAGCCAGCTTAGTCTTACCAAGCTACGTTCTGGTTAGATAACCATGGTTTTACATTAAAGGAATATAGGAAAAAATATACATACAACATAAAAAAACTATATCTACTAGTGATCCGTAAAATATGATTCAGACCAAACATTCAATAAATAACGTTCCTCAGCAATATTTACTATAACATTGTAATACGAACAATAACAGTGTTACGAATCGATTCCTTCTATAAGCCTTACATAAGACTGCTCGAGCCGGATTTTCTTTTGCTTGAGTATAAAAAGCCGCGTAACAAAAGCGGTTTTGCTTACTTATACCAACACGATTCCTTTCATACATTTCTTATTTTCTTTTTTAGTTTTTTTTGAAAATTCTTTGTTCAGAAAGTTGTGATACGTTTGTGAAACTCGCCTCACAACCATTTTTTTCATGTTGCGCTAAAATAAACCTACCTGTAAACGTAAAATCGCTCGGCTAATTGCCTCTCATCAAATCGTTCTTTGGAACTCTTCTGTTGTAAACTTTACAATAAGTTACCAAAAGCGAGCCTGTGTGAGAATAACAATATGTGGTAAAAGTTACTAACTCTGTAGACTAGCATGTCAATTTGCTGTTAGAGGCTCAGAAAATGTGTTTTAAAACTTACATAGAACGCAACTACACAACTCTTCTAGGTAATTCGAAAAACGAAATGTTCCCACAATCCGACCCTTTATCGTGTGAGATGAACACACTAAACCTCATCATCATCATATCTTTTCAATTATTCGAAACTCCACGTAACATTTCTCGAATAATTAAGTTTGTGCTTTTAATATAACTTCCACGCGATCCAATGGCAGCTCTTCGTTTCTATTTAGTAAATCTTTGATAATCTTGTAAGTAACTTTAGCCTTCCCGTAACCACAAAACGTTATGTTTATTATCTATCTAAGGAGAGACGTGGGTAGGTGTAAATAACAATAGACGTACTTCCAAAGTAATTTAATATAAAAAATAGAAATACATATTAAAAGTTGTTAATTTATACAAATAATTAAAGTGAAACATCCACTACACGGGTACTCACGTTTGCAGCACTTTTAAGTGACTCCCAGCAAGTATTTTGCACCACCTGCCAGAATAGCATCTGCACTATCACCGACATCACTTTCACTGCGCACTACTCTTCACTGGTTTAGAGGATCACAATGTCACAACTTGACGAAATTGTATCTGCACAAAAAACCCTCGAGGACAGCTTCATCCGGAAGATGGAAGAGTTGGAGGCGCAGATCCAATGCGCGGGGCCCGCCAAAGACACTGTGGCGAGGATTGCCGAAGAATTTCGCACCTTCAGAGAGCTGGTCTTCAGCATGCTTAGCCTGCTCCGAGGACAGATTGGCGAGTGCGCCAGACAGGTTGACGTGATGGAGACCAGACATCGGCGAAAGGCGCTGATTTTCCAGGGCATTCCAGAGGTTGACGGTGAAGTCAGCAGCATAGTCATCCTGGACATCATCAACAAGAAGCTGGCCCCCAAACCATTGGCTGCAACCTCCATAAAGTTCTGTCATAGACTCGGTGTAGCTAACTTCATAGGCCAATCCTGGTGAAGTTTTCTACCTAAGATGACATAGATTAAAGGGTTCCTCCATCTCACTCAAGGAGTTCTTGACAAGGACACGGCAGAACATCTTTGGGAAGGCGCGGCTTCACTTCGGGATGAGATCTTATTGGACTCAGGACGGTGTTATTGTGGTGAAGGCCCCTGACGGGAGTAAACATAAGATAACTTCAATCGACGAGCTGAGTCCACTCCTAGCGAAGTATCCGAAGATCCAGGGAGGCGATAACCTGCAAAGACGCGTTAATGGTATTTATTTACTTATATTCATTAATAATGTGTACACATACCCAATAGTAGTAAGGTTTTACTTACCATAGAAATCTTGTCGTTATTTTATGATATTATTATGTTCTTAGCTATCACTTTATTTACTTTTCTTCTTATCACTTTGTTGCATAGTTTGTTTTGTTTTACTAATGTAATACGTAGTTGCCGCTTAGAGCTCTGTAATTTCGAGTATTTATAATAACTTTACAGTGTTTACCCAAATTTTTTTTTTATGCTTCATATGTCAATCAGAGTAATTATTATTGTTCAACTACCGCATTGAGATAGGAAAAATAAACTACCGTCAATTTGTAATGTTACCTGACTTTAATCGGATACGTTCATGATCGTTTGGCAAGGTGCGTTCCGAGTACCATTATTATTGCATATTTTATATCACTTTCTATTTTATGTAAACTTTCATCGTTCCCTTTTTACTTTCTTCAATATTATTTTTATGTAGTGTTTGTTCTATTATAAATTATGATGTTAGCTGGCGGGTGGTGCAGAGATGCAAGCGCCAGCCTTTCGTGTAGTGTTTTTGTTTGTGTGACTTGTGTGTAATTTTGGTATATATTTTATTTATATATTTACTTTCATATACACATGTATATATTTATGTACACACAAAACACTTTACAGAGAAAATAAAGAATACAGATAGAAGAGCACAAAGGTACTGCTTATTTCAATAGAAATTTCTTCCAGCAGACCTGCGACAGGACAGTTGGATGATAGAAGAAGACACAGTGTGTAGAAAGAAATAAGGAAACCTAAAATAGACTATAATAACTCAACTAATTATATATAAATTACACATATTATACCATAACTAAATATAAGTATAGAAGACATAATTTAATGACATGGTCACGGAAAACGTCGAATGAAACCAAATATTGTGTGTGGAAAAGTCCCCGTATAACCTAATAACCTACCTTAAATTTCAATGAAACACAATTGCAAGGGCTTTTGTGGAAATTGATGAAAAAATACTATGCTTCGTCTACACAGCAGGATTTATGCAAGCTGTTCGTTTATTGAGCTTCATTTCTATTTTTACCTACAACGAGCTCAAATCTGAGATACCTACGTGATGGGAATAGTAATCACCTTTCACAGACTCTCATAACTCATTGATATTAAAGTAGCTTTGCGTTCTGCTTATTTGTTAACAATTAAGCACTCGTATTAGTGTCAAAGTTTGTGAAACAAGACTGCTAAATCAACGTATATTTTTGCCGCTTTTATATTTGAGTGGTTAACGAGCCAGCTTAGTCTTACCAAGCTACGTTCTGGTTAGATAACCATGGTTTTACATTAAAGGAATATAGGAAAAAATATACATACAACATAAAAAAACTATATCTACTAGTGATCCGTAAAATATGATTCAGACCAAACATTCAATAAATAACGTTCCTCAGCAATATTTACTATAACATTGTAATACGAACAATAACAGTGTTACGAATCGATTCCTTCTATAAGCCTTACATAAGACTGCTCGAGCCGGATTTTCTTTTGCTTGAGTATAAAAAGCCGCGTAACAAAAGCGGTTTTGCTTACTTATACCAACACGATTCCTTTCATACATTTCTTATTTTCTTTTTTAGTTTTTTTTGAAAATTCTTTGTTCAGAAAGTTGTGATACGTTTGTGAAACTCGCCTCACAACCATTTTTTTCATGTTGCGCTAAAATAAACCTACCTGTAAACGTAAAATCGCTCGGCTAATTGCCTCTCATCAAATCGTTCTTTGGAACTCTTCTGTTGTAAACTTTACAATAAGTTACCAAAAGCGAGCCTGTGTGAGAATAACAATATGTGGTAAAAGTTACTAACTCTGTAGACTAGCATGTCAATTTGCTGTTAGAGGCTCAGAAAATGTGTTTTAAAACTTACATAGAACGCAACTACACAACTCTTCTAGGTAATTCGAAAAACGAAATGTTCCCACAATCCGACCCTTTATCGTGTGAGATGAACACACTAAACCTCATCATCATCATATCTTTTCAATTATTCGAAACTCCACGTAACATTTCTCGAATAATTAAGTTTGTGCTTTTAATATAACTTCCACGCGATCCAATGGCAGCTCTTCGTTTCTATTTAGTAAATCTTTGATAATCTTGTAAGTAACTTTAGCCTTCCCGTAACCACAAAACGTTATGTTTATTATCTATCTAAGGAGAGACGTGGGTAGGTGTAAATAACAATAGACGTACTTCCAAAGTAATTTAATATAAAAAATAGAAATACATATTAAAAGTTGTTAATTTATACAAATAATTAAAGTGAAACATCCACTACACGGGTACTCACGTTTGCAGCACTTTTAAGTGACTCCCAGCAAGTATTTTGCACCACCTGCCAGAATAGCATCTGCACTATCACCGACATCACTTTCACTGCGCACTACTCTTCACTGGTTTAGAGGATCACAATGTCACAACTTGACGAAATTGTATCTGCACAAAAAACCCTCGAGGACAGCTTCATCCGGAAGATGGAAGAGTTGGAGGCGCAGATCCAATGCGCGGGGCCCGCCAAAGACACTGTGGCGAGGATTGCCGAAGAATTTCGCACCTTCAGAGAGCTGGTCTTCAGCATGCTTAGCCTGCTCCGAGGACAGATTGGCGAGTGCGCCAGACAGGTTGACGTGATGGAGACCAGACATCGGCGAAAGGCGCTGATTTTCCAGGGCATTCCAGAGGTTGACGGTGAAGTCAGCAGCATAGTCATCCTGGACATCATCAACAAGAAGCTGGCCCCCAAACCATTGGCTGCAACCTCCATAAAGTTCTGTCATAGACTCGGTGTAGCTAACTTCATAGGCCAATCCTGGTGAAGTTTTCTACCTAAGATGACATAGATTAAAGGGTTCCTCCATCTCACTCAAGGAGTTCTTGACAAGGACACGGCAGAACATCTTTGGGAAGGCGCGGCTTCACTTCGGGATGAGATCTTATTGGACTCAGGACGGTGTTATTGTGGTGAAGGCCCCTGACGGGAGTAAACATAAGATAACTTCAATCGACGAGCTGAGTCCACTCCTAGCGAAGTATCCGAAGATCCAGGGAGGCGATAACCTGCAAAGACGCGTTAATGGTATTTATTTACTTATATTCATTAATAATGTGTACACATACCCAATAGTAGTAAGGTTTTACTTACCATAGAAATCTTGTCGTTATTTTATGATATTATTATGTTCTTAGCTATCACTTTATTTACTTTTCTTCTTATCACTTTGTTGCATAGTTTGTTTTGTTTTACTAATGTAATACGTAGTTGCCGCTTAGAGCTCTGTAATTTCGAGTATTTATAATAACTTTACAGTGTTTACCCAAATTTTTTTTTTATGCTTCATATGTCAATCAGAGTAATTATTATTGTTCAACTACCGCATTGAGATAGGAAAAATAAACTACCGTCAATTTGTAATGTTACCTGACTTTAATCGGATACGTTCATGATCGTTTGGCAAGGTGCGTTCCGAGTACCATTATTATTGCATATTTTATATCACTTTCTATTTTATGTAAACTTTCATCGTTCCCTTTTTACTTTCTTCAATATTATTTTTATGTAGTGTTTGTTCTATTATAAATTATGATGTTAGCTGGCGGGTGGTGCAGAGATGCAAGCGCCAGCCTTTCGTGTAGTGTTTTTGTTTGTGTGACTTGTGTGTAATTTTGGTATATATTTTATTTATATATTTACTTTCATATACACATGTATATATTTATGTACACACAAAACACTTTACAGAGAAAATAAAGAATACAGATAGAAGAGCACAAAGGTACTGCTTATTTCAATAGAAATTTCTTCCAGCAGACCTGCGACAGGACAGTTGGATGATAGAAGAAGACACAGTGTGTAGAAAGAAATAAGGAAACCTAAAATAGACTATAATAACTCAACTAATTATATATAAATTACACATATTATACCATAACTAAATATAAGTATAGAAGACATAATTTAATGACATGGTCACGGAAAACGTCGAATGAAACCAAATATTGTGTGTGGAAAAGTCCCCGTATAACCTAATAACCTACCTTAAATTTCAATGAAACACAATTGCAAGGGCTTTTGTGGAAATTGATGAAAAAATACTATGCTTCGTCTACACAGCAGGATTTATGCAAGCTGTTCGTTTATTGAGCTTCATTTCTATTTTTACCTACAACGAGCTCAAATCTGAGATACCTACGTGATGGGAATAGTAATCACCTTTCACAGACTCTCATAACTCATTGATATTAAAGTAGCTTTGCGTTCTGCTTATTTGTTAACAATTAAGCACTCGTATTAGTGTCAAAGTTTGTGAAACAAGACTGCTAAATCAACGTATATTTTTGCCGCTTTTATATTTGAGTGGTTAACGAGCCAGCTTAGTCTTACCAAGCTACGTTCTGGTTAGATAACCATGGTTTTACATTAAAGGAATATAGGAAAAAATATACATACAACATAAAAAAACTATATCTACTAGTGATCCGTAAAATATGATTCAGACCAAACATTCAATAAATAACGTTCCTCAGCAATATTTACTATAACATTGTAATACGAACAATAACAGTGTTACGAATCGATTCCTTCTATAAGCCTTACATAAGACTGCTCGAGCCGGATTTTCTTTTGCTTGAGTATAAAAAGCCGCGTAACAAAAGCGGTTTTGCTTACTTATACCAACACGATTCCTTTCATACATTTCTTATTTTCTTTTTTAGTTTTTTTTGAAAATTCTTTGTTCAGAAAGTTGTGATACGTTTGTGAAACTCGCCTCACAACCATTTTTTTCATGTTGCGCTAAAATAAACCTACCTGTAAACGTAAAATCGCTCGGCTAATTGCCTCTCATCAAATCGTTCTTTGGAACTCTTCTGTTGTAAACTTTACAATAAGTTACCAAAAGCGAGCCTGTGTGAGAATAACAATATGTGGTAAAAGTTACTAACTCTGTAGACTAGCATGTCAATTTGCTGTTAGAGGCTCAGAAAATGTGTTTTAAAACTTACATAGAACGCAACTACACAACTCTTCTAGGTAATTCGAAAAACGAAATGTTCCCACAATCCGACCCTTTATCGTGTGAGATGAACACACTAAACCTCATCATCATCATATCTTTTCAATTATTCGAAACTCCACGTAACATTTCTCGAATAATTAAGTTTGTGCTTTTAATATAACTTCCACGCGATCCAATGGCAGCTCTTCGTTTCTATTTAGTAAATCTTTGATAATCTTGTAAGTAACTTTAGCCTTCCCGTAACCACAAAACGTTATGTTTATTATCTATCTAAGGAGAGACGTGGGTAGGTGTAAATAACAATAGACGTACTTCCAAAGTAATTTAATATAAAAAATAGAAATACATATTAAAAGTTGTTAATTTATACAAATAATTAAAGTGAAACATCCACTACACGGGTACTCACGTTTGCAGCACTTTTAAGTGACTCCCAGCAAGTATTTTGCACCACCTGCCAGAATAGCATCTGCACTATCACCGACATCACTTTCACTGCGCACTACTCTTCACTGGTTTAGAGGATCACAATGTCACAACTTGACGAAATTGTATCTGCACAAAAAACCCTCGAGGACAGCTTCATCCGGAAGATGGAAGAGTTGGAGGCGCAGATCCAATGCGCGGGTGTAGTGACCGGTTCTATGGGGCAATTCACAGGCTCGTTCACGCACTAAATGACCACACTTCAACACGTCTACTCTGGCCAGCGGCTCTCGTAATACTGACGCGGTGCGCACGAGTTTGTGTATGGCTGTGTGGGGGAAAGTGGGGATGGCAAAGTGAATGTGCGAGTGAGATAGATACACTACATCCCTTCCTCATTAATGATTTTATTAAGGATATATTTAATATTAATTCATTTTGTGTAATGTATTTTTGGTATGCTTAATGTCATTATAATTATATTGTTTGTTCTTCACGTGACAGATTCTTGTCTTTTTTTCACGCTCTCAATATCCCTTACCCTCCTATTTTTCTTCAATTTAATGAGAGAAAATAAAGCTATCACCAAAATCTCTGAAAACTGTAATTTTCCAGTGTTCCACTTATATAATTATTTTGTTAGTACGTGGACATTAGTATGTGTGACATGAGTACTTCTTTGTGATTTTAGTTGTATAAGTATTTTGTTACATTTTCTAGATTGTCACTGGGACTTAAAAAAAAGTGTGTTTCTAATTTAATGGAAATCACAATTCCTCCAATTTAATGGCAGCAGCCACCCACCAATTTAATGACAGCAACCCACCAATTGAATGGCAGCAACGCACCAATTTAATGGCAGCAAAACCCACCAATTTAATGGTAGCAACCCACCAATTTAATGGCAGCAACCACCCACCAATTTAATGGCAGCAACCCACCAATTTAATGGCAGCAAAACCCACCAATTTAATGGCAGCAGCCCACCAATTTAATGGCAGCAACCCACCAATTTAATGGCAGCAACCACCCACCAATTTAATGGTAGCAACCCACCAATTTAATGGCAGCAGCCCACCAATTTAATGGCAGCAACCCACCATTTTAATGGCAGCAACCACCCACCAATTTAATGGCAGCAAAACCCACCAATTTAATGGTAGCAAAGCCCACCAATTTAATGGCAGCAAAATCCGCCAATTTAATGGCAGAACAACCAACCAATTAAATGGCAGCGTCTTTTTACTCCACCTATTCCTATAAGCATAATCAGCCTATAATGCTCCATTCGCCGGAAAGCGAACCTCCCCTCTGCGACAGGCACAAGGCCTCAATCCATCACATGAGCTAAGCGTTGCCCGGCAGACGTCACACGTCCCCGAATTACCAGCTCCAGGACATAAGGTTTCCTCACCATAAGTATGTTTATTTATAACTGAGTACTATTTCGTGACATTGGAAATCTGACAATCCTCCACACCAATCGAGTGTGGTCACCTACGAAACTGTTTATGTAGGTACCTTTATAGTTTTACAAAAACAGTTCAGTGTTAACGTTAACATTGCATATCTTCACAGCTAAATAACTTAAAGGCTATCGATGTGGCACTTTGTTAAAACTGACATTTCGATAGTTGTCTGGTCCCCGAGGTATCTTTTTATAACAGCAGTGCACTTGGTAGTTTTAATTGATTTGCGCCCATATAGCTATTCTGATCCAGCGCGCTCTCCAAGCTGTACACCACTTTAAATCATATCGTTATCTACGTATATTGAGTTTGGCCTTCATAATACTCATTCCACATGAAATAGGCACCATTACACAACATGACCCGCCTTGAATCTAAAATAATTTGACATAACTCGGCTAGGATCCAGCCATACCTTATGGCATCAGCCACCTTGGATCCAGCATCCTAAACTGGCATCACCCGCCCATGATGTAGCTAACCATATGCCATACTTTCTTTTGTTTCGCTTGAAATACGCTTAGCCGTCAGGCAAAACTTAGTTTGACCATAAACTAACTTTTTTGTCCGTTTGACGTTAATGAAGAACTCATACTCAAACTATATATTTGTAACAAATACATAGGTGTAAAGAAAAGTAAAGAGATCGCCATTGCTCATCGTATCTACTCTAATAGATTCAGGCGTCCCGCTTTAAATACCCAGAAAACTAAGTGTAAATTCTGTGTTGTATTATTGTATAGCGGCGCGAATCTCAGTTTCACGACACTTCTATTTAAATTTTCCGTTGAAAATTATTAATTTTGCAATGACACAATATAATTATGTGTATATTCAACAAGATTGAAACCTGACCCACCATAAACTAATTATTCTACGGGCATTCTAACCCAATTAGGTCTAATCTTGCTTTATATATATTTTCTCAGCAACAACTTGCTATCGATTTAATAAGACAGTCATGGACTAATATATTAAAGAGTGAAAGTCAGTGACAATTAGTTTACCAATCTCGCTGACATTTCAATGATATTAGCAGATTGAATATTTACTAGACATCTTTATAATTAGCATTTTTCTTTGAATTCAGAATAAAATCATAAATAGTAGTACTCTAAATAGTTCGTATTTTGTATTTATTTTATCAAATTTTCTTCTGCGCTTCTTTATATAAGTAAACAATGCGAGACGACAGTTAATTCCAATATCTGCTTTATCACAATTTTTATTTTTTTCATTTAATAATCTACTTACTGCAATGAACAAAATGGTCATAGTTGTTGCGCGACCAGATGCCTGTAGTGACACAGTTTTTTATATTTTTGAAAGGTCTTATATCCACCATGAGATGACTGGTATATAGTAAGGAAACTAATGTTTTGAAGTTTACAAACGGATGGGTCAAGAATCAAACAGCCTAACTGTATATATTGGGTATTGTTATGTACGTAGTAAATTTTTGATTTATTTTATTCATTCTGTGTTAGTTTAACTTTTTACACCTGACTACCTCTACCCTCTTTTACAAACTCTCTCCACCACACAAAAGTTTGATAGTAGAAAACCGAATCCAGAGCTAAACTCTCTTTTGTACAAATATTTATTTTATTTTTTATGTCCTGTGTACAAAAATAATTAAGGATGTTCCAAATACAATGGTGTAAATCTGTTTTCACGACCACTACACTCTCAAAAATGTACATACCTGATAGGGTCAGCAGCTCAAACCATTTTGAAGAATGGTAGGCAACTGTCATTTCAGACAGATCGGAAACCTTACTAATATTATAAGTGCGAAAGTATGGACGGACGGATGCATGTCCGCCACCCAACCACGCCAGAACTGCCGAACAGATCCGGCTGAAACTCGGCACAATGACAGATCACAGTCCGGAATAGCACATAGGCCAATTACCCTGGTGTAATGTCCACTAGGGATAAATTTCGACCTGCGCGCGGGTGAAGCCTCTGGAAGAAGCTAGTTCATAAATATTTTTTCGTGCCCAGAATGTAATGAGTTTATTATATTGTTCCAAAACGTACTGTATATGCTACGTAGGCAATGAATAAACAACGAGGTCTTGAAAAGATTATTTCAAAGTTAACACGAATTTGTTAACTAACTAATAGTGTAAGTTAACTAACTTTATCTATTTATAAATCAATCGTTCCTTTTCTTTTTACGTTTAATTAGCCCTAAAACTACGTAACTGAAACCCGTATTTTATATAGCACTGTCTTTGAATGTGTCACCGCTGTGTACAGCAGGAATTTGGACTCATATGCATGGCTTATATAACCAAAACATGACTGCTTGGCCTTAGGATGTATGCAAATATTTACGTGCCCATTACGAGCTTTTTAGAATCTGCGTGGCTTGGCGTGATTCAATTTGATCTTGAGACCTTCCTCTGAATAGTAACGGCTACAAATATGGATATTTAATTTTATATTGTATTGGTCATTAAGATGTACACAAACTTTTTTTTTTTGCCCAAACCATCTTTGGTGATATTAAAGGTTACTGTTTATTATCATTAAAATTTTAATCGGTAGACGATTCAATTTTAACCTGTTAATTTTAAGGGTAAAGCTCGATAAACAATGAATAAATACGTAGGCATTAAGGTGTATATGTTCCTACAATGTACATATTCACATAAACAGTCAGTGCGTGTATACCTACCTTTTAAGTTCTTTCATTAGGATTTCTACATAGGCGTGGTTGTAACTGCAAACTTCACTAGAGCAACTATATAATCTTTGGGTTTACTGCTTGATTTCGAATGTCATATGCCCCATTACTAATTCCCCTAAGTCATCAAATCAAACTTCCGAATTACCGAAATTCCATAGCATCGATGTACCACAATTTCGAATAGTGTCCAAATGGAAACGAAATCACAATATGTCGTCATAAAACTTAAGTATTCAAACAAAACGTATTGCCCGATCTATGGCAACCCCTATTTGAATTATTAACGGTGACCAGAAAATTATTCCATTCAATAAGGTAGACTCTCGATTGTCTGTGGAAAGATTTCAAAGATATCCACGTTGCAGTCGCAGTAGTTAGGTTCAAAATAACAATGCATTGATTTTATTATTTTGATCTGATAATATGATTTGAAATCGTAAAGTAAATTTTGTTATTTACCTACCCACCAATATAATTTACAATCGTTTTAGAATAGCTAGTTTGATGTTTCTTTAACGGCACAGTTTTTTGTTATTAGACACAACTAAGTCATGGCCCTTGGCTCTTTGATTAGAATTACACGAATTTCTTTACCTTCGTAATACTAAATGTCCTTTATTATTAAAATCTGATATGGTTATTTACTCAATACTTAGGCAGAATTTATTTTCCGCTACATAGTTATGTTTAAGCAGTCGTATGATGTTGACACAACAAATAGATAATTACTATGTAATTTTTAATTTTTTTACTTAGGACCTGCTTAAATGTCTTGTTTTCATAACGGAATGTGGGCGCCTAGCGATAAGAAATAACCGTGTGTCATGTCATGCATTATTTACTTACCCCAATCCTTCTTCTTTTTATTTACACCAATGTTTTTCTTACTTTATCCTCGTCGCCATTTGTAGTGACCGGTTCTATGGGGCAATTCACAGGCTCGTTCACGCACTAAATGACCACACTTCAACACGTCTACTCTGGCCAGCGGCTCTCGTAATACTGACGCGGTGCGCACGAGATTGTGTATGGCTGTGTGGGGGAAAGTGGGGATGGCAAAGTGAATGTGCGAGTGAGATAGATACACTACAGCGGGGCCCGCCAAAGACACTGTGGCGAGGATTGCCGAAGAATTTCGCACCTTCAGAGAGCTGGTCTTCAGCATGCTTAGCCTGCTCCGAGGACAGATTGGCGAGTGCGCCAGACAGGTTGACGTGATGGAGACCAGACATCGGCGAAAGGCGCTGATTTTCCAGGGCATTCCAGAGGTTGACGGTGAAGTCAGCAGCATAGTCATCCTGGACATCATCAACAAGAAACTGGCCCCCAAACCATTGGCTGCAACCTCCATAAAGTTCTGTCATAGACTCGGTGTAGCTAACTTCATAGGCCAATCCTGGTGAAGTTTTCTACCTAAGATGACATAGATTAAAGGGTTCCTCCATCTCACTCAAGGAGTTCTTGACAAGGACACGGCAGAACATCTTTGGGAAGGCGCGGCTTCACTTCGGGATGAGATCTTATTGGACTCAGGACGGTGTTATTGTGGTGAAGGCCCCTGACGGGAGTAAACATAAGATAACTTCAATCGACGAGCTGAGTCCACTCCTAGCGAAGTATCCGAAGATCCAGGGAGGCGATAACCTGCAAAGACGCGTTAATGGTATTTATTTACTTATATTCATTAATAATGTGTACACATACCCAATAGTAGTAAGGTTTTACTTACCATAGAAATCTTGTCGTTATTTTATGATATTATTATGTTCTTAGCTATCACTTTATTTACTTTTCTTCTTATCACTTTGTTGCATAGTTTGTTTTGTTTTACTAATGTAATACGTAGTTGCCGCTTAGAGCTCTGTAATTTCGAGTATTTATAATAACTTTACAGTGTTTACCCAAATTTTTTTTTTATGCCTCATATGTCAATCAGAGTAATTATTATTGTTCAACTACCGCATTGAGATAGGAAAAATAAGCTACCGTCAATTTGTAATGTTACCTGACTTTAATCGGATACGTTCATGATCGTTTGGCAAGGTGCGTTCCGAGTACCATTATTATTGCATATTTTATATCACTTTCTATTTTATGTAAACTTTCATCGTTCCCTTTTTACTTTCATCAATATTATTTTTATGTAGTGTTTGTTCTATTATAAATTATGATGTTAGCTGGCGGGTGGTGCAGAGATGCAAGCGCCAGACTTTCGTGTAGTGTTTTTGTTTGTGTGACTTGTGTGTAATTTTGGTATATATTTTATTTATATATTTACTTTCATATGATGTTATCTGAAAACGAATCTTTTTATTCTGCCAATGCATCAACTGCCTCTTCTTCTGATGTTAGCTTAAACTCTCTTTCGGACACCCTTGGCGATCTTTTGCGTCAAAGGTTCAGCCAAAACCCTGACCGACTGTTTAACGTTTGCCACATTAACGCTCAAAGCATTCCGAGCCACCATAGCGAATTGTACGATACTTTATTCAATAACAATGTTCATGCCGTCCTGATTTCTGAGTCCTGGCTCAAACCTGAACTTTCATCTACCAACTACTCTCTTCCTGGTTTTGTTCTTCTTCGGAATGATCGGATTGGTAAGAGAGGGGGTGGTGTAGCAATTTACCTTCGCGGTGATCTTCCATTTAAAATTCTTACCAATTCTGTTTCAAATGATTCTGCCGAGTTTCTTTTTATAGAGGTTTGTGTCAAAGGAGCTAAAACCGTTTTAGGTGTTGTGTACTGCCCCCCTTCCCTTGATTATTTCACCGAATTCGAATCGGTACTTGAATCTTTGGGTTCAGAGTATGCACATCACATCATCATGGGTGATTTTAACACCAACCTCCTTGCTCACAATTCCCCTCGGTCCCGTAAACTCCTGCATATTGTCGAGTCAGCCAGTCTTCACGTATTGCCTCTCCAACCGACTCATCATAATACAATCGGCGATGATACCTGGCTCGACCTTATCCTCACCTCTAATCCTTCCCTAGTTTCCTCACATGGTCAACATGGTGCCCCTGGCTTTTCCCATCACGACCTTATTTACCTGTCCTATGTCCTTAAACCTCCAAAGCCTAAACCAACGTTCCAGTACAGGCGTGCCTTTGCACGTATGGATAGTGAGCAACTACAAAAAGATGCTTCGAATATTGACTGGACACTCCTACATGAAGCTGCGACTGTGGATGACAAAGTTTGTGTGTTCAACAGTGCTGTGACCAAACTGTATGATAATCATGCTCCTATCAGGAGAGTCAAGTTGAAGCGTCCACCTGCTCCATGGATGAATAGGGGAATCCGGATGGCAATGCGACGGAGGGACCGCGCGTTTCGGGTATTCAAAAAAGATCGCTCGGAGGACAATTGGACCTTGTTCAAGTCAGCTAGGAATCGGTGTAATCAGATGATACGCAACTCTAAACGCCGCCACATTCTAAATAATATTTCTTCTTCTTCTTCTGCCGATATCTGGAAATTCCTTGGGACCCTAGATATCGGCAAATCGCAGCATTCAGACCTTCCTAACACAATTGACTTGGACGATCTAAACCAGTTTTTCTCTACTGTGCCTATGATAGACAGTCTAACCAAACGTCAAACTATCGACTACCTTGCTGGTCTGACGCGTCCTAATATTGCCCCCTTTGTCTTCACCCCAGTCGACCCAGTATTAGTAGTAAAAAGATAATCCTATCCATTAAATCCAAAGCTGAGGGCTGCGATAACATCAGTTGTCATATGATCGTGTCGGCTTTGGATCAACTTTTTCCTGTAATCTCCCACATTGTTAACTTCTCTCTTTATTCCGGTGTTTTCCCTTCCTTGTGGCGTAATGCTCATGTTCGAGCCCTGCCTAAGATTCCCAATCCCAATCTTTCTGGTCACTTTCGCCCAATTTCTATCCTTCCTTTCCTGTCCAAAGTGCTCGAGGCCTGTGTTCATAAACAACTGTCCTACTTTATTTACCACAACTCCCTCATCAGCCCGTTTCAATCCGGTTTCAGGCCCGGGCACAGTACCGTGTCAGCTCTCCTTAAAGTGACTGACGATATAAGGCGGGAAATGGAGGACACTAAAGTTACTATTTTAGTGTTAATCGACTTCTCCAACGCCTTTAATACTGTCAATCACGATATCCTTTTGTCTATCCTTTCTTATCGTAAGGTCTCTCACGAGGTGCTGGAATGGTTTTCCTCTTATCTTCGGGGGCGTCAGCAATCAGTTCGTACTGGAGACTTGTCTTCTGGGTGGTGTGACCTTGCAGCTGGCGTCCCTCAAGGCGCTTCTGTTTTAAATTTTCATAAATCTTATAACCACCGAGCTTCAGTGTGCGTATCATCTCTACGCTGACGATTTACAGCTCTACTGTCAGACGCGTGTTGACAACTTATCGGAAGCGATCGAGGGGCTGAACCGGGATTTAATTATGATTAAAGGCTGGTCGGACCGATTCGGTGTGGCGGTTAACCCTGCAAAATGCCAGGCTATCATACTTGGGAGCCCCCATAGCTTGAGAAAGCTCGATAGCTTAACTGTTCCACCCATAACCTTCGACAACGTACCAATCCCGTTTATCTCCGAGGTTAAGGATCTTGGTCTGCTCATCGACACTTGCCTTGACTGGCGCAAACAGGTTACGAGTGTCAGCCAAAAGGTCACCGGAACATTGCGTTCACTGTATCGGCTAAAAAATCTTCTCCCAGCTCACATAAAGGCCATGCTTGTACAGTCCATAATCTTTCCCATTATTGACTATGGTGATGTGTGCTACTATGACCTGAATGCAGATCTACTCAATAAACTTGACCGCTTTCTAAATAACTGCATTCGATTTGTCTTCAACCTCCGTAAGTATGATCATGTATCCACTCATCGATCACTTTTAAAATGGTTACCCATTCGTCAGCGTAGAGCGCTGAGGGCCTTGACTACCCTGTTTTCTTTCATTGATAAACCCTCTTCTCCTTCTTATCTGACTTCTCATGTTCAATTCCTTTGCTCTGCTCACAGTAAAAATCTTCGCTCCACCAATAATCGTCTTCTACAATGTCCTTCTCATCGCTCTGGGTTTATCCACTCGTCCTTTTTTGTCCAGGCTATCTCTCTTTGGAATGCGCTCCCTCAGAATATCAGGATGGCAAACAGTCGGTTATCTTTCAAATTGAAGGCACGTGAGCACATTCGCAAGAAGTTTGCAGAATCATCACAGAATTGATTTGTTGGTTTCGGTTTCTCTATAGCATTGTTTTTGTATGTATGTATCTAAGTATATATTTGTATGTATTTTTATATATGTTTTTTTTCTCAATTTATCCCTTAATTTAGTTGCACCTGCCTTATTTTATCTCTGCACCACCCTAAGGTCGACTGGTAGAAAATCCCTAAGGCATTAAGTCCGCCTTTGTACTTGTGCATAAAGTTTTAATAAATAAATAAATAAACATATAAAAGAAGAAAGTGACTGACTGACTGACTGACTGACTGACTCACTCACTGACCATCAACGCACAGCCCAAACGGCTGAAGCTTCAATCATGAAACTTGGCACGTAGGTTCCTTTGGTAGCGTAGGTGAGCACTAAGAAAGGATTTTTGGAAATTCCACCCCTAAGTGCGTGAAATAGGGGATGAAAGTTTGTATGAAAATCCGTCAGTTTTAAAGCCAGGATTTTCATATTTTGGGTTTAGGCTGAAAATTAAAAAATAATTCACAACTGTCTCAGCGATTTTGAAAATCCACCCCCATGAGGGTGAAAAGGGGGATGAAGTCATGGGAATAATGAAATCGTTTAGAGACTTGAAATTTTGCACAGATATACTTTATACTGTGCAGGCAACCATTAAGAAAGGATTTTTGTGAATTCCACCCCTAGGCGGGTTAAATAGGGAATGAAAGTTTGTATGAAAATCCGTCAGTTTTAAAGTCAGAATCTTCATATTTTGGGTTTAGGCTGAAGATTAAAAAATAAATTACACGTGTCTCAGCGATTTTAATGATTCCACCCCCATGATGATGAAAAGTGGGATGAAGTCATCTTATCTTCTATCTTAAACATATAAAAGAAGAAAGTGACTGACTGACTGACTGACTCACTCACTGACCATCAACGCACAGCCCAAACGGCTGAAGTTTCAATCATGAAACTTGGCACGTAGGTTCCTTTGGTAGCGTAGGTGAGCACTAAGAAAGGATTTTTGGAAATTCCACCCCTAAGTGCGTGAAATAGGGGATGAAAGTTTGTATGAAAATCCGTCAGATTTAAAGCCAGGATCTTCATATTTTGGGTTTAGGCTGAAAATTAAAAAAATATTTACACCTGTCTCAGCGATTTTGAAAATCCACCCCCATGACGGTGAAAAGGGGGATGAAGTCATGGGAATAATGAAATCGTCTAGAGACTTAAAATTTTGCACAGAGATACTTTATACTGTGCAGGCATCCATTAAGAAAGGACTTTTGCGAATTCCACCCCTAGGCGGGTTAAATAGGGGATGAAAGTTTGTATGAAAATCCGTCAGTTTTAAAGCCAGGATCTTCATATTTTGGGTTTAGGCTGAAAATTAAAAAATAATTTACATGTGTCTCAGCGATTTTGAAGATTTCACTCCCATGAGGATGAAAAGGGGGAAGAAGTCATGGTAATAATAAAATCGTCTAGAGACTTGAAATTTTGAACAGTTACTTTATACTGTCCAGGCATCCACTAAGAAACGATTTTTGTGAATTCCATCCCTAATAGGGTTAAAATAGGGGATGAAAGTTTGTATGAAAGTCGGTCAGTTTTAAGTTAGGATCTTCGAATTTTGGATTTGAGGTGAAGATTAAAATCTAACGCAACTTAAGGTTTTTTGGGAATTCCGTCCTTTGGGAGCGGATAATGGGGGATGAAATGTTTTGTAAAAAAGTCCTTCTTTTACAAAGAAAACATTATTAAAAATACTTCCAAGTCTTTAAAGTCTGTTGGTAACTATAAAACGGCTCAACGCATAAATATAGGAATTAAATAGAGACGGGATAGGGATAGACCTATTATCTAAGCTAACTTATCAATGTTAAACATTTACGTGTAACAATTGTATTAAAATAATTTGCAGTTTATTTCGTTTTAATTTCTTTTAAGCTGTTGCATTAGGGGTCAGCAGTGTAGCAAAATAAAAATAGGTATTCTGTAAAGAATGTAGTACCTAATAATTACTTCTGTAGGTAGGCAATTAATTTCTAACTACTTAATAAATGAATCAGTGATAGGAAATAAGTGTACCTAGATATAATCCGCGGCAACCCTAACGTGAGGTCTGGCTACCATACTATCAGTTAGATGCATTGCATTGCGGATGCATTCCTCTTAGATGCAATGATAATTGTGACTGCTTCAGTTAATTGGCAATGATTACGCCACAAGGACGTATTATAACGGAGTATGCAGTGAACCTACATAAATATTGACATGATTAGGAACATGCAAAAAATCGTAAGTAATAAATAATAGTGTAATTTAGTTATGTATATGTACATACCATTAATATATTTGATACATTATATTCATATTCAAACTACCGACTGCATTTTTTTTTATAATCCTGTATTAATGATGTTGCAGCCTGAAGACACATATTTCAGATTCAAAAAAAGCCAAATTTCGCCCGTCTTGCGGGAAGTATGGTTTAAGAGTAACTGGTAAGATTTAGGTTTCTCTTTAAAAATGTTGTGATAGTTAGGTATAAACTTATTATAGTTAGGTACATACCTATAATTTTATAAAGCAGTTACTTAAATGATCAAGTTATATAACTACAAGATGCTAAATTGACCACATTCAACAAGAAACTCTGCTTGGACGTCATAAGAACCAATTTGTTTTTCTTTCGGCATTATTATTATCGTAAGTACGGCAATTCTTAACGGTTTATTTGTTTTTTCAGATAAATGTAGGCTATGTAGTCAGTCATACGACGAGCTCCTGTGAGAACTACAGAGGTGTCATATGTGCAAACACATCCTAGCTCCCAAATGGAGCTATTGTGAAGTGTGTGGGAAGGAAACGCTAAAAGCACAGCGGCTCAGACGAGCGAAGATGCTATCAAGCCATAATCCATATCTAAACATATAGATAAATAAAATAAGAAAGTGACTGACTGACTCACTGACCATCAACGCACAGCCCAAACGGCTGAAGCTACAATCATGAAACTTGGCACGTAGGTTCCTTTAGTGGTGTAGGTGAGCACTAAAAAGGTACCTACCTACCAATGCAACGCATAGCCTACAAGCACCCTGCCTACTGATTTTCAGTAGGTAAACTACAGGTAGGCTAGATAGTAACTGAAATTATTGCAATACCTACTAATAAGGCGCACTCATCCTCTTTATTTATATAACAGAATTAGGTACTTACCACTACACTACATGATAACAATAATTAAAGAAATAATATATTAATAACCAATAATCACAGACAGACAGGCAGGTAACTTGAGCCCAGCCCTGATTGTCATACTTTCGGTATGGTAGCCTAGGGTCAAGACACGTGGCGGGTATTAGGTATACGTTCCATCCACACGGCTGCAACGCGGAGTGAGAGGTGCAACAAAGGTGCAAGAGGCGAGGAGGGCACCAGTATGAGTGCCGAGCCCTGAAGTGGGCACTCGCTACAGGACCGACGTCGTTGAAAGTTGTATGCGAAAACGGAATTTAGAGCTTTTGACAGTTTTTTTTCTTCATTGGTTTTGTAGCTTAGTTTTGTTAGTTTAAAAGGTTTTTGTTAAAATATGATTAGGAGAAGCATGTAGTCTACGCGTGCGAAGCCGCGGGCAAAAGCTAGTCGTTGATAAAAATGCTTGGCCCAACGCTATTCCAGCTACACAGCCACTAGGGCATAAAAACAATTGATAAGCAGAAAAGTTCTGAAGTATTCTTGGACCTGCTGAAGACTGTATGAATATATTTGTGTTGTATAAACTAAATTTATTTTTGGATTATATAACTGCACAGCACATATGTGAGTACTATGTACCAACTGTAAATCTACCATTTACTGTACCTATGTGTCGTTCGTTGACTTCAGTGTGCCCTGGCAGTTGGTGATGGTTGATGGTGGCACATGTGTTGGATCATTCGGTTCCCTTCATGATGGTTAAGCTGAGTGGTGCCGATCCATGTGTCATGTTCGTGAACGGGCGCTATCAGTTGGGATTGGTCATATCTTAGCTGCCTCCGCCTGTTTTTAATTACCTATTTATTGTATTTTTAATTGTTTGTTTTATTCTAGACGCTTTTTAAGAGCCTTTTTTTTTGCATCGTTTTCACATATATGTATTTTTCCAACAATATTATTGTAACCAAATATTTGTAAAACACTTCTTTTTTAAGTGTAAGTGTGGAGTTTCTTGTCCATTCTTCTCCGTAACAATGGACGGTAGTATCAATTATTATTACATTTTTTTTTTGATGTTCGAAAGTACCGCTTAATGGCCTTATTGAATAAAGAATAATACCTTGCTAAGTAAATCCGGGCAGTTCAGAGAGCCTGTTACTAATTTCTTAAGGAAAACTAAATCCAACATATGCCTGCGTTTCTCCAGCGACACCATCCCAAAATATTTCAGCCTATCTTGGTACCAGTTGAGCTTTTTACTCATATTATTGAGTTTGAAATGTACAAATTTATAAAGTAACAGTGTACTCAGTGTTGAGAAGCCTAATAATAAATAAATAAATAAATTTAGATTTTTTGATTTTGACAGTGGTTCATATATAATGTCCAGAAGTTGTGAATGGCTGCGTGTGATAAACTATCACGTACTTGTATCAAGTGTGGCAGTGCAGTGCTAACGTAGAAAGGATATTTTAAGTGTCCATGAAAAGAAGATATTGTGGAGCGAGGAGTTTATATACAGACTCTGTTCGACCGCGATACTGGAGCTATAACTTGAATATGTGGTAGAATTTGCAGATATCAGCATTTATCTTGAGTCTTGATTTTATAAACCTTTTCTTTTTACCAATCTTTACTATGCTCTAACACTCTTGGGTCGGGAAGGGCTTTCACGAAGCTTAAGAAAGGCGCTTTCTTATTTTTTTTTAACATCTTTTAATCAATTTAATGGAATTAAAAAGCGATTACTTCAAAAACGGGCTTTCAATTGAATAAAATGTGTTTCAACGGAATAAGCATAATTAAATGGGAGAAACGGCATTGAGAAGAACATTTTACTTGAGTTTTAATGCTGACTTAGCCACTCATTGAAATTAAGAATGTAAAAACTTTAGCATTACTAATCTGTGCTAAAACTGGATTTACGTGTTTATTCAAAATTGGCGTAGAGTACAAAATTATCGATTTCACATTACTACTATGCAACTATTATGATATTAAAATCTCGTAATAATGCAATATAGCGCTTGAGCCGACGCAATGTGCATACTTTACAAGATTCTCCACCGGCGAAGTCGCTATAAATTGCGTAAATCCCGGTTCTGTAACAACTTACAAACAAATATTTTTCTAAGGTAAACTTGAGACGTTTGTTACTTCATATTCATTTGTAGGCTGAAATTAAGCTCTCTAAAAATACTGCTTAACAATCAAAATTAATTCAAGGGCAAAGACGAGGCGTATTTCTCTCAAGGTGAAAATATTTTATCTAGTTAATAGCTTGTAATAATCTGTTGTTTTCATAGAAATTCATTATAGAGATTTATGAAAATGAGTCATCAAACACGTTTTTTGCGGAGGTCTCCCCTGGGCCTGTCAACACGGTTAATTACTCTGGTAAAGGTAATTCTATGTAAACAAATAGCTAAATGGTTTTCCTTACTTTTTTATTGTCCTTATTTTTTTGCAAACTTTGTATGGTTTTCCTTTTTCCCAACATTTTTTTCAGAAATATTTTATTTCTATATAAGCGCTTGGTACTATGTTTATAGTCTTCTTCCTCTGTATTTCAACTACATTCGCTTTTTTTGTGAGACATTTAGTCGTTGATAGGGCATAGCTCTGCGAAACTTTTTGGTAAAGACCACACAAGCTCACAAATTACCTTCTGTAAGCCATACATCCATCCATTTCACACAGTGCACTAGTTTTGCCCCTTTGTCACCCGTGTTACTACCAATCTTACTACCAGTAGTAATACCGTTAATTTCGATTACCCTTCCTACTACTCCAGTACTGAGTTGTAAGAAGGGAAATATTAAAAAGCCCGTGTTACTACCGTAGTACTACACATTTTATTTTTTTTCGTTATGTAATGATCATGCATACTTCGTTACCACGGGGACATAGTGCAGTTATGTGGGACTCCAACCCACTAAAATTCCATGGTGTTCTCCTGTGCCACTTATGGCTGGAACAAGGACATGCATAAGCACTCATCCGCGAAACTGCCGCGGCTGTCCGTCACCGGACCCTCCTCTGGGGAGTACACCCTATCACCGGCGCACCAGAACACATTCCACGCCGTGACCACCCCAAGGACCAAACCAGCACATGGGCGTCAGACGACCCCGTGTATGGAATCCTTCCGGCGGGTCTCCCTGTGACGGGTCAGGTCAGAGGCCCCGCCGCCTACCACTTTTCGGCCGTAGGGCATAGGGGAAGCGGCAAACACTATACCGATACTCCTCCTCGCCTGTGGCCCACGACCCACGTTTGTCACGTTATATGTATTACAGAGAGCTTCATTACTTACCGGCTCACAGCACAGTCTACTTTAACCAAAGCTGAAGTGAAGAAGACTAATGACCTAATTTTTGTTTGTAGCTGCAGTATGACACATAAAATGCACATTCACAACCTTTAGCTGGAAAGACATTTCCTGTCTACCCATATAAACGAGATTACTCTAGCCGCCGTACTGCCTAGGAAGCGAGACCCATCTGTCGATTTGTGAGAACTACGTGCAATATAACCTGAGCGCGTGACAAATGGAATGTTTTTATGCGGAATGTGTTACGCATCTGCTGCCATCTGTGAAAGTAATGCTGTGTTTAGTGAAGACATTACCTGGGGAATGAATTATTTTACTACATTATAGTTCAACACGGCTGGAAGTTGTGGCAGGGAAGGGTCGTTTATGTAATAGATCGCTAAAATTAACAGGTATTACGATTCAATACTTTCTTTCCTTTCTTTTTTAAAATCCATCCAAAGGTTGTCTTGAAAAGATCGCTTTTAGCGATAAGGCCGCCCATTGTGTCACCCAGTGTATTTTTTTTTCTTTATCTATACTTTCTGTAACTTATTTGGTGTACATAATAAAGAGTATTCTATTCTATTCTATTTCTATTCAAGTAAGAATAGAGTACTAGTAGGGAGTAGTATAGTAGTAGGTAGTATTGTAGTTCATTATTTCAGTTAAAACACTATAGCAAGGATTTATAAAAAAAAATTACATAATTACTAGAGTAACAACAGCAGTTAAATAAATAAATAATATAAGGTTTTGTGAACTATACAAACCATTGGGAAGGATTTCAGAAAAAAATAAACTTTTCTTGCCCTTGTTGATTTACGAGTCACAAAAAATCCGAGTGCCTGTACCGCTATACCTTTCGTAGATGATCAGCTCACTACAAAAATACGAGAATCGTAAATAATGACAAGTGTAGCAGGGTTTGTGATATATCTACGAGTGTTAGTATTAGTAGGGAATAGTATAGGGAAACAAATAAAGACAACAATCTATCGCGAGGAGCCCGTCTATTTGTTTCCGTAAGAATCCGTAAAAAGATTCTCTTTCAAGTTTTTCTTCTGCTATCTATTTAACTTGTAACTTTAGAAAATTATTTTCATGAATCGCATGTTATTTTATTAATCTATCGAAAGATTCACCAACTACTACTAAGTTGACCGTATCTCATGTCTCTGTGCGATTGCTTGGGAAGGCAAAATGCGATCAAAGTTTTTGCGGGATGGATGTATTGTTTCTCGGAGGAGCATCTACCCTAAACGTTATTAGGATTAAATTAAATCCAAGTAGGATTTGGCAACTATCGCCTATATGGGATAGATTTCCCAAAATAAAAAGAGGTCCGCCAGAATGGCTAATACTCTGTAAATATTATTTACTTTTTATAAATTTGTTCATAAAATATCAAAGTACCGGCCAGTTTTACAAATAAAGTATTTTGCTATTTGGAATGAGACATATTGTAGTGATTTCAAAAACGACAACTTTCCGGCTTTAGTTTAGTTTAGTTTCGACGGGCTGTTTCCGCAACTCCACAACCAAGCGCGTATTTTGCGTACGGGTGTGATTCAGTCACATCATTTGATCCACTCCAGCTCCTCGAGAAAGGCCAGCTTACAGAGCAGCTTAGGAGTGGTGTGCTGCCGTCTCTTCCTCCACCATGCAAGCTCTGCAGAGTGGGCTGTCCGTAATACCTAAGACAAAGAGGTGCTTATTAAAGGTCCCATGTCCAGTGGTCACGGCAGTGACAGCTCGCAACTGTGGTTTAGTTAGTCGTAGGACCTTTTTCGTGAAACTGCCATCAATGAGGGGTAGTGCCTCGTTGGCCTGCCTACATTCGTTATGATCCATCCATAGCTTGCTGTGTTGATCCTTGGTGCGTTTTCTTACCAGACCGCGTAGGTACCCGAAAGGTAAAGGCACTATAGGCTCCGGGCCCACCGGTGCCATATTTGAGCCTCTACGGGCGAGCTCATCCGCAGCGTCGTTCCCTCGGGAGTCGCTGTGTCCCTTGATCCATTGAATGGTTACTTTATTGTGCATACCAACCTGGTTCAGGCACCGATGACACTCGTAAATCAGCCCTGAGTTGACTGTGTGGCTGTTTAGTGCTTGCAGGACGGCCATGCTGTCCGAAAGTATACGTATAGGGAAGTCCTTTATCTCCCTAGTCAGGACCGCAGAGGCCGCCATGGAGATGCCCAAGCATTCGGCCTGGAACACCGTGTTGTGGATCCCCAGTGGTGTGGCTAAACGGATATTTAGGTCTTCCGAGAAGACTCCTGCACCCGTGCCTGTACCTGTTTTGGATCCGACCGTGAAGATCCGCAGTTCATCGGGGCGTAGCCCCTCGCAGCGGTTATCCTCGTGTAACTGGATTCTGTATTTTTTATCAAAAATGACTTTCTTGGGTATGCGGTCAATAATGGCTCTAGTCAGTGGGATTTCGCGGTGGAGACCCTCTAGTAGAGCGTGTTGAGTCTTTCGCTTACCCCAAAGACCCAGTAGACGCACTGCTGCCATCGTCGCTTCCTGCTGTATAAACAGATGCAGAGGGGAGAGCCCCAGCATAGCCTCGAGCGCTGCGGTCGGCGTAGTCCTCATGCAGCCCGTTGTCGTCATGTAGGCCAGTCTCTGCATACGCTGTAGCTTGTTCACGGCTGTAGTTAGTTTAGTGCGAGGCCACCAAACCACGGCCCCATAGGTGATCAAGGGCCGAATCACCGCACTGTATAGCCAGAGTATTATCTTAGGGGATAGGCCCCACTTCTTACCTATCATTTTCCTGCATTGCCAGAAGGTGAAGCAGGCCCTGTCTAACTTATTGTCTAAATGGCTGCTCCAGTTCAACTTACTGCCAAGAATGACTCCCAAATACTTGACCTCGTTGGAAAGCTGGAGCTCTGTATCGAACAGCTTAGGCAGGCGGAACGGGCCTAGTGCCCTTTTCTGGGTGAACATGACCAATTCAGTTTTAGTGGGGTTTACTGATAGTTCATACTCCCTGCACCATCGCTCCACTATTCGTAGTGCTTGCTGAGTAAGGTTGCAAATTGTACCAGTCACCTTCCCAGGTACTAGGATTGCGAGGTCGTCTGCATAACCTATTGAGTAGTAACGGTGTTCGTTTAGTCTGGTGATGAGATCGTTTATTACCAGATTCCAAAGAAGAGAAGAGAGCACCCCTCCTTGTGGGCACCCCCTGGCTATCAAGGCTTGCCGCTGCTCTAGCTATCCGGCTTTTACCACATACAATTTTAAAGTTTGTGTGCAGGTATGGAGAGATTAGATAGTAGATACTACATTGAGGAAATCGATAATTATATCGACGCTAAAAGTTTTAAATAAGTATTGTTATTTCTATTGTGAATTCTATTCTAGAATCTAGAACAAACTAAAATCTCCAAGTCATGTTTGTAAAGTTATTACTG
This sequence comes from Orthosia cruda, assembly GCA_964057195.1. Classification (NCBI taxonomy): domain Eukaryota; kingdom Metazoa; phylum Arthropoda; class Insecta; order Lepidoptera; family Noctuidae; genus Orthosia; species Orthosia cruda. The sequence goes on along the minus strand of OZ059848.1, from coordinate 4,577,159 downwards.
TGTATTACATCTGGTACAAAATCCTTCTAGAGATTGTCTCACATGGAAGTAGAATGGATCACTTTATATCTCAGGGGATGTGAACACGGAGAAAAGGAGATGAAGTTAACTGTAATGTATGTAGGTACGGCACGAAGTACAAAATGAGTTTTATTCAAACAATGCTAATGTATGTACTACTTTTTACTAATAAAAAAATAACCTTTTCTTGCCCTTGTTGATTTACGAGTCACAAAAAATCCGAGTGCCTGTACCGCTATACCTTTCGAAGATGATCAGCTCACTACCAAAATACGAGAATCGTAAATAATGACAAGTGTAGCAGGGTTTGTGATATATCTACGAGTGTTAGTATTAGTAGGGAATAGTATAGGGAAACAAATAAAGACAACAATCTATCGCGAGGAGCCCGTCTATTTGTTTCCGTAAGAATCCGTAAAAAGATTCGCTTTCAAGTTTTTCTTCTGCTATCTATTTAACTTGTAACTTTAGAAAATTAGTTTTAGGCAGATCAACCAGTGTTGAAATCTTTTCTTGGAGAGGTAAAGGGAATATCTCTAACATTTCCTGTTATGTTTGCTATACATTTGCCTAATACGTATTGTAGTACCAAGTAGTAAATTGTCTCCTTTAATAATCTCTTGATTGAGTTTACCAGCAGCTAACGAAACTTCACTAATGAAAGGGCACTCACAATACTCGTAAATAATTAAATAACTCTTTATAGTTGGGAATGTCTGAATATTGTAGGGCTCGAGGACATCCTTGCGGTCTGTACCGAGCTATTATGTCTGTTTCAAACATAAGGGTCAGCTAGGAATTCGCTGTATAGTGGTCAGCAATTGAAACTTTGATAAATTGTGGATATTACCATTTCGTGGAAGAGTCGTGCGTTTAAGATTTATCTTTATGGTCGAATATTGTTTACAACGGAAGTAAAGTTATATTAACCTAGTTTCGCTTTAAGAAAATTGCTTTGCTTTTTTCTTCTGCATTTGGTCTACGGCTGGATCCAACTGAATCATTCTAAACTAACAAAAATATATTGATGTCTATTTTAACAATATGATCTCGGTTTATTCTCCTCAATTGATCCCGCACAAAAAGATTTTCACAATATTTGATGTTCTCTTCTCGTGTGCGTCCTCTTGAGTTTGGGGTTTTTCAAACATGACATTACTATGTTATTATGTTCCGGGTCAACGCTTCCACCCATACAGCCATATAAAATGCCGTACAATTTTCACGGATCTTTTAAAAGCGGGTTCTATTCATTTTCTAAACAACGCAGTTTTTCTTTTGTGTGATGTAAAAAACCACAGCGCAGTAACCCTTCTGCCGGATGCTCATTGTGGTACGTCCCGTCTTGTGACGTCATCAGCCACATTCATTTACTTGAACTATGTGATAATGTTAAATCAGCGGATTATTTTCCTTTCCGAGCCTTGAAAAAGTCAACAATATTTTACAAGGAACAGCAAAAAACGTTTTCTATAGAGCTTTTAAAAAATGTATTCCGAGTGGATTTTCACATGTACGGGTACAAAAGGTTACGGTAAAAAAGGTAACCATTGTGGACAAGTGAAATCACGCGGACGTGATCCATTCAATGTTTTATTGAAACTCTTGACAAATTCAGAGAATATAGTAAATGGTAGCTTAAAGCCCACAATGTTAGGTTAAAACCAGAATAGTTGCCCCAGGGATATAGTATAGTTGCCACTATTGTAAAGACTCTAGTTTTACGGATGAATTGCATGCTATTTTATGACTCTATCGAAATATTTACCAATTACCACTAAGTTGAGCGTATCTCATGTCTCTGTGAATTTGCGTGGGAAGGCAAAATGCGATCAAAGTTTCTTCGGAAGAGATGTCCGGTTTCTCGGAGGGGCATCCTAAACGTAACTTACATGGATTAGGCAACTATCCTCTATATGGGATAGATAGAGAAGAGAAAAAATAGAGAAGTCCGCAAGAATCACTAATACTCTAGAAATATTCAAGATAATGTTTTTTACTTTCATAAATGTGTAGATTAAACACAAAAGTATCGGCCAGTTTTACAAATAAAGTATTTTGCTTTTTGGACTGAGACATATAGAGTTTCCTAAAGTATAGCATCTATCCGGCTTTTACACTATAACATTTTAAAGTTTGTGTGCAGGTATGTAGAGACTAGATAGTAGATACCACATTGAGGAAATCGATAGTTAAATCGACGCTAAAAGTTTCAAATAAATATTGTAATTTCTATTGTAAATTCTATTCTAGAATCTAGAACAAACTAAAATCTCCATGCCATGTTTGTAAAGTTATTACTGCATACATCTAGTGCAAAATCCTTCTAGAGATGGCCTCACATGAAAGTAGAATGGATCACTTTATATCCCAGGAGATGTGAACATGGAGAAAAGGAGATGAAGTTAACTGTAATGTAGGTAAGTACGGCACGAAGGACAACATGAGTTTTATTCAAACAATGTTAACGTATTAAACTACTTTTTACTTCAACTGTTCCGTAACAACGACCGGTCGCCATGACGGTTTAGTACGAAATGAGCAGTCCATTGGAAGTCGCTCCGTCCCCGTAAGGGGACGGGGCTAGCGGTGCCGGAACCTCGTTCCCAGCCCGCGGGTGCAGCACCGGGGCTCGTAACTACGGGCCCGTCATTTTGGTGCCCACTGGGCCTAGCATTTTGCTAGCGCGGCCGTTGACCTATGCGGGTCAATGACCTACGCTAGCTATGTTTATCTGTTGTATGTGTCTGTGGGCGCGCCGCGGCGGCCGTTCTGAACGGTCCGCCGCTTCTTCACGACACCCGGCGGTCCCCCCCCTCCGAGTGAGACCCAGGGCGTACCCTGGGATGCTCAGAGAGGGTGACCAGCGACAGGTGTGTCGACTTTTAGACGAACCCACAGTTTGGTAATGTAAGCGGCTATAGCGCCGCCGTTGTGTGTGTAGGAGCGGCAATGTTTTGTGTTACACCGCTCATGTACCTATAGCGCGCGAGGGACTCGCGACGCTATTCGGTGCAAGTGTACTAGCGAGTGCATGGTTATGAATGTCTGTTTACGACGCGAAATTAGTCTATATTAACTTAGAACAAACTTCACGCCGTGGGTGTCGTGTGGGGTGGGCAGTGTTATTGTTTGAGTAAGCAGCGTGTAGACTGGTACTGCTTACTCAGGCGTCAAGTCCGGGAGGTGGATGAGGTTGCGGTGTCGCTTATGAGGTCGCGTGGGAGGCGCTTTTTGTCGGGCGGGCGCGCGTGCCATGGCGCGATATCTGCGATATGGGGCCAGGCAGAAGCGTCGGCCCGCGCGAACAAATTTGTGGCAAGTCGCTCGATGAACTTATCCAGGCTCTCAATCCCTATGTCCCGCAGGATGACGTCATTCCTCACATAGCGAGGCGCGTTCATAATGCAGCGTAGTGTCATATTTTGTTGTGCTCTTAGTTTGTTTTTAGTCGCCTCGCCAGTGAGGGCGTACCAAGCTGGGGCTGCATAGTTGAGTATGGATCGCAGGTAGGTCTTGTAAATACCCAGCTTAGTACGGGCGGGGAGGCAGGACGAGAGACTGGATAAAGGAGGCTGCGAGCGACCTTGCACTGCGCTACCACCCTTGTGACGTGCAACCTCATCGAGAGCCGACGGTCGATGGTTACGCCCAGGTACTTGGCCTGGGCCGTCCACTCGATGTCGGCTCCTTGTAGTTTCAGTAGTGGTGGGAGGGTCCTCTGTCCTGTAACAAGAGCCTGCGTCTTACCCACGTTAACCGATAGCCGCTACTTCGCTAGCCACTCGGGGATGTTGTTGAGGGCACGCTGCATTTTTACTGCAGCGTGCTTGGCGTTGAGTGATTTGGTGATGTACGCGGCGTCGTCTGCATACAAGGCTAGCGTCACTTCTGGGGTGGTGGGGATATCGTCGGTGTAACGTGAGTAACACGCAGGCGATAACACGGCACCCTGCGGCACGCCCGCCTGTATTGGGCGGGGGGCGGACAGTTCGCCTTCTACCACCACTCTGAAGGTCCTGTGGGACAGAAAGGATTTTATTACTCTAACCACGCGACGGGGCGCGCTGGATGTGGCCAGCTTGTGGACTAGTCCCTCGTGCCACAAACGGTCGAAGGCCTTTTCCATGTCGAGGAATACTGCTACCGCGTACTCCTTCCTGTTGATCGTAGATGACAGCAGGACAGGTGCAGTACCCTCGACAGCTGGAGCGTCGTACTGTGTTCCGCGCGGAACCCGAATTGTTCCGGGCGCGGTGCGATGTGCGGTGTTAGATGTCGCAGCAGGAGTGACTTGAACACTTTAGAGATGGTGGGCAGGAGTGTGATCGGCCGATAGCTCTCCGGCTTCAGGACATTCTTGCCCGCCTTGGGCAGCATGATGACGCGCCCTTCTTTCCACCAGGCCGGGAAGGAGCCCGTGCGGAGTATCCCGGTGAACAGGTGCGCCACGGCCGCGACCATACGGTGGGGCAGGTGGCACAGCGCTGTGTTCGGGATGTTGTCGGCACCTGGGGCCTTCCGGGGCTTCGTTCGCAAGATGGCGCGTCTGACTGCGCCAGGCGAGAAATGGATGGCATCTTCATCGGGAGCTATCGGCGTGGCGAAGAAGTCTCTAATGTGCTGCTCGACTGCTGCGACATGTTCGTGTAGGGAGGTCGGGTTCGGTTGGAACTGACGCTCCAGGTGTTCGGCAAAGACCTCCGCTCGGTCTCCCGCTACGTACTTTAGCGCCCCGTCTGTGCTACGCAGTGGTCGTACCGGAGCTGGGGTGTTCTTAAGCTGCCTACACAGCTTGTGGATGGAGGTCCAATCGCCCTCCGCGGCGTCAATGTGTTCCTCCCAACTCGCGGTTCTAAGAGCACACAACTCGGCCTTCACTTTTTCCGTGAGCTTGTTTAGTGCTGTTTTCATTGTTGGGCATCTTGTCTGCTGCCACTGCTTGCGTAGTCGCCTCTTTTCGGTAATAAGCCGTTTGACGCGCGCTGGCAGGGGCGGCTGAAGCACTCTCCCCTGCTGCTGCGTCAATGTTGCTGTTTCCAGTGCTTGTTGTACGCAAGCAGTGATCTCATCGGCCAGTAGGTCGACGTCGGCGGCCGTAGTGATAGGTCGAGTTGGCGTGGTAGAGTATACCCTTTCTGTGAATCTGTCCCAGTCGATTTTTCGACGTGGCGCTTGAGGCTTTATGCGGGTCGGCATGTCTGACAGGACGACAAGTACTGGGTGATGGTCAGACTGCATCTCGTCCTCCAGTACCTGCTGTGTGACCTGGCAGTGCAGCCCACGGTGTACAACGATGTCTATTACGTCGGGCATGTATCTATTTGTATCTGGCCAGTGGGTCGATGTTTCAGGTCCAGACACCGTGTACCCGTAAGCCTCCGCGTCCGCGAAGAGTCGTCTCCCCTCATCATTGTGCTGAGAGCTTTTCCACGCTGGGTGTTTTGCGTTGAAGTCACCGGCGATGACAGTCGGGTGGTCTGTGGTGCTTAGAAGTTTTCTAAATTTCGACATGTCGAGCTTGTTCCTTGGTGGTTTGTAGAAAGCTTATAATTCCAGGTCTTCGCCGGCTACGTGCAGCTGTACACCCAGCGCGTATGCTGTAAGTAGGTCCGGTAGTGGAAGCTCTTGATGGACAACTCTCCTCTTTACAAGCACGGCCAGGCCTCGGAAATTATTTCCGTATGCCGACCGTTCGTCCTTCCTGTAAGCGAGATAACCCGGGAACTTACACCTATCTCCAGGTCCCAGGAAGGTCTCGCTTATAAGCGCCACGTCGATGTCTTGCTCCTTGAGGAGATGGCGGAGGAGTGCGACCTTTGGTTTCAGGCCGCGAGCATTCCAATGGACAATCCTCAACGGCTTATTGTTCATGTTGGTAAAGCGTTAATAACGCGGCTAAGCCGTCGAGGATGACCTGCTCCACGTCCTGACCCTGCCTGATGGCCTTAATCAGGTCCATCAGTAGTCTTATGGCGCAAGCAGTAAAATTTTCCCGTTGTGTTTTGACGCTCCAATTTTGTGCCGCCTCTCGGTCGGAATGCGTCCAAGTTTTTGCCGCCTCTGTAACACATTTTGTGGTATCTATCTCGGCCGGCAGGGAGCGCGCGTGTAGTTTTCCGCCGGCGTTTGTTGACATCACGTGGTTCGGGCGGTTAACCGACCGCTGTAGGATGGTGTTGTGTTGTAAATGTGTTGGTTTGTGTGTGTCAACTTTTTTTACTGCCTGCGCCGAATTATTCGCAGGGGTGGCCTCTGTACTTTTTTCTAGTGTTATGGTCGCGGGGGGGTTTTTCCTCTTTCCCTTCCCCCCCCTCTTCTTCTTCCTCCGCCCTGAGGAGGAGGCCGCTTCTCCACGTTGTGTGGGCCCATTTGCTGCCGCCATTAATGTCGTGCCTTGGGCCTCTTCTTCTAGGGGCCTCGCCTCTGTTTGCACCACTTTCTGTGGGCGGCGTGACGTGTTGTTGTTTGTAATGGCGACAGTGCCCAGTCGTCTGTGTGATAGTTCTTTTTGAAAAACGGGGCACTTTACGTTGCTGGCCGGGTGTGGGCCCCCGCAATTTGCGCAGGTGGCCGGTTGTTCCCTGGGTCGAGTGCATTCTCTGGCTACGTGCCCCTCTCCACATCGTACACAGGCGATTGGGCGGTGACACTGGTGTGACGAGTGCCTAAATTTCTGGCACCGGTGGCACTGAGCGGGCCCACGTTTGCCACGCCATGCCTCGATCTTGACACCTCTCATGTATAGGAACACGGAGGTGTCATAGATCGTTCTCACATTCTCCGTTTTGTTCAGCACGGCGTGGAACACGTAGCCAGGTCTTCCCTGGCGCGCGTTTATGTGCCTAACGTATTCTGGCTCATAGCCTAGGCTGCGGAGCTCCTCCTCAATCTCCTTGGGGTCGGTGTCAGCCTGGAGCGAGTACGCAAACCAGCTGATTTGCTCTTCCTTTTCCAGGGCGGTTAGGTACCTCTGTACCACCCTGTATTCGTCCTCGCTCTCAGGTGAGAACCTAACTCCTTGCCCGTATGGTCGGGCATTTGGTGGCCGGCCCAGTTTGGCGGCCAAAGCCCTGAAGTGGGTCGCCCAGTTGGGTAGTTTCTCAACTATTAGTGGCGGGTAGCGTGGGCGTTTTTTCATGGCTAGCTGTGCCGCGCTGATTTCAGCGGATGTAGTTATGGGGGCTGCGTCCTGGTTGAGGATAGGTGTAGGTACTCTACTTACCCCGGACGATGGCTTCCTTCCTGTACTGGTAGTGGAGGAGGCGGATGATGATGTTGGCGAGTGGGCGCGTCGCACAGCGTCGGCGTCGGCAGCCCTATGGACGCAAGCGATGTGTTTGACCCACTTAGCGACGATTGGGTGGATCGAAACGCGGGTGAGTCGGCTGCTGAGGTACGCGGGGGGGCCGGCGAACCGGTATTGGTTGATGGTACCACTAGTGGTGCCACCTGGCGGCGAGGATCGCGGCTTGAAGCCGGGTCGCGGCTGTTTTTCCTAGCTTCTATCTCTGCCGAGGTACTTGTGCCCGTTAGCATAGGGCGAGATGCTGTAGGTGTAAGTGTAGTGCGTGGCGCCGGCATGTGGGCTGGCGCCTTGCTTGGTGCAGGTTTGGTAGCCTGGGAGGCATGAGGTGTGGTGCGCGACGATGTTTGTGCGCGAGGCGAAATGTTACTAGTACGTGTCAGGGCGCGCACAGAGTATGCAGGTACATCGTCTGCGGCTGTTTGTCTCCGCTGTTGACTTGGTGGTTTAGTGGGTGGGCGAGTTGGGTGACCAACATTTCGATCCACCGATTTTTTTTCGATGGGGGTACTTGGAGGTACCATTGAAAAATTATTTTCTGGGGTTCTGGCGGTCGATTTACGTTCCGCGGGTATCGGTGTTTTTGCGAGGGGATGGCACGATTGGGAGGCACTGTACCTTGTTGGTGACTGTGTTGCTGGTAGGGCGCCAGTGGCGCTCTGACTGCCAGCATTCCTCGGTGCGCTCTCCCGTTGGCTGCGACTGGGGGGCTCCTCGGGCGGCGGTGCATCGGCCGCCGCGGTCCCTAGGTTAGGGAGCGAGGCGGTCCGGTCCATCGACGGGCGAGTACCTTGGTGGCTGGGCGCCAGGCGGTGACATCTGCTTCTTTTTCTCTGGTCTTCTTTTCTTCAAGCTGTGGGACTAGCAGTAGGGATGAAACTACTCATGTGACTAGTCTTCGCGACCACTATAACGGCTGGGCGCACGCTCCAACTGAATACTCCCGAAAGTGCAAGCTCGCGAGAACTTACACTATCGATAGTATGGAGGGTAGGTTGATGATGGTGGTCCTTGCGATTTGCGATACGTCTACGTGCGTGTAGCTCGGCTAACTAGTGGCAAATCCATGAGCAGTCAGATGGCGGCGCTTGTTTATATAGTTTTGCGCGTAAGCAGCCAAAAATGGCAATTTAGAATAGAGCTTTGAGGGCCCTTTAATAGCTTATAGTACGCAAAAAGCGATTATCTAGTAGTATTATAGTTAATATACTTTAGATATAATGTGTAAGTAGTGATTTAAGCAAATAAAAAATGTTTGTTTACTTATTTTGGACCCCCCTAAAATGGCTGGGTCGCAAGTATCTATAGGTGCGCTCTGCCTACCTACCAATTGTATTATTTTCCTTACACATTCGTTTTGTTAGGAAACACCATCTAGGTGTTATAGATAGTATACCTTGGTGCTATGACTGAAAAACTGTACATAACAACAGTACATAGCCAGGTTTAAAACAGTTTCACTCTGAGATGGTAAATACATGCATTTTTGCTCAAGTAAGTAAATAGAAAATTCGTTATAAGCGATCTAGCGCTTCTAGGTAACCTGGAATTATGTCCGGGCCCTATATATAGATTGCATCTATGTAATTCTAGTCCATAGACCTTACTTACTTGAAATAATGTGTCTGTATGTGCCAGCATGGACGTTTCTATGCGTCTGTCAGAGGGCCCACTACCTTCAGACATACTTGGTGCCTGAAGGACTATCGATATGCTATCTGAAGCATTACCTTCGGGGACCCTTAGGCAGGCGCCTGGACTCAGTCACAACACAAAGCTAATATATAGCTACACATACACACACAGAGGCGTTAAAGCCGTGGAACAACACGATATTTCCTATTTCGGCCGCTTCCCGGCAACTAAAGAACCAGAAGGGCTGGTGGTACACCCATCATGGTACCAGCATTCGATAGCCCAATTCTCCAGCTTCCCAACCACATTTTTGGTAGGAGCCTAGCTCTGGTGGTTAGGGAACTAACCGTCGTGACAAAGTACGAGGTTCCATGGTTTTCTCGCATCGTCGACCACCTCGGAGTGAATACTGAATCGAGGGTTGGAGCTGTATCCACCAGACTTCGACCATGGGATGGCCCATCGTAAGGGCTATCCGATGATGGCTGGTGGATGTGGATCCGCCCACCAGCTCGAGTACAAACTCGCTTTATATGCCGAAACCAGGCACAGAAGCTATGCTTTCGCACTTTCACATGGCTGTGCCCGTGAAAGTTACAGATGAAGCTGTGGAACTATCACAGTTCGATGGTCCAGGAGTAGGGCTACAAGTCCCTTGCTGGTAACCTGGCATTAAAGTGCACCAATGTTATAGAAAGTAGCGTGTAAAGCTATAAATTGACAGAATTTCCCCTTATTCAGCGTTCTTCACGCAAGTGCTCCCTGAAGGTAGCAGCTCTGGACCTGGACCAAGGTCCGGAGGGAAGGTCTTCTTGAGACCTATCCAAAAACATAAGTCTCATCAAAATCGGTTCAGTGGAAGGGGAGTTTCTGTCGGTTTCCAGCGAATAGTGTTAGTGATTATTTTACTAATTAATTGAGGTCCTCGTTACGGTCGAGTTCGGTAGGAGGATAGTGCACAGAGGCACCGTCCAATTCGTAGCCATTATTTCTCAACTAGTCAATCCACGTCACTTTGCGTAACGAAGACCATGAAGAAGCATCGCTTTTGGTCATGAAAATTGAAGTCTTTCATTAACCTGGACATCACGCTTTCCCCTCAACATACTTGGCAGCCTTCCAACCACTGCAGCGTCGGTATTTGCTCGAAGACAACGAACTATAGGTGCAAGGGGCGTCAACGCGTTCGAGCTGGAGCCTTACAACCTCCGGAGTGCCTGCGGCCTCGAGCGATCACGTCCGTCCCGTACATTTTTGTTCCTATCTGTACGGCGGGTCTGTATTCGTCCACGGAGCTCCCTAGGCACTCGAAACGGTTCTGGAGTTCGAGTTGAAAGATCTTGGGGTTTAGGACCTGGATTTGTGCTGGACGGAGCGTGGACTTCATCAGTCGAGACCTTTCAAGCTTGACATTAATGTTCAATGTGCCTCTTACCATGCGGTGATCGCTCTCGGTTTCCACCGAGTTGATCACAGAGACATCATTGAACATTTGCTTCTTGGTTGACATGATGAAGTCGATCTCGTTTTTAGTTGCACCTTCGGGGCTTTGCCAGGTCCACTACCCGTGCTCACGCTTTCTGAAGAAGGAGTTCATCATATAGAGGCCCTCCTTCTCCATAAAACTGGCCAGTAGGTAACCCCGGTGGTTCCGACGTCCAACTCCAAATTGCCCCACTTGCAGCTCATCCTCATCACGTTTACCCAGTTTCGCGTTGAAGTCCCCCATGACAACGGTGAAGTAAGTTTTAGAACCATGCATGGCTCTAGAGATATCCTCATACATGGTCTCTATCTCGTTGTCGGGGTGTGCCGAGGTCAGGGCGTAGACCTGTATAACCTTCAGCGAATATCTTGCGGATATTCTGAGTATAAGGTACGCCACCCTGGTCGACACACTCTCGATCTTCACCACGTTGTTCACAAGGGACCTGCGGACGATAAAGCCGACACCACCCTGGGACTGCCGGTCACCCTCTCGGAAATAGAGCAGGTTACCGGATTTGAGGATTATCGAGTCCTCCCCCTCTCTTCAGACTTCAGACAAATCTATAATGCTCCATCGTAACCTACTCATTTCTTCCTCGAATTCGGCTATCTTCTCGTCGGTCTGGAGTGTTCGCGTGTTACATGTTCCCAGGTCCAGTCGTCGGTGTTTATTGGGGCTCAAAGATAATATTCGCCAATAAGTTCTGGCAAGAGTGATAGAAAATGCTATAAATCGGGCCCGAATATTTATAAATTTTGGTGGCGGGCGGTAACTTAGCCGTATCATTTTATCGATAAAATAGAAAATTAAGATACTAAATGAACACTATCCAAAAGCAAGAACAAAAGCTGTTTGGATAATAATTTGCAATATTCTGCCAAAACTGGTAAAACGAAACAGCCAAAATAGTGTAGTTCATGCAGGCGTAGCTGCGGGCGGAAATCTAGTTGTAAGATAAAATAAACATAACCTAAAATAAATCACATTCTTGTAAAATTCATAATTCATTTGACTAATGAGCACTTAATCAATTTAAACATGAACTAAAGAAATTGAAACGATCCCTTTAGTGCCCTCTACCCATCACAGTCACACCGAGCAACGCATCAAAAGTAATAACTGTAATAACACTCAAGCTTATAATTTTCACAGCAAATAGTTGGCGACATTCCCTTTAATGGTCATAACGAAGAAGTTACGTTTTATCGTTATGATGATCGTAGTCGGGGGTTAAAGACATTATGAAGACATTCATGTTGTTGATATTAGCAGTAACTATTGTAGACTAATACTTGTAGTGATGTGTGCAATTGCGTCAAAAACGAACGTCAGTTTGCTCTATTTAGAAACAGCGAGTAAAAAAACCCAAGACCTAATTAAAATATCCGTCTAATTAGGCAAACACGAAGATAAAGTTGCCTAGAAGAGATATTTGACCGAATCATTTGCATATCTTTTGATAAAAAATAGGGCAAAGATAATGTCTTTACAGAAGGATTTTTTGTTTATCAGAGAGGGCTTTGTTCGAGGAAAGGCTTCATTTTCCTTGCCACAACAGAACTTTGAGAAACTTTTAGACAAAACATGACTCAATTTTCAGGGGATACTTTTTAGAGTAGCGGCGGTTCTGAACGACAGTGTTGTATAGACCCTAAAGCCATATTGGGAACAAACTTGCTTCTTACCCAGCTGGCAGTAAAGCGTTTTTATCCCTGGCTCATCATCATCATTTCAGCCGAAAGACGTCCACGGCTGGACATAGGCCTCCCCCAGGCGTCGCCATCTTGACCGATCTTAATATCTGAATAAAAACCATATATATGTATAACTTATTAAAATTTCTCAATATGGAAACCGTCGGGATGTGGTAAATCGGGCGACGTTACGTTGTGGATGACTTGTCGAATTAATGGGGCGACGTCCTCCGGGTCTCTAGTCAAGATGGGCGTGCCCCAAGTTTCAATTCTCGGCCCTTTCCTCTTTCTTGTTTACATTAATGATCTCCCCTTTATGATGGCCAAATTATCGGATAAAATTCTATTTGCTGATGATACTTCGCTATTTTTTAAAATAGATAGGAATAATACGGATTTCTTACATATCAACGAAAGTCTAATTATTCTCTCAAAATGGTTCGCAGCTAACAATCTCTTACTGAATGCGAAAAAAACAAAATGTTTTCAGTTATCTTTACCAAATCTACCACAATGTGACCTAAACTTAAATCTTGACGGCAAAAATCTTGAAGTTATAACGGAAACAGTATTCTTAGGGATTACTATCGATTCAAAATTGCAGTGGGGCGCGCACATTAGAACTCTTTCGGGAAGGTTAAGTTCAGCTGCATATGCAGTAAGGAAAATAAGGCAGTTAATCGATGTAGCCACAGCTAGTTTAGTATAATATGCTTATTTCCACAGTATTATGTCTTATGGCATTCTGCTGTGGGGATCAGCAGCAGATGTTGACTCAATTTTCATATTATAAAAGAGGTTTTTCTTCTTTTAATTGGACTTTTTACAATAGTTCGCAATCATCTTTATAGGCCTTTGCTAAGAATAGTTACAGCACTGATAACAACATTTGTGCCACATTTTATATTTAGTCTTGTTATATATATATATATTTAACTTGGTATAGATTCTTTTGCCGATTATTTTGTGAATGTGTGAACATTGTAGGCCTTCTAGATGTTAGTTAACATTTTTATATATTACTTCTTTTTTTAGTTTCTTACGACTTATTGTCGGGCCTACGTTGTCCCCCCATAGTACTAATGCTGTAACATGGAAATATTGTAAAACCAAACCATTTTTTAAAAGGGTAACCATGGAGTTTCTGGCCGGTTCTTCTCCATAGGAAACGACCAACTCGAACCGTGCACCTTAAATTGGTGAATAACGTATACTGTATACTTTTACAATATTGTTCGGGATTGTTTAGCAATTACCAACTGCATAATTACTAGTAGTAATGCTTGTCCTTCAAAGTGTAAAGATATCGTTAAAATTATATCTACGTGCAAAAATTTAACTCTTACAACTGAATCAGGTCGCATCGGTCTGGAAAGTTTTTAAATATCTGAAGTAAAGATGCCACCAATTAAACTCTTGCAAAATACAAAAGTGCCAAAAAACATAGACTATGAATATCATCAATTCTATTTGACTGTCACACTAAAACTGTGGCCCTATAATCGATATAATAAATTCATCGTATTTCACCTCTTCGCTTCAGTATTTAAGTTAACCTCAATTCAGATGCAAGAGCAGTTCCCACTGATTACTTAAGGTGTTCAGGGTTTATTAGTCCTGTTCAATTCGACTAAAGCAGTTCAGTTTGGTGCTTCTCGAGATAAGTTTAGCTCGCTCGCTTTGTACAGTTTATTAATAATTGCTTGTAATAAATTATTGTGATTATTTGTTTAAATTCAAAGTCAATATTTGGGCAAACTTTTGAGCTTTTTGATGCAGAAAATACCATAAATAATGTAAAGCATCAAATAACTGCATCGAAAACGAAGGCATTTGATTTCTAAAGAATCTAGTGCAGGTACTGATAGTTAGATCAATCAAGAAGATTAGGACCTGTAACTTGAATGTAGTAACTGGATTTGAGTGGCAAATCGAATCTCCTTCATTTCATTTGAGCCGACTAGGGAGTTAGAAGTAAGTTTCGTTTAAGCTAAGTAACGGAAAGTAAAGTTATGCAGGAGCTTGTAACGAGTATTAAAATAACTAAATGAATATAAACTGAATATGACTAACTGAATATAAATATACTAATTGAATATAAACTAAAACAAAATTTATATTTATTTCAACACGAACCAAAATGTATATAATCAAGACATCGCGCGATCGTAGAGATCGTAGAAATCCGAGGTATCCAATTTTCGTGAAATAAAATGAAGGCTGGAAAACTCCCGCCGTCATATGTCTGGTGAATCGTCTCTTTGTATCGTTCGCTGTAATGAATAAATGAAATTAACCTCGTAGTGTTGGTGTTTATTTAACGTGGCTTTTCTAATTATTAATGGAATTTAATGACGAATTGTTTGATAACTGCTTCGGTATTTTAGAGGTGCACAATTAATAATGTGGAGATTTCTGTTAAGCCTTGCGTCCTTTAATAATTCAATCCTATCTGTGGGTGCATTTATTTGTCTATTAAGTAATTTATTTAAGGCTAATTAGGAGACGATAAAAAGTCTATTGATTGTGAATAAATACTACTAAAAAGAAATTGAGTAGAATGAATTCAACGTACAATTACGTTCCTCGAATAAGACTATATTTCTCCCGAGGCAAAAGAACATTCAGTTCTCAGAGCGAAGTTTAATTTACTGCGTCCAGTTCATTAAAATTGCATACTTCTTTACTAAACTTGTTTAAAAATCTTTATTTTGGACAAGCAACATCATATTTAGCAATAATAATTAAATAAATGAACTTGCTAAACTCTGAGCTGATATACAACAAAAAAATGTTAAATAACTAATGTTTTTGAGTTCCTTTTCCATGAAAAATTAAAGCACAAAGGTATCTTTTTCTAAATCTTTTCTGGTTCATTATTATTTGATAGAACATTTGCGCGTTTCACAAGTTAAATTGTGGACAAAAAAATGGTTCCTGCAGAATATCGGATTAAATTGGTCCAAGTTTAACTTGAGTTTGTGATAAAATTTTACGTCGGTTTATCCCATGTTAAATGATCCTGCGTTGCAAGTTTTAAAACAGTTGGTAATTGTTGATAAATTAAAAAGTTATAGAATGATCAATCAAGAACAAATTACTTAAAAGCAATATTATTTGGTGGAATGTTATTAATAATTAATTGGCTCAATTTCCATATTGATTAAAACCAATCCAGCAGTTTATCGAAACAAGTATTTACATTCACACAAATGTGTTTGTGGTAACAACTCACTTAAATCCATTAATACCACAACTGAATATATATTTAATCATCAGGTGTAATACCACCGCAGAACGTTCTCATTAAGGACATAAATAGTTTTGTATTAAACTGGAACACCACGTGGGGTATATGAGGATTGACAGGATGTCACGTTTGACACAGTGTTATAAAACGTAACTAGTCCTGACGCATTTGTAAAGTTTTCCGAGCATAATGGATGCAAGGCCTGTCTAAATAAATACATAGTGCATACGCGTAAAAAACAAGAAGATTTTTTTTTTTAAATTATTAGCTACGGGGTGATATATATCTTTAGAATGCACCATCATAATGTTGAGAAATGATTTAGAATATGAACGCATCGAAGAGAGAACGATAAGGGCAGGTGAGTGAGCGAGAGGGAAGGAACGAGCTATACATAGAGCTATAATAAGACTCAACTCAATTTATTATAATTAATTTCGATCACAATTTTCGTATTATTTCATATTATATATACTTACAGCTATGAAATAATAAAAAAAAAATATAATTTTTCTACGTATTTTATATTTTAATAACATAAATGTATTAAATTTTCTATCCGAAACTGACGATTTTTTTTTAATTTATTATACTAAAAGACTTCGGACGCTCTACTTTCTCTTTAGAACCTATCAAATACCTCCAATTCTAAAACTTTATTGCTTGGCAATAATATTTCATGTACGATTTTTTGCAGGTAAGCCTATACTATTATTGGTTTTGTAATTAAAATATCTTACTTATGATATTAATTTCGACTGGATAATGGATCCGTGTAGTTACCTATATTGACTTACCTGTTCACCTGTTTTCTTGCCAGGTAGCCATGCACAGAAATAAGTAGGCAAGCCTACCTAGGCATATTCTGTGTGTTAAAAACTATCAAATTATATTGAGATGAAATTTATTCGGTTATGATAAGAGTGAAGGTCTTCTTCTTCTTCTTTTCGTGTGAGGTGTGGCCACCTCTGGTGTCAGAGTTAATTAAACCGCCTCTGGAAAACCCCACAGGCCTCTGACTTGGCTATTTCAGACTTACATTAACTATATGTGTCCAGGTTTCCTCACGATGTTTTCCAGACTTACATTAACTGTATAAGTCCAGGTTTCCTCACGATGTTTTCCTAAGAGTGAAGGTGATGAAATAAAATTGATTAAAATTAATTCAATTAAAAATAGCTTTGTCAACTTTTCGATAGGCAAGTTATCATAGGCATGTTTGTTAATAAGTAAATTATATTTGATAAAAAATATGTCTTGTCAAGTTATCTGATGGGTGAAGGTCGATCTCCCACGTCTTCTCTACTAAATTATTTGCTTTGACTTGACACAGGAAAAAATTAACAATCTAGACGTTTAAATCACGATACAATAATCAATATCAAACTGAATAATTCTTAAACATGTCAGTCACTGATCCTGTTACGTAACGTCGAAATGGCTTCGTTTATTCCTGAAAAGGATATCAAAGTCTTCGTCTGTCATACTAGTTTAAATTATTTTATATCTTCTAGCGCTGGAAGCCGACCCCAACATATTTGGGGAAAAGGCTAGGCAGATTTTTTTAGCGCTGGAATATATCACGGACGTGTTCACAGACTGCGCACTTTTATACCTCCTCCACACACACGAAATGAGTAAATGATATGTTTTGTTCAGAATTACAGTAATAGTAGTTACAAAAGAATTACTTAAACACCCTCATTTTTTAAGTTGGTTAAAAAAGACGAACCAAAATGAGCCTATTAAACTTAATACCAGAGCAATGACGAGGGTCAATGATTAGAATTAAAGGATTCTGAAAAGACAAATGAGGTGAACATAAATCACGAAAAGGAAGTTTAAAGTAACGCAAAAGACATCTAACAAATGACTTCATTTTACTCTCTGTCTCTTGCCATTACTTTTTTCACGAAATGAATGAAACATTTTTAGGAATCTTTCAGTAGCTTGAAAATTTGCTATTCCACATATAATAAGAAAGGGTGCAGAAGATTTTAGTAGATTATTAGTGAGGAATGATCTTCGGTCAAGAATACTCAGAGTTCAAAAATGTGTCGGTGCCTCCTGGGTTTTAGTAATCAGAATTATCCTCTGTGCACATATCACAAGAATTTTGCAACCGATATAATCCAATATAAAAAAAGAATGCACATGTTTATCCTCAAAAACGTTATGCGAAGAGGAAGTACAGGTACGTGAGACAAATAATAGCGATAGATTGTTATTATGGCGGAGAAAATAAAATTGTGCACGTTACTGCGTCGAGCGGCTCTCTGTGGGGTAAGGTAATAATATGCCATATTAATGTAATTATTGCGTATAATTACGCGTTGTGATCAGAAAATAATGTTGTTGACTTTTATACACTTGGAGCGAACATGATGCTTGAAGTCCAGTTTATTTTACAAGCTCTTATTTATTTTATTTTTAACTTGCAGTGTGTGTATGTACGTGTGTTCGGGTCAAATCTTGCCGCTGAATTTTAAAGCAAATATCTTCCACCGATTAAGATAAAATATTGCATACATTGGATGACAATACATGGTTAGCTAAGTGACGTCATTCTTAATCCAATATGGCAGACGGCTCAAGATGGCGGGCTAGTTATTTTTTGCGCACTGTCATGATATGGGTATCAAATGAAAGGGTATGCTAAGAAGAATACGAATAAAGCATATTTAAAAAAATATTTTTATATGAAAATTTTATTTTTCTTGTTTTGGTTAGAGATACCTACATATTTTATGTAAAATTTTCATTTAACGTTTTCATTTTGCTGGAATCACATGTCTCTCACTTGCGGACATCAAATAACCAAGGTGGTCGCCTTCAAGAAGCCGGAACAAATACGTCTTGCTTTTGCCTTCTGGTTATACTTTATACCACATTAAACCTTTACACACCGTATATTTATATTTATGCAATACTAAACAATAATATTCCAGAAATTACACATATATTATCTTTTACAACAACAAACTATTTTAGAAAAAAAAAAGATGAGATTTTCTAAAACAAAAAGTATACATGATTACTTTTTGTCGTATTAATTTCACTGGACTAAAAACCCGGTTTCAGATACTGTTGTGGACCTAATTAAAGGCTTATAAATGAAACTAAAGTGGACTGTAAATACTTATATTATGGTTTTAAAGGACAGTATACTGTTGGAAATTAACTCTGGACAAGAAGTATGCGCGCGCGTCGTCGACCGTGTTCGGTAGGCGGCCAGCCCACTGCCGCGGTGTCGTCCCGCGCCGCGCCGCGCCTTTTCTATTATTTTCAGATACAATACTAATATTATTATTTGTTTCTCACACATGAATAAGATATAAGTGATTCAAATTATTGTGCCGCATCACTCTGTTTTTTTATCAAATACATTCACGAAACCATAACCTATATTTTAAATAGTAGTGCCAAACTGAAATAATGTGTAAGCTAGAGTATTATTGCAATTAACCAATCATTGTGGTCCTACAAATAGTTGTGACTACTAATTAAATTGACGTTTATCATTTGAAATTTTCTGAGGCAGCTATTTAATAATTATTTTATACATGTAGTTTTGTAAGTGCACAACGGTCATGTGATAATTTAAGTTAATGTGTAAAATTTCTGTAAATATAAATAATTTGATTAACATTCCTTTTATTACACAACTTATTTGGAACCACGTTGCTGTAGTTTTTACAGAGCAATAGCAATTTCCTGTCTACCAAGAGTTAACTCAGGAAGAGGATGGAGGAAGAAATGTCGGATGTGAGCTCGCGGCGTACAGAACGATTTATGTAATTCCATTTTCCATACGCCTACGTACGTCCTGCTTTTGTCATACAAAGGAAAATATTGTATTGACTTGCTTAGTAGTCAACAATGTCACAGAGAAATGATTTTCGAAAATAACAAAAGTTCAGTTTAAAAGAAAACCAATAATAACTTATTTTAATTTCAACAAATTACAAACATTTCAGTTTTGATTGTGCATAATTGAATTAAAATATTTTATTAATTTGTTGGCTGTTTGAACTTTACAAACTAATTTAATGAACAAATAATGGCAACAATTAAATATTGTATATCGTAATAAAGTTTTGCAGCTACTAACATAAGTTTATTTCAATATACCGACAAAACATTTAACTAATTATGAGATCAACACTACAAATACTAAAAGCTTAACTTTACACAACAAATATTCATAAATTTTCTTTTCTACACACGACGGCGACGCAGAAATACGCTCACTACGCTCACCAACCCGGTACGTACTCGTAAAAACATCAACGCACAACGGGCACAGGTCAAAGCTAAAAAATCAAACATTAACCCTCGTAGGTGTGTCCAACCTAGTGTGACGTATACTCGTACATGTTGAACGGTAACGCGATATCGAATCTAAAACTTTTCAGTTTTAACAGTTCGAATTCGCACATCACTCACAAAACAACTTTAACAACACATTGTTACATAGATTGGATTTGTGGTGTCCTTATTAATCTATCCCTGTAAATTGATAAGATAGTACAGGTAATGCCAGACAAAATGTAGGTAGATTGATTGCCTAAGACGAGGTCCCAGAAAAAAAAAAATGTTCATCAAATATTAATTCAAAAGAAAAATGTAAGTGCGCCGTAACACTTGATTTCACCAAACGTTCTTGTTATAAATAAGTTCCTCAGTAATATTTATTGTAACAACGTGATACGAACAATGAGAGTGTTACATATCGTTTCCTTCTTATATAAGTCTGCTCAAGCCGAATTTTCTTTTGTGCGTAACATAAGCCGTTATATACTTACTTTTACATGATTTTCTTTCGGTTTACTGAGAAGTTTTCTACACTCGTTGAAGTTTTCTTCACTTGATACCTACTAATTTTTGATTATTGATACGGTTTTATCCCTTAGAATTTATCCGAATAAACATTAATATTTCTAACTTCTTGAGAAACAATATATTTGTTTAGGTAAAACCTTCGCTTGACTAATTGCCTCCGTAGGGAACTTTTCTGTTGTAACCTGTACGTTGCTTTGTTAGTAACAAGCGAGCCTGTGTAAGAACAACAATATGTGAGAGACATTACCAACTTCGTGGAATAGCCAGTCGCATGTCGTTATGGTTTGATGTTAGCCTGAGGAAATGAGTTTAAAAACTTACTCGGAACGTAACTGTTTGCAAACACATTTCTTCAAAGTAATGTGAAAAACTAAAGTTAAAACCACACAATCCTACCCTTACTAAACCAGATTAAGGGCATTGATAAAAAGGGTTATCGTAAGATCAAGACTTTCAGAATCAATTCTATAGAGTCTTTAACTTAACGGAACGTGCAAACGGGTCATTTTCTATTCTATCTAAGTACATGGGCGATTACTATGTGTGTTTAAAAAAATCTGTAAACAGTTATTTTGTGGTTGGAAATGTTATGGCTTTGTCATAAAATAAAGATAAAACGGATACCTTAATACAATACACGTTACCTTCGTTATTTTCTTTTAGAATATTAACGTAAGGTAATATTACTGTTTTCCTTGAAATAAAAAAATAAATGCAGTTGATCGATGAAGTTTCTTTGATAGATGCGGATATTGATGTTATAGTTAATTTCGGATCAATAAAGTGATTCGGGAATAAATGAGATATTGTATTGTATTATAGTATATATCTGTTTAACTTTGTCGAGTACATAAAACCGCTCTCTCCTATTACTTGCGTCGAGAAATGTAACAACATTAAATAATGTTGTTGTGTTACACATTGTGTGAGCCCTTTTAGATTGAAGTTTCTGTTAAAAAGATTGCCCGATTAATCCAAGAGCGACCTTTGATCGCTCACCCGTAACACTATGTTTGCTGAAATGAAACAGTTTCATATGATAAGATGGTAAGTATGTTTCTTAAGTATCTTTATCTCTGTGAGGGCTTTGTATGAAAGTATCATTTATTTTTGTTGAAAGATGTAACATAAAATTACAACGGTTTTTATCTTGTGTTTTTTCAACCATGAAGATCGTGATACAAAAGATTATAAAAATCTATATTTTTCTATTGTAGTCTGTCCATTATGTTACAAAACAAACTAATAAAAAGAAAACGGTTAAGTAAGCCGTAGTGTCGAGCGTCAGAGGGCGAAGTGGACAATTTCTGAAATAGCATTTCAATTTTTAAAATAGCTTTCTTGGAACAGAAAAAACAGTACGTACTATTTACGTAACTAAAACAATATTTTAAACCAAGACAGTATTATTATGTTTGTTTACCGATTAGAGCTGGATAAAATCATCTCAGTATGTTATACTGTCATGCTTTCCCCAATTATATCGATTAATGTACGTGTCCACTGGATTCCAGATTTCAGAGCGAAAACTGATTTGTACCCCGAAATTCGAAATTATATTACAGTACTAAAATCATATTATCCTATAGGTCTGTTTAGTTTAGGTTTAATTTAGTAAGGCAGGTGGGATAATATTCTCAGCCCGTTTGAGGTCACGGGACAAGGTGTTAGGCAAGTAAACATGGCTCTACAAAACCAACGTTTATTACCAAGGGCGCTTTATTATCATATTAAAACCATACAATTTAAAATATTGTTGCGATATTGAAAACCTTTTTACGAAATGGTAACTGTGATTTAAAGTCACCCCAAATAATTTAATTAATCAGAAGAAATTGTTATAGACACCGAGCGTTAAGCTAGCCGCACCCTCTCTTCCTACATAAGTCTAGCGAGTATGAAAAGATAATAGTGCTATAAAGAAGCCTCTCAGAAGCGAGCTAGGTAAAAGACAAAAGGCAAGCACTTTATCTTAAATTTACAAAATCATTTTGCTTCCAAATTCTAGTTCTAACACTGTACTGAATTACTCTGATTTCATTATAATGATCTTCTCTGATGAGCTTCCTCCTCGCGTCCTCATTACTGAGGATCGTGATTCCCGCGACAGGAGATCAACTTTTTTCTGGCGATGATTCGCCATCTGTTTCTGTCCTTAGCGACGTGGAGTGCATCGTGCAGCTTGGTGCTCAGCGTTGCACGTATTTGGTCAGACCGGTCTGATCGGGCTGCGGCCCAAAGGCCTCTTGCCTACGTTCTTGCCAGTGATCATCAGCTGTTCGAGGTTATGACCAGCCTTTCGGGCAATGTGACAAAAGAACAGGATTCTTCGCAGGCAGGAGGGAGAGCCTGGCCTTGACGTTAAGTTGTCAAAGGATAGACTCGTATGTGGGGATCGCAGTCCATGGAATTTGAAGCATCCTTCGCCAACACCACATCTCGAAAGCGTCAATGTGAGCTTTTGCCGGGCCTTACATGGGTCCGATGTAGATCAGTCAGCGTCCGTAGCATGGCTGCGTTTCGGTGACCTCTTAGGGGAAACCGAAGGTTTTTTCTGAGCATTTATGGACGAAGTTATCATGACGAATAACTACCGGAGATTTATTGTGAAGGATAGCCCGGTTTGGTTTTCCGAGACAGGAGCTTTACTTTGTGTAAAATATTTCATCACCACTGCTCTCTAAACGGTGAAGGAAAACATTGTGAGGCAACTGGCATGTCCTAGAACCAAAAATTCGAAGACATGCGACGTCCACCAACCCGCACTGGGCCCACGTGGTGGATTACCAGTCACTATAGCGAGCTGTACGATGCGGTTTAACAACAAAAACATTCACGCTATCCTGATCTCCGAAACTTGGCTCAAACCGCATCTTCTGTCCACCACTTACCCTCTCTCCGGTTTCGTTCTTATACGGAATGATCGGATTGGTAAAGGAGGGGGTGGTGTTGCAATATATCTTCGCAGTGACTTTCCTTATAAAATACTAGCTACTTCCTCATCAAACTACTCTGCCTCTGCGTCAAAGGAGCCAAAACCATTATCGGTGTAGTCTATTGTCCCCCCTCTGTCGATTATTTCACTGAATTCGAATCAGTTCCTGAATCTTTGGGTTCTGAGTATGCGCACCACATTATCATGGGTGATTTCAATACCAACCTTTTTTCCCAAAACTCCCCTCGATCCCGTAAGCTTCTCCATCTTATCGAGTCAGCTAGTCTGCATGTTTTGCCGCTCCAGGCTACCAATCATAATAAAAGTGGCGATGACACCTGGCTCGATCTTGTCCTTACCTCGAATCCATCCCTTGTCTCTCACCATGGTCAACATGACGCTCCTGGCTTCTCTCATCACGACATGATTTTCCTTTCCTATATCCTCAAACCTCCTAAACCTAAACCCAAGGTTCTGTACAGGCGTTGTTTTGCCAGGATGGACATTGAGAAACTTAAGGAGGATGCATCTGTGATCGATTGGGAAATCATGATGGAGGCCACTTCGGTAAACGAGAAGTTGGCGATCTTTAATGATGTTGTGGTCAAACTTTACGACATCCACGCTCCCGTCAAAAAAGTGAAACTGAAACGTCCTCCTGCTCCTTGGATGACCAGAGGAATACAGATGGCCATGCGACGCAGGGACCGCGCGTTACGAAAATATAAAAGGGATCGTATTGATGAGAACTGGGCACTATTTAAGACTTCAAGGAATAGATGTAACCAGATGATACGCAATGCTAAACGCCGCCACATTCTAGAAAATATTTCTTCTTGTTCTTCTGCTGATATTTGGAAGTTCCTTGGAACACTTGGTATCGGCAAACCGCGACATTTAGACCTTCCAAATTCTATTGACTTAGACGATCTCAACCGCCATTTCTCCACTGTACCTACCATGGATCGTCTAACCAAGCAACAAACTCTGTCTCTTATCTCTGGTCTAACGTGTCCTCTCATAAATCCTTTTCGTTTCGTTCCAGTTGAGCCAGGCGAGATCAGAAAAATCATACTCTCCATCAAATCTAAAGCGGTGGGCTGTGATAATATCACTCGTGATATGATCATAGCTATTCTAGATCACCTTCTACCTCCCATGTCCCATATCGTAAATGTTTCCTTGTTTTCCGGAATATTCCCCTCCGTGTGGCGTAAAGCCTATGTTCGCCCACTGCCTAAAGTTGCCAATCCCACTCTTCCAACCCACTTCCGCCCAATTTCCATCCTACCCTTCCTATCCAAAGTGCTTGAGGCTTGTGTCCACAAACAACTTTCAAACTTTGTGCAGTGTAATTCACTCATTAGCACTCTTCAATCTGGATTCAGGCCCGGGCACAGCACTGTGTCCGCCCTCTTTAAAGTGACTGGCGATGAGAGAGTAGGTTTAAAAGACACCAAAGTCACTGTCTCGAACGCCTTCAATACCGTTAGTCACGACATCCTATTAGCCATCCTATCCTATTTGATGGTATCTCCCGAAGCACTGGAATGGTTCACCTCTTACCTTCAGGAACGCCAGCAGTCGGTTCACGTTGGGAATTCCTCATCTCACTGGTGGAATTTGGAAACTGGCGTTCCTCAAGGCGGCATTCTTTCTCCTCTTCTTTTTTCTATTTTCATAAATCTCATTACTTTCGAACTTCAGTGTGCGTATCATCTGTATGCAGATGACCTTCAGTTGTACTGGCAGGGGAGTGTTGACGAAATATCTGACGTTATCAGTAAAATTAAACAGGGACTTATGTGCTATAAAAACTTGGTCCGATAGATTCGGTGTGGCAGTAAACCCCAATAAATGTCAGGCGATCATCATTGGGAGTCACCGAAGCCTCGCTAAAGTGGATGGTACAACTTTGCCACCTGTATTGTTTGATAATAAAATTGTTTCTTTCAGCACTGATGTAAAGAACTTGGGCTTGCACATCGATAATACCCTTAACTGGCGTACTCAAGTCGCTAGTGTGAGTCGGAAGGTCACTGGAACGCTGCGGGCTCTGTATCGTATGAAAAAATTATTACCATCGAAAACCAAGGCAATGCTTTTGCTTGTGTGTAATTTTTTCTATCATCGATTATGGTGACGTGTGCTACTATGACCTGAATGCAGATCTTCTCAACAAACTTGACCGTCTTCTAAATTACTGCATTCGATTCGTTTTCAATTTGCGTAAATATGATCATGTCTCTGCGCATCGATCGCTTCTAAAGTGGTTGCCTATACGCCAGCGCAGAGAGCAAAGGGCACTAACTATGTTGTTCTCATTTCTCGCCTCTTCTAATTCCCCTAGTTATCTGGCACCTCACTTTAACTACATTTGCGCCAACCACAATAAAAATCTACGGTCATCCCATAACCGCCTTCTTCAATGTCCCATTCACCGCACTGACTTCATTCACTGTTCTTTCTTCATTCAGTCTATTTCTCTGTGGAATGCGCTCCTCCAGGAAATCAGGATGGCAACCAACCAGTTAAAGTTCGTGAGCACATTCGCAAGAAGTTGGCAGTAGTATCGTTACAACTCTAATGTTTTTCAATTATTAATCTAATATTACTAATGTATAAGTATATCTACAAATTTAGTTTATTCTTTTGAGTATATATGGTATAATTTTCTTGATTATATTGTATTTATAATTTATATATATTTTTTGCATAAATCTGTTTCGTTTAATTGTCAACATTGAACCTACCACTAGTTGTCTCTGCA
Organism: Orthosia cruda; assembly: GCA_964057195.1. NCBI lineage: Eukaryota > Metazoa > Arthropoda > Insecta > Lepidoptera > Noctuidae > Orthosia > Orthosia cruda. The sequence continues at coordinate 4,551,217 of OZ059848.1, read as the reverse complement.
TCACCCAAAGGTCAACTGGTAGAAAATGCCTAAGGCATTAAGTCCGCCTATGTACGTTTATGTGCATGAAGTATTAAATAAATTAATTAATAAATTCCGGTAGTTTGGACCCTGTTCCCGATACCGGTGGGCCTCTATTTTTTATATTTTTAAATGATTTCTTTTTTGTATGTGTTTTATAAAAATATTTAAAAAATGTAACAATTAAGAAAAAATAATAATAAAAGACAATAATATTTGAACAACCTGCAATAGCCTGGTCAAGTACAACTGACGAAGTGTACAATACTCAAGGTTTAACTGCTGATTGCGCCGTTAGTTCAAGTTTTGAATATTAGCTTCTGTAGGTTTCCAGACTTGATCAAAAATTGCAATAAAATCAAAACTTTACGAGATTTAAGTAAAAAACTGATTTTAGGGGCCTTTGACAGCCCATATTTTTATGCTGTGAAGGGATTTTATGGACTTTTCAGGCAACGTTACTACTACCATAATGTACATAATCCCGGTGAAATTACTTAACTAGGCTTTTTTCGCAGATTGGCCTCTAATTAAAGTTATTTTCCTGGACTTATTTCATCCTTTTGTTTCAAACAAGATACCTTTAGAAATGACTGGCAAAATTTCTTACAAATTAAATTGCCTCTGAAATACAAGAACGATTTTCCTTCAGATTCTTGTTTCTAAACGAGATGTGTTCGAATTGGTTAGCTATCCATTTTAGTTTTTCAATTGTTGTGTGGGTGTGACAGGAGTCAAGAGGCCAACCAGCCAATACCTTCGTCAATTGACTGGTGAAGTACCACCTAAAGTAAAGGAAACGAAAAACTTAAACCAGTTTAAGTTCCGTTTGAGTTTGCGACCTTATTGTGGAGGGCCATATAGTTTTTGGTTACAAACCCGTCGAGTTCATCGTCAAAATGAAGGATTTATTGTCGTGATGACGAAAATATAATCACTTATGTTTCAAAGAAATTCGAATATAAAAAGATCATTAAAAAGTTGTAAATAACTTTAAAACATGTTGCTGTGTTATACTTCTGTGACCCTTTTTTTGAATTAAGTTTCTGTTAAGAAGATTTCCGCGATAAATCAAAAAGCGAACTTTGACCGCTCGTAACAAGTAAATTTGTTCTTCGCCAAAATGAGCACCTTGATCAAAAAAAATACTTGTTGCGTGTAATTTTTGCGACCAGGTCTATCGTAATTAAAATTACTAGTTTTGCACACTCACGGTCCATTCATTGTGAAGCTAACAGTAAAAATAATCGCTTTGCCGCTTTTTTATCGTCCATTTAGCTGTGCCGAGCATTAGAGAGCGAAATGGACAATTTGTGTCCGCATAACAGACAGTTTTACTGGAATATTCTATATATGATGAATGAGAAAGGAATTTTGATTTCCATTGAAAATGTGTATTTGGTTAAAATGCAATAAAAGGCTATTTTGGTGCAAAAAAAAAAATAGAATACTAAAAAAAAAATATCCAGTACAACATGGATTTTTGTATTAAAAGTATCGTAGGTTCTTTATTTTGGTTCCTGTTGTATACAATATTATCCCAACTAACATCACCAAGAGAAAATCTCATATTTACGTAACTAAAACCAGCTACTAGAAACAGCTGTCTTGCAAATCAATTTGACTGATAGTAGAATATTCATCATAACTCGTTACAAGGACACACATAAACGTGACGGTAATATGATTTTTCCAATAGCAAAAAAAAAGTATCATTTTATTTTCACATACATTTTAATCCTGCTATCACGTCGGTCGCTGGTACTGACAATTAAATACTCAATGATGGCGATGCGTGGGGCATGTTCACAGCTACGCTTCAGTTACGTTGTGCACTGCTTTGAAATAAATAACAGTTCAATTAATATATCGGCAAGTTTTTCTAATTCAAAAGCAATTCGGAATACTGCATTCGGACACATAATTAAGTACCTACTTCATTAAATAACGTTCATGCTTGTGGCATCACATAATAACCCTTCAACCGCATACATTATTAGCTCGGTACACAATAATACACGTTTGGTAGCATATAATTCATGGCATATTAGTAGTGAAATTACTCATTATTATGAACACTTAAAAGTAACTTACGTGAGAGATAATAAAAAAGACTTACCACCGATTTCTGAACTGAGAATATTACGTTGAGTATTTTTAAACTCTACTTTTGCTATTTCTATTCATGAACCCCTTGAGTGCCCGAATCGTGTATCCACGTGATACATGGCATTTCTATTGTTTCGGTAATTATGGGCATTTGACCGGTAATAATAATGTTTGTCTGACCAATTTTGTCTCTGACAATGTTTGTTTGACCTAACAAGTGATATTCAGAATATTCATGTTGTTGAATATACCAATAAATATCCAATGGCATAAATATTATTGAATTCAATATTATACTGCAATCGTGTAAGATTGAAAGATTTAATATCAAAGCTGTGCCATAAAACGTTATTCAGCGCATGTCCCGTTTTCATAATTATAAGGGATCAGTCACTTTTGCGTCACTGTTTATCATACAAACAACTTATTAAATACTGCGTTGCATAACGTATATCCATTACTGTAAGAAATACGAAAACCGAGGGTAGTGAAAGCAAGGCTCTGAATAGCTTGGGAGTTAGGCAGGACAATTTATACAATGTCTTAAACGCTTTAAAAAGGAAAATAAACAACCTTGATCCATAACAAATACCATAAAAATCTACTTAATGAAGAACCTAGGTCTTTTGCCATAGAAAATATCCAAGGTAGTCTGTATTAAACCTTAAGCCCACTTGATCATATACGGCGAATATGCTCGGAAGTTGCTGTTTATCTACTATTAACTAGTCTAGTTTGAGTTTGTGTATCGCGTTTGCGTATAGCTTCGGTATATTGATTGCGGAATAATGGAGCATATTAACCCTTCTTGATCATACTATAACACTTCATAAAAATGGAATCACGTTCCAGGTGGGTCTACCTTTGATCAACAAACCGGTATTATTGTGCTAAATTAGTGAGATAATGTGGCTTTAATAAGATATACAAAACATAACAATGGTTAGGTGAATTAATAAGTTAAACGTTGACATTTTCCCAATGTATATGCCTTATATTGCAACATTTATTGGATACCCACATATTAAACAACCTAGTGGGATAGATATTTTACTCATTAATTATACCTATTTAAACACTACTAAGACAGAAAAAAAGATTTATGATCACGCTCCACTCCGCATCAAAATCAGTCAACTTCAAAGTAAGTATTCATAAGCTCACAAATTAAATAGTTGTTGTCTTAAGTGTTGCGACGACAGACAAACAGATTGCGGCTCGCGATCTTGTATTTGAATGTCAGAACAGCAATATCAGGTACACTAATACTAGTTGAAAACAGGAATCGATTCACTCAAGATTATCTACTGAATACGAGAGTGGACTGTTTAAATCGAGAGCAAAAGAAAAAGGCCAGTAATTGAGCTAAACACATCAACACGGTCTAGGGATATTTTTAAAAAAGCGAATTACTATCAATGTGTTAATTATTTATATGACATGTATATTTAAAAGATACGTTATTTAATATTCTACCATTTTTTAATAATGGTTAAGGTACTTCGATTAAAATTTCAGGATTTTATGGAAAAAAATGAAGCATAGACGGAAACTGTATATGAATTAACTTTTAATTTATGAGTAAAAAATGAAAAAAATATAAAAATCATTTAATTTTTGTTTATAAACTTGAAGTTAGTAGTCTGAGAAAGCGCCCATGATGTTCATAACACATCGGCAACGATTCGGCATGCTCAGTACAAGGTTGTCAATGTCTTGCTGCGGAATATTGTCCCATGTCCTTCTGAGGTGCGCAAAAAGTTGATCTTCTGTAGCCAGATTTTCAGGAACTTCCTTCAGAGCTCTTCTTTGCAGCATATCCCATGCATGCTCAATGGGATTTAGATCTGGCGATTGAGCAGGCCAGTCTAAGGCCCTAACATTGTGTGTATGTAACCAAGCTGCTACCGTTCTCGCCGTGTGTGCCCGGGCATTGTCGTGCATGAGCAGGAATTCTTGCCCCATTTGTGTTCTGTGGGCCAAGATTACGGGCCCCAGCACCTGTTGGACGTATCGTTCTGCCATTATATTGCCCCGCACCCAAACGAGATCCGTCCGTCCTCCAAGACGAATTCCTGCCCAAACCATAATTGTTCCTCCTTGGTATGGGTGAACTTCCTGATGGTTCTGAAGACGGCTCCATCGTCCAGGAACTCGCCAAACACACGTCCTTCGTGAATCTGGATGGAAGCCGAACCTGGATTCATCCGTGAACCATTGCTCACGGCCCCAGTCCACGTGGTTCCGAACCCATTCTAATCGTCGTCCACGATTGCCTCTCCGTAAAGGTGGGACCCGGAGTGGTCTACGAGAGCGTAGATTGCTTTCATGCAGTCGCCTTCTTACAGTTTGGTCACTCACAAGCACCTGGTGTTCCACTCGCAGCCTTTGGACCAATTGAGTCGCCGTTGCATTTGGTTGAGCTCGCGCAGTAATTTGCAAAAATCGGTCTTGTCTGGTGGTAGTGATGCGACTTGGCCCCCGGTACCTCTCCGCTACTTCACCTGTGGCACGATAGCGTTTCCACAATCTTGAAATTACATTTTGGTGGGTCCCTATGGCCTCAGCAACATTACGCTGAACAGAGCCAGCTTCCAGCGTTCCCACAGCTCGTAACATCTCCGCCCTCGTCAAATGTTGGCGTTGCATGGCTACAATACCTCAATTTTAACTTTATCTTTCGTTTAAAAATGAAAAAAAACTGTAACTAAACGTAATTCGTATTGTTTTCTAAATTTCGCACAAATGAAAATTCCCTCTCCTACACATCAAGACATTTTTATGCCACCAAAACAAAAGAATTTTCAAAAATTTTATTTTGGAATTAGTCTGAGATAAATTACAAACAAATCGGTGTATAAAAGATTCCATTGCGGCCAGTACTTTTCGAGTTATTTAATTGAGTATGAAATATCCCTAGACCGTGTTGATGTGTGTATTAAAACAGTGAGGGACGTTATTATGCGGTAGTGTTGTATGGCGCGGTAGCGGATATAAAAATCTATGGGGAGGTTTTAATGTGCGTGAGAGGCTTTCGATTAACACTCGCTATAGCTATTACGGCGTGAAAGTCATTTTCTTACATTGTTCCAGCCACAGCCAAGATTTATTTTTCTGTTGGGTTTCACATTTAATATACATGAGGATGATGTGGCATCTTGGCTTACATTTTGTAAAAGTAAAAGGTTCAAGGGTGTTTTTGGTCATTTTTTTCGAGAACTAATTAATGCAGAGCGATTAATTGCGAGCAGCAAAACCATATTCTGCTAAAATAAGGTTTTCGCTGCTCGCAACAAATGAAAATTTAACTTCAATGAATTATATAGTAGACCCAAAACATTTGTTATTTAACCAGCTTATCACTTCAAAAGTTCTCTATCAAAATACGTACTTTAAAGGTTAGGAAAATATTCCTAAGAAGACCACAGAATGTTTCCAGACCAGTGAAGACCGTGTGGATGGATCAAAGACCGAGTAAACACAAAATAGTTGTCGGGCTAGTCAAACAAAAACTGTTTAAGTAATACTTGAAAAGTTTTTGTTTGAGTATCAACGTCGTCCGTAGATTGCCAGGAAATTGACATCCTTTGTTTGATGCTAGAATTACAATTTTACAATGTACACTAATTACTTCTAATACTATTATAATAATACTAAAAAAAATAACAGCTACATCAGCATCCCGCAGATCGAAAAGTCACTGAGTCGATAATCCCTGTTTTGAGATAATGGGGTTATATTATTCCGGTCCGTTCTCTGCTCTTTACACATTATGAACGGCTAATCACCGACGGATATGCCAGTTCACCTTTGCTCCACCGGCACCGGCTGCTATCAGGTATAACGTTAACAGGGCAGTAGCCGAAATGTATTATAATTTAGTTGGAATTATTATTTCACAGAATTCCTGCCTTTTTGGTTACCTTCTTAGTTAACATAATTATGTTAAAATATAACTCCAAATAACAATTAACTTGAATTATTTATTAGTTACTCTATACTTAATTACGATAGATAATGGGATGCTTCCATTTTTTTATTTTACGGTCGTTGAGGCGACGCCTGCGGAAGGCCTATGTCCAGTAGTGGACGTCTTTCGGCTGAAATGATGATGATGGGATGCTTCCAGTGCCTGGTAAAAAACTACATTAAATACCTATTCGTTATCAAAGAACACCTATTAAAATAACTCTTTACTATGTATACCAATTAAATGACATAGAAACAACTAGGTATACAATATTACTTCGTAAATTGGTGATATAGAAATATCACTACGACTTTAACACTCTCACTAAGAGCGAATTTAATATCTCATCACATCATGAGCATAAACAAGACGTGCAAAATGATAGCTCCTTACAGTCGTATTACAAAAAGCAGTTTTACTAAAAAACCAGGTTCAAGCCTCTATAATGTACGATGTATACGAGGTTTAAACCTGGATTTTAGTTAAACTGCTTTTTTAAATAAGGCACTTATAGTGTATCTTTATCTTCTTTTAGGTAAATATAGCGGACCTGTCACATGGGTCTTAAAGGAAAATTTTCACGTCTGAGACAATAGAAATTTAACGTGCTACTGTCAGAACAAATAGAAAGAAAAAGTAATAGTAATGAACGTAGAAACGTAGCAATATGTGGCAATAAATAAATGACTAATTGGAGCGTTTCACTGTTCGTTACAGGCGTGGCGTCACATGCTATCACACGTCATAAAGATGTCAGCACCACGCGGCGCATAACGAACGTTTGACTTCAAGATTTTTTGCGATAAAAGGTTGGAAAGTCCAGTTTGAGTGAAAAGTTCTTAAACTATTGTAAACTGCAGACACATCAAAATGCTGGCAATCTCATTTATTAGCGTGAACATTAGAATAATTACGTTTGTACCGATACAATTAATTTGAATTGCTGTTTTTTTTGCACTTTTGAATAAACAGGCTAACCAAGTGGATCGTCAGAACGTTTCTGACACATAAAAATAATATAAAACAAACGCACTTGTTACTTTTTGACTGACTGAAGGTCGTCACCGTCTTTATTCAAGCGAATAAAAATGTGTATAACGCACCACATTAATCATTCATATCAACCGCAATCATGGAATACCGGATTCATTTCCTACTTTCCATATCAGTAGTCCATTTTCACTTGTATTCCTTCAGTCCACTCCATTGAACTTTGATTCACATAATGATTGAATGTTTCTCAACTTTTGCAATAATGTGCTGTCACCTAATTAAAATAATGCTGGAACATGCAACAAACCTACTGTTCAAGATGTGCGTCAACTATCAAAGCGAAAATGTTTATCGATTCTTATTTCTCAAACGAGCACAAATTAAATGCCTACAACATACGAATGAATTGAATTAATTAAGTAAAATTTACATCGTGAATGATGTATGAAAATGGATGCAACCAGTAAGGGATATAATAATTTATTAAGACGGACGTTGAAATTGAGAAAATGGAAAACGTTTTCCTTTTAACAATCGTGGATTCAAGGAAATACGAGTTTTAAAACAACTTTTAAAGGAAACAATGTTTCACGACGTCGCGTCCTCCAGCAAAGTATTGCGTACTTACATCAGATGCATCATCATAAGACTTAGACATTGTGGTGGCATTTTTATTTAAAAGCGGTATGATCGAGATTTTGACGCATCAAGGCAGTGATCTGTCGCGCATCCAAGTTGTCGATTTCTAGTAAATAACCAAGCACATACATTTGAACATAACAATTATAAATATTGTTAATTTATTATGGATTCTACACATAAAGTATCGACTTAATCATAGAAAGTGGAAAGTAAAACAAAACAATGTGTTTTACGACAGTTTCCTGTTTTTCCTTTCATGCCGTGGCAATCGTGTTTTATGATGGGAATAAATATTTTATCGGCGGCAAGATATCACCTCCGTCGATTTGGATGAGTTCGTCGAGTAAAACATTAATTTATACTAACTTCAACCACAAAATCATCAATATCAATCAAGTTAAATCATTAATTAGCTAAACAGTCAATCATATAAGTTAACATTACCACAGCAGCAGCTGGCTTAGTACATAACAGCAGACGAAGACTCATCCATGAAAGCACTTTATTGATATATGTGGCGCAAGGCATACTTATACTTATGTTAATATTGAGGACTTAATGCTTTAAATGTCTGGACACTAGACTTTAAGAGCTCAATGATCTACCTTTTGTTTTTTTTCTGTAGGTATATGATCACGTAATAGTAATATGCTTATCTGCTTTATCTCATATTGCATTTCTTTAAAAAATCTATCAGAGTATTTATACATTAAGTCAAGCTAGCAAAGTCGGTGCGTTTAGCCAAGCTTAAACTTCCTAAGTCAACAAACTGTGTATGTGAAACTAATAAACAGTGGCTTCCTAGCAAACATTTAATTAAAGTCAACATTTGTAGTATAGATAGTTTATCATAGGTGCGCATCATAGCACTAACTTGCAAGTATAAGTTCTAACACTATTGTGGCCAGGGGAGCTCACTTAGTGGAAAGTCATTTATAGGAAACTAATTTACGGTGAGAGAAGTTTAGTCTAGTTCGGAGCTATTTGAGCGAGCTGAAGCCACTTGATTGTAGTAGCCATCACATCTCATTTGTATGTACTTAAGTATTTTTTTATTGTGGGATATCTTCATGTATCCCTTCTACCTGGAAAAAGGAGGATTATGTCGGATTCACACTGAAAATATCCCTACATTTTCTACCACTATCATGAGTCCGGGGCATGTCCATGACTTAGGGTACAATTAAATAAATGCGCGCCCTCGTGCACTTAAGTATGCTTGCTTTTCCACTTTGCAGCTACCTAACGTAGCGTTATAATAATAACTTGTTTGCACCCTAATTTAAATTTTCTTTGTCAAGTTGCTACAGCTTAAGAATAACTATGTACAAATTAACATTAGAATCGGGATATTTACCATGTTTACTGTTTGTAGCGAGTTTCCGATATTTCGGCGCTGTTGGAAGCACCATGATCACGGATCCGTGTTTTATCCGTTTTACCTATACCCGGAGAGGGTAGTACGCTGTAGGTTTTATTTCCCTTGCGAGTGTAAAATTTGCCTGTGTCTCTTGATTGTGTTGATCTAGAAGTTTGTTTTTTATACAGCTGCATGGGGTTGCAAATTTGAATATATGATATCAATTTCACCTCTATACCCATAACAGGTACCCACATCTGCGAATCACGACTGAGTGGTTTGCAAGTGCTGTTGCGCGTGCTGTATTACGCTTCTGATTGAAAAATGGATGAACGGACTTGTGTGTGACAGTTTCAGCTTCAGTGTAGGAACAGCACTGAGAAAATTATAAAAAAAATTACCTGCCCATCTCATGATTAATTTCTAAGATTTTGGGTAGAAAAAAACCATTCTTAATAGATTTGCCCCAATTTCCTTCAAAGCAATTCCTTGACTCGAAGTTCTCTTGAACGATGAGCTATTATCGATGTCGTTGCATACAAAAAACTATATTCTATTGTATTCCAGTTGAACTGGTTCGTTGTTCAATCTTTGATAATTATGGTAATATGTTTGGCAGGCGTCCAACTGGTGACACTCAATTATATAACTTTGTATACCACCTCTGACTATTTTCACCCTCTAATAAATAAAGAAAGCGGAAAAGTAATATTCATAAAATACAGCCCGCAGTAATTGTTTTGTTGTGTTTAAATTATAAAGCGTATTTACACTGAAATGATCAGAAAGAAACATTGAGAATGGCTACGTTAATACGTAATGTTTTATGGTTAGAAAGAATCAGGGAAGACCTACAATGATTTACTACTTAGAAGCGTAAGTAGACCGGACCAAATGCCCATACGCTTGCACTTTGGAGGAGCAAATGAATGCCTCTGATTGGTTATTGGTGTGGCCGCCTTCTGTTCCCAAAATATCTTAAGAGTTTGCCATCGATTTTAAAGAAGGGAGACCGGAAACAATTCGTTCGTGCGATTTTATTAATGCCGAACAAACATCAAAGAAGGTGTGCACAATCAAATGCAGGTCGTTGAGTTCTCAAGAAGTTCCAGACAGAAACAGTAAATTAAAAGGTTTGTAATTTTTGCGAGACTTTACGCTGACGTCACCGTCACTCAATTTTTAACATAATTCAATACAGATTACTAATCTGTAATTGATCTTCTAATCTTATAATAGAATACCCATCTTATCATTAACCGACACGAGTTGGTACTTGTACATTAATACCCTTTGATCGTCGTCGTTACCGAACCGAGCCGTAGTATAAACTACGGCTCGGTTCGGTAATCAACAGATGGCGAGTAACTGGAATTCCTGCAAGAGTAACTTCTGAATTAATTCAATAAGATTTGGGTCACCTAACACTTCCGTGTAAATTATCTTTCTGTAATATGATTTTAAAAGGAAATGACAGAGTCTTGTGTTTGTTACTTATTACGGTAATATAATAAAGTTTTCAGCTTAGGAAATAATTAATGGAAAGTTTGACTTTGAAGGTCAAAAGCTCAGCAAAGTTTAAAATGGAATTAACTAGTTCTGATACTGACTGTTACTACATCCACCATAGATTACGATGTATCACTTAAGATCATAGATTAAAATTATTTAAGGTCATGTTCATGCTTTAAAACAATCCAAGTAATAAGCTTATCTGTAATTACTACTGAGAGGTCTCTGTTGCTAGGTAATCTTATGTCCCATCTCAGGCCATTAGCACTTCGTTGTTCGAGGACATTATAGATCCGACGTTTCACATTGTTGTCCATCCTACCTGCGATAAACATCTCACCTCGTTAACAGGTACTATGTTTTAGAAATATCCTGTACCTAGGCAAAGTGAAAAAAAAAACTGCACAATCATGAACAAAACTTTCTCACTACAAAATGATGTTGGTTCAGTAAAATCTAATCAGTGTTTATATCGCTTTTTCTTAAAACAAGAAAAAAAAATATTTCATAAATACATAAACTCACGCCTTTTTCCCATGGGGGTAGACAGAAACTACAGAAAGCCACCTGCTACGATCCTTACATACTTCTTTTGCTTCACTCACATTCATACATCTAGTCATACACACACGCCGGTTATGAGTACTGCGCACCGGGCCTTTTTGAAGAACATCACCTATGAGGTGAAAAAATTTATTCTCGTTCAAAAATAGGATGAAAACTGTGATACTTAAAGCCTTTTGAGTTTTAAGTTTTGTTCTCTTAAATACTAATTCTAGGAACGTACAAGGTAGGTAAAAGCAGTCTTTTGCCACAGTTGGGATTCACATTATTTCATAGTTGATATAAAATGCTTACGCTGTTGAAGACCAGTAGTAGCTATACAAATTTATTTACGCAAGTTTTTAATATATCTACTGGCAACATATAGAAAAGTAAAATTTACTATTTTTATTCGCGTTTAGCATAATATTTTGGCGTTCTTCCGTAAAAAGTAAACTGGTTTGCGGTAATGTGGCTCATCTTAAAGTGAGCTGTTCATTATACTTGAACCCCGAATGAAAATAAATTACTATTAATATATAATAATATATTAATTATTACAATCAATATTTATAAATAAATATTGATTGTAACAAAATAGAATTGTAGCCTATACCCAACAGAGTTATGCTTCCAAATGGGAGCAAAGTCAATCACAACAAAATATTTTAGCAGCTTCTGAGAAATAAATATAATAAACTTGTTAGTTTTATTGGAACCTTTCTCGTGAACTCCTTGTAGCGACTACTTACTTACAAAAATGTATTTGAATAAATAAGCTCATACTCAAAAGCGCTGAACAGCACAGTTCCCCAGAAACAGACATTCTCAAAGTAATATTCTGAAAATACACACGAGAAGTTGTTTAAAACCGTGTGAAATAAGCAATTTTAGGTAGCACTGCATCGTGCAACTTTGTAGTTTGGCTACAAACTTTTACCTAAATCTTACTATTTATGTACCCGTCGGTCATAAACTTCACACACATCTATTTTCTATACATTGAGAGTGAACGTTCGATAGAAAATTTAGCTGCACACTCACAGATGTCCACTAACTGTCTGTAAATGACAATTATTTAAAATTGAAACAGTGTTTACTAACTGGGTGGCTTAACCAGGAATGCAGTTTAATGGGTCAATATCGTGTGTTTTGTAAAATTGATCCGTAGAAGACTCTGGGTAAAACGTTGTTTTATTATGAGATCTTTAATATTTACTATGTAAATATTAAAGAGGCGATCTTTAATATTTACATAGTAAATCACTTCAAATACATTCCCTTTTATAACATACACTGCCTCATATTATGTTCTTATAATAATTTAAACGGGTTCACCTCCGCGTAATTGTTCCGGCTGTACGTCTATACATTTAAAGACCCATAATTAAGAACAATTTTCACACACAACTCTACTGAATATTGTATACGCTGAGAGCTCAGAAAATTATCCTCATTTACTAAACTTAGGGGAAGGTCAGTCTGTACGAAGTTAACAACTTACGTGCCCAAACAAGTCTACATTAATATTAACATTATAAGCGGGATATTTACCATGTTTACTGTTTGTAGCGAGTTTCCGATATTTCGGTGCTGTTACAAGCACCATGATCACGGATAAACTGAAGTCATTGCGGGTGGGTGTTTATGAGGAGACAAAACGGTCTACCCTCTTTCTTGTTCGTTTTTTGCACTCGGTACCGCTACCATTGTCACTCACAACTCGATTCTGTTCTCGACAAACGAAACTCACTGTGTCCGCTCGCGAACTTTTTACGGCACTTTTTCGGGGTTTACACAGCTGGACCACTGGATTCCAAGCTCTCGACAGTTGAAACCCATCCTCCCGGTTGAAATTTTTATATTTGGTAATTTCGATAGCTTCCCTCACCAGTCTAGGGATATAGTGGCGTTCTGTCGAAATGACCTGAGGGTTATGTAACTCAATCCAGTGGTTTAATCCTGATTCCAAGAGATGTTGAGCTATGGCTGATTTTTGGGTGTTAGTGACCATGACAGTTTAAAAACTTAAGTCTACATTATAAAGAGACAGTTTAACGTCCAGTTAATTTCCACAAACAGGGTTATATAGTTAACATTAAATATTGACAAACCAACCTGAGTTCTTAACGTTCCTCCGTAATAAGAATCCAATCTAAATGTAGAACCGGTACCTACTTACAAAAATGAAATATTCTTTATACTAAAGAGCAAGTTTTATTGAAAGCTTGATAAACTTGGCGGACGAGGATAGTCCGGTGTAAAACATATTAGACGAATTAATTGTTTTTATTGAATCTATTTACTGTTCGGTCGCGGTTCGCAATTATGCTAGTAATTGATGAATGAATTCAACTCTAGATACCTATGCCAAACTTTATTGAAAGTATTGCCAAGATAGTTTGTATTTTTAAAAGTGTATACCGGGCATTACACCACCGAGGAATGTCTACTCATCACACATATGAATTTTTAACAATTTCCCTCCCTATCCGTAGCAAATGTAGCGGGCACCGAAAATCGCAATATGATGGCCGGCTGCCACATGCGGGTGACAAACTATGGGAGTCTAGCCAACCTTCGATTCTGACTCGGTTAGGCGGCACTCGGGATGTTGCACGGTATCTTCTCGTCCAATTTAACGCATTGTCTCAAGACAAAAGTCTGTGACCAGTGTGTATTGCCAGTAATTAAATAAATAAAATATATATATACATATTTAATTCGGATTTGCTCAAGTCCAGAATACGGTTCTGGTGATGGAGCTCACCCTGGACAGATCAGTGGTCGGTCACACAACTCAGGGCGCTGGGGCTGCTGGGACAAAACCTCACTCATATAATATAAAACCATGGCGGACACGTCGTTATTTATTGACGCATTTAATAATAATATTGCCCTCAACGCAGGTAGTTCTACTGTTCCCGGGTTACTCTGGAGTGGACTGCGGATAGGGTCCGCTGTGCCCGAGGCCTTCCAACAAAGAATAGAATAGAATACTTTAAAAAAGTGTAAGAACTCAGTTTGCCATCTAGTAGTAGTCTGGTAGGTAAATTGTTTCTCAAAAACGAATACCGATGTAACCAGCATTATTTTATGTAGTACTTTTATTATTCGTAACCAGCATTCTTTTAGTATTAGAATGCTTTTAGTTTATTGGCAGTTAAATGTGTAGAAAATTTTCAAATTTTCTTTAAATTTACAGAGACCGAGCCACATCCGTATGTTATTTATTTATTGCGTCATGTATCCTTAATTTCGACAGTATTTTATACGGAGTAGCATAAATTTAATCTATGTTGTTTTGTAGGACTTCGGGTAGGTTTTTACAGTTAACAGATGTGTTTCAAAGGAATATTTCCTTATGAATGTCAATCATAGAATCCTATTTTTTTTTTTATAAAAATCAACCTTTGGGTGTTTTTTATTCACTTGTATGTTCAAACAGACAGATAGGTCCGGCCGCCGTCTGCAGTATCTGCGACGAGGGATCTGTGCGAGGCGCAGCTAGCACCGCCCGGTGAGGTATTACCCCTTATATGCGCAATTTTTAATTATTTTTAAAGATTTTTTTTTTGACCTTTTTTGGGTCCACAGATCACTCTAAAAATATTTAGAAAATATAAGATACTAAAAAATAACGAAACATTTAATAACATTATGTTGCACTCCTGCAACATTTTGCGCTTAGTAGACAATAAAAAGTATGGAATCTCGAGTGGCTTTGAAAATTAAATAAAATAATAATAATCATTGTAATATTGTTTTATTCATTGAGGATTCGTTAAGTTTTCAGTCCTTTGGGCACTGGTAGACTTAGGTCTGGATAAATTTATTTACGTATGTGTCTACCATTCGCACAGCGAAGATCAGAAGACAACCAGGCTCACAGAGTACCTCAGTGAAGCGGCTGATGCGGCACATTAGCAATTTCCTTCCGCCAAATTAGTGCTACTCCCCAGTAACCCTAATTGGGCGGAAGGGACTTTAATGCGCATGCATTACAGAACAAACTTGCAGAGAATTAAGCATAAAACTGATTTTTGGGTCCTTTGACCGTGAATAAAAAAAAATGCACAAATGGGATCGATACGGACTTTTCACAATTTAATTATACTGGTATCTCTAACGTTCATGTAAATTTTCAGCTTCTTTGAAATTGATTCAAGTTTGAATGACTATTTTGACTGTACTAATTATTTATTGTTCTTTTGCAATGTGCTGTCATTCAGTTTACTTCCATATAAGCGCAGCACCTATGGTCATGTAGTTAAACATAATTAACGATTAACCTGAATAAGTGTCACTAAAGTGTCAACACAGCGTCATTTATTTATTTATTTAATACTTTAAGGACATTAACGTACAGAGGCGGACTTAATGCCTTAGGCGTTTTCTACCAGTCAACCTTTGGGTGGTGTCTTTGTCTCATTAGTTTGTGTTTTTTTTTTTTTTAACTATTATAGGCTCGCGTTTGACCACTATCTCACCTGATAGTAAGCGACGATGTGGTCGATGGTGGAGCACGCTTGCCTAGAAGTAACCTATTCACTCTTGTCTTAAAGACCCCTAGATTGTAGCTATCGGGAAACACAGACTCCGGCAGGGAATTCCACTCCTTAGCTGTACGCATAATAAAAGTATTCCCAAAACGTTTAGTGCGTATTGGTGGGATGTCCACCATATATCGATGACGCATCGCCGTACGTCTGGTAGTCCGATGATGGAACGGGCTGGGTGGAATTAAATCATGCAATTCCATCGCACACTCCCCGAAATGTAACCGATAAAAAACCGACAAGCTGGCAACTCGGCGACGATGTTCAAGGCTCTGGAGCTTTGACTTAACCAGTGCCTCATCGCTGATGAGTCTCTTGGCCCGCTTTTCAATCGACTCCAGTGCATCAAGCTGGTATTTGGCAGATCCGTCCCAGAGATGAGAACAGTACTCCATGCATGATCGAACTTGCGCTTGATACAAGCTGAGCAGCTGTTCTGGCGTGAAATACCTTCTCACCTTTGCAAGGATCCCCAGCTTTTTGGCGGCCAGCTGAGCCTTTGCCTCAATGTATGGCCCAAAATTGAGAGTCGATGTCAACGTAACGCCAAGAAGCTCAAGATGGTCAGCTATTGGCACGGTCACATCTCGGAAAGTTGGAGCCGGGTGAAATTGACTCTTTTTTGCGGAAAAAAGACACGCCTGGGTTTTAGCAGCATTAAACCTGACCAGATTGGCATCGCCCCATTCGGAGACTGCCTGCAAGGACAGGTTTAAGCGCTCCACCATGGCCTCCCGGAGAGACTGGATCTGAGGCCCGGTAGCACGAGCGTTGGACAAGTATCTCTCAGTAACGGTGCTGTCGTCTGCATACCCAAAGGTGCCGGGTTTTAGCAGATCGTTAATATGCAGCAAGAATAAAGTTGCCGAGAGTACCGACCCCTGAGGGACCCCGGCATTAATATCCAAGTAGTCCGACGAGCAGCCATCGATAACCACTCGAATGGACCGATCTCTCAGGAAGTCTGCAATCCATTCACACAGACCACCGGGCAAACCGAATGAAGGAAGCTTAGCAATAAGGCTTTCGTGCCAGACCCTATCAAAAGCCTTCGAGATGTCTAGGGAGACGGCAAGCGCTTCCCCGTGCCTCTCGATAGCGTCACTCCAGATGTGAGTGGCATACGCTAGAAGATCCCCAGTAGACCGATTTCGGCGGAAGCCGTATTGGCGATCACTAAGGATATCGTTTGCTTCTAGGTATGCCAGGAGCTTAGTATTGAGTACACGTTCCATACTCTTACAGAGTATGGAGGTTACAGATATGGGTCTGTAGTTGGCCGGGTCAGCTCGACTGCCCTTCTTGGGCACAGGCTGTACGTTAGCCTGCTTCCAAGCATTCGGCACTTTTCCAGCCTCATACGAAAGACGGAATAGGCGTGTCAGGATCGGAGACAGTTCAGGCGCACAGGTTCTAAGAACAAGTGCTGGTATTCCGTCAGGGCCGCTAGCCTTGTTCACGTCAAGGTTTCGCAGCACCCTACGGACGTCCTTTTGATGGATACGAATGTCCGACATACTCGTCTCGCATCCATCAGGAGGAGGAGGGGGCCGCGAATCACCAGGATTCAGACGTGAAGATTCCGCAAAAAGAGAGGCAAATAAATTTGCTTTCTCCTCAGCGGAGTGGGCCAGTGACCCGTCGGGTTTCAGCAGTGGTGGCAGTGAGGGACGGCAGAAGTTTGACTCGACCGACTTAGCCAGAGACCAAAACGCTTTACTACCTGCTGGGTAAGAAGCAGGTTTGGTCCCTATTCGGCCAATGTGATCGAACCGAGCCCTTCGCAACACCATCTTGCAGGACTTGGCAGCCCTGTTGAAGGCCTTCTTCTTCTGACCCACGTCACTCGCCTTACGCGATCGAGCGTCGACCCAAGCCAGGTACGCCCCATGTTTAAGCACGTCGGCGCGCTTACATTCGGCGCCAAACCATGTGTGTATGTGAGGCACGTGTGAAGTGTGTGCATGTTCTAAGTTAAAGTTCCCTAGAGTAATAATGTTGGACATTGGTTCACGTGTCCCGCCCTGAAGGCAGACGTGATCGGTTTATCTGACGACACTCGCTTTCAGAATATAACCCCGTAATGAGCGCTGGTTCTTGATAATGCTGCAATATTAATCAGTAGGTAGGTGTTTCTGAATAACAAATATAAAATCTAACCATAGGTTATGATTATGATAGATATGGTTTACATAAACATTTTAATAAGTGATACATATATATGGTTTTTATTCAGATATTAAGATCGGTCAATGTGGTGACGCCTGGGGGAGGCCTATGTCCAGCAGAGGACGTCTTTAGGCTGAAATGATGATGATGAGCCAGGGATCAAAACGCTTTACTACCAGCTAAGATAAGAAGCAAGTTTGTTCCCAATACGGCTTAGGTGGCCAAATCGAGCCCTTCGCATCAACTTCTTGCAGGTGTTGGCAGTTCTATTGAAGGCTCTCTTTTGCTGATGCACGTCGTTTGCTTTGCGCGTCCGAGCGTTGACTCATGCCAGGTACGCCTCATGTTAAGTCATGTTTAAGCGTGGCGGCGCGATTACACTACGTGCTAAACCAAGGCCGGCCAGCGCTAGACATTGCTACATCAGAGAACGGAATCGTCATTAGTCTTATAATGTTCCCACTGCTGGGACCCAGGCATCCTCTCTGTGAGAGAGGTAAGATTGGAATGTAGTACTGCATTCCCTGTCGCAACACATCCAACACGGCATCCGGCGACCGGGCACCATGAGACAAAGTGTAATCGTGAAACATAAGGGGTACTCTCCTACGGACGTTGGTGACTCAGCCCCCAAACTTTATCTGTTTTTTTTTATTGCTTCATAACCTGCAATAAGAAAAAGCCCAATTGTATACAGTTTTTTTACGAGTCATTTTGTGTTTTTTGAGCGGCGCGGTGAGTCATGAAAACTAACAACAAAAAAAGTAAAGTTTTAAAAATTGACACATGGGAGTTCTACTCGTGTGTTTGTAATAAACTATTAAGTAGAAATAGTCAACAAAAAGTGGAGAACACTTTAAAGGGCCTATACAACTCTGTCCTCCAGAAACGCTCCTAATCTAAAGAGTATATCTTGAATAAAGCGTCATGGTTTGTCTTAAAATTTCTTGAGGTTCTGTTGTGACGAGGAAAATGAAGCCTTGCCTCGAAAGAAGACCTCGTTTAAACGAATTTTTTTTCGTAATGTCATTATCTTTTCCCTACTTTTTGTCCAAAGTTACGATAGTGTTTCGGCCAAATATCTCTTATAGTCAACTCTATCTTCATGTTTGCCTAATTAGATGGAGTTTTGAATTAGGTCTTGGGTTTTCTTACTCGTTGTTTCAAAATAGAGCAAACTAAAGTTTATTGTCTGACGCACTTGCAAACATCGCTACAAGATAAGACTACAACAGTTACTGCTAATAACAACAACATGAATTTCCCCTTAATTTCTTTACTAACCCCCGACCACGATCACCATAACGATAAAACGGAACTTCTTCTTTATGACCATTAAAGTGAATGTTGCCATCTATTTGCTGTGAAACTTGGGCTTGAGTGTAATTACAGTTATTACTAGTGATGTATTATTGTTGTAGGACTGTGTGACTGTGATGAATATAGGGCGCTTAAGGGATCATTTTATCATTAATTAAATGAACGCAACTAGAGACACATTATAATGAGGCATTATTATAATGATATGACATTTATTATACTGATCTTATTTACATCGCCACCTATCAGGCTGCAGCTCATTGTAAGAGGAAAGTTTAAACGAAATGCAATTGAAGTTATTTATTGAATGTTGCCAAACCTGCATTATTTAATCAAAACCGATAACTGAACTGGAAATCCGCTATAAATTCCATGAAGTGGGTTTTAAACAAAGCTGGCCTACGTACTACATTGTACCGGTTCCAAAGTTTTATTATCTTCAATAATAATATTTACCAGACGCGAGCGTTCAACACGCGTAGCAGTAGTTCATTTCAGGCAACTTCACATTTTATGAATGGACACAATACTATTGGGATAGCAGTGTTCAAAATGTCTTCTGCTACGAGTAAGCTCTCTATCGTACAACTGTGAACCGAGAGTGATTATTAAAAAAGAGTGTTTGAAAATTCACTCTGTTCTTGTAAAAAGGGTTGTGTCTGATGGTTTTGATTCTGATTTCTCTGTGTGGTAACTCATAACAAGATGACGTGTCTAATGTCGACAGATTTTAATGATCAGTATTTTAAATGCGTGGATATTAAACATTTTTATTTAATTGGGTCACGTCCTTAACATGTCACTTAACACATGCATATTGTGTACACAGACCTCCTCACATTTTACACGACTGTGGTTAATGACGAAGGTTGACGGCTCGAGTACCCTGCCCCCTCACCGGGCGATGCGTTATTCACATTAACCCAAAAATATTAATCTTTTTACCTTCATAATCCTTAATAAATTAAAGATGAATTTTCTGGCTTAAGATTAAATACCATATTCCATTGTGAAGCTAGCTCGGATACAAAATTGTTAAAATTAATTTTGCTGGAAACACTCAGATTTTTTTTAAATTACAATTAAAAAAAAAACACTTCGCTAATATTTTACAAGACATTTTTCAGCTATGATTAGAGTTCGTGGTTATTTTAGATGCATAAGGTCCAGTATTTCACAAATTAATTGTAAAGACTTGCACATAATGAAGCGCTGACAAATTTATAACTTCGGTTTCTCATAAAAAAAGTTGTAGTAGTGTCAGCGAACTGTTAAAAGGCTTTTGTTTAGCGCTGCATCTTAATATCCTCAGTGAACGACAAACTTTAACAACGGCTGCATTGTACATGCTCACTTCAACTCTTACAGAGTACTTGTTTTAAGCCTTCGACTTTATGCAAATATATTGGAAGGTGGCAGCCATTACAAAAATGCATTACACAGTTTACTCGACGAACCTAACTCTAACCTTCGTCGAGTAAACTGTGTAATTAATTTTTGTGTATCGCAAAACTTTGAACAATGTGTTTAAAAAAAAAAAACTCCTTGTTTCGAAAACTATGTTTTCATAATACGTTAAATAGTGACATGGCTTGTATTTCAATATGAGCTTTTAATAATTTTGATGATTTCGATGATCGGTTTTGTAACGGGTTTTTTTTAACCTCGTCACATGGTATTTGGATTTAGTCGATTTCCGAACGACGCTACTCTAGATCTGTGCTGTCAGCTGTCATTTTTGACAGAAACACTCTACGATTTTGTTTTAAAATGGCCAGGCGTTAATTTTTAACGTTTCGTCAACTGTTTATATAATCCGTAGTTATCTCGGATATTTTTGCCTTCATAATGAAATAATTACTTGCAAACTATACTAGAACGATGTTGTGAGAAGGTAAGTTGGAATTCTTCTAGACATTGTAATGTCTGAGTCTAATTCGTGTTGGAATTTCATTAGACGGATTGTTAATTTCAGATTTTGATGATTTTCGCTCGCAAACAGTTGATGTTATTGGCTGCGTAGCTCATCAATATTAATTTTAAGAAGAAAATGGTAACTTTTTCCGTCCAAACGCACGCTTCCACGTGTTTAAATTATATTGACTTTTCCTAACATTTTAAATTGTTGTTCCAGCCCAATATTGGCGTTTTCTTCTTTGGTTTTCTTCTTTAGTTTTCTTCTCTAGTTTATATTTACTTTAGATTTTGGATTTCTCTTTTATGTCCAACATTATTATCTTTTTATTGGACTGTACTACGGGTATCCTTCATCAATCATCGCTTCTACGGTTATGTAAAACTTATTCTTAAAGCCAGCAATCTGGTATGATCTCTCCGTTATTTCTATTTTTACCCGACTGCCGAAGGAGGGTAGTGTGTTTATCAGTCTATGTATGTATGTATAATTGTATGTTTGTTCCTATGTGGCGTTCTAGAGACCAAACGCGTTAGCCGATTCTTACGTCAATCGATTCGTCTTAACCCTGCGATTATCACTGGCTACATAACAATAGGAAAAGAAAAAAATGGCGGATTTTGGGCGCCATTTTGTGGGCGAAATTTTTTTTTCTTCCTTACCCATCGTGGGAGTATAAAGGGTTTTAAGAGGTGATTTCAAAAATATATAACACTTATATGTTTAAATGTACCTAATTGAAAAAAAATAACTAAAAAGTTGTAAATAAAAAAATTCAAAAAACCCGACTGCTTAAAAAGCGAACTAAAAAGACGTAAACAAGAAGAAAATCATGCTGTGCAGTCGGAGGATATATCTGGTTTTGGTCAGCCAGCTCGCGAATATGTATCCTCCGAATGCACAGCATGATTTTCTTCTTGTTTACCTCTTTTTAGTTCGCTTTTTAAGCAGTCGAGTTTTTTTAATTTTTAATACTTCAATTAGTGCAAGATGCAGTAATATCACCCTAAGTAATAATATAGCCATTAATTTATTAAAGTTAACATAACAGTTATTGTATTTTTAAACTATAATGGTTATTACATGTGAAGCTACGGGCCATTCAATAGAAAAAAGTCAAACAAATTGTTTTATTTTTTTGACTTTTTTTTTCTTCTTTGACTTTATTTCTTTTAAGCTCCCCACAGGCAGATTAAAAGTCTGACTTTTTCTCTTTTTCCGATTAGTTCTTTCCGGCAACCTTTATTGTATTAGTACTGTGTGAACCTCCCTGGCGCACGAATTTATTATCTTATTGTTTAATTTTCATTTTGGAAGAACACATTCTTTTTGTTTAATTAAATACAACAAATTATTATCTTAAAGTTTTGGGGCTGGTCTGTGTTAGCAAACTTACGCTTTGAGCTGTCAGCGACAAGCCCCGTAGGGCTTGGCTTTGTCGATGCAGTCCTACCTTGCCTGGCTCCTTCAGAGCCGGCAAGGTGGCGTGGTCTTGAGGGAGAGCGCTACGGTCGTGTAGATCCTCAAGGCAAGTGCGGTGATTTTCCTTCTCGTGGTTGCCGCCCTGTTATTGGTCTAATTCCCTCTGAAATAGACGTAACTGAAATCACCGGGCGACGTATCACAGGGGTGGCGAGGTCATGCCCCTGGGTGTCCACCATTGAACAAGGAAAATGTTGGATAGCAATGACCTCCCGCGTGTTTGTGCCGTGCGCGGGGACTCGTATGGAGGGATGGAGGGATGAAGTGAAGGGATCCTGACGATTGAGTGGAGCAGGTTGCACACAACACATCACTTTGGCCCGGATTTCTTCCGACACGGGAGGCCGTAGCCTAGCCAGCTACGGTCAATCGGCTGCGGGGTCCGGTCAGACGGCCCCTAGGCGAGTTCACTCCCATTGGGGGCTTGCAGACGGCGGCGCTCGCTCGCATCGCTAGTGGTAGTGGTGTGAGTTGGTGTCGTGCAGTCTCGTGAGCAACTAATGAGGGGGGGCTGTATCCCTCGGCTAATCCCTGGAGCTACTGTGGCATCGCAACTTGAGCACTCCATGGAGGGTGGGATAGTCGAGGGATGAAATTTATATCGGGATTTTAAATGGACTTAAATTTAAAAAAAGAAACACAAGGCGAAAGGACCGGCGAAAGTAAGGACTGCACACCAGACGGCGGGACCGGCGCAAGCCGGGACTGCATTTTCCGTAGTAGGAACGCCCGGAGGCGAGACTGCAGTGGGGTCATCTCGAGGTGGGGCTGCGGCGGGACTGTCAAATGACGGTACTGTTGCGGCACTGCCGAGGGCCGGTACTGCTGCGGGACCACCTAAGGGCAGAACTGCAAACCAGCCCACCGGGCACAAAGGTGCGACACATGACCCTTGTACCGGAGGTCGAATAGCCTCGGACCTTGGGGCTCCGGATGAGACCGGCAAAGACAGCACCTCGTCGTCTCCCGACGGCGGGCATGTACCAGGCTGGCTTCCGGTTGGACGATTTGGGGCGCGCAGAAAAAAGCGCCAAAAGCTGAGACAGCAGGCGGCTCTAGAGGGGACTCCTACGGAGGGACCATCAAAGAGACCGCGTGCTGCCCTCAGCGGCGACAGCGGGGACGTGGCGGCCAAGAGGATGAAGACCCAAGGGCAATCATCCTCAACCGGATCCTTTAGGGATGCGGTGGCGGCTGTGAAACTCGCTGTCATCACAGTTAGGTACCCGGAGGAGTACTTGAGGGCGGAGGACTTGGTGCCAATCCAGGAGCTCATAATTGAGAAACTGGAAGTGACGCCGGATCCTCTGCCTGTTTTAACAGTTGCTCCCGGAGTTGTCGCAGGTGCAGTTCATGTATCCTGCGACAACTCTGATGCAGCTAGCTGGTTTCGGGGGGCCATCCACAATGTGGAACTTGGCTCCTTGAAACTCAAAGTTGTTGACGCCAAGGACCTTCCAAAGCCAGTCAAAATGGCATGGAAGAGTCGCAACTTAGCGTTGCAGGACTCTGCCCGGGCCATTCGACTGCTCCAGCGGCTTAACCCTGCCTTGAGGACGAGCTACTAGAAGGTCGTGAATACTCTCACTGAGCAGACCGTCGCATCCGTCGTATCGTCCTCATGGACGGGGTGTCCGCTGGGGTCATCAAGGCCGCGGGCTACTCTCTTCCAGGAGGAATTGAACGGTACTCTTTCAAGCTCCTGGAAGAAGATAAGGGAGAGGCTCCCACTGCGGAAGCAGAGGCGGAACCCTCCGAGGATGGACTACACCCACGTGAGGAGGCCATCGAGGAAATCTCTGCTTACGGCGCAGCGCAGGAGGCAGAGATTGGGACCAGGGCGTCAGAGGCAGACCACGAGGATGACATCCTCGGGGACTTCGACACCTTGGGGATTGAGTCGCCGATTGCTCTCGAGGAGAGCCCGGCGATGGAGGAGGAGCCTCAAAACTAAGGCCCTCCTATATTAACACAGGCCTATCAAAATCATCCAAGATGCAGGGACTAAGGTGTGTACAAATTAATTTGCATCATTGCAGAGCCGCTACTGCCCTTCTGGCTCGGCAACTGAAGCTTAACACATATGACGTTGCCTTGATACAGGAACCTTACCTGTTTAAGGGGACTATAAAAGGCTTAGGTGGGACAGGTGGCATGGTGCTCTATGACTGTCCAACTAATGACGCGAGGACTTGCATCTATATCAGGGGCGGTATAGAGGCAATGCCCTTACGAACTTTCTGTTACAGGGATCTCACAACAACTTTGATCCAAGTGGGGATGGGCACAGAGAAAAGGAAAATTATCCTTGCCTCTGCCTACCTCCCATATGAACAAAAGGAACTAGTAACACCACTAATCAGAAGACTGGTTGACTACGGCAACCAAGAAAACCTCGACCTGATACTTGGCTGCGATGCGAATGCACACCATGTCGTTTGGGGCAGCTCGTATGTCAACAAACGAGGGGAGGATTTGTTGGACTTTGTGGTAAGCTCTTCTTTACAAATCCATAACGCAGGCAATAAACCTATTTTCAGGACCTCGGCAAGAACTGAAGTTATTGACCTGACACTGTCTTCAAACAAAATCAAAATCATTTTTTTTATTTCACATAGGCCTACATGGGCACTTATAAAACGTCGACAAAATGTGCACGGTTCGGGTTGGTCGTTTCCTATGGAGAAGAACCGGCAAGAAACTCCATGGTTACTCTTTTATAAATGGTTCGGTTTTACAATATTTCCATGTTACAGCATTAGTACTTAGATATGGGGGGACAACGTAGGCCCGAATTATGACAATAAGTCGTAAGAAACTAAAAAAAAAACAGAAAAAGATTATATAAAAAAGTTAACAAATGTTAACTAGCATCTAGAAGGCCTACAATGTTCACACATTCACAAAACAATCGGTAAAAGAATCAATACAAAGGTAAAAATAATAAAAATAAGTATAACAAGACTAAATTTAACATGTTGCACAAATTTTGTTATCAGTGCTGTAACTATTCTTAGCAAAGGGCTTTAAAGATGATTGAAAACCATTGTAAAAAGTCTAATTAAAAGAAGGAAAGAAAAAATGAGATTGAGAATAGTTAGAGACATCCACATATTTGTGCCGTTTACAAGTTACCAGGGAAGCTGCATGCGCAGAAGGAGCTAAGGCCAAATGTTTTTATCTTCAACGTAGTCCTTGATTTTATAATATGCTTTTTTAACAAGGATACGTTTGATGTAGTTTTTGAACCTTCCATCGGTCAGTTCTATAACTGACTTTGGCAACTTGTTATAAAAGCGTATACTGTTTATAAGAAAAGACTTGCTAGTTTACGTTAATCTGAATTTGGGTATTACAATTCCGTGCTTACTGCGTGTATTTAAATTATGGAAGTCGCTTCTAGTTTTGAAAAGCCCCCGATTTTTACGGACATACAAAATACATTCCAAAATATAAAGTGAAGGTAGAGTCAGTATATCGATCTCTTTAAATTTTTCTCTGAGGGACTCGCGAGGACCCATTTTATAGATTGCGCGGATTGCCCTCTTTTGTAGGATGAAAATTGAGTCAACGTCTGCTGCTGATCCCCACAGCAGAATGCCATAAGACATAATACTGTGGAAATAAGCATAGTATACTAACCTAGCTGTAGCTACATCGGTTAGCTGCCTTATTTTCCTTACTGCATATGCAGCCGAACTTAACCTACCCGAAAGAGTTCTAATGTGCGCGCCCCACTGCAATTTTGAATCGATAGTAATCCCTAAGAATACAGTTTCCGTTATAACTTCAAGATTTTTGCCGTCAAAATTTAAGTTTAGGTCATGTTGTGGTACATTTGGTAAAGAGAACTTTAGACATTTTGTTTTTTTCGCATTCAGTAAAAGATTGTTAGCTGCGAACCATTTTGAGAGAACAATTAGACTTTCATTGACATTTATGACATCCGTATCTTGCCTATCTATTTAAAAAATTAGCGAAGTATCATCAGCAAATAGAATTATATCCGATAATTTGGCCATCATAAAAGGGAGATCATTTATGTAAACAAGAAAAAGGAAAGGGCCGAGAATTGAACTTTTGGGCACGCCCATCTTGACTAGAGACCCGGAGGACGTCGCCCTATTAACATTTACTTTTTGCTGTCTGTTTGATAAATAGGAAAGCACGAGATCAGCAGATTTGCCACGAATTCCGTAGTGGTGTAATTTACAGATCAGTGTGTTGTGGTCGACGCAGTCGAAAGCTTTTGAGAGATCACAGAAAATGCCAATGGCATCCTGGGATCAGATCCTGACATCCATATATATTGCAATCAAAGCAATGGCATCCTACAAAGTGGACTCCGGACTTATTCTGGATGCTGTCCAAACCCTAAACAGGCTTGGGAAGCACAACAGGGTAAGAATGATGTGGGTCCCTGGGCACAAAGGAATCCAGGGTAACGAAATGGCAGATGAACTGGCAAGAAAGGGCTCAGCAAATGACTTTGTGGGTCCATAACCATGTGTAGGCATCTCGACGTGCCTCGTAAAAGCCGCATTTAGGGAGTTTGCAGATCACAGACAGCGAACTCATTGGCTATCTAGCACCGGTCTACAACACTCCAAGAAATTCCAAGGCTCTACGTTCAAAGCTCGGGAATGCATTTGGAACATGAGCAGGGGGCAAATCCGCTACCTGCTTGGGGCCTTTACTGGGCACTTTGGAACCAAGATGAAGATAGTTCTAACCGCGACACCCATGTGCAGGTTGTGTGGGGAACATACGGAACGCATGGAGCACCTTCTTTGCACATGCGATGCACTGGCTGGTAAGCGAATGAGTCTCTTAGGGGCTAGATATCCAAGACCAGAAGACTATAGGCTCATATCTCCCAGTCTCGTTGTAAAAGAGTTATCAACGAGATTGGGGAGGAGTAAGGTATCTAGGGGACCACAATAGATCCCAATGGGTCGAAGTGTCCGAATTGTTTCTCGGCCCCTCCACAAGATAAGATAAGATCTTACAGTTTGTAGCTAGATGCTACAAACCGAAAAATAAATTATGACAACCTGATTATGATACCTAACGTCCTGTGAACTACCTATTTCTATTCTCATCGACGCACGATCGTGGTAAAGTCTCGGACAGCGGAGTATCACACCGTGATACAACCGCTGTAAGTTGTGACGTGACATTGCAGATTGTACGGACGCCAGGCGCACAATGTTTATAGAGATACTACTGTAGAAGGTATAGGTTGTTTTGATAATTTTAGTTTAATTTACTATAGTAAACAAAGAATGACAAATATCAAGCAAATTAAATCACACTTAAATTATTTATGTAACAAAAAGGTGTAGATAGTTTGTTTGTATTTCATAATAAATAACCATTCTGGTAACTTTTTAGAATTTGCATCATGTGCGAAAGCTCTACAACGTATTCACCCAACAATTACTATCCACGTTGAAAGATGATACGCGGTGCTATTACACGGTATCAATAAACTTCAAATGTGCAGGTTTGTAACGATATGCTAATTGCAGCTCGTTGCCATGACCATCACGCTCGTCACTGAGTGCTTATCAGCAGAATTAGCGCTGTTTATTACGTGCTACTGGCGCAAGATGACCGTAAATGGAACGTCGAATCGAATTTGTTCTTTTTTTCCTCTACGTGTAAGCTTTACGGTTTGTGTTCTGTGCCAAAATATGAGCTAAATTTTACATCATATAAATTATTTTATTCATTTATTTTTATTTGAGTTAGGTGTCTTCCGTAGGTACCAGTATTTGCGTTAAGGACACTGACTTCAAAAAATAAAATTATTTTACTCTTTGTAGTTTTGTATTTGGGAGTCGGTAGATTTTTTTTTGCAAACAGTTTTTTTATTTTACACTTTTTAGTTGTACCTACCTAATAGACAATTTAGTAAGGTCACTTTAAGGCCAAAATAGATTTCATGAAACTTGAACATAACCGGTGTAATGAGAGATCTGCGTACCCCTTAAGATCGTACTGGCGTGATGTTATGTTATGAAATGGTATAAACAATAAACAGACATGCGACTGCAGCAAACTCGAGAGATTTACCATTATTCATTGGAGAGTTCTGCTGTATATCTCCGAAGTTCTTCTTTTCATTTTTAATTTCGAAACATATTATTTCAAACAAAAAAAGAATTTTCAAAATCGGTCCACAATTGACGGAGATATCGGTGAATATAAACAAAAAAAAAATAACAAACATAATGTCGAACATATATTGGGAAATCGGTTAAAAACATTGCCCCACACTAGGTATTATTTCCTGTATCGTGGGTGCGTTAACAAACATATATACTCACATATACAGAGCCGGAACAAATATCTGTAGGTCATACAAAAATTTGTTCCGTGTGGGAATCTAACCCGCGACACGCAGCGCAGCAGTCAATCGCTGCAACCACTGCGCCAACCGTACGCCCAAATTACATCTACGTGCAAAAATAACCGAAAACTGAGTCAGACCGCATTGCTCTGAAAGTTTGTAAATGCCTGAAATAAAGATGCCATCAATGAAACTCATGCAAATTACAGAAATACCAAACTTACCGTGAAACGACGTGATCTATATGCATAATGGTGCTTTACTTTATGGTTTTAGACTTCAGGTAATAAATCCTGTTAATTTATCGTCACAAATATTCATTCAAGGGGTAAGCGTGAATATTAATGAATTATATTTGTCTTTTTTATTCATCCATAATGGTTCGGCACGTCTCTGTTCCATTAATAACAGACAAAACAGCTCTCGACTGCGTGACAAACGATAGTGAACACCTGATTATTTTCAGGGAAGACACGTATTTAAGACTTTTCATTATTCTTCAAATAATCTACCTATGTAAATTGTGGATGACAGTTGTCTTATTCTCGTTACTGGTATTTATATATTCGTAACATCTGCCTACTACTAATAAAAGACATTCTTAACGAGAC
The DNA here is from genome assembly GCA_964057195.1 of Orthosia cruda. Taxonomy (NCBI): domain Eukaryota; kingdom Metazoa; phylum Arthropoda; class Insecta; order Lepidoptera; family Noctuidae; genus Orthosia; species Orthosia cruda. The sequence continues at coordinate 4,521,656 of OZ059848.1, read as the reverse complement.
CGTTACTTCCTTATAGCTATGTACATACACACTTGTATATTAAGATTAATCATGCTCAAAAATTAATAAACTAAGTAATATAGGGCGTATTCCACAAGGATTTAAGAACCTTTAGCACTAAGAAATTCAATAAAGGAAAAGAAGTCAGGCAAGAAGCAGTAAATTGTGAAACTGGCTATAAATATAAAACCTAGTCTAGGCCATAAAGCAGGTCGTCCTAATTGATCGCCGCGTGCGTAGCTCTTACATCGACGGTTATTAGACATGACCACATACGTTTTTTTGTTGATATTTCTATTTACAAAGCCTTTCCTTCTTTGTCAAGAATACCAAGGTTCACCATAGAAATGTCATTTTGAGCAGTATGCCAAATTTTAAAAAGTAATAGTTATAATTTGTTATGTAAGTCTCTCATCTGGTATTGTATGGTAATTTCAGACATTTCTGCTTGAGACAAAAAAGGATTAGTAAATTAAGAATAGTGAGTTAAGCAGTAAGAATTTCCTCTGATTATTGAATTTGAATTTGAAAATTAGATAGGACAAAGGTAACACTTTCTGATAAAATGAATCCGCAAGATTACATGAATTACATTAATATTTACTCTTATTTCTTAACAGAGCCCCTGATATTTAGGCTTGGTGAATCTTGCTTAATAATTTCGGTAATATAATAAATATGTCTTGTTTGTAGTACAGTTATTTCCCATAGGAATGCAATCGGTTATGATAATATAAAATGAAATTCAGGCATTTGCATAATGTTGTAATGCGTTGTTTTCACGTTTATTAAGAATTGAATATCATATAATTTGCCAAATCGGTCCAGACCTATTTGAGTAATCGGGGAATTGAAAACCTTCTTCTTTTTTTGAAGTCAGTTCATTTTTCACTTTTTATTTGTGTTACCTACAAAGCAAGGTCTATTATAGTAACGTACCTATAATGCCAGAATAAATTAGCCGAATATCATGAAAATGGAACATAACCTGTGAAATGAGAGTGTACCAAGGTGAACTGTATACATCTGCGTACCCCTTTAGAGCGTACTGGCGTGATGTTATGGTATGAAATGGTATAAATAATTAACAGAAATGCGATTGAAGCCATCCCGAGAGATTTGCCGTCATTTATTTACGAGTTCTATTGTATATCGCCGAAGTTTTTCATCAGATCTTCACCGATACCAATTTGGGAATATAACCTTACAAAAAAAAAAAACAAAATTGGTCTACGATTGGAGAAATCGGTGAATAAACACAAAAAAAAAAACTTAAAGTCGAACATTGATCCTCCTTTTTCTGTCAAGTTGGTTTAAAAAATACATACATTCAAAAATAGAACCTCTTCCTTTTTGGAAAGTCGGTTAAAGATAAATGTTAAATCGATAGAGAAATTCGCAGAACCATTGTATTTATTTCTGGACCCTTTCCAAAGGTCTTTCAAATTATGATTTTCCCTTTTGAGAAAAAAAAAACTTGTAAGAGCTGTGATTGCTCCCAAATGCAAATAACTGCCACTTTTGAGTGTAATCTTTTCTCAATTTTTTTTTTTTTTAATTAACTTGACCACTCAACGTTCACAAAGTGTTATCAGTCTTCTTAAGATTCTAAAGATTATGCTGCCGCTAAAAGAACCTTTCAGGCGATTAGTTTTATAGAAGCCGCAGTAAAAAATAAACATTTAAAAAATGGTCAAGGAGCATTTCCTTTCACTGTAATTATTAATCTCTTTCTCCTCTGTCATAATGTATCTATTAGTTTATTATTTTGTATTGTATGTTTGTATTTTATGTTATTATGTGTCAGTTTTATTATTTAAGAACTTTTGTACACTGACTGTCCTATGTCTATCATCTCTCTTCCAGTCCATCAAAAGGTTGTCTGTAACTGTACCAATTGTAATGTTGCCTTTATAATTTTTGCCCTTAATTTTTATGTGGTGTACATTAAAATATATAATAAATAATCTAAAAATTGTAATGTCACTCCTTGAGACCGATTTCCGTCTTTGGCATAGTTAAAGGCCCGAGACGGCGAGGGTGGCGCGCCGTGTTCCGCGCGCGTCTTTTTAGAGATATTGCGGCCGTCGGCCGCAAAGGTTCACAAGAATACCTGCCTGGAGGAACTTGACAAAATGCGCAAGCAGTCCAGCGCCCCGGTCAAAGATAGCTTCAGACCACCCACCGTGAATTTTAATTTATTCAAGTGGAATTCCCTGCCGGAATCTGTGTTTCCCGATAGCTACAATCTAGGGGTCTTTAAGTCAAGAGTGAATAGGTTACTTCTAGGCAAGCGTGCTCCACCGTCGACCACATCATCGCTTACTATCAAGTTAGATAGTGGTCAAGCGCAAGCCTATATTAGATAATAAAAAAAAAACAAAAAAGTGAATTTTTCATCACCAAAATGAATAACAATATCTAATGAATAATTTACCAGATTTTTATATTTCGACAATGGCTTTCATCGGCTGGGATTTATTTTAGACAATACACGATTAATTGAATAAACAGGCTTTTGTGGAGTCACATCCCCCACCCGAACGCTTCGAACGATAAAATGTTAAAATAGAGATGTAACTTTTTGTATTCAGACATTTTAATAATTTAATTGTAGATATGTCATGGACCAAGTGATTAATTAGGGCACTATGTATAATGCCCGGACATTATGAATATAGTCAAGTCAAATCGGGCAATGTAATGAATACTGATTTATATTGTGGGGTCATTATGAAAATTGCTACGTAACGGTTGGGCAATTCGATACTTATAGTCAATGAATTAGCACAAGAGCGAGCGAAGCTAGCTTGGGAGCTTAGGGCACCCCGACACGGATAATTTAGGTTCGAACGAGATGACGGGACCTGAAGTGAGCGAGTAAATACAGTGAACTCAGCGTCCATCATCTCCTCACATGCTAAGTTACTTTAGACCCTGCAGACAGAAATAGGAGCCCCGTCGGTTCACGGTCAACTGATCAAAAATCTCTTTTCATCACTGATTATCCGTGTGAATCTTTTAAATGTGCACGCATACACACCATGTTCTGGCTTGATACATTAAATGAATGACTAATTAATTAATTTATGACTAGGCTCTGGATAACGGCTTCTAATAAACAATTCTAAAATATATAGGTATGTGCAATTAAGCATGCTTTATTTTAGGCTTGGTACTTTTTCATTTCATTTCATCTTCCTTAATAAAAAATGAGACCCAAGGTATACTAGCATCTGCCAAACCCTATATTTCTGTCACAAGCAGGTCACTTGAGGGCCATCAAAATGATTCTCTTCCTCTCTTATTCAATAACAGTTGCTCATAAATAATGTTAAGTATTTGTAAACGTTCTTTCCCCGTGGTTCCTTCCGTAGTCCCTGGAAGGTACCACCGGTATTTTTTTTAGCCGTGGTCCCTGCGAGAAATATAACGCTGCCGAATTAAAATGGTAGTCCGTAGAAGGTATCATCTCGCCGAGAAGATCAACGCGGCTGACTTAAAATTGTACCTATGTCCTGGCTACGTGTGATAAACTGTCACGTACATTTATCAAGTGTGTCAGTTCTTACGTAGAGAGGATACATTACGTGATCATAAAAAAGATGTTGTATAACGAGGTGTTTGTGTACTTTGTTCCAGCCGTGTTACTGGCTATATAAACAATTTCATATAAAAGGAAACGTGTGACTTTAATTTATAAATTTTATAAAATAATATATTTTCATTCATATGTTTCACGTGCTTTTCAGAACAAATTTTGTTATCTTACTAATATCTTATTTCTTACTAATATATAAACGTGAAAGTTTGGATGAATGGATGTTTGTAACTCAATTATGTCAGAACGGCTGAACGGATCTGGATAAAATTTGGCGCAGAGATTATAATCTGAAATAGCACATATGTTACTTTTTATCTCGTCAAATCGTCGCGGTTTCCGTGGGACAACTTCCGACTTTCCCGCGTGTGAAACCGCTGACAGAAGTTAGTTAGATTATAAACCAATCTTTTTCAATTCATTCAATTACGTAAATGGAATAGAAAGCGATTTTGTTGATAAGGGTCATTCAGTTAAATTAAATTGATGAAATGGCTTCGAGAGTGCATTTTATTTGCGTTTGAAAACCGGACAGACTTATTCCGAGCTGTAAGATATTTTTTAATTACGAGTACCTATTGACCTTACCAGGAATGAACGTAAGAAAGTAACTTTCTTTATATCCTCACCTATTGAATTTAAGTTTTAGGATTTTGACTCGTTTAAAATAATAAACAGTTTACAAAAACTTAAAACTGGTTTAAACCGTCAACAATATTATTTTAATCTATTAAATTGAGTCATAAATACAAATACCTACTTAGAAAAAAATCGATAAACATTGCCGCGATGAAAATAAAAAACTCACAATTCGGTTATATCGCGCTTTAGTCGCTTCAGACGAGAATAACTATGAACTTTATGAGGTTTATGTATATTAACCGAGTTAGGCGCGCAAAAGACGATGGAGGCTGCGACCGTTAGGAGATGTAGATATGGTGCAAACAGTTAACCGACACTTTCGAAACTCTGCCTTACTGCAACGTCATGACTACATTTGAAGTATATTTCTTACAGGTAAATTTTGAACGTTGTCAGGATATTGTTAAAAAAAGTATTTTATTCTTATCACGTACCGAACTACTCGTGTGTTTAGTTAATTCTTCTCAGTTAGGTGCTACTAGTATTACGAGTAAGTTTGGACTTATAAATTCTTATGAGATAAGTTGGACGATTGCTATAAATACATACCAACATATATAAGCAAAGGTATTTCCGAGAGGGTGACCGACAGTCCCAGGGTGGTGTCGGGTTTATCGTCCACAAGTCCCTTGTGAACAACGTGGTGAAGATCGAGAGTGTGTCGACCAGGGTGGCGTACCTTATACTCAGAATATCCTCAAGATATTCGCTGAAGGTCATACAGGTCTACGCCCTAACCTCGGCACACCCCGACGATGAGGTAGAGACCATGTATGAGGATATCTCCAGAGCCATGCATGGTTTCAAAACTCACTTCACCGTTGTCATGGGGGACTTCAACGCGAAACTGGGCAAACGAGACGAGGATGAGCTGCAAGTGGGGCAATTTGGAGTTGGACAACGGAACCACCGGGGTCACCTACTGGCCAGTTTTATGGAGAAGGAGGGCCTCTATATGATGAACTCCTTCTTCAAAAAGCGTGAACACAGGAAGTGGACCTGGCAGAGCCCCGATGGTGCAACAAAAAATGAGATCGACTTCATCATGTCAACCAAGAAGCAAATGTTCAATGATGTCTCTGTGATCAATTCGGTAAAAACCGGGAGCGATCACCGCATGGTAAGAGGCACATTGAACATTAATATTAAGCTTGAAAGGTCTCGACTGATGAAGTCCACGCTCCGGCCAGCACAGATCCAAGTCCAAAACCCCGAGAGCTTTCAGCTCGAACTCCAGAATCGTTTCGAATGCCTAGGGAGCTCCGTGGATGAATTCGTGTGTCAACGGGTTCGTGGAAGCTGTACATACGGTCGAGTCTAAGTTTTTCAAGACCCGTCGTACAGATAGAAACAAAAAGCTCTCTGATCATACCCTCAAGCTTATGAAGGAGAGGCGTGAGATGATCCTGCAGTCTTCAGATGAGGCGTGCAAATACCGGCAGCTCAATAGACAGATCTCTAAATCCTTGAAAAGAGACCTCCGCCGATTCAATAGCGAGCGTATTAAAGACGCGATCGAGCGAAATAAAGGCTCCAAGGTGTTTGCAAGGGATCTGGCTATTGGGCAGAGCCAACTCACGAAACTGAAGACCGACGATGGCAGGATCGTATCCGCCAAACCGGAGCTTCTAAGGGAGATCGAGACATTCTATGGGCAGTTGTACACATCGATCAGCAAGCCCGTTGCGAGTCTAGCAAACGACCCAAGAGCTAGATTGACCCGACACTATACCGAAGATATCCCGGACGTCAGCCTGTACGAGATTGGGATGGCTCTGAAACAGCTTAAAAACAACAAGGCGCGGGGTGATGATGGTGGAAAACCGGTCCTTAGGGCCCTTCAGAAGCTGTTTGATTCCGTCATACTCGAGGGCAAAACGCCACAGGCATGGTGCAGGGGTGTGGTGGTACTCTTCTTCAAGAAGGGCGACAATGCCTGGCTGAAGAACTATAGGCCCATCTCACTTCTTAGCCATGTCTACAAGTTGTTTTCTAGAGTCATCACGAATCGTCTCGCGCGCAGGTTTGACGATTTCCAGCCCCCCGAACAAGCCGGATTCCGAAAAGGCTTTAGCACCTTAGACCACATACATACGCTGCGGCAGGTTATACAGAAGACCGAAGAGTATAACCTGCCTCTATGTTTAACGTTTGTGGACTACGAGAAAGCCTTCGATTCGATCGAGACTTGGGCTGTACTGTAGTCTCTCCAACGGTGCCAGATCGACTACCGGTACATTGAGGTGTTGAAGTGTTTGTACAAAAACGCCACCATATCAGTCCGTCTTCAGGATCAGACCTCGAAACCAATCCTTCTCCAGCGCGGCGTGAGACAGGGAGACGTCATTTCTCCGAAACTGTTCACTGCTGCGCTGGAGGATGTCTTCAAGGTTCTGGACTGGAGGGGGCTGGGCATCAACGTTAATGGCGAGTACATTACTCACCTTCGGTTTGCCGACGACATAGTGGTCATGGCTGAGACCATGGAGAGCCTCAGTAAAATGCTCGATGACCTCAGTAGAGCTTCCGAAAGAGTGGGTCTTAAAATGAACATGGACAAAACCAAGATCATGGTGAATGCCCATGTAACACCCACTCCTATCAAGGTCGGAGACTCTACACTCGAAGTTGTAGACCATTATGTCTACCTGGGACAAACGGTCCAGTTGGGTAGGTACAATTTCGAGAAAGAGATCAACCGTCGAATCCGACTCGGCTGGGCGGCGTTCGGGAAGTTGCGTGGTGTCTTCTCGTCCAATTTACCGCAGTGTCTCAAGACAAAAGTCTATGACCAGTGAGTGTTACCAGTGATCACCTATGGAACCGAGACGTGGTCGCTCACAATGGGCCTTATCAGAAAGCTCAAAGTCACCCAAAGGGCAATGGAGAGGGCTATGCTCGGAATTTCCTTGCGTGATCACGTCAGAAATGATGATATCCGCAGGAGAACCAAAGTTACCGACATAGCCCGAAGAATTGCCAAACTTAAGTGGCAGTGGGCAGGGCACATTGCTCGCAGAACGGATGGCCGATAGGGCCGAAAAGTTCTGGAATAGCGACCGCGAATCGGAAGACGATACGCTGGAAGGCCTCCCACTAGGTGGACTGATGACCTTGTTAAGGTTGCGGGAAGGCGCTGGATGCGAGACGCACGGGATCGGTCAATGTGGCGACGCCTGGGGGAGGCCTATGTCCAGCAGTGGACGTCTTTCGGCTGAAATGATGAATGATGATAAGCAAAAGTAGTATATAATTGGGGCATCTGGATCACATGAGATCCAGACACCCCAATTATATCTATTCAAATAGATAAAATGTCTATTCAAATAGAAGAAACATTGTTTTGTTTTGAATAGATGATCTATTCTAATATAGTGTTTAATTGATCGGAACATATCTATTCAAATAGATGTTATTTATTTATTTTTATTGTTTTGTTTTTGAATAGATTGTCTAATCTAAATGGAAAACCTACTGAAATTATATTGTTATTCAAATAGGTTAATGTTTATTGAATATTTCTTCTTCTTCTTCTTGATTTGAAATGATGGAGGGCTATCAGATATAAATATATTCTAATTAGCTATTATAACTGGTGGAATCTTATTCAATAGCCGCCAATTAACATTGTTCGCACTAACGTGTCGTCAAAGATGTGTTAAATTATTGGACCACTTTATGAGTTATACTCACTAGAGCACTGTGTTAATTCATAATGGTAATAATATAGTTTCTGTCTTGGAAAAAAAAAATCATCAATTTAGTTACAAATACCTTTATTCACAATCCACAGTTTTAAACATGTAACACTACGTTTTAAAGCACATACATTTGTCCTATGTTTATCTATTCAGATTATAGAACAGTTTTATATTAACAGTTTAATAAAAACAAGGAATTTCATCTTCTGGCAGCATCTGGTAGCATAGAATGTCTTCTGAATCAGGAAACACTATATCACGCACTATATTTCTTGTTATTAATTGAATGACAGGCGGAGTATTTGATGACCTTACAGCCGATTTTTCTGGACTAGGATGTATTTTGCCAACTTCAACAAATGTAAGTAGCTCATTGTGGCCAGTCTTGAGTGTGAGATATCGCGTATTTTCAAAAATGGTGGATTTTACTGAGTTTTGTCCTGTCTTATTTGTACTATCCTGAAGTTTGGATGAACTGGTGTTCATTATTTTCTGGTCAGTCATGTCTTGAGTTAATAGAATCTCGCCACTAGCATTCTTGAAAATAAGTTTAGATATGCCTTCATAAGCATATTTCACTGAATCTTGCATTGTAGCTAATATAATTTATTTTTAAATTGTTTAATTCAGTTTACAATTCAACCTTTTAACTTCAATTGTAGGAATCGAATGTCGCATAAAATGTCTGAAAGTAAATTTATAGTTACTTGCGACTCCATTACTAATAGCATTTAGTAACTTATTCAGCAGACAATCAATCTATGCTCATCCACTTTAGATATTATTTCTATTTTTGTTTCCTTAAAAAATAGACGCTTTGATTTGTCAACATAATCTGTTCCTTTTACAGCATTTAAATAAAAGCAATCAGGAAAATATATAGCATGTTGCATCCAGGGATCATCGTAATACTCCCAATCTTCGATACCACCTCCACACGAAAAACACATAACTTTATCGGTTAAACCATTTCCACAGTAAAAGAAACCTGCGTCAGCCATTTCCATCACCAATCTTCGTTTTGAATCTACTGTAGCCCAATAATGTCTGAATGAACATAAACGAATTTTGTATTGATTATATATTTCATATCGCGGGCTGGAATATTGTTGAATCATTTTATGAGTCTTGATACGGGTATGTATGAAAGCATAATGAAGTCGTGTATCCGGTGTTATCAATATATTAAGACGTACTCCGAGTCGACCTTATGGGCGAAGACTTACCTTTACTATTTTTTCTTTTGAATATTATAGCACAGTTCGTTGCGGTATTCTGTATTTAATGTATTTGTTATGAAATAAAACAAGAAATCATTTACTCAAAAACTTTTAATCTTAATATATTGTTATGATATAAACAGCTATACAAATTACTTTCTAACATAATTTTTTTCAAAGCAATCCTTCTTATCTTCTAAATTACTGTTAAAATACTTTTATTATCAATCCACTTTTTTAAACAAGTAACATTTTTTAAAGCACATACATTCGAATGATACACACAGCTAAATATATTACTAGACATTCCATAATCTTCAAATAATTTCTGTAAACGTGGACAGTTCTTATCTTCTAAATTATATATTTTATCATGTTTTACAATGTTTTTTAACCACAACACTTTTTCACATCCTTTAACATAAATGTTTTTATCTTCCAGGTAAGGTACAATATATTGATGTAAGTTTAAGTATGTTATAAAACCCTCTTTCCAGAAAATATTTCGGTTTCTCTCTATCCAACTTACTTGCAATCTTTCTTTCATTGTAAGTTTGTAAAATGGGAATGGTGGTTTGATTAATAATACCATAACTTGATTTCCACATGCTATTGCTATTTCTTTCACGACGAACTCGTTACTTTCCATCTTAAACCCTTGCACATCGACTATAGCGTTCATAATAATTTCTTTACAATACCGCTTAAGGGCTTATATTCAAATAGACGATCGTTGATGATTAGACAATAGGCAGATGTATTTTCTGGTATATCTTCAGAACTTTCTATTTCCAGTCTCACATCTACAGCCCCAGTTTTCAAGGCTTCGTTTTGTCTTGAGCAATCAATTACAAATAAAGGAGCCTTTTCTTTAAATTCGTCCAAACCAAGCATTGGTTCAGACCGAGTGTTATAATAAGACTGACGAAATTTGGTAAACATTTCATATAATATATAATACTTATCTTCAGAAAATTTCGCATTCACCGATTCGTATGGATAGTATTGAGAATTTAAAAAAAGAGTAACATTAGTTAATTTACAATGGTCAAATATTGAGCAGTCTTTACTTTTCATATTTTTTCTATTTGTCTGCAAACCAAAGATCACATACCTTGGTTTTTCGAGTTGTGAAGCAGTTTTAACAACCCAGGTATGTTTTGTAGTTTTAGGTAATAAAGGGTATTCATACAAGTCCCAATTTCTAAAAGCTATTTGAATAGGACGATCCTTTTCTAGGTGTTTGAGTAAAGTTAATCTTTCCCGATCTGAAACTTTTATATGAGGCATACGCCATTGCAGTCTCTCTATATTTACTTCAATAGTGTCATTATTATCAAGTATAACGCTATTAAGATTCGAACTGCTTCTTTTAACTATAAGTTCATGTTTACAGTTAATGATAATTTTATTATAATCTTCCGCAAATCCTAAAACTTTATTCAGAGGTATAAGGGCACTAAAAATACCATCATTATCTTTAATCCCTTTCAAATTCCAACCCCAAATAGCGGCAGCCTTACTTTCACCATCGCTCATTGAAACATATGATTTTAGAGTTGTAGAAATACCTGCATTTTTTATTCGGTCAATCTCTACACCGTTAATTTCATATCGAATGTCTTGAAATAGAAATGATATATGATTATTGGTAAAATTAACAGTCTTTCGTGTTAGTTTTCCTGCCCCATCTTTCGAAACCGTGGTGGCTCGACCTTCAACGTAAATGTAGCTGGCTGAAGGTAATACGTACAGATCTTGTTGATTTATGGGTATACGTATTTCATCATTTTCATTAAAACAGTTGCTATATGGATTATAAGTATGATTTTCATAACTCACTATAGAGTTGTCGAATTGTGGTAAATCATTCACATGAAGAATACTCATAATTTAAATCCCAAAGCTCGAAGAAATAATCTATTACTTTTAGTTATTTTTTTTATAGTTCGTATTATATGTCTTCGTCTTTTGATGGTGCGAGAACGAGTAAAACTATTAACTTTGGCAGCCGTTTTTATATTGTAAACTATCATATTTTTTTATTTTATTTTTCTCTAATCAAATTGACATTCATCTCTTGTGACAGATAATGTCAAAGTGTTGTCTTATGTAGCAATACCTAACATTTAAACCATGTTTAAGTACCTAATGCAACCTTTTTTTTTTCCAAAACTCTTTAAGAAATTTAATGCATAAATGTCCACAATTGAATAAGTTATTATTTTGAAAATTATTGTAATTATATTTAATATTGTTAGAACCTACATAGCGAACAAATTCTATTGGAGGTTTCAAGTTGCCGTAACTGTCAAAGTACTCAACATATTCATTTATAATTACATAGGCTACCCAATGTGTACCAGAATTTTTTGAATTATCTAAGTTTATGATTCCACACTCTTTTGAAAACGGAGACTTCGGTAAGGTATCTCTCATATACACTCCACGAAAATATGGAACGTTTTTGGTAAAATGTATGATATCGATATTGGTAAGAGCACGATTAGGTAGCCTTTGATTTAGTTTTTTTTCTTTAAATTTGTATATATCCCAAGTCCATCCTTGTAACGGTTAAGCCGCAGTCCGTTGCCAATATGTACACCTTCCACATTCTTACTATGTCTTTTCATTTCTTCTAAACGCTTTTTTGCAACTCTATATTCGTTTATGGTTTTGACGATTCCAGCAATTCCACTTGCGATACTGCCAGCAGCGGACAAACCAGCAAATATTGGTATTAAAGGTAGAACCCCTCCAGTCTTAGGAATTGGTATTATGCGTGGAATCGTGGCAGATGAATCACGATTCAATTCTCTAGCAGCAGCGTAGGCCAATTCTATTAGTTTTTTCCTACACTTCGGTTTAACCTTTTTAATGCATTTTTTAGTATTGTTTACTAAATTTTTAAAGTTTTTTTTGAGCCCTGCTCCAGAACTTACTTTTGATAACATAATATTATTAACTAAATTGGCAACAAGTTTTTCTCCTGCCCCTGCATCGGAAGACAAAGCACGCTTTTTTGCCATTTTTAATAAAATTATATCTGCTTTGTGGCGATCTTCCAAACTTTTGGAATTGTTATATGCAATATCGTGATATTTACAATATTCGTCTAACTTGTTTACACCTTTATCACCTCGAGCTAATCTTTCACGTAATTTAGTTCCTGGACCACAAAAATTATAACCTGGCAAATGGAGCTCAAATGGTAAATTATTAATTAAATTATTAATAAGTCCTTCTCCTTTCATGTATACAAACAGAATGAGATGATCGTCATAAACCATGATGTTATATTGATAAAACACTCATAAAACATTGGTATCATCAATCCAACTATTTTCGCAGGATGATAACCCCAACCATTTCACGAAAACTTTTCTGCCTTTGCGTTTTAAAACTTTTTCAACAAGGTAAATGTCGGGATGTTTGGTTTTTTGTAATTCTTGATCGTAAAATGCCCCTAAAATAGGTTGCTGTTTCACATCTTGTAATAAAAATGTAACAGGATTTGTGTTTTGAACTTTAATGATCTTGAATATCTCTGTTGACCAATTAGGAGTGTAACCTTTTTCGAAACAACCTTTATGTTTACTTATTCGAACATAATCGCCTGTCTTTAACTTAGAGCATTTCGTTTTCGCTCGATTTTGATTGAAATATCTCTGTAGTACTTTTGTTTTATTGCTATGATTAACTTGAGCAGGCGGTAAACCAATTGTTCTATGTATTGTATTATTATATCTAGTAATGATTTTTGCAAGTGTCCCGTCAGTCCATTTATAATTCCCCTTCAAACTAAATTCCTTGAAAAGCTTATTCTTTATCGTCCTTATTAATCGTTCTACAATTGAAGCCTTTTTCGTTGAATAAGTGCAGTAGTGGTTGATAGAATTGTTTACTAATATTTTTTTAAAGCTTTTATTGTAAAATTCTTTTCCAAGATCTGTTTGCAAGTTTCTAGGGATTCGTTTTTCTCTACTTAACAACGTAATAAAAGCTTCAGATACAGATTCTTTGTTTTTTTGTTTAAGTGGAATAGCCCAAGCGTACTTAGAGAATCCGTCAATTATAGCTAAAATGTATTTGTTGTTGTTGTTGAATTTGGAGAAACTTTGCATATCCATTAAATCAGCTTGCCAAAGGTCATCAATATCTTTTAATATTACATGCCTTCGAGGAAAATTTATTCTTGCACTTCTATGAATTTCGTTTACTATGTCTCTTTTCACTTTGCTCATTCTGTCAACTGTCACTTCTGAATTACAAAATTATACTGATATTCAGTTTATATGATGAGTCTTTTTATTCTTTTATTACCCCCGCTTCCTTTAACTCTTCAATAATTGATAATATTTCGTTGTCAAGATTAGTATTACCTGCAGTTTTAGATGCGATTAGCAGTTTAAGCCGATCCACTAATTCATTAGGATCATCCCAATACACAAGTTCGGTATTTTTTTTATATTTTTTAAGATACGGCAGTCCAGCACCTCGTTTTTGTTTAGATTTAATTTCTGTGGGTTCTTGTAAACGTTTATTAGACTCAGGAAATAAAGGTTTGATCACTTGAGAATATTTTAGACCCTTATCACCTTTAACTTGACCTGCAGGGTCAAAGTCTCTTTTATGAGCATTAGTTGTGATGAGTATTTCTTTATAAACTAATTTATCTTTTAAATTGACTAAACTTAAATCAGGCTTCTTGCGAAGCAATAATTCTTTTAGACCAGGGGTTATTTCATACTTTTTATTAGCTACGCGAATAAAATACGCTTTATCAGAGTTCTCGCGAGTGGTAGAGAAATTAACAATTGTATTTCCAATCATATGCTTATCATTTTCACTACGTACACCAAATGGTATATTCATATCATCATAAATTTCAAAGATATCTTCTTTGTTCAGCGACATATTATTAACTTTGTCTGATTCAGGTGTGTTACCTTCTTCGTCTTCAGAATAAAACTTTTCTGATTCAGATGATTCATGTTTGTACATATCATGTGATTTATCACGCAAAAACATTTTTGAATCTATACCAGTATTTTTATTTTGGTCATCATAAGTATCTTCATTTTTTATTATAGAAAATTGCTTGTTAGCTGCTATAGCATTAAGAGGGTCAGCAAGAGGTTTAAAAAAATACTTCAGATGAGTGTCAGTACTAAATTCATAATCTTTCATTTGTTTCACCTTTGCCTTTATAGCGTCAGCAGACTTTATTAATTGATCTTTAATGTTGTGGTCCATTGTACGACTTATTTGCAGAAGTATTTATGCTCAAATGATTTTTTTTGTCTTCGTTTATAATTTATATAACCATTAATCAAAATAAATAAAGTTATCAAAGGACTGTCTATATCTGCCTTTGTTGAATTCACAATCCTTATTAATTGTTAAAAAATCATAAGGATGCATCCAGATTTTAGAACACATATCTTTGAACCTAGACCACTCCATATCAGAACTAACATGTTCATCATATATATGTTTCATGTTAACTTCATCTTGTTTGAAAATGATCAAAAAGTTTGCATTATCACGTATTAACTGCTTTGGTATTTTTGAATACGTTTGAGATAAATAAAAACAGTCTATACCTCTATGTCTTCCCATTGAAAAATAATTTCGTATGTTTATTTGTTTTTCACAAACTACATCATCAAATATGATAACAGAGTTCAACAATGCTTCGTTAGGATGAATAACATCATCATCAAAATTATAAATAAAAAGTTTTACATCAGAAACTCTTTGCAAAACTTGTTTTAGAAACCTGTATTTCGGCTGAAAGCTGGTCTTAGAATACAGATAAACATTGTTAAACTTTAATCCGTTTGCATGAATCAATAAACTAATCATAACATTCGTTTTCCCACAATTCGATGGACCACATATTATGCATCGAATATTATTTGGAAGAAGTACGCTGTGTTTCGGGCGTAGTGAATTTTCCTTTATATCAATATTTTTAACATCTAATGATACTTGTTGCTTGACCCACTTCATGTTTGTATCTGTTACGGAACAATTCAGGCTCTAGTATTTATAATTCTTATCAGAGTTATTTATCGAACCAATATTTGAGTTCCTTTAAATGCGTGGATAGTATGTATGAGTAAATAAAATAAATAAGACAAAAATTTGTGTAACTATTTTATTTAATAAAATTACACCTTTTCAACATAATCATTTTTTTTATAGTAGAATGAATACACAGCTATAGTTTGATACTTTTTTAAAGTAGATACTTTTATAAATATAATATTTAGCTAAATAATACATTTTAAGAAATTGTATCGCAATGACCCCATGGTAAGGTTTCAATTTGATTTGGAAGTATTTGTCTTTTATCGTCACTTCTATTTAATGCAATTTTATTCACTTGTTGTGAATAGAGAACGTGTTTAATTGATTTAATTACATTCATTTTACGTTTGATAATTTTGTTTTTGTGTAGAGCAGCATTATAATCAGAAAGCTTTAATTGATTTGTTACGGGTTTCGTTATACCTTTTGCCTTCTTTAATGTTGCCTTTACACTTTTCAAACAATAAAGTTTAGCCCTTAAGCCAATGAATTCATAAATTACTGAGCCTCCGAGTTCATCTTTAAACAAGCCTGGTACTTTTTCATTAATTTTAGGTATTCCGTATGGATTATCCTCAGCAAAATTACTGGTATCAAATTCCGATATATTATTAACAATATCCTTATAAAAGTTATTCGTTTCTATTAAGTAAAGTAGGCTATCCGTGTCAGTGTAACATAGTTTAGCTTTTGTTCCATATTTGGTTTTGATAAAATCGTAGTGGAATTGATATAAGTGTTGTTTGGCATACTCCAATACAGTAAAACCGATGTAAATCGGTCTATCCAATATTAACTTTTCAGGGCTTAACTGAACAGCCGCAAAGTTTTCTGAAAAGATTGATATACTTTTCAGGTTGGGTTGTGCAATAAGTTTTTCAGCACCTATATATTTATTTGTTTTATTATTAGAATCTTCCCACATTGTTACTAGCTTTACATTTACTTGCTTGCGTTTATTTTCTATTGTTTTTCCAAACACAGCATTGTTCAAAAGTTTGAAAAAATCCTTTTCGAACGCTGAGGTAGAAGCTTGACGCAAACGAGTATTTAAATCAATGTACTTTTGCAAGAAATTATCTTGTCTAAATCTGAGAATGCGATGTATTCGGCTTAAAATCAACCCATTATTCAAGCATTGCTTTAAATGTACGTAGTGAATAACGTAATTATATTTGTCATATAAATTCGCAATTAATTTTGTAGTTTTCCCACCAGGTGGTACAAATCTTTCTGGTGCGAATGGTAAGTCACTATGTGAATCATGCAATATTTCTGGATAGGTCAGATCGACTTCCAGAATATATCCATATTCAGAATCATCAGATATATTCAAAACATCAAAGTTAGCATTTTCATTTTCTGATAAAAATTTAAATTCCGATACAGGCATTCTTTTCCTCATAGCATATCCGTAAAGATTGTTACAATCAAGATATATTAAAAAAGATGGAGGCTTAGTATCATCGAAGTATGGAAGAAATTTATTATTCGCTTTTGCATGTCGTAGGGAACACTGCGCTAATCCTCCACGTATTCCCTTTTCGAGTAAGTTATACATTTCTAAGTCATGCATCAGCTCCAATTTAACACCAGTACACAAAAGCATTGCGTCCCAGCTTAAACTTGGCGCAGATACATAATATGCTGGATCAAGATTGTAATATTCTAAACTTGTGTTTCTAAAATGTTCGAATATGTCACATAATAATAATACATCACATTTTAGGTAAAGATCAGTATATTCACCAAGGGAATTGATATTAAAACTATACCAAACTTTTTGTGCATGTGTATATTCATCTTCAGAAATATGCTCTAGTTTCATTGTGTTATAAAAATACTCTCTAGGTGGCAAACATTTTTCATCATACTTAGACCATGTGTCAATATATTCATATGGATAAATACCCTTTTTTCTCAATAAGCATAAATCGGCTTTATCGTCAAATTCTCTTGAAAGATTTACGAAATCTTGTACATGTAAATTCTTAGATAATTCATCTAAACTCGAACTTAAAAATTGATAAGAATCTATAAATTTTATTTGAACACAACTAGGCTTGTTCTTAATTGTGAGGCATTTCATTATACAAATGTATTTTTCTTTTGATTTTGGAATTATTTTAATAGGGCCATCGTATTTAACCAGTTCTTCAATAAAGAAATGAGCATCATATCCAGACAAATTATGGAAAACAACAGGTATAAATGGACATATTTTAAAAGTTAAATTGCATCGAGAGTGTGCTGCTCCTCTGTATTCGGATGTAACATGGTCGTGATCTCGAACTTTGTCACCCAATAACAAATGTTTACAAATATGGCAACGAGTAGCCTCTTTGTACTCTATTTGTTGTTTGACAGACAAAGCTTTCATGGGTCTATTTTTAGACAGTATGGAATTTATGTAAGTGACATCTTCAATTAAACGCTTTATAAATACTTCTACACAATTCAACCCTCTATACGTAACGTATTTATTCAAATCTGGATCGTGTGAACAACATATGTAATATGCGAAACAGGATGGTTCATGCACTTTTAAGTTCTGTGTATTTTTAGATATATTTTCAGGACAGTTTAGTAATATACTTTCAAAATCAGCATAGATGATAAAATTTATTCTTTGTTGTCTCTCATAATTTTTAAATTGTATCATACTATCTTTTTTTGGTAATATAGTTAACACTTTAGAGCAGTCGTGTGAGCTATATTTTGAATCACTAGAAAAAACTTGCAAACAAGCATCGCAAAGTAAAAAATTACCTTTGTGATGAGTAACTTGACGACGGATAAGTTTCGCTAGATCTTTAATTAGACAGTAGTGTCCTGAACCATTCCGCTCAAAATACAACAAATTTACATGTTTGTTTTTCTTTGAGCTTGTCATGTATAGAGGTCCAGTCACACGGCACCTTTTATCTAAACCATATATATTAACACTTATTTTAGGGTTCGTTTTTTCAAACAATTTTATATCAACCAAGGTTGGTGGAAATGTCATTCCTTCAATATTTAAAACATCTGTATAGTGAGGATATGATTTTGTTCTACAAACATTATCCTGAGATGGGAATAGAGAAGCAATAATACTCCATAAAAAACAATGGTTGTCATTGTTCTGTATGTTTAAACAACTTTTCGTATTTCTTATAGCTGGTGGAAGCTCGATATACGTGCCGCCTCGCATTGGACAATATTTGTTTATATTAATTTCTAAGTGACTTATAGAAATAAATGACCAACCGGAATCACGTTGGTTAAATTCTGTCATTTTCCTCTGAAAAGTCTCTTTAGCATTAATGTATAATTCATTTAAATCAGTATTTAGGTAAATATTAGCATACTTTGTATTAAAAGATTTTAGCTGCTGTTCACCTGTTTTTGGTAATAAGAAGTAAGCAAACAGCTCGAAATTTACTTTAATACAATTATGTTTCATTAAAAATATTTTAATAAGTTTCAGAATATCGCTTTGATTCCCAATCAGAAAAGCTTCTGGAGTTAAATACTCCGCATCTGGTGCTGGATTTAGGCGATATGTGTTTATTCTGTTTCGAAAAGCAGTTGCAATTATTTCAAAGTTTTTCAATTCAGTTTTAAGCAAACAGTTTGATTTATGCATATTAGTTCTCACATGATATTTATATTTCTGTTTTGGTAATTCGATTTTACATTTATCACATTCTATTAAAATATCTTTTTGAATTGTGTTGGTAGTTGGTGCAACTGGAAAGAAAACAAAATTGATTATATAAGTATGATGATTCTTTAATTGTATAATTATAATATGAATAACAAACTTTGTTACATGATTATCTTAACTAATAACTGCCTACTAGCTTTATAAATGTAGATAGAACCCATAAGTAAAACTCATATTTGTGTCTAATAATAAGAACTCATAAAGGTCTGAGGGCTAGATTTAAATTCTTTGCGTGTTGCGCTCATAAATTTAGTCAGATGACCCCAAGCCTCAGTCCCCTCATCCGTCCGGTTTTTGAGAGCTACAACTGCCTGACGCCATCGGTTCATCGGCGCTACATTTTCGATTTCATCGCACCGATAAACCTTCAGTTCGATGTAATGCGTACCCGCTTTGGTAGGCAAGATTTGGCGAGCATGGCCCGTTGCCAGCCTTCGAGTTATTGACGAATGAAGAACAGTAGGGGGTTTTTTACCGGTGGTTGTCTGCGTGTTCCCGTCTTCTTCATCGCTGTCGGTGCCGAATAAATCTGTAGCGGTGAGATGAGGCATGCTGACTGGATTAATTTTCATCTTCTTTGAAGATGAAGATGACGACGTAGATGGATTGGTTTTCGGTGGTTGATGACCCGATCTCGACTCCGAGCTTGACGGCTTCGATCGCTTCTTCTTTTTTTCACTGATTACCACATCTTGCACGGAGCTCTTGTCGTCATCCGACAGAAAGAGGTCATCAGCAAATCTGGACCTGAAATAATATAAATAGCTGTGATTAGATACTATTTGTGAGCAGACTCACGTACATATCACAGTACTGTCCATTTTATTTCCAGTATATACATTCACCAAATATCTAATGTAATGTCTATTATACGATAAAAACTATTGAATGACCTAAGGAATCGAACCCAGGGTCTAATGCTCAGCAGTCGCACTTGCTGAGTAGTTATTCTATTCATAGCATATTTAATTTTAATTATATTCATAATAAATGTGATAAAAAACTATCTGGGAGCAGATACATATTAGAGAACTGCCTAATTTCTTTCCTTAAAATTGACAGAAATCAAATATCGAATAGACATAGTATGAAAAATACTGTTGACTGACCTAGGAAATCGAACCCGGGTACTAACGCTCAGCAGTCGCACTTGCTATTCTATTCATAAACATCATCTCACAAAACAGTAAAGAGTTGATGATACTTATTGAATAGATAACTTAAAGATAGGTACTTACATTATGAGCCGTTGTTTCACTTTTCACTTTTCACTTCAGATTTGGTAGATAATTAATTAGAAGATGTGAGGTCACCACCTTCAGGAGAGCTAATGTTGATCCAGCTTCCTGTCCGAAGGCTTAAATACTTTTAATTATTATACGTCACAATCCCAAATATGGAGAGAGCACACGATTTTAAAACTGTTTACTCCGCTAAACTTCCTAACAACAGATGCAATTGCACATACTATAGAAATATCTTGGGTTTGCTTGTTAGATTTATTTAATTAATAACAAAGAAACGTACTTCTTATGTATTTTAAATTATACTAGTTTTAACCTTTCACTCGAATTCGATTAGGTACTGTCATTACTGTAAATATGCCTTTATACACTGATGTTGACATACGAGTACTAAAAAGATAAAAAAATCAATGGACAAACATACATTGTTATTTTTTATAGATATATTAGAGGTAAAACTGTTCAGAGATGGTGAATCTTTTTCTTCGTCTTATCTGCATACTGTTGTCATTAAAATGTTAGGTGGTAAGTGGTTTGGCATATAATGTATGGATATCCAAGTCAGGCAAACGGAATGATGATGATCTGCTAAATTTTAGTCTTGAGCCAAGGGTTCGAAATCTCTGCTCTACATAGTTTAACGCTTGGTTTTGAATTTCATCTTACCTTTTATGTTGGGAAATGTCTACATCAATAAAACAATCTATTTTGAACTCTATTAACCAATAAATAAATAAATTATTTAATATAAATAGCTGAAAATACCACCAGAATTCATTCCAGTTTTGAAGCCTGAACGGGGAAGCCTAGCGAGATTGTTCCAGTATGTCGGTAAGTGCTCAGAATTTTATGTATTTAAATTATTTTATGTATGTAGTAATATCGTTATTATCTTTAGGTAACTTATAGCAACATATTAGTTATTTTAGTAGGTATATTAGCACTTTATTCCCACTTACATCTTTCTCTTTTCAGGATACGGAAGATCTATTCAATTTTGTGTCAGTGGAGCAGCCGGCCGCTGTTCAAAGACCAGGACAAAAATCCCTGGGACTTGTTCCACCTGCCCGCAAGAGAGCAAGAACAGAACCAACAATATATTCATACATAAAGAAACCAGTGACACGGGGTACAAAAATAATTAAAATTGAAATTTACGACGCTGATAATATGCCAAGATCTGAAAATTCTATGTGTAATTGTGAAGCTGAGGTGTGCGCTCAACATGTGGTTAAGACTGTGTTATTTGATGATATATACAGCAGTGCCAAACAAATTATAAGCAAAATTCAAGACGAAATAGAAAATACATCATAGAAATCTGTGTATCGTACATAACTATTCATATTGTTACTATTAATTTATGCAACAGGCAAAAATTATGTTATAATAAGGAGCTTTTATATCAGAGCTAGGTAACTGTAAATACAATAATAATAAATATAACTTGTTTTTCATATTAGATAACTATGTACTTATGAAGTATAAAAAAATATATATCTATTAAATAAAAAATGGTTTTATTGTTAATACCCTGGTAAATAATATTTTGCTTTAAATTCAAATATGGAAAACTAACACATAAGTATCAATAATGATATGCCTGGCCATGGATGGAATCGAACCTAGAACCTCATGATTGACATTTCCACTTTTGCATTTGCGTCAGCTTGATCAAAGAGACTGTTTAAAAGATAATATAATAACTTTATCAACAATGCATGTCAGGCGTCATGCAGTCGCCGGTATCAGATAGCACGACAGATATGGTAATGAATTAAATAGTTTCACTAATCAGATGACGTAACTAAGTCAAGTTGTTTCTTGTCTGATCGTGTTTGCCAGCCCATATTCCAGGAGTTAATTCAGTTGTAATCATCACATAAGCGTCTTAATACTCATAATATTGTCTTGATTCCTATCTGCCAGACATTGACAGCACGATGCTCAAGCGCAGTACAACTAACTAATTCTTAGATACATATGACACCGGCTTCTGCCTTACTAAGAACACCAAGTGGTTGGCCCAACAGACCGCATGACAACCATACGTAGTGGAGGCAACTTGGAATCGCTCTCATTTAGTTTAAAAATCGAAACAAACACATATCTTAATAATTTATCAATAACTAATAAGAAGATTGAAGATTCCGCTAATTTGAATAGCTAATTATAATTTACTTATTATTTATTATTTCTAATCAAGAAGAAGAACTATTCAATAAACATTAACCTATTTGAATAGAACAATGTAATTTGAATAGGTAGTCCATTTAGATAAGACAATCTATTCAAGAACAAAAAAAAAAAAGAAGAATCTATTTGAATAGATAATTTCCGATGAATTAAACAGTATATTAGAATAGACCATCTATTCAAAAAAACAATATTACTTCTATTTGAATAGACTTTTTTACCTATTTGAATAGATATAATTGAGGTGACCATCTATTCAAGAACAAGATATATATTTTTTATCTATTTGAATAGATAAGTTCGATGAATTAAACAATATATTAGAATAGACCATCTATTCAAAAAACCATAATTAATTCTATTTGAATAGACATTTTTATCTATTTGAATAGATATAATTGGGGTGTCTGGATCTCATGTGATCCAGATGCCCCAATTATATACTACTAGCAAAGGTAACATGTAAGCTGTGATCGCGTGAGTTTTTAAGATTTCATACAACGTTAATGTTATAATACGATAAGAAATAAATAAATATCAAGATAAGAAAAGCTTCTTATTAAATATTTAGCAAATAATGCGAACGTTATCTTTTATCTTTGTTGTTCAATGTCTGTGACATATCATAAAGTGTTCTGTATTATGATAAGCGAACTTTTTATGATTTTCCTTTATCTCAACATGTCTCCAGGAGGTATCATAGAATTTCACAGAAACGCTATGAAGTGCCACTGTCTGTATTTCAGGTTAATGTTATGACATGTTGTATTGCAGCTTTCATTACAGCATTTTTTGGAGCCAGCAGGTCGAGCACACTCAATACGTCAATAAACATGAATCATAAACTACTAGCTTTTTGCCGTGGCCTACATCACAGGAACCGTTATATTTTTCGGATAGAAAGCCTGTGGCACCCAGGAAATAGTGTAGCTTTCTATCACTAAAATGAATTGTCTTTCTTGACTTAATCTCAACAACCAAACACAACAGTGAAGACTGCAGAGAATGCTTGAAAACTTACAAATGGTTTTCTTTTGTGTGTCAAACAAGCATCCTTTGACATAGCTCACTTATTTTGTCTACAAATTTTATAAGTTGTACCATAAGTGGGTACCTATTAAAGCTCTATTATATAATTACGCACATGTCACAGTAACCCATTCTCTTAAAGCTAATGTGAAGTCTTCTGGTGCACTAATTCAATTTTATAGCCGCAATGCTATCTAACGTTCCACATAACACGCACATTCACTACCTTGCGCAAGAAGGGCAATTTGCGCTTTCCCATATAAAAGAGATTATTCTGACTGAGGTGCTGCACAGGAAGCGAGTCACATCTCTTCTTTATTTACAGCCTTTCCGTCAATTTGTGAGAAATACGTGTAATATCTGCTTAAACCGTGATACATGGCACTTTTTTATGCTGAATGTGTTGAATATAAAATATATGCTGCCAACTGTCAAATTTATGCCGCGTTTTATTGTTCTAAAGACATTACGTTGAAAATTAATACTGATATATAAAAATGACATACATGATTTATACAGATTTTAACAAAGCTGGAAGTTTAGTGGCTGACTGGCATCGTTTGTGTAACAATATATTGCTAATATAACGATTGTAGTGTGCGTAAGCATGCAAGATATAAACATTATTTAGGTAGAAAGTTATGATGTATACATACATACATACATAAACTAACGCCTTTTTCCCATGGAGGTAGGCAGAAACTACAGAATGCCACCTGCTACGATCCTTACATACTTCTTTTGCTTCACTCACATTCATACATCTAGTCATACACACACGCCGGTTATGAGTACTGCGCACCTGGCCTTTTTGAAGAACATTACCTATAAGGTCTATGTATGTCTTTCTAGGGCGTCCCCTCCGGGCGTTTCTATTCACGTTTGCCTTGTAAATACATTTCGTTAGTCGCCTTTCATTCATCCTCTCAACATGGCCAAACCATCTTAACATACTCTTTTCAATTTTAATCACTACATCTTCATTTAAACCACAACGTTGTCTTATTACCTCATTCCTCAACCTATCATTTAAAGTTACCCCACACATACTTCGCAAGGAGAGCATTTCTACTGCATTAATCCAACTTTCATGTCTTTTTTGTCATACCCACCCTTCACTTCCATACATAAGTGTAGGCACTAGCACACTGCTGTGAATGGCGAGTCGAGCTTCCGGAGACATCGATTTGCTGGTCACAACCGCATGTATAGCACCATTCACTTTATTCCCTGCATTCACTCTCCTTTCCACATCCTCTTCAATCTTTCCATCCCTTGTGAACATACTTCCCAGATATACAAACTCGTTCACTTGCTCCACACTCTTATCATTTATTTTTACTTCACACTCCAATACATCGTCTTCTCTTTCAAACACCATTACCTTAGTCTTGTTCACATTTATAGTCATACCTTTTAACTTAAAAGCTTCATTCATCACAGTCACCATGTCTTGCAACTGTTCTGCTGACGATGCAAGTAGAACTTGATCATTTGCGAAGAGAAGGCATTTGACAGGCAACTCATTCATCCTCAATCCGCACTCATGCTCTTTCAAACCTATCAGACAACTATCCATGTACAAGTTGAACAGCCACGGTGACGCTTCACAGCCCTGTCTAACACCTCGTGAGATGGAAAACCAGTCCGTATACATCTCATTAATCCTAACACAAGCACTGGAATCCCTATATAGAGATTTCATTGCTCGTACCAAGCGCCAGTCCACACCGTACCCGGATAGCGTCGACCACAGTTCATCCCTCCACACACTGTCATAGACCTTCTCCAAGTCAACGAAAGCACAGTAGATATTTTTGTGCTTTGCAAGATGTTTTTCAGCTATACTCCTCAACGAGAAGATCTGATCCAAACAGGCCATTCCCTCTCTAAATCCTGCTTGCACGTCCCATAATTTTTCATCCGTCACTTTTACCACTCTGTTTATTAAAACTTTTGCATATTATTTGCCGAAAACACTCAAAGACTAATGCCGCGGTAGTTTTTATACTCCTGCTGTGAGCTTTTTCCCTTATATAGTGGTATGATTACAGCCTTGCACCAGTCATCCGGCACGCGGCCATATCTCCAACACATTATGTATATACTTACAAATTTCTTGTCAAAATTATATAAACTTATAACAACAACATAATTATTAAGTTTATTTAATTGTACAGACTATAATTGTTTTTGTAGCGGTCCTTGCCCTTGTTTATTTTGTGAGTCGCAATAATTTATACAATTAATATAATAGTTGATACAAATAAAACAATCAATCGCGACTAGTACGCCTACTAGTTTTTGTAAAACAAGCGTTAAAAGATTTGCTTCTTATGTTATTTGAAACGTAATGAATTGTAACGTTAGCTATGTTACCTATAGAGTTTTATAAAGTTATCATGGTTTAATCCAACCGACAATCTTCTTACTTTTTATTCTTACTAATATTATAAATGCAAAAGTTCAGATGGACCTATATTTGTTACTCAATCATGCTAAAACGGTTGAACGGATCCAGATGAACTTTGGCACAGATATAAATTATAGACCGGAATAGCACATAGGCTACTTTTCATCCCGGTATAATGTTTACCTTGTGAAGCCAGCAGGCAGAAGGTGTTTAATACATCTTTATTATTTTCTAAAAACACTTTGTCTAAAGACACTTTCCTTGAAAAAGAATAGCTAATACCTTACATTTCCTGTTATCTTCGCTGTTCATATGTGTAAATATTTTCTTCAACAAGGATTTCATTTCAACGAGGCCGTAAAAACTTCCTTATGTTGTCACTCATTACGGATTTCAATGGTTATCATATTATACCAAGAATTAGTTTGTAACCCTTAAAAATCTCTTGATTGCCTTTACGGCAGCTAACGAGACCACACAATAGAAGAATAATAGAAGAGCGTTTGCAATACTCGTAAATAACTGAATAAAATTTATAGTTGGATGCCTGAATATCTTAAGGATCGATGAATACCCTGCGGCCTGCACTAGTTATTATGATTGCTTTAAACTTAGCAGTTAGCAAGGAATTTGCTTTATAGTGGTCAGCAATTGAAATTGTCAACAATCTAGGGGTCTTTAAGTCAAGAGTGAATTGGTTTTTTCTAGGCAAGCGTGCTTCACCGTCGACCACATCATCTCTTACCATCAGGTGAGAAAGTGTTCAACCGCAAGCCTATAGATAATAAAAAATAAATAAAAAATTGTGAATTCTATGCATTGTGGCAGAGTCATGTGTTTACAGTTTATTTCTATCTTTGCAGAAATATAGACAAGCGGCAGCGTATCAATCCAAGTTCATGCAAAGGAACTGGTGACGCAGCAGCCATGTGTAGTCTGTAATAAATATAGCGCAAACGGTTATTCAGATTACATCAAAAATCGTAATTTTCATCAATGGATACAAAATAAACCTAACCCACTGCCAGATGACCATGCAAGTTGAAACTTGGCGTCCAACTGGATAATTGTGTGCATAGCAAAGAAAAAAAAAAAAAAAACATTTTTTTACGATTTGAAATATATTCCAAGCATCGATTTTTATTAACATCTTGCACATTTCGAAATTATAATAGCAAAAACTTCTCAGAATAATAGATTCATTAATTAAAGTTCGCCTTTTAGCCGACGACAGCGAATTCAAAAGGAGGGGTTATGATTATTACCCAACTACGGCGTAACCAAAACGAGAGTTATGATTCTTACCCGACTATGGCGAAGTCAAAAGGGTTATTATTTGCACCTGCCACGCGTGGCGATTCTGGAATCCTAAATTAGTATTCTCACTTCAGAGAGATTTCATATCTATACTTTTTCAATTCAGTCCTCACATTATAATCGTAGATCTTACAAAACGTTACACTTCAATGACATACCCCCACGTACATATAAATGCCATACATACGTAATGAAAATCTAACTACAAAATAAATCGAAGTACACATTTTAGTAGGAATAATTCAAATGATTAATGATACCAACATCTAAATCAAGTCCTTAGCTAAACCGACGAGCATGACTTTGCTGTATTTTTGCTGAGGGATTTATAAAATATCTCGCCAAACGCCGGAACTAATTTAGAAAGATTATTTCTCATAAAGTTGTGTCGTAAACATTGAGACTATCATCCTTTGCAATGTTGCATTGGATAGCTATAGTACGAGTTGTGGCATTGCGGGCAATAAATTGTTAAAGATATTTCAACCGTGACCCTTGTTAACATTTCCGACTTCTGCTATGTTGTATATTTCTCGTGACAACGATGAGTTTTAATAATAAAAGGTCGCTTTTCCCTCTAAATTTTGTAAGAAAATGGATTTTTTTTTCGATAAAAAAATTTAGGCAACAGCGTTGCGAGTTTATCACATTGACCCGCCTACGTGGCTATACTTTACTACCACGATATTGAGTGTTAACAGAGTGTTTAACATAGAGTGGTTCCCTTTGATATTATGATATGGGTACAGGCCATACACAATATTCAATAGGTGCTTAGACTGGTCAATATAACAGTAAACCAAAAAGCAATCAAAGTGCGGTTTTAACTTTGGCAGTTTTGAAACTTGTGGAAAGTAAAAAATCTTTTGGAAATATCTCAGCTCAGCGCCTGCCAGCTGTACATCTAGTTATAGTATTCTTAAACACAAACATTGCTTGATACTAGAATTTCAGTAATTTGCCGTAACACAACTCATAGTAGGCACACGGAACATCTCCGCTCAAGTGACACAAGGCTTGTTGAACATTCCTTTACATACTTAACACTATGGCCTCTCTGCAGTGTTTAAAAAATGCAGCCACCATTTGTTTAAGCAACGTAATTCCTGAAATTGTCAATTGCCTTGGCTTTGAGGAGTAAATAAGAGTATTTATTTGCTCCTTAACTGCAGAATTAACCTCAAATACGAGCCTGTAGAAGGGTAAATGAAAAACTAAGATCGGTAATTTTGGGTCGTAGATTTCAAAAATAATTAAAAATGAAGGGTAAATGTGGGGAAATGTAGCTTGCGTTCACCTAAAACGTGTAAGTGGGTACTATAGGTACCACTGTCTTAATATATTACATCGATATATATTAATTTGTTTTTTGTTATGTAAGTATATATATAATATAGTAAAAGTATATTACATCGATATATGTTTTACTCGCTTATTGTCCTGCCTTTACTTTTGTCAAGGGTTGTACTCAATTTGTAAGTAAATAAAACCATTTTTTAGGAAACTAATGTTTTTTTATTAATTTTAATTACTTACTTAATGACATAGCTACATAATCATCAATATTATCAATATTTTTTTCCAAAGCTATTTCATATAGTTTCTTGGGTGGCATTTTTATAAAACAACAAGAAGTTAAGATTTCGATGATAAAAAGCTTAAATACTTAATTAATAACAATATTACTATTAATTTTAGTAAGATTTATTTGATCAACAAACACTCATAATTTTATTTAGATAAATTCACTTAATTTTTGTGCAACGGACATTGGGATGATATCTTCCCACTTATAAGACCTAAATTTAGGTGAGGCGAGGCGAGGGTACATACAAATGGTTCTGTGGCAACATTCGGGTCAAAAAAATCAAAATATAGTATACTTTTAATTTGTGCGACTCAAATCTACGTACTTGATTTTATTCCAGCAAACAACAAACCAATCATAAACACCGGCTTTTTTGCAAAAAATCTCATCAACAACCTTTGGCGTTGAATTATAATGACATTTGAATTTTTTTAGAAGAGTGTTGCCTTAAAAATATTATCTATTTCTTATGTCTGCGTTCAGAAATATCTGGATTAACATACTCGTATGAAGAAAAACGACTATTTATGAGATGGGAAGCATAGCTCCCAATGCTTTAATAAGGGTATGAAGTTTCATAGAATGTTTATTGAACACACAATTTCAACCATGAAGACTGAAGTATTGTGGTGAAATATAATTTTCGCAAGACACATCTCTGAATAGTTAACGCCATATATTTACCAAGTTTTACTGGTAAAAGTCAGAAATTTTGGACTTTAACCATCAATCACACCGTAAAACTTAGGATTTAGATGCCTCAAAGACAGATAAATGTTGAAAAATATTTATACACTATGACATGTTATTTATGAGAACAATTAAAGACTGATTGACTTCACGAAATTAGATATTATTTTTGTCTAATGAACCAGATTGAATATTAATAATAATATTATGATTTTCTATCCGAATAATTTACGAAGATTACAGTCGAAATATTTTTAAACACAACTCCATTTACAGTTAAAGAGTATCATCAACTTATATTTTGTTCCAGTATTTTAAAAGATTTTAATAAATAAATAATAAATAAAAAAATAAAATAAAATTCGTTTAATTCAGACTATTTAAATGTCCATATTTTGTTAGTATTACATTATCTTAAAACTATGTTAGTCATGTAGGGTACATCATATTTGTATTTAATCAAATTCAAATCAAAATTGTATTATAATAAATGATTGAAAATAAATTAAAATAAAATTGAAATAAATAATTTAAAATTAAATTGAAATAAGTAATTTAAAATGACCCTAAATGGAAATTATATTAAAATAAATTGTTGTTTAATCTCTTCCTGAAAAATTGTGTCTGAAAAACAGTTTTATCTTTCAGTACATAAGTTTATATTTCTCAAAAATCAAGTAACCTAGTTGAAAAATTATTACATTTTCCTCTCGGTCTCAATTCGTAGCAGATATTAGTAGGTACAGGACAACATTTATTCAAATTGAGATTTAATATAGCGTATTTACGAAAATTTTAGTTTTTATTTTGTTACGTAACTATAACTTCACGACTTTTTTTGAGAATTCCGGAGACAGGTTTACCCTTGAGTAAAATGACATGCCACGACGTAACCTCAATTCGTTAGCCTTAGTTTGTATTTATCTACGAGAACACGTAATGTGGGCAATAATCATATTTTATACACTGGTTTTCTATCGCTACACGCGTTACAAGAGTAGTTACGGAATCTTATTGCATCCCATGCATTTGTTAGTTACAATAAAGTAGTTTCAATCTCGCCAGCGGAATAACGAGCAGCTAAACTTTCAGTATTTATGATTAAATATTCAGTTTCAATTAGTTCTGCACGTTCCGTGACTAAACTTTCTTAAAACAATTCGTTCAAAATAATGGAAACAAAACTAACTTCGCTGTTACTACATTGTCTGGTCTAATAATGTTATCTATAATTTTAAATTTATTGCTAGTTTGTGTTGTAAAAAACATTGCAACTCTCTTAGTTCCAAAACTCTTCTTATTGAAGAGAAAAATGAGGAAAGTTACGTAGATTGTGATGTTTTCACGCTGATTCAAGCAAAAGTAATCTAAGTTTGAATGATTAACAACGAGTGTGAACAAGTAAATTGTTCTTGAAGAGCTTGTTATACATGGAGATCAGAGAGCTTGCAGAGCTCGGTGGGCTGATGAGTTCACTCAACCGATATAATTCTTTTTGCCGAAAGATTACCCTGTTGAATGACTTAGTAACAAATTATGGAAACTTTGTAATTTATGAAGTTACGTAAATGATAGGAATTGAAATCATTTCTTAAGTTCTCTTTAAGTTTTTAGTTAATAATTTAAGTACACAGTTGCTACTTTATGTAGATAAATACCAAAGCTCTGAGCTCTGTGTTGAGACTTGACAGCGAATCGATCTTGGAAACTCAATGTAATTGAAAATCGAATATTTAAATGGGCTTTCAATTAATGAAAATCAAACTTGACAAATGATACAATGCTCCGTACTTTGAATAGCTACGTGTAGCCTTCCTCTTAGAATTTATTTGTAAATAGAAAATGGAACGGCGAGAAACTTGGGATCTAATTAGAGAATGGAAGAATTAAGTTTTACTCTAGAGTTGCTTAAAGTTGTTCTGTCCGGTTTACTTCGGAAAAAGGGACAACTTGGGTCGACGGTTGTCTTTTTGTTTAATTGTATCAAATGAATGAAAGTTTGTATTTAAATGGAATGTTTAAAAATAATTTATATACTAGCGGCTATGCTCCAGTCTTATACTGGAGCAAAGTGGCTACTGCATAAATTATTTTCAACCAAACAAAGTACATGATTATAGTGTTCATTTCATATATACCTAAAACTTTATAAATGTTTTAACATATACACGAGCACATTTCACTTAACTCACCCTGACACCATACTGAACACACCATGAAACTATATATACAAACAGCGATAAATTTAAGAGAATTGTCTTGTACGTATCACAACGATTACTACTTACATTCTCTCTTGCCGCTATTGTTCATACTATTATAGTTAGTCATTATGGATGTCCGTTTGTTACTCAATCACGCCAAAACGGGTGAATGAATCAAATAAAATTTGGAACAGTGATAGATTGTAGTCTGGAATAGCACCTAGGCTACTTTTCATCCCGGTATAATGTTCCCTTGGGATAAGAAAACATTAAGCCGCTGTCAGATGCTAGTCCTTAATATTTCATCTTGTTACTACCTATATCAAATGAAATCTAGCTCGTTCAAATAATCAAATTTCCGTTGCCAAAGCATTAGGAGAAATTTAGCATGAGGCCAACAATTACGGGCAAGACATAAATAGACTCAGACTACTGTTGGATTCGAACCAAAACAATATCTTTACAAATATGCTAAACGTTCAGTAGTTTTGAATCTTTCTGGTAACATTAAGTAGGTTAGAAAGGTTTAAAGGGATTTCTTTAGGAACTTAGTTTTGCTCCTTTAGAGTTTTTTTAGATGTTTTTTAGAACCGATATATACATTATCTAATCTGCCAATATGATCACTGACAGTTAACACAGCAATTTTATTTTACAACTGTTTCAAGCTTATCCCCGCACTACAGTCCGGTGTCAGCCGAAGTGAGATTGTCAGTTACTCTACAGCAGGCGTCACTCTAAAGGATGTGGTATTCTGCTAAATAGAGCCACATCTTTTGAGTCTACTTACGTTCTATAACACACTATACAAACCACACCTTCATATCTTTTGATATTGTATCAACTTTTGTAATTCATTTTTATGTTTTCTTTCTATTGTTATCATCTGAAAAGCATATTTTTAGTTATCTATGATTATTTTAATATCTAGAACATAAATTATATTGCTAATTTGTATCTTTTGCAATATTTTTCTACTGTGACATTTTCATCTGACATGACATCTGTCTGTCTATTTTATTTTCTTAAGCCATAGACATAACATAGGTACCATGGACTACCTAGATCTTTTCTTAAGCTAGTTGTACATTATTGTAAGGGCAGTGCAGACTGCCCCGCCTCTGTAAAGCCGTTTTTTATTCGTTCTAGTCTTATTGAGATTTGAATTTGAAATTTTGAAGAGATGGCAGAGCGAGGAAAAACCGGGCGACAGCTTTTTAGTTTCGAATCTGGACTGAACGCCGAAAGTCGGTTGAATACTTAATACTACGAAGTGTACGATCGTATCTGAAACTATTATATCATATTATATCAAGTGCTGTAGTTTAATAAATATATAGTGTAATACTGTGTATAATTTGCCTACCGAGTACCTGCGTATCTACGGCGTGTAACGCCACAGTCCGATTCCCCGACACACCTTGCTGCCTATCTACCACACGTGGTGAGGTATGTGCTGTGGCAGACAAGTATACAGAGACGCGCGCGGCCACAGCGCACCCGTTTCAGCACGCGCCGATTCCTGCTGCCTACTCATCTAACTACCAGCCCGATTGCCTGGTCATTTGCCTACCTCGGGCATACGACGTCATCCTGCCCGTCCTGCTGCCTGGGTGCGCCACTGGTAGCGCACCATCAGCTGTCCCATCACACCGTGCCACGTCTTCCTGCCCTACCTGCTGCCTGGTTAGCTGCCCACGTAATGCGAAGCCGGACTTTACTTTTATACTCTATATCCTTTTCCTTAATTTTAATTTATAATTAATTTTATTTTTATTAACGTAGCTAACGTTAGGTCGACTGAGCTAACGTTACGCTACAAGGAGCAAAAATAAGTTTCTAAAGAAATCCCTTTAAACATTTCTCCCGTACGTAATTTTACCAGATTGTGTCAAAACTACTAATCGTTTAGCATATTTTAAAGATTTCGTTTTCGTTCGCATCCAATAGTAAGAAAACCTTTCAGTGTCTGAACACCATTATATTCATGGATTACAAACAATAGTGATATATATTCAATTAATAATAAACAACATGTACAATAGAATCATAAACCTACTACGCCTTTTATTCCTAGAACCAATTTAGTACTGACCATCTAACCGGAGACCAATTAGTTTATCCAGAGAGATTCGGTCTCCAACTGAAAAAAATATGAGTACCTAAACCGAAATTATATCAGATAGTTTTGGCTTTATTATCTTTTGTTGAATTGCCAACATAGAAACAAAATGATTGCCAGCACCACTAATATCCCAGCAAATAGCTGTTCATAATTCAATAAACGTACTTGATAATAAAGTTATTATCTTGGTAATTGTATAATATTTATATTGTAATAATTAAATTCGTGCATTATTTGGTAATTTCACCACGGCAAATAATAATGAAACACAACAATCATGAAGTAAATAGTAATGTCACTAGATTAATAAAAATTTAAATGTCATGTACCTGTTATGTCGCCACTTGCGAAACCCTAAATTCTTAAGACAATGACTAACACCGCACAGCTCTCTGTACCGTGAGATTCGCCTTCTCAGCAATTCGATGGCGTGGGATCGAAGATTGCGCAATAGCAGTGATGAATATTGATTTAGTGTATTAGTGATTCACTCTTGTTTCTCACATCGAGCAATTGTCGCGCTTCTTAATTTTACCGATCTAAATGTAATAATTACTTAAATTAAATTCATTAAGTAAATTATATCGGTTTTATTTGCATCCTCGACTGCAGCCGTACTTAATTTACCTATTAAATGAGAATGTAAAGACATATTTGTAAATAAATGTCAAAATAAAACCAAAGTAATGAAATTAATAATAAAATAATAATAAAATTAGTGCACTAGTCACATTAACAATATTTTTTTTTTTTTTTTTTTTTTATATCCTATAGGCTCGCGCTTGACCACTATCTCACCTGATGGTAAGCGATGATGTGGTCGACGGTGAAACACGCTTGCCTAGAAATAACCTATTCACTCTTGACTTAAAGACCCCCAGATTGTAGCTGTCGGGAAACACAGACTCCGGCAGGGAATTCCACTCCTTAGCTGTACGCATAATAA
This sequence comes from Orthosia cruda, assembly GCA_964057195.1. Lineage (NCBI taxonomy): Eukaryota > Metazoa > Arthropoda > Insecta > Lepidoptera > Noctuidae > Orthosia > Orthosia cruda. The sequence continues at coordinate 4,486,935 of OZ059848.1, read as the reverse complement.
AAGTGTTCTCAAAACGTTTGAACAAAACAAACAAATATGTCCTTACATCCTCTCTTAATTAATCCTGAATACTATAATAACATTTACATAGCAAGAATCTTTATTTTTGTTCTTGATAGGCTCGCGCTTGACCACTATCTCACCTGATGGTAAGCGAATTTCTTTTTGAATTCACCGATCTATGGAGTTTCCAGTATGGATTTTGGCAAGTGATTGTATACACGCGGTGCCATACTGAAAATGGCATATAAGGCTGTCTTGTAAGATTTGCAACAAATTTTATCACTTACTTCTGTACCTATCAAAATGATGTTTGTTAGTTCTTGCAAAGCTAGCAATCTCATATATATCATATCATCATAGCAAGTGCAAACGTTTTACGAAATAATGGGCAATATAGAAAAAACCTCATTAAAATATTTTTACGCGTTTTCAATAGTAATCAACGGGAGTTCTCAGTCTCTTCAATATAAATTATAATTTATGATCGTAATTAAGGGAAAGTTTTATTGTTTATGAAGCTGTCCTAATACTCGTAACAATCTAATCTTTATGATGTTCAAAAGGGACTTTAATTACCTCGTAATTATATTATACTTTGAAACAAAATGTTAATCATGATTTATACATATACACTTCTTTTGTACGTTTGGAAACAAGATTTTTTATGCATTCATAACGATTTTATAAAGCTACCAGCCCTGGAAATTTGTGGCAAACAATAAATAATAATTTTGATACGCCTCCATTACAGCAGTAATCACACGTAATTGAATATAACATACAATCAGAGTGTGCACCGAGTGATAATAACTAATGTTTTAAAACAATTAAGTTGATTTTTAGTAATCTACAAATTACTTAGTTAAACAATAACATTAATTTTACTATATAGATCGCATAGTTATGAAATAAAATTCATTTAAAGGACCATCAATAAAGAAATATCATCGTGAATCAAGATTAGCTTATCAAAACATAATATTAGATTAAATTTGTTCACTGTTTCTCTGAGATCTTTATACTATTTGTTTAGTGAAAAATGGAGTTCAACAATGCTTCAAATTACATAATTCCGGAACTAATTATGTTACTACAGATGTAATTAAATATCAGTGGTAAGTACCGTTCCTTTAAAAGTTTATCAACGAGAACTTTATCAACTGCGACCCGGAGCCGCTTCTGTTAAATTGACTTTGTGTTTGAGTTTCTACTGAGAGTGATTAATGGCGGTGCACAGAGACACTTATATCTTAAAACTTAGAAACGTGACAACTGAGGTCTTTGTTCACTTTATGTTCGGATTCAACTAGCATTCTTGACAAACTTAGCTTACCTTACTGAAACTAGTAAAAATACCTCATTTAGTAGGTAGTACTATGTACCTTTTGTTAAGACGGTTTTTTTACTTCACCTTTCCAAACGGACAGGACCTATCTTCTTTTAAATTAGAGCGACGCTAATGTAAATTACACACATGACCACATATTTTTGCAAGAACACAAACATGAATCAGGCAGACCAGAAGAGAAAAAGCTTGCCAAAAAAAAATCGGTTTCAGCGAAATTATTGTTGGCAACTAGACTCTGAATATTTTGGGATGAATAAAATATATATTTCATTAGTTTCGTAGATACAGACCCAGTGTCTTTAGAAGGCAGTGAAATCAGTCGTCGCGGTGGCTGCATATTCGCGTGCTGATAAGGAAAGTCTCAGTGGACAAAACGTAATCGCATCTGTAGGTAGGTACTTCAAAAGGAAAGGCGCGATTCCATTGGGCAACTTACTTTTATGCAAGTTGCAAATAGCATGCAACTTCAACAAACCTACGTACAAGCTACAATTTGCATGTAGATAGGTCGCTTGTACATTTTATGTTACACGGCTGCCCTAAAAAATAGAGTTATGTTTTCAGGGTTCATGTATGTTTGCGAGTTTCTTTATTCCACCATATCTTCTAAACGGCTTAACCGCTATCAATGTAAGTGGTATACTTAGAAGCATTGTGTTATCCCGGGTAACATAGGCTGGTTATTTTTTTTTTAATATAATTGGGAAGCCATGGCTCATGAAAAAACACGGAAATCGTTTTTTCAATAAAATTGACTACGTATCTTATAGAGCTTGGTTAGTACATAACAAAAATATATAAAACAATATTTTCATTGCAGTCGTGGGATGGTTCCATAGTTTCAGTCATTTAGCTTGTTTATGATTTTAGTCCGATTTTTTAATTCACTTTTTGACAAGCCAGGCGTGTGTTTGTTTATATTCTAGTTACGCGCAAATTGAACGCACAAACGTTAGTTGCACGTCATCCGCCCATGGTATTAACTGTCAACTTACTCAATTGAGCATATCTACACATGTATGCAAGTAAAACCTGCATGCAATTTGCAGACTCTTGAAAACATGTTTCCAATGCAAGCAACTTGTACGCAAATGTGACGTCATAGTTGCATGCAAGACTTGCCTAATGGAATCGCGCCTTAATGCATGAGCTCAGGGCGAGCCTCTGAGATTGTTTAAGTTTTTTAGGTTGTTACTACAAGAACAAAGACTTTGAGAACTTTCTTTTCGCTACTAGAGTAAGTGAAATTCCATATATTAATATAAAAGATAGGGACAAGTCACTCTTCAAACGATTGGCCCCCTTCCGACAGCGTTGGATACGACTGTATAGCCACTGGGGCTTATCCTATGCTTCATTGTTATCCCCACCAAGATTTATATGAAGAGTAATATGAGGAAACATCCAGGACAGATTTCAATAGCTACCACTCCGCGGGCAGGATTAAATACGTACCTCTTATTTGTAAAATGAAATTTATTTAAGTTATATACTAAATATTGAAACTACAGAAATTAATTAATTTTAATTCTGATTTTACATTTTTTCTTCCGAATGGGCCTTTTTACCCGATTGCCGAAGGAGGGTAATGTGTTCAGCAGTCTATGTATGTATATATGTAAGTATGTTTGTATGTATGTTTGTTCCTATGTGGCGTTCTAAAGACCAAACGAGTTGGCCGATTTTGATGATGTTTAAGTCAATCGATTCGTCTTAACCCTGCGAGTGTCACTGTCTACATTAAAAGGGGTTTTAAGAGGTGATTTGAAAAATATATAAAACTTATATTTTTAAATGTACCTATTTCGAAAAAAAAAAAATAGATTTTTTTATGGTTTATTCACAAATGTGTATATTCACGAAAGACCGTCTCTCTCTGTCCTCACCTCCTCTCTTCCATAAAGGTAGTATCGGGTTTGCCTATGCCTTTCAAACGATTATAGGCATCTGAACTGTAACCAAATCTATGAATGAAACTGTAATCCCAAAAAGTTTGAAGAGCTCTGGACAAAAATTGTTTCGTGATTGGCTGGCGCGGGTTTTGCTTTTTGCATAGGAAAACAGATGAAAACTTTCGACTGATAGTTCCCTCGAATATTTATTCATAAACACGGGATTCAAAATGATTCCAGTTTTATTTATAAGTGACGTTATGTACGAGTAGTTCTGCCATGGGCTAACACGCGGAACATACGTTTTATGAAATATATTTACATCAAAGCTACTTCAGAATTGGCTATGATTTGTCTGTTGATCTATTTTTTTTTCTTCAATTATCTGGAACTCTGCTGACCAAACTGTACGTCGGGTTCTTAGTGACGTCACTGAACTAATCAAATTGTCGGGGTGGGGCTTAATCAGAGAAGCGGTGAAAATAACTCGGAGTGCGACGTGAACATTACGTGGTATTAAATCAATGTGAGGGAGAGGCGCAATGGATACCTCACCTTTATGTAGGTAGTAACTAAGTCTTCGCGTGTTACATAGATAGCGGTAATTCATTAGATTTCTATAGTTGAATGCCTCACTAGCTTTTTGGAGATGGCTGTGTCATCAAATAGTAATAGGATATAAAAGTGTTCTCTGAACACGTGAAAGTTCTAGTAAAAATAAAAACTCTTGATGCCTGTTGAATTCACATGGGCCAATCATGTGAACCACGATTTGAGACATCTTTTCTAATTCTACTACTCTTAACTTCCATACTGGTCAGACAAAATTTGTGAATTTTGAGACAAAATTTGAGTTCATTGATATTGTAGCGGCACCAATGCCGCCACTTACGAACTAATGACATGACGTCACACAAATCCTGCATCGCGCAAGTAAAGTTTTCGGCGCGATAAGAACACATACAACAGTCCGACAACAACCGTCGGGCAGTTGCCCGGACCAGACACAACACCCGTCTGGTCGGAGGATCCTCCCTTTTCTATGGAGGTTTGTGGGACTTTACACCCTGTTCCACATACCCCCAAACTGGTGACCCCGAGTATGAACGTCAGCGCAGCCTTCGTGCAGAGCTACTTCGTCGTGACGTCATCATCACTTTCTCAAGCTTTCGAGCAGCGAGTCACACAGCCAGCCACTACCCACGGCATCTACGGGGGTATCCTGACCACCAGCATGCAGCGGACGCGCATTCCTGGTCATCACCCCCAGCTTCTTTCATCACCGCTCCGACCCACTGGAGCCAGCAGCTCTGTCCCGACTCACTGGGACATCATCACCACTCCGAACTACTGGAGCCAGCAACAATGTCCCGACTCACTGGGACATCATCACCGCTCCGAACTACTGGAGCAAGCCGAGCCAACACCCGTCTGGTCGGAGGATCTTCCCTTTTCTATGGAGGTTTGTGGGACTTTACACCCTGTTCCACTACCCCCAAAATATGAACAGAAGAAGAAGAACTTACAGATTGCAAAAGCTGGTCCATCTATGCACAGTCCTCGCAAATGGCTGTATTCTGAGAACAAATCGACTCCCTGACAGCACAACGGAAAAGTGAGGAATTTCTAGGTTCGTATACTTTGTGAGGTTTGTTAACTCATCCAATATCACCCAATTTGTCTGATATTAGCTACGTTTTAGAGTCATGGCAGCGATGAGACACATCTGTCACACCAGACACTTATTTAATCTTCACTTGATTTATGGTATCATTATGCATGCATTCTTTTGTAGTTTTAAACATGCAAGTGGCCAGCTCACGAAACTGAAAATCAACGATACCTGTCACGTAATAGTAGTATAAAGGACATTATATCAAATATGGTTAATAAGATACAGCAGTATAGCTTGGATGACTACTGTATCATTGTGATTGGTGAGCAGGATTTTAAAGGCACCGGCGATTCGATTGAAATGGTCAGGTTAATTAGAGAAACTCTCAAAAATATAACGAATACAAATGTTATTATATGTTGCCCTACATGTTTAATAGATTACTTTACATGGACATAGAAAACCATAATTATGCTTATTTTTTTGATAGTAATCGTGACCTATCCGATGAGACATTTTCATATAATACGGGAAAAGTTTACAAACTCGGTCAAAAACGTATTTATGACAGTATTTTACTCGTTGATATTGAGACATATCCAACGGAATATGACCGTTGTAATTCTCCAAAATCGCCAAATACATCCCAAAAAACTCTTTTTCGTCCCGTTATGTAAAAGGGTTATCGATAGGGACAGTAGTTCTGGACAAAAACAAAAATGTATACTATTACACCAAAATATAACTGGTATCTTTAATAAAATAGATTTATTCGAAATCACAATTATCGACTTAGAAAAGCAGATTGGCCATAAAGATTTTATTTGTCTGAGTGAAACTTTTATAAAGTCAGGATATGACAGTAATCTAGCACTTACACATTTTAACTTAGCTGCTAGTTACACAAGACACGGGCAAAAACGTGGTGGAACTTGCGTTTTGGTAAGAAAGGGTATAATGTTTACTCCGTTACCGATAACAGATGAATTGGCCAGTGATTTTTGTTTCGAATGCTGTGGCATTTAAATATTGAGCCATAATCTAATTATAGTGTGCATTTATAGAATTCCGGATTCCGATGTGAACATATTTTTTAAAAATCTTGAGTTATTGTTACTCAATATAACCCGCAAAGTTAAGAAAAATATTATTATGTGCGGTGATTGGAATATAGACATATTAAAAGACAATAAATATTCAAAAGAGCTAATATCCGTACTGAGCAATTTTAATATTTCACCACATGTTAGAATGCCTACTCGAAAAAATACTAGCATAGACCAAATAGCCAGTAATGTTCCCGTACTGGATTTGAAATTCAGTACACATAATTTAGCTCTCTCTGATCATGATACCGGTCAATCGTTAGCTTTTTACCTCCAAGAGACGAATAATAAATCAAAACCTATGAAGTTCTGGTATGATAAGAAGAGGGATTATAACAAGGACAACAAAACAAAATTTGTAAATTGCTTAGCAGCCTTAAGTTTTACTGAAATTTACAAAGTAGCAAACTGCAATGAGGCTTTCAATACATTCCACGACCTATTCACGCTCTTCTATAAATTGTGTTTTCCCGAAATCCTCGTTAAAAGGAGCATAAAACCCATAAAAAACAAATGGATTACTACGGGTTTAAAAATATCATGCATTAAAAAGAGAGCTTTATATTACGAATATCAACATGATGCTATAAGTAAAGGTTATCACAAGAAAAAATACCACAATTACACAAAGATCTTAAAAAAATGCATATCAAAATCACAACAGATAAACAACAACATTTTTTTAAATAATTCAAAAAATAAATGTAATGCCACATGGACAATCATAAAAAATAGTTTAAACAAACCTAATAATAGCAACTGTATAAATGAATTAATAATCCAACAATTATGAAAATAATTTAACAATTATTTCATTGATCTGACACAAAAAACTAACAATAATAATCATGACATAAACAACATTAATATTGACAATAATGTAAATACTTTATTTCTCACTCCAGTGAATGAAATTGACGTTATTAAAATAATTTATTCCTTAAATAATACAAATTCTACCGGATATGATGAAGTAACCACTAAAATTATTAAATTAAGTGCGAATGTTATAGCATCCCCACTTAGCTACCTAATAAATCTCTCTTTTGAAGAAGGTGTTTTCCCATCTAGACTAAAAGAGTCTATAGTTAAACCACTGTACAAAAAGGGCAACTGTACTGATATGGGCAATTATAGGCCCATTACACTGATCCCAATCTTTGCAATTTTTTTTGAAAAAGCAATGCATGAGAAAATAAATAGTTTTGTAACTAAATACAATTTAATTGTGGAAAGTCAGTTTGGTTTTAGGAAAAACAGTTCAACTACTCTAGCCTGTTTTTCTTTAGTGAAACTAATTACCGAAGCTCTTAATAAAAAAATGACTACTTTATCGGTATTCTTAGATATGAGCAAAGCATTTGATTTTGTATCACACGAACTACTCTACAAGCTTGAGAAATATGGAATAAGAGACAAAGCGCATGATTGGCTTGAAAGCTATTTATCTAACCACCAACAGAGAACTGTTATCTCTAGAATAGAAAATGATACAAGGACGGCATATTACTCAGAACTAAGATCTAATGGTTCTGGCGTCCCGCAGGGAACTGTACTGGGTCCGCCACTATTTATATTATATATTAATGACCTCTATAAATGTTTAAAATATGAATGTATACAATTTGCTGACGATACTACATTGACGATAAAATGTTACAACAAAACTGACATAGAAATAGATACTAACAATGAATTAATTAATGTAATAAAATGGCTGGGGTACAATAATCTTCATGTTAATATTGAGAAAACCAAACTAGTTCAATGTCAAACATGTTACTTGTCAGTAATACCAACAGCAATTAGACATAATAATGCTATTCTGCAACCAGAACCATCAGCTTTATTTTTAGGTATAGTAATCGACAACAAATTGAACTGGAAGGAGCATGTAGAAAGAGTATGTAGTGAGCTTGATAAGTTTGTATATGCTCTTCGCAAGTTAAGACTAGTGTCGAGTAAAAACACAGTTCTAAATGCTTATCATGGGTATGTTTCATCGGTATTGCGTTACGGTCTAGTCATATGGAGCAATTCAGTGGATGTCGAAAGAGCATTCAAAGTGCAAAAGAAATGTATCAGAGCCATGAGTGGAGCAGAGTATTTCGACCATTGCAGGCCATTATTTAAGAACTTAAAAATTCTCCCACTCCCATGTCTGTATATTTTTGAAGTATGTCTGTTTGTAAAAAAATTTCCTCATTTATTTCCATTAAATGAACAAGTCTCCAAAAGACTGAACAAAAAAAATGCCGGGAAATTACTAGTGCCTCCTCAGAGATTGCAGTTATACGGTAGAAATGCCAGTTGCATGACAATTAAAATTTATAATAAATTACCACCTGCCCTGAGAATGCTACCAATTAATAAGTTTAAATGTAAAATGTTTGCTTGGCTCTTGGACATGTGTTTTTATTCCGTCAATGAATTTTTAAATCATAAATTTTGATATTGTAATCATTCACCATCAATCATCATTAGTATAGTATTAGTACCTACTTTGACATTATTGGGAATTCTATAACATTGTATTTTTTTTTCAATTTATGTTTTAGACGTTATGTTTTATATTTTGACATGATGATTTATTTTCTGACATTTTGATTAATTTTTTGATATCATGATTTATTTTCTGACGTTTTGATATATTTTTTTTTGTTTTTGACACTATATTTGTTTTTTTTTGTTGACATTATACAAAATTTGATTAATTTATATAATATTCTTATAATGATACTAGTTGATTTGCATGTACCTAGTTTATTGTTTGATATTTCTACACCAGCAATGGTAGTATGTGTGAAACAATGTTAAATGTAAGATCTCAATGTACCATATACTGAGAAATAAATATTTACTTACTTACTTACTTACTTAACGATGGCAGGATCGTATCCACCAAACCGGAGCTGCTGAGAGAAATCAAGAGATTCTATGATCAGACCCAAGAGCTAGGCTGACCCGACACTAAACCGAAAACATCTCGGCAGTCAGCCCGTATGAGATTAGGGTGGCTCTAAAACAGCTTAAAATAACAAGGCAGGGATGAAGGAATTACGGTCAAACTCCTAAAAAGCGGCCTAAGGCACTTCAGAAGCTGTTTGATGCCGTAATACTCGAGGGGGAAAAGCCACAGGCAGCTGGATGCCGGAAAGGCTGTATAATAGCGGTCTACGGTGATAATTAAAATTATTATTGTTGAAGTCGGTCGCGGCGATTTATTTATTATTCTCTTAGTCAGGCTCTTCTTCGTAATTGGTAATTACAAGAAGAATATTGGAAGTGCACAGGCTTTGTGCTTAATTAGGGAATGCCTTGTGAATCTGTGTGTGGTAGGTTCACATTAAACCACGTGATTTTAAAAGCACGCGACGACGTTAGTCGTGACACGCACATCAGGCAGAAGTCGATATATAGAAAATTAAGAATAGTTTCATGAATTGAAGCTTGGAGTATAATAGACGATTTGTGAGTGAAATTGCAAGTAAAAAGTTTAACAAGGCTTCTTCATATGAACTGAATACTCAATGTATGAAGACATTTTAGATATTATGTTTTACAAGCGATGTTTGCGTGATCTTGAGTATAGGTTTTACCGTAACATTACGTTACTAATTTATTATCTTCCGGCTAAATGCTTTTACCCAAAGCCATATAGAATGCCATAAAATATCCGCAAATATTTCAAGAAGAGTTCTATGCATTTTCTGCACAATGCAGTTTTTTCTTTTGTGTGATATACAACCCTGCGAAGTAACCCTACTGCAGGATGCTCATTGTGGTAGTTACGTACATCCTACTCGACACTATTCTCGAGTTATGTTTCGTTCATGTGGGCAAAGTAATAATGTTAAATAAGTGATTTTATTTGTTTTTATAGCCTAAAAAATTCTTAAATATTTTACTAGGAAAAGGGAAATGAAACTAATTCTATGGAGGAGTTTATAAAATGTGATCTAATGGGATTTTCACATGTCAAGTTTATGGTTACATAGGTAACTGTTGTGGACGAGTTAAATCAAGTGTAAGCCAACCGAACTCTGTGTTACTGAATTTCGACGGTTATGGAGAAATGTACTCGTAGAAATGGTGAATTAGAAAATTTGTGATGAGGCAACGTATTATTTTAGTTGAACATGTACTGAATTGAATAAAAAAATAGACAATATAAACCACATTGCGAAACAGACTTCTGTCTGATAGAGGAAAAGTGTCAAATAACTCAAAGTTCATGCACACAGCAAAAGATATTAAAATCACGGTAGGCATGTATGTAAAGTCATTGACGTGTAAACAACTCGTACGAAATCGTCTAGAGATGTTCTCAGTTGGAAGTACAAAGAATGGATCACTTTATACCTCTGGGGATGTGAACGAAAGGAAAGGTGATCGGGTTAACACCAATGTAAGATAAGTATATAATAATATGTAACACAGACGAGGTTTTTTTAGAACTAGGCAAGATTTCATTTTCATTTTTTTATATAAAATTGGTGTAGTTTAGTGTCTCAACTGTCTACGCAACTGGACAATATGTGAAATCATTAACAGAAGCGATCTCGGGATAGTTGAGCGGAGAATTTTATCGTAGTATTGATTACCTCCGCAAAGTTTACTGGGAAGGCTGACTTGATACAATTTGCTGCCAAATACTCCAAAAAAACATTAGAATCTGTTGCATCCTCATTCTAATGCATACTAAAGAATTCAAGAAGGATATTATGCACTGTAGACGAGGCGGTATGGTCTTAGACCTTAGCCTGCCCGAGAAGAGAGAAAAAAAAAATTGTGTTTGCCATAGTTACACTACTCTTATGCCGACCTTAAACTAGCTGGCACCATGGTTTAACTTTTAGTCGGAGACTAGTGTCAGATTAGTATAATCCCTCCTTATTCCGTGTTTATTAATACGGAAATTTGTTAGTACCAACTTAATGCTTGGAATAAAGTTAATCTTACCTTAGTCTACGTTTATTAATAAGACGGAATGGGAATAAGTTGGAGCTAGTTTACTAGTTCATGTACTTGGGGCACTATGTCACCGACAGCCTTGATGACCGGGTAGATATCGAAAGGGAACGTAGGGCGCTGGCAGTCCGTTGTAACATGTTGGCTCGCAGGTTTGCACGGGGCAGCAAACCAGTAAAAATAACACTTTTTAGGGTTCCGTACCCAAAAGGTAAAAACGGGACCCTATTACTAAGACTCCGCGGTCCGTCTATCTGTCTGTCTGTCTGTCACCAGGCTGTATCTCATAAACCATGATAGATAGACAGTTGAAATTTTCACCAATGATGTATTTCTATTTCCACTATAACAACAAATACTAAAAACAGAATAAAATAAATATTTAAGTGGGGCTCCCATACGACAAACGTTATTAACCCTTCGTACGCGAGTCCGACTCGCACTTCGCCGGTTTTTAAGCTTATTGCCAAATATTTTACACGTGCAGCCTGTGGAGCAACTACACTCAGCGGACTATCGGCGCCTTACGGGTCTAATATAATAACGGGGTTTAGGATGTTAATGGGGCTGCCCCGTTTCTGCAGTGCATCAGGTATATTCGCGGAATCTCGCGTCGATGATTTCCATGCCCTCATCAGGCAGAGATCTGTCTCTCTGCTCTGTAGAGTGCGGGCTAGCTCCAACTCCATTTTAAAAACCATAGCCGGGAGGTACGACACTCCGTTATTAGGGGATGGGCATACGTATGTGGGTACGAATAAAATAAATATATGTGCAAACACAAACCCAGATAGGTTGTAATGGAGCATTTCTTTCAATAAATTTCTCAACCTTTCCACTCATTCGACTCCCTCGGTGTGCCGGGGCGAGTGTTTGCTCACAGATTTACAATTAATACTCTTGTAATCTAGCGATGAGAGAGAAGGTAAAAACTTGTGCTCGTGAACGTGAATTCAAGTTTACTAATGCGTTCCAACCGTAATATATGAATTAATGTATGTATATTGAAATAGTACATTGTGATACAAGGGTGGAAACTCGTGTCATTAAAAACCCTCGGCTTCGGCTCGCGCTTGTTAATGGCAGCTCGTTTGCAATAACCTACACACCAGTGTATCACACGACGTTTTTTAATACAGCTGTGGGAAATGGTAAAAACAAATCAAAGAATTAGATTTGTATACCAAAAAAAAATATATTCAAAAAATGGCGCGTTTTGCAACTGGACATATTTTTTTAACAACGATTTACGACAGCCTATTCGATTTTTGACAAATGTTGATGTGAAAATAATTAAATTAAAACTGGTAAATAAATATATTAAACAACCGTTATAAAGACTTTTGAGAATTCAATGCTAAAACTTACGGAATCATTCATTTATCTATCTATATATATATATATATAAATGAATCCTATTTCCCTTGGTCATGGCATCACGCGTGAACGGCTGGACCGATTTCGCTTATTCTTTTTTTGTTGTGTTTGTTATTGTTAGGAGAAGATGCTTATGAAAAAAAAAAGAAAAAAAATACCTTTCCTACATAGGTAGGGTCGGGTAGGTAGGTTAGGGCAGGTAGGGTAGGGTAGGTAGGGTAGGGTAGGTAGGGTAGGGCAGGTAGGGTAGGGTAGGTAGGGTAGGGTAGGTAGGGTAGGGTAGGTAGGGTAGAATAGGTAGGTAGGGTAGATGAATGTTTAATGTTTTTATGGCAAAACAAAGTTTGCCGGGTCAGCTAGTCCTCATATAAAATCCAACCCATTTTATTCTATGTATGAAAACTCCTTGCTACTAAACTTTTTAAATTGATTAATAAATTTAAAACTCAACTGCAAAACTAATCGAGCTCGTAAACAAAAGTTACGACCGCGTAACAGAAATATGCCTATGCAAAATATTCAATTTTCGAATCATAATTATAGCCTCTGAAAGTACGCCATGTTTAACAACTGTACTGAAAAACATTTTTCTTAAGAGTAAGTTTGGAGTTTCTTTCGTCCTGTTTTATCCGTTCTCCTCCATAACAAGCTACTTTTCCGCATGGATGCTAGAATTAATTATTATTACTTGTAAATTTAAATTTTTGATATTCAAAAACTTTGAAATGCCGTACAGTGCTGCTTACCTTTTTTACCTGCAGGACTCACGACTTCCATTAAAGAAAAGTTCGCTGCTGTAAATAAAATTTGTAAAATAAGTAACTACGACAGCTTTTAAAATTTCTTTGTAAGCAGTTAAATATATTTTGAAGCAATTAGAGATGCTATAGATTTAACATTTTCACATACATTCCGTTCCAAGACGAGAAATGCTTTTGTTATAAAAAATCGGGCAAAGAACCCATTGTGAAGATTCAGTGAGGATTTCCTTCTGTCGTTATGGTCATCTTCCCGGAAGGCCGCACTGTCCAGAATACGCTATTAACATGAATCATCCAAATGCGATGGTTAATAGAGCAGTCGAGGTTTCATGAGACACAAGAGATTTAATGAAGACATAACATTAAATTATTCTGAATAAAACAATCGACATCAATATCTATTAAAACAGTTATTGTTAAAAACATAAAATATATCTGGCGGTTATTCCAGAATATCTCGGATATTCTCTTCTCAAGAGCAAACTTTACGTCGTCATGACAGTTAAAGTAGTCCACGACGCTGATAAAGTGGTTTAGCACCGAGATTTCTGTGCCAAATGACAATGTAACATGAGCAAAATTGAAAGATAAGATTTATCGGACACTTAACTTGGATATAACCGATTCCATTGCAACGCTTAAATTTATGGCATTCACTTCGGTTTGGTCTACACTGTACCCTCGAACTCGGTCATATTTAATATTACTTCTTGGGTAAGGCCTCGATAGAATAATTCTTATGACCTCTATTAGTATTCTATGAATGGCATTCCAATCGGTAAACTATTGAAATTTAATGATTTCTACGTAAATTGGTTCACCTAAATTCGTTAATAAATTTTGTGAACCCCACAAAACTCATGGAGTAAGAAAAACTAACAAGTTTGGTGCATACAACGGAAGGGGACACGCTACTGACTTCCTTAAATTTCGAAATATAATGTCAATGATCCTCAGATATATTTATTCTGGCAGTTGATTGATAACATGCATCACCAGTGCGGCAGAGAAAAGCAACAAAGTATGTAAGCGGCGGCGCGGTAAAGCCTACCCTGTCAATAGATGTCATCAGAGCAATCGATTGTTCAACTGTCTCAATATATTAACACTTCCATCATAAAATAAGCTTTATTTGTTACACGTAGAGTAAAAATTTCAATGATGAGTGAAGCTGCAATATTGCTACTGGCAGCCGGTTCACAGGTCTTATCCACAACAACGAAGTCTTCAATTTCTAGTATTTGTGTGTTTGACGCAACATTAAGTGTATTTTCATTTCAACTCAGAAGAAGTTTAAATTTTATTTTGCTTCGCAAAAAAACATAGAAATTCGGTTCTTGACGGTTTTAGGAAGATCAGAGCAGTTTTAGTAATAGTAGTAATACAAAGAGAAAACTTTGCCTTTTAATAACTTAGCTGTAACCGCCACTAATTGACCCCACTCCTATGTGCTCACAGACTAACAAACCGCAGAAAGGTTGAGGCGATATACTGAGGAAATGCACCGACTGAGTTTACTAACTAACGTTGTTAGAACACCTGTATCATTTCCACAGTAAAAACATTTGCCTAAATTACAAGTGCAATGCTAATTAGCTGCTTTGAAAGAAAACATAATACTTGTAGCACTTAGAAGCGGTGCAGCGCTTAAATTATACAAGTGAAACTAATCGTATTTTACGCTGAACCTAAGTATGAATATTACGGCAATTCAACTTTATGTAATCCAGATTCATGTCAACAAATCTACATAGGTATTTAGAAATTGGTTTTCTCGTAAAAATATAAAATCCATACTCACCTGATTACAGGTTACTTGACCTTACTGAATTTCCCTTCTTATATCACCTGGAATATGACTAACAATGTAACAGTGAGATGACCCACGTAACGTATTCCGGTATCACTAGCTTCCTTATATTTGAAATGGTTTGATGAACGGTGCATCAAGCAGCGCTCTCTGAGAGTTTATCAACAGTGATAAATATCGTACTAGATTCCACTAAACTGACGAGTCCTAAAAATTGCGGCTTTTGTCATATTATCTGATATTACAAACCAAAGTTATGTTATTACTGATATCACTAAATGATATGGTACTTTATTTACATGAACATAAATTTACATAGTATAACATACTTAAATAACAATAACTAATATTATTATTACTTCAACAACTTTTCAGATATATTTGATTTTTTGCAGAAATAGTATATTTCTAAAATTCTCATAAATTTTTTTTCCCTTATATTCTCCCCAGAAAACAAAAAAAAAGCAATAAAATATTACATGCTCTAAAAGATCGTAAAAAAGCTGTATACCCTATTTCATTCATTTATGGAACCAGAGATCCGCAATTCTGCATACTGTACGAGTATTATCTACGGATCAGCATACGTCGTCTCTACATAATACAAGCTCATTTGATAACACGAAAAAAGGTAAAATTATTTGAGTTTTATATTTTCATTTAAAAAGTACCGAGTTTGGAGAAATTGAATTGAAATAAAAATATGTAAAATTAAACATTTTGAGAACTATCTCTTGATTTTTAAGTTCATAAGCTCCATATCAACATTCTCATTACACTGTAGCAAAACTAAATTAGCATTGCATTAGCATTGTAACATTCTACTAAAAGCAAAGAGCTTTAAATGGCGCCTACAACCTTCACCTTTCTTTCATTGGCTATTTCAAATCCTCATTTCTTAGTACCTACTTTTAAATAGCTCTTTCAGGGCAATATATCTTAATTAAAATGTCGTCTTTCAAGAAAATTTCGAAATTAAAACTAGCAGGAATCTGAAAAAAAAATTGCTTCACTTACGCAAGATTTCAAGATTATTCTGAACACAAGGTATGTATATGTATGAGCTTTTTATACATTCTGATTGATTGCTTATCGCGTCTCAAGTGTGTCTATGATTGATATAATGTACCTATTGTTTAAGTTTGTCTCCAAGATGTACTTTGATGTTGGGTGATATGATTTTCACTTGAATTGTCATATTTGAAGATAATTAACACTGTTGTACTAAATAAGGTTAAGTAAATCGAAGAAAAATATTGTTATCGTCATTCTAAATATTATCACGTAGTGCGTGTTTCAGTAGATGTAGTATAAAATAATAATTGGCAGTGTGAACTTACATTTCAAAGAGAGAAAGAGAAAGAGTGGAACTCACTACCCGTGTCTGTGTTTCCGAAAGCATACAACCCAAATCTCTTTAAAGTTAGAGTGAACAGGCTTCTTCTTTCTGGGTAAGTTCATTCCATCGTCGACTTCTCACATAGACTTTAGTCAAGAGCAAACCCAACACAATAATAATAAAAATAATCTTGAATTATATCTTGAAATCTTGCGTAACTGAAGCAATTTGTTTTTAGATACGCAAGATTTTTTTACATAAAACTGAACCACACTTCACGAAGCCCTTGCTAAGAAAATCACAACTGCGAAAAACAAAATTCTTTATTCAAATAACTGATATATTATATTAAAATTTGTGCTACGACGACGTAGCTGTCGTAGCGGCCGCGTAGGCTTATTACGCCATAACAATAGATCAAGAAATAAATGTAGGTTCTTATACAAATTACATAATTTACAACATTACCACTAAGGCAACTGGTAAGGCTATAAACTCGTCATTTCAACCTGCCGGCTCGGTACTTAATGTTTCAAATGTTCTCCCTTTATTTATGTACATAGTAATGTGTATTCTTCTGAAGGTACCCATGTTATTAAATTAGGTTCCACCGTTTTACTAGTGTGCTGTTGTGTGATAAATGATTGAGGGGATTTATAAGAATTGGCTCTTTGAGACTTACATACCTTGCCTGACTACAAGTAGAAGAATACATACATAGGCCGAATCATGTCACAAATAATCCCTTTATCTTCCCAGTGCACTAAACTCAGTTACTTATAAACTAGCATTTATGTTTACTAATACTTTAGTAGTTTAATCAAACTGACAAACATGTTCTTATAAAAGCTATTCCGTGGCGAGTGCGGTCTCTTTGATCTCCACCTGCACCGCCTCGAGCGACTCAGAGGCAGAGACACTCGTTTCACTGAATGAAATAATGTATGTTCCATACATACACACGTATACACATTATTCCAGGAGACACTTAAGGTAGTGCAAATCTTTAGCTAAAAGAAGTAGGTAACCTAAATTACTTCTTTAAAAGTAATAAGGCCATAAGTCTCTTGGGAAATATTAAATATCAGCACTGCAAACTTTACAAAACTCAAACTTTTAGCCGCGTCTCGTTAAAAAAAATTTGACAGTTTTTTGAGCTCATGGCCTCACTCCATATTGAAGGACAGTGTCAGATCTCTGAGTTAATTAAAGCTTCTCCGGAACAACTGTTCTTTAGGCATATTCATTTCTTAATTAGTGCGAATTAAAGAGCCGTTGGAAAACCTTTCTGTAAAATGAAAGAAAGAAAAGAATGATCTAGGTATTATTCATGACATAGTAAGGGATCTTCCTGACGACACGACACAATTTAAATTTAAACAACTTATTTTTATCTATAACTCTGTTCTTTACACTAATAATAGCTACGTTCTAAAATACGTCAAGCATATAGACTTCAGGATATTTTAGCTTCATCATCATCTATTTTAGCTTTATTGTTTGCAAGCGATTTCATATATGCCTCAGCCATAATATATATACTTTCCTTAATATTGCTTTAGGTTATGTGTTGTGGTAATACGACTAAGTATTCTGACTCCTCAGAGACAGGAATGTACACCTAGTTTAGTAGTCAGAGTATTTAAAAAATATCTATATTTTTGTGGTATATCTGATAAATACATATATGTGGGTAGGCTTGTCAAGCAGTTGGTTGGTGGCCATTACACGAGTCGTATGTGATTTGCAGTGTTTTATTTATAATATCCTTAAATACAGAACATTTGGCGACGAGTCGTTATTCACGTGTGTTATTATTGGCTGTGTCACGGAGCACGCAAAAACATATAATATGGCGTTTGGCGGCAACCTCTCATTTGATCACCGCGCGCAAGAGTGTAGCATTTTTAGAAGTCGTTTTATCCAGTACTGCACGGCGAACGACATTGGAGACGACACCGATAAGTCTGGAATGAGAAGACGAGCTCTTCTGCTCACTGCGCTGGTGGAAGATACATACCGCGTCGCAAGAGATTTGGTTTTTCCGGACAACGTGGAATATAAAAACCTGTTAGAAAAATTGAACGTCCATTTCCAAGCAAAAAAGAGTACGTTCGCTGAGAGATACAGTTTTTATATGGCGGAACAACGTCCTGGAGATGATCTAACCGAATGGGCGGCGCGAGTGCGCAATTTGGCACAGTACTGTGGATTTAAGACCGAGTTAGATACTGCTTTACGCGACAAGTTCGTCTTAGGATTAGAAAATGCCAAAGAAAAAGAGAAATTGTTCGCAGAAAGCATTGAAACCCTCACATTCAATAAGGCATTGGAAATGACGCAGAGCATGCGGTGTGCGCGCGCCGCGTTGCAAACCGCGCGAGCTGGCAACGTTGCGGCCGGCACGGCTGGCGCGAGCTCCACGGAGGGGGCGCAGGCGCAGCCTGTGTTCATGCTGCAGCGGCCGAGCGGTTCTTCTTGTAACGATAATAATTCGCGAGTGTCTAAGAGTTGTGAAGTGTGCGGGTACAAAAATCACTCGAAAGAAAAGTGCCGTTTTGTTAATTATACCTGTCAAAAGTGTAACAAAAAAGGTCATCTAAAAAGAGTGTGCAAAGCTAAGATAAGTGATAGCAATTTCTTGGGAACGGGTGACGATGATGTTGTTGATAGAGGTATTTATAATTTATTTAATTTAAAAAACACTATTAGGGATCAGCCCATCTCACGTAAAGTCAAGTTAGATGACAGGGAAATCATATGTGAAATTGATTGTGGCAGTGCTGTCTCCGTTCTACCGGCTAATTTATATGAACAGTTGTTCGGGAGCAATGACAATAGTAAATATCGTTTACAGTCGTGTGAGGAGATTTTTAACTTTTATACTGGAGTAAAAATTGTACCGTTAGGTTGTTTGTCATTGTCTATATAGCCTACGAAGGCCGCACTAAACCAATGATATTCTTCGTTATCAAAACAAATGAAAAACGTTTGCCTCTTTTAGGCCGTGACTTTATGAGGTTGTTTGGTATACATTTGTGTAGTTTAAACTGTAACAATGTAGTACGCGATAACACAGGAGAAACGTTAATAAAAAAATATTCAACATTATTTTCTGATGAGTTGGGCAGATTTAACAAGTATAAGGTAAGCTTGGAAATAAAACCTGATGCACAGTTGAAGTTTTTTAGGCCACGCGCGGTACCGCTAGCTTTAAAACCGAAAATTGCGCAGGAATTAGATAGATTATTGGCAGCAGGTATTATAGAAAAAGTAGACCATTCTGACGTCGCTACGCCAATCGTACCAGTGTTGCGTCCCGACGGAAACGTCCGAATTTGCGGCGACTTTTCAGTAACGTTAAATAAAGCGTTATATCTAGATAATTATACCCTTCCTCGAATCGAAGATTTGTTTGCTAAGCTTCATGGTGGAGTAGAATTCAGCAAGCTAGATTTGAAATTGGCTTATCTACAACTAGAACTCGATGACTCAAAGAAATGGCGTTGTATAAACACGCATAGAGGTTTATATAGGTACACGCGGCTATCTAAGCCCGCAGCGTATGTTTAAATTGTAAAGCGCTTTTTGCAAAGCAAACGTTGAGAGTGGGTACGTTAATATGTAATGTTGTAAGGCTAGAATGAGTAAAGGAAGACATTCAATGAAATATAATGAAAATGAAATCAAATTGTACTTCAAAGACAAGACAAAGATATTCTATTTCAACTAGGCCACCAAGCGGCACTTTTGAACGTAAGATACATTAAAATTTACAAGGAATAAAAATTGATTCTACCGTGCATTCGGAAAGTAGCTTGTTATGGAGAAGAACGCACAAGATCTCCATACTTACTCTTTTAAAAAAAAAATAGTTTTTTTTACAATATTTAGGTACATAAGTACATACATTAATAAATTCATATGTGTGAGGACAATGCACCCAGAATCACTACACACTATACTACGTACAGGTACAAAATATTAAAAGTACTCACACATGTACTGTGCAGTTACATAATATGTACTAGCAAAACATTAGCATCCGAAGCAGTTAAGTTAAGACCAATCCCAATTGACGGCGCCCGTTCACGAACATGACGTATGAATCGGCACCATCCAGCTCAACCATCATGAAGGGAACTGAATGATCCAACACACGCGCTACCATCAGTGAGACATTTAAGAGAGCATGTCACACTCAACTGCAAGGGCACACACAAGTCAACGAATGACACAAATTATTTACAGTTCGGTACATAGTACTCACACACATGCTAAACAGTTATACAATACTAAAAGAAATTGAGTCAATGTAATACAAATAATTAATAATTCGTAGTATAAAGCGTCAGTAGGCCGGAAACGATTTCAAAGTCGTACTTCCTCTCTTTTTTTTCACGAACCAACATAAAAGTGGGTGTACACAATCAAATTCAGGTCGTTGAGTTCTATAGAACTGGCATACTGAAGTTTAAATCGTTTTATAAATGAATTGTGGAACTTGGCGTGGAAGGCATTCAATTTTTTATTATTAAACGCAATTAGATCGAAATCACTTATCTCCAATGAAGCTTTAAATACATTTTTAAATATCATCATAAAACACTTATTGTTGGCCGGCACAAGTCGGTATTTATTAATTAATACTCATTGATCGTCCTCCAGGATACACAAAGCTTCGGTAATCTGTTGGCGTAAATGAAATTCCTCTCGAGCAACCTCTGATTTTATTCAGTAAAATTCGGGGCAAATTTAACTCAAAAAAGTACCATTAAAACATTTCCCTGTAATTAGCTCTCTGTAATGCGATTTTAAAAGGCAAAGACAGAACTTTGAATTTTGTTACTTGTCATTGAAATAGAATAAGTTTTACAGCTAAGAGAATATCGGGTTGTGATGACAACTAGTCACACTAGCTATGTCGTCCCTTTCCGTATGAGCTCACTTTCACTAATACGTCACTTTGTACAGGTAGTCAGTTTCCCAATTAGTCTCAAGCCGTATTTCGTTTCTTTCCCAACTCGTCCGACGCTTTGTTAAATGTACTGTAAGGTAAAAAATGAGAAAAAGAAGAGTTTGGATGCTTGTTGACCTTATTATCAATAAAAAAATGCTGGATTTTGTCATTAAATTTCATATTTTGTTTTTCGACGATGTCATTTTATTCTTTCTTTTTTATTTCTTCCTTATTTCACATCACATCACATCATCAGCCTATTAATGTTCCCACTGCTGGGACACAGGCCTCCTCTCTGTGAGAGGGGATGGGCCATAATCCACCATGCGGGCCCAGTGCGGGTTGGTGGATGTCACATGTCTTCGAATTTTTAGTTCTAGGATATGCCGGTTTCCTCACGATGTTTTCCTTCACCGTTTTTGAGAGCAGTGGTGATGAAATAATTTACACAAAGTATAGCGCCTGCCTGGGTTCGAACCCACGATCTACAACTTGTAAGTCGCGGCCGATACCACTGGGCCACCACTGCTCTTCCTTATTTAAATTATTTACAGTTTTTTTTTCGACTTCAACATACCATTTAGTCTTTCCTAAATATTAAAATAAGATTACCCTACTTACTAAAAAGTAATATTACTATTTTTAATAAAATTTTGCTGTGATGAAAATGTTTAGATATTTTATGCTTAAGTGTACATAAGCGTCGGACGAGTTGGGAAAGAGGCGTAATACGGCTTGAGACAAATTGGGAAATTGACTACCTGTACAAAGTGACCTCATACGGAAAGGGACGACTTAGCTAGTGTGACTAGTTGTCATCACAACCGAATATCGAATGGAAAGTTTAACTTTGTTGGAGAAAAACTCAGCAGAGTTAAAAGTGGAAATAACTTGATCTGTTACTGACGTACTAGATACATCCGCCAGGATATTGTATTACTTAAGATCATCGTAAATTATTTGATTTGATTTGGTTTGACCGCCAGGGTATTGTATTACTTAAGATCATCGTAAATTATTTGATTTGATTTATTTATTTTTATTTTATTACTTTTAAGAAGGCTTACAGTCTAATTACAAATAATAATAGGTAACTATAAAACATTTTCAAGTTGCTAATAACAAGCCTCCACAGATATATAACTTAACGATTAATTCAGGCTATTATGTTGCTACATATTAGTCAAAGAACCACTAGCCGGTGCATTATTCACAAAAAAATGATTTGGCTAAGAGCGTCCTTGCTGTGCTTATTTTAGTGCAAAATAAGTCAATATCATGCTCAGAAGATACATCATTGAAGCTTCTAGCGCTTCTTATAAGAAAAGCATTACGCCTATAATTAGTACTGGTAGAAGACACTATTAGGTTAGGTGATTAAATTCAAGATAAGAATGCTTGGAAACATGCTGATCCTGCTCCATGTCTTTAGTGTAGACAAATCAAACTGGTTGATTTTTAAATTCAGAATATTGTATTGCTTTTTATTTTTTGTTTAGGAAATTGACTCACACACTGTTCCATTGTTATTCAATTAGGTAATTTAGCTATGTTTGCAATATTTGTAAGTATGTGAGAACCATGTTCCTATTTATTTAATTAATTAATTTATCTGGCGCTTACGAAATTTAATACTTATAAGTAGTATACTAGTGTTATAATCAGTGCATTGTCCTCACGTATTTGAATGAACTTGTGTATGTAAATATTGTAAAACACTTTTTTTTAAGGAGTAAGTTTGGAGTTTCTTTTCTGTACTTCTCCATAACATTCTTCCTTTGCGAATCTACAGTGGGATTAATTATTATCATTTCTTATATTTAAATTTTTGATATTCAAAAGTGTGGCTTAATAGCAAAATTGTAATAAAAAAAAAATACTTTTACTTTATTTTGGCATTTTACCGGTAAAAAGTGGTTTGCAGTTATGTGGTATGTAAGCCGTTCTTTTATTTGAGCCGTGAATGGAAACCATTTATATATCAGCATCAGGTAACTCCGTCATACTATTATTATGCCTTAACGACTTTCCATGACCATCACTTCGAGGTATGCGATGGTCATGGAAAGACGTTATGGCACAAATTGTAAAAGTGATTCTGAAGTGATAATAAAATAAAATTGTAGCCAATCACCACCATATTCCGCTCCGAATGACATGAACGTCAATTATGACAATCTATTCGCTTCACAGAAATACTTGTAGTTTTATTGAAGCCTTTTTTGCTAAAGCCAAAGAGGTAATCATCATCAAATCAGCCGAAAGACGTCCACTGCTGAATATAGGCTTCCCCCAAGCGTCACCGCAATGGCCGTTCCCGTGCGTCACGCATCCAGTGTATCCCCGCAACCTTCACCAGGTCATCGGTCCACCTGGTGGGAGGCCTCCCAACGCAAGGGCTTCCAGTTCGCGGTCACCAATCCGGAACTTTTTTGCCCCATCAGCCATCCGTTCGGCGAGCAATGCCAAAGAGGTGAAAGAACCTTATAGCTTATAGGAACTGGCTTATAAACTTAAGTCACTTAGGAATGTATTTGAGTAAATAAGGTCTTACTCCAAAGCGCTGAACAACAAACTCCCCCGTCACAGAGCAGATATTCTAAAAATATAATGTAGAAATTCGCTCAAGAAGTTGCATGAAACGGGAATTGGAACCGTCTTTCCTTGCAATGTGGCCGAAGTTTTCTAAAACTCTGCGTAGACACTCGGATGACAGCCGCGAGGAGATTTTGAGATCTCGCAATATGGAGACGTTAGTCCGAAATGCTGTCCAGGGGATACGGAACATCTTTCTCCAGCACCACATCTCGAAGGCGTTGATGCGTTTGCGGTCTGCAGCTTTCAGTGTCCAAGTCTCAGCGCCATACGAAAAGATCGAGAAGACCAAAGTCCGTACCAGTTTGGTTTTAGTTTTTACGGCAATGTTACGAGCTCTCCAGATTTTTCCAAGCTGAGACATGGCGCTCTTAGCCATGCCAATTATCCTGCGCACTTCCTTCTCGCATGAACCATCGTTACTATTGCTAGACCCCAGGTAGGTAAAGTTGAATACTGTTTCTAGGCCCAACGCGCCAGTGAGTTCCAACTTCCCAGATCTATCCACCACCATGACCTTGGTTTTGGACCTGTTTATGGAAAGTCCCATCTCATCGCTAATCCGCTCCATTCGGTCCAGAAGTGCAGCCATTTCCGACTCATTTGCTGCAAGAAGAGTAGTGTCATCGGCGTAGCGCAGATTGGTGATTTTCACAACACAAATTGTGATGCCTCCCTCCCAATTTTCGTAGGTGCGTCTCATAGTGTGCTCTCCATAGGCGTTGAATAGAATGGGCGACAAAATGCATCCCTGGCGCACTCCTTGAAAAAATTTAAAGGGTTTTGAGGCTGTTCTATCGACTCATACGACTCCCTGGCTTGAGCCATACAGGGTGCGAAGTAGGGTGATGAGATGTTTTGGTACTCCAAGTTCTTGTAGGACTCTCCTTAAGCAACCCCAGTTGACAAAGTCGAAAGCCTTGCTATAGTCGACGAAACACATTATCACTGGCGTATCACGTACTCGTATGCGTTTTCAATGAGCTGCCTCACATTGAGAATCTGCTCTCGAGTGCCCTTGCCTTTTACGAAACCTGCCTGCTCCTGTGGAATTTGAAAAACCAGGTAGTAGCGGATGCGACTGTTATGAATATGGAGCAAGACTATGCTGGCATGCGAGATGAGGGACAAGGTTCGATAATTGCCGCAGGCATTGGTTGACCCTTTCTTGTGCAGCGGAAGAATTACGGACTCCGAACAGTCCTGCGGCCAGTCACCGTTTTGCCAGACGTCTGAACAAATCTTAAATAGTGTCACTACACCCATGTCACCCATAGCTTTACGCACCTCTGTTGTTATTTGGTCGCTTCCTGACGCCTTCTTTATCTTGAGAGACTGTAGAGCAGCAGATATTTCGGAGTGAAGAATCATGGGTTCCAGTTCTAGATCCCCCCAGTCCGGGATAGCCCCTGGCGTTGACTGTGGATCTGTGTACAACTGCTCACAGTAGGCACGCCATCTTTTGGTAATGTGGTCGAGCTAGTGTAGTACAGTGCCATCGGCATCTTCTATGACCCACGATTTAGCTTTGAACTGTTTGGAAAGGACTCTAACTTTCTTAAAAAGGTCTGTAGTTTGTAGCTTGTTCGAATGTCTCTCAATGTCGCTGCAGATGCCCTCAATGAAGTTGTTCCTGTCGTGGCGACAACTGGCTTGGATAGCTCTGCTAAGCTCGGAGTATTCAGCCATTATTGCACGATCCTGCAAACCCCTAGTTTTAAGTCCTTTCTGCGATGTATGAGCACCCACGAATTATCAGAGATTCAGCATTTTTTCTTCTGCTCTTGCTTCTTCTTCTTAGAGACCTGGTACAGCGCATCGTTGATATGGCCCTTCAAGTGTTCCCATTGTATGTCAGCGTTAGCGTGTTCATGCGTGGGACAATCCTTCAGTTTCGCCTCTAACGCTTCTCGGAAGATTGGTTGTTCAGAAGGACCCTGTACAAAGCGCAAGTCCGATCCTGCATGGAGTATTGCAGCCACCTTTGGGATGGCTCAGCAAAGTATCAGCTTGCCGCGCTTGACTCGGTGGAACGCAGAGCTAAGAGGCTCATCGGCGACATTGAACTGGTGGATACCAAGCTTCACAGATTGGCTCATCGCCGCAAGGTTGCCTGCTTGTCGGTCTTCTACAGACTGTATTTCGGTGAGTGTGCTCAAGAACTCCACGACCTCATCCCACCAGCCCCCTTCTACCATCGGGCATCTAGACGCACTGCAAGTTACCATCCTTACCTTGTTGCCATTCCACCAATTCGCACCAAGCGCTTCCAAACATCCTTCATAATGCGCACAGCGAATGAATGGAACTCACTACCTGCATCTGTGTTTCCGAACGCATTCAACCCGAATCTCTTCAAAGTTAGAGTAAACAGGCTCCTTCTGGGTAAGCTCACTCCATCGTCGACTCTGTCTCTGTCACCTATAATAATAATAATAACCTATGACTTAGACTAGAGTCAAGAGCAAACCCATCTCAAATAAAAAAAAAAAAAAAGCTTCTGGGCTTTGGTGGTTGACGTCTAGGCGCCTTTAAGCGTAGCGAGAATTTGGCTACTAGTAGGTTGTGATCAGAGCCGCAATCCGCGCCGGGAAAGGTCTTCACATTTGTAACGGAGGATCTCCAGCAGGTGTCTAGAATGATGTAGTCGATTTGATTTCTTTGCCTGTCGCCTGGAGATCTCCAAGTGTAAAAACGTCTTGGATGAAACGTTTGTGAAACACTTCGGTTTTCACCTGCCTAACGTGAGGTAGGGTAAACTTAATGTATTTGGTTTTTTTTTCATTAAAAAGTAAATTATTAACATTGAACCAGTGAACTACTTTTGAGATTGCGCTATTTACATCGTCAGTAACCAGCTGCTGACGTTTAAGTTTAAACAAAAGTGAAGTATCATCCGCAAACAACACTATATCATGGTTATCCTTTATGAGGTAAGGCAAGTCATTAATATAAATAAGAAACAAGAAAGGACCAAGAATCGAGCCCTGTGGGACTCCCATTGTTACCATAGATCCAGTAGATATTTTTCCATTAACGTCAACGGTCTGAATCCTATAACTCAAATATGAAGTAAGAAGATCCAGAGCGCTGTTCCGGATCCCGTAGTGGCGGAGTTTCCTGATTAGCTTTTCATGAAAAACACAATCAAATGCTTTGGACAAATCACAAAAGATTCTCGAGGTATCGCACTTATCTTCCCATGCATTATAAATATGTCCTAAAAGCTCAACTCCATCAGTAGTTGAACGACCCCTTGTAAAACCGAACCGTTTGCTATGTAATAATTTATGTTTATTAAAAAATCTTTGCAGTTGCTCTAAAATTTATTTCTCAAATATTTTGCTAAACGTAGGTAGTGCTGAAATAGGTCTATAATGTGTAGAGTCTGATGTACTACCTGATTTAAATAAAGGTATTATTTTACTATTTTTCATAAGGTCAGTAAACGTCCCACAGTCGATACAATTATTAAAGATAATAGCTAAACTAGGTGCGACAATGTGAATAATAGTCTTAGCAACTTCTACAGAATGACCCCACAGATCTGCTGTCTTTTTGACATTTAAAGTGTGAAAGATTTTAATTATGTCTTTACAAGTAATATGTTCAAAAAGAAATTCCGAATCGCACACATTAACATTTTCTTTTAGCAAAGACTCAGCAACAGAAGGTGATGAGTTTAAGGATTCAGTAGTTGAAATGGGAATATCTGAAAATAAATTTTCAAAGGCCACTGCGACTTGTGAGTCTGATTTTATGATGTTGCCATTAATAGACAGGCCGTAGTCAATATTACGGTTACCAGATCTTCCCGTTTCACTATTAATAATATTCCAAGTCTTTTTAATAACATTACTACTGTTTTTAATCTTCAAGCTCAAATAACGCGACTTGGCCAAACAACAAACTTTTTCAAATAATTTTAATAATTTCTAACATATAAATTAAATTCAGCAGTGTTTACATTAGTCTTTTACTTTTACCGCTCATAAAGCCGTGTTCTACTTTTATGAATACCAATGGTAGCCCAATCACTGAATGATGCGTTACTATTAAAGGAGACAGTCTTGGGAATACAATTCGAATTAAATTGTTTACAGTATATACTAAAAAAATCATCGTATAGATGATTAGGATCAGCATCAATTGACAAAATTGGTAATTTATTAATGAGTTTAACTTAAAAGCTGCCAAGCGACTTGCAGTTTTGGGGTTAACAGTGATATCCTTTTGAGCCACTTTGTTGTTTTGGTTTGGTATAGTAATCCTCTGCCCGCAATGATCAGAATCTAGTAAATTTATAATTTCTTTGTGGACTGGTATAACATTAGTATAAATATTATCTAAGCATGTAGCACTAGTTGGGGTTATTCTTGTGGGCTCCAAAAATAGGTTTACAAGATTGTAGGACTGAAACAGACTTATTATTTTACTACAAGAACCTGAGTTTTCTAATAAAATAACATTAAAATCACTACAAGTGATTATCACTTGATTTATTCGAGTTACAAATCTTGTGAAATACTTCATCCATTACCTTTTCAAAGCAGTCATACAATCCTGAAGGGGGTCTGTATACGCTTAATACAATAAACTGCTCCAATTCTACACAAGCTATTTCAACTGTCCGCTCAACAGATAGGCTCACAATATCCTTACGGTCTTTAAATTTAAGCTGGTTACTTACTAAAATCAAAGAGCCACCATGTATAGCATTAACTCTGCTGAATGAACTACCAACCTGGTAATTATTAAAATTGAACAATAACTGGTGGCTTTTAAGCCAATGTTCTGTTATACAAAGAATATCAATACTGTTAAGTTGATAAATAATTCTACTTTCTATCTTTGTTCATACATCCTTGAATATTTTGATGCACCAGGTTAATACTATTTACCGAAATTAAACTTTTATTTGATTTTATTTTGCAATATTTATCTTGTATACTTTTGCAAGAGGTTGTCCCTATTGTCCTAATTTCTATACAATACAACACTGTATTTAGTACAAGCGTAAGCTTAGTACATCCAAAAAAATATTTCTGACCTTTGTTTTAAAGCGGCCTTTTGTCCTAAATTAGTATGTTACAAAGAAAACCTTCAGAAAAAGAAAGCCTTCAGCAAAATTGTATGGTTTTGGTATCAAGGAAACGACCTTATTTTAAATATTTTTTTAGTAGCTTTGAATTTTCTTAAAAAAGAGCAGTAGAAATCCCTTATCGAAGAGCCATAAATGCCCTCCCGCTATGTGCGGTCATATGAATTTGTCGCGGTCGCCGGTGTGCCTCCTGGCCGCAATATACCCCAAACTTGTACAAGCAAGCATGCCTCTTCAACTGCATTAAAGTCTGGGTAAACTGGGTTTATCAGTTTGACCGAACCGCAGTATAATATTGCGTGTTTTGTGAAATTATGCGTAGAAGACTTTGGGTAAAACACTTTATTGTTACGTCACCTGACAGACATACATAGTCTCTTCAATTACATAGTCTTTTAACACAAACACTGGGCCTCATATTATCCATACTGATATTATAAATTCGAAAGTAACTCTGTCTGTTGGTCTGTTAACTTTTCACGCCTACACGACTGAACTGATATCAAAAAATAGTTAGATTGGGTAGGCTAAGGTAGGCAGGTTGGTAGCCAGATGACAGGAGAGAAGCCGTGGGGGACTGCTAGTGTTTTTACCTCTTTTCGTATGTGTCATGTTTGTTGTTTGATTGGTAATGGTGTTGTTTGAATTGAGTGGTGTGTGTGATGTGTTCGAGTGTATGTTTACTTCCATAATGTTCCCAAGGGCAGAGTCCGGTGCTGGTGTTGGAGCTCAGCCTGGACAGACTAGAGGGCACAAAGCTCAGGCCGCTGGAGCTGCTGTCCGTGTACGGGTTCGACGTTACGTAAGAGATGCGAGAAGCAGCGTAGTCACCGGGAGCCACTTCATGCAGCGCCGTCGTGTGCAGGCTGCTGAGACACTGCTGCGCCACAAGCGATTAACAGTAAGTTAGAATAAATTAAACGACCGAGAAATCTGTAGTTTATTTATATTATTGAACTTATTGTTACTTGAGGATCACCGAAGAGCTTAGCGATCCCAAAAATTATTATAAAAAACACTGTTACGTAGGTACTTTTGGTCAGTGGGTCGTCTTAGGGTCGGAGTTTATTACTAAGGAGTAGAAAATTTCTTATTCAACAAAAAAAATATTTTCTGATTTTTTTGTTTAGTTTTGGAAACTTCAATTGCGTTAGCAATAAAGCGTGAAATTTAGTGCAAGCTTAAGAAAAACGAGTGCCAGAGTCACTGAAAAAATAATTGCTTGCTTTATCCTATCTTGTTCTCCTGGAAGTAGATTTTAAGAACAATAGGTGAAAGAAAACGACTGAAATTCTCAAAAATTAAATGCTATGCAATAGCTTTACCGCGGCAGTCCCCGAGTGCCACACGCCTTTTTTTGAAACAGGAAAATGTATATAAACACATTCTTTTTTATTTCTAGTGACCGAGCCACATTTGTATGTAAGGGTCCTATTTCGCTTTTGTAACAATTCCTTTTATGCGTCATGTATCCTTAATGTCGTCAGGTTTTCTCTTTTGGAACAAAAATGGGCTATACTTAAAGTAGCATAAACTTTAGCTGTGATGGGACTTCGGATACAATTTTGTTGTTAACACGATGTTTCTTAAAGGAATCGAGTCGAGCCCTACAAAATTTATCATAAAAATCAACGTTTGGGCATTGTCTATCTATACATAAAAGAAGAAATGGACTGACTGACTGACTTTTTTTTGCCTGTATGTATAATCACATAAGGCTGCAAGTTTTGTATGAAAATTATGGTGGCATTGTACGAAAAAAAGAGAGCTTTCAGATTATATTTGTATATTATAATGTATATATTTAACATATATATATATATATTTATAATATTTTCAGACAGTATACAGATCTCAGACTCCATGACGTGTATATGAGCTGTTTTTATAAATCCTCCAATAATCCTCAGAGTTTGGTTTTGATGCAAGTTTTACTTTGAAATTTGGCTTTCGGCGCTATTGTCGTATAAATAACATGCTTAATATATCCTGCTACGAATCAAGGCCTTGTATAATCTAAGTAATGTTTTGGGTGTACTTCCGGATTATATATTCAATAAATGTAAAAAATATAACGCTTTTGCATGAAGTTCATTTAAGTGTTTATAGAAAAATAATTTTGTGTCCAACCACAACTTAGATATTTGTAATTTTTAACTAACCCTAAGGAAGTACCCGCAGCTTTAATATTTAAGTCTTTATTATTTCTGCCTGTAGTGAATAAACAAATTTTAGTTTTATTTACTTTTTAATTCAATCCAATCAATTTTTGCAACAAATTAACAATTAGATTAACCGACTCTTGCATTAGAATAACATGGCGCTTATAATATAGTGCCGAAATATCGAGCTCTCAACCAAAAACAAAATATACATGGTAAATATCCCGAAACAAATATTAATTCTAACTATCGTTTAAGTTTTCATTTTTAACCGACTTCCCAAAAAGGAGGAGGTTCTATGTTCGACTTCAAGTTTGTTTTTTTTTTTTTTTTTTTTTTTTTTTTTGTGTATGTTCACCGATTACTCCGTCAATTGTGGACCGATTTTGAAAATTCTTTTTTTGTTTGAAAAAGTATGTTCCGAAATTGGTCCCATTTTAATTTGGTGAAGATCTGATGAAGAACTTCGGAGATATACAACAGAACTCTTCAATACATAACGGCAAATCTCTCGGGATTGCTGCAATCGCATGTCTGTTTGTTGTTTATAACATTTCATAACATAACATCACGCCAGTTCGCTCTTAAGGGGTAAGCAGACCTCTCATTTCACCGGTTATGTTCAAGTTTCATGAAATCTATTCTGGCGAAATAGTTCCCTTACTAACTTGCCTATTAGGTACGTACAACTAAAAAGTGAAAAATAAAAAAACTTTTTGCAAAAAAATACTACCGACTTCCAAATACAAAACTACAAAGTGAAAAATAACTTAATTTTTTTAAGTCGGTGTCCATAACGCAATAAAATGGTACCTACGAAAGACACCGACTTAAAAAAATTAAGTTATTTTTCACTTTGTAGTTTTGTATTTGGAAGTCGGTAGTATTTTTTTGCAAAAAGTTTTTTTTTACAATAAAATACAAAATTGTCGGCTTATTGTGAAATAGTTACATTGTTAATAACTTTACAAATTATAATATCAAACAGTAATGGTGATACAGAATCACCTTGTGCTCTGCTTGTGTTGTATATCTTTCAATAAAAGTATTATCATTTTCACATTTAATTTTAAGTTTCCTTTCACTGAGAAATTCCCATAAATGCTTACAAACCCGAGTATTCACCGACAAATGATCAAGTATAAGTTGTGGATAGGTGCTTAATAAATATGAGAGGTATGTATTATGTAGCAATACCATTGTGACTTGAAAATCAAAATTCGTGATTTAATGACGTCACACATACTTCAAATTCTAACACGCGATAATTCTTTCACGTTAAATACTTGTTGGAAATAATATTAAAGCACATAATAAAATTAAACGGCGATGCTTTTTATAGTAGCCATCACACCTAGGCACATCGTAACAAAAGGTTCGCCTTTTACAGAAAATATTTGATTATCAACTTCACAACAGTATCTAGTGTTATAGTCGAATATCCGAAAAAGTGGATCTATCTTAAAAATATACTCTAAGTTGTAATTTTGTTTCATGCTTACATTTAGGTACTACTTAGTACTTACAATACTTTATTTCGGGAACTGTTTGTAAAAGTTCAAGTATATGGTAAATCCTTTCTGTAAAATCTACGTACAGTGTAATACATGTTTTGCTAGGAAACACTCGATTCGTCTTTTCACGATGAAATCACTTGAGAAATCTGATTTGAAAGATGTGAAAATAACAACAGACTGAACTTGTGAACTACATCTTGTGTTCCACGCATAATGTATTAGGGTTTTCATAGAACTGGCAGCAACGTTTTACATCGACCGTAATAAATAAGAATATTTTATCATCAATTTGTTTCTTTCAAAATCTTTGTTGAAATTACGAAACAAATTTTTACTTGATCGTAAATGCAGGCGTGATTACTAGTTTCTTGTGCGCATCATAAAACTATAGCCGATTGTTGAGTGATTACTTTACATTTCTTACCCTATCTAATTACGTTCGCATGATTTAAGATTATCTGTTTAATGAAGTAACAATATAAAGTTGCACTCCAAGCCAATACTACGCGTCTTACATTTGTACATATCTTAAACCACAGCTTAAACTAAAGCCTCGGAATGAGGAAAAGCACTGCATTACGCGTAATAAGTGCCAAGCAAATATTTTCTTAGAGCGCTGGAGCGTGTCAGGGTTTCAGACAATAAGCTCGAGTAACACCTAGATAATTATAAGTCAATAAGTAAAACGTTTATCATGCCTAACGTTGTTTTTTGAGATAAAATTAAAAAAAAGGGGTTGTTAGTAAATAATAATCATCATCAGCTTTTTAATGTTGCCACTGCTGGGACACAGGCCTCCTCTCTGTGGAAAAGAATTTGCCGTAATCCACCATGTGGGCCCAGTGCGGGTTGGTGGTTGTAAAATAATACCGTATTAAAAAAAGTTTATTGGATAATTATTTTCTTAAGTGAATTATTTGGCAAACTTGTTGTTTTATAGTGATGAAATGATAAATCATGTTTTTGCCAGCCTTTGCTTGTCAAGTAAATGGGTGCATCATTACAAATAACACAAATCCTTCGCCTTTTCCAGCAGATTGTTTGATAATCATCTTTATTACGATAGTTTGAATATCATAAAAATAGATCAACATCATCTAGAATGAAAGTAGTTACAACACTGGTGAATTTGAAATGGTACGCATCCCACATCGATTCTTTTCATATAACTTTTATAGCAGTACCCTTTGCGGAAAGTCTCGGGTTTAAGCGATGTTTTAATGCCTCTCTACTAGGTCAAGTAATGTCAATAGAAAAATGCCACGAGGCCTAGCTTCTTAGTGACTTGAACTTGCTACTGGACGTAAATTGTCTGAAAGTATGAATGACTTCCGTTGAAGCCAGTTCCAGGTGTGAATCAGAATCGTTGATGTATAAAACTATCGGTATTGTTGGTATGGTGTTGTATCTGATGGGGAAAAATGCCCAATAGTTGTTGGACAAATATACGTCCAAATCGAACGGAGAACTTTTGATTGCACGATGTAGAATTTATGTAACGTCAACTTTTTTATAGTTATATATATGACGGTATAGATGCCGCTTTACAAATACAACGGATTTATTATCTAGCTATAGCTGTTGTTAAATTTCGCCACGTTATACTCATACAATGCTGCTCAATTGAAAGAAGTGAGTGCTTCGTTTTATATTCTAAAAGGAATTTCTGTTCACTTTGAGTGATACGTGGTCACTTAAGATACCCTAATATAAGTATTGTAGTAGACTAACGGAAACTTGGAAGGGATTCAGAGACTGCCGATAGATGCGACTGAAATAGGTACCATTCCTTTACTAGTAATTCAATTAATATGAATTATTAGTACATTTTTATTCAGCTTTAAGGTACACCCAATCAAGTGTGAAATTCGTCAAATATTGAATTTAAAACTAAACTTTAAATAATATTTTTAGTTTGTCGATTGAAAGCTTTAAACAATTGCACTCCCCGAAGATATCCAGATTGAATTTTGTTCACTCAGTTCGAGTTGGAAAAACTAATTAGTCTTTGAAGGATAGGCATTTATTGAGTTGCCATTAATGTGTTTGCATTATTTGAAACCAGTCAGGTTTTTTTGATAGAGTGATAAAAGTAAGGTAGACAATATAATTAGGATTGTTTACATGTTGAAATATACACCCTACTAAAACTGCACCATTTAAGATTAGAGTTCAACTTTGTGGAAGTACTCGACGTAGTGTCGCAGCTGGACAGCTGAGACTGAGCGCTCAATAAAGATGCGTTTGATGCGCTTCCAATTAAATCTCTAAGTATTCACTAAACCAGCTGCTTTTAAAACCAATATTCTAATTTCAATATACTCTGCTTGGGACCATAATTCCAAACTGAGTTACAGTTAATTTGTGTACACCACATCCACTTAATAACTTTAATTTGTATAAACGAGTTTTCGCAAGTTTCTAGTAAGCTAGAAAATGCTTCCTATTAATGAAAAAATATTCGACCTGTTGCCGCGCTGTATGGAATCTGATGTTAAAAGATTTCTCGTAATTCTTTTACTTAGAGAGGAAGCTGTATTGTTATTTCGTGAAAGATTGTGTTATATTTATATACACAAGAGTAGCGTACATTGACGGTAATAAAATAAGAATATTATTGCATTCACATACAATATTTTCTACAAAAATAGTTGTTGATGTAAAAAGTCTGAACAAAGTTCTTGTTTGATTTTTTACGTACAACCTGTACAATAAAGAAAAGTGATTAATAGTTTCTTGTGCGCGTAATAAAACTGTAGCAAATTGTTGAGTGATTACATAACATTTCGTATCCTATCTAATAACGTTTGCATGATTTTCAATTATCTTTATTGAAACAATTTTCTGTTCTGGTGAAATTGGCTGGCAGCTTGATAAATGAATCTCAATGTTTAAAAAAATTATGTGTGTAATCAAATGAGAGATGAAGGGTGAACTTAAAAGGCGATTACAATGTTCATGACCTACGGGTTTCTTTTGGTGTATTGGATGACATAGAAATAAAAAATAAAAACCGGCCAAGTGCAAGTCGGATTCGCGCACGAAGGGTTCCGTGCCATTATCGCAAAAAAAACTGCAAAAAATCACGTTTGTTGTATGGGAGCCCACTTTATATATATATATTTTTTTTTTTTAGTATTTGTTGTTATAGCGGCAACAGAAATACATCATCTGTGAAAATTTCAACTGTCTAGCTATCACGGTTCATGAGATACAGCCTGGTGACAGACAGACGGACCGCGGAGTCTTAGTAATAGGGTCCCGTTTTTACCCTTCGGGTACGGAACCCTAAAAAGGAGCTCGTGGCTAAATAATAACAGCGCAGGTCGATCTTCAAGGTTAAGCAACGCTTGACGAAGTCGGTCCGTGGATGGGTGACCATTTCAACATACCGAGCTTCCTCCGTGCCTCGGTAAGCACGTTAAGCCGTTGGTCCCGGCTGCCATTTGAAGATCTTCGAGAGGTCGTTACGAATAGTCAGAAGCTTGAGATCTGACACCAGTCTAGCCAAGGGGTATCGTGTTTACCAGTTACTGGGTTGTGGAGGTCAGATAGGCAGTCGCTCTATGTAAAACACTGGTAATCAGCTGAATCTGGTTAGACTGGAAGCCAACCCCAACATAGTTGGGTAAAGGCTAGGTAGATTGATATATTGGACGATAAAGAAATTATTTGAGTCAATCGAAAATGAACAAAT
This sequence comes from Orthosia cruda, assembly GCA_964057195.1. Taxonomy (NCBI): domain Eukaryota; kingdom Metazoa; phylum Arthropoda; class Insecta; order Lepidoptera; family Noctuidae; genus Orthosia; species Orthosia cruda. The sequence continues at coordinate 4,450,681 of OZ059848.1, read as the reverse complement.
ATTTAGCAAAGCTTTTTTTAGGTTATTTTTGTTTTGGTTTGTAAGATAGAGCACCTTAAAGTAAATTATTTAAACTGCGAGCTATGTCTACACTTCATTAACTCATATTTAAACTAAAACTTTGGGATGTCAGAAAGCAGTGTAGTAAGCGTTATAAGTACCAAGTAAATATTCTAATTAGAGCGCTGGAGCGTGTCAGGGTTTCAGACAAAAAACTTGAGTAAGACCTACATAATGTTAATTTACCGTCTGAGAAACTTTGTAAATGGGTGAAGAACATAATTAAACTTCGGCCAGAGAATCAGCATTGCTATCGAACATGGCAATGCTGCCAGTGGGGCATATTTCCCTTTGACGAGAGGACGGTGGACGGTGGAGTGAAGGTGTGGACGAGTTTTGTAACGCCGAATGAGCCCTCCCCTTTATACGCGTTTGTATTATAAGTGTGTTATGTTTTACACATTTTGGCACATTGCTCGCAGAACTGATGGCCGATGGAGCAGAAAGTTTCTCGAGTGGCGACCGCGAACCGGAAGCCGTTGCGTTGGAAGGCCTCCCACCAGGTGGACCAATGACCTGGTGAAAGTTGCGGGGATCCGCTGGTTGCGGGACGCACGGTGCCGGTCAATGTGGCGACGCTTGGGGGAGGCCTATGTCCATCAGTGGACGTCTTTCGGCTGATATGATGATGACGATGATGATGTTTTTTTGTTTAATTAATTGACCATTTAACAAATAATTAAATGTCACTTGTTATGGTTCTTAACTACCTTAACAACTATAATTTATAACGAAGATGAATTGCATGAAGGTTCTGATGACTGAAGATACAATTTATACACATTTCTAGCAAAAATTGCAGTCGAATTAATCAATTCAAAAATAATAGGTACTATTGTGATATAATTAAATGCAAATTCGAAATAGGCTATGTCCATACCTTCAATTATCTTGTAGTTCTCTAAACTATCTTTGAAGATAAAATTGACGTTACAGTAAGCATTCCCTGAAACAAAAAGAAACCACACTTGAAACCATTTACGTTATTAAGCTTTGTTATCTGATAAGTACAGATATTTTCTCTAAAAATAATAAAAGCCTCAAGCTTGATAAAAAAGCTTAAGCTTAAGATTACAGCAATGCTGAAAATCTTTTAAATAAGGACGTGAAGAAGCGGCTACAGCGTTAATAAGCAAACTCAATTTTATATTATGCCTCGAAAAGGCCTGAAATTGTCTCGTTATTTTAGGAAACAATTCCAATTGCGAGAAAATGCTCGTGTAGACCTAGACACCTAACGTACTTTGAGGACTCTGCTTAACTAGAAGGCAACCTTCTTGCCTATAAAAACACTGGCAATTGGTATTACTTGAAAGGTAAATGAATTTCTAACAGAAAATAAGTGATATGTTTTGGAAAAGCTTTTGATTGTCAATTCTAGTGTAGCCGCCCAGAAGGCAGGCATATTGTTCAATTTGTGCAAAATATATAAACCATAAAAGTAGTTTATTTATTTAATTTTGTAAGCCTCTGTCTACGTCCTCTACAGTACCTAAGTAGAAATATCTCCTTAATGGGCACAAGAACTGTTATTGTGAAAGCTGTTTATGTTTTGTAAGAGCATTCTCAAGGAACCAAACAACGCAACATTAACAGAGAACCCAATTATGGATTAGGCTCGCCTTTGTAAATAAGATGTTATTTTTTAGGGTTCCGTAGTCAACAAGGAACCGTTATAGTTTCACCATGTCCGTTTATCCGTCCGTCCAGACGCAGCTTATCTCACAAACTCTTAAAAACAGAAAGCTATAATTTGGCATGGATGTTCATTTTAATCACGCCTACAAAGTGGTTAAGTAAGTTTTTTTTTACTGTAACATTTACAAATTTCTCACGTAAAAACAAATCTTCTTCAACCACATGTAGGAATGTTGTGATAGGTAACTGTTCAATGCACTAATTGATCACATTGTCGATCATAATACACTACTACAAACCTACCTCGTTTATTTACAAATATCATGAGTAATTTGTTTTCGTTTGGCTTTGAAAACACTATTTACATTCATTAATTATAATAATCACCTATGTGTAATTTATGTTTTGCTGTAGTTTGTCACGGGGTAGTTTGTTTATTTTTATGATTGCAATATGAATGTGACCAGAAATAAAACGGTAGAAACTTGATAGGAGTCAAATGCCAGGTTTACATCGTGCAGTGTCATTCAGGCACTATAAATTTACCTAGATACTAGGTAGGTAAGTTTTTTTTTTTAAAGTCAACTAAGAAAAGCTTTAAGAAAAACTTTTCTTTCTTACTTCGAAAGTAAGTAAGAAAAGTTTCAGGTGCATGTTTTTCCAATATGTGTTTGTCTTAAGATTGTCTTCCAGTAATGACACAAGTTCCGGTTACTAGTACTCCAAGTTTGTTAATATTATGTGCCTTTATTAAGACATCGAAATAATAAATAAACTGAGCTTGCAATTGAAAGCTTTCAATAAATTTAAATAAAATCGTAAGTGAAACCATCTAATTTGACTTGACTTGTCTACAAACATTGACAAACCAATTTAACATTTGGATGATATAATTATCTAAAATCACATTAGTCTGATTATGCCCTCACAGTTAGATTCACCGCGTCGTGTGAAAATGAGTGTTACATGATGATAATTGGATTTTGGAATATATTTGCGTTTACGTGCAAAAGTGGAAAAGTGTGGGCGCACCACGGAGTAATAAACAAACGAAGTGCTAATGTGCGGCTGAACTATGTAGAACAAACAAGCTGTATCACAGACAAGGATTCGCAGGCTTTAGGATTGTATATATTATAAATATAAGATAGCTAAGACATATTTGTTGAGATAGCAAAAAAAATATATACATAAAGTATAAACAGAAAATAGCGTTGCGTTAGCGTAGCTTTAGTATTAAAATAATTAGTTATTTAAACACAATATCATATGGTAAATTCAGTATGTCAGTCGGTAATTTATTCAGCAAAATTAAGCGACAGAATGTTATTACAGTCAGAATCTCTATTTTAGTTAGTTAGTTAAGGGGCTGGTCTGTGTTACCAAGCTCACGCTTTGAGCTGTCAGCGACAAGCCCTGTAGGGCTTGATGCAGTCCTTCGATGCAGTCCTATTTGCCTGGCTCCTTCAGAGCCGGCAAAGTGGCGTGGTCTTGTTGAGGGAGAGCGCTACGGTCGTGTAGATCCTCAAGGAAAGTGCGGTGATTTTCCTTCTCGTGGTTGCCGCCCTGTTCTTGATCTGATTCCCTCTGAAATAAACGTAACTGAAATCACCGGGCGACGTATCACAGGGGTGGCGAGGTCATGCCCCTGGTTGTCCACCATTGAACAAGAAAAAATTATGGATAGCAATGACCTCCTGCGTGTTTGTGCCATGCGCGGAGACCCGTACGCTGAGCCGATGAGCGCATGCGGTTTAGCGTCTCTGAGGCAACACTCCACTTTGGCCCGGATTTCTTCTCACACGGGAGACTGTAGCCTAGCCTAGACAGCCCCCAGGCGAGTTCACTCCCATTGGGGGCTTGCAGACGGCGGCGCTCGCTTGCATCGCTAGAGGTAGTGATGTGAGTTAGTGTCGTGCAGTCTCGTGAGCAACTGATGGGGGGAGAGCTATATCCCTTGACTAATCCCTGGTGCTACCGTAGCATCGCCACTTGAGCACTCCATGGAGGGTGGGGATAATCGAGGGATGAAATTTATTTCGGGATTTTAATGGATGGTAAATTCAAAAATAACCACAAGGCGAAAGGACCGGCGAAAGTTGGGACTGCGCTCCAAAAGGTGGGACCGGCAAAAGCTGGGACCACACTCAAGACGGCGGGACCGGCGCAAGCCGGGACTGCATTTTCCGTAGCAGAAACTTCCAGAGGCGAGACTGCAGTGGGATCGTCTCGAGGTGGGGCTGCGGCGGGAATGCCAAATGACGGTACTGTTGCGGCACTGCCGAGGGCCGGCACTGCTGCGGGACCACCGAAGGGCGGAACTGCAAACCAGACCACCGGGCACAAAGGTACTGCCAAAACTGGCGCGATACGTGACCCTTGTGTTGGAGGTCGAATGACCTCGGACCTTGAGGATCCGGACGCGACCGGCAAAGACAGCACCTCGTCGTCTCCCGGCGGCAGGCATGAACCAGGCTGGCTTCCGATTGAACGATCTGGGGCGCGTAGAAAAAGCGCGAAAAGCTGAGACAGCAGGTGGCTCTAGAGGGGACTCCTACGGAGTGCCCATCAAAGAGACCGCGTGCTGCTCTCAGCGGCTACAGCGGGGACATGGCGGCCAAGAGGAGGAAGACCCAAGGGCAATCATCCTCAACCGGATCCTTTAGGGATGCGGTGGCGGCTGTGAAACTCGCTGTCATCACAGTCACGTACCCGGAGGAGTACTTGAAGGCGGAGGATTTGGTGCCAATCCAGGAGCTCCTTGAAACTCAAGGTCGTTGACGCCAAGGACCTTCTAAAGCCAGTCAAAATGGCATGGAAGAGTCGCAACTTGGCGTTTCAAGACTCTGCCCGGGCTGCTCCAGCGGCTTAACCCTGCCTTGAGGATGGACGACTGGAAGGTCGTAAATACTCTCACTGAGCAGACCGTCGTATCGTCCTCATGGACGGGGTGTCCGCTGGGGTCATCAAGGCCGCGGGCTACTCTCTTCCAGGAGGAATTGAATGGTACTCGTTCAAGCTCCTGGAAGAAGACAAGGGAGAGGCACTCACTGCGGAAGCAGGAGTGGAACCCTCCGAAGATGGTCCACCGCAGTGTGGGTAGGCCATCGACGAGGTCTCGGCGCACGACATAGCGCAGGAGGCAGAGATCCAGACCGGGGCGTCAGAGGCGGACCTCGAGGATGACATCTTTGAGGGCCTCGATACCCTGGGGATTGAGTCGCCAACTGCTCTCGAGGAGGAAGCAATGGAGGGGAATCCTCAAAACTGAGGCACTCCAGCAACAGCACAAACCCATAAAGATATCCAAGATGGAGGGACTAAGGTGTGTGCAAATCAATTTGCATCATTGCAGAGCCGCTACTGCCCTTCTGGCTCGGCAACTGAAGCTTAACACATACGACGTTGCCTTGATACAGGAACCTTATCTGTATAAGGGGACTATAAAAGGCTTAGGTGGGACAGGAGACATGGTGCTCTATGACTGTCCAACTAATGACGCGAGGACTTGCATCTTTATCAGGGGCGGTATAGAGGCAATGCCCTTACGTACTTTCTGTTACAGGGATCTTACAACAACTTTGATCCAAGTGGGGACGGGAACAGAGGAAAGGAAAATTATCCTTGCCTCTGCCTACCTCCCATATGAACAAAAAGAACCAGTAACACCACTAATTAGAAAACTGGTTGACTACGGCAACCAAGAAAACCTCGACCTGACACTTGGCTGCGATGCGAATGCACACCACGTCGTTTGAGGCAGCTCGGATGTCAACAAACTAGGTGAGGGTTTGTTGGACTTTGTGGTAAGCTCTTCTTTACAAATCCTTAACGCAGGCAATAAACCTACTTTCAAGACCTCTGCGAGAACTGAAGTTATTGACCTGACACTGGCTTCAGACAGGGCCAGCGCTTACATTGAAAATTGGCATGTATCGAACGAAATCTCTCTGTCTGACCATAATTATAAATGTAATGGTTTAGGACGGCGAGAGAAGCCGAAACTAGACGAAGGAGAAACCCAAGGCATACAAATTGGGACTCGTACAAGAAGGACCTAAAAGTAAATCTAGGGAACCCTAAAGGTAAGCTTAATTCCATACTAGATATAGAATTTGAAGCGGATAGAATCAAGGTGGGCTCCATCGGTGCATGGGAAGATAACTGCGCAGAGAAAAAGGCCTTTTACAAAAAGGTACCATGGTGCAATCCTGAACTAACTAAAATACGTCAGGAAACACGACAGGCCTTTAATGATGCAAAACCCAGGAAAGATTTTTCTGGCAATCTAGCATGCTGACGAGGTATAAGACGGCGGTACGCAAGGCCAAAAAAACTAATTGGCGCCAGCATTGCACCTCCATCGAAGCTCTACCAAATGGTAGGTTATGCAAAGCAATGTCCATGTTTAAGACAAACCCACTATCATCTGTAAAGGATGAGAATGGTATTTAACGGAAACTGGACAGGACACTCTGGGCGTGATGTTTAGAACTCACTTCCCGGAATGTATACTGCGCGACAGCGATGACGAGAAACCAGGTACAAGGGACGAGCTCACAAGGCACACGTCCAAAAATAACTGGCTCACGGCAAAGAAAGTGGTAGATGAAAATAAACTGAAGCTTGCCATAGCGGCCTTCCAGCCTCTCAAATCCCCTGGTCCGGATGGCATCTACCCAATACTATTGCAAAAGGGGGCATCTGTTTTGATACTTCATTTGAGTAAGCTCCACAGAGCCTACATAGCCTTTGGGTACGTACTACAGTGCGCCTACAGCCCTGGCAAATCTACAGAAACGGCATTGCACTATGTTACGAATCGAGCCGAGGCTGCGCTAGAGGAAAAGAGATCTGTGTTGGGGCTTTCCTCGACATAGAGGGAGCCTTTGACAAGACAACATTTGAGTCCATACGCATCGCTGCAAAGGAACATGGCATCAACGATACCACGTGCAACTGGATATACCATATGCTGAGAAGCAGAAAAGTCAGATCGGAACTGATGGGAGACAGAGTTAGTGCAAAAACAACTAGAGGTTACCTGTCACCATTATTGTGGTGCTTGTTAGTAGACTCGCTACTTACCAAGCTCAATACCGAACCATTCTACATAGTAGGTTATGCAGAAGACATAGCTATAATGGTTAATGGTAAATTCCCGAACATAGTCTCTGGATGGCATTGAGGATGATAGAGGAATGGTGTACAAAGAACCACCTCTATATCAACCCAAGCAAAGCAGTCATTGTTCCATTCACGTGGAAGAGATAACTAGGAAACCTAGGAGAGCTCTCCCTCAAAGGAAAAAAGCTGCCCTGGTCCACCGAAGTTAAATATCTGGGTGTGACGCTTGATAGAGAACTCAGGTGGAAAATTCATGTGGAAAATATTACGACGGAAGCCCTACGAGTGTTCGGCATGTGTCGTTCCACCTACGGTAAAACTTGGCGGTTAAAGCCCAAAGTGATACGATGGCTGTACCGGACAATGATAATACCTATAATCACATACAGCAGCATAGTGTGGTGGCCAAGAACAAAGCTTGCCTCGAGCAAAGCGCCACTCACCAGATTACAAAGAACAGTGTGTCTAGGCATCACGGGTGCTTTCAGGACAACACCACGGCAGCGATTGAGAGATACCTCAATATCTCTCCTTTGCATATGCTGGTTGAATTCGAGGCAAGTAAGACATTACATCGACTTGCTGTAGCTGGACTATGGGATGCCTCTAAGCCAAGGACCAACCATACAAAGTTCGACGGCAATGAAGGCCTGGATCGGGTAACAAGCATGTTATCCGATAAAATGCAAACTATGTTTGTGTTTGAAAGGTCTTTCAAGGTCCACATCCCTTTAATAGAGGACTGGACGAAGGGAATCGATCCAGCAGAACAAGATAGTCTGGTGTGGTATACTGATGGATCCAAAATGGAATCAGGTACAGGAGCGGAAATATGTGCAAAGGGTTACAAATGTAGCAAAAGCCTAGGGAAGATGGCACCTGTATTCCAAGCAGAAACTTATGCCATAATAAACTGTGCTCAAGAGAATATAGATAGAGGAACCAGAGGTAAATCCATATATATTCTTAGTGACAGTCAGGCTGCAATCAAAGCCAAAGTGGACTCCGGACTTATTCTGGATGTTGTCCAAACCCTAAACAGGCTTGGGAAGCACAACAGGGTAAGACTGACGTGGGTCCCTGGGCACAAAGGCATCCATGGTAACGAAATGGCAGATGAAGTGGCAAGAGCAAATGATTTTGTGGGTCCATGTGTAGGCATCTCGACGTGCCTCGTAAAAGCCGCATTTAAGGAGTTTGCAGATCAATAGCGAACTCATTGGCTATCTAGCACCGGTCTACAACACTCCAAGAAATTCCTAGGCTCTACGTTTAAAGCCCGGGAATGCAATTGGAACATGAGCAGAGAAATCCGCTACCTGCTTAGGGCCTTTACTGGGCACTTTGGAACTAACGACATGCTCATGAAGATGGGTCTAACCAAGACACCCATGTGCAGGTTATGTGGGGAACATACGGAACGCATGGAGCACCTTCTTTGCACATGCGATGCACTGGCTGGTAAGCGAATGAGTCTCTTAGGGGTTGGATATCTAAGACCAGAAGACTATAGGCTCATATCTTCCAGTCTCGTTGTAAAACTCATGAAAAGAGTTTTCAACGAGATTGGGGAGGAGTAAGTTATCTAGGGGACCACAATAGATCCCAATGGGTCGAAGTGTCCGAGTTGTCTCTAGGCCCCTCGATAAGATAAGATAGTTATTTAAGGCATCCATTTTTGAACTAATCTTACGTTTACGCATTCAGACGGTTTTGGTCAGTCAGCAAAACTTTAATTGTTTACGATAGCAAATACGAGCGGAATTGCTAAAGTTGGATTTGATGCTTGCTTAAAACTACGCCTAAAAAAAAAGAAGCCGAAAAAAAACCGGTCAAGTGCGAGTCGGACTTGCCCACGAAGGGTTCCGTACCATTATCGCAAAGACGGCAAAAAATCACGTTTATTTTATTAACTTAAATATTTGTTTTATTCTGTTTTTAGTATTTGTTGTTATAGCGTCAACAGAAATACATCATCTCTGAAAATGTAAACGGCCTAGCTATCACATTTCCAACAGAGTTATGGCATATGCCATTGTAAAGGATTCTGCTCATACTCAAATTGTTACTATGGGCACCGTCTTCAATTCCATTGAAGAAGATATGCACCAAAATGGGTTTTGCAGAAAAAGACAACCTGTAGTCATAAAACTGTAATTGAAACAATAAATTCATACCTTTAAAGTAATGGTAAACAGTAGATGTGCCTGCGCCCGTGTTTAACAACACTCTCCATCCCTCTCACATCTCTCGGACGCATGTAATATCCAAAACCAACATGTGGGCTTAGCACGCACCACGGTTTTTATACGCGTGTTTTTTTTTTCCCGCCCATTCTGCCACCTAATGGAATTGGAATGATGAACCTGAAATTGTATGAAGCTGCACGCATAGCAGTAAAAAATTTCGCGCAGCAATAATACTGCAAGAAAGCCGTGTTTTGCCACAGAATCCACCGCACCGCGACGTGGATTAAATTCGCTCGAATATTTTAAGCTCTATAAATCTTATTTAATATTTTGTAGGTTCAAAACACATGTAATGACGTCATCAAGTAAGTACCGAGCAACTGACATAGGTCGTGTACTTCAGATCCGTGTCATAACCATATTATTATCTACCCGCAGTCGGACAGCGAGATAGCGCTAAATGTGTTCCCTTGCGGAATTCACAATCTTAGCAACGATCAGAGGTTGAAAATTCACTCTATAGTTTTAGGAAAAGAGTGCAAATTGTCTCTGTATGGTATTTTAGGTATACCAAGATGTTGAGGCATGTCTATATATACTTTAATAATATTATATAGAAGAAATATTTTTTTGTTTGTATCGAATAGGCTCCGAAACTACCGGACCAATTAAAAAAATATTTCACCAATAGAAAGCTACATTATTCTTGAGTGACATAGGCTATCGTTTAATCCCGAAAACGGGTCCTGTGGTTCACTGGAGCAAAGGCGCGGGGAACAGCTATTTGTATATAAATTTTATATCGCGTCAAGCGAATCAACCTCGTAGATTTTCCAAGTACTTAGATAATTTAGTGACGTCCCAAAAATTTCCCCTATTAGCATATTTACATATGACATTCACACAGCTTTTCATACATTACGTTCGTGATCCTCTGCCATATGACGACGGTTGACGGCTCGAGTATCCTGCTGCCCTCGCAGCAGGTGATACTTTATGTAATCACATTAACCCAAACAGATTTACCGAGGTTCCTACGTAATCCTAATTAAGGTAGGATGAAATTTACGGCCTTAGGTTAAATAACGTGTACCTACTACATTATGATCATTCATATCAACAACGAGCTAGCTCGGATACGAGTTGGTTCGTGGAACATTTTTTTTATTAATTGCATAGATAAGTGTGCTGGCAAACCAACTGGTGTTTTTCACAAACGTCGCTTATTTATTTGCAGTACGTTTTCCATTTTTCAGCTATGTAAGTCAGAAGCAAGGAAATTTGACACTAATCTTGCTAAGGGGTATTGTGTTTTCCGATTACTGGGTTGTGTAGGATAGATCACACGGTCTTGGTCTTTGGTCACGTGTCCCAACGAGGCAACGACTCTATTGAGCGGCTTGTGGACCAGGGGACAGTGGAAGGAACCAGAGCACGGGGCAGGTCATCCATGCGATGGACCGACCAGATCAAGTCTGCAGTAGGTGGTTCAATTCATGAGAGTGCACACGAGTCACATCCGATAGGGAGGGATGGCGTCGCATCGTGAGGTGAATCATGGCGGCACGGTGTCTCACTGCAACATGCTGACCACGACCACTCTGTCAAGAGTGTACCGACGAAGAAGAAGAAAGGACAAATGCCTATCTGTCTGGCATCGGGTGACTGCCTGGTCGCTCCATGTAAAATACTGGTACTCAGCTGAATCCGATTCAACTGGAAAACGACCACACCCGGTTAGGAAAAGGCTAAGCAGTTTGATTGATGTTTCACAAATTATTTGTTAAACAAGACTAGCACATATTGAAGTGTTAACAATATAACAGACTTTAGTTTCTTACGAGAAAATTTATTTATGATGTGCCGAAAAATAACTCTGCTAAACGTTGTTAGTGGAGCCTGTTTTTACACTCACTCTATTAGGCGCTACTGTCGGAAATAATTACAGCTACTTTGCATCTAAATTTTACCACCCTTCTAGAACTTTATGCAAGTCTATGGCAAGGTGGCGGTCATTGCAAAATGCAGAACAAAGTTGATTCGACGAAGTTTTTGTATAGCGGAACTTTTAAACTAAGCACAATTTATTTTTCAAGTAAAATTTGTTTCTGTAACTTTGGCTTTCAGAACACGTAAAATAGTGTGATGGTTTGCCGAAAGTTTGCCTTTTAATGTTTCTGCCACAGAATGTTGTGTTATTGTTCAAGCTTTCCACTGTACCCTTAAGAATAAATTGTTTGTCAACAGCCCCGTTATACATCTATTATTATATTAAAAAACTCGATTTCGAGAGCAATATCTATATAAACTCAACGTGTATGCTCAATTTCAACGTAATCGTATTTGCATTCGAATACGTAAAAACGAATTAATAAAACCCGCAACGAACGATCATATTTTAATTACTGCTTCTGGGCAGCTGTTTCTTTATAAAAGAAAGAAAAGAAAGAAAGAAAAATTATTCAGATTAATTAAGATGGGCATGTGTATGAACAGCTTTGTCCAAGAAAGCCATAACCAATTCTGAAAAAAAAAATGTGTATCGCATACAAATTTTGGTCAGCTGACGACAACTTTTTCAGCTAGTTTTTAAAATATGATCGCACTTTTCATTTTACACTATCTTCCCCTTTTAATTTCATGATTCCATTTTATACCACGGATCATAATGAACACCTTGCGCGGTCTTTACTCAAAGCTTGAAATTTTCTCGAAACAAAATTAAGGCACCACTTTGACACACACTTTGCTGCGTCGTCGACAAGCCACACCGTGGAGAATCATATTGTACTACTGCCTCCTGCTAATGAATAAATTAACCTCGTCGTGATCATATCGTACTATTAAACTAATAACTTAATTTATAATAAAACTAATAATACTAATAACTAAATTGATGATAAAAAAGTTTTCATGTTTGAATCAATACTTAAAAATCTTGTTGATTTAGTTAGCATGTGTGGGTCAAATCTTGCAAGTGAATTTTAAAACAAGTTATCTTTGGGGATAATTTGTTTGCCGATTAAGCTGAGATTTCGCATAAACGCTTAATTAGCTAAAAGCTTGGCATTAGAAAGTTTTTAAATCAATAATTTATTTAGTGTTGCCTAAAAGCATATTATTATTATTTATTATTTCAAATAAACTTTTGTAGATTCCAAGATCCTTTTAGCGAGCACAGTGCGCATGCTACGCCGTAGTACAGCTACGCGGGTACGTATCTACATACGTATCGTGTATCGCGCTGCTATAACGTCTGCTAAGAAGGCGCAGACTTCCATTTGTTTTAAAGTTACGTGCCGTGACTTTTTAGCCTATACTTTGTTTTAAAATATCGTATATATTGATAAAAATGTAATTTATTATGTAGTGTGTAATAGTACAAAAACTGAAATGATTAGTAAAATCCATGAATTTATTGTAGCACAAAGTGTAGTAAAAAGAATTAGTTGACGTTTTTAGTGAAAAGCAACAATCTTCAATCTTATATAGGAATTCAAACTCGTGACCAATGCCACCGAGTTGACAACTTGCACAGGCATTCAGTATATTGTGACGTCTCACATTGTTGGGTTCTTTCACATATTGCAGGAAAAACTCGTTATGAGCTCACACAGTGTGGTTCATCTTGTGAAACAGAATGATATATTTGAAGGGGTAATATAAACTTGGGATGTTAATATCAAGGCTCAATCTCAGTATGAAATTCGATGTCTGTAGAGATACCGAATAGGGCAACATAAACATCAGGGGATTGTGAATATGTTCACTATGTGTGCAGATATTATATTTATTGTAGGTAAATTTTGGTTTCAAAACATTAATATTCGTCATGTTACGAAGATAATATTTCTGTAGGGTTACCTATGTTTCATCGAAAAGAAATTGACAAATTATCACTTCCCAAACAATTTTCCACATAATTTCATTTGCCAAATTATTACTTAGCAAAAAATCTCTTCACATATAATTGTAACGTAAACATAATGTTTGGCAAGTGAACGTTTAAACAATAACTGGTTTACCAACTAGTACTTTTACCAATTTTTATGTATAATATTTTTAACACATTTTACGCAAAATAAAATAAGCCAAATATGTAGTACCGTCAGTTTTCAATTTACCATTTCTATTCAGTCAATTGCTTAGTCAATGACAAAAAAATTGCATCTATTCTGTATGTCAGTTGTAAAGAATATACAAATTTAATTACAATGTGTAATTACTAAATAAAGTCGACGGGGCTCCTATTTCTGTATGCAGGGTCTAAAATAACCTAACATGAAGGAGATGACGGGAGCTGAGTTCGCTCGCTTTGCTCGCTCGCAAATTATCCACAAAGATAACTTGTTTTAAAATTCACTTGCAAGATTTGACCCACACATGCTAACTAAATCAACTAGATTTTTAAGTATTGATTCAAACATGAAAACTTTTTTTATCATCATACAAAGTTCGAATCTCTGTTCCCGCAGGAAATTTCAACGAAGGAAACTTTGAACCGATAACAAGTGAGGACAATCTTTATCCCAGAGGTAATCTAATTACCAGAATCCGATTAAATTAAATCAAATGAAAAAAAAATCCGTAACTAAATTTCAACTTCCGAAAGTTTAAGGTATGTTAATTTTCATGGGTAATGAAAGCATTGACAATATATTACCTAACTTAGGCTAGAGTTAGCAAAAAACCAGCCAAGTTTGAGTCGGACTTGCGCACGAAGGGTTGCGTACATTTATTAAAAAAACGGCAAAAAATCACGTTTGTGGTATGGGATTATTAGTATGCTTGAATAATTATTTTATACTGTTTTTAGTATTTTTTGTTATAGCGGCAATAGAAATACATCAACTGAGAAAATTTCAACTATCTAGCTATAACTGTTCATAAGATACAGCCTGGTAACAGACGGACAGATAGACAGACGGACCGCGGGGTCTTAGTAATAGGGTCCTATTTATACCCTTTGGATACGGAACCATACAAGCTATACAAAATCTACTTTTGAAGCATAAGCAACCGCACATGGTAGTCATATATATCGTATCATTTGACTCGATCTACTGCGATAACTGTGTTCATGACCGACATCAACTTAGATGTGAAACATTTACAACGTTATTGACACTTCGACCATCGTCGCACCGCACTTTGTGTCAATGTGGAGTTAGATAAGGAGAATAGTATGTACCGCGGTTGCGTGTTGGTCGCTGATTCAATTGAAATGGATCACAACAAACGCTCATTGGGCAATAAAATATTCTGTAAATGTATTTATTTGTTCATGGTTAGTTCTATCAACTTAAACTACATCAATAACTTCTATGAAAGTTTTCAGGTAGGTACTGTTTTGTTACAACTTTTTAGATCTACTTTATTATAATTTAGATCTTAAAAATACGGAAATGCCATTAATTTTATTTTTTAATTTTTATTTCGTGAAATGGTACATTTTTTTTTGTTCTTGACATCGTACCCCCTAGAGGGCACCATATTCAATTTAATGTGATGTCACATAGCCTATAACTAGCGGACAAACGAGATGCTTCCAACGACACCTCATTTGTCAAATTATGATAAGTAGTACCTTCTATTATGAGGGAACAGATGAAAAAACTTATACACACACCGGTCAAAAACATAACCCTCCATTTTGCTTCGCCGTAGTCGGATAGAAATAGATCAACAGTTTATTAAAACAGTGCCACGATTACACTGAAACTAAAAATGAATAAAAGGAATATCACTACCTAGTGATTAGCATACTAAAAGCCACATTGGCCGGTTAAAGCGAAAGAGAGCGCTTTTCCGTATTATAAAACAGGTGCGTCCGACTGGCGTTCTCACGCAGGTTTTGACGGTGCACGGCGGGTTCTCTGAATACTTGAATCGCTTCAAGTGTAAGGAGAGCCCATCGTGCGTCTGCGATCCAGGCGTGGCAGCACATACTTGTAGATTGCCCGTTATTTATCAGGGAACGCTACCGACTCGAATGTGAGCTGGACAGGAGACTGACGAAGGAGAGCCTGCATGGGCTCATGAGTAAGTAACACAGGGAAAAGTTCCTGGTGTACTGTGTTAATGTGGCTTCCACCGTCATTGCAACCGAAACCGAAGCTGAAGCGGCACTATGCTTCACTAGTATTATAAGAATATTTGTAAGAAGCATAGAATAGCACGCACAAAACTGCAATGACGAACCGTACACTGGGGTAGTACCTAATAAAACAGATTGTCTGTATGGTGAAAAGCACTGTTGTGCTTCTCATCCCTAAATGTAAGGCATTATTTATATTGTGATTTTCCCTGTGATAAACAGCAATAATAATTATGTACCTTACCTGTGATCTGCAGCACTTTTGCATATTTTACTGTGATCAACAGCACTTTTTGTATTATTGTATGTGTAGCACTTTTTTTCTTAACCTTACACTAAATAAATAAAGTTGCCTTTAAAGTATTTTAACAAAGTGGGAGTCCCACCCACTGCATATACGAAGACGTATGCAAGAAGAACCATGGCATGAAGAATGAAAGTACGAGAAGCATGAAAGAGGGATGGAATGAAAGAATTTGTACAGATTAGGCACTAACGTCGTTAGCGGGATTAGAATTTTAAAAAAAAGCGAAAGAGAGCGGGAACCCAGTGATGCATAAGTACTGTGATGTAGTTATTTACTTTTGTAAGACGAAATTTTAGACTAAAGTAATAAATAAAAACCGTTCCGGTTCCGGTCGTTATATAGTAAACATCACTGTGCCTGACGCTCCAAAGAAATATTATAAACTAATAGAAAAAACTACAGTTTCACAAGAAATTTACATTCAAATTGAACATCTGAGTGAGGGAAGGTTCGTGATAAAAAACCATCACATATCCACGGAATTTGGCGAAGATTAAGAAAAAACCGAAGGAATCTTTAAGGTTAGAATTTGTCACCTATCACTAGCTGTCAGACATTGACGCTACCTGCCAAGTTTCAACGGTCACGTCAAAAACTGACAGAGTCATTCAAGTGTTGCCAACAAAAATAATTAACTTCCCCATATACTAAAATACGTTCCGTTACACACAAAAAATGGAAGGTCAATTCCAAATTTTATTTGATAAAATGAAACTTGAAATGCAAAACCAAACAGTAGAATTAACTAATACTATAATGGAAAAAATGGAAGAAAAATTAAAACCTGTACTGGAAGAAAACAAAATTTTGAAAAATAAAGTAGAAAATTTGAAACAAAAGCTAGAATATTTTGAGAGAGACAGGAAAACTAACAATATAATAATACATGGGTTAAAGGAGGACGAGAAATCTATACGGGAGTTATTTGATAACGTGAAAAAACATTTTTCGGATGAATTAAACTTTACCTTAGAAGATCGGGCAGTAAATAAAATTTATCGTATCGGGAAATCAAATAAAGACAGTAAACCAAGGCCCACAGTCCTTTCATTAGTTAGTGGATGGAGGAAAAGTGAGATCATGAAAAACAAGAAGAAACTTAAGGAATTTTATTTAACTGAAGACTACTCAAAAGAAACTTTAGAGAAGAGGAAAGCATTACAACCTAAGCTAATGGAAGAGCGGAAAAAAGGAAATTTCGCCTACATAAAATATGATAAACTCGTGATCAAGGAAAACTCAATTAGTAAAGATAAAAGGAAGAGAGAAACATCAACCTCCCAACAAGAAAACGTTCAACCAAGAAAACAACAATTGCTAACCCCATCATCAACCAGTAGAAAAAACGCTTTTGATATGATGAGGATTCGGTCCAACTCCTTTTCAACTAGCCCAACTACAACGAAACAATAGCAACTAAACACCGGCGATCGGGAACACCAACCAAATAAGAAACCAAGTAACAAAGAAACGAAACCTCCTCCCCCAAGCCGACTGGTCCTCGTGGGGGAAAAAGACCACGACCCTCTAAAGACGACGCACAAACTTACATCGGATTTATACATAGCCACTTTTAACGCTAGGTCACTAAGAACCACTGAGAAACGTCTGGAACTCGAATTAGCCTTAGCAGACATAAAGTGGGATATAATAGGTATCAGCGAAATGAGAAGATATGGAGAAGGGATACATGATTACGGAAATTATATTTTATATTATAAAGGTGAAACACATGGACAATATGGGGTGGGATTTTTAATTAAAAAGAACCTAGCACACAGAGTAGAAGAAATAAAAGGAATATCTGAAAGAATAACAATATTGAATATAAAGTTGCCTTTAAATAAAGAAGAAAACTGGTCAATCATCCAGGCATACTCCCCAACTGAATCGAATAAGAAGGAAGATGTAACCAATATTGAAAAATTCTATGAAGATCTGAAAATTACTATGCAAATTTGCAACAAAAATGTTATAGTAATGGGTGACTTCAACGTACAAATAGGAGTACGCAACAACAGCGGAGAAGCATATACGGTGGGACAATATGGACAGAGAAAAAGGAGCAAAAATGGATCCAGACTAGTCTCCTTTGCTCTAGAAAACAAACTTAAGATCTTGAATAGTTTTTATAAGAAGAAGAAAACAAAGAAGTGGACATGGACTTCCCCAAACGGACTCCATAAAAACGAAATTGATTTTATTATGTCTAATAATGCCAAAATCATCAAAGACGTATCCGTCATACACCACCTGAATTTCAATTCGGACCATAAAATGGTTCGTGCAAAACTAACAGGAACAAAAGTAACGACCAAAAGGCAATTTCGTACAAATAATTTAGCCATTGTATGTACTGGTAATAACCACTCAACTTTTGAATAACCTACAGGAACTAACAAATAATGAAACAAAGGAACCACTGTCGGTCCAGGAACACTACGAGAAGATTGTAAACCTATTGAGAACAGAAACGAAGAAAACAAACGCAGAGAGTAAAAGAGTAATCTCAGATGAGACATACCAGTTATTGCAAGAAAGGAAGGAATTATTACAACAGAAAGAAAAGAAAGTTAACCGTCCCAAAATATCAGAACTCAGCAAAAAGATTAACCTAAACATCAGGAAAGACAAGAAAGATAAAAGGTATTCCACATTAAAGAAATATATAGAAAAAACCGGTGGAATTAAAAAAGCAATAAAGGAATTGAACAATAAAAAAGATTGGATGCTAAAAGTAAAGAACATAGATATCAATTATACAAACAAAAGAGTAGAAATACTAAAGGCAGCTACAGAATATTATCGAAAGCTATACCAAAGCAAAAACCAAAAAGTAACAACAAATAAAATAAATATCAAAGATTCTGAGGCAATCCCTAAAATAATAAATGTAGAAACAATTAGAGCAATCAATACGCAAAAAACAGACAAGACACCAGGTGCTGATCAAGTCACAAATGAACTGTTAAAATCTACTACACCAGTCATTGGTCCTATATTAACAGATATATGTAACAAAATAATAGAGACTGAAATTATCCCCGAAGACTGGACTAAATCAACAATAATATTATTGCATAAAAAAGGAGATATATGTAATTACAGACCTATAAGCTTGATGTCCAATGTCTACAAAGTCTTTTCAAAAATAATTCTGTCACGAATCACTTCTACCCTCGATGAAAACCAACCAAGAGAGCAGGCGGGTTTCCGCAGTAAATATTCAACAATAGACCACATATATGTTCTAAGGCAGGTTCTACAAAAATATAAAGATCTTTTGTCATCATTCTCTGTCACTATAGGGTTTGCTGTAGGAGAACTCAACATTGAGTTAAGCTCGCCTTTGTACATGTACTTTATTATCAAATTGTATTAAATATTGTTTTTGGTGTACAATAAAGAATTAAGAATTAAGAAAGAGTACAATAAAACATACTATTTGGGATTTGTTGATTATAATAAAGCCTTCGACTCCTTGGAACATGAGTATATCTGGGAAGCACTACGTATACAGGGAATACATGGAAAATACATACGTATACTCCGGACCGTATACTCCAAAAGCACAGCCCAAAATTAGGCTAGAAACTACGGGTGAAGAATTTCCTATAGAGAGAGGCGTCCGGCAAGGAGACCCAATTTCTCCTAAGTTGTTTTCTGCGGCTCTAGAGATGATATTCAGGAACCTGCAATGGGATCACTAAGACCTGAACATAAACGGTGAAAAACTAAACCACTTGCGATTTGCAGATGACCTGATCTTATTTGCAGAATGTCCAATAAAATTAGAGCAAATGTTACAACAACTGTCAGATCAAAGCGCGAAAGCTGGACTTACAATGAACACGGCAAAGACAAAGATTATGACTAACTCTTCACAGACGCATACCATCATAGTCAATTCAGAGATAATAGAATATGTCGAAGAATACGTATACCTAGGACAACTCATAGCCGCTGAAGACACCATGCATAAAGAAATTGATAGACGGATAGCCAATACATGGAAGAGATATTGGTCACTCAGCGAAGTCATGAAAAATAAAGACATGCCTATCAAAGAGAAAAGAAAAGTGTATGATATGTGCATTTTACCATGCTTAACTTATGGTTGCCAAACATGGGCATTGACAGATAACTTAATAAACAAAATAAAGGTATGTCAAAACGGAATGGAGAGAAGCGTAATGGGCGTCAAGAGGAAAGATAGAATAAGATTAGATAAAATTAAAAATACAACTAAATTTAAGGATGCAAAGAAAACTTGTAAAACTTTAAAATGGAGATGGACTGGACATATGCTTAGAGATACGAGTGGAAAATGGACAAAAACCATAACAGAGTGGTATCCCAGGAATGGAAAAAGAAGTAAAGGGCGTCAAACAAAAAGATGACCTCAAAAAGGTGGCGGGTCCAGAGTGGACGAGAACAGCGAAAGACAGGCAGAAATGGAAAGCTTTAGAGGAGGCCTTTGTCGGAAGACAAGCTGTGAAGTGAAACCGATCGTGTAGTCGAGTTAATAAATGAGTATATTGTATTAATAAAAATAAGAAAAAGAAAATTTTTTTTTGTAAACTCATAGAACAGCAATAAAGGCTTATTTTATTTTTATTTATTTATTTATTAATAATTAAAAACATAGTTCTGAAGCAAAAGCATAACTTAACTCGTAGCAGCTTCATGTCATGAAGCTGCTACGAGTTATGTATGTTATGTTGAACTGAGTTACGAAACAACACACTGCCACATATTTACATGAACACTTTATTATAATACATACTTCGCTAGTGTATTGCACCCAAGGATATTTCAAAACAAAGACACTTTGAAAAAGTTTTCTTGAAAGGAAGGTTTTTGTATATAATTTATCCCGGTCGCTAATAAAGAATAAATGTAATAAGGTTGTACTTGTTTTAGGTTAAAATATTACTCCTTTGTGTTAAAATTTTAGTATAACAATGAAGGCTTTTTTTTTTTGAGGGTAGTCGCTAAGTACACACGAAAAATTTTTAGCTCTTATATTTTTTTATCTGAAAAATATTAAAAGCGTTTATTAAATGCAAATTCTTTATTAGAGTTGTGCATTAACCTCTGGTGCACTCAGTCCGTGGATAAACTTTCCTTGACATCGCTTCCTACGCTACCAGTATTGCCCTTTAGTACTATGGACCTATACACCAAGTTGTCAAGCTGTGTGGAAGAACTCACGTCAACATTTACTTCAAGAATGGCCCAATATGAAGAAGACTTGAAGAATGCCAGTGGCGAAGCTCCGCACAAGTCAATTGCCAGCCTTTCCAAGGACTTTACCGAGTTCAAGGGCTTGGTCTGGAAAACCTTAAGCTCACTTAAATCTCAGATGGAGTTGCTTGTGGTGGGCCTGGACAGACATGAAATGGCATCCCGTGCAAAGGTCCTTTTATTGCATGGCTTATCTGAGGCAGGTGAAGCTGATCATAACAAAAGTTTTCTCAAGGTTTTGTCGGAGCGTATGGATATGGGAAGCATTACACTGAAAGACCTAACATCCTGTCATCGCCTCGGGAATAACACCAGCAAGCCTCGTCCACTATTAGTGCGGTTTGAAAGCAGAGTCGTGCGGAGTGAGGTGTGGCGTAATAAGACCAGACTAAAAGGGTCTGGCCTGACAATTTCTGAGTTCCTCACCAAGCCCAGACACGAGTTATTTCTTAATGCCCGGAAGTACTACGGCATACACAAGTGTTGGACGTCTGAAGGGAAAATAATCATCCAGGTCTCTGAAAAATCACGTCGTAAGATAGAGTCTGCAATGGAGTACCGAGAGGTTGTCGCTCAGTTTCCTGTAACAGAGTTCTCAGCCGTAACATCGCAGCATACAATGAAGGCCGTGTCCGAGAAGAGATCACGTAAACCAGCGAAATGATGGTACTTTTTCATGATTCTTCTGTTTGTTTTGTTTTCATTATGTTAGCCGGTAACTCGATTTTTTAGTTTTTTTGTTTTGTTTTTGGCTGCGACATTGTCACTCATGACAATTGACAGCCATGACATATGTATTTTAATTTTTAGATTTACGTTCGGAAACACCAACTGGTTTTTATGATGTTTGGCTTCTTGGCTTTTTATCTATTTTACGAATCTTACCAAAGTAATGTAACCGGCGAGTGCATCGAGGTTGGGTGCTTTGATTAAGTTTTGTTTATTTTATTAGTTTAGTTAACCATAAAAGGTTAACTTTTAGTTTATTTATATATATTATTATTGTCAATTTATTTATTGTAGGTATTATGTTAGATGACACTTTTTATTCATGCTCATCCTCTTGTGGGTCAGATGAGAGCTACGCTAGTGTTTTTGGCGTTGATAATTCTCTGAGTCTTAGAGACCTCCTAACATCTGCATTTTTAAACTGTCGCAAATTTTTTAACGCAGTGCACATAAATGCTCAAAGCATTCCTGCTCATTATTCTGATCTGCTGTCATCCTTCGACTCAGATCTTGTTCACGCTGTCCTTGTGTCCGAAACCTTTCTCAAGCCTGCACTTCCTTCCACGCAGTATTCTTTGCCTGGATACAAGATTGTGCGCAATGACAGAACGGGCAAGGGATGTGGAGGGGTTGCTATTTATCTCCGTGGAGATATCAGTTACAGGATAGTTGACCAGTCTCCGAGTGTTTACACAAAGTTTTCCGAACACCTTTTTATTGAAATAGACTTCCTACATACTAAGATACTTTTAGGAGTCTATTATAGTCCCAATTGCCAAATTGATTACTTTTCTTCATTTGAAGCTCATTTGGAAAATTTTGCCGCACTATATGAGCATACAATCATCCTCGGAGACTTCAACACTTGTCTGCTGAAAGGAGATTCGCGCAGCCGTAAACTCCAATCTCTTGTCTCTTCTGTTAATATGCACTTACTTCCATTAAATGCTACTCACAGGGCTCCTCACTCTTCTCCTTCTCTATTAGATCTCATTCTAGTTTCCGACCCTAACAAAGTAGCCACTCATGGACAGCTTCCTGCTCCTTTTTCCTACCATGACCTCGTTTATCTTTCCTACAAGATTCGACCTCCTAAACGCAAGGCCAAATTTCTTACTCTTCGTAGTTTTAAAAACATTGATTTGGAGCGTTTGAGGGCTGATGCGGGTAGTATTGACTGGTCTCCTATATGCGCCTGCGAGGATATGGACACTATGGTGTCAATCTTCAGCAAGACAATGTTGGATTTATATGAGGCACACGCGCCCTTAAAAAAGGTGAGAGTCAAACACCTTCCTGCACCGTGGCTATCTCCAGCAATAAAAAACCAGATGGCTAAGCGAGACAAAGCCAAGCGCCTGTACAGGAAGCAACCAACTGAGGAAAACTGGGACATTTATAAAAGGATGCGAAATCGCTGCAGTCGTCTGTGTAGGAATGCGAAAAGGCACCACATTCACAACTCAATTAACAACTTCAACCCAACAAAAGTATGGCAATTTTTAAAGACTCTTGGTATTGGTAAAGCCTCTAGCAAGAGTTCTTCTGATAAGATGGACCTTAATGCACTTAATGCACAATTTTCTAGTGCCCCAATTACCCTCGATAACCATGTTAAATCTTCCACTCTCAAAGATCTCTTTAATCTTCCTTTGCCAGCAAATACTTCTTTCTCTTTTCACCCAGTTCCTGAACTAGACATTAAGAAATGTATCCTTTCCATCTCCACTAAGGCGGTAGGTGACGATGGCCTTCAACTCCAAATGTTCTTACCCATTTTAAGTGAAGTAGTTACTGTCGTTACTCACATAGTTAATTTTTCTCTCTTCAATAACTCCTTTCCTTCAGCTTGGAAGAAGGCTCACGTCCTACCGCTTCCCAAAGTTTCTAATCCCTCCTCACCATCCCAGTTCCGTCCAATATCCATCCTCCCAATCCTCTCCAAAGTCCTCGAGAGTATTGTTCAGAAGCAACTATCCTGTTATTTGTCCTCTAATAGCCTGCTGAGTCCTTACCAATCTGGTTTCAGACCTGGCCATAGCACTGTTACAACTCTAGTCAAAATAACTGATGACATAAGACTGGCTATGGAAAATAAATGTCTAACCATATTGGTTCTGCTGGACTTAAGCAGTGCTTTTAACTCAGTTGACTTCGACATTCTCTTAGGAATACTTTCCTCCCTTAATGTCTCTGCTCCGGTAATTGAGTGGTTCAAATCCTATCTTCGCGGTCGCTCGCAGTCTGTTCGATCCGATGAGGATTCCTCTGAATGGTGTGACTTGGCTGCAGGCGTTCCTCAAGGTGGTGTGCTCTCTCCTCTTCTTTTCTCAATTTTTATAAATGCTATCACTAAGGTCCTAACTTCTAACTTTCATCTCTATGCAGACGACTTGCAGTTGTATCGCCATTTTAAAGTGAATGAACTCGCTGAGGCTGTGGCTGCCATCAATGATGACCTGGAAAATATCAACAAGTGGACTAAATCCTTTGGACTCCTCCTGAATCCAACTAAATCTCAAGCGCTTATTATTGGTGGCAAATACATGCTCAATCTGTTGGATCCCCAGTCTCTCCCGCCAGTATTGTATAATTCAATGCCCATATATTATTCTAAAAGTGCGAAAAACTTGGGCGTCCATATAGACACTAATCTCTCTTGGGAGGTTCATATCGCTGATGTGAGTAGGAGGGTCTTCTACTCTTTTCAGTCTCTTAAACGTCTCCAAAAATTCTTACCGTTTCATACTAAGGTCACTCTTGCTCAATCTCTTCTTCTACCGCTTATAGACTATGCGGATGTCTGTTTTCTAGATGCAACGGAGGTACTCCTAAACAAACTCGAACGACTGCAGAACTTGTGCATCCGCTTTATTTTTGGCCTCCGAAAGTACGACCATGTGTCGGAATTTCGGACCAGATTGAAGTGGCTGACAATTCGGCGTCGGCGAGATACCCATATCCTATCCCTTCTCTATACTATCCTGCACAATCCTACTTCTCCTCAATACCTTCGCGAACGGTTTGAGTACCTCATCCCAAGGGGTAAGCCATGTCGCACGGCCACTTCGCTTCTCCTTCGTACTCCTCGTCACATTTCTAGCCGCTACGATGGCTCCTTCTCTGTTACTGCAGTGCATCTCTGGAACTCTCTTCCACACTCCATACGCGATAGCCCTTCTCTCGATGTCTTCAAGAGGAAAATTAAGGAGCATTTCCTTTCAACGCAATGAATTATATATGTATTATATATATGTATTTGTCTTTATAAACGTAGGTAGGTATTTTATGTATTATTATATAACTAGTCTCATCTTACTATATAGGTATATATATTGTACAATGGATTACTGCCCTCTATTATGATCTCTATCACTCAAAGGTTTGCTGGAAGAAAATTCCATTTGGAGTTAAGCTCGCCTTTGTACATGAAATATGTTATCAAATTTTTTAAATGTAATGTCTTGTTGTACAATAAAGAATAAAAGGGTTAGGATAATCAGGATGAAGTTGAACTGCTTTCATGAAAATTATTATTCAGTAAAGACTTGAACTAATTATGTAAATTAAGAAGCAATTCAATGTCAGTGGCAAGTAGCTACTGTTCCTTTGAAAGTTTATCAACGAGAACTTTATCAACTACGACCGGAGCCGTTTCACTAACGTTACTTTGTGTTTGAGTTTCTACTGAGAGTGATTAATGACTAGCACAATAAGGCACAGTGGGGGTGACCATAAGCTCTTAGAGTAAGGTTATTTTGAGTGAGTGTAAGGGACAGATGTATATGACGTGTATACTTCTGTCTCTTACTCTATCTCAAAATAAACTTACTCTAAGAGCTTATGGTAACCCCTCAGATCTACATATTAGATATTCATTGTGAACTTATTTTGGAGCGAATTTTGTTGTGACTTTGTTACACTAAAAACAAGAGCTGAGACTTTTTTTTATTTAGCAATTGCTGCTATGAAAAGGTCACATACTACCTACACTAACAAAATAATCTGCAACTGAGATGATTTACCCGCCTTTAGAAGTAGCAACATGTAAAAGTATCTGAAGCCAGCGTTAGTTAAAATGTTTCTTTGTAATTAATTATTCCATCGCAGCATTCCATGGCTTTATGAGATTCTGTTTACAACGCAGCAAATATTTGCGCGTCTTCGTGGCTGGAGTGGTTCCTATTAACAGTAGCTGGACATTCATCTATGTTACATAAAAATAATATCTGGCTTTGAAACGAAGATGCTCCTCTGCACTACAAAGTACTTGAATGAAACTGGAAAGCCCAAAAATCTCAATAACGCTAGGGGTTAAAAAGCATTTCAAGCCGGCTGGCAAGGACGTAGCTTTGTGCATTGCAGTACAGTTCAAAGCTTTCAATCGATTGACTCCGCGAATATTTATAAGCACGCTCAAAAGGCAGTTTTATTCATGAGTTACTAGGTTTTCCAACCTCGGAAATTCAGTCATTGTGATAAAATTTCTAACGGAAAAAAAATCACATCAAGGCCTTCCCAAAATCCTAAAATTGCCTTCGATTTCACGTTGATTTGCTTAAGAGCGGTATTAATTCATTCAGCTGGGATCGAGAGCCAAGCACCAGTCCGGCTTCGACCCGTAATCGAAATTGTGGTGTTAATTATTCATGTCGTTCACTGACGCCACTGCAAGATTCCCTACTAATTCGTCCTATAACATCGATACCTAATGATATTAATTTTATTCGATTTCATATAGCAAATATTAATCAGTTTTTAAATAATTCGTTATAATAGATGTTTTCACCTCTCAAACTATTTAATGCCAGGTATTTACTAAAAAAAGTAAATACTTCTAAATATATATGTAAAGAAATATCACTACACTATTGTCGTTCCTTTTCTTTATGCATTTATTATCTATAGATCTCTAATAGATGTCAGTGTCGTGTCAGTGACACCGACTGTCAGAATTGAGGTAATTTTTTATAAGTGAAAGTTAGGTTATGTTAATTTAGAATAATGTGGAACAGTAAATAGTTTCCGGTAAAATAAAAGGATGCATATAAACTAAACTAGAAGTAAAGGCTTTAAATGTTGTTTTTTGTTATTTCAGGTAAGTTACTCTGTTTAGAATGTGTAAACTGTGTTAAAACTTTGTATTCAATTGTGTTGTGAATAAAAGAAAATTTTGTTATTTCAGAAAACGCAATTTCGTCTTTATTTCACGAAAGCATATTACTATTATACATATATTTTGATTTTTACGTTAGAAGATTATTCTAGCTATTCAATAAATACTGAAAGTTTTGGGATACAAGTCAACGGAAAGACAAGGAGTCAGTGCTTTCATCAAAATTCATGAATCCTTTGTAAGCTTTGGAATCCAGATTAAGGTTACCCTTCAAAATTTTATGCGTGTGATTTTTTTTTGGTCATACATTGATGGAAATCGCGGTCACTGTCCGGTCAAATGAATACGATTTCTCACGAATGAAAATAAGTAACGTAATAGAAACAATTTTGAATTTATCTAATATTACACAGGATGAGTAGTTATAACATGTAATGTTTTTGAAAATTATTTTCATAATTGGAGTCGCGTTAGAAACCTTTACGTTTTCTTAGTACTTTTGCATTTATTTTCTCTTTCTATAACCGTCGTATTTTTTTGTTAAAAAAATCAACAGTCAGTAGATCACGTTTCTGTTTACGTGAGCAAATGCGCGAGCACAGCTAGTCCTCGAATAAAAATCTATTCAGCTATTAATGGCTCAACAAAATTTAAAAATAAACATGGGCTAATATTGTGAATTACAGTTGTAAACATCTGTTCAAGTAAATGTGTAATTATCGCGTTATACCTCTGTGGGTATTGTTCGAGTATAAACATTTGTTAGTGTCCACGAACACACACTCACAGCGTTTGTACTTCTGTTAGCAATGTATCAGAGTATCAAGGACCGTATAAATACAGTTTTATTATTGGCGTCGGCTAATGTCAGTATAATTTATTATAGACAAAATATATTTTTTTTAAATTTATATTCTACCGCGGACATAGTCGTCCGCGCCTTTTTTGAGTGTATTTATTTGTTTGATTCTTACGACGGGCATTATTTCTAGACTTACTTAACTGACTTAAGTCTACGTGATTTCATCCCTACAGGGTGATGGTTTGGGTTGGAGTTTTTGGATGGGACTTGTTATGTGGTGTTTTGGTTATGTCTGCTGACCAGGGACTTCGCTAGCGTGAGCAAGGCCTCTATAACGAATACGTCTCGATGCTGCATGGCCGTCTTATGGTTGTAGTTGACGACCGTTTTAGTTAGCGCCTCCATCGCCTTCTTAGCAAAGCGGCATGCGGCGTCATCGGCGTCATCAGTGTTGGCCAAGGCCATGTTAATTCATAATGTGGCTTATGTGTCTCTATAAGAAAGACATACCTAATTTAATTTACAGCTTAAATGTATCTTATCCTTCCTTTCTGCAGTCTGTGGTTATGAGTTAGGTGCAAATTATTATATTACCATTGTTCCAGGTAACAGGTACCTCTTTAACTTATATATGCTCACGTATCTCACTATCACGTACTACTCTGCAGGTGTGTCATCACATGGTCACGTAGAGAAGCTTCTGAGGCCATATAACCATATTATTCAGTTAGATGCCCGATCTACACAATATTTAACAATGTTCAGAGAGATCCAATTTTATACCAGATGGATTTCAATAAAATGGAATACAATTCGGGTGCTACCTTTCGCTGCTTTACCGAGAAAGTTTCACATTTCAATCTAATTCCCATTAGATTTCAATCGAATTTGCCAGAAGATTGGCGTAGCTTTCTAACTAGGTAATTAACTACACGCCTTGTATAGTTACGATACTATTTTACATCAAACTTTGTATAGAAAGAATAGATTAAAACAGAAATATATTTAATCAACACAACATCAACAAGCATTAAGTAAAGGACAGTAATGAAGTACAAAGACAAACTGCGTTAAAAGTGCCCATACTGAAAGGTTTACCAACTCTGTTTTTTGGACAAATTGCGATTGGTCACACATCAATATATTTATAGTTGTCGGCACGTAACTTGGCAAGGTTTGGCGTAGTGGGTATAAGTTCGCGTATTGTGCTCGAACTGTACAACATAAACATATAACACACATATAACGAACCTTGAGCGAACGGAATGTGGACGTGACGTGAGTGGTCAGTCGATCCTTGTCTCAACTGGTCAATAAGTCGGCGATTGCAGAACACCTATTAGAAGGCGGCAGCAATCACTGGATCGAATTTCATCGTCCAAAAGTCCTCTCCACGGAACGCCACTTCTATTCAAGAATTGTGCGTGAAGCGATTGAAATTAAAAAACATAAAACGTTCAATCGGGATGACGGTTACAAATTATCCGCGGCGTGGAATCCAGTGATTCAAAAAACATTACCTCGTTTTGTGCAGTCGGCGAACTTACAGAATAAGGACACGGTCAGTGTTGTATGTAGAAATGTGAGGGTAGATGAAGAATTTTATGCCCCAACGGAGCCAGTACACCGAGACACCAGTCTACCCGGGACCACGGTCGTTGCAACACGGCCGAAACGTCGGGTGAAATAGGTAAATAAATGAATCGAAATCATCGCGTTAAATAATCGTGGTACATTGTTTCTCAAATGGGTTAATGACTTTAAAAAGGGAAATGCATGTTTCTAGATAGAAAAGCATAAACTTACCTATGTTTCACTATTATCTTTTGCTTTGCGTTTTGAAATTGTCTTTATTCTGTGTCAACGAATGTTGGGTTATTGCACAATCATGTGTTCTTAGAGCTTGGTTTTCGC
Organism: Orthosia cruda; assembly: GCA_964057195.1. Classification (NCBI taxonomy): domain Eukaryota; kingdom Metazoa; phylum Arthropoda; class Insecta; order Lepidoptera; family Noctuidae; genus Orthosia; species Orthosia cruda. Next base: position 4,421,455 of record OZ059848.1, on the reverse strand, counting down.
TACTCCGTTTAAACTAAAACTTTTTCCCGGAAAATCTTTAATATCCAGCAGTGTTCAACTGACTGGCAAATTGAGAGATACCTAATAAATAATCATTCTATGTCTAAGTAGATATAATATAACGAAAATTTGTATCTGACGATTGCAGTCTCCACCGTCAAGTTCGCTATAAATTGCGTAAAGTCCGGGTAATGCATAAATCTCGTAAAGTATTCACGTCGCGTTGGCTCAAGCGTGATTTTAGCTTATTATGAGATTTTAATATACATCGCGGCAATGAGTCAAACTTTACCTACCTATTTATCGAAATGAAGAAATGTCAAATCGATAATTTTGTACTCTACGGCAATTTTTAATAACCACTTAAATCCAGTTTTACTACAGTTAAGTAATGCAAAAGTTTTTATGTTCTTAATTTCAATGAGCGACTAAGTCAGCATTGAAATTCAAGTAAAATGTTCTTCTCGCGGCCGTTCCTTCAATTTAATTATGCTTATTCCGTTCAAACACATTTATTTAATTGAAAGCCCATTTTCTAAGTAATCGCTTTTTAATTCCATTAAATTGATTAAAAGATGTTTAAAACTTGAAGAAAGTGCCTTTATTAAGCTTCGTGAAAGACCTTTTTAGTTTTAAGGCATAGTAAAGATTAGTAAAAAGTAAAGGAAGTAATGTGATTTTTTATAAAATCAAGCTTCAAGACAAAATATGCTGATATCTGCAAATTCTACTACATATTCAAGTTATAGCTCCAGTAACGCGGTGGGCTGTACTGTCTGTACATAAAAGCTTTGCTGCACAATATCTACTTTTTATGAACACGTAAAGTATCCTCTCTACGTAATATAAACTGACACGCTTGATACATGTACGTGACAATTTATCACATGCAGCCATTAACAACTACTGAACATTATGTATGAGCAATAATTGAAAGAGAGAAAGAGAATTGGTTTGATGGCCCCAGGAGATCTTCTTCATGGTCTGCGAGTGACAGTGATATAGGTATTGAGTTTGGCAGGAGATGTTCTACTTTGGGTCATATTTATTTACTGACTTTAAAAAAAGGAGGGCGTTCTCAATTCGGTTGTATTATAACTTTTATCGTTTTATGTTTGTTACCTCAGAACTCCGACATGTTTTTGAATGATGTAACGAAAAAACGCCTAACTACATAACTACTGTTTAACTAAATAATAATGCCTGTATGAACTGAATTTGCTGAACTTATTCATATTATTATATATTTTCAAGCGTTTTCTGGAGCCCAGTCATTAGTCAATTCGTTTTTCGTCATTTGGTGAACATGGCGTGTATTAGCACAAATTCCATTTAGAGGATTTGGCACAAATTCCATTTAGAGGATTTTCACGGACCACTGGCGACATAAAGCGAGCGCAATACATAAATGTCACTGAAGAATTTTAATCAGTCAACCGTGAGCACACACACACTAGGGCTGCTTCACAAAGATCTGTCCTTTATCTGACCAAAACTATGAGCCCATTCTTTTGGGCTTGGAGTAATAATTCCAAAGCCATGACGATGGTGGTTCTAACCTGTAGGAATTTGTACTCATCATGTAGTGACACGGAGCAAGTAAGTGCGAAACGAATGATTATATATCGGTTTTTCTCAACACGTTCCAAGGCAGCCCTACAGCGTCATATTGCAGCAACATGGGAGACAATATATTATAATGACTATTTTAAAGAGTACACGGTTAAGAATTTATTTCTTAGGGCGTATTTGCGGTTCAAATAACATTTATAATTTGTGAAAGATGTTTTTTAAGTGTTAGGCTTCAGATTCATAACAAACATTCCGAGTAAGTGGTAGTTATCTGATTTCGATCCGCAATAAAAAAATAAATTGATGTTATTTTTATAAACTTTACTCGTTGTAAATCATAATTAATGACAGAAATTTTACTTTTGAATAAAATTGTCTGACTTTAACGAACAGACAAAATTCACTATGTAAATGTTGTAGGAAGGTTGCAAATGGTTGGTTTTGTAGCAACGCAATTGCACCCTTCCAACAACATCCAAAAAGAAAACAAATTCATATGCCTATTGTAAAAACTGTAAAATTATGAACATTCGCTTAAAAAGTTTGTTTTCTATAAGGACGCGCGCATTATCGCTCAGCTTATAAAGCAACAATGGGCGACAGAATGTGTCAAGCGAGTCCCGTCATCAGTGCGAAACCCGTGGTTGTTTTTTTTTAGCAAGGAGTATTTTTTTATTTTGATGTTAACTCCTTTGGTATTCATTTAAATTATATGGTGTAAAGGATTTTCAATGTGCGTGATATACTTAAGGTAACTAACGTATTTAAGTTAAAAATGATTAATACTGTATCTGTCTAAATAGCTTTTCAATTACCGCATTGTACATGACCATATTTTCAGAAATTACAATGGATATAGTAAACTATCCTTAAAAGACAGTTATATGCCATCGCGCACTTTTCTGTAGACCTATAAAAGTGGAATAATATACAAAGTTTTGTTATATGTCAAAGGCATTAGGCAACAGTTTTCGATGAAAGCTCCCAGGCGGCTTGACTTTTGCCGACATTTTCAACAATTATCGTCATATTACACAAAACTTCCTTGATATCTCATGAAAATCCAAATAGATTATGAGTTTATCGTGAACAGATAGACAGAGGCGGCGGGGAACTTTGTTTTATAATATGTAGTGATCGTGATGTTTCAATCAACACGTAACTCCAAGGGACTTCAAAAAAAAATATTGTTACTACCATAGCAACAGAATCTGAAGTGATATTAAAGTTTGTGAACAATACGAACAATTATTGTGAAGGATTTCAGGAAAAAATAAAGAGTGTCATGCCCTTGTTGATTTAAGATTCACAATAAATCCTAGCGCCTGTACCTTCTGATGTTCAGCACACTACAAAAAATACGAGACTCGTAAATAATGAATCGGAGCAAGTGTAGCAGGGATTGTGATATATCTAAGAGTGTTTGTATTGTATCATTAGGGAACGCTTTACGGCAACAAACAAGTATTAACTACCTATGGCGAGGAGCTCGACTATTTGTTTCCGTAAGAAACCGTCAAAACATTCGCTTATAAGTTTTGTTTCTCCTGCTTTTTAACTTGAAACCTAAGAAAGTTAGCTAGGTTAGTAGTCTACGCAGCCCATTGTTTCGTAAATCCATAGACGGTATTAAAATTAAAAAATATACCTTATTTATTTTTCTAACAGTGAGCTTAGTCACTGTAAGAACTATTTTAAAAGGAAAAGCGAAAACCTCTTACTTACCTTTCCTGTTATCTTTGCTCTTCATTTGTGTAAATACTTCCTGCACAAAGGTTTTCATTTCAACCAAGCTGTAAAATCTTTTTTATCTGCCAACTTATTTCGAATTTCAATGGTTACTATAATTCTACCAAATAGTAGTTTTTCTCCTTTAATAATCTCTTGATTTACCAACAGCTAACGAGACCTCACTAATGGAAGGACGCTCGCAATACTCGTAAATAACTGAATAACACTTACGGTTGGGAATGTCTGAATATTTTAGGGCTCGAGGAGAACTCTGCGGCCTGTACGAGCTATTATGTCTGTTTAAAACATAAGGGTCAGCTGGGCATTCGCTTTATGGTAGTCAGCAATTAAAACTAATAAATTGTGAAATCTACCATTTTGTGGGAGATTTTATTTTATTTTTTTCCAAATTTTTTTACACGCACGTTTTGGGTTTAACTGTCGTATTTCTGTTTATGACATACCTCCTGTTTCTGATCCTTATACTACAATTATTGGTTTTAAGTAACGATGTACTCCGGGTTTAACTAAACCATTCTAAACAAACTAATTAAGGTACATTGATGTTAATTTTCACACTATGTTCTCGGTTTATTCGCCTATAAATAAACTTGGCTCAAAGAACTGTTCACAATATTTTGATGTTAGATGGTTATCGTCACTTGAATAATGCTTTTAAAACTGACCCTTTTCTTGTTAATGTTAATAAGGTAAATTTTCTACACAAAACCGTTGGAATATACAATGAAATACAACGCCTGTGTTTCATCCGTAGTTGATTTTAGATTCTTTAGTATTCTTTGTTCATATTCTTTTTTAATTACTATTGATAGACTCGCGTTTGACCACTATCTTGCCTGATTGGTCGATGATGTGGCACACTTGCTTAGAAGTAACCTAGACGGGTAGTATTAGCTGGGCGTACGTATCAAGCTTTTAAGTACTTAACTTAATATCATCAAAAACATTGTATCTTTTATTCCGGACATTAAATATAGCAAAGACAACCTTGTCGCCTGAACTACAGACCAATCCTCTCGTTTGCCTAGCTTATCATTATTTCGCTTGAATGTTTAATATTTACTTGTAAGCTGTCGTCTTGTCATTGTTGTAGTGTACATACAGCAAGGTCGCGAGGTGGAGTGCTACTCGTCCCACGTGACTCCCGCTAACACCTACTGGCAAGCGCCGATGTTAGAGAGCCCGAACACCATTTACAGGTGGGGACTGAGGTAGAATCTCACTAGTATTCAGTCGCGATGTATAGTTTAGTTATTCAGCTGGCAGTACGTGTACATCATCTCTGATATGTTCCGTTGTTGTGCAGGCGTCAGTCACGTGGTGCGTGCGTGGCGGATATAGTGCGCTGCGTGCCACACGAGCGCGCACTCACGTCAAAGCGCGCGCTCTGCGACCTCATTACCACAGGTATGGTAGTCACAGTGGCTTTTTGTGTATCTAAAGTTAGCTGCAAGACCCTGCGCAGTAGCTATTTTTGTGTCCATGTTGAAGGTGAAGATAGCATTGAAAATTGCCTCTTTCACTCGCTTGCGTTTGCCGCATCGTCCTATCTCGCTTACTCTATGCAGTATACTTGATGACAAACTGTTTCTTGCGCAATGCTTCGCAGAGTCAACTTCAGAGATACAGAGATCCGTTGTGACTACAGAGTTTTCAGTTCCGTTACAAAGGGAAAATCTTCACCGCCTTTTGTCTAGTTTTTTTTAAGTGTAAACGTCTTTTGTAACTGATGGCATTATTTTAGAAGGTGGCACAGGTGTGCCGCGCGTGTGTCTGGAGCATTGCCTAATGCTACTATACAATACAGACCCGCGTGCGCTTCTTATAAGACAACACTGATACTTCCAAGGTAAAGCTGTTCTGCAGTGTTCTAATAGAAGCAACTACACTTTAAATTTCTAATAATATATGTCGTCTATTATTATCGTCTATCCCCAGGAAACCTGCACGCTTTGCATCAAGTCCACCCCAGACGTGTCAGCGTGTCCTCACAATTCGTGTCTCAAGAAGCGCGTGTCGCAGTTGTCGTGCAGCAGCTCGCTGCCGTCCCTCCACCGCGAGTGCAGCGCCGAGTACAACCACTCACACATAAAACTAGTCAACAGACACGCACACGACACAACAACTACTCACAGCACGTACACACACACTGATAAAGTGCTGCACAAGATATCACATGATCTGGACTTCCTACGCAACAGGACGCCGAGCCGACCCACCGACCACTACTCACAGTGAATACAAGAAGCGCCCACTTAGTAGAGTACCTGTGCAGTCACTGTACTAGTGTAAGTTATCTAGCAACAAGGAACCAGGCCTGTGATTATAACAAGCTTAGAGTTAATAATTAATGTACCAATTCATTGTGCCTGAGATTGTATAGATGTACAATGTACTTATAACTTAGGAGAGGACTTTATAATTGTGTAAAGTATTTTTGTAAAAACAACGAACAATTTGTACATAGGTACTTTAAGAGTTGTAAATAAATCCGAATGTAAATAAGAAGTAAAGTGCCAACAAATTATTCCCGGTGTTTATACACCGGTGTACATGGTTTTCAAATACCATTTGACCTCGACATCTACAAAAGTCGTTAGTTCGCCGGTCTCCTCTATTTTTTCGAGCCATAGACATAGCGAACTAATATTGTCTTTAATTGAAATTTTCTCACAACCACTTAAAGGTTTACTACGATATAACCAGACATACGTGGGTAATTATTTATGTAATAAAGTCAGACTTCACTAATCTAACCATGTATAATCTCTAAATGATTCTACCAGAGAGTTGTTACAGATATTCTGAAGGGTAATAATATCTGAAGTAATTTTGGGGTCACGTTTGCAATACAAAGGAATTCACTATTCCAAAGGAAAGTTTGTTGAAATTCACATGAATATAATATATAAACGAACTAACACCATAACAGTATTATTTCGGGAAAGTTAACGTTTGGTAACATAATATAATTTAAAAATAAAGGATATTTGCTCTTAACTTTAATGTTATAATGTTGAGGACGGTTTTAAGCTCCGTAAAATCCATTATGTTTAATCAGTGTAGTGATTAAATAAAGTTAAATGAACCGTTCAAGTTGCAGCGTTAAAGGTAATTGCTTTCCCCAAAGGACGATTATTTTCACTTTAAAAAAGTTACTCAACCGAGACGTAATGTAATGTAATTATAAGTCGTTATTCGAAATACACAAGCAGACGAGTAATTATGCTATCATGCGATGCCATGTTTTACTTAACAAAATTATAAGCATACCCGCAATCTTCTTCATAATCTAATTTTTATAATATAAACGTTACGGCCGACATGACTGTATGATGTGACTATCATTCATAAACATATCGATGAATTTCACGATAATTTTGATTGTCGGAATGACGCAGCGGTATCACAGCTTGACAGTTGAGTTATAGGGTCCAGGTTTCATCAAAAAATCGTTAGGATTTTATTAAATTTTAAAATTCTGTTCTGAGTTTCTAGAAATGTTTTCAGGTTTGATCAAAAAATTGTTAGGATTTTATTTAACTTTAAAATTCTATTCTGAGTTTCTAGAAATTTAAAATGTGTAATGTTTGTGGAACACGTTTGAAAGTTTAAAAACTGGCCAAGTGCGAGTCGGACTAGCGCACAAAGGATTCCCATACAAAAACGTTTTTTGTATGGGAGCGTCCCACTTAAATATTTATTTTATTTTAGTATTTGTTAAAATAGCTGCAACAAAAATACATCATCTGTGAAATTTTCAGCTGTCTAGCCATCACGGTTCATGAGATACAGCCTGGTCACAGACAGACAGACAATAGATTTTGCGTGAAAGAGTAACAAACATACATCCATCCATCCTCAGAAACTTGCACGTTTATAATAGTAATAAGGATAGGAGGATTATACATTTCCCGAGTTAAGTTGAAGAGTGAGTAATTGTTTCTCGCAGAAAATCAGGTACAAATGGTCCAAGTTTAAAATTGAATTTGATATAAAATTATTGACAGATTTACTCCAAGCTTTAACCAGTTTTAAATAAGAAACACTTTTTAGAAACTTGTTCGGTTGAATACCTACTACATAATTATGCCGTTTAATCGATTGATTGACCACAGAAGATCTATAATTTACAAAGTATTTGTTAACGGATCATACCTTTAATATGGGTGTAATACCACCGCAGATAGTTTGCACTAAAACATGTTGCGTAATAAACTGAAACACCACGTGAGGTATGTAAGGATTAACAAAGACTGTCACGTTGGAGTACAATGTTATTTAGTGTCCGACTAATCCTACCGTATTTGAAAACGTTTCTGAGGATTTTGGACGCAAACTCTGTTCTGGGTCTACAAATATTTAGCAACAGGATTTGTTTTCAGATCTTCCCTCATTTACACCTATTCTATGTGCTAAATAACGACAGTTTGTTTTCTTAATGAAGACGAAAGCAGTGCTCAAGTAAACAAATAATTTGCTTTTCAAAATCCTCGGCTTTGAGAGTTCCCAATTCCGATAAACATCTTTTGATTAAGTGCCAAATGGCAGGTTACGTAATAACAATCTTGGCAATCAAGGACAGAAGGGGATTTCAGTTTAGCTTCGCCGCATTAGCCCTTTTCGACACCGATTTTTTGCCGGGTTCTCGTTTTGCTGCCTAGAAAATTGCTTGTTCTTTATTTTCGTTTTGTTTGCTGTTACGAGAAAGCCCATTTATCTTCCATCGAACCTAAAGGTCAAGGACCGAGGTACTGTCATTATTTATGGATATTATGCTATTAGATATAAATCGAAAATGTATATAAGATGGGAAACATCTCTGCTTGTTAGTTTCAGAGGTAAATTGTTAGTTTGATGATAAAACAGAAGCGTGCCAGTATCAATCAGAATCATACAGTATTGCAGTCGCTAATTGATGCTAACAGTGGTCATTAGTTCGTGAATCAGAAGCAACATACTACATTAGAGACCGTTTACGAGATTAACCTGAGAGCAAGCAATAACTCCCATAACTACATTCTAATTACAGTTCATCACATTACAAGTTCAACGACACATCCATTTTTTCTGTGAGTACCGCGATCGTTCGTTGCAACATCTGCAAATATTGTAAGAGTTATTTAGTTAATATTTAATATTTATTTTGTATCATAATTGCATACAATCTTTTATACCGTCGCTCCCTAGTTTCATTCAGTGCAATGATAATATTCATAAAATATTAATAGTAAAACTATTGAAAGTGCTTCTTTATCTGCAGATATCTTTCATTCATTTCAAAGATCTTTATTTTATTTTAAATAAAATTTTACAAGAAATGCACTTACCCTAAGACACATTAAAAACATCACACAGAACACTTTATGAGGCTATAACATTCACCTTTCAAAGTTTATCAAAATGGTTTTAACAAGAGCTGATTATAACATAAACTTTAACTACATGTTATGGTAACTTATTTATAGTTTTACAAATTATTTAGGAAACATAATTTTGCTGCTTGCATGTAGGTATATCTAAGTAACTAAAAGTATAAATATCAGCTGATCGCACGGTAACTTAAGAAAACTAGCAGAAAACGGTCGGAACCTCCCTGACGCCCGTGCTCCGGTGCTACAGCGGCCGGGGCCGGGGCGGCAGCGAGCCTCTCAGGGGTCAGGCCACTGGTCGGTCGCACCTCAGTTGGTGGGAACAATAGATAGTGATGCGGTAGGCGGTAAGTGCCGTATCTATCGACATATGGTAGTTTATCTAATGTTGATAAACATAGATTTGAGATCAAGGGGTTGGAAGTATTAATTTTGTTTTTATTATAAAATTTGGATGATATTTTAATTATATGATTGAATAGTAAAGGAAGTTTAATTTGTTTATGAAGTTTTTTGAGATTAGTTTTAAATTTAGTATTATAGGACATTTTTACTGCTTTATTCTGTATGACTTGCAATAGTTGGTGGTTAGATAGACATGTGCTACTCCAAACAGGACAAGCGTATGTTATACAAGGGCGGACAAGTGTAGTATAAATCCTAAGCTTGGTACTGCTACTTAATTTGCTTTTTCGATTCAATAAAGGGTTTAAAGCACCAAGTGCTTGGGCGCCCTTAACACGTAAGTCAGATATATGTTTTGTCCAATTTAGTCGACTATCCATTTTGATACCAAGATAACGCACACATGTTTTCCAAGGTACTTTATGGCCTGCAACTTCTAGAGTTCTTAAGGGGGGTTGCCTAGCACGAGAAAAGAATATAGCTTCCGTCTTATCTTCGTTTATTTTTAATTTCCATTTCCTGAAATAATCAAGAAGTAAGTCGATTGAATATTGTAGACGACCTATGATGAGATCTGTATCATCCGAAGACGTATACGAGGCAGTATCGTCAGCAAAGCAAGCTAATTTGGTTCGAGGTTGAATAGGGATATCATTTATGAACAGGAGAAATAAAAAGGGCCCGATAATCGAGCCTTGCGGAACGCCTGCTGGTACTTTTTGGGGTGATGATGAGGTTTCCCTGATGTAAACAAGAAATGTACGATCTGCAAGGTACGACTGGATGAGTTTAATGAGAGGCATAGGCACCTCCAAAGTTACTAACTTGTGCAGCAGGCCCTCGTGCCACACGGTATCAAATGCTTTTTCAATATCGAGCAGAAACATACCTGTGGATTGTCTGAGGTTTAAGTGATGGGATATGTGTTCAGACACCCTGGCCAGCTGTTGAGCAGTTGAGTGAGTAGCACGAAAACCAAACTGCTCCTGGATCAGAGACTGCTTTGTAGCACCTAATAGTCTGGTATAAATAAAAGATTCAAAAAGTTTGCCGACAGAAGGTAACAGACTTATCGGACGGTAATTTAAAGGTAAGGTACTGTCTTTTCCGGGTTTTTTAAGTGGTATGATCTTAGCTTTTTTCCAGATGTTTGGGAAATAGCCCAGACTAAAACAACCATTGAAATTTTTTGTAATATAAACTATCGCTTTCTGTGGCAAGTTTTTCAGGAGCAAGTTGTGGATTTCGTCATGACTAGCAGATTTACGGGATTTCAGTTTATTTAGCGCTTTTCGAATCTCAAATGGCCTTAAGGGCTTTACAGAATCGGAAGTTAGTTTATAGTTATTTAAGATTGACATAGAATTAGATACCTCATCCTGGAGTTTAGAATCACAAGCCCAGCTGGTGGTAAGGCTCATATTTTCACAAAACGCATTGGCTAAAGCGTTACATTGATCAGCCGTGCTAGCCGTGAGGGAACCATCTGAGAGTTTAAGAGGGGGTATATCGGTAGATCTAGGTTTGAGGGATTTAGTCAGACGCCAAATATCTTGTCTAGGATTATCAACTTTTGCCAGTTTAGCATTCCATGCGTTATCGTGAATTATATAGTTTATATGGTTTAATATTAGTTATGCGTGAATCTTCTTAAGTTACCACTGGGCAGTTTCTGCTCATAACGACGCAAGTAGTTTTTATAGCGGATTAAGCGTTTAATATACCGAGGAAGTTTTGTGGAAGAATCGCTATATACAGCAGTGGTAGACGGTATGGAGGAGTCTCTAGCATCAATAATAGTTTGTTGCAAATGAGAAATGGCAGTATCTATTTCCTTTTCTGAATTGAATGTCTTATAACTAAGCATAATATTTTTATTGAGGTGGGAGCGATACTGATACCAATTTGCGCAGTTAAATCTAAAGTATCGTGTTTCTGGTTTACGACACAACGTACCTCCAATAGTATAGAATAAGGGGTAGTGGTTAGATGACAGGGCTATTATGGTTTCAACCTCACTAATATAATTAACATTTAAGGACAGCACCAAGTCCGGACTCGTTGGTCTGCGATTGGGGCAGTAGTTAACTTGAGTAGGTAAGTTTGGAGTATGTATGACGTAATCAGATTCAAGCATGTGGTTAAACAGAGTTCTGCCTCGCGTGTTTGTATAGCTACTGAGCCAGTGTGAGTGATTGGCATTAAAGTCTCCCATGAAGACAACATGGGAACCCAAGCCAAATAGTAGCTCAAGGTCACTACGAAGCAGTGGTAGGTTAGGTGACTGATAAACGGATAGGACAGTATGGTCAATTCCTGACACTTTGACATTTATACCGATAGCTTCAATATTTATAGTGTTAGGGACAGTTAGAACCGTATGTTCCAGATTCGTTTTTACAAGTATAGCAACTCCCTGCCCACGACCAGAGTGATGCTTATCTTGGCGGTGACAGGTGAAACCAGGCGTGTTAAAAGTGACGTTTGAGGTTAGTTTAGTTTCGCAAATACCAATAATATCGACAGATAAAACGCTTACCGCCAAATCGAGGAGTTCATTCTGTTTTAAACGTACTCCATCGGAGTTCCAGGATAATAGGCGAAGTTCATCAGAATTAGACATGTTTACCGAGATGAGTGAGTATAAGCATAACCTTTTCTAACCAGGATGTGCAAGCAGCAAATTGGGATTTTATATTTCTTAAAGCTAGCAAAATGTCAAGCATATCCTTGGTGGTCTCATCATTGAGGTCAGTCGTAAGGTGATCGACCTGAATCTGGGATTTTGCTGGTGCCACGTTGTTTGTTCCCACAGTAGGCCATGTTGGTGCCACGTTGTTTGTTCCCACAGTAGGCCATGTTGGTGTTGGACGAAACATCAGACTTGAAGGAATTGCCGAGGGCATCGTTTTAGGTTGTAGTATCAAAGGTACGGGCTTACGCTCTAAGGCCTTCTTCTTTTCGATGCTTTCCAGGTACGCCAGTCGTATTCTGCACTTTCTATAGTTTGCTGGGTGAGCTTCATTACAGTTGCAGCAATGAGCAGGCTCTGTACGGTCAGTCTTAGGGCAAACAGCAGTTGCATGTGGAACAACACACTTCACGCAGCGAGGAGGCTTGTTGCAGTTATTGGATGCATGTCCGAACTCCTGGCAGCGAAAACATTGGGTACCATGAGAACGGTTAGGCTTGAATTTGCTGATGGTCACCACACAGCTACACAGATATTTTATTTGCCGAAACTTTGAAATATCAGCTCCTGCTTCCAGTTGCACCAGAAAGGGTGGACAAGGATTGTCACCACTGCGAGACTTAATGGGTTTCACTGAAGCTCCACCGAAACCAAGTTTTTCCAGCTCCTCTGGTAAATCCTCTTCAACAAACGCCGGAAGACCGTGAATCACAGATTTCGGTACCTTTTCATCTTTTCTGGTGAAAGTAACAAAAGAGGCATTTTGAAGTCGGAGCCCATCTTTAACCGCCTGATGCCCGTCAGTTGAGTGACAAATAACGGCCACCTTGCCTCCATTTCTATATTGGAGGTGAAAGCGATTCGTCAGTTGAGAAATTTGGCGTTTTAAAGCCTCATGTGTCCAGTCGGTCTTCATGTCCAGGATGATAGGTGGAATATGCCCGGTCTTCATTACTTTGGTGATTGCTTTCAAGTAATATTCATTCCCAGAAGATTTGGCGACTCCATCTACTGGGAGATCCTGGAATTTGTTCTGCGTTGGAATGTCTCGGGTAACATCGAACTTGGACTGTTTGGCTACAGCCGGCCACTTTGGCGTTCGCCAGCCATCTACATTTTCAGTTGCTGGTCTCTTGGAATTAAGACTGCCAGTTGAGTCCGAACGTTGAAGGTATTTTTCCATTACTACCAAGAGGTATCGATATAGGACATTTTATCGATAGTTTCGAATCGACTCTTGGAATCACTACTTTAAGTTAGGTAAGAAAGAGAAATAGTAAAAGCGAGCGTGCACACGAGACAAGCGCGAGACGCAAACGAAGATATCTTTAACGCTAGACGATAGCCATGGTCTTATGCCACCTACGAGTTGTTAAGATAACAATAAATTATAATGGTTATAAGTAATCTTTATGGTATGGTATCTTTCAAATCAAAATTTCTTTATTCAGTTAGACCATTAAGCGGCACTTTTGATCGTCATAAAAAAGAATGTAATAATAATTGATTCTACCGTCCATTCGGAAATGTAGCTTGTTATAGAGAAGAACGGACAAGAAACTCCACACTTAATCTTTTAAATAAAATGTGTTTTACAAGTATTTGGTTACAATAATCTTGTTGGATAAATACTCGTACATATATGTGAGAACGACGTTAAAAAAAGAACGCACTTAAAAGCATCTAGAGTAAAACAAACAATTTAAAATACAATAAATAGGTGATTAAAAACAGGCGGAGGCAGCTAAGTTATGAGGATCCCCAAGTGAGGGCGCCCGTTCACGAATATGACACATGGATCAGCACCACTCAGCTCAAACATCATGAAGGGAACCGAATGATCCAACACATTTGCCACCATCTTATCACACCGTTATCTTTAGTTTTTTTTAATTCTTTTTTTATTGATAGATAAATAAATAAATAAATGGAAAAGCTTTTTTCTAAACATCTTTTAAGAATGTTAGTCAAGATATTTTTTCTTGTCATCTTTTTCTTTTAAAACAAAACGCCAAATGTATGATGTAGCGAAATTATCCGTTTTACTAAGACTAGTTAATTGACCATAATTATCGAATTACCCAATCGTTATATAGCATTTCTTAGTAGCGTATCATTCATATTCATTATGCCATGTGTTCTTTTCACGCTTGAGGAGTGTGTAATATTATAGCATTTGCCAAAGTGGTTTACGAGTAAGAGAAGTTTACGAGAAAATGGAAAATAGCCATTTAAATAATTTATTTATAACATCGGCTAGGGCAATGGAGAGGCCCATGCTCGGAGTTTCCATGCGTGATCGCATCAGAAATGAAGATATCCGCAGGAGAACCAAAGTTACCGACATAGCTCGACGAATTGAGAAACTGCTAGGATGGCCGATGGGGCCGAAAAGTTCTGGAATAGCGACCGCGAAACGAAAGACGATGCGTATGAAGGCCTCTCACTAGGTAGACCAATGCGAGACGCACGGGCTCAGTCAATGTGGCGACGCCTGCATCTGCACATAAGCCTACCCGGCTTATGTGCAGATGTAGACGTCTTTCGCCTGAAATTATGTCGATGATGATAAAGCGGCTTGTCACATTATTATTAGCACTAATGGTTGTAACTTAGATTTGTAAATACGCTGTCATAACACAACTAAAAACCTAATGATGTATCAAAATAATCAATCTCACGTCTTTTTGCGGTGGAAGAACTGCGCCGTGAAACTTGTGTTTTTATTACATGTTCAGTTTTTGATGGGATGTTGCTTTTACAACGTGTTTCCTCTGAGATTGGGCCTAGGACCTTCCACTTACATGATAGAGACATAATGTATTTTTTTCATGCACAGTCACGTTTACTTTAAGGTATAGCAACGAGTAATCAAGTTTAATTTGTAAGTAAGTATAAGCTACAAAACCATAACTATATAGGCACATTATGTAGAACAAAGAAAATTTTTTTTGGATGTAAATTTTTTATTTACATATGTACAATAATATTTACAAACTAATATTAAAACTTAAAAAAGAATAAAAATATCTACAATTACGCGGCGTCAAAAAATTCGTCTACATCGCTGTCAACAGGAAAAGTGCCCAGAAGGCTGGCAGCATTACACAGAAATTATTTTTATTTATAATGCTCTATAAATATATTTTCTTATTTTTTCAGGTAAGATACAGCGACAACACACAACATAAGCTAGACAAAAAGTTAAAAAGCCACGATTATGAGAAAAAATTAACTTAAATTATTCTTGAAAAGAACTCGCTAATCAGAAAGAGAAGTTATGCCACCAACCTCGATCTGACGAATCGATCAGATAACAATAAAATTTCCGTGCAATTAATGCTCAATTAACTTGGTAAGAACTCACTCCGCGCGTAAAACAGTGTGCACATAACAAT
This sequence comes from Orthosia cruda, assembly GCA_964057195.1. Lineage (NCBI taxonomy): Eukaryota > Metazoa > Arthropoda > Insecta > Lepidoptera > Noctuidae > Orthosia > Orthosia cruda. Next base: position 4,406,264 of record OZ059848.1, on the reverse strand, counting down.
TACGTTGTACTGTATATTACTTTCTCTCACACTTAAACTCTTTTTGCATCGTTCCGACAGTTTTATGAAGAGTGGAACATGTAGGCTTTGGCAACGGACGGGAGTCTGCTGGACCCACTCCAAGAATCGTAAACTTTATGTGTTCTGTGTGGGGTTCCTCTGACCCACATAAACAGAAACGCATAAAATAGATTTGATATTTATACACGATGTACAACAGCTGTGTATCTCCTGAAGCTTTATAAAATATTAGTCTCTCCTCGTGGTATTTATAAAAGTAAATACTACGAGGGAGCTTCTGCTAACGGCTTTACTACAATTCCTTTTGTGAGATTTCATCACAGATACGAGTAAATTATGACAGGCCCTGACGAATAATTCAACAGACTGCCTGATCCGAACAATGGCATTCGTCAATTCTGGTATTTATTTTAGACAATACAAATTCATTATTTGAATATAAAGGCTTTTGTGGCATCACGTCGTCCACCCGAACGCTTCGAGTGATAAAATACGAAATTTGAGATAAATTTTTTTTCACTCCGATATTTAAATATTAAATTGTGACACGCTGATTTAGATGAAACCCGTTGGAGTTTTATTTTCTATTTAAAAATAAGCGATTGGCAATTCTGTATTTGATGTTTATTACGAACTAACACGTTTTATTCCGGTAGAAATAATTCACAGAATGTAATGGCACTTCATCTATTTAATTTATCATCCATTTCCATAACTAATAAATTGTAATTTAATTAGTCACTATAGCGATGTTAATCAATGGCTCTTGTGGCATATTCTAGTAAGTTCTGTTCATAAAAGTGAGAAGACATTTATTCAAAAGTGGCGTTAAAAGTAAAATTTCTCGTTATAAATTATTATAATTTACAACGAGTAAAGTTTCTAAAAAATAACATCAATGTCATTTTTATTGCGGACCTAAATAAGATAACTACCAGTTACTCGGAATGTTTGTTAAGAATCGGTACTTAAACACTTTTTTTGCATTCTTCTCATCAAAACCTTTCATTTGATACTATGGGTATCTATAATATACTATATATATCATGGACAAAAATATTGGATTTAGAATGACGTCACTTAGTTAACAATGCATTGTCATTCAAACTAAAAGTGTATACAAAATTTCATCTTAATCGGTGGAGGAATACTTCTTTAAAATTCAGTTGCAAGATTTGACCCGAACACACTTACATAATACATTGCAAGATAAATAAAAGCTTGTAAAAACGTCTTTCACAAATTCAAAAAAAACATTAACCGCATCTGCGCCCTAAGAAATATATCCTTAACCGTGTACTCTTCAAAATAGTCATAATAATATATTATCTCCCATGTTGCTGCAATATGAGACTGTAGGGCTGCCTTGCAACGTGTTGAGAAATACTGATATATAATCATTCGTTTGTGCACCTACTTGTTACCGTGTTGTTACATGATAAGTACAAATTTCTACAAGTTAGAACCACCATCGGAATGGCTTTGCGGCTTGGCTCATAGTTTTAGTCAGATAAAGAACAGATCTTTGTGAAGCAGCCCTAGTGTGGGTGTGCTCACGGTTGACTGATCAATTTTTTTTAGTGATATCTATGTAATAAACTCGACTGATGTTGCTAGTGGTCCGTGAAAATCCTCTAAATGGAATTTGTGCTAAAACACGCCATGTTCACCAAGTGAACGAAAACTAATTGGCTAATGACTGGGCTCCATATAACGCTTGAAATTATATATGAATAGGTTCAGCAAATTCAATTCATACTGGCAGCAGTATTTAGTTCAGGTGTGTGTTTTTTCGTTTCATCCTTCTAAAAAACATTTTTACAAAATAAATACCAGAAGTTCGTTTGTATTTTTTTGTAAAAAGTTTTTTTTAACTTTTTTCTTGTGGTACATAATGAAGAAGTTCCATAGTAAGGTACCTATAATGTACAAAGTTATGCCAGAATATGTTACACGAATAACATAAACGGTGAAATGAAAACGGTAGAACGTACCGTTTAAGCGCCACATTTCTTGTAAAAGCGACTTTGCAGAAAACACTACCGGGCTTATCGAACCGAGTGGGTCGAAAATGCGGGCCACTATAGAGACGATAGATCTCTTAGTAAATTAACGTCAAACGAGTCTGAAAACTTGTAGGAGAAATTGTCATCCAATGGATTCCACCGTATCCCTAATATCTTGACAAACTCATTTCCAGCATCATCGAAGGATTTAGAAGTCTGAAGATGGTCAGGAGGAACATCAGACAAAAGAATTGGTGTATTCGTACTCCACTTACGAAGTTCAAAATGACCCTTTGACAATAACGAGGTAACATCCTCTTTTAATTGTTTCGCTTCATCAAGAGAAAAAGTATAAACACTCACCTGGATAGGCAGGGATTGAAGGTAACCACTACACTCGGGACTCCGGGCCGGCCGGCGTGGCGGATATTCAATATGCACTACAAGTTCACGTTTCTGCTTGATTTCACTTCACAAGGAGGATTACGAGAACCAATCAGTTAATCAATTTCTAGCGAAGCCTTTCGGGTAATTTTTAACCCTATTTTGAATCGGACCCAGCGCGGGAGCAGTTATCTGCTTTTCGCCATTTTTTCAAGTCGTAGTTTTCACTCTCACCGCAGTGAGGCGCTAGCGCGGCACCAGCGGGATGGCGCCAATTTTGAATTAGGAAGGGAAACAATTTGGATAGGATATTTAGAAGGATAGGCTTAATGTTTATCCATTTCCCCCCACTCGAAATCGACCAGGATTTCGCAAGTTAAAGGACTGCCAGAGTACAACTAGCAGTGCTCGAGAAATATAAAATTCTTACTTAATAAGCACAATTACCTAAGTACCTTAAACTATTTTAATTGAACAATACTGATTAATACACAATATTGTTCGAGATATAAGATAATAGTTAATTAATTGGTAGCGGACAAACCTTAACTACTGGTCTGCGCATAGTTTTACCGTTTGCAGTTCGAAGAGTCACAACCCGAACTATGTTATCAGATCCCGGATGGATCTGTTCTATACGAGCTAATTTCCATAGTAAAGGAGGCAGATTAGGCTCATTAACCAGGACTAAGCCGTTTATTTTAAGGTTAGGTGTATCTTGGAACCATTTAGTTTTTTGTTGAAGCGTATGCAGATAATCACGTTGCCAAGCAAGCCAAAAACTTTGAGTTATTTTCTTGAGCATTTGCCAACGAGAACGTGGACATAAGCAGTCACTAACAGGTTCTTCAGGTAGTGAAACTAAAGGACCTCCCGACAAGAAGTGTCCTGGAGTCAAGACGTTCGATTCTTGCGGGTCTGAAGACAAAGTACAAAGCGGGCGTGAATTTAACACAGCTTCCACTTTAGCGAGAATCGTAATAAACTCTTCCAGAGTTAAAACTTGAGCATCAACTACACGCTTAAGGTGATATTTTGTGGACTTTATGCCACTTTCAAATATGCCACCGAAATGTGGTGCACCTGGCGGGTTAAATTTCCATTTTATTTGACGGATAGCCAAACCATCTGATATGTCAGCTTGATGTTTGCGAAGCTCACCGGTTATTTTTTTTTTATTTTTTTTATCTAATATAGGCTCGCGCTTGACCACTATCTCACCTGATAGTAAGCGATGATGTGGTCAACGGTGGAGCACGCTTGCCTAGAAGTAACCTATTCACTCTTGACTTAAAGACCCCTAGATTGTAGCTATCGGGAAACACAGACTCCGGCAGGGAATTCCACTCCTTAGCTGTACGCATAATAAAAAAAATTTCGTTGAGATATTTGTTTGCACCCACAAAGTTGGTGCCACAATCTGTAATGATTGAATCACACATTCCGCGACGGGAAACAAATCTATCAAGAGCCGCGAGGAATGCTTCAGAACTCAACTCAGTGACGGCCTCCAAATGGACGGCTTTCGAACTCAAGCACACAAAAAGAGATATGTATGCTTTATAGGTTTTTGCTCCACGTCGACGACTTTCCTTTATAATAAATGGGCCACCGAAATCAATACCTGTGGTTTGGAAGCATCGAGAGGGCTGAAGACGAGCGGCAGGGAGCTTGCCCATCATGGGTTGACTGGACACTGGTTTTACTTTGAAGCAACGCACGCACTTTGAGAGTGCGGTACGAATAAGTAGTCTCAACCCAATTATCCAGAACCTTCTATGAATTAGAGACTGTAAAGTCCGAGGGCCGCAATGCAGATATTTTAGATGGAAATGTTCGACAATCTGCCTCGACAAAGGACTCAATTTAGGTAAGAGAAGAGGATGTAACGCAGATGGCGATAGATTAGCTTCATCGATGCGTCCCCCCACTCGCAATAAACCATCTTCATCCAAATAAGGAGACAGCTTTTGAATCGACTTGTCGCATTGTTCATGATTTTTCACTTGACTGACGTGAGACGACATATAATGGTCTTGAGTATACTTGACTAGCATCTTCATTGATTTATCGAGTTCAGAACTACTAAGGGAGGAGAAATTTCTATTTGAAGAAACAACCTTTGCATTTGATATAAAACGGAAACACCATGCCAAAGTTCGTTGAATCTTTGTCAGAGAAGAAAGCTTAGAAGTTAACGTCAGAAGCGGATTATCAGATTGAGTAGCGTGTAGGCTGCTTGGAACTGAAGTTCTTAATTCCGGCAGTTCTGCATTTACGAGGAACGTACGTTTGCAAGGCCATTTATTAGGCGACATTTGCAACCAAGAAGGCCCGCTCCACCAGAGTGGGTGATCAAATAATTCTGAACAGAGAACACCGCGACTACAACAGTCGGCCGGGTTATCCTCAGTGGACACGTGAAACCAAATTTCGGGACCAATTAAATCGGTTGCTTGCACGACTCGATTTGCTACATACATTTTTAGCAAATGAGGTGCCGTGTTGAGCCAAGAAAGAGTGGTGGTACTGTCCGAGTAGGCTTTCATAGAATTTATGTGAATTTTATCCTTGAGTAAGTTGTGCTTGTGTGACATAACTTGCGCTAGAAGCACAGCTGCGCTTAGTTCGAGTCTATTTATCGTTGTCGGTTTTAACGGAGCCACTCGAGATTTACCTATTAACAGGTTAGTGACCGTGGTAACTTCATCCACAACAACACAAAGATATACACAACAGCCATACCCTTTGAGTGAACCATCACAAAATCCTACCAAATGCACTTCGGCAGGACTAGAGGGCATAATCAGTCTCGGTAGTGAAATATTCTGTAAATCAGATAAGTTGGCTGCTATTAAATGCCACACCTTAGCCAATTGTGGTGGTATAGCTTCGTCCCAACCTAAGTTTAAGCGCCACATTTCTTGTAAAAGCGACTTTGCAGAAAACACTACCGGGCTTATCGAACCGAGTGGGTCGAAAATGCGGGCCACTATAGAGACGATAGATCTCTTAGTAAATTAACGTCAAACGAGTCTGAAAACTTGTAGGAGAAATTGTCATCCAATGGATTCCACCGTATCCCTAATATCTTGAAAACTCATTTCCAGCATCATCGAAGGATTTAGAAGTCTGAAGATGGTCAGGAGGAACATCAGACAAAAGAATTGGTGTATTCGTACTCCACTTACGAAGTTCAAAATGACCCTTTGACAATAACGAGGTAACATCCTCTTTTAATTGTTTCGCTTCATCAAGAGAAAAAGTATAAACACTCACCTGGATAGGCAGGAATTGAAGGTAACCACTACACTCGGGACTCCGGGCCGGCCGGCGTGGCGGATATTCAATATGCACTACAAGTTCACGTTTCTGCTTGATTTCACTTCACAAGGAGGATTACGAGAACCAATCAGTTAATCAATTTCTAGCGAAGCCTTTCGGGTAATTTTTAACCCTATTTTGAATCGGACCCAGCGCGGGAGCAGTTATCTGCTTTTCGCCATTTTTTCAAGTCGTAGTTTTCACTCTCACCGCAGTGAGGCGCTAGCGCGGCACCAGCGGGATGGCGCCAATTTTGAATTAGGAAGGGAAACAATTTGGATAGGATATTTAGAAGGATAGGCTTAATGTTTATCCATTTCCCCCCACTCGAAATCGACCAGGATTTCGCAAGTTAAAGGACTGCCAGAGTACAACTAGCAGTGCTCGAGAAATATAAAATTCTTACTTAATAAGCACAATTACCTAAGTACCTTAAACTATTTTAATTGAACAATACTGATTAATACACAATATTGTTCGAGATATAAGATAATAGTTAATTAATTGGTAGCGGACAAACCTTAACTACTGGTCTGCGCATAGTTTTACCGTTTGCAGTTCGAAGAGTCACAACCCGAACTATGTTATCAGATCCCGGATGGATCTGTTCTATACGAGCTAATTTCCATAGTAAAGGAGGCAGATTAGGCTCATTAACCAGGACTAAGCCGTTTATTTTAAGGTTAGGTGTATCTTGGAACCATTTAGTTTTTTGTTGAAGCGTATGCAGATAATCACGTTGCCAAGCAAGCCAAAAACTTTGAGTTATTTTCTTGAGCATTTGCCAACGAGAACGTGGACATAAGCAGTCACTAACAGGTTCTTCAGGTAGTGAAACTAAAGGACCTCCCGACAAGAAGTGTCCTGGAGTCAAGACGTTCGATTCTTGCGGGTCTGAAGACAAAGTACAAAGCGGGCGTGAATTTAACACAGCTTCCACTTTAGCGAGAATCGTAAATTAAATCGGTTGCTTGCACGACTCGATTTGCTACATACATTTTTAGCAAATGAGGTGCCGTGTTGAGCCAAGAAAGAGTGGTGGTACTGTCCGAGTAGGCTTTCATAGAATTTATGTGAATTTTATCCTTGAGTAAGTTGTGCTTGTGTGACATAACTTGCGCTAGAAGCACAGCTGCGCTTAGTTCGAGTCTATTTATCGTTGTCGGTTTTAACGGAGCCACTCGAGATTTACCTATTAACAGGTTAGTGACCGTGGTAACTTCATCCACAACAACACAAAGATATACACAACAGCCATACCCTTTGAGTGAACCATCACAAAATCCTACCAAATGCACTTCGGCAGGACTAGAGGGCATAATCAGTCTCGGTAGTGAAATATTCTGTAAATCAGATAAGTTGGCTGCTATTAAATGCCACACCTTAGCCAATTGTGGTGGTATAGCTTCGTCCCAACCTAAGTTTAAGCGCCACATTTCTTGTAAAAGCGACTTTGCAGAAAACACTACCGGGCTTATCGAACCGAGTGGGTCGAAAATGCGGGCCACTATAGAGACGATAGATCTCTTAGTAAATTTAACGTCAAACGAGTCTGAAAACTTGTAGGAGAAATTGTCATCCAATGGATTCCACCGTATCCCTAATATCATGACAAACTCATTTCCAGCATCATCGAAGGATTTAGAAGTCTGAAGATGGTCAGGAGGAACATCAGACAAAAGAATTGGTGTATTCGTACTCCACTTACGAAGTTCAAAATGACCCTTTGACAATAACGAGGTAACATCCTCTTTTAATTGTTTCGCTTCATCAAGAGATGAGCATCCCGTAGTGATGTCGTCCATGAATGTATCTTCATAAAGAACTTGAGCGGCGCGGCTTGAATATTCAGAACCGTGATCCTCAGCAAGTTGACGCAGAGTGCGAATAGCTAAGTATGGGGAGCTGCTGACTCCATAAGTCACGGTATTAAGCTCATACTCATTCAAAGCCTCGTTAGGCTCGTCACGCCACAAAACATGTTGATAACACCTGTCCTCAGGACGTATCAATATCTGACGGTACATTTTACAGATGTCCGCAGTGAAGACAATCTTATGAAGTCGGAATTTCGTAACTAAATCGACAATGTCAATTTGAAGTTTCGGTCCAACATGAACTAAATCATTCAGAGAAAGATTATTTGTAGTCCGACTGCTAGCGTCGAAGACTACCCGGAGTCGTGTCGTAGAGCTATCTGGACGCACGACGCAATGATGTGGAATTATGTAACGATCAGTAGTCGAAGAATCTGCAGGCTTCATATGTCCTAGTTCTTCGTACTGGTGCATAAATTCCTTATAATCAGCTTTCAGCTCGGTCTGATTAATAAGACGCCTTTCTAAGCTGAGAAAGCGATTAAAAGCTTGGCGAGACGAATCGCCTAAAGAGGGCGCATCCTTCTTTAACATTATAGGTACCACGTAACGACCTTCACGTGTACAGTAAGTATCCTGTTTATACATTTGTTCACAGAGATCATCTTCAGGACCGGAAATTTTACATTTCGGCGGTTCTTCAGAATCCCAGAACCGTTGAACGATATCTTCGAGCGTGCAAGAGGACGCGAGGAGTGACGTAACGGATTCACTGTGAATATTGTTAGGTGGTGTGTTATGAATATATTGACCACTTATCACCCAGCCGAATACACTAGACAAGGCGCAAGGTAATCCGGGACCGGGAGTGAAACGTGAGCCAGTGTATATTTGATCAAAACACTCGACACCTAACAGTAGATCGATCGGACCGGATATATCGAAGTCGCGGTCGGCGAGATCAAGATGTTTGAAATGATCCTTGACGTGCAACGGTAACGTTGATGAAGGCAGCAAGGAAGTAATTTTAGGCAAAACTACTAAAGGTAAGTCAAACTTAGGCGACTCACAAGAATGAGGTATTATTGAAGCGAAAGTATAACCTTTTATGTCACAAACATTACTCTGTCCGAGACCGGTAACGTTCAAGTTACATTTTCTTATACGTAAACTAAGGCGGCGCACGCATGCGCTGGTAATGAAAGAATCCATCGAACCGCTGTCAATAACGGCGCGTGCACACTGGAGCGAGCCGTCTGCGTGACGTAAACGAACTACCGCTGAGCCAAGAATCTTCGTACTACAATTTGGACTCGAATTTTGTGACGTAATACAAGTAAGTGTGCTCGTAGCTTTAGCGGAACTTTCGCTATTCTCATTTGAATTAACAGTAGACCTTAATAAACTTATATTTTCCACATGTAATAACGTGTTATGTTTCGCGTTACAAACAAAACATGTGGTTTTAGATTTGCAATTATTATTATCGTGACCGGGCCTTAAGCAATTGGCACATAGGTTCAATTTCTTAACGAAATGTTGACGCTGTTCAAGTGTCATAGAATGTAACTTGCCGCATCGGTAAATAGAATGATTTTCATTACAACATAAACAAACAAATGAGCCCGATGCATTATTATTATTACATTGAAATAGGCACGATAACAGAACATGACCCGCCTTGAATCTAACTAAATTGACATAACTCGCCTAGGATCTAATCATACCTTATGGCATCAGCCACCTTGGATCCAGCCTCCTAAACTGGCATCACCCGCCCATGATGTAGCCAACCATATGCCATACAGGCATTAAGTCCGCCTTTGTACATGAAGGCATGAATTGTGCATGAAGTCTAAATAAATAAATACGTTCTTTTTTTTCCGCTTGAATTACGCTTAGCCGTCAGGCAAATCTTAGTTTGACCATAAACTAACTTTTTTGTCCGTTTGACGTTAATGAAGAACTCATACTCAAACTATATATTTGTAACACATACATACTTATGTGTAAAGAAAAGTAAAGAGATCGCCATTGCTCATCGTATCTACTCTAATACATTCAGGCGTCCCGCTTTAAATACCCAGAAAACTGTAAGTGTAAATTCTGTGTTGTATTATTGTATAGTGGCGTGAATCTCAGTGTCACGACACCTCTATTTAAATTTTCAGTTGAAAATAATTTATTTTACAATGACACAATATAATTATGTGTACAATCAACAAGATTGAAACCTGAACCACCATATACTAATTATTCTACGGGTATTCTAACCCAATTAGGTCTAATCTTGCTTAAATATATTTTTTCTCAGCAACAACTTGCCATCGACTTAATAAGACAGTCATATACTAATATATTATAGAGTGAAAGTCAGTGACAATTAGTTTACCAATCTCGCTGTCATTTCAATGATATTAGCAGATTGAATATTTACTCAACATCTTGATATTTAGCATTTTTCTTTGAATTCAGAATAAACTCATAAATAGTAGTACTCTAAATAGTTCGTATTTTGAATTTATTTTATCAAATTCTATTCTGCGCTTCTTTATATAAGTAAACAATGCGCGACGACAGTTAATTCCAATATCTGCTATAACACAATTTTTTTTTTTCTTTTAGTAATCTTACTGCAATGAACGAAATGGTCATAGTAGTTGCGCGACCAGATGCCTGTACTAACTCAGTTTTTTATAATTTTGAAACACCTTATATCCACCATAAGATGACTGGTATATAGTAAGAAAACTCTAATGTTTTGAAGTTTACAAACGGATGGGTCAAGAATCAAACAGCCTAACTGTATGTATTGGGTATTGTTACGTATGTAGTATATTTTTGATTTATTTTATTCCTTCTGTGTTAGTTTGACTTTTTACACCTGACTACATCTACCCTCTTTTACAAACTCTCTCCACCACTCAAAAGTTTGGTAGTAGAAAACCGAATCCAGAGCTAAACTCTTCTTTGTACAAATATTTATTTTATTTTGTATGTCCTGTGTACAAAAATAACTAAGAATGATTCAAATGCAATGGTGTAAATCTGTTTTCACGACCACTACACTCTCAAAAACAGCCCATAGGCCACTTACCCTGGTGTAATGTCCACTAGGAATAAATTTTGACCTGCGCGGTTGTGAAGCCGCTGGAAGAAGCTAGCTCATAAATATTTTTTCGTGCCCAGAAAGTAATAAGTTTAGTATATTGTTCCAAAACGTACTGTATATGCTTCGTAGGCAATGAATAAACAACGAGGTCTTGAAAAGATTATTTCAGAGTTAACACGAATTTGTTAACTAACTAATAGTGTAATTTAACTAACTTTATCTATTTATAAATCAATCATTCCTTTTCTTTTTACGTTTAATTAGCCCTAAAACTACGTAACTGAAACCCGTATTTTATATAGCACTGTCTTTTCATGAGTCACCGCTGTTTACATCAGGAATTTGGACTCATATGCATGGCTTATGTAACCAAAACATGACTGCTTGGCCTTAGGATGTTGCAAATATTTACGTGCCCATTACGAGCTTTTTAGAATCTGCGTGGCTTGACGTGATTCAATTTAAACTTGAGACCTTCCTTTAAGTAGTTACGGCTACAAATGTGGATATTTAATTTTATATTGCATTGGTTATTAAGATGTACAATTTTTTTTTGCCCTATCCACCTTTGGTGATATTATAGGTTACTGTTTATTGTCATTAACATTTTAATCGGTAGACGATTCAATTTTAACCTGTTTATTTTAAGGGTTAGGATCGATAAACAATGAATAAATACGTTGGCATTTAGGTATATATGTTCCTACAATGTACATATTCACATAAACAGTCAGTGCGTGTATACCTATGTTTTAAGTTCTTTCATTAGGATTTCTACATAGGCGTGGTTGTAACTGCAAACTTCACTAGAGCGACTATATAATCTTTGGGTTTACTGCTTGATTTCGAATGTCATGTGCCCCATGACTAATTCTCCTAAGTCATCAAATCAAACTTCCGAATTACCGAAATTCCATAGCATCGATGTACCACAATTTCGAATAGTGTCCAAATGTGTCCGAATGGAAACGAAATCACAATATGTCGCCATAAAAACTTAAGTAGTCAAACAAAACGTATTTCCCGATCTATGAAAACCCCTATTTGAATTATTAACGGTGATCAGAGAATGATTCCATTAAATAGGGTAGACTCTCGATTGTCTGTGTAAATATAACAAAGATATCCGCGTTGCAGCCGCAGTAGTCAGGTTCAAAATAAAAATGCATCGATTTTATTATTTTAATCAGATGTTATGATTTGAAATCGTAAAGTAAATTTTGTTATTTACCTACCCACCAATATAATTTACAATCGTTTTAGAATAGTTAGTTTGATGTTTCTTTAACGACACAGTTTTTTGTTATTAGACACAACTTAGTCATGGCCCTTGGCTCTTTGATTAGAATAACACGAATTTCTTTACCTTCATAATACTAAATGTCCTTTATTATTAAAATCTGGTATGGTTATTTACTCAATACTTAGGCAGAATTTATTTTCCGCTACATAGTTATGTTTAAGCAGTCGTATGATGTTAACACAACAAATAGGTATTTACTATGTAATTTTTTTAATTTTTACACTTAGGACCTGCTTAAATGTCTTATTTTCATAACGGAATGTGGGCGCCTAACGATAACAAATAACCGTGTGTCATGTCATGCATTATCTACTTACCCCAATCCTTCTTCTTTTTATTTACACCAATGTTTTCTTACTTTATCCTCGTCGCCATTTGTAGTGACCGGTTCTATGGGGCAATTCACAGGCTCGTTCACGCACTAAATGACCACACTTCAACACGTCTACTCTGGCCAGCGGCTCTCGTAATACTAACGCGGTGCGCACGAGATTGTGTATGTCTGTGTGGGGGAAAGTGGGGATGGCAAAGTGAACGTGCGAGTGAGATAGATACACTACAGCGCCAATTTTGAATTAGGAAGGGAAACAATTTAGATAGGATATTTAGAAGGATAGGCTTAATGTTTATCCACACTCATTAAAATTAAGAGTATAATTAGTACTTAGTTACTGTAGTAAAACTGGATTTAAATGTTTATTAAAAATTGCCGTAGAGCACAAAATTATCGCTTTCACATTTCTTAATTTTGACAAATCTGTAGGTAAAGTTTGTCTCATTTCCGCGATGTATGAGTATATTAAAATCTCGTAATAAGGTAAAATCTCGCTTGAGCCGACGTGATGTGAATACTTTACGATATTTATGCATTAATCGAGATTTACGCAGTTTATAGCGATTGCGACGGTGGAGACTTGTCGATCGTCAGATGTAATTGTACGATACATATCTATTTTGCTGTATGTATGTAGGGACTTGCTACTATTTTATATGTTTGTAGATTCGTAACTAGGAATATACTGTACCAGTTTACATTTGTACAGTAAATTATACAGTCTATATTAAAAAAGCAAAATTCCATTGCGTTCCTAAGATGTTGTTTTAAAAGCAAAACTATTGAGAGGAAATAATACTGCTTATAAATTAAATAAAAATAAAAACGAAGACGAGGCGTCTTTCTTTAAAAGCTGAAAACGTTTCATCAAATTCATAGCTTTTAAATAATCTGGAGTATTTTCAGAGCAATTCATTTCTCAGCTTTATGAAAATAAGCCATCATACACTTTGTTCGGGAAAGTCTTCCCTAGGTCTGACAACACGGTTAATTACTCAGGTTATGGTAACACCATGTAAAAACGGTATTTGACTACCAGACAAATATTTGGCTTTTGGTAATTTCGTTAATAAAACTCGAACATTTAAAATTAAGAAAATGTCCCTAACTGAAAAACAAAAGCCAAACACATTTATCACGTGACTTTTTGTGTCGACTCACAAATATATCGCGGACTGTCTCATCGTCTGTAGACAGCGTGTCTGCTAGACAACACGTCACTGTTCAGTAGCGCTGTACACGTGAACACGCTGGGATGAACAGTTTCAGACATGGCGGCGTGTTTGTGTTCATTTTCCTTCTTCCCATTTTACTAATATTATAAATTCGAAAGTTTGGTTGGATGGATGTATGTTGGTAATACTTTTCTTTCTTTTTCTTCTTTCAATCACGCCAGAATAGCTGAACGGATCTGGATGATTTCACAAAGATAGATTATAGTCTGTAATAGCAAATAGGCTACATTTTATAGGTTTAAAGGTATTTATTTCTCATAAGAACTTATAAAATATAACAGTTCACTTATAAAGATATACCAAAGTTACTTATGCCAAATAATAATACAATATTTGCCCCCAGGGCGTTGGCGACGTTACAGGGTACATACATGTTTTTTTAGTTTTCTCTTAAATATTTTAATAATAACACACCTCTTTATATCCTCCGGTAGATCATTGAATAGCTGTGCTCCCTCCACTAATACTGTTTTTTTGCCATAATTAGTCCGTGCACATGCAGTTGCTAGTTGGAATTTGTATTTACTTCTTGTGTTGTATGTTATTGTTCTTTTATGCAGTTGTATGTTTGATTTAACGGAATTGGTGGTGATTTTTTTTATAAGAATGCAGGTGTACATGGTCAGTTGCGGCGCCAAACTCCCCAAGTTTGTCACCCACTGGTCACACCTTGTGGCAGCCGGCCATCATGTCTTGATTTTCCGTGCTCGGTGCGTATGCCATAGATAGGGAAGGTGATTGTATCCTCTCGCTCCCTTTTTGCCACCTCCATTGCGACCATCACTGCCTCGGAGAAAGGGGCGACTGCATCCCACGTTCTGTCACTTCCAGCACCATGGACTGGACAACGGCCGGAAGAGAACACCGACCACCGCAACGAAGTCACAGAGCTGCATAACCTAGGCTGGGAACTTGTCCAGGTAGCGTGGCCTCCACCCTTTAGTGCGAGCCCAAATAACAGTTTTCTGTTCTATCGAATCCTTGAATCGAATTTCTGTTTCATCAGATTGGAAGTATTTTTATTACTACCATGAGACGATTGACTCACCATAATGCAACACTTGCAACATTTAAAAAAGGTCAATCCCAGCTGTCATTATAAGGCACGAAATAAAAAAATCATAGTTTTGTATATATCCATATAAAGTTACTCAGCAGAACCTAAACCTAAAAGCGATCAAAGTGCAGTAAACGTATAATTTGTAGGGGATGTTACGTTTTGTGGAACTTATAAGCGTTTCAAATATTTGTAAGTAGAGCTCAGCGCCTGCCAACTAGAACATTACTACTAACTAACTGTACAAGCTATACATTCCTAAACAAATGTATATCACTTGCAGCTAGAATTTTCAAAATATACCGTAAAGCAGCTCGGGGTCATTACACGGGACTTCTCTCAAGTGACAAGATAAACATTCTTTTACTTAACATTTATCGCCCACCTTCAAGGCCGTGGAGAAGGAGTATTTTACAAAAACACGTCCGCAATTTGTTCAAGGGACGTAATTCCTGAATTTTTCAGGACTTTTCCTTAGCTTTGGGAAGAAGATGTTTATTTATACCAAAGTAGCTAAGGACGAAGTCTCAAAGAATGTTTTACGAATCATGAAAATCATCATCATCATCATATCATTTCAGCCGAAAGACGTCCACTGCTGGCCATAGGCCTACCCCAAGCGTCGCCACACTGATCGGTCCTGTGCGAAAATTGAAATTTTGTGTGCAAATATAATTTTCGCTAGAAACATCCCAGATTTTGCCCTATATTCGTATAATGTGAACACACTCCGCTTAAATTGTGCACAGTTTATCTAGTATATGCATTTTATGCTTTAACAATAACGCTGTATCAACAATACTTGGTGTTTACTATGTTTATATTTGGTAACCCGTTCTACTTTATTTAACGGTAAGCGTGAAATGATATCAAATTATATACTTTGAAGCTTTACCTACTATAAATACTTAATAGTCATTAAAAGTTTATCTTGACGCCAATTGTTGCCAGTTACATGTTATCAGCGTATTAATGATTTTTTGATATAAGAGCTTGAGTAATAATTAGAGACGGACTCATAACTATATTTTATTATGTTTTGATACTTTTGTTTCTTTATTCAGGAACACTGACTTTTATTATTACATGTGTTAAAAGAGCGGTTTTAAAATATCTAATCCGAATTTGTAATACAAAGTAGTTTCATGTTCACCAGCGGAATAACGAGCAGCAAAATTTTCAGTATTTAAGATTAAAATATTCAGATTCAGTTAGTTTTGCACGTTCCATGACTAAACTTTATCAAAATTATTCGTTAACAATAATTGAAACAAAACTAACTTCGCTATTACTACATTGTCTGGCATAATATTGATATCTATAATTTTATATTAGTCCTAGTTTGTGTTGTAAAAACATTGCAACTGCCTTTGTTTCAAAACTCTTCTTATTCAAGAGCAAAATGAGGAAAGTTTATTATATTTCCACACAATATTTCAGTCTTCGTGGTTGAAAATGTCTTCAGTGAATTCGATAAACATTCTTTGACGCTTCATCTTACGTCAAAGAATGTTTATCGAATTCACTGAAATCAATTCATCGAATTCATCTTAAGCCATCAGTTTAGGAGTGAATAAATAAATACCCTTATTTACTCCACAAAGCCAAAGAAATCTCTTTCAAATATCAGGAATAAATATGTCACCTAAACAAATAGCGGCTGCATTTTTGTAAAATACTTCCTACTGCAGAGAGCCTGTAATCTTAAGTACGTAAAGGAATGTTCATCAAGACTCTTGTCACTTGAGAGGAGATGTCAGCCATATTTTTTTACAAAATATTGAGGGAGAAGAGCCCATTTATTTTTAAAATTCATCGTTGTCACGAGAAAAATACAACATAGAAGAAGTCGAAACGTAAACTTGGGCCACGGTTGAAATATCTTTAACTATTTATTTCTCGTAATGCCACTTCTCTTACAATAGCTACCCAACTGCAACATTGCGAAGGATGACCGTCTCAATGTTTACGACACAATTTTAAGAGAAATAGCCGAAGCCTTCCTAAATCAGTTCCAGAGTTCAGCAAGATATTTTATCAATCAGCAAAAAAAACAGAAATCTCATGATCGTCAGCTTAGCTTAAGATTTGACCTAAATGTTGATGTAATTTTTCATTCGAACTATTCCAACTAAAATGTTTACTTTGATATTTTGTAGTTAGGTTTACATTATGTTAGTTATTATGTATGGCCTCATGTACATGGGAGGCATATCATTAAAGTGTGACGTTTTGTAAGGTCGAAGGTTGTAATGTGAGGACTGAATTAAAGATAAAAAATATCTCAGAAGTGACGATACTAATTCAGGATACCAGATTAACAAGAAGCGCACACGAAAAAAAAATAGGAACTTGCGAACTTTTTCCTTACTAGCAACAAAACTAGTTTTATATTGTTATATAAGTCCCAATTTTTTTTCTCAGCATCAAATTAAATCTAACAATCGATCGTAACAAAGTCGAGAAGACGACACAACACGATGCTGCAGTTAATCATGACAACACTCGACGACGATGACGACACATGCAAGCTTGACGCACTAACGAGAAAGAATTCAATTTACTGTTAATAATGTATTGTAGTCCAACATAAGGCTGATCAATTTATCCACACAAGTTTGAGTATACTGGTGTAGGATTATCCACCGATTTGATTTATATTCTGCCACATTATTACATCCAAAATACATAATGTTTATTCAAAGATTATATTCACATATTGTTAACGATTTACTTCTTAATGAAAAAAATACCAAATGCATTAAGTTTACCCTACCTGACGTTAGGCTGGTGAAAACTGATGTGTTGATAAAGGGCGAAGAATTGAATCCTTCTTCTTCTTTTCGTGTGAGGTGTGGCCACCTCTGGTGTCAGAGTTAATTAAGCCGCTTTTGGGAAAACCCACAGTCCACTGACTTGACTTTTTCAGGCTTACATTAACTATATAAGTCCAGGTTTCCTCACGATGTTTTCCTTCACCGTTGCCTGTGACGAATTGAATCCTGAAAATAGCACAATATTCTTAGGCTTAACTTTGGATCCTAAGCTTCAGTGGGGCCCACATATAGATAAATTGTCAAAGAAGCTAAGCTTGGAAGTAATCGGATGACATCAACATTATCCGCCTTTTTAATGATACCACTGCTGGGACACATACTCGTACCTTCGCTCTGTGAGAGAAGAAATGGGCCTTAATCCATCACGCCGGACCAGTGCGGATTTGGTGGATGGATCTTTTGGCATATATATGTTACCGCTAATTTGCGTAAATCATTTAGAGATTATCATGCAGATTATCTGTTTGATACCGTTAAAGTGGAAAAAAAGTTCTTATATTAACTAGATAATCTTCATACTAAAGGTTAAGCATACGGTTAAGTTAAAACAGGACATCGCTGTGCAGAGTGAGCGAAGCGAGCTCGGGAACTCAGGACATCCCGACGGGTTACTTTAAACCCTGTATGCAGAAATAAGAGCCCAGATAGAGGTTGCAGTGTAAATTGATGGGAAAAAACCTGGCATTGTGTTACAGTGTTACTTATCGGTAATTTTTATCCCAATGAGTAACAGTGCAACACAAAATAGTGTAACTCAACGGGAACTAAGGGGCAGTTGTGGATACAGGCGCAAGCGGGGGGCCGAGAAAACGAGACAAAAGTGTTTCGCTCACTGTATTCCGCGATTTAACGATTCAGCATCCATTAATATGCAGATTAACTAATTTAAGTGGTCATATCTGCTACTTTTAGTCAAATTTAACACTTTAACGGATTGTACTCGGTAATTTGCAGATTACCTAGTTAATGTGCATATTAACGTATTCCGTATTCTAACGGTAACATATACATAATCGTTGATTGTCTTACTAAAGCATGACGCAGCAGCTAGGATCAATTTTACAGATTTGGATGTTACTGATTCTTATGATGAAGCCAACCTGAAATTTTATTAAACTTATCGTTTACGTGGAAATTAATGGGCAATTACGAAAGTATCTCATTGAAACATTTTCACGCGATTATAATGATCAATGAGAGTTTCCCTCTCTCTAATATAAATAATTATTTATGATCGTAATTACAGAAAGCTTTATTGTTTCTGAAGGTGCCCTGATAATAATCTCAACTTTATTAAGATCAAAGTTGAATTTAGTGGCCTCTTAATGAGATCTTAACGAATAATTAATTATATTATGCTCTGAAAAATATTTATGTTGATAGTTATAACTGTAGGTTAATCATGACATGACATGAATTAAAGAATTAATCACACACTTATTTTGTGTATCTAAGAATATTTTGTATGTAATAATAACAAGGTTCTATAGATCCCAACTCTGGGGTACTGGTGTTTTTAGTACGCCTCCGATATACAGCACTAACCACACATAATTGAGTATTGAATACCAGAGTAGGCAGCAAATGATAAATAAAATATTAAATATAGCTTTACACAAAATAATTACCTACCGTAGATGTTGCGTAACTGCGAAGTAATGTGTTCATTCATAATATTATTACTTTTTTTTTTCCTGCAAAACACTTGCAGTGCTTTCAATCATATCTCTCTAAACATACTCGTATTTCAGAAAACTATACTACCCATTGTACATTTGTTTTATGAATTTGTTTGTCCTATAGTTATTAAGTGGTTTACAATAAAGCGTATAATAAATAAATGATAGTATAATCACCCATTATAGCTACTGAAATGAGGTCAAAAGATTATAAAGTAAGACCTCGAATGCACTGAAACTAAGCATTAATAAAGGGATATCACCGTCAAGCAAGATAAGCATATCAAAAGCCGCAATGACTGGTCTCGAGAAAAAGGAAAAGACTACGGGAAAAACGGTGACGTCATAGACTGTGGCTTAAGTACTGCAGTGAAGCTAGTTAAGTCGTAGACAGCGACTGCGGACATAATGCTCAGAGATTTAAATCTTTTAACACATTTTCATTCAAGTGGTTGTTTAGTTATATACTAGGAATAAAAGACCGGCACAGCGCGAGTCGGACTCGTGCCCCGAGGGATCCGTACAAACATCTATATTTACCAATATAATTTGGTAAAATACTGAAATGAACAATGTAAGCCCCGAACATTGCGCTAAAGAAAAAAAAAAGGTCCAAGTACATTTTATAAGTTGGTCGACTATTACTCGTAAACTTGTAAAGCCTACTTAGCTGTGATAGTTTTACTTTTAATCTCGTTATAATTATATACTATTACCGTGAATTTTTCATTTTTCCAAAAGCAAGCATTTAGCTGGCAGGGGGGACACTTGACTCTAACAAAAAATTAGCAATTAAAAGCATAATTTTACGCTACGCATGGATCCCTTAGTCGAAAAATGGTTTTGACAGACCCGTAATATTTTTGAAGGGCCTAACCAACGATACCCCACATCATGAGATAAACAAGATAAAAAGGAGCCCCACTTTACGTGTACAAGAATAATATTTTTCGTGATTTTATTTTACTACTTTGTCGGCACGATTATATATGTATATCCATGTCACAATATAGCTTTCTAGTACTAAGAACCAAACTGCGGACGGAGAGACGTTACGGACATGGTGTAACTATAAGGGTTTCTTGTTGACCAAGGAACCCTAAAAAAGGTTTTCTTGAAACTTCGCAATTAACAAAGTTTATGTCTGAAAATGCTAATTCTAAAATTAGCATTTCTTCAGTTCTTCGTTTTACTTCGTTTTAACCTTATCTCTTTCCTGATTAGTCTAACCGGATAACTTTCCTTTAAACTTTTAAGTGTTTCTGATCAGTCAAGTAGAATCATTGTTCTTACCATCTATCCACATGTCTAAAAATGGACGCAGTCGAGGTATTTTGAAATACTCGATTTTTAGTTTTTATTTTAAATCGCTAATCTATACTAATATTATAAAGCTGAAGAGTTTGTTTGTTTGTTTGTTTGTTTGAACGCGCTAATCTCAGAAACTACTGGTTGGAATTGAAAAATTCTTTTTGTGTTGGATAGTCCATTTATTGAGGAAGGTTATAGGCTATATAACATCACGCTACGACCAACAGGAGCAGAGCATAAATGAAAAATGTTGCAAAAACGGGCAAAATTATTCCTTTTTGAGAGCTTCCGTTGCGTGCGCTGCGTAAACGGTTTAATTACACAACAATCATGTATGTAGAGTAGGTAGGGTTGATGGGTAGGTAGGTAGCCAGTTGACGGGAGCGAAGCCGCGTGGGACAGCTAGTAGATTATAAAGCTGAAGAGTTTGTTTGTTTGTTTGTTTGTTTGTTTGTTTGAACGCGCTAATCTCGGGAACTACTGGTTGGAATTGAAAAAATCTTTTTGTATTAGATAGTCCATTTATCGAGGAAGGTTATAGGCTATATAACATCACGCTACGACCAATAGGAGCGGCGCATAAATGAAAAATGTTGCAAAAACGGGCAAAATTATTCCTTTTTGAGAGCATCCGTTGCGTGCGCTGCGTAAACGGTTTAAGTTACGCAACAATCATGTATGTAGGGTAGATGGGTAGGTACCCAGTTGACGGGAGCGAAGCCGCGTGGGACAGCTAGTTTTACTTTAAAATCGACGTATTATTTCATATTTTTTTCGGGTGTGTATTAAAATCGGATTATAGGTTGTAGGTCATTAACACGACCCCGCTCCAACACCGCTTCCGCACAATACCGCCTCAAACGAAGATTACTGCTCGCTATCACCGCGCCGACAGCTAGCAGGCAACCAGTTGTTCACGCGCTTACAGCTAGCAGCCAACTGTCTGTCCGCGTGCCGACCGCTTTTGCCTTCTTTTTTCGTCAAGCTAGCAACTAGCTCCAAACGAGCAGACTGCATGCGTAGAGCGCGCGGGCCACCCACTTGAAGCGCGTGGTAAGCATGCGGTAAGCGAGACATCAACTATCGAGTACGATGGCGGTAAGCGGCGGTGTCGTATAAGTCGGCTGCGACCTTTTAACAATATATTAATAGATTTCAACAATGCTTCCAAATCACATTATTCTGAAACTAATTATATTAATTTAGAAACAATTAAACTTCAGTGGTAAGTACTGTTCCTGAGAAAGTTGGTCAGCGAGAAATTAATCAACTGCGACCCGCAGGCTTTATTACGTATCTTGCAAGACCAAAACGATAGCGATTTTTACGAAATAATTGCTCTTCAATACTTAAGTTTTAGAGAATTTTGCGTTTTTTTTTTAAATAAGTGCCTTTGACAAACAGTGAGCTATTAGCACACGATTGGCGTTGCTTGGCGTTACTAGGCGCTACTTGGCGTCACTTGGCGTTACTTGGCGTTACTAGGCGTTACTTGGCTTTACTAGGCGTTACTACGCGTTACTAGACGTTACTTGGCGTTACTTGGAGTTACTTGGCGTTACTTGGCGTTAATTTCAACATATCGAGTTTCCTCCGTACCTCGGAAAGCATGTTAAGCCGTTGGTCCCGGCAGTCATTTAAAGATCTTTGACAGTCGTAAAGGGTTGTCAGAAGCTTGAGATCTGACGCAAGTCTTGCCAAGGAGTACCTTGTTACTCAGTTACTGGATGTGGAGGTCAGATAGGCAGCCGCTCCATGTAAAACACTTTTGGGGGTAAGTGGAACAGGGTGTGAAGTCCCACAAACCTCCATAGTAAAGGGAGGATCCTCCGACCAGACGGGTGTTGTGTCTGGTCCGGGCAACTGCCCAACGGTACATGTCGGACTGTTGTACACGTTCAAATCGCGCCGAAAACTTTACTTGCGCGATGCAAGGATTTGTGTGACGTCATGTCATTAGTTTTAGATGCAGGATTTGGTGCCGCTACATCACTCCCCTCCGGAGACCGGAGGTCGAAGTAGGTTGAGTCATCCGTACTTCTTGTGATGCTTGCCAGGCCAGTGGAAGATTGGTTCCAGTGATGGGATGATGCCCCAGTGCGTCTGGATGATGCCCTAGTGCGTCTGGATGATGCCCCAGTGAGTCGGGGTGATGACGTTCCAGTGAGAGGGATGATGCTCCAGTGAGTCGGGGTGATGATGTCCCATTTCGTCTGGATGCTGTTGCAGGCTCCGGTGGGTCGGAGTGATGATGCAGGTTGAGGATAATGACGAGGAATGCGCGTCTTGCTGCATGCTGGTGGTCAGGATACCCTCGTAGATAACTTGGGTACTGGCTGGCTGATGACTCGCTGCTTGAGGAAGTGATGACGTCACGGTGAGGTAGCTCTGCACGAAGGCTGCGCTGACGTTCATACTCGGGGTCACCAGTTTGGGGGTAAGTGGAACAGGGTGTAAAGTCCCACAAACCTCCATAGTAAAGGGAGGATCCTCCGACCAGACGGGTGTTGTGTCTCGTCCGGGCAACTGACGTTCAACCACTTCAGGAAATTAAGTAATTGTTTTATTCCATCATTGACTGCTCTTAATTATATAATTATTGTATTCTGTTATTGTTTATTCATTACTTCTTTGTTGTTATTCACTTTAATTTAATTCTATGATTTGTTTTATATATTTTGATTTAATGATTATTATTGATTTTGCTTATTTGACATTTTGGCATTTGATATTTTTTTTGTATTTGGCGACATTTTTTGTATTCTATGTAATTAAATATATGTAAGTGCTGTGCACATCTTTAAGTGAATAGTTCACTGTAGTTAATACAAGGAATGTGATTTATCTGTTATCAAAGTTTTTGTGAAACATTCGTTGGTGCGCCGTAATAATAATAAATAAATAAATGTCATTAGTTTCAGATGCAGGATTTGGTGCCGCTACATCACATCGGGGTCACCAGTTTGGGGGTAAGTGGAACAGGGTGTAAAGTCCCACCAACCTCCATAGTAAAGGGAGGATCCTCCGACCAGACGGGTGTTGTGTCTGGTCCGGGCAACTGCCCAACGGTTGATGTCGGACTGTTGTACACATTCAAATCGCGCCGAAAACTTTACTTGCGCGATGCAGGATTTGTGTGACGTCATGTCATTAGTTTCAGCCAACCTCAATATAGTTGGGAAAAGACTAGGCAGATTTATTGATTTTTTATATATCAAATTATTTCT
The DNA here is from genome assembly GCA_964057195.1 of Orthosia cruda. NCBI lineage: Eukaryota > Metazoa > Arthropoda > Insecta > Lepidoptera > Noctuidae > Orthosia > Orthosia cruda. The sequence continues at coordinate 4,382,617 of OZ059848.1, read as the reverse complement.
AATCTTATCATGTTCGACTAATCAATAAAAATTAAGTATGCATCTTTTTAATTTAGTTTATTATTTATCACAGTAGTATTGAAACTCACCATTACGACTGTACCCAATTCTAGGTAATGGATGGGCTGGATGTGGTAAGCCCGTTGCTTTTGTGCCACCGGGAACTCTGTGTCTTTCACTTTTTTATTTCCTGGTAGACTCCTTTCCAATTGCTATTTAAATTGCTTACTTAGTTTTGAAGCAGTAACATTTGGTGTGGCCTTGACAGTGATTCAGGAATGAGATAATGCTTTCACGAGCAGCCCGGCTGGTGACTTGCTACTAGTAGGCTAATGCGCCAAGTTGGTGATTTATTTTATTCTTTGTGATAAGGTGGTAGTGTATTTATTATATATATTCGTTAACATATTCTATCGTGCTTCCTTCTATATTTATTGGGGTTTGGATATTGTTGGTCATTATTTTTGTTTTGCTGGTATTAATTTCTTGTCCTGCTTTTTTGCTTTCTTTGTGAACAACAAGGTTATGAAGAATATTTTCTAGTTCCGTGGCAGTTTCGCTAAAAGGAGCTATGTCGTCAGCAAACCTGAAATGAGTTAGTTGTCTATTAAGTATCCACACCCCCTGTTTTGTCTAATCTTAATGATACTAAAGACTTTACAGCTTTACTTTTTATTTTATTTGTATTTTATCTGATGTATAATAATATGTTGTGTGTCTTTTAGTCTGTGCTAAATAAATGTATTTTCTTTCTTTTCAATCTATTTTTTGGAAAATATCTTGAAGGACTGCTATGAATAACTTCGGCCTTGTTGACCACGGAACCATAAAAAGGGTTTTCTTGAAATTTCGCAATTAACAAAGTTTATGTCTGCAAATGCTAATTCTAAAATTAGCAGTTCTTGAGTTCTTCGTTTTATCGCGAAGACCTCTTTATTTATTGCCCCAACTATATCTCTTTCCTGATTAGTCTAACCGGATAGTTTGTCTTTAAACTTTCAAGTTTTTCTGATCAGCCAAGTAGAATCATTGTTCTTACCATCTATCCACATGTCTAATAATTCAAAAAATCATAATACATAATCGCGAGCTGGCTGAACAAAACCAGATATATCCTCCGACTGCACAGCATGATTTTCTTCTTGTTTACGTCGTTTTAGTTCGCTTTTTAAGCAGTCGGGATTTTTTTATTTACAACTTTTTAGTTATTTTTATTTTAGAATTAGGTACATTTAAACATATAAGTGTTATATATTTTTGAAATTAAATCTTAAAACCCTTTATTTTGATACCCCACACGAAGGGTTTGGAAGGGAAAAAAATAATTTCCCCCACAAAATGACGCCCAAAAGCCGCCATTTTTTTATTTTCCAATTTTAATGTAGCCAGTGACACTCGCAGTGTTAAGACGAATCGATTGACGTAAGAATCATCAAAATCGGCCAACGCGTTTGGTCTCTAGAACGCCACATAGGAACAAACATACATATATAGACTGATAAACACATTGCTCTCCTTCAGCAGTCGGCTAAAAATGGATGCAGAAGAGGTATTTTGAAATACTCGATTTTATTTTTGCAGTTAAATCGCTAATTTCAATTTAAAATTGTCGTATTAATTCATCTTTTTTCAGGTTTGTATTAAAATCGGGATTTAGGTCGTAGGTCATTTACACGACACCACTCCAACACCGCTCCCGCACAATACCGCCTCAAACGGAAATGACAATATATATGTCATGAAACAAATATATATATATGTCATATTTATATAGTATTTAGTGACGGATGAACTCACGTAGACTAAAGTTAGTTATGTAAGCCTAGTCATAATGTCCGACGTAGGAGTCAAACAATTGTAATTTTTATGAAAAAAAAAACAATAAAAAATGGCGCGGACGTCTATTTATTTATTTATTTATGTATTCTTTATTGTACACCAGAAAATACAGTAACAAAAGAAACTTAAAACTAAAAATATACAACGGGCGGCCTTATCGCATTCCACGATCTCTTCCAGGCAACCTGGAATGGACAGTGATTGCCTGGACATGACATGGGGTTATCAGGGGTGTAACAATACCAACAATGAATATAATGACACAATGGTCTATGTCCGCGGTAGAATATTCATATATTAAAAAAAAAAAGGAAATGACTGCTCGCTATCCACGCGCTGACAGCTGGCAGGCAACCAGTTGTTGACGCGCTTACAGCTACAAGTCAACTGCCGACCGCTTATGCCTTCTTTTTTCGGCAAGCTAGCAATCTGCTCCAAACGAGCAGACTGCATGCATAGAGCGCCCGGGCCACCCGCCTGAAACGCGTGGTAAGCATGCGATAAGCGAGACGTCAACTATCGAGTGGTACGATGGCGGTAAGTGGTGTGGTATAAGTCGGCTGCGACCTTTTAACAATATAATTATAGATTTCAACAATGCTTCCAAATCTCATTATTCTGAAACTGATTATGTTTATCAAGAAACAATTAAACTTCAATGGTAAGTGTTGTTTCTGAGAAAGTTGATCAACGAGAAATTTATCAACTGCGACCCGCAGGCTTTATTATATATCTTGCAAGAACAAAACGATAGCGATTTAGCGAAATAATTGCTCTTCAATACATAAATTTTAGAGTTTTTTTTAAATTAGTGCATTTGATAAACAGCGAGCGATTAGCACACGATTGGCGTTAGTTGTTGTTACTAGGCTTTACTTGGCTTCACTAGGCGTTACTTGGCGTTACTAGCCATTACAAAGCGTTACTAGGCATTACTTTTACGTTGGTCCGTGGATGGGTGACCATTTCAACATACCGAGTTTCCTCCGTGCTTCGGAAAGCACGTTAAGCCGTTGGTACCGGTTGTCGATTGAAGATCTTTGACAGTCGTAACGGGTAGTCAGAAGCTTGAGATCTGACGCCAGTCTTGCCAAGAGGGACCGTGTTATCCAGTTATTGGATTATGGAGGTCAGATAGGCAGTCGGTCCATGTAAAACAGTAATACTTACATAAATCCGGTAAGACTGGAAGCCAACCCCAATATAGTTAGGAAAAGGCTAGGCAGATTGATTGATTTATTATATATCAAATTATTTCTAATGTAATCATTTAATCAATAAAAAAATTAAGTAAGCATCTTTTTAATTTATCTTATCATTTATCGGAAACTCATCTTTACGACTGTACCCAATTCTAGGTAATGGATGGGCTGGCTGTGGTAAGCCCGTTGCGTTTGTGCCACCGGGAACTCTGTGACTTTCACTTTTTTTTTTCCTGGTAGACTCCTTTCCAATTGATATTTAAAATGCTTACTTAGTTTTGAAGCAGTAACATTTGGTGTGAGGGCCTTGGCGGTGATTAAGGAATGAGATAATGCATTCACGAACAGCCCGGCTGGCGACTTGCTACTATAGTCAGAATTTTAATTCGATTCCAGATTTGACATTAGCTACTGTCATTTTGTGAAATAATGATACCACATATAATAGTGTAGTGATGAACACAAAAATCGATAAACAATCAGTGTGTATCCGAATGGTCTAAATGCGTATCCCATGTTGTCAAAGAAGAGGAAAACATGAGTAGGCTAGATATGTTAATTGACAATATCACAGACACATTTATAATAAATGTTACAGAAAGTGACAGCGATAGCGATAGCGATGACGGCGACAATATATAAAATAAATTATAACCATAATACATCTATCTGTTTTATTTGTCATGTGATGTCCAAGATTAACTTAGAAAGTACATATGAATTTGAAAAATTCACATTGGTACTTGCCCGGATTCGAACCTACGACCTCAAGCACGACAACCTCAATCTCAGGCAACGGTGAAGGAAAACATCGTGAGGAAACCTGGACTTATATAGTTATAATGTAAGTCTGAAATAGCCAAGTCAGAGGCCTGTGGGGATTCCCAGAGGCGGCTTAATTAACTCTGACACCAGAGGTGGCCACACCTCACACGAAAAGAAAGAAGATTTGTCATGTTCCTTCATGATCACATTTTTTTATTTATTTCACACACAATTATAAAAGAAAAGTCTCAGATCGTTAATTAATCGTCAAAACTAAATTATCGGTTCAGAAATATTTAATTTCCTGATATACTTAGTTTACGAGAGTAAAATTATAAACGAGAAGAATCGATCCGGAAATATTCCATTTCCATATCGAATAATTTTGCAACGTCACTATTTAGTACTTGTCATAACGTTGCAACACTGAAATTGTCAAATCTGGAATCGAATTAAAAATTCCGAGTATAGTAGGCTAATTCGCCATGTTGGTGACTTATTTTGTTCTTTGTGATAAGGTGGTAGGGTATTTTGTGAATGAACTTTTAATTATTATTTTCTTTTCTTTTTTGCCACAACCCATACACACACATTGTAGCTCACTATACACTTATTCTTCTATTATTTAATTGTACATTATTTATTTACACATCCTTATATCGTATCACTCATATCAAATTATGTATAGATATTTTTTTTTTGATTTTGTTACCCACGTCGGTATTTCTATTATCTTTCTTTCCTTCCTACCTACTCGCAGGTTGTTTTGGATGAAGCACAGTTTGATTTTATTCTAGGCACGCAACTATTAAGGTAAATTGTACGTAAAGTAACACGTTCAACATATTTATATCTAATCTATCTAATACCTTTAAACAACAAGCAATTCTTGTATATATGTATATATATAATCTGAATCTCGAAACAGCTCCAACGAGGTTTCATTTTTAGAAAACATCGTTTTCTCTATTTTTACCTGAGTAGAGCTCGGTCGACCAAATACGATATGATGGTACAAAACACTTTTCACTTTATTTGATGGCATCTTTCCATCATTTACATCCTGTAAATATACACACAAGATGTATCGTCACTCGGTGTATGTCTCGGGCCTTACATAATATTACTACTATGCTGTTCACTTAGCTAATTGATTTCAGTATTTTATAGATTTTTTATATTTTTAGAAACCCGTAAATACAATCAACTATCTTAATTTGTATGATGAAAGGCTCTTCAAGCTATTCAATAAAGTAATCAAAAATTAGCTGAAAGTTTTAGGATGAAAATCAAAAAACGTATTGACGTTGCCTTTTCAAATATTAATAAAACCTTTGTGAGATTCGGAGTCTAGATTAAGGTTAGTCTTCGAAATTGTTTGCGCGGTACATCATTTTTTTCCGTCAGACTGATGGAAATTGCGGTCCAGTCAATTAAATACAATTTATCACGATTGAAAAAAAAAACGACTTCGTTTTAAATATACAGTAAGATGATAAAAAAATCCAATCCACTGCATAACAAGTTGATGCTGATATTCTATTATCAAACAATAGGTAGGTATATCTCAATAGCGTTTTATTTCACTGCAAAATTCTTAATATTCCACGAGCTGTTAGCTACACATTAGTAGCTAATGCATTCCACATGATTAGTGTTCAGTCATATTCATTCCGTTAATTTGCATAATCATCAGTTCGGTGACGCTCGCTTGTTGACCGTTGTAATTATTGGATTACAACGGTGTTGGATTGATACTGGCAGCAATATTAGCAATCAATCAACTTTGCTGATCCTCGAATAAAAGTTCAATGCAAACCAAGCAAAACCGAATTTATAATTTAACCAAATAAATGGTTACAGATTAATTTTGTGAGTTAGCTTTGTTAACACCCGTTCGATGCTCGTACTAGATATATAGGCATTCACGTGTGATAATCACGTTGTATCTCTTGTTACTGTTCACATGCTTCCACAGGGTTTCTGAGATTTTTGGGTCGTAAAACTGTATATGTGGCGTCGGATAATGTCAGAGTTCTTTTCAGAAGGGCAAGACTTATTTAGATATCTGTATCCCTACACAAAAGACATGATTTCATTTACAGACGAAATGTACCTTTTTCTTTCTCTCTATACTGCTGCAGTTCCAAGTAACAGGTTTCTCTTTATCTTACGTATGCTCACCTCATTATCACGTACTACACTGCAGCTTTGCCATCACTTGATCACGTAGAGAAGCTTTTGTGACTGTATTACTTCATTATTTATTTATTTATATTTGCTTTATACACACACAAAAAGTTAAAACATAGAAAAGGAAACTTAAAACTAAAATATATACAATGGGCATTATTCAGCTATTTGCCGACCTACACGGTATTTTACAATGTTCAGACTTTCAGAGAGATCCAATTGAAACAAAAGCATTTCGCGAATTTGAAATTGAATTCGGATATTTCCTTCTGTTCGCATAGTGAAAACAGTTTCACATTTCATTCTTTATCATGTTTTGATTACATTTCAGTTTCAAACTTGTAAGTAAAGTAAAGTTGCTTCAAATTATATATATACTCTTTCCATTATCAAGCAGATTGGCATAACTTCAGGAATAAAGTTCTCCAACAAATTGAAAATTTACTTTAACAATGTTTTTAATAACATGATTTGTGTATTTAATGATTTGCGTTGTTCGTTTCGTAAAAAATAAAATTACTTCAAATCAAATATTTTTATTTGTAGAACATAATTATGTCAAAACATGGAACAGATGTCAATATTGATAAAATGAACACTATGTCTAGCTGTCAATGGCGTACAACTATTCTAATTATAATTTCTATTGATAATTGGTAAAAAATAATAAAACATTTAAAATAAATAAATGAAATATCATTAGATTATAATTTGTCTTCCAGGTACTCATTGTCTGTATAGTAAGCTTTCTCGCCCAATAAATTAAGAAGAGCTTTTTTGAAATACACAATTTGCTGTCAATATCTTTTATTGTAATGGGAAACTTATTATTATAACTTGGATGCCATTCCTAAAAAGCTCTTTAAGTATAGTGCAGTCTTGTGTGGAATAGCACAAATCTCTTTATTGCGTCGTTTATTTTGTGAATATTGCTGTCTCAAAGATTTACATACGAGGCAAAGTAAGAAGTTTATATTTATTAAATAATGGCCTACAACCATCAGTCTTTTTTAATTTTAACACAGCACATACACCTCTTTTCAACTTTGAACTTTGTTTTTATCAGTGAAAAATACATTTTTCCAAAACGTAACGTTGATAAGACATACATTCTCATTCTTCATTGAAGGTACAATGAAATATTGAAAACAAAGAAGTTTAAATGAAGGTCAAGATTTATACAAGAGCTTTTTTCTCAGTTTAACAAGAAATATAATTAATGCTAATTTATTCTTGAATGTAAGGAACTGTTTACCTGCATTATTAACACAAATGTTCCAGCTTGACAATGCATTGAAACTTGAGAAACTCTATTAGAATCTTAACAGCTTTCCTCATCAAGAGGAGCAAACGCTTGCGAAACATCATCCTAGAGCTAACGCTTCCTATGCGTAAAACTTAAGTTTACAATATGAAATTAATTTGAAATAAATATAAAGTAAACGAAGTCTATAATAAGAGTATTTATGTTATCATGTAAAGAGCGTATCTAATTAACAAATGCTAAGTAATAAATTAACTAATTATGGATAATTTATCGAAAATCTTTTCATTAAATTGTGAACAAAAAAAATATTAATGATCCTATTTTCATGTTCAGCTTATAATTCGCGGTTGGTAGGTGTACCAACAGAGATTATGTTCTAATTTGTTAAATTACTGTTGCGAACGTTATTTTGTGTATAAATTATTGAAAGCTCTTTTCATAATTAAAATGAATATAGTTCGTTGTTGGAGGTGGTCACAGCGGCAATAATAATAATCCTGGTCAGGCTATTCATCGTAATTGGTAATTACAACGTGAATGGAACCACTAGAAGCTTCGTGTGCTTTCGTGTTTAATTATGTGATGTTTGTTAATCTGCGTTAAGTACGTCTTTACGCCAATTCCTAAACATGTTGAAACCACTGAAATCAAAACGACTTAGGTTCGCATCTTGAGGTTGTCTGCAAAACAGAGCCACATATTTTGAGTCTACTTACGTTCTATAACAAACTATACACACCACAAATTCATATCTTTTGATATTTTATAAATTTTTGTAGTAAATTTTTATGTTTTCTTTCTATTGTTATCATCTGAAAAGCATACTTTTAGTTATCTCTGATTGTTTTAATATCTAAAACTTAAATTATACTGCTAATTTGTAATTCTTGCAATATTTTTCTACTGTGTTTTTCAATATTTTCATCTGACATGACATCTGTTTGTCTATTTTATTTTCTTAAACCATAGACCGTAACATAGGTACCATGGACTAGACCTTATTTAAGCTAGATGTACATTATTATAAGGGTAGCGTAGACTGATCCCTTTTGTGAACCGTTTTTATTCATTCTGGTCTTGATTTATTAATTGAAATTTGAATTTAAAATTTAGACGATATGACACAGAACGATGAAAAACGGGCGTCAGCTTTTTTTTTTAGTTTCGAATCTGGACCGAACGCCGAAAGATTGTTAAATGATAAATGATTATTAGAAGTTGGTTTGTACAAACACTTTTACATGTCGAAATGTTTTTGGGTTGCAAAATTTTGATAGACTTATTTTAGCCTTGATCTATTAAGAAAATTCTTATCCACAAAGTACTCTAAAATTGTAATGTTATCAGTTTGTGATTGAGTGTCATAAATTCCTGAAGCCAACAAATAAATCAATTATTCTCTAAAATGAACTTTTTACTGTGTTAATATCAAGATGTGCCAGTCTGGTACGTGGTGTACAAGTCTACAGAGACGCACGCGGCCTCAGCGCGCCCGCTACAACACGCGCAGATTCCTGCTGCCTACTCTCATTTGTCTACGCTATGCGCGATATGACATATGGTCGTAAAGTTGGTCGGTACTTCTTGCTGTGGTTTATAGTGTTTTTAATAAAATAACCCATTTAATGAGAACAATTATAATACAGAAAGTTTCTACACACAATAATAAAGGACGCGAAACGTTATCCAGTGCGCAGGTGCAGTGTATAAATAGTAATTATTGTGTAAACTTAAATCTGTACACTAGTGACCAAAATCTACCCTTAACGTTAAACATATTGAAACATTTTAGTGAATATACTTAAAATCGCTTAAATCAAGTGTCGCCTAAGAGTGTGCTTCAACTCTGTTTACCCAAGTGTCATTGTATGGTGTCAACCAGCCATTAAACTCCCATAAAACTATATTTTATATAAGTTCGAAACAGCGCCATCTATTGTCACTGCGCGGAACTACTTGGTGAGATCGATAACGGAGTGTAACTTACGTACGAAACACAATGCCTGCAGCGAAGTGCGGTGGTTGCGCCAAATTTTTGTCGCCGATAGAGGCCGCTAAATGCGGCCAATGCAATGCCTTTTACCATCGCGCTTGCGTCGCCTTGTCTAGTACGGGTATTATTGCATCCACCTGGCGCTGCCATGAGTGCGGCAAAAATCTGGTTAGGGACAACAAGACGGAGATGCCAGTTCGAGGTAGGGCGGAACCTGTCCAGGAAGAAGTGCACAGTGGCCCCGAGGAGCTCATGAAAGATCCATTACATTGCACTGCGTTGAACGCTGCTATTAATTTATCTCCTGACTTGGCAGACGAGCTTCGGTTATTTAAAGAGGAGCTGCGTGCCGAGTTTCGCCTGATGCATCAAGAATTCCAACAATTTCGCACGGAAATGGCTCAATTAAAGGATTCCTTAAATACCTCTGATAAGCGTGTGGCTAGCCTAGAAGCGAGAGTGGGAGTCCTTGAACAGAAACTGGAGCAAAAAGTCGACGGGGATCCATTAGAAAACACCATAGCTGAACTGAAATGCCAATTGAACGAGCGCGATCAGGAACTCCTGCTCAACGACATTGAGGTGACCGGAATACCGGAGTGCAAGGGTGAGAGCGCCCTACACCTGGTTGGTGTTCTTGCCATAAAGCTTGGCGTTTCTGTTGAAGAGAGGGACATAGTTCATGCTGAGCGAGTCGGATCCGCGCGCCGTAATCGAGTACAGACTTCTGACGGCGACATCTCTGCTGACCCTACTGCGCAGAGACCGCGGTGTATATACGTGAGATTCGCAAGGCGCGCCACGCGCGACGCACTACTGCGCGCGGCCCGTGTTTGTCGCGGTTTAAGTACAGGTGAACTTGATATCACTGGACCGCCGCACAGAGTTTATGTCAACGAACGTCTAACTCGGACAAACCGCCAGTTATTTTATCATGCTCGTCAGGCAGGGATTCAGAACAAATGGAAGTATGTATGGACAAGGGAAGGGAGAATCTTGGCTCGCAGAGAAGATCACCAAAAAGCAGAACGAATTAGGTGTGAAGAGGATATCAGTAGGATTTTTGGGTAATAGTCGGTTTGTACCACATCCGAACGCATCCTGTAAACTTGTTGTATTTACCTATTGCTCCTGTGGGTGTTAACAGTTTGGTGAACAACAAATGTTGTGTTTTGCACTTGGAGGTTTTTTTAATGGTTTGTTTTATATATTAAGTAGGGTCACAGGGCGGTGTGTGTTTCCTGGTGTACCGAGTGGGAATCTATTTGGCTCTCAACATCATTGGTCAACACTAAGCATAATATATTGTAAGAAAGTTGATTATTTTGGTCAATTGTGGACAGTTATGCTATTTTATCAATTACTGTTGGCTTACAGTAAGTCATTAGTTTCATGCACAGATTATTTGGATGTTAAAACATATTATTATACAGATATTATTTACAAACATATGGCTGGTGTTTACACTTTCATTTCACTTATTCATATACACAATTCGATGAGAATTTCGCATATGGCTTTTAGATTATTATTTACAAAGACTTTTACTCGTATTATACAACTATTGTTTAGACTGGCTAATGTACAGCTTTTATTTGCAATTATTTACTTATATTTTTTATTTACAACCACTTACATAAAACTATTATTTTTAATTTCTAATCTTTACAACGTTGTTGATTCCAAATTGATCTTTACAATGTTATTTTTAATTTTTAATATTTACAATGTTGTTGATGTGTCTTCATTTTTTGGCTTTATTTGTGATTATTTTTACGAATTTCAATTAATTGTTATTTACAACGCTTATTTACAGTATTACCACAGAATTACACGTTACAATTTCATTTTATGTCCCTTGACAAATGCGAAAACGTCGACAATTTACGTCTGCGACAGTGCTTCTCTGTTTTGTTGTGTTTATCATTGCTTTAAGTATGCTTGAAAAACACCTTAAGGTTGGTTTGTTAAACGTAGGCTCCCTTAGCACTAACCACGATGATTTTATAGCAGCCGTAGAAGGGCATTCTTTCGATGTATTAGCAGTTAACGAGACTTGGCTACGACCAGGCGAGGAGGGGCGTGCGCCTGCTGTACCAGGTTACCGCCTGCGACACTCACCACGACCGCTGTCTGTTCATGGGGGAAGGGGGGGTGGTGTGGGTTTTTATCTTAAACGCGGCCTTACCGCTCGTACCTGCTCCATCCCTATTGACCCTAGATACGACACTATCGAACAAATGTGGATTACTCTTACATTAAATGGAAATAAAATTGCTTTAGGCACAGCGTATCGTCCCCCACGATTCGACTTGGACCTTTTTCTCGATGCCATAACTGACTCCATTAACTCCTTAGTAAAATGTGACCACTATGTACTGCTTGGCGATTTCAATGTTAACTTACTGAATGCTAACGGGCAAACTAAGAAAGTATGTGAGTTTTTGAATAGCCTAAGCCTTAAACAACTGGTAACTTCGCCCACCCATTTCACAGACCATAGCGAAACATTGATCGACCTTGTCTGTTCAAATCTCAACCACAAAAAAATATCTGTTGATCCCTATGGCTCAATAAATGGTCATTCACTTGTTGTGTGCGATTTCAATATTCGGCGTAGCAAATATAAACCCCATACAATTGTGTACAGACCCATCAAGCAAATAAATAGAGAAGTACTGGGTAGTGATTTATCGCGCATACACTGGGACAACATTTGTGGCTTGCATAATGTTAATGACATGGTTGAGGCATTTAATGGAAACATTTTAGCAATTTTCGATACGCACGCACCGGTCAAGAAATGTTTAATTAAGGAACCGTCATATCCCTGGATAACAGACACAATTAAATTGATGATGCGCTTGCGTAATGACGCTCTGACCAAGTACCGTAAAACGAAATCCGAGTCCAAAAAAGCGTACTACAAGCAGTTGAAATCTCTGGTGTTAAATTCCATATTTAGAGAAAAGGTTGCGTATTTCAAATTCAATATTAATAACAAAATAAAAAATCCGAAAGCATTATGGAAAAATTTGAGAGGCACTGTATTACCTAAGAAACAAATAGATGACCTTCCTACTCACCTCCGAGATCCAAATCAAATCAATGATCACTTTATGAGTGTTCCTGGTAACCCTGTCTGCAATATAACGCAGCGCACTTTCTTTGAGTCTCATCGTTATGGTGATGATGGCTTTGCATTTGCGTTACAACCAGTAACGGTTGATCAGGTTTTGCGATACTTCCGCCAGCTAAAATCTAACGCTGAAGGCTGTGATGGGATAACACTGAATATGCTTTTGCTTACACTCCCACATACACTAGAAGTCATCACTGACATTGTGAATAGCTCAATTCTCTCAGCAACCTTCCCTGACATCTGGAAAACTGCTATCGTTAGGCCATTGCCTAAAAAATCTAATTCGAATGACTTAAAAGACCTTAGGCCTATTAGTATTCTGCCTTGCCTTTCTAAAATTGCCGAGAAGGCGGTATGCCAGCAGCTTACAAAATATTTAGAAGATAAAAACATTCTGCCTGAGCTACAGTCAGGCTTTCGCAAACAGCGTGGTACTTCTACGGCTCTTTTGGACGTGACAGATAACATTCTATCAGCACAAGATAAGGGCTTATGTACGCTACTTGTCTTACTTGATTTTTCGCGAGCTTTTGATTGCATAAATATTGATCTGTTTCTGTCAAAGCTTAGCTACTATGGATTTGACCAAAATACGATTCGCTGGTTCCAAAGCTATCTCACTAACCGACGTCAGCGTGTCGAAATACAACTTAGCAATGGCTCATCTCTTGTTTCGTCACTCACTTCTGTTTACAGAGGAGTCCCACAAGGCTCAATACTGGGCCCCATTATCTTTATTTTGTACTGTGCGGATATCATAAATGCCATGAAGCAATGTAGTTACCATATTTATGCTGATGACGTACAAGTCTATATTTCTTTTAAACCAAGTGACTTTGACATTGCGATAAAGGATCTAAACGATGATCTTGACAGGATAGCATGTTGGGCTGAAAATAATGGTTTGGTACTTAACCCTACTAAAACCAAATATATGCTGTTTGGAACCAAGAACCAAATCAGTGCAGTGCCTGCAACACTCAACGTTGCCCTGCTGGGTGAGTCGGTCAGTCGAGTCGGTGAGGCCCGTAATCTGGGTCTGAACATGGACGCTGGGTTAAGATATGAGGCGCATGTGTCAGAGTCAGTGCGAACTTGTTTTTACCGGCTTAGGGTCCTCTATAAGATAAGGCCTTATCTTTCAGAGGAGCTACGGATCCAGCTGGCTGAGTCTCTCGTGCTGTCCAATCTGAACTATGCGGACGTAGTTATTGGCCCTCGACTGCTTGCAAGAACTGATCGACTGATTCAGAGAGTGCAAAACGCTTGCGCTCGATTCTGCTTCTCGATCCCACCTAGAAGTCACGTAACACCATTTTTTAATAATCACTCAATCCTTAGGATGAGGTCGCGTCGTAAGTTCCACTTGGCATGCCTACTTTTTGGAGTTATAAAGTACAAGCAGCCGACATATCTGTATAAAAAACTTAGCTGGATCGCTAGTAGAAGAGAATGCGCGAGTAGACAGTGCTCACAGCAACTCTCCACTCACTCGCACAAGACAGCGGCTTTCAGGGGAAGTTTTAGATACGCCGCATCCAAATGCTGGAACAATATTCCCCCGCCGATAAGAAATCTTAAATGCCTTACAACTTTCAGAGTTCGATTGCGACAGTTTCTTATCGCATCACACAAAAAACTGGGGATGACTATTTTGAACACGTCCATTATATAACTGGTTGTCATGTACTTCCCGAGCTGTCTATTTGGCGTATCTCGTGGTCAAAACCTGTGAGCAAGGGATATAGGTATTTAATAATTGAATGACTTGTGGATATTTTGTGTGTACATGTTATCTACGTGTATTTATTTATTGTAAGCATATTTAATTTTAGTCTAGCCGAAGCCAAATTTACTTTATTTGGACCTACGCCCTCATTTATTTATTGGTTATTGTGAGATTGTTTATTATTTTATACATTTAAATTTATAAATACCCAACCAAGTAATCAAAACGAATTTATAACACTTTCAACACGCCTAAGAACTGGAACTTTTTCCATTGCAATAAAATATAAATGTTTTTTTATTGTAACTAATAAATTAAAGTTGCGGGTATACTTACGTGAATTACTCTACGCATAACACTGTAACAACACCAACATATCACGTCTGCTTGGCGACCATATGTCACTGCAGGGATCCAGCAGAATATCAGCGTCAGGTATATTTGCCTGACACGTGCTGAGCTGGACTCCCATTTGGTGCAACCTTGAGGCGCACACCGCACTGTGTTTTGATTGTCAACCAGTATATAATAATAGTAATCTTTGATTGTCAAAACTAATGTTACTGGTGTCACTTTGACTTTTATTTCGTAAGTATGGTTTCCTTTTTCTTTTTATGTTGGCACCTTGTTTTTAAACATACATAAAAATTGTAATAATTTAATTAAGATTTTGTGTGTTGTGCTGTGTCTTTTGTGTGCACTAAATAAATGATTTATCTATCTATCTATCTATCTACGCACCCACCAGCAGCACGCGCGGATTCCTGCCGCCTGCTTCTCCATCGTGGTGCCAGCCATCTTCGAGTATCCACGTCTTGGTGAAGTTTCCGTCCATGATAGCCTCGAACAGCTTACGTAGAGTGAAGCCGGACCGTTACATTTTTTACCTTATATCTTTTTGTATAGCTTTAATAACCTTTTCATCTTTTTAAATAACGTGGCTTACGTTTAGCTCATCAGAGCTTCACATAACGCTACAATCTAAGCATCTGATCATATTTAATTAATCTACAGCCGTGCCACAGTAACATCGGCGTCACATGCAGCAGATATTACTAGTCCCTGCAGACTTTAGAATGCAGCAGAAATCACGGTTTATTATTTGATTTTTGTGAGGGGACGGCCAAAGAAAAGTGACAGAAAAGTGGACTGTGTGAAAAGTGATTTGAAAGAAAAGTGAGTCAGTGATGGCGTGGCAGGATGGTATGGAAAAAGAAAACGTGTTGCGCCGACCCCAAGTAATATGGGACAAGGGCAGGAAGATGATGATTTTAGTCAAATGACATTGTATATTTTAATTTCATGTGTGATTTGTTTATTTTACCTAAATAAACAAATATATATTGTTATGATTGGATTAATGAGACGAGTATGTCGGACAATCACATCCATCATAAGGACCTCCGTCTGATCGTCGAAGTGGTTGCGCAGCAATATCCTCAGGGACAGCCAATACGGCTTCCACCGAATTCGGTCTACTGGGGATAAATACAAGGAAGGGTGCAAAAAAAGAAAATTTAAAAAACGATATTGATTGCCTGGTGGCCTTATGCCGACTGCCGAAGGAGGGTAATATGTTTATCAATCTATGTATGTATGTTTATTTCAATGTGGCGTTCTAGAGACCAAACGCGTAAGCCGATTTTGATAATTCCAACGTCAATCTATTCGTCTTAACCTTGCGAGTGTCATTGGCTACATTAAAATTGAAAATAAGAAAATTACGGATTTTGGGGGTCATAATATGGGAGTCCAATTTATTTTTTCTTCAAAACCCATCGTGCCGCCGCAGGAGACTCCCTGGGCGTCAGGCGTCGCAAGCCAATTCCTAGCCACCGTAGGCGTGAGTTTGAGGATGGCGAATAATGGGGAGCTCGCCATCCGATAAGGACCAGACCTGAGTCAACGGCGCGTAGTGATTCACGCGCGCTTCGAAGAGATGGCAGCAGAAACTGACGAGGTCCGCTAGGGCCGATGCCTGTCAGGATTGCAAATAAATTTGAAAAAGAGTTACCGCGGCCCTGGCACAAGCAACTGAAGGAACACGGGTTTATAATATTTAGTAATTAAAAATCTAAAACGTCTTCCCGGTTAATCCAGAGTCATTTGATGATTGCCCATCCCAAAAAAAAGGGGTGTTGACACAGAATACATCCCACAACAGAAGTCTACTTATCCACACGACATCAATTTCATGCCATCTAGTCTCTTCCTGAATATTAAAATAAGATTATAGATATTAAAATAAGATACCTACTAAAAATAATTTGTAATAAAATTATGCTGCACTGAAAATGTTTTGATATATTGTGCTTAATTTTACATAAGCGTCGTACGAATTGGGAAAGAAACGTAACACAGCTTGAGACGAATTGGTTGCGAATTTCGAACTTGACGATTTTATTCTCTGAATCATAAAGTTTGTTTTTAGATGAGAACATCTGAGACATTCTGGAATAGTAATTTCAGTTAATTTTTATTGTATAATAGAAATATTATTGATGTCGATTTTTTCGTAATTATTAACGATTATGGTGTAAATTTTACAATATTTGCTGGTGACATAGTTTTGGTGAAATCTATAGAATTTGACACGCACACACATTGTAAACTTGTATGTTATGTCTTCAGTAAATCTCTTGTGTAGAAAACAATGCATTCATTCACTTACTTCTCTATCTTATGACAACAGGAAAAGTAATACATTCCGATACAAAAACTCTGAGAAGGAAAGCAGACCCAAACAATAAAAGTCAGACATGATAATGCCTATCCCCAGAAAGTGCTATGAAGTCACTCAGATAGTTCTGAACTAGACAAACTTCTCTCACCATAAATTAGTTGCCTATAAATGAGTTTCCGCTAAGTTAGATCTCACAGCCACGGTAGTGTTAGAGCTAATAATTGCAATTTAGTTCTTTGATACGTAACTACACAGGCTTATAAACTAAAACTATACTCCAAATAAAGACTTAAATTAATAGTTTACAAGGAAGCCAATACTAATTAGTTTGATATACACAGTTTGTTGACTTAGGAAGATATAGCTTGGCTAAACGCTTTGTCTTTGCTTAGCTTGACTTACTGTATACATACAGTGATAGATTTCTTGAAGATTTGCAAACTAAGATACGCCGGATAAGTTTGTTTCACGTCATCATAGACCTACAGAAAACAAACAGTAGGTAGATTAGAAGAACACAATAATGTCGACCCCTTATGTAAAACTAAAAACAAGTCGGTTTATGTGTTTGTTTGTAAACTAATTAATAAGGTACATAGTGAATAAATTATCCAACTTGGTTTTACATTCGATCTCACTACCTTTTGTGGTAGAAGAACTGCGCCGCGTGACTTGTGTTTTCACATGTTATGTTTTTGATGGTATTTTAGATCTACGTGTACTCGCTCAGTTGCCCCAACCGAGTCGACTGAGAGCAAATGTTGGTGATGCGTCACACAACAGATAATGCTTAAAATATGCTCCATAACATTATATCTAAAGTTTCTGTTAGAACACAAATACATTCTTTTTTTTAGTTCATATGTATGTAGGCACAGTTTATTTATAGTTCACGACAAACAGATAATTTATACAGTTATGCTGTTACAGTTATTCATTACGGCAGAGAATTGTGTTGAGCATTGTTTTGATAAATCACTACACACTGTTGGTGTTGAAATAAAATATTCAATCAATTTGTTATATCAAAGTACAATGCATTCTTATTCAACGTCAACTCTCAGAAGAATAGCAGGAAAATGGATACTGATATTAGATGGGAAGTAATGGATGAGTCAATATATTGCGCAGTGTGATTGCCACCCAGCATGAGGCATCTGGCTCTGTATTAAGACTGTCAGGTGAACCCGCTCCGGTATTCCATTATTGCGGGTGACATGAATGATTATCGTCATTTCCACAAAACGGCACGGAAGTACATACTTCGAAGACACAAACATAGAAGGCGTCGGTTTTACCGTCTTCGACGGAGATGCCATAATGGCACCGCTCCGCCGAATTTAATTAGGAAATGCCAATTTTTTATTGCATAATTATCAGATTGGGATAAGCATTTTTATGAGTTTAACTAAATAGACAGACATTAAGACAGACAGATATTAAGCTTATTGTTACTAGCTAGCCCATACAACGTAGTTGAAGCGTAGCTGTGAACATGCCACACGGTTTATTGGGTATTCAATTGTCAGTTCCACCGACCGGCAACACGATTTATATTTTTCAGTATCAGACTGAAGGCTATATTTTTTGAAAGGAACATTTAATAAAATATTCACGTCATGGTTTTACTTTCATGGGCGGGGTGGTAACGTGTATGAATGCACTGTTATGATACATATAATTCGCGGATATAAACAAACGGCCAGTCAAATGGATTGGTAGAAGTTTCTCTGTGTATGCACTCAATACAGGTAAGAACGATCCCTGAATATGAAGTTTGAGACGATTTGTCTCGGTTACCGGCAATTTTTAAGTTACGCAAATTTTGCCGGTATTTAATAATGTAATTAACTTCTTCTTTCGTTTCGATTAACTTAAACTATAGTCTCAACCATTCAGATTTTGTCCGACCAGTATCTAGTTACTCGGACAGCTATGTTATTCACTACGTTCAAATCCTTCATACAAACAGACAAGCAGGTGGGCCATATCTTGTGAACTGGCACTGTGTTTTGAATGGGTTTATGATACTCCATTTGGCCAGGTTATTTCTACAGCGGCCAACCTGGGTCCGCAATCAGTTTAGGGATTGCCAGATTAGCCACTGTAGTCCGTGCAATTATTGATTGTTTCGATTGTGTATTACATAATCAGTTTTTCACGTAGGTACCTACTTTTTTTAGTTCTGCACATGATTTTTGTCAGTTTTTACCGATTATTACCATATAGAATATTTCAGTAAAATTGTCGATGAGTGTGGCTGTAAAATTTTACGTGTGCACAAATTTTCCATTTTGTCCTCTAACGCTCGGCACAGCTGAATGGAACGATTGAATAAATATAAACGGTGATTTACTGTGCGCTTTAGAATAAAAGGATTTTCAAGACTGGAAAATTACTTAACCATATCTGTTTTTTTGTTTTTTAAATAGATACCTAATGGAATAAGTCTACAATAGAAAAATATATGTCGCATCAAGGCTGGCCGATAGATGCAAACCATCGGGAAGTCAGGATGTATTCCCTTAGATTAAGACATCGTGTGTGGGCAGGTCGTTGGGTACAATCGTGCAAAGGAAATCACAGAAATTATTCGATACACTGGGTTTATTTTTAAATATTCAGAGTTACAATCTTGCTTACTAATATTACGGATCGACACTGATTCTACGACGTCTTAGCTCTGAGGCTGTCAGTACTCGACTGCTCTATTCCACTGGCCCCACAGCGCAAGCGCTTAGTAAAAGCGCACCAATGCGTACTTGTTCTTGCTTTGCCGCCAGATGGCGTGCTTAAGATTTGTTTTGACGTCCGTAATATTGACTAAACCCGACATATAGATCTTTATTAGATCGGTGCCATGATTTCAAAATAACACTAAACAAACAACCGTTGTATTTTTTGTTACATCTTAGAACAAAAACACAAAGCCCACGCAGAGAAAAAGGTACCTTACAAACGTAGGTAACATCTTATTACATGAAACTGTTTAATTTCAGAAAACTTTATACTTAAAAAGAACTAGGGGTACGTAGGGTGAGTGGTCAAAGGACGCTCTCGGTTTTGCTCTCGCAATCTTTTTACCAGAAACTTTAATCGAAAAGGGGTCACAGAATGTGTAACACAACAACATGCCAACATCTTTTAACTTTGTTACATTTTTTTATATCAGTAACAAGAGCCCTCTTCTGTTACTTACATCTTATATGAGTTATGTCTTGCAAAAGTTAAACGAAACTACGAGCCTCTTTGCGACAAGGTTCATATCTAGTACAATACTGTCATAAAGCCCAGTCTCTTAATCTCTTTACTGACCAGGAAGTTAAGAAAACAACAGATTCAAATCGCATTACAATCTATATTGCATTCAATAAAATGGACACTTGCGCATTGTTTGTTAAAATTACTCGCAACTGCGACGGCTTAAAATATTATTGCTCAGAACGGTTTTGAAGTCACATTTATTATTTTAAGATTATTAAGTCTTACTGTTCTGTATTGAACATAACAGTAAGACTTAATAATCTACCACCTGTAGTGTGTTAAGAAGTCTGGCCTCACTTTTATTCGCCAATTGTTTCCCTCTCGGCCGGTTCCTTGCGCAGTCAACTGCGAAGGTCTCAAAAGGCAGCTTGACTCCTGTCAAACACAACAATAGAAAAACTGAAATTTATAGCCAACTGATAAAAAAACATCTCGTTTGGAAACAATGATTCGGCGGAAAAATGGTTCTTGTATTTCAGGGTCGAGGCTGCGCTAGAGGGACAAGAGATCTGTGTCGGGGCTTTCCTCGACATAGAGGGAGCCTTCGACAAGACAACATTTGAGTCCATACGCATCGCTCCAAAGGAACATGGCATCAATGATACCACGTGCAACTGGATTGACTATATGCTGAGAAGCAGAATAGTCAGATCGGAACTGATGGGAGACAGACTTAGTGCAAAAACAACAAGGGGTTGTCCGCAAGGTGGAGTGCTGTCACCATTATTGTGGTGCTTGGTAGCAGACTCGCTACTTACCAAGCTTAATACTGGACCATTCTACACAGTGGGCTATGCAGATGACATAGCTATAATGGTTAATGCTAAATTCCCGAACATAGTCTCTGGATTATTACAACAGGCATTGAGGATGACAGAGGAATGGTGTACAAAGAACCACCTCTCTATCAACCCAAGCAAAGTAGTCATTGTTCCATTCACGAGGAAGAGACAACTAGGAAACCTAGGAGAGCTCTCCCTCAATGGAATAAAGCTGGCCTGGTCTACCGAAGTTAAATATCTGGGTATAACGCTTGATAGAGAACTCAGGTGGAAAACTCATGTGGAAAATATTACGACGAAAGCCCTACGAGTGTTCAGCATGTGTCGTTCCACATACAGTAAAACTTGGGGGTTAAAGCCCAAAGTGATACGATGGCTGTACCGGACAATGATAATACCTATTATCACATACGGCAGCATAGTGTGGTGGCCCAGAACAAAGCTTGCCTCGTGCAAAGCGCCACTCACCAGATTACAAAGAACAGTGTGTCTAGGCATCACGGGTGCTTTCAGGACAACACCTACGGCAGCGATTGAGAGATACCTCAATATCCCTCCTCTGCATATGATGGTTGAATTCGAGGCAAGGAAGACATTACATCGACTTGCTGTGGCTGGACTATGGGATGCCTCTAAGCCAAGGACCAACCATACAAAGTTTGACGGGAATGAAGGCCTGGATCGGGTAACAAGCATGTTATCCGATAAAATGCAAACTATGTTTGTGTTTGAAAGGTCTTTCAAGGTCCAAATCCCTACAATAGAGGACTGGATGAAGGGAATCGATCCACCAGAACATGACAGTCTGGTGTGGTACACTGATGGATCCAAAATGGAATCAGGTACAAGGGCGGGAATATACGCAAAAGGTTACAAATGTAGCAAAAGCCTAGGGAAAATGGCAACTGTATTCCAAGCAGAAACTTATGCCATAATAACCTGTGCTCAAGAGAATATAGACGGAGGAACCAGAGGTAAATCCATATATATTCTTAGTGACAGTCAGGCTGCAATCAAAGCCATGGCATCCTACAAAGTGGACTCCGGACTTATTCTGGATGCTGTCCAAACCCTAAACAGGCTTGGGAAGCACAACAGGGTAAGATTGATGTAAAATGAAATGAAAAGGAATCCATGGTAACGAAATGGCAGACGAACTGGCAAGAGAGGGCTCAGCAAATGACTTTGTGGGTCCAGAACCATGTGTAGGCATCTCGACGTGCCTCGTTAAAGCCGCATTTAGGGAGTTTGCAGATCACAGACAGCGAACTCATTGGCTACCTAGCACCGGTCTACAACACTCCAAGAAATGCCTAGGCTCTACGTTTAAAGCCCGGGAATGCATTTGGAACATGAGCAGGGGGCAAATCCGCTACCTGCTTGGGGCCTTTACTGGGCACTTTGGAACCAACGACATGCTCATGAAGATGGGTCTAACCGCGACACCCATGTGCAGGTTGTGTGGGGAACATACGGAGTGCATGGAGCACCATAATCATATTTTTAAATTACAAAAAGAACAGGCATCAACTCAGGTTGATGAAACTTGCCATTTGTATGATGAACTTATTAAATCAAATTGTAAACCGGATTCAATACCTACAAGTAAGCTAACTGAAGATTCTTTAATAAATAAGAAAAATTGTTCTAAAGTTAGTCATAACAAACTCAAAAAATATGCAAAACTAAATAGAATAATTAGAAATGGTAACAAGTTTAGGAAACAACACAAGTTCTTTATTAAAAATATTCCACTCAGGAAAGAACGTGTTGACCTAGTTAATAAATTAAATAATTACCAAATTAAATTAGAAGACAGCAAGAAAATTTATGAGATTGACACTCACCGCTTGCAGTTAGAATTGCAGGTACTTGAGAACAGACTTAGTTCTCTTTACAATAAATATACAAATTCAAAATTACAAATTAAAGAACACATTTTGGCCGCAAATGAGTTAGTGAGATGTCAGTGTAACTGCCAGACAGTCTCAAATCTGATTGCAGTCCATCCTGATGCTACAGAAGACCCGGTCCAAGCTGAGAGGGTGTCTCAAAACAGTGTCTTCGTACAAGACATATCAAATGTAGCACAGGATTTGCCTCAAGTAGACCGGCCTGAGAGTGCTGCCTTTTCATTTAGTCAAAGTAAAGAAGGTTTTCATTCGGTTATGTTTTCAGACGGTATTGGAAAAGGTTTCGGTAAATTACTAAATGGCAATCAGAGTCATTCCACTTTTAATTATTGCATGCCCGGGTCATCTTACAAGCAAATAATGGAATCTGTGACAAAGAATATTTATAAACCAGATACCAATTTAACTGTAGTTGTAGGTAATAGTAAAAAAGTAAAAAAAGATGACATCACTGAGTGTGTAAAAGAGATGTTAAAGTTAAATTGCAGTAAAATTATTTTGTGTGCCTTCCCTTACTTGGATAAATTGTCAAATAGACAAAATAATCACATTCACATGCTTAATAAGCATCTGCACTTTCTTGTGAGTCACTATAGTGACAAACTTGTTTTTTTTGACATCAACATTTTTGTTGATAAATTAAAGTCGACAGGCGATACTTTGTATCTGCCTCTTAGGGTAAGACATCAAATAGCTCGGCTATTATCTTATACAATAAACTCAGACATAAGTAGTATGTCGAAGTATCCAGTTATTATTGATATTAGTAATAGTACTAATTTAAAGATGGTCAGTACCTTGAATAACGTTAGCAAAAATGCTATTAATATTTATTCTTTAAACTAGTTGATAGGACAAGGGAGGGTATCAATAACGGAATAGTTACGAGTATATCCACCATCAAAAAGGTACCTTCTTGCTCGCAAAAAAATAATTTAAAAAAAAGGTCTGAGCAGAATTCTCTGAAATTATTTCACCAAAATATTCAGGGTTATTCTTCAAAGGAATTAGAAATCGAACTGTTTTTAGAAAAATCAATGTTTGATATTGTTTGTTTCACTGAGCATTGGCTGAAAGATTACGCAATGCTAATCAATTATGAAAATTATACTGTGGGCAGTTGTTTTAACAGAAATATTATGTTGCGTGGGGGTTCACTTATATTAATTAAAAATGGTATTAAATCAAAACCTCGTAAAGATATAGTAGACCTCTCAGTTGAACATAGTGTTGAACTGTCCTGTGTTGAGCTGGATAAGCATGTCATAGTGTGCGTCTACAGACCCCCTAATTATAAGAACTACTCTATATTCGAGTCAGTGATGGAAGATGTTTTGGCAAAACTCGCAATGGGTAATAAACTAGTAATTGTCTGTGGTGACTTTAATATTAATATTCTAGAAGATAATTCAGATAGAAGTAGGTTATTAAATCTCTTTAAATCATTTAATTTGTCACATGTGTTTACGGAACCAACCCGAACTACGCTGACTTCTGCTACATGTATTGATAATGTTTTTTGTTGCTGCAACTACTTGGACAATGCCATTATAAATTATCTGCCTTCGGATCATAGTGGGCTACTTGTGACATTTGAGTCCAATATGCTAATTAAACAAGTGCAGATTCAATCCAGACCAATAACATCCGGTAAATTAAATAAATTTAACAGCACTTTAATCGCTAAGTTAAGCGATCAGGACCTCACAGTGAATGATGGTAATATTTTGTATGATGAAGTTTTTTCAGTGGTTCAAAAAGAGTTCAATAACACTTTTAAGAAGATAACTAAAACTGTATGCCCTAAGTTTTTATTCAGTGACTGGGCGACTACAGGACTTAGAAAAAGTAGGGAAAGACTTTACGAGCTATATGGCCTTAAGCCTTGTATGAACACTGAAACGTTTAATAAGTATGTTGCTACTTACTCGAGAATTTTTAAAAATACATGTAAGGCAGCTAAGGCCTTGTATATTAGAAATAAGGTTAAATTAGCAGAAAATAAAATCAAGACGGTTTGGAAAATTATAAATAATGAAACGAACAGGAATAAAAGAAATAATCCTGATTACACGCTTGAGACCACACACGGACTTATTAGAGATAACAAAAAAGTTGCGCAAGAATTTGTAAATTTCTTTACCAACATCCCAATTAAAACTACTGAAACCTTAAATTCTTCGCCCGCGCTTGCTTTTGGATTATTAAACGCGAACGTTTCAGCCTGCCCGAATGTATTTAACTTTTCACATATAAACCCCATAACAGTAATAAAAGCTTTTAAGCAAATCAAGATCAAACCGACTGAAGATCTGTGGGGAATGTCCATCAAAGCTTGTACCTCCATTATTCAGACTATAGCGCCGTACTTAGCTGTGATTTTCAATTTGTGTGTGGATCAAGGAGTCTTTCCGGATCTAATGAAATATAGTAAGGTTATACCACTTTTTAAATCCGGGGACAGTAAAGACACAAATAATTATAGACCAGTATCCGTGTTGCCGGTTTTCAGCAAGGTATTTGAGAAGATAATGCTTAATCAAATGCTCATTCATTTTAATACGAATAACATCTTGCATGATAAACAGTATGGTTTCACCAAAGGACGTTGTACAACTGACGCTGGTGTCACCCTATTAAAACACATCTTTAATGCGTGGGAAGAGTCGCAGGATGCCATAGGTATCTTCTGCGACCTGTCGAAGGCGTTTGATTGCGTTAATCATGAAACATTACTTCTGAAACTTGAGCATTACGGGCTAGGTCAATCAGCGTTAAGTTTGGTTGAATCTTATTTAAGTGATAGACAGCAATTAGTTCAAATAAACGGTGTGAATTCGTCGGGGTTAAACGTGAAAATGGGGGTACCCCAGGGCTCAATATTAGGTCCTTTCTTATTTTTAATATACATAAACGATTTACCCCGTTTATTGGAAAACAAACTAAACATGGTGTTATTTGCTGATGACACATCTTTAATTTTTAAAATAAATAGACGTACTTGTCAGGTTGACGACGTAAATAACGCGCTACGGCAGGTTCAGGATTGGTTCACTGCAAATAATTTAGTTTTAAATGGTAAAAAAACCAAGTGCGTAAAATTTTCCTTGCCGAATGTAAAAAGTACTGATTGTGACATTATCTTAAACAAGGAGAAGCTAGAATTCGTCGATAAAACGGTTTTCCTGGGGATCACGCTAGACTCAAAGTTACAATGGGGTCCTCATTTAATATCACTTGCAGGGCGGCTAAGTTCGGCAGCTTATGCTGTTAGAAAGATTCGTCAATTTAGTGATGTAGATACCGCGAGGCTGGTCTATTTTAGTTACTTTCATAGTATAATGTCTTACGGTATTTTACTATGGGGAAGGGCTGCAGACATTGAGTCAATTTTTATTCTGCAAAAACGAGCCATCAGAGCGATATACAATCTTCGCCGGCGCGATTCTCTAAGGGAACTGTTTAAGGGCATTAACATCATGACGGTTCCTTGTCAATATATTTATGAAAATATCATGTACGTGAGAAAGAATTTACATCTTTTTAGTAAAAACGGAGATAGACATAATTACATTACTAGAAATAGGGACCAATTAGTTCAACCAGGTTTCAGACTGGCTAAAGTAGCCTCTTCTTTCATGGGGTACTGTACAAAATGTTACAATAAAATTCCTCCCCACATTCTAGAACTGAATGAGACGAAATTTAAAACTTGTATAAAACGCACACTATGCAGGCAGGCATATTATAAGTTGGGGGATTACATCACTGATAAAAATGCTTGGCTCAATGCTAGTCTTGCTCCACAACCACTAGGGCGCAAAAACAAGTGATATGCAGAACATTATTGTTCTGTAGAATTGTTGGACCTGCTGAAGACTGTATGAATATATTTGTATTATATAGACTCAATTTCTTTTAGTATAGTATAACTGCGCAGCACGTGTGTGAGTACTATGTACCCAACTGTAAATCTACCATTTGCTGTACCTTGGTGTCGTTCGTTGACTTGTGTTTGCCCTGGCAGTTGAGTGTGTCATGCTCTCTCAAATGTCTCTCTGATGGTGGCGTGTGTGTTGGATCATTCGGTTCCCTTCATGATGGTTGAGCTGGGTGGTGCCGATTTATGCGTCATGTTCGTGAACGGGCGCCGTCAGTTGGGATTGGTCTTAACTTAACTGCTTCGGATGCTAGTGTTTTTCTAGTGCTTATTATGTAACTGCACAGTACATGTGTGAGTACTTTTAATACTTTGTACGTAGTATAGTATGTAGTGATTCTGGGTGCATTGTCCTCACACATATAAATTTATTAATGTATGTACTTATGTACCTAAATTTTGTAAAAAAAACATATATTTTTTTAAAAGAGTAAGTATGGAGTTTCTTGTGCGTTCTTCTCCATAACAAGCTACTTTCCGAATGCACGGTAGAATCAATTTTTATTCCCTGTAAATTTTAATGTATTCTAACGTTCAAAAGTGCCGCTTTGTGGCCTAGTTGAAATAAAATATCTTTGTCTTTGTCTTTGTCTTTGTCTTTGTCACCTTCTTTGCACATGCGATGCACTGGCTGGTAAGCGAATGAGTCTCTTAGGGGCTGGATATCCAAGACCAGAAGACTATAGGCTCATATCTCCCAGTCTCGTTGTAAAATTCATGAAAAGAGTTTTCAACGAGATTAGGGAGGAGTAAGGTATCTAGGGGACCACAATAGATCCCAATGGGTTGAAGTGTCCGAGTTGTTTCTCGGCCCCTCCACAAGATAAGATAAGATCAGGGTCAATTTAATTTGTAAGAAATTGTAATAGTCTGATCTAAAGGGTCCTTGTTTGAGACAAAATAAAGGAATCGCTTCAAGTACAGAATAATTGGATTTCAGGAATCGAAAATATTCTACAAGAGCGCATGAGGTTACCATTATTGTTGTATATTTTTTATGATTAAAACCTATTAACAACATTATTGATCTCATTGGCTGGTGGCATTTAAAATCAACTGGTGGCGTTTAAAATATCAAGTTGGTACTAGAATAAAAAAAAGCGGTGAGATAATGTGGAAGCTAATAGAAGCTGTCATTCAAAGACGTGAACTAACAGAACATAAAATATCTAAACCTGGACAATTATGTTCCGCATCGGTTGCACTTGACTCTGTTGTGGCTTGTTTTCGAGTGCTATCTATAAACACTTTTGGTCTCGGTAAAGCAATGAGGCTTTGTAAAATGGATTCTATCTGTTTGCCAGGGTTTAAGATTTCAGCCCTCAGTGTTACGTTCAAAAGAGGCATGAGACGTGTTTCATGTGAGATAGTGGTCAAGCGTAAGCCTACTTCAAATAAAAAAGACAATAATACGATCCAGACATGAGAGCAATTAACACACCCGTGCACTTTCCTGCTGATCTTTTACTATTGCATTAAAACTGTATTATCTAAGTATTTCTTGATCTTATTTAAACTTTCAATCTTAACTAGAACTAACATGTTGTTCTTCTAAAGCCAGATGATACCAGAAGATAAATACACTATTAGAATAACTCAAATCATTGAACGTATACTTATAATGCGTAAATGAGTTAATAATATTTGTTTAGTCCTTCACAAATACAGCTAATAACGCCAATCGAAACTGTTATCAATATTAAATTATCTATATTCATATTCTTTATTGTACACAAAACAAACATTTACAAATACAGAAGGACAACTTATGTAAAAAGGCGAGCTTAACCCATAATTGGGTTCTCTTACAGCAAATCTTAGTGCTATAGAGAGATTTACACAATTAGGAGAGTTAACAAAAGCGCACAGCAAAACAAACTTAAGAACAAAAGAAAATTGAAATTTTGCTAACTAAATACACTACACAAATACGTGTGCAGCACACAATGCATAAACATACTATATAACTAAAATAAGTAAATAATTTTGATGGTGTATCGCAGTATGTATGACTGAAAGGGACCACGATTTCTTACAAGTAGCATTGTATGTATATTTACTTATTTATTTAGACTTCATGCACAAAAAGGTACAAAGGCGGACTTAATACCTGCCTATGTATATCTGAATGTAAATTAGTTGCTATATTGTATAAACATTTAATTATTAATAAATGTGACAGAAGTAAAATGATAAAAGTCATACGATTTTGGATACAATAATCGTAACACTTCTTCTATCTTGAGTCACAGTTTTCATCCAAGTAAAGTAAATTTAAAAGTCGTATGGTATTTATTTTTGTTTTCAATACTTTTCTGTATCAAATAAGTTATATAAAATTGTACATATGTACTTCGTGGACAAAGTAATTGTCGGTATGGCCGTGTTAGAATTTGAAGTATGTGTGACGTCATTAAATCATGATTTTTCATTTATCAAGTCACAATAATAATTTAATAATAATAATTTATAAAAATAACATGGCATACATAGTTGTCTTACATACTTAAATGTTATAAACAAAAATCAGTACAACAAATATAAAATGGATCTTAGGACTCTCTTTCCTGAACTAGGCAGGAAACCTGTCTGTATCTTAGGAAAGAGTATCCATACATAATGAGTCTTATTGCGGTTACAATGGTATTGCTAATATACACATACCTGTCATATTTATTAAGCACCTACCGACAAATGTCTCAGTACCTACCTAAATTATTATTGTGTTGTTAACTATCTATAAACGTAAAAGAGTACCCGCCTAAGTAAGTAAGTTATTGTATCTACACACATCATGTGTAGATACAATAACTAAACTTATATTTAAGCCACATTGCTGATATTCCTATAAATTAATACGTAATTTGTAATGATCATTGTGATGTGTCCTGGGTTTTATTTAAGTATTATAAGTCCTTTGAAACAATTAGTACAATACGGTCGGTTAGTATCAATATCCTTTCAAATATTGATTAAGAATGACTAAATAGGCAATATTAAATTCCTTAATTGTCTTGATAGGCTTTAAAATGGTTTCAGTACTTGAGAATTGATTATTGTTCACTTAATTGTGAGATTATTTAAAGCTATCGCGCCATTTTCTCATATTGGACGTATTGAGAAACAGATAGACCCATTATTATGAAATAATGTATAATTGATAAGCTGACTTACTTTTTTGTGAACTACAAGCCAGTTTAGGCCAGATATATTATTATTATTATCAATTCTTGGTGTAAGATCGACTACACAAGGCTAACGCAAGTTATTTGATATTATAACTTTATTATTGCTAATGGTTATTGAAACTGTATCTATATCACATGATGTTCTTTATGCCTAATAACAATATTATAAAGAGGGAAGATTTTTTTGTTTGTTTGTACCGAATAGGCTCCAAAACTACTGGACCGATTTCAAAAATTCTTTCACCGTTGGGAAGCTACTCTATCCCCGGGTGACATAGGCTACTTTTGATCCCTGTATTCCCACGGGAACGGGAACTACGCAAGTGAAACCGCGAGGCGTCCTCTAGTGCCTAATATGTTATATTGATTTAAGGGCTAGTCTATGTTCTTTGCTTTATCCTTGTTACTTTAATTCTATTTTTTTTTTTTATCCTATAGGCTCGCGCTTGACCACTATCTCACCTGATGGTAAGCGATAATATGGTCGACGGTGAAACACGCTTGCCTAGAAATAACCTATTCACTCTTGACTTAAAGACCCCCAATAATATTGTAAATATTTTATGTGGTTGTAAAATGTATGGATAAATACTATAAACGAGCTTCCGTGGAGTTTGTTGCCCTTTTCCTTGTTGTTTGTTACCTTTTTCTCCACGAGAACTAGTCTAGCGAACGGGTGGTAAGCTCACTGAGTCTTCTCAATATGAATTAATTGACAAGCCTTATTTAAATAAATACCTAGTCTTTTCTTTCTGTGCTTTTATATAGAGTTCCATTCATAATTCTAACACGTTAAAATAAACTGGTTCTTAGTATCATTCAGCAACTATCGTCGTAGCGGCTTTTAGCATATCGTAGTAAGTTACGGCGTAACTTTTCATAGCACGTCGTAGCGGCGCGTAGCACAAAGTATCCGCTACATCGCTTACAATGAGCACGGGGTCCAAGCGCTGAGAAAGAAAATTTGGTTCAAATAATCTCACTAGATGGCGCGATATGCACCGATTTGTTATTGAATTGTGTGTAAAATTAACATTTTCTGAAAATGAACATACAAATTGTATGTTCTTATTTAATCAACTCTCTTAAGCACAAAATTATGGCATATTGAGTTCTTAATTCACATTTCAAAGATTATTTGAACAGATCATTTAAAATTGTTGCCAATAGATGGCGCGATTGTTTAAATTTTTATTGTAACACATTTTGATGCAATGAAATTGTATATATATGCAAAAAAATACTATGAAACAAATCGCCACTGCGTTTAAAAAAAAAATACGGACCGAGTAAGCCCTTTTACTTGCAAGTCGCTGCTAACACCAGCTATCTATCGCCGTGGAACGGAAGCGAACGCGATCAATATATACAAAATAATCAGATAATCAGACGAAAAACGCTAGTTACGTCGGCTCGGTTTCTTTGTATGGGATGAGGCATTAAGGGAGTATTCGGTTGCATGTCCCGGATGGGTATGTGGGTGCGCACCGCCGCCCCACTTTGTTAGATGTGCCAAGGGCTTGGACAAATTTATTAAAGTTTTCCACTTTGTCAAAAACCGCGAGTGTTATAATTAATATGCCATCGGAAGATATGTTCCATAGATTGCCAAAATTTGTGTCAGGAGCACTAAGGTGCATTGAAGGAGGCATGCAAATTTGAATTGTTTCTTTTTTTAGTTTTAATTTATGTTATTTTATTTTTATAGTTAATATTATTATTATGTATAAATATAGTATATTACATTATTCAATCTGTGGTTTAACATCGTCTAGGAATGCTGTAACATGTTGTACTTATTGGTGTAAATATAATAATAATTATCTGTGCAATGAGCTTCCCATGGATAATACATTCCACCGACTTTATCAATCTATCGCAATTTATTGCAATGTGCTATCTTGATGCATGCAAAATCAAAACAAACCTTAATAATTGGAAAATTCAAAAGAAAACTTTATTTTAATTAATTGGATACAAGCCTTTATAAACGTCCTCTGGCTAACCTAAAATTGTCAACGCCGAAATTGTTGACTTAATATCCCGTTTTATGTTTCTTATATCACATGAAAGCCTCTTCATTTTGCCAATTCAAGTAAATTTTCTGCAACGAGTCCTGTTTCCGTGAGAGACGTTGAGCCTGGTCGATGAAAAGAAAAAATGATGCACGGTGATAATAATAACTTTGATTTAGTCTACTCGCATATTCATAATTAAGTTTGACAAGTAGCTCTTGGTATTTACTCTTTAATATTATTCATTAATATAATACTTTGATTATCATTTGAATTAGTGTTTGATCAACTCTGAGTAGTATTTTATAGATATTAATTACGGGAGCGAGCAATGATACTGCAATTCCAAGTGACAACTGGTTTATTTTCATATACCCACATCAAAGTATAACATGAATACCCCACACCTCCCCCTTTAAAACATTAGATACAATTCAATTTATTTGGTAAAGTTAGTTGTGTCTATTAGTAAATAATATGTAACGTAAAAGAAAATAAACTGCCTCTTTTCGGCTTGTGACAAAAAATAAACACAAAATAATGATCCTATATCTAAGAGTATTGTGATCATTGGATATACATACATCAATACACTCTTATTGTGCTATCGACAATGTCACAATAGTTAATGTTTATTGTAAACACCCTCAGTAGTTTACCTATTGATTCTTAACACTAAGAGTTAACAAAATTTAAAAAAAATATAAGCACTAACACACAAAGTAAACTTTCTTTGTACCTAAAACATAATTCTACCTTATACATTATATTATCTGTGCTTGAACTTAATATTATTACGGCATTATGTAACAATCACTTTGCGTATTTGCCTTAAAATAAACATTGTCGCTTAAGTCTAGCAATTGGTTTATCAGAAATCGGTGCTGTTTCTGGTGCCATTTTGTTAGGAATGATATCCGTGCTTACGTCTAGTTCTTCAAGATTCTGATCGGTTTCGACTACACAGGATGATGAAGTATTGCCTACTTGATTGTCACGGCTAAGCTCAGAAGCATCGTTCTCAGCTAGCTTATCCGTGGTACTGGTTATGGAATGTCGCGAGTAACGTTGTTTTATTGGTAATAATTGGTCGATATGTCGTTTCCACTCTTGTCCATCGGCAACGCGTACCTTGTAAGTGATCGTATTTCGCAGATCAGTGCGTTTGAGCACGGTAGCCGCTGCCCACTTGTCTGCGCGCGCTCGGTAGTCGCGCGAATTAAGTGATTGACACTTGAGTAGTTTAAAAATAAACTTTATTTAGACGAACAGCGTTACAGTAATTAAGATAGTAATGTATATTCTAATAAGGAGACATGTATTTATATTTAATTATTGCTAAGTTAACAATATTCTTATACACTACTTATTTGCTACTTTGAGGTGGAGGGGGATTTGCTGATAAAGCGAATAGCGTTAGGGTCGTCACACTTAACTCCTCCCTCCCTAAGAGAGAAATTATCTAAAGGCAACTCTGTCGTCTTTAGAGAATTTCGTCTAAGTTTCTTAGTCAATAACTCTCTTCTTTGAAACAAAAATCCAATGACGAATACAATTATAATGGCGTAAATACTTATGGTCCATACACTGATTTTGTCACTGACTATAATGGTTTCACCATCACTGACACTATCACTGTATTTGGCTTGGTTCAACAGTTCCTTGACGTCGCCTAGATCTACTCCTCTGAGATCCATCTGCTTGGCTGACGGGGTGACATCTCTGCGTAGTTCGGGCATCTGTACTGGTGGCAGTCTAAAGGAGACTAAACTGGTGTTTATGGGTGTTGTGATTGAGATATCAGCTATCTGTAAGGTACAATGTTGACTTGAATTATTTGGAGCATTCGTTTGAATAATATTTCCTGTTGAACTATTTTGTACCGGTGTACTAGGTTGGTTTTGCGGATTGGGCGAACGTTGG
Source organism: Orthosia cruda (assembly GCA_964057195.1). NCBI lineage: Eukaryota > Metazoa > Arthropoda > Insecta > Lepidoptera > Noctuidae > Orthosia > Orthosia cruda. The sequence goes on along the minus strand of OZ059848.1, from coordinate 4,348,779 downwards.
GAATTGCCATTATTGTTGGAAAATTTTCCTGGCGGTTTTGAACCACTTTTATTTCTATTATTTCTAGATTCATAAACCGTCTGAAAGTTTTGCTCTTCTAACACTACTTTCAAGGCTTCTTTTAGTGTCGCCACATTCCTTAATCGTACCAATCTAACTAAATAAGGAGGTAAGTTATATAGAAAAACATTCAATGACGAATTAGTATAAATATGCTGTTTGGCTTGGCGTAAATTCGCATCGTCTACAGTTTCAATTATTTTTGCAATCAAGACACTGCGCAAGTTTTGAATCCTATGACAGAAATCTAAATAACTTTCGTTGTAATTTAGTTTCATAGACTCCAACTCTAATACTAAACAATCTTCGGTTCTAGGGTCACCAAAATGTTGTGCCAATAATGTTTTCAATTCCAACCAAGTACGAATATTATCCCGTTCCCCTACTAGATTCGCGGCTTCCCCTGTTAATCTACTAGTAAGAACGTGAAATAGATATTCGTTCTGTACTTCTCCCCCTTGAAATGTATTTATAATATATTCACATTTCTTTATAAAAAGTGGGAGCTGTCTAGAATCGCCACTAAACTCTGGAATAATTTTTGCCATTGTTGGCGGAACCTGCACGATTTGATCCATTTTGAAAGAACAGAAACACAGAAAAAAAAACTAAACACTTAATACCTAACTAGGTTAATCTTATTACGCAAGTTATATCGTAATAAAATAAAATAATGTTATAACGGTATTGCTCAACCCCTAATAACACAACACATACAATTAAAACAAAGAGAAAAATGATAAAGGAAAACAGAGAGGATAGTGAAAAAGTTTTACTCACAGTCCTGTAGTTACTCCCATCTCCTCCTTGTGACTACTATCAGATACTGCGCCAGCCGTTGTGCCTGGTACTTAATAGATTTGTTTGTTCGGGGATCCCTGTTGAACTGTAGAAACAGACGTCCAGCTGCGCTTGTAGAGTTATATACGTCGCAAACTGACTACAGAGATCCTACCGGCTGCGCCAATTAAGTGATTGACACTTGAGTAGTTTAAAAATAAACTTTATTTAGACGAACAGCGTTACAGTAATTAAGATAGTAATGTCTATTCTAATAAGGAGACATGTATTTATATTTAATTATTGCTAAGTTAACAATATTCTTATACACTACTTATTTGCTACTTTGAGGTGGAGGGGGATTTGCTGATAAAGCGAATAGCGTTAGGGTCGTCACACTTAACTCGCGCCAGCACATGTTCGCCGGGCTGCACATGCCGCTCAGCGCCGGGCCGCGCGCGCCCCGCTCTCTCCTCTGACGCTTCCACTGCACGCTTAGTAGACGGTATTACATTGTCCAAACACCCTCGTAATCTACTACCCAACATAGCTACCGCTGTATGTTCACAATTGCGATGTTGAAACAAAAACTTTGAAATAGCAGTGTCTACATCTTTGCCTTCGTTAATTGAATGTTTAACTAATTTGACTGCATTTTCAGCCGCCCCATTACCGGCTGGTCGATATGGACTTGTAATTGTATGCTTTATAATATTGTTATTTAAAAAGTTAGAAAATTCTGCCGAACCAAATGGAGGCCCACCATCGCTAATGATGTGTGATGGTATGCCGAATCGTGCGAAAAGTTATCTTAACTTAGTTATAGTGCAGTTCGCATTAGTTCCTATCATTTTTTGTACTTCTATCCATTTACTGTATGCATCCACCGTAACTAAATAATATTTACCTTGGAACATAGCAAAATCAATATTTAATCTTTGCCACGGACGCGTAGGAAAAGCCCACGGGTGCAACTGTGCACGTGGCGGCGCATCGCGCTGTTGTAGGCAGGCACTGCATTCGCGACACAATGTTTCTATTTCATTGTCCAATTGCGGCCAATAAACGTAGCTTCGAGATATATTTTTCATTTTGACAACCCCCAGGTGTCCCTCGTGCAATTCATGTAGAACTTGCTTTCGGAATGACCACCCTATGATTATATAATATACACCCTCTGTCGATAGTAAGGCTGTCCTTTCGATTTAAATAAGGCTTCTCTTCAATTCGTGTAACTACTGATGGCCAACCATGAATTAGATAATTGTAAACATTTTTTAGAACTTCATCGTCCTGTGTTTTGTTTGAAACGTCTCTCGCGCTAATAGGAATAGATTCTTCAACGTAATTAACATATGACACCGTATCCAGCCCCGTTTCTATTTTTCGTTGATATGGCAGTGGTAAGCGTGATAATGCGTCCGCGTTATAATTATCTTTAGATTTTACGAATTCTATAGTAAAGTCATAGGCTGCTAACTTTGTAGCATATCTCTGCAATCAGCTTGCCGCTGTTTGTGGCAAACCATGCTTTGGACCAAAAATTAATGTCAACGGTTTATGGTCTGTTTTTATGATAAAAGCGCGACCATACAGATATTGATGGTGTTTCATGACTCCAATTACGATTGCTAGCGCTTCTTTATCTAATTGACTATACCCGCGCTTCGCCGAATTCAACGTTCGCGATGCAAAACATGGGACGTTCGTCGCCATTGGGATATCTATGCGATAACACACTACCAATGCCGTAAGAACTACTATCCACTGCTAAAACTAATGGAAGTTCCGGGTTGTAATGTACTAATACTTTACTACCTAAAAAAGCCTTTTTAATTTTGTTAAAGCTGTCATCACAATCAGACGACCAAACCCACTCAACCATTTTTCGCAACAATTTATGTAAGGGATATAATATTGAACTTAGGTTAGATATAAACTTAGCGTAATAGTTTACCATGCCTAGGAAAGACCGAAGCTGTGACACATCATTTGGCCTTGGCGCATCAACGATTGCTTTAATTTTGTTCTCATCCGGATGCAAGCCATGTTTATCTACCACAAACCCAACATAAATGATACTATCCTGCATAAATGTGCACTTATTTATATTAATTCTCAAACCGGCCTCACGCAAGCGACTCAACAATGCTTTTAAATTATTAATATGCTCACCACGGGACGCCGCAGTACATGCTATATCGTCGATGAAAACTGCGACTCCTTTGAGTCCTTTAACCGTTTCCTCCATAAACTTCTGAATTTTTCCCGAATACACGTTAAACCAAATGGTGTACGATTGTAAACAAAAGTTCCTATATGTGTCGATATAGCGGTACAGGCCTGAGATTCCTCATCTAGCAATAACTGTTGATAGGCATGCGTGAGGTCAATTTTTGAAAACTGTTCACCTCCACTCAGTGCCGCAAACAGCTCCTCAATTCGCGGCAAAGGGTAAGGTTTGCGCATAAGTTTCGGGTTAACCGTGACCTTGTAATTACCACAAATTCGAATTTCCCCGTTCTTTTTAATGACTGGCACGATCGGTGTGCCATAATCAGAATAATCAACTTTCCGAATTATACCCTCAGCCTCGAGTCGTTCTAACTCCCGCTCGACAGGTATACGTAACGCCAACGGTAAAGACCTAGCTTTGATAAATACTGGATTTTTATCCACAAATTTTAAAGACATTTTTCTCGTACAGGTTCCTAGTCCAGAAGCAAATACAGTCGGAAATTCTCGTTGTAACTGTTCCACTAAATTGTTTTCATTTAATTTAAATAAGAATTCATCAATACTAATTTTATGTATATTTAGTTTAGTAAGCCACGACCTACCTAAAAGCGGTGGTCCACCATTTTTAACGATATATAACTTGAGATTTCCGGCTGTATATTCTCCAATAACAACATGAACTGACACAAATCCTACCGGATTAATGATTGAACCGTCATAAGAGTACAAAGAAATATCATTACTAATTATTTGTAAGTCACTAAACTTGTTATTATAACAGTCGAAACTTATAACTGTTTTTTTTTTTTTTGATATTTCAGTGTCCTGTTGGTTAAAATTTCCTTTATTAGCCGCTGATTTATGGCACGGGGGGGAGGGGGGAGGGTGAGGGAAAGGGGTTTTTTTCCCCCTTTACCATCCCCACCACTCGGAGCCCCATGGTTATGGAGATATCCATGGTTAAAGTTTTTAGGTTAAAATGAAAATTTCTATCAAAGTCCATCGATTTTTGGGGCGGAAAGGGGGGTAGGGAAGTGGGGGTAGTGGGGCCACCCCACTGTACCATCCCAACCCTGCTGAACCCCATGGTTAAGGAGATATTCATGGTTAAAGTTTTTACAATTACTATTTAGCAACAATGTCGACGGAGCCCCGCTGCGCGGGGCTCCTATTTCTGTCTGGAGGGTCTAAAGTAACCTAACACGAAGAAGATGACGGGAGCTGAGTTCGCTCGCTTTGCTCGCTCACTTCAGCTTCCGTCATCTCTTCGAACCTAACCTGTCCGTGTCGGGGTGCCCTAAGCTCCCGAGCTCGCTTCGCTCGCTCCTGGACCAATTCTCATATTTTTACCTCACGAAAAACATACAAAAAAACATAAAATTGCCGAGTCTTGAAAATTTGCAAAAAGCTTTCTATTTATGAGTACAACCTAAAAAAAAAAAATTTACTTCCAAATCAACGGCCCATAATGGAAATTTTATCCCTAAGATTTTTTAAATCACAGGCCGATTCGTTATCACTATTTTCGAGATAGTTATTATGACCACGCCGCGCCTGAGTTGAAATGTCCTGGCTTGACTCCACACCTCACCCTTTGTTCGATTTACACATTATTTTAATGTGACCCTTTTGCCCACATAAATCGCACGAATAATTTTTAAACCGACACACATCCGGACGATGGTTTCTGCCACACCTCCAACAAGCACGCGTTGAGCGCGATGCCGCCGCGCTGCCCTCGGTAGACGAGCTGCCGCTGCTCGCAGTTCCACGCTCGGGCGGTCGGCCCGTCCGCCTTGCCGACGCCACCCGATGTACCGCCTCACACGAAACGCTCGCTGCGGCCGCCATATTCGCACCGCTCGTCTGTAAGTGCCGCTCGGCCGCTTCCAACGCCAACGCCAATTCTACGGCTTTCTTGTATGTTACGTGTACGTTGCAACTTGTAAATCTGTTTTTATTTCGTTCAAGGTTATAAATTGTTCCACGCGTCTAATATACACCAACCACTTTTTACTTGTTAGGTTGAAATCTTCTATTTTTCCGATAGGCATATTGAATTACCACCCCAAAACTATGTTAAACAAACGAATTTGATTGTTATCCTCGTCGCCAGTAGTATTTTATAGATATTAATTACGGGAGCGAGCAATGATACTGCAATTCCAAGTGACAACTGGTTTAATTTCATATACCCACATCAAAGTTTAACATGAATACCCCACACTCTGTAGGTTGGAAAAAAAAAGAAACAGTTATGAAACAAGTTAAAACTAATTTAACGTTACTTTAAAACTTTAAGCACCCAAAGAACCCTCACATGTACTAAAGAGCTGCACTTTACTTCAATTACATTGTCATCGTGTTTAAAGTGTTTGCATAGTGTCTGGTAGCGCATCTTTTGTGAAAGTGAGTCGCATTGTTCAGATAAGAGAGCCATTTTTGAGAACTGTGCGTTATGGTAGAGGAAACTACTACATGCATATTATATGTGTTAAAGCTGTGTTTTAATTAATATTTTATTATTTCCGGGAGTAATACGAGTATGCGACTGTTTAAAAACGACTGGCTTTCAATTTGATTTAAACCAATTTTATGCTTCACTTGATTTACCGATGTTAATTCAACAGGCATCGATAGTTTCAACAGAAAATGGAATTCGCTAAAACTTCATTTTAGGTAAGAATTTAGAAAAAAAGAAGACGTAGGAACCTAGATAAATATTGTCTCAATCCGAATATCATCATAATATGGTGGAGATATGCTAAAATTACAAATAATTTTGTTATTACGTTTGTATGGACAATTCATGCATCGCCGCGCTCTTAAGATAAAAAAAACCGGCCAAGTACAAGTCGGACTCGCGCACGAAGGGTTCCGTACCATTATCGCAAAAAACCCCTTAAATATTTATTTTATTCTGTTTTTAGTATTTGTTGTTATAGCGGCAACAGAAATACGTCCTCTGTGAAAATTTCAACTGTCTAGCTATCACGGTTCATGAGATACAGCCTGGTGCCTGACAGACAGACGGACCGCGGAGTCTCAGTAATAGGGTCCCGTTTTTACCCTTTGGCTACGGAACCCTAAAAAAGATAAAATAAAGATGTTCGGAATCACGAATAATGCAGGTATACCAGGGGTCATGCTGCACGGTTTGCCCGGAGGGTGAAGCCGGAGTCAGCCTCTATCAACTGATATCAGTTTTCATAATACAGGGTTAGTTTTCGATGACCAGTCAAAATTCAAAATTAATACCGAGAGATCAAACCGATGTTGCATATCAAATATTATTGTCGAATAAAATAAAATAATATCGCATTTTGATTTTATTATGCATTTAATTCACTGGACACATGCGCATTGTTGGTTTATATAAATCGAAAATGCAATGAACCGAATTCGCTTTTAAAAGCCCGTCGCAGTACCTGGGATATAAGTTATATACCTACATGATTAGAAGTGAATTTTGTTATCAATTAATAATTTTGCAAAAATCTCCGAATCTTAATATGGGATTTGCTAAATCAACCATGGAAAATTCAACGTTTTATAGTTTGGCCTTACTTTTGCCGTCAACTGCTTCCCTCACAGGCTCTTTGCTCGATCAATTGACGAAGGTCTCAGTTACTCGACCCCTGTCACATACACACAACTCTAACAAAAAGAAATGGATAGCTAATTAATAAAAAAACACATCTCGTTTGGAAACAATGAGCAGGCGAAATTTTATTTTATTTCAGGGCCAATTTAATTAGCAAGATATTGTAGCAGCCTGTTCCAAAGGGTCCTTATTTTAAACAATAAAAATAAATCTCCAAAGGGAAAGCAATTGTGTTTCGTTTCGTTTAATTCGAAATATTTTAAACAATTTACCATATTAGTTTACATCAACAAAGGTAAATATAGAACACAAACTTCCAGAAAACGAACTTTTACATTAAGTTTTGCCGTAACTACCACAAATTTATGCTAGATAAATGAAATACTTAGTTGGTTTCTGCATAAAGAATAACGGTAAGGCCAAACGGGAGTAACAGAAGATTGTCAGAGAAGTCAAAACCAACCGTGAATTAACTGAACAAAACGCAGCTTAACCTGGACAATAAATTGTGCCCCGCGTCGATTGTACTTGACTCTATTGTAAAACGATCGAATACTGTTTGCAAAAATTTTGGTCTCGGTATGGCAAAGGTTTTATAAACCACGTCTGTCAGTTTTTCATGGTTTACGTTTTCAGCCGGCGGTGTTAGGATCAAATACTGCGAAAAAAGGATTGGACGTGAGGGCATTTTTTTAAGCAGCTACAGCCACATTCACCTTGTTATTGGTAGTAGAGAATTTAACCATAATATAATCAGAGTTCAAATACAATTAAAACTAAAATCATTAAACGTCAATTTATAAAGGGCAAATTAGTTAGTAATACAGAATAGTATAATATTATTAGTCAGTAATCATTATTAGCCCGAATTATTGCGAAACTTGAGTGGCAGTTGGCAGGGTACATTGCACGCAGAATGGATGGCAAAATAATCTTGAGTGGCGACCGCGAACCGGAAGACGATGGTTTAAAAGGTCTTCCACTAGATGGACCGATGACCTGGTTAAGGTTGCGGGAATTCGCTGGATGTGAGATGCATGGGACTGGTCAATGTGGCGACGCCTGGGGGAGACCTATGTCCAGTAGTGGACGTCTTTCGGCTGAAATGATGATGATGACTAATCATTTTTTTATTTATTTATTCATTTATCCTCGCACTGGAACGCATTTCATCAATCGCATCAGTGGAGCACATACTACATAATATTAGCTGTAACTTTAGGTTTGATGATGTCCATGACCAAGGCCAACTTAGAAAGTACATTAGAATTGTAAAAGTTACATAGGTACTTCCCCGAATTTGAACCCGTGACATCAACCATGAGAGGTGAAGCCTTAGTCACAGCGCCACCACGACATTAGTAATGTTTGTTTTGTTCTCCACAAACACAGCTAATAACGTCAATCGAAACTTTCTTGGTTTGTAGAGTTGCGCATCGAAAGTTGTGAGTGACCGCACTTGCGAACTGCCTACATACTGACGTCATCTGTGTTACTACCATGAAGCTGTTTATAGTATGATCGTTACTTACATAATAATAATATCGCACTTATACTTCTACTAAAATAGGAAAGTGGTTGTAAAAACAGACGCTGAGTTAGTTGACCGCAAAGCCTGTAACTCCAGATCATACCTACAAGCTGCCTCTGTATGACAAAGCCGATCAGAAACACGGGCGTAAGCTGGTAAATTGGATGGTCAGTAGCAATCCCGCCATCATTCCTGTCGGTTGTCTAAGCTTCTTTGTGTAGAGACGTTGTGCAACCGGTTTTGATAATAATAGTCTATCTAACGTTACCTACTTTCAGGGAAAAGTGTGTCATTGTTATCTACCGTTTATAAAATAACGGTTTCCTGAAAAGCTCTTCATAATTTATTAAATACTAGTTTCTGCTAGCGGCTTCGCCCGAGTGTTTTATACATATAAACATTCCTCTTGAATCACCCTATCTATTAAAAAAACCGCATCAAAATCCGTTGCGAAATTTTAAAGATCTAAGCATACATAGGGCCAGACAGCGGGAAGCGATTTTGTTTTATACTATGTAAGGATATGAATACAAACATATTTTATGATATGTTTGGATGTACCAAAACATACTATATGTGTTAAATATACAATTTCATAATACACAGTATCTTTTAATATACGTTATACCAGCCTACTGTAAAATGACCGTGTATACACAACGCTATTGCCTGTGCGCTGGTGAAATGACTTTGACGTTCCATTAGCTTAACGCTAAAAGTTCTGATTTCACTGTAACCCTTAATTTCCAGTCTTCTAAATTAGATTTAGTGTTCATTTCACACGAACAAGAGTCAGATTGTTTGAACCTTTAGTTTTTTGAATTATCTAGAAGAGTTGTGTTTGCAAACAGTTTGATTCTAAGTAAGTTTTTAAACTCATTTCCGGAGCCTCTAAGTACAAACTGACAGGCTAGTGTACAAAGTTAGTAACTTTGCCCATATATTGTTGTTCTCACAAACTCGCTTGTTATCAACAAAACAACAACAACAGAAGAGTTCTGGAGTACGGAGGCAATTAGTTGAGCGGTTTGACGTTTACAGATATATTTTTTCACAACGTGAAGAAAGTTTTTGTAAGCGAGTTTTACGAATGTATCACAACTTTTATAGCTATAGTTAAGTCGAAAATACTTTAAGGATAAAAGCGTATCAAGATTCTGCAAGTATAAGGTACATTTCTTCTAAGAAATCGTTTTGGTATAAGTAAGCAAAACAGCTTTTGTTACGCGGGATATTTTGAACTCAAGCAAAAGAAAATGTGCCTCAAGCAGTATTATGTAAGGCAGAAGGAAACGATTTGTAACACTGTCATTGTTTTCATCACATTGTCGTAATATATTACTGAGAAACTTTATTTATTAGATACGTGAACGTTTAGTCTGAAACAAATTGATTTTCTTTGTTTTATGTGCATTTGTTTCTATGTTCTACTTATGTAAAAGCAAGGCAATCTAACTAGAAAATAGTTTGGTCAGAACTGAGCTATTCAAAAATAAAGTGTCAAAATATACCTAGATTCAGCAGCGGCAGTTCACCAAGTGCTTAATTGTGTGCAAACAAGCAAATCGCAAAGCTACTTTAGTATCAATGAGTTATGAGAATCTGTGAGAATTGATTACTCGTGCTTTTGGAATAAAATTGTTGCAAATTCGCCCAACATATATTCCGAAAAATCCCGCGCGAAGTTTTGAATGTATAAAAACACTTTTATCGATATTAAAATATTATAATCTTTACATTAATAAAAGTAAATCTTAATAAACGATTTTTTTTAGAAACCGTGTTATTTTAAGTAAACTTAATTGACAAAATGTACGATAGAACCTTGTTTAATTCAGTCAAAAGTTTTACCGTCACGTCTCACAGATCCGAGCTCGTTGTTGCATAGATGAAGCATAATATATTTTTGTCAATTTCTAGGAATGCTCTTGCAAATACATTTCATAACTATTTTAGAGGAAATGTGAGCAGAGAGCGCCAACTGAATTTCCTAAGCAAAAAGTCACAAATCGAGGTTTGGCTCTCGCCTATTTCCTCCTCCAATATTGGACCAATTTAAAAGATATGCCATAAACTGAAAATGAAAGATAACTACTATGCCCTATGTTTTCACAGACAAAAATTGCTACTGTATTACTAATCATAAAAATTCATAAGAATTAGATATAAATAATTATTTCAGTTTAATCATAAAACATAGTTTCCTTTGAGGAAGCATGCAATTTTTTACAAGTAAAGCCTAAGATCCAATTTAACAATTCAGATAGAAAGTGCCAAGAATATAAATGTTTAGTGTTGGATAAATATAAATAAACCAGGCTGTGTAAAGGTATAAAACAGAAGGCAAAATTTAGAAGTATTTGTTGCGGCTTTATGGAAGCGAGTCACTTCGGTTGATTAATGTCCGAAAGCGAGAGACACCACTCCTTACTTAGAAGCGTCTGTTTTACAATAGTAAACGTTATGCTTCTTATGAAACGTTTAATAAAAATAAAAACAGTTTATTCAGAATAATACTTTGGATTGATTAATAATCTCGGCTGCACCTACTCGGATACAAAAGTTGAAGAAACTTAAGTAGCTCAAATAACAAGAAAACCGAAGACGAAAATAGGGGATTAACTTAACCTGAATAGAATAATGGAAATACCTACGATACGTAGTAAATTAATTCTAAAGAAACTCAAAAAGTACAACGTACTTTCTGAGTTTGACAGACTCACGATAACAAAAAATAAATACATCAACGAACTAAAATACAGTTTTTGTTTAGCTAAGCTAACTCAGCTTAATTTAATAAAACGGTATTTTTGCATGTAAACTTCGCAGTTGATTTAATACATTTTGTTTCAAAAACATTACCTTTTCACCTTATTTTTTTTGTTCGAACTCAGTCAAACTTAATCCAAAACAGCGAAATACTTAAAGCATGGCATTTCCTTAACGACATTTGTTTAATACAAGCGCGCTCACGCCTAAATATATTGGCATTCCAATGCGGATTTTTTTTTTTTTGTTTTCCTTTTAGTAACTTTAGTCACACAAAGTCATGAAATATTTTTTCAAAAAACAATATCGATTGCCTTATTACACTGGCACAAACTCAACATACAGCACAAATCGTCCTGTTCACAGATAAACATAATTGATTGCGGAACCTATTTTTTCCCAACCAATAAAAATGGGACATTGCACAATATGAGTTGCATCGTCGCATGTGTTAGAATCTGAAGTATGTGTGACGACATGAAAGCATGAATTTTCATTTTTAATGTCGTAATGGTTTGCTACATAATACATACCTGTCGTATTTATTAAGCACCTACCGACAAATGTCAAAGTACCTACCTAAATTATTATTGTTTTGTCTATTCTATTCTATATTTTTATATGGCAAGCAAAGCCGATGTCGACTATTCTGCCAATGTCTAAAGTTACATGAAAGAGCAGGTATATTTTAATAATAATATAAAAGGGAACTGTAGACACAGGCTAAGTTGCTTGATTGATACATTTGACACTTGTTGGGTTAGTATAGGACTGAAAAAAACAGAAAAAAAAAGTACATAAATAATAAAATTGTTAACTCATTAAAGATAGGTACGTTTTATGCCACATAAATAGACGGTAGATGAAAGGTTGTGAAACACTCATAATTTTATATTATTGTGGCGGATAAAAATCATCAACGCCACAAGAAGTTCTGGGGAAGAATAAGTCAGAAGGGATGGGAAATTTATTGGGAGAGGGATCTTAAGTTTAGAGAGACGGCGGTATAAATCCAGTGAAGGGACATTATTTGGACATTCAAAAAATATGTGATCTAAGGTGCCCTCGCCTAATCCGCACTCGCAGAGAGAGGAGTCGCGTACACGGATTTTATGAAGAAAAACAGGGGTGCAGCAAAAACCTAACCGGATTCTACAAAGGACAGATATAGCAGTTTTGGAGACCTTTCTGAAACCAAAGAACCATGGTTTTGGGTTTATGACTGGTTGGATAGCATGGAAAAATTTGCCTTTCTTCCTGCCCGACATATTCCAATGTGCCTGCCATCAATCCTGGAGACTGAATTTGGGAAGGGACAGCAAGTCATAACTCAGGTGAGTGTTATGTGAGATATCAGCCGTAACAGATGAACAGGCATCTTTAGTCAATACATCAACACATTCATTACCCTTGATGCCACAATGACTGGGTATCCAAATTAGCTGAACCTCTCTTTGACTACTAGCACAAGCTAGTAAAGATTTTTTGATTTTTAAGATAAGAGGGCTATGTAATTTACTTCTAAAAGGACTTTGTTCTAGGGCCTGCAAACAACTAAGAGAATCTGTAAACGCGCACGGTTGGCGCAGTGGTTGAGCGATTGACTGCTGCGCTGCGTGTCGCGGGTTCGCACGGAACAAATATTTGTATGACCTACAGATAGTTGTTCCGGCTCTGGGTGTTGTGTATGTGAGTTTATATGTTTGTAAACGCACCCACGATACAGGAAGAAATAAGAAAGCTTCCAATATAGCCACATACTCGCCTGTGAATAAAGAATACTCTTTAGGACACTTGAACTGTAATACAATTCTAGAGCTTTGGTAATATACCGCAGCTCCAGTGTTGTTAAGGCTATTTAATTTCGAAGCATCAGTGAAGAATAGTTGAAAACCATTCCATCTCTCACCCACCACCGCATTGAAGGTCGAATTAGCTGATGGGGATCTTTTGGATATACCAATATTATAGATAATTTTGGGGGTAAAAAATAATACTTCGTAAGCGAAGTCAAAAAGGGGTAATCTAGGATGCTGGAGAATCGGACAATCTAAATTTTGAACACTGCGAAACGCTTTTAAAATTAATGGGATTTCTTTATTTCTCCAATAGTTGGAGCTTCTGCATAAGGCGTCTAGCTCCTGCAATCTAACTATAAGGGGATGGGACGACCTAGAGATTAACCTAGATACAAAACGGGTGGCAAGATATTGCCGTCTTAAGGCAAGGGGAGGTTCGGCACATTCAACCTGCAATGCGTTAACGGGGGAGGACTTCATGCAACCAGAGATTTTTTATTTATTTATTTATTTATTTATTTTGCAATTGGATTGAACCCTATCTAACCCCGCCAAAGCTTCTTTGTTACAAGGAATCAAGTGATACGTTCCATAGTCCAAAACGCTACGAACTAAGGCGTTACACACTAACTTCATGGTGTAGGGGTGAGCACCCCACCAGACACCCGCTAAGACTTTTAAAATTTAAACAATTCTTTCACATTTTTTAATGAGGTTGTTTATGTGAGGCTTGCCAGTTAATTTAGAGTCTAAGAAAACGCCTAAAAATTTAACTTTATCGACTATTGGGATATTATGACCTAAAATGCTCACTGATATCTGAGGGAACTGCCTTTTGCATGAGAAAATTACTGCCGAGCTCTTCGGTGCGGAGAGGAAAAGACCATGGCTTAAAAGCCACTGGCTCAGAGAGTGCAAAGAGAGGCATAGAGAAGAAGCCGCGTCAATGATGGAGGAAACTGTCACGTATAGAGCAATGTCATCGGCGTATTGTAGGATCTGATAATTGTTGTTTAAGCAAGACCCAATATCGGCTGTGTACAAATTGTACAGCAGAGGACTGAGGACAAAGCCTTGAGGGAGTCCCCTCCACGCCTGCCTCTTATCGAACTCCTCTCCTTGAACCCTCAGAACCAATGACCGGGACAAAAGAAGTTCACATTACACTGTATCATCTTTGCCGGTAGACTCAGCTGTTGCAATTTTTGCCTGAGTACGGGAAGAAGTACGTTGTCGTATGCGGAGGAAATGTCAAGGAAAGCGGCAACAACAGATTGGTTTCTGGAGAGGGCTAAACGGATGTCTGTGACCAGGATGCCAACACTATCCATAGTACTAAGCCCTTTCCTAAAACCAAATTGGAAATTCGGCAGTAAATCTCTCGATTCGACTAACCACTCGAGACGATTTTTTATAAGGTGTTCCAGTAGCTTGGCTAGAACTGAAGATAAAGCTATTGGTCTAAGGCCATTCGGATCATTTGCATGTTTGCCAGGTTTCAATATTGGAATGATGATCTGTAGCTTCCACTGATCTGGTACCCAGCCATGACTATAACAGAAGTTAATTATGTTCAAAAAGTAAGTTTTCGCCTTGTCGCCAGATTGAGAAATAAAAGAATATGGCACACCGTCAATACCAGGCGCTGAGTCCCGAACATGATGGTAAATGGTGCATCAAAAGGATCCGCTGCTGAATTGGATAAGGGGACATTCACACATTAAGAAAAGAGGGGAACATATGGTGGTGCTATTTTGTCAAAGAAAAGTTCAGCTGTTTCCCTAGTTACTGGTGAAGTGATAGAAGGAGAACAGCCTCGTCTAAATCTATTGATGCTTTTCCAGACTGCTGAGATTGGAGTGGAGGGGGACAAGGAGGTACAAAATTTAACCCAGCCAGCACGTTTCTTCTTGCGAAGAAGACGTCTAACCCTGGCATTACACTGCAGATATGCCAAGAGATTACAGGTACTCATATCTGCATTGTATTGCCTCTCGGCCTCATTCCTTGTTTTAACTGCTGAGGTGCATTCTGGATCCCACCATGGAGGTGAAGGGATTTTATTTCTGGCACTGTTTCTCAGCGGAAAAGATGAATCTGCACTTGAGGTAACAGCTGTGACGAAACCCTCATAGCAACTTTTGGCATGGTGGTGACCAGAAGGATCTGGTAAAAAAGAATTTAAATTTGGAAGAGAATCAATTTAATCCTCCAATAATGATGCAAACTTAGTCCAATCTGGTTTGGACAGATTATATTTCAAAAGTGGAGGAGAAGTTTTTTCTAAATAGGTTCTGTTAATTAGGGATATAACAATAGGGTAATTGTAATCAAAAGTTAGATGCTTAGAAGATAGAGAAATCGATTGCGATAAAAGAAAAACTAAGTAATACTTCAAGTTAAGCACAATTTTATGTATAAAAGTTATCTACATTGGTTTCGTACATTTTACGTGATGCGTGCTCAACAAAACAGACAAAAAAAAATGTGTTAGAATTACGTAATATAGGTTACCCTTTAAGTTTCCGTGGTTAAAAACTTAGCCATATTTCGTTAAGAAATCGTACTTTACACATTGAAGTGTTAAAATATACGTGTAGTTATAGTAATCTCTATCAAGAGGCCCTACTATGTCTAAAAATATCTTCTCAAATGATGATTGTGCCGTTGTGGTTATTACCATGGGTTCTTTTACCATAACCGTATACTTTTGTTTTTGACAAATAGGGCATTTTTTAACATAGTTATTTATATCCTTTTCGAGACCCGGCCAGAAATAATATTTTTTAATGTTGTTAAACATTCTTTTTGTGCCTGCGTGGCCACTTGTGGGTAATAAGTGAAAGTCATTTAAAATGACTCTCCGATCTTCTAAATTATCTACTTTTTCTATATTATTTAAAATACACAATCGCGGTCCTTCCCATTTAGTATATCTTTTAACCTCATTAGTTATTTTTCCTAAGAATAAGTTATGGGATTTATTTTTCACGAAACATATTTCATGTATATCATTAACTTTACAGAAATCGCACATCGCTCTCACAAATGCGGCTGGCGTCAGTTGTGATCGAGCAGATGGATTTATATACAACATCATTTTTGCTTGATCATATGAAAATATATTATTTCCTTTATATATTCTATTCGTTTTTTGTAGCCTGTTTAGACTTGTTTTATCAATGAATTGCAGCTCTACTGCATTACTAGGCTTGTTAATTGTTCCCACAATCCTTGCTTGATCTTCTTGATCCGGGACACAGTTGTCTGCGGTATCTTCCGGAATATGAGAAGTTTGTTCTAATCGTTTTATCTGTGCTCGTTTCATTACAAATAAACTTTCGTGCATGTTCTTTAAATCTTTCGATGATATTGGAATTCGAGATAAAGCATCGGCGGCTGCATTTTGTTGACCTTTGACATATTCTATTAAATAGTCATATTCTTCTAAACATAATCTAAATTTGAGCAGTCTACTTGATGGCTCCTTTAAACTAAATAAATATACCAGTGGTTTGTGGTCAGTTACTATTTTGAATGGACGACCATACAAATAGGGTCTATAATGTTTTACGGCCCATACTATAGCCAGGAGTTCTTTTTCAATAGTCGGGTAATTACGTTCAGCTTTGTTTAAACTCCTACTGGCGTAAGCGACTGGCCGACCATTGCCGTTGGATAAAACCGCTCCTATCGCGTACCCTGACGCATCAGTTTGTACAATAAACTGATTTTTATCTGATAAATCCGGATATTGGAGAACTGGTGGTGTAGACATGCATTCTTTAAGTGTCTGAAATGCCTTTTGTGCGTCGCTATTCCAAATGAATTCTACATTTTTTCTACACAAAATATTTAAACTGTTTGCAATTTCAGCAAAATTTGGAATAAATTTGCGATAATAATTCGCTAAGGCTACAAAACGCTTTACTTCATTTGTGTTTTGGGGAATTGGATAGTTTTGTATAGCACTAATCTTTTCTGGATCGGGTAGTACACCGTTATCTGTTACGACGTGGCCTAAATAGAGCATTTCCTTTTTAAGAAAGTCGCATTTCATCGGATTTAATTTTAAATTGACACTGCGTAATCTTTCTAGTACTTCGATTAAATTTTTGTTATGATTTGATAAGTCCCGTCCCATTATAATTAAATCGTCCTGATAACATAAACATTTTTCATAATTAAGGCCCGCCATTGCCATTGTCATCATTCGGGCAAATGAGTTCGGGCTTGTCTTAAGACCCATTGGCATTCTAGTCATTTGATATTGACCTGAATGAAAAGCTGTAAATTTCCTAGTATCTGGTTCAAGTTCCACGTTATAAAACCCTTGGCTTAAGTCTAAGTGCGTAAAATAAATGCAACCAGATAGCGAGTCTAATATCTCATGAATATTTGGCAGTGGGAATTTATCATTTTGAACACAGTTATTTAACTTTCGGTAATCAATGACTAGACGCCATTTCTTCTCTCCATTTGATTTCTTTGGTACTAATAGAACGGGACTAGACCATTCGCTATTACAGGGTTCTATTATACCTTGTTCGAGCATGCGGTTAATTTGATTCTGTATTTCCCCTTTTTGTGAATGTGGGAGCCTGTAAGGTTTGCTGTAACTTGGTCTAGTACCGGGTTGTATTGTTATTGAATGTTTATATATAGTTGTCGTAGTGAGTTGGTCTCCTTCGAGATAAAAGATATCGTTATACTTTGCGCATATGTTCCTAATGCTGATTTTTTCCTCCTTATTTAGATGATCTAATTTTAATAAGGGAAGCAGTTTTTTGACTCGTTCTGCATGTTTCTTTGGCTTGTCAAATATACAGATATTATAATCTCTTGCTTTATGTATTTTAGGATTAATGCTATGTACATAAAAATCGTTTTCTGTTGTGTTCAAAATTCTTATTGGTAGCTTTCCGTCCGCGGGGCTTGCTATTGTACTTGCTAAAAATATTCCGTTTCCTATCTGCTCTGCGCAAACTACACAATCTTCTGTTATATCGGTCGTAATGTAATGTGTGCTTTCGGACCTAGCGGGTATAGTTAGCGTCTCGTTATGTTTGGTAATAGGCACACAAATTTCTTTATTGTTATTATACATAACTAAGGAGTAATTTTTGAAGTTAATAATCGAATGATATTTGCTCAAAAAGTCTTGGCCTAAAATGCCACTTGCCTTACAGGGTAAGGATTCAAATACGTAGAATTTATGGCTTAGAATTTGTTTACCTGCTCTTAATTCAAGATAAACAAAACCGATCGCTTCAATTTTTCCACCAATACCATTTACAACAAGTTTTCCTTTTTGGATGGGTTCATTCAACTCAGCAATGTGTTTATATTTTATGGCCGATATGGATGCACCGGTGTCGATTAGCCACGTATATGTAAGATTGTTATGTTTAGAGTGTAATGAAATATGATATATGCTACTACATGACATCATAACGCTTTTATTCACGAAAAAACTCTTCTGAATTATTATTATCATTGTTATTTTCAGATTGATTTTCTCGCGGATTTGAATCTGTCAAAATATGCGTATTTTGTTGCTGTTCCTGGTGAATAGTAGCTTGGTTAAAAAAAATCCTACCTTTAGCTCCACGGTTAAATGTGCCGCGGCCACGAGATCTCCATCCACCGCGACCTGTTTGCGATATTCGATCATCCCTCCGTTCCGCCGGTGGCGTTGATTGTCCTCGTCCTCGTGACATCCCCTGGCCTCTGGAATTCCTATATTGGTAGTAATTGTTATTACGACGCATGAATAAAATGTCACCTGACGTGGACGGTGTTGAAACTTCCTCATCGATGGCTGCTTGTATGGCATCACTTAAAGATGTAAACTGTCGTGCTGCTATTATTGTGCTTAGTCGACGATTTCTTAATCCGTCGGCAAAACTTTTAATGGCTGATTTTTCGTTAAGGCGCTACCCCGAGCAAAACGCCGCGCTAGCCGTTTTTCGTGCAGTTTTTGGGAGCTATCTACTCGTTATTTAAAATGAAATATCAACTAATAAAAATACATTAAATTTCTACATATTATTGATTCCAAAATTGTAGAAGTCTTTTTTTTTTAAACGTATCATATGTTTCACTAATCTCCTTCCAACAAAACCATAAAAATGAGAAATAATGATTGATAGCATGCATCTCTTCGTAAAGTGTTAATTAATAATGTTTTGTACTAACACTAATGGATAGACAATTTGATAACGAACATTTTGGTAGATTTATTTTTTTCAAAAGACCAATATTCGATTTTATAAAGAAGTTATTCTAAAATCTGGGCGTATTCACTACTGTAATTCATGCGCCACGAGTGCCGCTAGGCCAATAGGAATGCTCAAATCTCATGCTGATTTTTTGGTCAGGGTACGGCCTTAATAGGCTTCAATATATCGAAGCTAGACTCATTGCCTTCAGATTGGGAAATCGTCAAGTCAACAAACAAATCAGTTATTTTCTTACCGTAGTCATCTATAGTAAGATCATTTTGTTTCAAATTGTACAATTTGTGTTGTAGAGCTGTTGCTGATTTTTTTGGTAACAGACATGTTTTCATAGCCTTTACTAACTCATTAACACTGTCATACTTTGCGTTAAGTTTAAGTTTAGCAGACTGCGAAAGTCGACTTTTTAAAACAAAATTTATCAATTTAATTTGTCCGTCTACGTCAAGTTCCGTTTAGTATTCTACGCCATCAATGAGCTGTTTCGTATTTGTGCCGTCGTCATTTAGAACTGGTAATAAGCTCAAGGCGATTTTTAAATCGAATTTCGCCATATTTTGTTCAATAATTGACTCTTCAGTCGATGAATTATTACACAAATCTAAAATATTGTCATACAGGTTAACAAAATCTTTGTTTAATTTATTAAATTTACATAATTCCTCGTCTTTTAATCCGGTTTTAAGTAGCCTTAAATGGTCTAAGCTCTCATTGAAATTACTCAGCAATTTATCGGCCTCTTTTAGTTTTTTCAAAACAATTTCACCCTTTCGTCTACTTGGTCCTATTTTTATTAAATATATTCTTATCTTACCAAGGTCATTGTATATCTGTAACAATTCGTCATACATAACTGTCCATAATTTTATAGTTCATACACCAAATGCAAGTTCATATCGCGACTATGATTCCACTGTTGCACGCATACACTGCCCATGTTAGAATTACCACACTTTCACATTCATTAGAACACGGAACTCACAAGAACACTAGCCGAATTGTATGATTTGTTACACGCCTCTGTGTTGTCAGGGATTCTTGTTGGAAGCGTGGACCCGACGTTCCTCGCCTGCAGACACGTTACAAGCACCGTCGCGACACCTTCTGGATCGATCCACAGAACGCCTTAAGATGTGTCTCGTTATCTGCTCTCGCGCCCAGGACTCATGACATCTTTTGTAAATTTTAAAGATGGAGTATAGTGCACCGATGAATAATATCGTGCAAATTATTGTTAACACGATACTTATGGCCGATAAATGAAATTTAAATTCCTCTACCGTCGCTGTGTTTTTAGCGGCGCTATTTTGATTGAGAAAAACCTCCTCATTAGTTACTTTTGAGTTGCACATTTTTCAAAGTCACTTTTAATATATTTTTCACTTAAACAGTTGCCACACTGAGCAAAACCGATACTAATCGCGTACATGATTCAAGCCCTGTTTAGTGGCAGGGTCGCCATGTATGGTCGGGTGTCAGATATAATAAAACATCCCAAAATGTGGTGTAAGACTGCCTTTATTATGTTGATACTATGACTTATATATTGGTTACACACATTGAAATAGAGGTTGCATACGTACTACATCACACAGTCTTCAAAACTATAAGTCCCAAATCAGCTTCAAAACTGCTATGTTGACACGACACAGGTTCACTATATTACTATCGACCCACAAGGGGTAAGCACTTGAGTAAGTTTTCACTGTACTTACTGTTTTATACGTGTCAACCTGTCCAGCAGCCTTCAAGGATGACCAGCTGGTCTGATACCAATCGCAGAAACTTCTGTCTAACACTTGACGTTAGTAGTCAGTCCAGACTCCAGCTATCGAAGGTCCAAGCTTCGATTGAGAACTTCTATCTCTTATATGACTATTTGTTTCCAAACAAATTCTAAGTCAATAATAAGTCTTCAGCTATAACGCTTCAGGAAATTTACAGGAACTATTTTTCGTTCTATTTTTTATAGAACAAGTCGCCCACACGACTATACAATATGCCTCTGTGTGTAAGCCTCCTCTAGGATAGCGCTTCAGCGATAATCCTTCAGCCGTAATCCTTCAGGAATTCTATGAACGTTTGTATATTCGTTCTATCTCCTAAACAAGCTTTCGACACGCTGTATATGAAATTTCCGATTCTGAAATTTCAGCGATAACTCTTCAGGCAATCTACTTGTTCCTTCAGGATACAGTTTCTATGTATTCTCAGATACTACTGTTTCTCAGTATGCAGGTTACACAACAGAGACAACTCAAATTTCCGTCTTTTTGCGACGGTAATCTAATCGGAACGAAATGCTTCTCTGGAAGCAGCTAGGCACCACAGGAAACGGCTCAGGAAGGGCAGTTGCGTCCCAGCAAAATGGTTGTGTTTTAGAGCTAGTCCACGCGTGGGTCCCAAACCACACGTGCACTTTTCACTACGGTAGTCGCTCTAGAAGCTTCTACTAACCAAGGTCAAACGTACGCGCGCCTTTTGACGACGCTAATCTCCCAGTTACTGGGTTTCTACACTGTTTTTGACTGTTAAAGAAATATGATCTTAACCTCGACACTTGTAAGGTTTACGAGGGGGACGTCAGGTTTCTTTGTTCACTGGAACTTTTCTCACGAACGTAACGTTACGTACCCCGGTTGGTACTTTGTGTGGGTGTGTACTCTTACCAGATTTATATTGAGGGTACATACGTTCTCAGCAATGGTCGTCAGGCTTCTTTGTTCTCAGGAATTTTCACTGGCTTGGGCCTCGGTTTTCTTTGTTCTCAGGCACAAGCTTCACAGGAACGATACGTTTGACCTTCGATAAAGAAATAGGAATGTAACCCCACTTAACAAGGTTACGGGACGTCAATCTTCTTTGTTCTCAGGAACGGGACAACGGTTTTCTTTGTTCTCAGGAACTAGGCTCTTCAATATTGGCCTGTATTTTCACTGGAACCCAGGACGCCAGGCTTCTCTGTTCTCAGGAACGGGACAACGGTTTTCTTTGTTCTCAGGAACTAGGCTCTTCAATGTTGGCCTGTATTTTCACTGGAACCCAGGACGCCAGGCTTCTTTGTTCACTGGAACTAGGCTCTTCCTATTGGCCTGTATCTTCACTGGAACGCTGCATAGGTCGTTTGCTCAAAAATTCGGCTCGACAGGACCAGCAAATGTGCGGGACGGACGTGATCGTTCAAGGCCCCAGGCTGACTGGAGGTTGTAAGGCTCCAGCTCGAACGCGTTGACGCCCCTTGCACCTATAGTTCATTTGTCTTCGAGCAAATACCGACCCTGCAGTGGTTGGAAGGCTGCCAAGGATGTTGAGGGGAAGGCGTGATGTCCAGTTCAGAAAAAGACTCAGGTTTTCATGTCCAAAAGCGACGTCTCTTCATGGTCTCCGTTACGCAAAGTGACGTGGATTTAATATTTAAAAATAATGGCTACAATTAGGACGGTGTCTTAGCGCACTATCCTACTACCACACTTGACCGTAACGAGGACCTCAAAACAACGACCGCGCATAAACTTTAATTAACAAATTAATTATTATGACTAGTCGCTGAAAACCGACAGA
This sequence comes from Orthosia cruda, assembly GCA_964057195.1. Taxonomy (NCBI): domain Eukaryota; kingdom Metazoa; phylum Arthropoda; class Insecta; order Lepidoptera; family Noctuidae; genus Orthosia; species Orthosia cruda. Next base: position 4,326,198 of record OZ059848.1, on the reverse strand, counting down.
AACTCCCCTTCTACTGAACCGATTTCGATGAGACTTGTGTCTCTGGATAGGTCTCGAGAAGACCTTCCCTCCGGACCCTGGTCCAGGTCCCTAACTGCTACCTTCAGGGAGCTCTTGCGTGGAGAACGCCTAATAAGGGGAAGTTCTGTCAATTTATAGCTTTACACGCTACTTTCTAATACAATGGTGCACTTTAGTGTCAGGGTACCAGCGAGGGACTTGTAGCCCTACTCCTGGACCATCGATCTGTGACAGTTCCACAGCTTCATCTGTCAACTTCACGGGCACAGCCACGTGAAAGTGCGAAAACATAGCTTCAGTGCCTGTTTTCGGCATATTTAGCGAGTTTGTACTCGAGCTGGTGGGCGGATCCGCATTCACCAACCGTCATCGGATAGCCCTTGCGATGGGCTACCCCATGGTGGAAGTCCGGTGGATACAGCTCCAACCCTCGATCCAGTATTCACTCTGATGTGGTCGACGATGCGAGAAAACCATGGAACCTCTTACTATATTAAGTCGGTTAGTTCCCTAACCACCAGAGCTAGGCTCCTTCCAAAAATGTGGTTGGGAAGCTGGAGAATTGGGCTATCGAATGGTGGTACCCTGATGGGTGTACTACCAGCCCTTCTGGGACTTCTGTTGCCGGGAAGCGGCCGAAATAGGAAATATCGTGTTGTTCCACGGCTTTAACGCCTCTGTGTGTGTATGTGAAGCTATATATTAGCTATGTGTTGTGACTGAGTCCAGGCGTGTGCCCGAGGGTCCCCAAAGGTAATGCTTCCGATAGCATATCAATAATCCTTCAGGCACCAAGTGTGTCTGAAGGTAGTGGGCCCTCTGGCAGACGCGTAGAAACGTCCATGCTGGCACATACAGACACATTATTTCAAGTAAGTAAGATCTATGTACTAGAATTACATAGATGCCATCTATATATAGGGCCTGGACACAGTTCCAGGTCACCTAGAAGCGCTAAAACGCTTATAACCAAATTTCTATTTACTTACTTGAGCAAAAATGCATGTATTTACCATCTCAGAGTGAAACTGTTTTAAACCTGGCTATGTACTGTTATTATGTACAGTTTTTCAGTCATAGCACCAAGGTATATACATATCTAGAACACCTAGATGGTGTTTCCTAACAAAACAAATGTGTAAGGTAAATAATACGATTGGTAGGTGGGCAGAGCGCACCTATCGATACTTGCGACCCGGCCATTTTCGGGGGGTCCAAAATAAGTAAACAAATATTTTTTATTTGCTTAAAATACTACTTACACATTTTATCTAAAGTATATTAATTCTAATAATACTAGATAACCGTATTTCAGGTACTATAGGCTATTATAAAGCCCTCAAAACGCTATTCTAAAATACCAAATTTGCCTGCTTACGCGCCAGACTATATATATCATGAGTCGCCATCTGACTGCTCATTTCGAACTAAACGGTCATGGCGGCCGGTCGTGTTTACGGAATTTGACTTGTTTTGATTTTGCTTTCTTTCCGTAACTACCGCATTCAGTATGTATGTAACGATTCTAATTTACTCTTTAGACCCCATATTTACTCAATACATACTCATATACACTAAAACATAATGTTTAGTGCCTCAAAAAGTGGTCGAAATTTTATGTTTGAAAAAACTATAAAATAAAAATTCTCGTCTAAAACTGTTTAGTACGAGCTAGCGCGCTGGGGTAAGCAGACGTATGTTTGTTCATAACATTTTATATCTACAACAAACTATACTACTATTGTTTGTGATGCCTCGTCGCGAACAACAATCATATGAAAGTTACCATAGTACGAGAACTTGACCCGAGTTCAAGCTAACAAGTGATATTTAATACATATTACATAACGTGACCAAGGTCTAGATTGCGAATGTCAGTAGATATTTTGGAACTTGTAATCATAACTAAAGACTAATTATTGCACACTATAACTACACAGGATTCCTAATTGTTTTCAGGCTTCGAATTGTTTTAATTAACCTACCTATTTTTAATTTAGTTTTTTTCATTTGAATAGAAAATGAAAGAGCAATGTTAAAAAAAACCTGATTGAAAGTACCAAAATGCCTTTAATTATTTTTATTCTCATGTGCCAACCAGCATAGTTTTACTTAATTGGGAAACTTCATGTAGAAATATTCATGCTCACGAACACATTTTACAACAAAAGGGACTCGTTTCGAAAGTTTATCTGTGGTAGAGCTTCATCATTGTGTTAATGAAGCAGTTTTATTCGTGAACACAAATTAATGTGATGAGAATGCATTAAACATATTGTTAATAATATTTCGATATGAAATTTATTTTCATCATCATCATCAGCCTATTAATGTTCCCACTGCTGGGACACAGGCCTCCTCTCTGTGAGAGGGGATGGGCCATAATCCACCACGCGGGCCCAGTGCGGGTTGGTGAATGTCATGTCTTCGAATTTTTGGTTCTAGGACATGCCGGTTTCCTCACGATGTTTTCCTTCACCGTTTTTGAGAGCAGTGGTGATGAAATAATTTACACAAAGTAAAGCGCCTGCCTGGGTTCGAACCCACGAACTACAACTTGTAAGTCGCGGCCGATACCACTGGGCCACCACTGCTCTCAAAATTTATTTTAATTCTACCTATTTGTTTTTTTCAGTTAGTTCAGCTATGCTCTAGTCCCGCTATGCTCGACTCGAAAAATACCAACTAAAAGTTCCGCTATGCATGAAATCACATTCGCGGGCAGTGATGAAGAACAGTGTTACAGTGTAATATTTTATTTAAACATTTAAAAAGTAAATTAAGAAAACCTAGCATGTAAATGCCGTAACTTTCGCGAAAAAAAAAACAAACGTTCTGTTTCATAATACTAACGCAAACTCGTCTCGCCGCCACTCAACACGTCGCGTCATTCATTTTAAAATCAAAGATTCCATCCATTCCATAGAACTGTGTAAAACGAAACGTCTTGCCATAAAAGATAAACTTAACCTAAAAACGACACTGTGCCACACTGTGACACTGTGTGGACCAGAGGGCTGGCTCTTTAATTGCGCAGAAAATTAGCATTGCCATTCAACGTGGCAATGCTGCCAGTCTTCTGGGCACGTTCCCGGATGACAGCGATGTGGAGGAGTACTTCGACGCCTAAGTATACCTGTCTTTTGTATATAGTGTAGATAGTTAGGTTTAGTATAAGTTTGTTAGTTTAATTTTGTTTAGTGTTTAAGTATGTACATATTTACACATTTGTTTTACAAATAAAAATACCTAAAAATATTTCGAACTAAGATTTTGGTATTTTTTGTTTAATTTCAATACTTCTCAGCTTCCTGCTCAATTGAATTCAAACACTTTTCTTTCCAACTGTACCTGCCATTGTTAGCGTAGCATCGAAGAATTACGTGCATAGCGGTACTTTTTAGTAGGTAGTTTTCGAGTCATGCATAGCGGGACTAACCGGTTTTTTTTTGATACTAGATAATAAAAAGTTAATCTAAATAAACAAGAGTTTAAATAATAAAATAGTGCTGATAAATATTTGTAGTTTAGGTTTTGAAGTGAATTTGGCCATGAATATTAACCTTCATCAAAGTTGTAAGTATCCTAATTACTGTCACAATATTTAACAAGAGGAAGAGCAATCTCAAGTTGACAGCCATTCTGCCTGACGTAGATAAATTAAAACCCGAAGTTCTCAGACAACATCTGACCCTGAATTTTTAGCTCACTACATGAAATATTATTCTAATAATTTGCTTTAGAGTGATTCCCTTTTGTGAGTAATGACGGTACACCTTTGTCTCTCATTCTTGGAATCGTGAATTACGATACTCAGTATACTCTACATCTAGAAAGAACACTTCTAGTGTCTGAAAAACGAGCTGCTGCGCGTAGCTGCACCCGCGTGGAATGGGTACTTATGTAGCCTATTGTTCTCAGCTTTGTCTATTTAGCCACCATCCTTTGAATTTACTTTTGCAATGCAGTTTTACGGTTAAAAGTGAGTGAGTACTGTGAGTGTTAGGCCCTTTCCTGATGGCGCGATGCAATTTAAATTGCGTCATATGCGATCTCGGTCGGCTATCGCCTACACTTATTATCAAAATACATGTTAGGAAAATTGCAAGAGTTTTCTGATGCAGTCGCATGATCTTTTCGATATCGAACGCAGATTGGCTCAATATCGAGTTGCGTGTACATACACGCACGCTACGAATTGCATGATATCGGTTCGAATGTATGGGCGCGCGACCGCACGTCTTTTGTTTCGACTACGCTGTTCTGAATATCGAGGAGCGATTTCAGTCACGCAGTCGCGTGACTGATATGGCATTAGGAGGGAGTAGTTACTCATCAATTAGCTTAGCTTTTTCAAGTATGTTGGGGTCCATTTCCAGTCGAATTTCGACATTGTGGTGAAGTTTTTTTGTAAAAATTTGGGGTGTGTTGAAAGAGATTTTAAAGCATCGAGGTCGAGACTGTGATCTGCCGCGCATTGTTGTCAATTTCAAGAATATAATCTTGCAGGTGTTTTTTTTCCAAAATCAACGGGTCCGATTCCTGGCTAGGATTGCAGATGGCGCCTTACGCTCAGGATTTAACAGTTGTTGATATAACCACATCATCGCTTACCATCAGGTGAGATAGTGGTCAAGCGCGAGCCTATAGTGCATTAAAAAAAAGTTTTCACGCAATTACACGCAAACAGTATATAGAGTATATAAAATACTTAAATAACTAAGACTACAAACATATACACTTTAAACAAAAACTTCTTACTAATTAAAATTAAAAATATACACAACTAAAATATGGCGTCGAAAAACTCCTCCACATCGTTGCCCACTGGTAATGTACCCAAAATGCTGGCAGCATTGCCACGTTGTATGGCAATGCTTAATCTCTGACTAAGATAAAAGCCAGCCCTTGAGTCACGCGAAGTGTCAACTAGGCGTTTGGACAGATCTTTAAACAAAGCGTGAGCACTCGGACCCCACGGACCAAGAAAATTAATAAAAATAAATGAATATAATTAATCCTTGAATTGCAAAATATAATGTCAATGATCCTCAGATATATATTATTCTGGCAGTTGATCTATAACATGCACCACTAGTGCAGCAGAGTGAAGCCACAAAGTATGTAAGCGGTGGTGCGGTAAAGCCTACCCTGTCAATAGATGTCATCAGAGCAATCGATTGTTTAGCTGTATCAATAGTTAATCTATTGAGACAACACTTCTATCATAAAATAAGCTTTTTTTGTTACATTTAGAGTACAAATTATAGTGTGTGTTATTCTGAAATCAGATACATTTTATAACGCTTTGCGGTAAGCAGTGTTGTGTAGGTGTATTTGGAAGCCCATTTATTTTACTAGACTTGATTGGTGCTATTTGTTGAAGTGTTGTTTAATAAATTGTTATCATTTTGTGTTTGGTTAAACAATTATCTGTTTACATAACATTATGATTTGGCGATAGGCATGAATTTCAGTATTTGACAAAACTAAACCTAGATTTAATGTGTGTGTGTATATATATGTTTGCTTATTTGGAATAGTGACATTCTCCTTGTTTGGTTCTGCTTTTCAAAACTGTACGAACTAGCAAGTGTACCAGTTACGCTACACAAAAAGTATAAGGTAAATTAAGTTTGTAGTGAGTTCAGTTTTGTTGCTCCTCTTAGTAAGTAACATGGTATACTTTTTGGGGACTGACAATCACATTATTTCAGATGATTTATTTATTTAAACAATTAATTATTCATTACACATAACAATTTCAGCATAACGGTCATACCAAGCAGCTTTTCGTCAAATCACTCTGGTTTTCATCAATAATTCTAACCTTTTGTGCGCTTTTTTATTTTACCTTAAAATTAATTACAGTTTATGACGTATCATTTATGAAAATATAAGTTAAGAAAGTATAATTAAATATTTTACCGTTAAAACAAACGTATTTTTTATTTTTTGTGCGTGAATTCTGTAAAAACGAAATTCGCTCGCTTTTATTGCTAACTACACGAAACCCCCTTTGATAATAAGGCTTAACTACAATAATATACTGTCATCAGTTATATATTAGGTTCTTTAGGAACACTTATTTAGTCATACAACATACGAGTGTCTTCAGAAAGTCCAGTGCCTTATACTTTACCAATGATACGAACTGCAAGCTAAATAAATGATAATCAGCAGCAGAACATTAATTCAGGAAAGCCGTTTTATCCTTCTGCACTTACAAATGGAATTATGTAGTTCCACTCGAGGAAACATTCTGTGGCGAATTAGTTTTTAAAACGATTTCTACAGTAAAAGGATTTTAGTTGTCGTCACGAGGCCAAAATTTGTATGGGCGATTTTTTTTTTGAGAATTGACAGACTTCCATGAAGAAAGTTGCTTATATATAAGGGCAGAAGAAGTAGGCTGCTAATGAAACACGATTAAAATGCCACGGTGCGTAGACACATGAATTTAAAATTAGAAACTTAAGTGGTTGTTTACAGAATTTTATGAATACATACAAATACATAGTTACGTAGGTAGGTCTATAAACTGAACCACACTCCATGAAGCCCTTGTTAAGAAAATCACAACTGCGTCTACAAAACGCTTTATTCAAATAACAGGTATATAATATTTAGGTTTGTGCTACGACGACGTAGCTCTGTAGCGGCCGCGTAGGCTTACTACGCCATAGCAATGGATCAAGACATAAGTGTAAGTTATCATTCATATTACATAATTTACAACATTAGCATTAAGGCAACTTAGGTAGGCTATAAACTCGTCATTTCAACCTGCCAGCTCGTTACTAAATATTTCAAATGTTCTTCCTTTATTTATGTACATAGTAATGTGTGTATTCCTCTGAGGGTACCCATGTTATTAAATTAGGTTCCACCGTTTTAGTAGTGTGCTGTTGTGTGATACATTATTGAGAGTATTTAAGAGAATTGGCTCTATGAGACTTACTTATCTTGCCTGACGACGAGTAGAAGAATTCATACATAGGCCGAATCATGTCACAAATACTCCCTTTATCTTCCCAGTGCACTGAGCTCAAGTGCTTATAAACTAGCATTTATGTTTACTAATACTTTTGTGGTTAAATAAAACTGACAAACATGTTGTTATAAAAGCCATTCCGTGGCGAGTGCGGTCTCTTTGATCTCAACCGCCTCGAGCGACTCAGAGGCAGAGACACTCGGTTCACTGAGATGCAAAGCATAATCTTAGCTAATAGAAGAAGGTTTAACCTAAATTACTTCTTTAAAAATCGTTGTAATAAGGCCACAAGTCTCTTGGGAAATATTTGATAACAGCACTGCAAACTTTACAAAACTCTAACATTTAGCCGGATCTCGTTAAAAATGTTTTGACTGTTTTTTTAGGTCACGGCCTCACTCCATATTGAAGAATAGATCTCTGCGTTAGTGAAAGCTTCTCCAGAATAACTGTTCTTTAGGCATATTACATTCTTAATTAGTGCGACTCTTTTAAAGACTGTTTGGAAACTGTTCTGTAAAAAGAAAGAAAGTAAAGAATGATCTAGGTATTATTCATGACATTGTAAGGGACCTTCCTGACGACACGACGCAATATAAATTTAAACAGCTTATTTATAACTCTGATCTTTACACTCTCTATTATAACTTTGTTCTAAAATTTCTTTCTTCAGGATATTTTACCTTCATCAGTATGCATTAACTCTAGAATATTGTTTGCAAGCGATATCACAATTATCTCAGCCATAAACTTGGGTCCTAAATTTGTAAGAACTTCGTGTGGACTTAACAACAACTGCATTAAAAATTTTCCGAATTTTAGTTAGGGTGATAAGTTTGGAACGACAATTTCAAATAGGTATCTTCAAAGTTTTTTCAAACGGCTCATTAAAAAGGTGACTTCTCTTTATTCTATCACTAATTTCTAAAATCTATGCAAGATAATCAAATTAAAAATAAGTTTATTTTATTTTGCTCTAGGTTAAGTGTTGTGGTAATACGACTAAGTCTTCTGACTCCTAAGTCACAGGAATGTACACCTTGTTAGACTATTTAAAAAATGACCTATATTTTTAAAGCTTTTATGATAATTATGTTCAACGAATTTGTTTTTTTTTTTACTTTGTCACCTTGCCAAAAGCCCTATCATCTCCTATTCATTCATCATAAGCCTTATAATGTTTTCACTGCTGAGACACAGGCATCCTCTCTGTTAGAGAAGTATGGGCTTATTTAATAAGAGATATCCACCACGTATTATCATCTATCATCTCCTAATTGGTCTGAAAGCATATAAAAACTCGGGCTTAGCGAACAATCGGTAATCATAATCGGCTTACATCGTAAGAATATAACTAATTTATTATAATTTTAGATAATAGAGCCTCTCGAATGTTCCGCACTGAGGTATAGTTACCATATAGTTATTCTGAAAGCAACGATTTATTACAAGCATCGACCTTCTTATCAACGCGATGGACCACAAAGTGTACTGTATGAATTATTGTACGGTAACAGTCTGTGTGTAATTTGTGGGTGTCAGTTTATTAACTTTTTCTCATTTTATAACCTAATTATGAACTCTCATATATATGTGACACATAATAAAACTAGGGTAATATTAACATGGTCAACAAACTGGTAGTTTAGTGAACATTAGTTACTTTAACTAAACAAACATCCTCTAAAGGCTTTCTGTCATACAAATCTCCCGGTAACAGTACAAACAATAGTAAAGATCTTCTCAATCTTTCAACATCTGCAACAAAAGAACACAATTTATCCCTAAACCAGCATCTGTTAAGGTTCCGTAACAATATGTTAAAAAAAACTTAATTAATAAAATCAAAAACCCGACTGCTTAAAAAGTGAACTAAAAAGACGTAAACGAGAATAAATTCATGCTGTGTAGTCGGAGGATACATATTCGCGATCTGGCTGACCTAAACCAGACGTATCCTCCGACTGCACAGCATGAATTTCTTCTTGTTTACGTCTTTTTAGTTCACTTTTTAAGCAGTCGGGTTTTTGGTTTTATTAATTAACTTTTTTTATTTACAACTTTTTAGTTAGTTTTTTTTAAGAATTAGAAACATTTAAATATATAAGTGTCATATATTTTTTAAATCACCTCTTAAAACCCTTTATTTTGATACCCCACACGATGGGTTTGCAGACTTTTTCATAAATAATAAAAAAAAAAAATCGTTCCACTATTGGTCAAGAGATGGCAACGACCTAAAACTGTAATATTCTATACCGCAGTGTTATTTCCTATTAAAACCAACTTGTGTTTGCGGTTTGGTACGGAACCCTGAATAAGCGAAATCCGACACGTCAATTGGGCGGTTTTTTTTTTACTTTTATGATGGCTGAAATAACTTTGAACGAAGTAGATATATTATCAAAAATATTGACAGTTTCCTTATAAGCTCAGTAGAATACATTTTCCTGCCAACACCATTTTCTGCCAATCTATGCTTCATTTCTAGGATTGTGTATTAAAAAAGAAAAATCTTATTGTAAGTTTTCGTAGCTATAGAGAGACAACTGTAGAACCGACCAAACAAATCCATTCTTATAAGTAATAAGTTTTAGACCAATTTCCTGCTTAAACTCTGCATCGAACTAAAACCGCTTCGATGTCGTTGTTGAAAGAAAACTTAATCCTATTGCAGTTGACGTGGTTCCTAGTTCAATCCTCGATATAAGCGATGTGTTTGGCCCACGTCCAACTGGTAACACACACATAACTTTGCACTCCACCACCGACATTTTTCGCCCTCACATAAATAACGAGTTCAGTAATAGTATATTTTTACAATACAGCCCGCAGCGTATGTTTAAATTGTAAAGCGCTTTTCGCAAAGCAAACGTTGAGAGTGGGTACGTTAATATGTAATGTTGTAAGGCTAGAATGAGTAAAGGAAGACATTCAATGAAATAGAATGAAAATGAAGAAATTGTACTTCAAAGACAAGACAAAGATATTCTATTTCAACTAGGCTACCAAGCGGCTTTTTTGAACGTTAGATACATTAAAATTTACAAGGAATAAAAATTGATTCTACCGTGCATTCGGAAAGTAGCTTGTTATGGAGAAGAACTCACAAGAAACTCCATACTTACTCTTTTAAAAAAAATATAGTTTTTTTACAATATTTAGGTACATAAGTACATACATTAATAAATTCATATGTGTGAGGACAATGCACCCAGAATCACTACACACTATACTAAGTACAGGTACAAAGTATTAAAAGTACTCACACATGTACTGTGCAGTTACATAATAGGTACTAGCAAAACATTAGCATCCGAAGCAGTTAAGTTAAGACCAATCCCAACTGACGGCGCCCGTTCACGAACATGACGCATGAATCGGCACCATCCAGCTCAACCCTCATGAAGGGAACCGAATGATCCAACACACGCGCCACCATCAGAGATACATTTGAGAGAGCATGACACACTTAACTGCAAGGGCACACACAAGTCAACGAATGTCACAAATTATTTACAGTTCGGTACAAAGTACTCACACACATGCTGAACAGTTATACAATACTAAAAGAAATTGAGGCAATGTAATACATATAATTAATAATTCGTAGTATAAAGCGTCAGTAGGCCGGAAACAATTTCAAAGTCGTACTTCCTCTCTTTATTTTTCACGAACCAACATAAAAGTGGGTGTACACAATCAAAGTCAGGTCGTTGAGTTCTATAGAACTGGCATACTGGAGTTTAAATCGTTTTATAAATGAATTGTGGAACTTGGCGTGGAAGGCATTCAATTTTTTATTATTAAACGCAATTAGATCGAAATCACTTATCTGCAATGAAGCTTTAAATATATTTTTAACTATCATCATAAAAAACTTTTTGTTGGCCGGCGTTATAAGTCGGTATTTATTAATTAATACTCATTGATCGTACTCCAAGATACACAAAGCTTCGGTAATCAGTTGGCGTAAATGAAATTCCTCTCGAGCAACCTCTGAATTCATTCAGTAAAATTCGGGTCAAATTTAACGCAATAAAGCACCATTAAAACACTTTCCTGTAATTACCTCTCTGTAATGCGATTTTAAAAGGCAAAGACAGAACTTTGAATTGTGTTACTTGTCATTGAAATAGAATAAGTTTTACAGCCAAGAGAATATCGAATGGAAAGTTTAACTTTGTTGGAGAAAAACTCAGCAGAGTTAAAAGTGGAAATAACTTGGTCTGTTACTGACGTACTAGATACATCCGCCAGGGTATTGTATTACTTAAGATCATATACTCTGTATTTCAGTTTGATAAAATTTACAATAGAAATTATTTGCTGTCATATTTATGCTTCACAACAACACGGGATGGAATCAGGATATCTTTTTCACTTAGCAGTGAACTAACAAAATGAATGTGATGAATGTGAACCATATCCTGCTAAGCTGGAGACATAAACTTAAATACATATATGCGTTTGGAAACGTATTAAAATCAATATTATTTTAACTCATAAATGTTATGCTGATTTTCACGTGCCATACAGCATTACTTATTACATGGAATTTTTGTAATTTTATCCAATCAATGGAATAGAAAGCAATTACTTCAAAATACCCATTTAGTGAAATTCAACGAAATAGCATTAAGAAGCACATTTTATTTGCGTTTGAATGCCGATTCAGACATGGGAGCTACGATCTTCTTTAAAGGAGTAATCATAAGTTCGTTTATTATAATGATACTACCATAATACTTATATTCGTTAAAAAAACATTATACTTAAAAAGATTTATAAAAACTTTAAACTGGGTTATAACGTAATCAATATTATTTTTTCTGCTTGAATATGTAATTCCAAATTCTGCCTAAGGAGGAAGAAATTGATGAGTGTTGGTACATTTCCAAGATGGAAGTTAAAAATTCGTAATACGGTAATATCTTTCAGCTAACACGATGCGAATACTTTACGAGATTCATGCATGTTATAAGAGAATCATGGATTTTCGCTACGCCTTAGAAAGTGGCTGTGAAAAGTAGGAAAATTCCGGCAAGTGTGATGGTAAGATAAGAGTCAAGCACGAATGAGGAAAAGCGGAAGTCCTTGCATTTACTTACACTAGAGTTTCGCATCGCATACGCAGCAGACTTAAAAAACGTCGTAATTAAAATACGGATGAACCATAATTATTAGTACATGGGCGACCGCCCAGCCACTTCTCGGGTTCCTCTTCGCTTCTCCGTGGCGTGGGTGACCAAGCCACGACTACTAAGCCCTCGCCTCAACAATGCGGGAACCCACCGGAGAGGAGAGACCCCGCCACCTGTGCTTGTTAACACGGTTAATTGCTCAGATTATTGTGTATTATGTAGCTGAATTGTTTACTTTACTCATTTTCTTGGTCCTAGTGTGTATGTCATCCGTACCAACGTTAATATTTTAAAGATAACCTTTAGGATTAGGAGAAAGCAAGTTCAGAATTTTGTTATAATGTCCATTGAGGTACGTAGTACATATTATCTCAATAATAGTGTCAAATGTTTTACTACAGATTGATTAGGTACCTTTTACCTACTCCCTAGGTCACCTGGATTCGTTATCAGGAACAAGTGATTTAATTTCATAGAATTAGGATAAGAATACAAGAAAAAACGCCATAAAAAGCCTTGAAATGCATTTTGACGGCAATTTACATTAAACAATTCAGTGTCAGTTTTTCTTTACTACAGAGTACGGGTATTATATTTTTGTACATGGTAACTTTTTCGCAACCAAAGTGACGTTTTCGAACGAAGAAAGAAGTTCATACTTCAATGTCAACTGTCAAATTTTATTTCAAACGTAGTATCTCTAAGTAGTCTGTGCAAAATATCAAAACTCACTATTTTGCTCGGGAAAGATTTCGATTATTGTAATTGGAAAAACGTTGTATAAAATACTCACGGTTACTTTTCAAACAAATTAAAGGATAAACTCTATTTACTGGACCGCTGAAGTCGATAACCGTAATTTTATAGCAGAAAGGTCTTAGTATAAGGAGACTTTCTGCAAAGTTTTAGATTGTGAAAACTCGTAGATTTTTAAAAAAATACCTGAAAAATCGATGTCTTTCATTTCTTTTGATCATAATTCATTATTTAATAATAAATATTGTACAAAAATATGTTATTGTAAGTTTAGTTATAATAAATTATGGTCAGTGAATGGAGATCCAAGAGCGAGCGAAGCGAGCTCGGGAGCTTATGGCACCCCGACACGGACAGGTTAGGTTCGAAAGAGATGACGGGAGCTAAAGTGAGCGAACTCAGCTCCTGTCATCTCGTTCGTGTTATGTTACTTTAGACCCTGCAGACAGAAATAACAAAACAAAACTCGTTGTGTATTGTGTTTATCTTCTGGAACCAGTACTTTCTTTACCAGTAAGCACGAAATGATTATATTTAAATAACAAATTGTATTATTGGCAGCTTTACTACAAATACCTAATCAACGTTAATAGTTTATTTAAACGCCAATAACTGCCAGATTTGTGTTATCAGCAAGTTAATGTTTATTCGAAAAACGAATGTTATGTTCAGCTGTTTCAAAATATAAAACTTTATTTCTTTATGTTGAACTTTGATATTTATGAATGGTGTATTCAGTTTGAATTTCGTAACATTTATTTCGTGCTGTTTACTATGTACTTAAATTTAATAATTTTCTGTCGGAATTATAATTATTTGATTTGATCAAGTCTATTACTGTAGACATCTATTTACTTCATATTATGATAATAGAGTGAAATATTAAAAATTTATGATTTTTCACATGAGTAACGTTATGACATGTATTGTCGCAAGATGTTTACCACTTTACGTTACCTTTTAAGCTCAACTCCATTCACAGACAATTCTTTTTTTTATGCTTTATTAAAAAGAACAAAATTCTTAATAATTAATTATGATCTAGCCTAAAAGACTAATAAGCAATTTAACTCTAACCTAATATGTTACGTTTTAGATTATTTTAAAACTAAGAATAGTGTCCATTTCCACTTTTACACAAGTCCGTAGCACTTCCTTAGAGTCTGATATATTTGTAAAAACACTATGTTCATGTGTTATATATAAAGCACAGCATTGTCACTATTATTCATTCACTTTGTACACTACACTAATTCAAAAGGTTTAGTACTTTTTAGCCTACGCACTAAGTCTGTATTGTCTAGCAGCTGGATAGCCTCAACATTCACGTGTCGATGAAGTCTGTGTTCGTGGGCTTCAGCAAATTTTTGGATGATGGTGATGACGAATTCCATTTTAAGGTCACGGTGAAGATCGTCATTTCTTATGTACCAGGGTTCATTCACAGCATCCCTGAGCACTTTATTTTGGAATTGTTGGATTAATTTGCTTTGCTTTGTTTAGTACAGCCCCAAAGTTAGATACCATACGTCCAAATTGGCATCAGTATATGCTTGTATATGGTTAGTTTATTATGTATTGATAGACAGGATTTCCTTCCGAGTAACCAATACATACTTTTATAACGTATGTCGATTTCCTGTCTTTTCTTTTTGACATGAGCTTTCCAACGCAACTTGGCGTCGAGAGTTATGCCAAGGTATTTGGCTGTATTAGCATAAGGCACTTGCATGCCATTTATGTAGATTGGGTGATAGTCCAAGTGTTTATTTGTGAAGTCAATGTGAATTGATTTTGACTCATTCAGTTTGATCTTCCATTTTTGTGTCCAGTCATAAATTTTGTTCACAGCTAGTTGAACTTTTCTACTGCTTCTCTGTGGCTTGGTCCGGTAGCCATAATTGCAGTATCATCTGCAAAGGTCGCAATGGTGTTGTTTTCCAGTTCTGGGATGTCACATGTGTATAACAAGTACAGAATTCACAGAAAATGAGAATCATCAACTTACATTTTGGTCTAATCTTAAAGCTCTTTAATCTCTCCCTGAAAAAATATTGAGCCTGAAAAACAGTATTTTTTTTCTACGAAGTTTGTTTATCACATGAATAAACCTTTTTTTTTAAATAGCATTGTTTCCTCTCGGTCCCAATTAGTAGTAGGTAATTATTAGACTCGACCTGAGACAAAGTTTGTTGTAATTTCCAAAGCGACTTACATTTAAGGACAGTTTTAGTTGTGCGACGTGTCTAAAAGTTGGAGTTCAGCACGAATACCTGCTATGTACTTAGTAATAGGGAAGCGTATATTTTATAGCCGCTTGCACACTGACTTTCAGGCAAATCTCCACAAAACAGGTGTCTGAGAATGGACGGTACTGCTGAGGCCGACTAATAAAAAAACCGGCCAAGTGCGAGTCGGACTCGCGCACGAAGATTTCCGTACCATTATCTCAAAAAACGGCACAAAATCACGTTTTTTGTATGGCAGCCCCACTTAAATATTTATGTTTTGGGTATTTGTTGTTATAGCGGCAACAGAAATACATCATCTGTGAAAATGTCAACTGTCTAGCTATCACAGTTCATGAGATAAAGCCTGGTGATAGACAGACAGACGGACCGCGGAGTCTTAGTAATAGGGTCCCGTTTTTACCCTTTGGATACGGAACCCTAAAAAGGTGCCAAACAAAATCTAGAGGCTCACTGCAAGGGCTGATTCGAGGTGGCTCAGGCAAAGCATAACTGCAATACTTTTTTTTTATAAACATTGCCTCACACTAGAAATTTCTCCTATATCGTGGGTGCATTAAGAAACAAACATACACAAATAACTAGACTGGAACCATCCACCGGTACCTGTAGGCCATAAAATTATTAGTCCTATCTACAGAAAATCCAGTAGTCCTGACCCAATGATGGTAACAGTGTTAGGAAGGAGAGAAAGATCTGGAAAATGGCTTCTATGTAAACTTATTTTTGACCATTCAGAACTTTAAGCATCTTTACATTCGTAACTTACACTTTTAATGATTACCAGACGTTTGTAAGAGCATTACATCTTCTAAACAATGTACATACAGGAACAATCTAAGCTTTATACAAAATCACTGAAACTTAACCATATCGCATAGCAAGTTCACAACTGCTACGAGCTTATCTCCACGCGACAGTCCGCTGTCGTCCGAAGTGAGGCTGTGTACTATAAATTAGACTCTTATCTACAGTCTCCGCTAGATTAGTTAATGTTCATTTACATTAAGGCGGCAGTCGCCAGCTCGCCTGACCGACTTCGCGATCATTCCAGATACGAGAACTTGACCCAAGTCCAAGTTAACATGAGATATTTCATACATGTTTGATAAGTTAGCTTTTGAAGGCAGTTCTGATATATTACGTGTCTGCGTAGTAGTAAGTAAGTAAGTATAACCTATATAACCTAAATCACACAATCATCACCTAATTGTTATCTTCGCAGACACCCATTGGCTTAATTTTACTTAATTGCGAAACTTCATGTAGAAAATATGCGTGATACGCAAAGTGAAAAATATTACTAGGTATGTACCTAAACCGAATGGAGTGCAGAGCTTTAGCTTTTTTATCTGTTTGCGGATATTCCCACACTGAAACTAAATATTTGCTGGTGCCGCAAATATGTAACAGTAAGATATGCCAGCAATTAGCTAGCACAGAGACAGAATGATGGTAGCTTTTGAATTAAGGTATATTTGTTTGCGTAGCTCGTTGTTTTGCTCCTACGAGGGCTGCAGTCCACGGCGTACCAATACTTGAACTTATATCTTGTTAGATTAACAATAACTAGGTCTTTTGTGAATTTTCTATTTAGAAAGTTAATCTATTAATGAACTTAACAGTAAATATATTATCTCGTAACTGCTTTATTGGACAATGAACACTTCACGAGAGTTTTTAAGAAACTATTATTAGGTACATGGAGAGTGTTATTGGCTGACTATGATCTAGTAAGCCACTAACACTTCTGTTTCCTGTCCCGCTACGCAAAATTTATTGTGTTTGCATTATCTTTTATATAAAAGATATTTTCATAGAAAATACGTTCATGATATCGCCTATCAACGCAATTTAAACATAACAAAGATTCCTGGTATCTGTTGCCGAACACATTCACTTTCTCTTTATTTGAGCGATCTAATAGATTCGGATCGACCCTTATTGTGTAGTAGTGTTTAGGATGAACTGACGTCACAGTACAAGTACATCGTTATATATTTTGGAAGCATAAATGGATTGATCTAAATAATAACTAATTTACCTAACTCAGTAATATCTCTCACTCTTAAAACCTACTTAGTTATTGTGTGTAGGCAATATCTATAAGATATCATACCAAGTTAACTCGATTCTGATTGTTAATAATTCAATTCGACCACCTCAAAGGATAAAGCTAGCTCAAGTGTACATTATGTACGCGTGAAAGTTCATGGATTAACAACAAACAGACGCGGATCTATTATTATGTTTATTTATTCATTTCATGTTTATTATTCCTACCAGTGTTTACTATTCTCTGTAATACCATAATCTATAGAATTGGTTAGCAACATTGATTACATAATCGTTTTAAATATGTACATAATTAAACTAGTAGAAAGCAAAGAAGACAAGTGTTTAAAGTGAGTTTGAACTAGTAAGAAGCTCTTGAGATCTTACGAATAACTCCGAGTGGCTATGGCAAAGATAGAACCTACACAGAGATTTAGTAAAGAGAGTTCGGTGATGTCTAACTATAGTACCGAAAAAGAAGCAACTTTAATAGCCTTAATTCCTTTGACCAAATTATGAAAGACTCCCCTAAAATCCAAATTTCTTCGACCCAATTTCATCAGCACTGTAAACAATCAAGAATTTTCCTGAAATGTTAATTTAGGAAAGGTCTAATTTATTCAAAATTCATCACTTGGTATGTTTCTCTATAGATATCCGCAGCCCGAGTTAGTAAACGCTTCCTCCGTGCGGTCAAGCGTGGATTTAATCTCGTGTTGGCTAATTGTTTAGAAGTTGCGGGTAGTTGTCAAATGCGGGTCCATCGTAGTTCATGGTCGATAAGATTCTGGTTCGAGTCACAAATTTAGTTTCAAGATTTGTGCTATTTGCTGATTGTTTGATTGGAGTTAGAATGAATTATTTTTGGTAAGTACCTATTACGTTGTAAAAACATAATAATTAACAAACAGGTAACGGATAAACTTATATGTTTATGAAAAAAAATCAATATATCCGATTTGCCAAATGAATTCAAAAAGCCTGGTAAAATCATTTAATTCACCGACCTACCGACTGGTAGCGCTAGCTTCGGTTCATATGCAAAGCCAAATTTATCATACCGATTTGAATATTTGGCACCTGCGGTTGATATGGCTTTTTAAATTCCTCTTGAATTTGATACGGTACAGAAATATTATCTTCGTAACATGACGAATATTAATGTTTTGAAAGCAACATTTATCTTAAATAAACATAATATCTGCACACATAGTGAACACGTTTTAATAGAACACAAACCCCTCATGTTTATGTTGCCCAATTCAGAATCTCTACAGACATCGAATTTCATACAGAGATTGAGGCTTGTTATTAACATCCCAAGTTTATCCCCTTCAAATAGATCACTCTATTTCACAAGATGTAACACACTATGGGGGCTGATAACACGATTTCCTTGCTATACGCGAAATATTCCAACGATGTGTAACGTCACGTTATACTGAATGCATGTGCAAGTTGTATTTTTTTTTTTTTATTATTCTTTATAACTACTTAATTTCTATATAAGATTGAAGACTGTTGCTTTTTACTAGTAACGTTAACTAAGTATTTTAATTTCACTTTATGCTACAATAAATACATGGATTTTAGTAATCATTTCAGTTTTCGTCTATTATTACCCAATAAGTAAAATTATTATATTTTTAACCCCCGACGGAAAAAGAGGGGTGTTATAAGTTTGAGGTGTGTTGCTGTTTATCTGTGTATCTGTGTGTCTGTCTGTGGCATCATAGCGCCTCAACGGATGAACCGATTTTGATTTAGTTTTTTGAAAGGTGATTGTATCGAGAGTGTTCTTAGCTAAGTTTGAATATAATCGGTTCAGCCGTTCAAAAGTTATGCGCGTTTTACTGTTTAGATCGTGATGTTTTCGCAAGATAAATGTGTCGGGGGTTTTTTAAATTTTGAAATTTTACTTGTTATCAATATATACGGCTAAAAAGTCACGCCGCGTAACTTTAAAACAAATAGAAATCTGCTCCTTCGTAGCAGACGTAGCAGCGCGATACACAATACGTATGTAGATACATACATGCGTAGCTGTACTACGGCGTATCATGCGCGGTGTTCTCGCTAAAAGGATCTTGGAATCTACAAAAGTTTATTTTAAATAATAATATACTTTTGGGTAACTAAATAAATTATTGATTTAATATTTTCTAATACGAAGCTTTTATCTAATTAGGCTTATATGCGAAATCTCAGCTTAATCGGCCAACAAATTATCCCCAAAGATAACTTGTTTTAAAATTAACTTGCAAGATTTGATACTAACAAAATCAACTAGATTTTTAAGTATTGCTTCAAACATGAAAATTTATTTTATCATCATACAAATTTCAAATCTCTGTTCCCGCAGGAAATTTCAACGCACGAAACTTTCAACCGATAACATATGAGGACAACCTTTATCCCAGAGGTAATCTAATTACCAGAAGCCGATTTAATTAAATCAACTGAAAACTTCTTTTCTTAACACTATTTTTTTTTTAATAATACTAAACACAAGTTTATTTGTAAAATAAAGGTGTAAATATGTACATACTTAAACACTAAACAAACTGAATTTCTACTTCAGAAAGTTTGAGGTATTTTAATTTTTGTGGGTACCTACTGATAGCATTGACTACACAAAACCTAACCTTACCTTTTGAAGCACAAGCAACCGCACATGGTAGTCATATGTATCGTATCACTTGAATCGATCTTCTGCGATAAATGTGTTCATGACCTACATCAGCTTAGATGTGGAACATTTACAACATTATTGACACTTCGACCATCGTCTCACCGCACTTTGTGTCTACGTGGAGTTAGATAAGGAGACTAGTCTGTGCGGACCGTTGCGTGTTGGTCGCTGATTCGATTGAAATGGATCACAACAAACGCACGAAACGCTCATTGGGGCAAATAAATATTCTGTAAATGTATTTATTTGTTTAAGATTAGTTCTATCAACTTATACTACATCATTAACTTTACGAAAGTATTCAGGTAGGTACTGTTTTGTTACAACTTTTTAGACCTACTTAATTATAAATCAGCTCTTAAAAATACGGAAATGCTACTACTCGTAATTTTATTGTTTAATTGTTCTTTCGTAAAACGGCTATTTTTTTTATTATTAATGTCGTACCCGCTAAAGGGCGCCATATGACGCCTTCAACGCTTCCAAAGACACCGCATTTGTCAAATTATGATAAGTAGTAACTTCTATTATGAGGAAACTGATGAACATACAAACACACATACCGGGCAAAAACATAACCCTTCCTTTTGCTTCGCCGTAGTTGGATAAAAATAGGTCAACCGTTTATTAAAGCAGCGGCACGATTACACTGAAACCAAAAATGAATAAACGGAACATAATTTCCTAGTGATTAGCATACTAAAAGCCACATTGCCCTGTTAAAGTAAAGAGAGCGGGAACACAGTGATGTATAAGTACTGTGATGTCCTAGACGGTGACTCAAGTGCGGCTTTACAAATCTCGGTCCCTTACTACTGCGAGATTTAAATCTCTTAACACAATTAGATTCAAGCGAGTCACAGTTTTACTGAAATCCTTTGTTAGGTAAGTTGATATTGTGATACAAATGAACATATATATTTTTACAGAGATTTTTGCTGGATAGAGCGTATTTTAATTACATAGTTATTTTACATACTTTTGTAAGACGAAACTTTAGACTATAGTAATAATTAAAAACATGGTTCTGAAGCAAAACCATGTTAAAATGCATGTCGAAGTATGTTATGTTGAACTGAGTTATGACACAACACGCTGCCACATATATGCATGAACACTTTATTATAATACATACTTCGCTAGTGTATTGCACCCAAGGATATTTCAAAACAAAGACAGTTTGAAAAAGTTTTCGTGAAAGGAAGGTTTTTGTATATAATTTATCCCGGTCGCTAATATAGAATAAATGTAATAATGTTACTTGTTTTAGGCTAAAATATTACTCCTTTGTGTTAAAAATTTAGTATAACAATGAAGGGTTAGGATAATCAGGATGAAGTTGAACTGCTTTATAGTAAAGACTTGAACTAATTCTGTAAATTAAGAAGCAATTAAATGTCAGTGGCAAGTAGCCACTGTTCCTTTGAAAGTTTATCAACGAGAATTTTATCAACTACGACCCGGAGCCGTTTCATTAACGTTACTTTGTGTTGGAATTTCTACTGAAAGTGATTAATGACGAGCACAATAAGGCACAGTGGGTTGACCATAAGCTTTTGAGTGAGTATAAGGGACAGATGTATATGACGTGTATACATCTGTCACTTACTCTATCTCAAAATAACCTTATTCTAAGAGCGTATGGTAACCCCTCAGATCTACATATTATATATTCATTGTGAACTTATTTTGGAGCGAATTTTGTTGTTACTTTGTTACAATAAAAACATAAGAACTGAGAGTTTTTTTTTATTTAGCCATTGCTGCTATAAAAAGGTCCTACATATTACCTACACTAACAAAATAATCTGCAGCTTAGATGATTTACCCGCCTCTAGAAGAAGCAACATGTAAAGTGATCTGAATCCAGCGTTAATTAAAATGTTTCTTTGTAATTAATTATTCCATTGCAGCATTCCATGGCTTTATGAGATTCTGTTTACAACGCAGCAAATATTTGCGCGCCTTCGTGGCTGCAAAGAGTGGTTCCTATTCACAGTAGCTGGACATTCATCTATGTTACATAAAATTAATATCTGACTTTTAAACGAAGATGCACCTCAGCACTACAAAATACTTGAAAAAACTGGAATCCCAAAAATCTGAAGAACGCTAGGGGTTAAAAGCATTTCAAGCCGGCTGGCAAGGACGTAGCTTCGTGCATTGCAAAAGAGTTCAAAGCTTTCAATCGATTGACTCCGCGAATATTTATAAGCACGTTCAAAAGGCAGTTTTATTCATGAGTTACTAGGTTTTTCGACCTCGGGAATGAAACACAGCATTGTTGTTTCAGTCATTGTGATAAAATGTCTAACGCAAAAAAATCACGTCAAGGCCTTCCCAATATCCTAAAATTGCCTTCGATTTCACGTTGATTTGCTAAAGACCGGTATTAATTCATTCAGCTAGGATCGAGAGCCAAGCACCAGTCCGGCTTCGACCCGTGATCGAAATTGTGATGTAAATTATTCATGCCGTTCAGTTTTTTAAATAATTCGTTATAATAGATGTTTTCACCTCTCAAACTATTTAATGCCAGGTATTTACTAAAAAAAGTAAATACTTCAAAATATATATATTTTGATTTTTACGTTAGAAGATTATTCTAGCTATTCAATAAATACTCGAAAACTTAGCTGAAAGTTTTGGGATTCAAGTCAACGGAAAGACAAGGAGTCAGTGCTTTCATCAAAATTCATGAATCCTTTATATGCTTCGGAATCCAGATTAAGATTACCCTTCAAAATGTTATGCGTGTGACCCTTTTTTTGATCAGACATTGATGGAAATCGCGGTCATTGTCCGGTCAAATGAATACGATTTCTCACGAATGAAAATAAGTAACGTAATAGAATCAATTTTGAATTTATCTAATATTACACATAGTGAGTAGTTATAACATGTAATGTTTTTGAATATTATTTTCATAATTGGAGTCGCGTTAGAAACCTTTAAAATCAACAGCCAGTGGATCACGTTCCTGTTTACGTGGGCAAATGCGCGGGCTAGGTAGCAGCTAGCCCTCCAATAAAAATCTATTCAGCTATTAATGGCTCAACAAAATTTAAAAAATAAACATGGGCTAATATTGTGAATTACAGTTGTAAACATCTGTTCAAGTAAACGTGTAATTATCTTATACCTCTGTGGGTATTGTTTGAGTATAAACATTTGTAAGTATTCACGAACACACACTCACAGCGTTTGTGCTTCTGTTAACAATGTATCAGAGTATCGAGGACCGTATAAATAAAGTTTTATTAGTGGCGTCGGCTAATATCAGTATAAATTTTTATAGGCCATGTTTCTTTTTTTTTATTTGTATTCTACCACGGACATAGTCGTCCGCGCCCTTTTTGATTGTGTTTATTTGTTTGATTCTTTTTTTATTTTACACTAGAGGACGCCTCGCGGTTTCACCCGCGTGGTTCCCGTTCCCGTGGGAATACAGGGATAAAAAGTAGCCTATGTCACCCGGGGATAGAGTAGCTTCCCAACGGTGAAAGAATTTTTAAAATCGGTCCAGTAGTTTTGGAGCCTATTCGGTACAAACAACCAAACAAACAAAAAAATCTTTCCTCTTTATAATATTGGTATAGATAAAAAAAAGATCGAGCTACGAAAAATATCTCGGTTTGAGGGGAGACGACAAACTCACATGGAAACTGCACATCGAACATGTAAAATCAAAATTAACGTCATTACTAGCAATATTACGCAAAATCCCAAATTGTATTCCAAAGAAAATACGTACTATTATTTATAACTCATTAGTAAAATCACATCTCGAGTACCTAATTGAAATATGGGGATCTGCCGCAAAAACTATCCTAATGCCTTTACAACGAACCCAGAACAAAATTATAAATACATTGTACCATTATCACTACCTTACTCCAACTAAAACACTATTTGAAAAGACCAAATGATTAAATCTCAAACAACTATACACAGGTACCTGCATTCTAATAAAAAAATCACAACAAACAGCGTACAATCAAAGTTAAAATTACACAAAAAAACAATATCATACAACCTAAGAAATAAAAAACAATTACTACGAAGACAAGCTCGAACAGACTACGGTAAAAAAACCATATTGTTCGAAGGAGCACAGCTTTTTAACGACCTACCAAATGACGTAAAAGATTGTTATAATATTAACAGTTTTAAACTAAAACTGAGAAATTACTAAAAGCTCGTAGTTGCATTTGTGCGCCGCGCTGTCGGTGCACCGCATCCGTGGTGATACTGACACGACTGCGGAGCATATCGTCGGTGAGCCGTCGGTCAAACGTCGGTTCAATATCAAAATCCTATCGCGGTGCTCTTCAATGAGTGTCGAGGTGGGCCGACAATTTTACTTTGAACAAATTAGAGTGCTCAAAGCGGGCTCAAAATGCTGTTTGAATATTTCGTGCATGGAATAATAGAATATGATCTCGGTTCTATTTTGATGGTTTTCAGAACTCCGAGGTAATGATTAATAGGGATAACTGGGGGCATTCGTATTGCGACGTTAGAGGTGAAATTCTTGGATCTTCGCAAGACGAACATCAGCGAAAGCATTTGCCAAAGATGATTTCATCAATCAAGAACGAAAGTTAGAGGTTCGAAGGCATTAGATACCGCCCTAGTTCTAACCGTTAATATGACATCTAGCGATCCGCCGACGTTACTACAAAGGCTCGGCGGGCAGCTTCCGGGAAACCAAAGATTTTCCGTACGCAAAATACGCGCTTAGACGTGGAGTTGCGGACACCAGCCCGTCTTAGCCCGTCTTAATCTAATCTAACTGAGAAATTATGTTTATGAAATGTAGTCATACCGCATATTAAATGTTAGCAATTACATACTTCCTATATATTTGTTTTGTATAACTTCACCAACACGCATCAGAGGCAAAATGTATTTATTTAGATTTAAACAATTACTTTGTATCTCATTGTAAGTGAACCTATGTATTGTACTTATGAGAATAAAATTATTTAAACCGAAACCGAAGATGTCTTCAGTGAATTCGATAAACATTCTTTAAAGCTTCATCTTAAGCCAGCAGTTTATGACTGAATAACTTACGCTTAGTTACTCCTCAAAGCCAAAGAAATCACTTTAAAATTTCAGGAAATAATTATGTCGCTTAAATAAATTGCGGCTGAATTTTTGTAAAATACTCGTACTTCCTCACTGCACCCGTAGTTTTAAGTATGTGAAGGAATGTTCAGGTGTGTTCATGGTCACGAGCAGAACATTACTGAAATTCTAGCTGCAGGCTTATGTTTAAGAATGTACAGCTAGTTAGCGGTCACGTTCTAGTTGGCAAGCGCTGCGTTGTAGCTGATATTTTACACAAGGTGTAGAGTTTCCACAAATTTCAGAATTGCCAAAGTTATGACCGCACTTTGATTGCTTTGTTTGGTTTAGTGTTATATTGACCAGTCTAAATACCTACTGTATATTGTGTGTGGCCTGTACCCATTAAAAGTATCAAAGTGAACCGCTTATAAGAGATCTGTAATTATTGCCTACGAACTATCTGTACCTTATTGACGCAAATAAATGATTTTTGATTTGATTTTGATTAAGCACTCTGTTAACACTCAATATCGTGGTAGTTAAGTGTAGCGGGTCAATGTGATGAGTTCGTAAATTTTCACGTCGCTGTTGCTTACAATATTTTTATCGAGTTCATTAAAGTAATTTTACTACAAAATATTTAGGAAGAAGCGACCGTTTCCTATTAAAATTCATCGTTGTCACGAGTAAAATACAAAATAGCAGAAGTCGAAATGTGAACTAGGGCCATCGTTGTAATACCTTTAACTATGTATTTCTCGCAATGCCACTACTCTTATAATAGCTACCCAACTGCAACATTGCAAAGGATGACCGTCTCAGTGTTTACGACACAACTTTACGAGAAATAGTCGAAGTTTTTCTAAATCAGTTCCGGAGTTCAGCAAGATATTTTATCAATCTGCAAAAATACAGCAATCTTCAGCTTAGCTTATGACTTGATATAGATGTTGGTATCATTTATCATTCGAACTATTCCCAGTAAAACGTGTACTTTGATGTTTCGTAGTTAGGCCTAGCTGATTCTTCTGCACTCATCGGTCTCCGGATGAACTTGGACAAAACCCAGGTATGTTCAAATCACACGTCAAAGTTGTTCGAGAATACTTCTACCTCGGGCAAACACTGCAGTTTGTTAAGAACAACTTTGAGAAGGAGGCTAGCAGAAAAATAGAGCTAGGCTGGACGGCGTTTGGAAAACTTCGTCAAGTCTTCTCGTCGCGTATCCCACAAAGCCTGAAGACCAAAGTCTTCAATCAGTGCGTCCTACCTGTTATGTCCTACGGTGCCCAGACGTGGACACCCACAATACGGCTGGTTCATCAGTTCAAAGTTGCTCAGCGAACTATGGGAAGGGCTATGCGAGGTGATTCGGCAGAGAACCAAAGTTGTTGACATAGCTCACAGAATAAGTAAGCGGAAGAGGTAAGGTGCCAGCCATTTATGTCGTAGAAACAATTACCAGTGCGGTAAACATGTTCTTGAGTGAAGACTGAGAACTGGTAAACGTAATGTAGGACGCCATCAGGCTAGGTGGAGCGACGACCTTCGCAGGGTGGCTGGTAGCAGCTGGATGACAGTTGCCAAAAATCAAACCAAATGGCAATTGGGGAGGCCTTTCAGCAGTGGACTGCTTATAGACTCATGATGATGATGAGGTTTTACGTGGGAGGCATACCATTAAAGTGTGACATTTTCTAAGGTCTAAGGTTGTTATGTGAGGACTGAATTCATGATTCCAGACTTACTTGAAACCCACACGAAATAAAATAGGGACTTGCGAACTTTTCCCTTCATCATTCATCATCATTAGCCTATTAATGTTCCCACTGCTGGGACACAGGACTCTTCTCTGTGAGAGGGGATGGGCCGTAATCAACCACGCGGGCCTCACATGTCTTCGAGTTTTGGTTCTAGGACATGCCGGTTTCCTCACGATGTTTCCCTTCACCATTTTTGAGAGCAGTGGTGATGAAATAATTTACACAAAGTAAAGCCCGTGCTTGGTTTCGACCTACAACTTGTAAATCGCGGCCAATACCACTGGGCCACCACTGCTCTCCCACTTTGCCCTTACTAACTTTTCCCTTACTAGCAACAAAACTAGTTATGTATTATTTTATTAAAGATTTAGAAAGTCGACTTCCAAAACGAAAGTTATTTTGCATTTTTTTTGTGTTTTGCTCTTGATGTCGGTTTATTTTTTTGTAAAAAGTTTTTGTTTATCTCTTTTTAGTTTGAATACATCATCACTAAAAAGAGGCTAATTTATAATAAGATACCTAAAGGAATTACCAAATACCTATAATAACTAAATGTACACGTTCGTGTTGTTTCTCGCTAATGTGTTCGGTTGAACGTTCCATATCTAGAAAACTGCTGAATCGATTTTGATGAAACTTGCACTATTCCCGAAGTTCCTAGCAAATTCTTAATATCTCATCTTGTTAATATATATCAAATAAAATCTAGTTTGCACAAATAATCAAGTGCGTTAGGAACTTCAACACGTGATTAACATTTTCGGGCTAGTCTTCGAAGACTGTTGGATCTCGAGGGATATGAACGAGGACGTAATCTTTACAAATATGCTTAAAGTCCAGTAGTTTTGACCCAATCACGGTAATAATATAACGAAGGAGTGAATGGTCAAAAGGGGTTTGTTTGGGAACTTAGTTTTGCTCTTTTCTTTCTTTATTTCTAAACATTAAATAAGATCACTTACCTATAACTTAGCAAGTTCACAACCACTGCCAGCTTATCTCCACGTGGCAGTCCGATGTCATCTTAAGTGAAGCTGTACACTATAAATAAGCTTCTTATCTATATTCTTCACTGGATTAGCTAACAGCAGTAGTTGCCAGCCCGCCTGACCAAGTTTCCTTGACACATAAGATACATGATAGCGCTGGTAAATGAAAATAGTACCACAGACGAAATCAAGCGTCAAAAAGTATTGACACAAACATACAAACACGAAATAAGTATTGTTAATATAAAGATTTGTTTTTATTTGAGTACTATTTTGAAAATCAAAAATGGAAGGTAAGGTTGTTACGTACGTGTTCGTCACTTTTGGCACGGCATCGGTCAACTGTCGACTATTTCTAAGCCATTTATAATTTTAATTTTTATTAATTAAATTTAAGTTGAATAAATTTTGTATTTTTTTAAATCCTCCGGCTACAGCCTTCGTAATTGGCGCAGTCGGTAGGATACTCGCGGGCCGGTTCGCGAGATTAAATTGATAGGATCGCGAGTCACCCGGGTGGCCGTCGGGCACCGTACGAGTATCCAGAACCTACAAGAGCTGCAGACCAGAGGAGTATCCAGACATCGATACAGAAAAGGTACAAAACCATTACAAGTAAGTACTTTAGAATCGCTCTAGAGTCGCTTCCTTTTTATCCTTAACTGTTACCCTTTAATTGTTCCAAGATTTTCCATCCACGGCAATCTCGGTCCCCTAGGTTAGATAGTAATCGTAGAATTTGTATTTTAGACGCTAATAGAAATCTAGAGGCGGAACCGTCGGATAGTAGTAGTTTAGAAATATCGAGTATGGCTGACTCAGTGGATCAAGTTTACAAGGCCCTACGCTTGGTTGCTGAATTCGACGGGAACTCGAACGTACTAACTAGATTTATAAAATTATGCGATCAGTTAAAAAAGAAAAGATCAGCTTGTGAAAAATGGCCCGGAATTTCAGTTAAATAATTTGGCATTATTAAACGGAATATTAAATAAGATAGTGGGACCCGCATTGCGTACGATTAATTCCAATGGTATCCCGGATACCTGGGAGGGAATTAGGAGTGCTTTAGTAAATAATTTCGCCGATCAACGCGATGAGACATCCTTGTACAATGACTTAGCGCTTTTAACCCAAGGTTCAGCAACCCTGCAGGAATTTTATGAACAGTGCCAAAATCTCTTTAGTACTATTATGACTTATATCAGCCTGCATGAAACGATAGCGAGCCATACTATTGAATCGAAACGTACTTTGTACAAGAAACTCACATTACAATCGTAGCTACGTGGTCTACGAGACCCGTTGGGTTCTCGCATTCGGTGCATACGGCCTGATACGATTAAAAAAAGCTTTAGAGTTCGTGCATGAAGAGATGAATACATTATACCTGGAGCAGCGTAACGACCATGCTCCTGAAAGGAGGTCGCAGCCTCAGCACCAGGTCAGTCCTAAAATATTTTATGGCCTCATGCCACCGAATCACGCGGCACCATCTACACCGCGCTCTTTTAATATGCCACCCTTTAGGCCTTCCAATATGCCAGGACCCTCGCGACCGTCTATGCTTCAAGGGCAGCAACCTATTCCGATTTGGAGAAATCAACCTCCTCAATATCGCGAGCCCACACGTACGCAACAGATGTTTAGTTCACCGCCACCTAATTATACACCCCAAGGTCAAGTTTTTAGAATGCCTAGTGCAGGTCCCAGGCCAGCTACTAGTAACACTCCGCAACCCATGAGTGGTGTAAGTCACTATGTGGCTAAACCATTCGTCCCACGCGTATCCCACGATTGGACTAAGGCTGGAAATCCACCGCCCACAAATTATTTTAGAACAAGGGAATTTAACTACAATGATTTTAGCGACCAGTTGCAGTATGACCAGTATTATAGCGATTATTTTGTTAACGGTGATTACTACCTCTAGGAATATTACGAGTATACCGATTACGTGTACCCGAATGAATACGTGCATGAGCACCCACAGCCTACAGATTCATATGTTATTGTAGAGGAAGTAAAAGACCCGATTTCGCCTGCTGAAAAGGAGGATTTTCAGAAGGTCCCCAAATCAGAAAGGTCAAAATAGAGATTAATTTACAGACGCAAAGGCAATTGCCGTATATACAAATTTCAGACCCTCCGCTTAAATGATTAATTTACACAGGTGCAAATATGTCTTTTTTTAGCCCCGCAGTAGTTCAAAAGTTCTTATCCCATATACCGTGTAATTATGATCCTTTCGAGGTAACGAATATTCACGCTACCACTAGAAGTGATTATTCCATTACCTTACCGTGTTTCCAGGAATTTAATGAACCAGGTGATATAACTCTTTTCGTTTATGCGTTTCATAATTTTTTTGATGGTTTGATTGGCTATGACTTGTTAGAAAAACTAGAATCTAACATCGACCTGAAAAACAGACTGCTGGTCACTCGTAACTCTAGTAATCCTTTATTGATGTACGACTCGCGCAATAGTAACCTATACGAAGATATAGTACCGGCTAATTCATCTAAACTAGTGAAAGTTCCAATAAATTCTAAGGACTGTGACGTTTTAATTCCCGAACAGTGTATTTCAAATTGTTTAATAAATGATTTCGTTACAACTGTAAAAAATAACAGGGGTATAATAGAGGTAACTAATCCTTCACGTCATGATCTAGTCTTTTCTATGGATCGCCCTGTCGGTGCGGAAGTATTCAATGTGCAGTGTATGCGCACCGATCATCAGTCCGATCGCGTAACCGAAGTTTTGTCCCGTCTACGTACAGACCATTTGAACCCTGAAGAAAAAGCTAACTTAGAAGCTCTTTGCTCTCGGTACGCCGACGTATTTTATATTGATGGCGAATCATTGTCTTTCACTAACCAGGTAAAACATTCCATCCGAACAACGGATGATGTACCAATCTATACAAGAAGTTACCGATATCCATTCATACATAAGCAAGAAGTTCAGGATCAAATCTCTAAAATGCTAGAACAAAACATCATACGTCCCTCACAGTCCGCGTGGAATTCCCCCATCTGGGTAGTTCCCAAGAAAGCCGACGCCAGTGGAAAAACCAACTGGCGCTTGGTTATAGATTTCAGGAAACTAAACGAAAAAACCATAGACGACCGCTACCCTATACCCAACATTTCGGACGTCCTAGACAAGTTAGGTAACTGCCAGTATTTCACCACCCTGGACCTCGTGAGTGGTTTTTACCAGGTTGAAATTAACCCGGATGACATCCATAAAACCGCGTTTACAGTCGAGCATGGACATTATGAATTTCTCCGCATGCCCATGGGTTTAAAAAATTCTCCTTCAACCTTCCAACGGGTGATGGACAATGTCTTACGGGACCTTCAAAATGTTGTGTGTTTAGTGTATTTAGACGATATTGTAGTTTTTTCAGTATCCCTTCAGGAACACACGATAAATCTGGAAAAGGTGTTTCAGAGACTCAGAGAATCTAATTTCAAAATTCGAATGAACAAATCGGAATTTTTAAAGTTAGAGACAGCGTACTTGGGACACATAATTAGCAGAGACGGCATTAAACCTAACCCGGATAAGATTATAGCCATCCAGAAATTCCCACTGCCCAAAACGGCTACTGAAATTAAACGTTTCCTAGGTCTCTTAGGGTATTATAGAAAGTTCATTCCAGACTTCGCTCGTATAGCAAAACCTATGACACAATGTCTAAAAAAGGGTTCAAAAATTACCATAACCGATCCAAATTATATCAGTTGTTTTGAGAAATGCAAAACCCTCTTAATCAACGATCCGATCTTACAATATCCGGACTTTAACAAGGATTTTATACTAACAACTGATGCATCTAACCTGGCCATTGGTGCCGTTCTCTCACAAGGTCAGATAGGTACTGACAAGCCCATTGCATACGCATCCCGCACATTAAACACTAGTGAAATTAACTACAGTACAATTGAAAAAGAATTGCTGGCAATTGTATGGGCAACCAAATACTTCCGCCCTTACTTATTTGGTAGGAAGTTTAATATCGTTACGAATCACAAGCCCTTACAATGTGTTATGAATCTAAACGAACCCAATTCTCGTTTAACCCGCTGGAGACTAAAGCTAAGCGAGTATAACTTCACTACTATCTATAAGCAGGGTAAACTGAATACTAACGCAGATGCTCTGTCCCGCATCGAAATCAATAATGAGGATGCGAACTCTATAGCAGTTAACACGTCCGAAAAATCCCCTTCAGTGGTTGGTTCTACAACTGCAACAGCTCACACCAGTGCTGAAATCCCTATATTAGAAGTACCGATTTCTGATGAACTCCTAAATAAATTCCACCGCCAAATATCCTTTGTAGTCGTAGGAGATATTAAAAAACGCCCAACGGTGTCCAAACCCTTCGAAACCCAAACTAAAACCACCATACAACTATCAGAGTCTAATCTTGAACAGGACGTAATTAATGGTGTTAAAGAATATGTGAATCCCAAAGTAAGAACGGGATTCTCATCCATACCCCTCTAGCCATGTACAATATAATCCCGATCATCCAGGATAAATTCAAAAGCTCCGCCTTGGTTATGGTCTTAACAAAAAAAAAAGTAGAGAACGTCAAAAATTACCTGGACCAACAGGAAATCATTTGTAATTACCATGAAGGAAAAACCAACCACCGCGGTATAACTGAATGTTTCCTTGCCTTATCACATCGTTATTATTGGCCCAAAATGAAAGAAAGTATATCAAAGTAAATTAACGAATGTAGTATCTGTGGCCAAGCAAAGTACGATCGCAACCCTATTAAACAAAAATTCTCCATAGTTCCTCCGCCAACCAAACCCTTTGAAATTTTACATTTGGACTTTTTCACAGCACAAAATGAGAAATTTCTCACTTTAGTCGACGCTTTCTCGAAATATGCGCAAGCATATCATCTTAGAGATGGTACTGCGTTAAGTGTCGTTCAAGCTCTTTTAACGTTTTGCACCCATCATGGCGTTCCCTATACTGTAGTCACGGATCAAGGACCTGAGTTCACTAATGCATTATTTTCAGAATTTGTCCGTCTCCATAAGATACAACATCATAAAATCCTTGCACATACCCCTAACGATAATGAAATAGTAGAACGCTTCCATTCTACCATTCTCGAACACCTCAGAATCCTGAAATTGGAAAAGCATAATGAACCCGCCGTAAATCTCATGCCCTATGCAGTTTTAGGTTATAACAGCTCAATACATAGTTTCACCAAATGTAGGCCAGGCCTATAGATCTAATCACAGGACACTTTGATCCCCGCGATTCCTTGGATCTAAACCTATCTGAGCATCTACTGCAAAATTACTTACAAGACCATAAAAAACGATTAACCCAAGTCTATGAAATAATAAATGAAACATCCCTCCACCGTAGGACCGAATTAACTGAAAGAAGGAATAAAGATCGCGAACCTGAAAAGGAATATAACCCTGACCAACAAGTATTCGTCCGCAATCCTCTAGCTAGCAGACAAAAGTTAGCCCCGCGCTTCACTAAAGACATAGTCATGGCCGATCTTCCCATACACATATATACCAAAAAGAAACGAGGCCCTGTTGCAAAATCTCGTCTAAAGAGAAGCCCTAAAGATCCCACATTGTTACAGGATGTTACTGCTGCTACTCCTGCAAATGACGCAAGGACAAGAAGTAATGATTGATCCTTTAGGAAACGGCCCTGGAATACTTCCGTTTAATCTAAGAACGACGCGTATCATTTCCCATTATCATTCCTTTCTCAACTATGTTAATCTCGACGGTATACAATCCCAGATATACACAGTTAGTACACAATTGACTGATGTTAGACATAAACTAAATAATAAGACGTCTCTATTATTTGAACCGCACATGAACTACCTTACATCTAAATTAACTAAAATATCTATACAGCTAGAGTCATTTGAACATAGTCGTCATAAAAGAGGACTCGTCCATGGTCTCGGTTCTGTTATTAAGAGCATATCCGGTAATCTTGACCAAACTGATGCAATTAAATATAATAACGCTATAAAAGTCCTTCAGGAAAATGAGTACAAGATGCAGTCTCAACTTAATCAGCATGTTAGTCTATCTAAAACTTGGATTTCATATAATGCCAACTTATTAACTAACATAACAAAAAACCAGGAGAGAATGGGTAATGTCTTAAATCGGATAATCAATAGTACAGCAGACTTTGATTTTACCCACTACGCCCATATGGCTCAACACTTCATTATTCTAA
This sequence comes from Orthosia cruda, assembly GCA_964057195.1. NCBI lineage: Eukaryota > Metazoa > Arthropoda > Insecta > Lepidoptera > Noctuidae > Orthosia > Orthosia cruda. The sequence continues at coordinate 4,292,192 of OZ059848.1, read as the reverse complement.
GCGATAGCATAGACAATTTGTCCGAAGAACTCCATAAACTAGAGTACACTTTAGCCTTAATACGTACGTTAAGCATACCCCATATGGCAATTAGTCTAGCTGAAATAAGGAATATGTTAAATGAGTTAAGGATTTTATACCCAAAAGATGAAATCCTCGAATTAGAGTTAAGGGATTATTATGACGTAATTAGGCTAGGATACTTTTATATAGATAATCAGATAGTTATAGTATTTAAGGTGCCGATTGCCGTCCCTCCAATCTATAGCCTTTACAAACTGTCCATTGTCCCTAACAAAAGTAACAAAATCCTTTTACCTTCCTTACCTTTTATTGCGATTTCCGGACAAGATTCTATGTACATGGAGGCTGAATGCCCGAAGGTAAATTCTCTGTACCTCTGCGAAGCAAAATCAAAGTACAAGACCCAAAATGATCCGGATTGTATCCAGCATCTGATCTCCAAGCAAGAACTTCTCCCTTATTGTAAGCTATCCTCAGTCACATTGAACAAAAAAAGCTGTGGAACAACTCGACGAGAAACACTACACCATCAGTTTCCCACATCCAACCAAAGTGAAGATATCCTGCAGACAAGAAACATATAAAATCCTTGAAGGAAGCTATCTGGCTATTATTCCGCACAATTGTCACATTAAAACGCCCGAATTCACAATAGCGAACTCTAACAATCACATCAAGGGATTCGCTCTGGAAATTATGCAATTGCCTACAATTATTGAAGACTTAGAAACTTCAAGCGAGACACCAATCATACTAAACTCTGCCGATCTAGAAAATCTGCACTCCATAAACACGAAAATCATGCTACAGACTCCAGTTAATCTTAATGAGATAACCGATACAGCTCTCTACCATACCACGATTCCAATCTATCTAATACTATCCGGTGCAAGTGCACTTACTATCGCACTGATGTACCGACGATATCGATTGAAACGACTTCAGAAAAATCAAGAATCAGATGACGCCACACCTTCAGGAAATTATGCTGAAATTCAAGAATCAAATAGAATCAGCCCCAGCAAGATAAGAATTGACCACAGCAATATTTCATCATCGCTGTCACACAAGATTTCGAAATAGTTGCTGATCTTCGGGGGGAGGTGTTACGTACTCGCATAGCACCCAAACCGCTGACAAGCGATTACCTCATTGTCGCACATCGCAACAGCCGCGGACACGAGGCGCCGACGCAGCACAACGTGATGCAGCCCGACACCGGACATCGAGGCCCTCCTGGGTTCGTCACTTTTGGCACGGCATCGGTCAACTGTCGACTATTTCTAAGCCATTTATAATTGTAATTTTTATTAATTAAATTTAAGTTGAATAAATTTTGTATTTTTGTAAATCCTCCGGCTACAGCCTTCGTAATTAGGTCAATGAAATAAAACAAATGGTAGCTAAATCCATTCAAAATATTTGTAAAAAGAGTTGTTACTATTCAAAATATTTGTAAAAAGAGTTGTTACTATCAATGTACACAATTACTGTATTTTTACAAACCTAAATCTATAATTAATTGTTAAACGAATGTCACCGGTAGTTGTTGATGTGTGACGTCTTGTCATTATTTGTTTAAACTTATTAATAGGCTGGAATTAGTAGAAAGAACTCAGTAATTAATTTATCTTATATTATTAATCTCCTAATAAAATTAAGTTGTGTGACTTATTGTTGGTGTGAATAATAAAAAGTGTTTACAAGATGTCTGATCGTTATCATTTGAGAATCTTGAGTCCTCCCGCTCTTACATACATAATACGAAAGATTTCATAGCACGAGAACTTGACCCGAGTTCAATATAACAAGTTCATTGATATTTGATAAGGCGGCTCTTAAAGGAACTTCTGTATTTTGACGTGCACTTACTGAAGTAGACCTATTTTGGAATTTGTTAACCTACCTAAAGAAAAAAATGCTTCATTGAATACCTAATTACTCCCCTTGCACACTGCGACTACACAGGTTGTTACTTGTTTTCAGACTCGAATTATTTTAATTGACTTTCTTTTAATTTATATTTTTCATTTGAATAGAAAATGAAAGTGCTATGTAAAAAAACCGAATGAAAATTTCAAAATTCACGCAATTATTTATATTCATTGGATTTACATATATTTTTTTAGATTGAAATATATTTTGAAATACCAAGAAGTTACAATACGAAACACATGTTTTTATTACTTCATGCGTACACGGATTTATGTGATAGCAATGTAATGTAGAATAAGAAAAAAACAACAAAAAAAAAATTTGTTTCACAAATAAGCAAGCATCATCACGTCACGTCGCGTTTCTTTATGGTTTGAGCTGAGCCTTCTTTAATTCACCGATCGTTCCGGTGGCCCTTTCAGTTCATACGAAAAACCAAATTGATCGTAGCTATTTGAATAATTTGCAACTATGGTTGATGAGTTTATTTATAATTCGGCTGATTAGGCAATGTATTAACAAAAAAAAAACAATATGAATGTGTAGTTTGGGGGTAAAAGTGTCAGCAGACGTTTTAGTAGAAGTGCGGGGTGCATCACGGATCCGCTACGAAGAGACGCTACGTATGCACTGAGCTACGAGCTTGCGCGCTACGCTCGCTCCTACTATCTTTGACCAGAAATTTATTATAAATATTCTATTTTTGGAACCAAAATAAAATCAACTTTTAACGTAGTAAGTATGATAATATCTTTTAACAATAATCGTACGCCCTTGGATTATGACAAACGAGATAAGATTAGATTTGCTTATAACCTCTTACCACATTTTATTATTACCAACCAAAAGAAGCAGAACTTTGAATGCCAGCTATCGCGGGAAATTGGCACATAAAGGACAAAAAAATATCAAGAGCAGTTTTGGTTCAACTTGGTTCAACCTTTTTAGATTTTCATTAAACGTGTGAGTACATTTTATGAAAATCAAAAAAGGTTCACTTGCCCTCAGAAAATACTGAGATGCCATTGAGTTTTTTTTTCCTTTTATATTAAACGTTAGGACATCGGCACTGATTCTTATGATAAAACCAAACTGAAATTGAATTAAACTTTTCGTTTCCATGGAAAATAATGAGAAATTGAAACATTATCTCACGATTTAAATTATCAATTAGAGTTCTCACGTTCTTCAATATAAATTATTATTTATGATCGTAATTACGGGAAAGCTTTATTGTTTATGAAGGTACCTTCATAATACTCTCACCTTTATTAAGATCAAAGTAGAATTTAGTGGCCTTATAATGAGATCTTTAATAATAATTAATTCTATCATGCTTTGAATAATATTTATGTTGATAAGGAGTTGTAGCTGTAGGTTAATCACGACAGGAGATAATAAATTTATCATACACTTATTTTGTGTGTTCGTAACTAAGCATATTTTGTATGTAATAATAACATGTTTTTAAAGATCTGTGGTACTGTTCTGTGGTACTGGTATTTTTAGTACGCCTCCGATACATGAGTAACCACACTTATCTGAGTATTGAATACCAGAGCACGCAGCATATGATAAGTAATGTTAGCAATTCAGTTTGTTATTATTTAAGATAAGATAAGATAAATTGATTAGGACACCTTTCTTCAGATACATTAAGCACTACAACAAAATAAAATAGTTTTTTTTTATTTGATAACTTATTAGTTCTAGCTTTACATAAAATAATTACCAACCATAGATGTTGCGTAATTACGAAGTAATGTGTTAATTCTTATTAAATTATTACATCATTTTGTTCCTGTAAAACACTTGCAGTATTTTCAACCACATCTATTATCAGATACAGCCCATTACAATCACACCTGTTTTTATAAACTTCTTTGTCCTGTATTATAATGAATAATTAGAGTATAATCACCCATCATAGCTACTGAAATGAGAACAAAACATTTTAAAGTAATGCCTCGATTGCACAGAAACTAAGCATAAAGGGATATCACCGTCGAGCAAGATTAGCATATCAAAAACCGCATTGCCCGGTCTCAAGAAAAAGGAAAAGACTACGGGGAAAACGGGGAAGACGCAACACGGTGACGTCATAGACTGTGGCTCAAGTACTGCAGTGAAGCCAGTTAAGTCGTAGACAACCACTGCGGACACAATGCTCAGAGATTTAAATCTTTTAACACATTTTCATTCAAGTGGTTGTTTAGTTATATACTAGGAATAAAATAACCGGCACAGTGCGAGTTGGACTCGCGCGCTGAGGGTTTCGTACAAACATCTATATTCACCAATATAAGTAGGTAAAAATACTTAAATGAACAATGCAAGCACCGAACATTGCTCTAACGAAAAAAAAGTACTTGTCCAAGTACATTTTATAAGTTGGTCGACGATTACTCGTAAAGCCACTAAGCTGTGATAGTTTTCCTTCTAATGTGGTTGTAATTATATACTATTATCGTGAATTTTTCACATATCCCAATGCAAACTTTTAGCTGACAGGGGGGACACTTGACTCTTACAATAAATTATATTAGCAATTTAAAGCATAACTTTACGCTACGCATGGTTCCCTTAATTTTTGAATGGCCTATCCAACGATACCCCACACTATGGGATAAACAAGAAAAAAAGTAGCCCCAGTTTACGTGTACAAGAATAATATTCTTCGTGATTTTATTTAAATAATTTGTCAGCGTGATTAATATGCATATCCATGTCACATTATAGCTTTCTAGTACTAAGAACTAAGCTGCGGACAGACAGACATTATGGACATGGTGAAACTATATGGGTTCCTTGTTGACCACGGAACCCTAAAAAAGGTTTTCTTGAAATTTCGCAATTAACAAAGTTTATGTCTGCAAATGCTAATTCCAAAATTAGCAGTTCTTCAGTTCTTCGTTTTATCGCGAAGACCTCTTTAATTGTTGGCCCAACTTTATCTATTTCCTGATTAGTCAAACCGGATAACTTGTCTTTAAACTTTTAAGTTTTTCTGATCAGCGAAGTAGAATCATTGTTCTTACCTCTATCCATATCTCTAAAAATAGATGCAAAAGAGGTATTTTGATATACACGATTTTTATTTTTTCAGTTAAATCGCAAATTTCAATTTAAAATTGACGTATTAATTCATTTTTTTTCAGGTTTGTATTAAAATCGGGTTTTAGGTCGTAGGTCATTTACACGACACCACTCCAACACCGCTCCCGCACAATACCGCCTCAAACGGAGATGACTGCTCGCTATCCACGCGCCGATAGCTAGCAGGCAACCAGTTGTTCACGCGCTTACAGCTAGCAGTCAATTGTCTGTCCACGTGCCGACCGCTTTTGCCTTTTTTTTCGGCAAGCTAGCAACGTGCTCCATACAAGCAGACTGCATGCATAGAGCGCGCGAGCCACCGGTGGGTGGCTCGCGCGCTCTATGCATGCAAACGCTTGGTAAGCATCTCTCGCTCGTGAAACGCGTGGTAAGCATGCGGTAAGCGAGACGTCAACTTTCGAGTGGTACGATGGCGGTAAATGGTGTGGTATATTTAGTATGCAGGGGGTTTCGGGGGCGATAAATCGATCTATCTAGGTTTCATTTTTAGAAATCGCTCTCTCTCTCATTTCACATTTCATCTCTATTTTCACCTGAGCAGAGTTCGGTCGCCCAGGTACTATATGATGGTACGAAACACTCGCTGCGCGAGTCCGACTCGCTCTTGACCGGTTTTTTTTTTTTAAATTTGATCACTCCTTTCCGTTACATCCATTACATTCACACACAAGATGTATCATCTCAACATCAACGTAATAAGAAAATAAAATCAGAAGTAATAAGCAAGACATCATCACGTTAATCATCATCATCATCATCATCATGATCATTAACCTATTAATATTCCCACTGCTGGGACACAGGCCTCCTCTCTGTGAAAAGGAAACATAAATAACGAAATAAAATAATACAGTCAGAATAATAAGAAGAGACGTCAAGATGGCAAATAATAAATACATTTCTCAATTTAACGTCTTGTGAAGGAATTGTTATAAAGTAAATAGAATAATAGAATGAACAGGAGACTGTAATGCATAATTATGTGAACACGCAGCCGCACATTGTTGATCGGATTTGATTGCCAGAATATGAAATATTCTGCCTCAGAATACAGTGTAACCATGGTTATATCTATACCAATATTATAAAGAGGAAAGATTTTTTTGTTTGTTTGTTTGTTTGTACCGAATAGGCTCCAAAACTACTGGACAGATTTCAAAAATTCTTTCACCGTTGGGAAGCTACTCTATCCCCGGGTGACATAGGGTACTTTTTATACCTGTATTCCTACGGGAACGGGAACTACGTGGGTGAAACCGCGAGGCGTCCTCTAGTTTTATAATAAAATTCACAACGGTGTGATTCAGAAAAACAAAGTAATCTAAAGCGTTGAAATGTACGAGTAACACTACGTTTACTTATTCTAGAACGTTTTTGGTTTAGCTAATTACGTTTAGTATAAAACAAGAAGCTACCCTTGTATCATTACAGCTCTACTTCTAAGTGCAACAAGCATAATGTTTTCAGAACCAGCCAATTAGCATTAAACTAGTGATTTAGTTTAATGCTTATAATGCGAAAATTATACAGGTGTTCAAACAACTTTAGTTAGTAAACTCAGTCATAGCATTTCATCACTGTGTCTCGTTTCAAGCATTCCGCAGCTTCTTAGTCTGTGTGCACATGCGTGGAGGCTGCCAGCCAGTGGCGGTATAAGCTAAGTTGCTAAAAGGAAAAGCTATCTATTTATGGCTTCTATTGCAAACTAAGAAACAGCTTGGAAAAACTCAAATACCTGAAGAACAGAAATTTTATCTTGGATGTAAACCAACATAAAGGGATACGGACGACGGAAACGATTTATTCACCGCAACACTGTTCTCATCGCGGTCATTATGATTATATGAAAGACGACTCGCGATGAGGAGATTCCTTGTGACATTCTTCGCATGTCCACTTCAGGTTTTCTGGCTCGATTACTAAGTACTTATTTAAGACGAAAACGTCGTTGCGTTACTTAAAATCTCTAAACATGCTGCCAGTAGCCAATATTGTAGCTTGACCCACTGGAATGTGTGAACTGTATATGTGACGAATAATGCTTGTTTTATGATGTTTGCTAAGTCTATTGGAACATCTGAATTATTGATTGCTCTTATGAAATTTATTAACAGAGGAGGCTTCGCGGTGCCGCACTAGTGATGAATATCTTAGAACAACTATCAGAATAATGGATATATGTCGATCATGGACGTTGCACTGTGTAATGAGGGTTTTCGAAAAATTTACGTCACCACAAGGCGCTACTTTTGTAAGAGGTCCTCCTCTTGCAATACGTAACTAATGAAATCAACATGACGTTGACGACAATTTAACTCATGTCGGAAAACGCGCTTTGACTGTTAACTGGACGTTGCGTCTCAGTAACTACTGCCACCTGGCATATAATTTCAGAAAACCCACATCCCTCCTAAATAATTCATTAATTCAGAGAACTCTTTGGAATTTAGGACATTTACTGCCAATTTTGTTGATCCAATTTAGCCAGTAGCCTATTCCCCGCCAAGCAAAACGAAGGGGGTCGATTTATAAGTTAAGCTGGTCGTTTTCAATGGTTCAGTTTAGATGAAACCAATAAATGCAAGTGATGTAATAAAATCTTATCTTTCAAACTTGACCGCATCACATTGTCATTTGGCACAGAATCTTTGAAACTAAACGTTTTTATCAGCCTCGTAGACTCTGTTTTACCAGAAAACAATATTTATCTCAAAATGTTTTTATACCCTTCCAATAAATAAAACGTACTGGACGATACTAAAAGAAAATTAGAATGCCATTTTTTTGACAAAGAAAAATAAATGACAAGCAAAATGTTATGACATCTTATATTTTTTTTATTAAAATAGCCAGCTCTGTGGAAAATTATACGAAAACAAAAAAAGTTGCGAGCCAATTTGAAAACTTGAATGTCTGACGTAAAGTTTATGCTGATATGAATATGGAAATAGGGAGTCAAGTTTTATTGTTTGAAGAGTTGAAATAGATATCGCATTGATGTAGATCGTTTCATTCAGGATAACGATTATGGTATAACTTTAGCAATATCCTCTTTATTACTTAGAACTTGTTGGAATGAGGTTTTAGTTAGCAAAACTCATTAAGTTCTGGCTATACAGAATGTATTAAGTTTATTCTTATTTACAATCAAATGCATGTGTCAGGTTTTTAAATTGAAGACTGGTGTGTCAACCACGTCGACACATCATATAGTGTATTCGCCTGTGAAACATATAGTGATTTTTATATGTACTTTTAAAGAGATTACCACGCAGTCATGTATTGTTGAATATATGAGTATCACAGCCCACTCGCAGTTTTAACGCCCCATAACAGGTCATGGGCCCAGTTTAGAAAATTATATTAAATTTTGATATTTTTTCAGTTGCAAATCAGATGCTTAGCAACCAATTATTTATGTCATAACCATAGCTACGGAAGAAAAATAGGTTTGTAAATTAAGGAAGATAAGTAAGTACCTATTTTTACTTTAAAGAGATGGACTCTCTAAATAAATTGAAAAAGAAATCGAATTACAAAAATTGGCGATTAATTACCAAATTGTATCTTGAAGCAAAAGGCCTTGAAGGGAAAGAAATTAATGAAGCGAAAGCGAAATTTTTACTATTAAATGCTATAGATGAAGAATTATTACATTATGTTATAATCTGTCAAACAACAAAAGATATTTTTGATACATTGGATTTAGTTTTTAGACACAATATTAAAGAAGACACTCATTTAAAAATCATAAAATTCTACAGTTATAATCATACAGGAAATATTTTTGACGACATTAGTTTTTTACAAAATTTATGTGCTGAGATAAATGGCACTGAACAAAAAATATCTGAAGAAAATTTAATGCAGAAAATTATCACAATATTGCCTGATAACATGAAATTGTTCAAACAAATTTGGGAAATAACACCTAGAGAAGATAAAAATATACAAACACTAATTTTGAGACTTCAAAATTTAGATATGCCGGAAACTTCGGTTTGTAATAACGAAGTCTTAAAATCAACAGAGAAAGTATGCTTTAACTGTGGTAAACCGGGCCACATTGCAAGGTTCTGTAAGAATGAAAAATGCATTCATTGTAAAAAAACAGGTCATGCATCTAATAATTGCTTTACAATTAAAATTTGTAAAAATTGCAATAGAAAAGGTCATATCCAGAAGTATTGCAGGAACAATAGTCCGGTACGTAATAAGTTAAACATGGAAATTTCAATAAAAGCAGTAATTGATTCAGGAGCATCTTCTCATATGTTTAATAACAAAAACATAATAAATTTTGCAGAGAAAATAAATATTGACATTAAGTGTGCAAATGAAGAAAAACTAATAGCCAAAGGAATTGGTACCATCAATACAAATTTTGGATTAATAGAAGATGTGCTGTATGTCCCAGGAGTGTCAAGGAACCTGATATCAGTAAGTTCAATCACGGACAAAAACGGTTCAGTCCTCTTCTCTGGAGACAAGGTATTTATCTATAAAAATAATAAAATAATTTTAAGAGGCTACAAAACTAAAAATGGCCTATATGAAACAGATTTTTCGGCCAATTTTAGTCGTGAAGCTTTATTGACTGAGAGTGTCAATATCTGGCACCGTAGGCTAGGTCACGTATCCGACGTGCCGCGTCTAGCAAAGCTGGTCAATGGGATTGAAATTGGGAGGGGACATTTAGATAAAATTTGCGAAATCTGCATAAAATCTAAAATGACAAGAAAGCCTTTTGGAGATAACCGAATTAAAGCAAAATTCCCTTTAGAAATTATAGATACAGACATTTGCGGCCCAATTGAAGTTCCCACTTGGGATAACAAAAAATATTTCATTACCTTTTTGGACGATTTCACACATTTCTGTGTAGTTTACTTAATCACCTTCAAAAGTGAAGCCTTTGAAAAATTAAACAATTTGTATTTCTGGCAGAAAATCTTTTTAGAAATAAAGTGTACAAAATAAGATGTGATAATGGTGGGGAATTTGCGAACAATAACCTGCTTTCATGGTGCTACTCAAAAGGAATAGTATTAGATATGACAATACCCTATACTCCACAATTGAATGGAAAAGCTGAGAGGTTAAACAGAACCTTAATGGAAAGAACTAGAGCTTTATTATTTGATGGTCGTGTTCCGAACTACTTATGGGGTGAAGCTTTGTTGACTGCGAGTTTCCTAGTCAATAGGAGTCCTACGGAAGGATTAGATAAAACACCAGCAGAAATGTGGTTTAACATTAAACCAAACCTTTCAAATATAAGAAGATTTGGATCAACAACGTTTTACAAAATTAATTCCGGCTTACGTAAACTAGATGAGAGATGTAACAAAGGTATCTTGGTTGGCTACATAAGAAATGGTTATAAAATTTGGGTAGAAGAAGAGAGGAAGATTATTAGAGCAAGAGATGTACGAATAAATGAAGACGAACAAGGAATTTATATTGATCATGAAGAAAACATAGTAAGAATAAATGGGCTGTGGGATGAAGTTGAACCAGAAGTACGAATAGATGATGTAAGAGAGACGCGTGGTAATGAAAAATGTCGAGCAGAGGAAGATGTAAGAAGAAGCATCATTATAGATAGCAATCGAGAAGGAGAAAATTTGGTCAGATATAGTGATGAAACAAATGATGTTGTAAGAAATGAAGATGTAATAAATGAAAACGAAATAAGTGAATCTGAAAGGATAAATGAAGAAAGAATCAATGTTGAAAATAATAATGATAATTTTGATAGGCGTTTAAGTTTTGATAATAATTTACAAAATGATGAAGGAAATGAAGAATTTTTTGATATTGAAGAAGTTGAGGAAGATGAAGATCGAGCAGTGGAGAATATTGATAATGAAGTAGTGGAGAATAATGAAGATCGAGCCGAGGAAAATAATGTAATTAGAAGGATTCAACCAGAAAGACAGAGAAAACTACCAGAACGTTACAAGGATTTTGTAATGGACTATGATACTGAAGTATCTATGTTAACATATGAAGAGGCTATAGAATCAAGAGAAAAAGAGAAGTGGAAAAAAGCAATAGAAGAGGAAATCAAATCTTTAGAAGAGAATAATACGTGGACATTTGTAGAGAAGAAAGAAGCAGAAGGTTCAAAATTAGTGTCGAGCAAGTGGATTTTTACAATTAAATCAGATGGAAGATATAAGGCAAGATTAGTTGCAAGAGGTTTCCAACAAAAGTATAAAATAGATTATGATGAAACGTATAGCCCAGTTGTGAACACGAACTCTTTAAGAATTTTATTTTCAATTGTTGGAAGTAAAAAGTTGAAGATGAAACAATTTGATATTAAAACAGCCTTTTTGCATGGGGAATTAAGGGAGTGTATTTATTTGAAAGTCCCCAAAGGCTATAGTAATAAAGAGGGCAAAGTTTGTAAATTAAATAAAAGTTTATATGGTCTTAAACAAGCTCCACTAATGTGGAATATTAAATTCACAGAATTTTTAATTAAAATGGGTTTCAGACAATTGAAATTAGACCAGTGTATTTTCGTAATGGATGGAGAAAGAAGAATAATTCTTGCCATATACGTCGACGATGGATTGGTCATTGGAGAAAGAGAAGAAGATCTTCTACATGTAATAAATACTTTAAGAAAAGCTTTCGAATTGAGAATTTGTGAAGAAGTGTCCAATTACATCGGTTTGGATATAAAACAAGAAGAAAATGGAGTAAAAATTTTTCAGAAAACGTATGTTGAGAAGATTGTGAAGAAATTTAACATGAATGAAGCTAGAGAGTGTAAAAGTCCAACTATTTTAATAGAACAACATCCATCAATTAAAATTGATATTAAATCTCATGAATTGTACAGAGAGATGATAGGGTCATTGTTATATTTGTCAAATAAAACTAGACCAGATATTAGTTTTCATGTGGGTTATTGTTCGAGGCATCAAAATTCTCCAAATTTAAATGATCATAATAACGCTAAAACAATTTTAAGATTTTTGAAAGGTTCGAAGGATAAAGGTATTCACTTTGGTGAAGGTGATAAAGTGCTCAGAGGATATTGTGATTCGGATTTCGCGGGGGATCCAGACACTAGACGCAGTACGTCGGGTTTCGTGATTTGGTTGAACGGTGGACCAGTGGCATGGAGCTCAAGAAAACAGTCAGTAGTAGCGTTGTCGAGTACAGAAGCTGAATTTATAGCTGCAGCAGAATGTTGCAAGGAACTTCTATTCATAAGAGACCTAATAAATGAAATTACGAATGAAAAATTAGACCTTGAGATGAGAGTGGACAACCAATCAGCATATTGGCTAATGAAAAATTATTATCTGAAAGATGCAATTGATGCAAATAATATATCGGTTAAATATTGTCCAACGGGTTCACAAATAGCTGATATACTCACAAAATGTTTACCACCAGTGAAATTTGAACGCTGTCAGCGAAAACTTGTGTCTTAGTTGTTTGTGTGTAAGTGTTTAAGTGCGGGCTAAAGTGAACTAATAAGTGTTTTTCGGTTGATATATGGGTTTAATATTATGTAGTATGTAAGTTTTTATAGGGTGTGTAATTATCTATGAAGAAGTTATGTAGAGTTGTGATGTAAACTTAAGGAGTCCTGATAAGTTCATGTTAATTAATGAAAGTGTTGGTTAAATTTAATTTTTCTGTTTATAGCAGAATTTTAAAAGAATTAAGGGGGTGTCAAATTATAATTCATTTAAGGGGGTGTGGCAATAACTTGTTGGTGATATTAATAGTAAATGAATCTTTTTGAATCAATAAGTAACTCGAATATACGTAACTTGTTATTAAATTTTTACATTGTTTTTCAGTATGTCGAAACCTTAAGTTTTTATATCGGAACTTTATTTTGTTAACTCTTTTCATGTTAGTAGGTATAGTTATTTTGTTTGTTTATGTTGTATTGTTATGTTTGAAAATATTATGTATGGACGGACGTATGTTGAAGTCGAGTTGGAGTTTTAAATATTAATGGAATGTTTGTTAGTTAGGTAGATTTTTTATGGTAGTTAAATATTGGATGAAGGGGTGTTATCGAGTAGTAGTATAATTAATTATGATGATGAGTTTTTATTGATACTGGTTCAAATGATGTTGAGTAGGAGTAACAGAATATTAATTAAATGTTTTTGTTTTTAGTCAGATAGGTTGTGAGATATTTAATATTGGATGTTATGTTTTCGAGTAGTAGGAATAATAAAATATGATGATTAGTTTTTATTGATACTGATGATAGATTGATGTTTAGATTAATTGAGTGGGCGATTTTATAGGATAGTTGAAGTGTTGTTGTTTTTAGAATATTGTTGAAGTGGGGTCTTATATTAATGTTAATGAGTGTAGGTTTATGATGTTATTTAAAGGCAGTTTGGGGTTTCTAAAATTTTGTTGAAGTTTATAATATACAGGTTGCTGAAATTTATTATATACAGGGTGCTAATAGAAATGTTTTTGAAACTTTAGGTTATGCAAGATGTTTGTGTAGATGTAACTGTTTTAGCATGTGCATTTGATTGAGGGGGTGTGTTGGAATGAGGTTTTAGTTAGCAAAACTCATTAAGTTCTGGCTATACAGAATGTATTAAGTTTATTCTTATTTACAATCAAATGCATGTGTCAGGTTTTTAAATTGAAGACTGGTGTGTCAACCACGTCGACACATCATATAGTGTATTCGCCTGTGAAACATATAGTGATTTTTATATGTACTTTTAAAGAGATTACCACGCAGTCATGTATTGTTGAATATATGAGTATCACAGCCCACTCGCAGTTTTAACGCCCCATAACAGAACTGATGACATAGTTTTGGTAAAACTGTAGAAATTTTAATACTTAGATTATCAAGCAAATGATATGTCTTCACTATATCTCTTGTGTCTCATAAATGCTTATGATTAATTTTTCACATACATGCCGTTCCATCGCAAGAGAAGCTTTTCTATTTGAAAATCGGTTAAAGAACGCATTGCGAGGGTTCAGTGACGATATTATTCCGTCGTTATGGCCATGTACCCGGAATGACGCGCTATTCGGAATAGGCAATTAACATAAACTATCCTAAATGTGACGTTTGAGAGAACATTCAAGCGTTAATGAGACACGAGGGATATAGTGAAGACATACCATTTAAATTGAAAATTTAGGTATAAAAATTTCTACAGTTTTACCAAAAATATGTCATCAGCTCTAAGTAATAAATAGGATATTGCTAAAGTTATACTTTAATCATAATTCTGAATGAAACGGCATCAATTACATAATTACAACTCTTCAGACATAATTACAACTCACAAAACTTGACTCCCGATACTCATATCAACACAAACTACATCAGTCATTCAAATTGGCTCGCAACTTCTTTTGTTTTCGTATAATATTAGATCTTTCTTTGACTTCAAAAAGGCCTTTGATACGCTTAAGTGATCTAGCATCTGGTCCCGCATTAGACTAGGATTACGCCGATAACCTATGCCTGTTGACTCATACCCACGCCAAAATGCAAAGTTTATAAATCTTCGGCAGGAAGCGGCAAAAAGTCTTAAAATTAACACACGGAAGTCCCAGTAGATGAGATCAATCATTCACCGTTGCTGATTGGCACAGAGGCAGTGAAACGAGTTCACAAATTTATTTACCTCGGGAGTGTCGTGTCAGAGACTGTGAGTAGTGAAAAGGACTTCGCTTCACGAATTGCCAAAGCCCGAGCTACCTTCACACAGCTGAGGCCTGTTTGGCAATCACGAAAAGTGACCCGAAAGATTAAATTCAAAATCATGGGTAAAATGTCAAATCCGTGCTGCTTTACAGGTGCGAAACGTGGAAGGTCACAAAGGACATCACATGCCAAATCCAAGCGTGAAGATCAAGACCAATCGCGATGGATCGATGCGACATTAAAGACTTCTGTAGACGCCCTCTGCCTCTTCTAGGGGAAATAGGACATCAAGTCAAGTAAGTCATATACTTTGCTTACAAGGGAGCAGTGGTGGCACAGGGGTAACGACCGCGAATTACAAGTTATATAACTACATTAAATACTGTTTTCAAAACAGTGTCCTAGAACCAACAATTCGAAGACAAGTGACATCCACCAAACCGCACTGGGCTTGCGTGGTGGATTACGGCCCATTCCCTCTCATAGAGAGGAGGCCTATGTCCCAACAGTGGGAGCATTGTAAAGGCTGATGATGGTACATACAGCAGCAGAGAATCCTCACCCCTAGAAATGTATCAAAAGTGACATCTATGGACAGGAGAATATACTACGATGTTTACGTGCGTCGCGCGCCATCTCTGTGATATCAATGAAACTGCTAAGATATTCTAACTAGAAATAAAAAACTGACGGCGCTCATGCAAGCGACCGCTAGGTAATATCCATCGCATTCTACCTATTGTTATTTTCAAACTTCCAAATGTGTTTATCAAACATTATACTTTTTTACAGATTTCCAAAAACTCACAACAGAATTTTATAAAATCGTATGCCGAAGCAAGATTCGAACCTGGACCCTATAACTCACGTGTGAAGCTGCTATACCGCCGCGCCATTCTGACACTTGTCATAGATGTGAAATTCATCGATATGTTAATAAATTACCATCATATTATTAATGTCGGCCGTGACGTTTTGTAGCGTTACAGTAATCAGTCAATATATATATATATATGATGCACTCAAAGATTGATAAAATTCACAGCCGTATAAGTTATAGTTTTAAAGAGTCTTCAGATACAATAGTACACTTGGTAGTATTAAGAATTCAACCGTCTTTCGGCGTTCCGTCCAGATTCGAAACTTAAAATTGACGCCCGTTTTTCATCGTTCTGTGTTCTATCAGATTCATTCGCAGCGCGTCGTAGGAATAGCACGTACAAATTGTGACGTTGCCGCTCCGCTCGTATTGCGCTCGCGAAGCGAATAAAATAAATATTAAGTTCGTGGGTAATTAACTAGATTTTTTAAAAGAAATGGAGTGTCTTAAATGTAGAAAAATACTTTCTAAGAAAGGATCTCATTTTATATGTCAAGGACAGTGCCAGGGTACCTTTCATAGAAGCTGCGTGAAAGGTTTGGCGGCCGATATGAAAGCGGGTAAAAACCGAATATATTGCAATAATTGTGAAGAAGATGAGTCGGATAATGAGGACCAGGAGGAAGACGACCGAGAGCCAGATAAGATCCTAAAGGATATACAGAAAAATGTCCGGGCAATTCCTGGACTCATCAAACAACTGGAGTCCATAAAACATAGTATGTCACTACTATCTGATAGATACGACACTCTACTAACTGAACATGAAAAATCGAAAGATAAAATACATAAACTAGAAAAGACGGTAGAACACATTAACAACAAGTGTACATACCTGGAAAAATGCAACGTCGCGTTAGAACAACGTGTACACGATTTTGAGCAAAGTACACGTAAACATAACATCGAAATTGTAGGTGTAGAACAGATGCCGGATGAAAACGTAAAGGAAATAGTAAACAATATCGGAAAGATGATTGACGTCAGCAGCGATGATATAGATTGGGTCAGGAGAAACCAACCAAGAAAACAAGGCGTAAAAGCTGCCTCAATAATCGTCGGATTCAAGACCTCGGGAACCGAATCCCGTGACGCCTGGCTGTCTCAACGTCGAAAACTCTCGGATATCACGAGTGACAAAATAACCGGTGGTGCCAACAATAGTAAAATATATATAAATGAAGATCTGACTAAGGCTACTAGAACACTGCTATGGAAAACAAAGAAAGAACTGCACAATATTTACAAGTATATATGGATTTCCAAAGGAAAAATATTAGTCAAGAAAAATGAAGATGAAAATTCGATCTGGGTGAGGTGTGATAATGACATCAACGATCTACTCAAAACAAAACCAAAGGTACATGATTAATGTGTTTGTTCTTGGGTATATTCATAATATTCACGTAGTAAGCAAGTGTTTAAAATTGTATCAAAATTCACTATCCTAGACAATATTGATATAATTTGTGATAATACAATTACAACATCCGAAATAGAAAATTTAAAAACGTGGATATCATCTGTTAAATATAAAAATGACCTTTGTATTTTAAACTTAAATATTAGATCTTTAAAAAAGAATTTTCACGAATTAAATGTTACTTTACATGATAATTTAAAATATATCGACATAATTATAGTTACAGAACCAAACATTAATTTTTCCATGGTAAACTTCTATAAGATTAAAGGATTTAATATCCATAGTGTTACAAGAACGGGGCGAACCGGGGGTGGAGTACTACTTTACACGCGCGAAACTTTGAAGGCACGAGCGAATGAGACGGAATGTATACAAAATATGAAATCGGCAGAGTGTGTTTCCATTGCGCTCGACGGCGAGGGTGGTCCGATTTATTTGCTATGTATTTACCGACCACCAAAAATTAACAAAAAAGATAAAACCAGACAATTTCTCGAAGAATTACGTAAAATATTAGAAAATTTGCCAATAAAGAGTAACTTAATTATATGTGGAGATATAAATATAAATTTATTAAAAAGTCAAGATTGCCGGGTAATGGAATATGAAACTTTATTAGCTGAATTTGGATTAATTAAATGCATAAATAAAATAACACGTAAAGAAATCATGAAAGGAAATGTTGTTGAATCATGCTTAGACCATATATATATTAGGGCACCTTCTGCACAAATTAATGCCGCGGTAATACAGCAAAAAATATCGGATCACTTTCTAGTGTCAGCCGCAGTGCAGTGGAACCGCACTACACAAAATAGCGTACGAGCTGGCAACAGCGCATCGCTAGGACGCGGGCGATCGGCTGACGTACGGAGTGTGAGAAACATGCCTACCGGTAGTCGCCGTGTTCTTGATAATAAGTTAGTTCGAGAACGATTATTGAATACTGACTTTAAAGCATTGTTATCTATCGAATGTCCAATAGAATTGTATAACTCGCTTAAGCAGCTATTTATTGATATCTACAATGATTGCTATAAAACTGTAAGCGTTAGTGTAAGCTCTAGAAATAAAAGTTGGGTTACGGATTATTTAAAAGATTTAATAAAGGAGAGAGATAGACTGTTCAAGGTTTGGTGCAATGACCCAAAAAATATGATAAAAAGATTAGAATATACTAAATATAGAAACAAATGTTTTAAAACCATAACGAAATGTAGCAATGAATATGATAAACAAAGTATAATTAACTGTAATAAAAATATTAAAAAGATATGGGATAGAATAAATATATTGTTAGGAAACAGCAAGCAATCGCTAGATACTGTGATATTATCTAATATGCACATGCAGGGAAATACGAAAGCTATAGCGGATGGGTTTGCGTCTACATTTGATGAGGAAATCCAACAAATTAAACATATATGTGACGACAAATGGCTAAGTAGACACAATTACGTAAAAAAACCTGACAAAAATATGAGGTGGCAACCAGTGACTCATAATTACGTTGCGAAAATTATCAAAAACATGGACGCTAACAAATCGCCTGGAAGCGACCTCATACGCATGTCAGATTTAAAAACTATAGTTAACGAAGTAAGTCCAGTTATAGCAAAGTTAATTAATTTATCCGTAGAAAAATATAAATTTCCCGAAAAATTGAAAGAAGCAATAATACGTCCTATATATAAAAAAGGCAACCGCAAGACGTACTCTAATTATAGACCGATAGCAATTTTGTCCAGCATTGACAAAGTTATAGAAAAATGCATAATAAATCAACTTGGTACCTACTTACGCACACATAACATAATAAATAAATCACAACATGGTTTCCAAAAAGCAAAGAGTACTAATACATTACTGTCTAATTTTACCGACGAAATTAACAGCTATTTAAATGATAAGAAGTTTATAGTTGCAATATTTTTTGATTACAAAAAAGCTTTTGACACCTTAGAAACAAACACTTTAATAACATCTTTAGAAGAGTGTGGTGTGGAGAAGCCTCTGAAGGAATGGTTCAGAGACTACCTCACATCACGCTCTTACCGGGTCAAGATAGGCGACACGATGAGCGATGAAAAAATGGTCCGATGCGGGGTACCGCAGGGCTCAGGAAGTGGTCCCGTATGCTACTTAATGCATGTAAATAGTCTGTGCAATGTGCTACAGCATTGCTCGGCACATATGTTCGCGGATGACCTCTGCGCCTTGCGAGCCGGCACGGACCTCGCTGAAACATGTCGGCTGGTGCAGCAAGACGTGGACGCCGTAGTTAAATGGTCACATGATAACGGAATAGTATTAAATACGGATAAAACACAGTACATCATTATTCATTCACCATACTTACCACTAAAGAAAAATCCTCTACCACTATACACTCATACCTTTGATTGCATTCATGGTAGCCATGTCAATTGTAGCTGTAAACCTATCCAGAGAGTTAATTGTGTAACTTATTTAGGAGTTAAAGTCGACGAGCATTTCTCATGGAAAGAACATATAGATTTCTTGTGCAATAAACTTAAAACTATACTAAGTAAATTTTACCACCTAAGTTATCGAGTTCCTACTAGTACCCTAAAAATACTATACTCATGTATGGTGGAATCTATAATCGATTATGCTCTTGATTGCTATGGACTTACATTTAAATCTTACATAGAAAAATTAGAAAATATACAAGTTAGGTTCCTAAAACTAATAGTGGATAAAAAAACTAAAAATAAACATAAAAACGATTATTATAAACTATATAAAATTTGTAAAGTATTACCGGTCAGCATAAAACATAAGTACTTACTCGCAACTAATAACCATAGTAATCATGAGCATAATCCATTATTAATAAATGTATGTAACAAATATAACACCCGAATGATGTCGTCTGGTAAATATATAGTACCAAGAGTAAATAATGTTTATGGAGACCGAACATTAGAAAAGCGTTTCCCTTACATACTCAACAGCTTACCAGATGAAATCAGAGACGAAAAGAAGAAAAATAAATTTAAGATAAAACTAAAAAAATACCTACTTAGTACACTGCCTTAACTTTATATTGTTTTACATAACTACTGTACCGAAACTACTGTTTTACATAAGCTATATACTCTTAATATCTATACTTATATTTAATCTACGATATTCATACTTACGTACTTATTATATAATTAAGTAAATAAGTAAAGATCCAACAGACAAACTATGTCTATAGTTTTGTTGGACGTTATGTACTTTATATAACTTACAATGTACCGTTTTTATCAATCAATAAATAAATAAATAAAAAATAAATATCTACATTTCAAATTCAAATTTCAATTAAGAAATAACGACCAGAACGAATAAAAACGGTTCACAAAGGTGTCTGTCTACGCTACCCTTATAATAGTGTAAACCTAGCTTAAAGGAGGTTTAGTCCATGGTACCTATGTTACGGTCTATGGTTTTAAGAAAAATGAAATAGACAGACAGATGTCATGTCAGATGAAAATGTCACAGTAGAAAAATATTGCAAGAATTACAAATTAACAATATAATTTAAGTTTCAGATATTAAAACAATCAGATATAACTAAAAGTATGCTTTTCAGATGATAAAAAAAGAAAGAAAACATAAAAATGAATTACAGAAGTTGATAAAATATCAAAATATATGAAGGTATGGTTTGTATAGTGTTATGAATTGTAAATAGAGTTAAAAAATGTGGATCTGTAAATCAGAACACCACAGTTTATAAAATATAAAAAATTGATTACGAAGAAAATTGAGGGTAAGCTTCTAATTTTGGTAAGTAAAACATGCAGCATAATTACTCGTCTGCTTGTGTTGTTCGAATAACGACTTATATTACAATAAAATGATGTCTCAATTGAGTAACTTTTTAAAAGTGAAAATAGGGCGTATTTACAGCAGGTTAGAATAGAGATTAATCCGCAATAAATAAAATACTGTTTAAACAATTGGTCAACAATAAAATTGAATTGGTGATAAACATATGCCGAATTATATATATATCAGAGATACAATTCGGATTATTTTATTAACTCCGGTGTCGCTGAACGCCATAAGTATGACTGCTTACATCACGGTTATGTCATAAGTAGTAAAATTAGATAACATTTATTAGTCTATAAGTTTTGTTTTCTTATGGCACAGCTTGTTTGGGAAGATTCTCTTTCCATGTTAGGAAATAAAGCGTTTTCAAGGCGGTCGCAAGGGGACACTGTACTGTCTACAAAATGGATGTCAGGTGACAGTAAAAGTATCAATAAAAGCTGAAACAATAAACAGGGACCGTTCGATTGGTAATAAAATGTATTTTGTACCCGTACTTAATAGATTTGTTTTATTGTTAAAGATCCCTTGATCCGGTCGATACTGTTTCACCGTGATGACTTAAGTAATGCAAGGTCAAAGTGAGCTGTCATTCCAACCAACGTTCCTACCAATGTTAGTAATTGACAGCTCACTTCGAGCTCACTTCACCCAAGACAACACAGTAAGTTTTCTACAGAATAGGACTACAGACTATAACGTGATTGTCATTGAAAGTGAGTATCGTACGATGCAAGACGGATACAAAAATAATCCTCCGCATAAAGAATCGCAAGCAAAGCAGGTACTTATATTTTATATTAATTATCAACACAAATACTAGGACTAAGCATGCATGTAAACAACTGTTAAAGCCATCTACTGGCGTTGAGTCAACATCACGCAGCATAGCACCCTCTAGCGTCGAGTAGACGAAGACACGGCGGAAGAAGCAGGAGCGGGAGCGGCGCACTGAGAGAGCTGATAAGTCCTCACCGAGGATCATCGATAACGTTCAATTCCTTCGGTCTGCGGGTCAACTGTTCGTTCGACACACAAAAGAACATTGGTAGTCGATTCACCAGTACCTTCACAACTTAACTCTCATCATATCGCAACCTATGGCAATTAGTAGATACTGTATTTAATAAACGCATAAACCCTTACAAATAAACGGACAGTTCATTGAAGAACCCTGACCCTCAAATCCCACAACAACAATAAATTGCTAAACTTAGTTGCAGCACTAGCACCCTCTTGAATAAATTTCACATTTATTCCGGACTCGTTCTTGATGCCGACACTTCAGGACAATGGAAGTGAAACTCGCGTTTGATTAATTGTTTAGACTCCTACAGAGGACAAGTGTTGACATGTTTTCATCTAAATTGCGGAGTTTGGATGAGTGGACAACCTGTGTAGGATAACCTCTGTATTGGTTGATGAACAAACCTGATCAAGTCACAAAAGAGCCTTGGCTAAGCTAATGCCCGACTTCAGATATAGCGTTGCACCTGTATATTAGTATTAGTAAGTAAGTAGTTAAGTGCACCGTACGGATACGTGCAGACATAAGAGACCAAAGTGTATTAGTAGAGGATCCTCAACTAACTTTGTAAATATGAATAGTGTAACTACTACACTAGACATGGCATTCATAATGAGGTACTGGTCCACAGTGAAAGTTCAACCTACATTGTTATAGAATTAAATAAAAGATTTTCTTGAATTTGGCAGCGAAATATTTTTAATATTCAAGATAGAGTGCTTGGTTTTTTAACAGAATTTCCATAAAGGTAGGGGTTGTATGTATGTTCACCGATTTCTCCAAATGTGAACCGATTTTAAAATTACTTTTTTGTTTGAAAGAGTATCTGGCTAAATTAGAGCCATTTAAATTTGGTGAAGATCTGATAAACAATTTCGGATATATATAACAGAACTCTTCAATAAATGACAGCAAATCTCTCGGGATTGTTGCAATAGCATATCTGTTTATTATGTATACCATTTCATAACATACTCGTATCATCACTCCAGTACGCTCTAAAGGGACACGCAGATGTGAACAGTTCACCATGGTACACTCTCATTTCACCGGTTATGTTCGAGTTTCATGATATTCGGGTAATCTATTCCGGCATTATACGTACCTTACTATAGAACTTGCCTATTAGGTACCACAACAAAAATTGAAAAATAAAACAATCTTTTTATACAAAAAAGTACAACCAACTTTCAAATAAAAAGATTTTTTTTTTCCGAAAAAGAAGTTATTTTTAACTTTCCAGTATTTTTATTTGGAAGTTGGTTGTAATTATTTTTTAACAGTTTTTTATGTCTTTTAGTTAACAAGCTTTTCGCAGAGGCTTCTTCTAAGTATAGCGACATGTTTTTTTCGTCACTGCTTTGAAGTAAACAATTTGGAAAAAAGGTGCGGGTAACATAACGGTCGGTGTCTGTATGGGTTTCTTTCGCTTAATTGGCTTTTATTATCAAGCAATTCTCTTTAATGATTTTAAACCACAGTGAGCCGTTTTGCAAAAAGTTTATGTAGCAACACTTTTATTTGTAGCGCTTATGCTGAGAAAGCGTCCGTTGGTAATAAACTTTGTTTTAGTGCTATTTTAATCTCCTAACACTTCGTCCCTTGACCATAAACAGGCTGAAAAACATTATCCAGTCCGCCTTAGATAAATTAGAGCTATAAACTAAACTTTGAATTATGATATCTTGTAGTAGGCCTCGACTACAAGATAACTGTTCACACACATACATCCAAATCCAGCGAACACACTGCGACGTCGTCAACGAGACAAGCGGCGCGGCGCGGGGACCGGGAACGTAGCAGAGCGTCGCGGCATTGCATTGCATCATCCGACACGACCGCGCTCGCACATACCATTTGATTTAAGTACTAAGATTGCTATTGTGAACCGCCTAATAAACCTTTATTAAAAAAGGGAACAAATTTTTTGAGCTGTTATTTTAATATTCGAGATGTTAATATGATCAGTTGAAAAACATATTAAGCAGTTATTTAATTTAATGGCGGTTGATTAATTATTGCGACAGTAAAACATGGACAGTAATAAAACAAACAATTTGTCGGTTATTTTATCATACAATGTCAATTCTAAAAATAATTGAGCCGTCCAATAACTGAATGAGCGGTAAAAATGATGGCATGAGCGGTTCGATAAATAGTTCGGCAGATCATAGCGAGCGGTGACACCCGAACTCAAATTCATTGAAAAGAGAGGTAAATGTTCGTTAGTTGGGCGGAACTTATTAGCGCGGGTGGCGGAAGCGACCAATCACAGGGTTGGTAATCGTTTCGCGTGAGCTCGTGTTTTGAATTCTTGCATTTGTTTTCATTATAAGCGTGCGAGTGCATTATGGTCAGTGAATCAGTCCAAGAGCGAGCAAAGCGAGCCCGGGAGCTTAGGGCACACTGACACACACATGGTTAGGTTACTTTAGACCCTGCATACAGAAATAGGAGCCCCGCGCAGCGGGGCTCCGTCGACTCATTTTGCATCGAAGCAAAATTAATTTAATTTTTCATTACTATTCAAGTACTGTTTTTCCGTACCAAAAAGATAAAAAGGAACCCTTATGGTGCGACTTCGACCGCCTGTCCGTCTGTCCGTCCGTCTCACCGCTATATCTCGAAAACTACTTTACCACCTCATTGTTTATATAATTGCTTAGAATGAGATTTCTTACCGACAAATTCCGATTTATTACCGCCCACACGTAACCGCTCGTTCAATAATTATTACTGCCCATTTAATTATTTTCCTGCTCAATTATATATTTACTGATCAATTTTATTATTTTTTATTACTCATTGTTTGTTTACTTTACTGCTTAGTTTTAACTGCCGAACTAGTTATTAAACGTGCCATTTATAGTTTTTAACGTACCAAAACCGATATTTACAACAGCCTCTTTAAATCAGTGCCATTTAAAATAATTAAAAAAAAAAACGTTATTCAGGTAACTTATAAAAACCCATTTTACATTAAATATAAACATCAGAATAATAAAAATAAAAATAATATCATATAAATAACGTTCAACATAAAAAGGAATGTCAAATCAAGTCAAAAGTAAAGCTAAAGCAAAATAAAGTAAAGTAATATCAAGTCGAAACAGAATAAATTACATTCGTTACAAAAATAAAACTAAAATAATTTAAAAAGTATTAGTACCTTCTCTCCGGCATTGGCACAGTGACATATCTGTCAGAACAATGCCGGAGGAAAGGGCAATCCAACCTATCTGCACACAATAATACAGTCCGCTTGCTTTCCTTTATCCTGGGCCTATTCAATAATTATTATTTCAGTAAATTGACATGATTCGAAATAGATTTGATATAATCAGGGTACGACAAAAGTTTGTATTTTATTTTCTTATTTAACTTGTAATTTTTTGAATATTTTATATTGATGATGGTAGCACATACCAATATAAGTAAGTACACTCAAACACGTTAATTAAATGCCAAGAATAATTAAATCGTCACTGTCTCTTGAATTTAAAAAGATTGTGTCGAGCGTGGCACTGACTGATCCAGTAGGTGACATTTCATACGGAAACGTAACACCGTTCGTTTGTCAAAGATGTCAACATTTGCCTTTTTTGTGACATGAAATTTGACAGCTTATTTCATCACGATTCCAACATTATAAGTTTCATGTAGGGTTCCTAAACAAAACTTTAGAGTTAACGGTGATGTAATCGCAAATGGGCATTTCGCGCCATCGCGCCCGGCCGACCTGTCACAGACCTGTCAAAATGGCCGCCAAGGTCCAGTGGTGTCAAAGCTTAGGACGACCCGAATTACTTACATTCAAACGAACTTCTCAACAATTACTTAGATATAAACATTCGTAAATTATTAATTTAAACTGGGATTTGAATTGTTATGATATTCTCTAAAATGTAACATACAACCCTTGCCAAATTTAGAAATGAAAATGAATATCATTAGAAAACCCTATTTAGTCTGGAACAAAATTATAAAAGTGATAGGGCTTAGAAATGATGGACCTTTTTCTCTGAATATTGCTGAGATAATCCCAAAAATTTGTGAGATAAATATGGGAGACCGCTTAATTTGCTGACTTGGGAGTTGTATTCAGTGTTGGCTCTGAGATCTGGATTCTGTTTGCAGTAGTGGGTATAGTAGTCCGCATTGTAGCAAAATGTAATTAGAGCTGAAAAAGAGGACTTTTACATAATTAACTTTTGTATTGTGAACAAAGAAGTACAGTTTAATAAAACTAGAAGAACAAGCTTCTATTTAATTAGGAACAAATACTGGTGAATTTAGTTTACAAATATGAACAAAGAAAACTGTGGACATGTAAAAAAAAAATACAAATTTAAAAATCCCCGACACAAAGCCCTCGGAAAAGCAAAAAATGAAACTCGTACTCGCGTCGGGGAATCACCAACCTTTACAGTAGTTTATTTGATTTACTTAGCGGTTTCCCGACGCAAGTAAGAAGTTTAGTTTTTGCTTTTTGTGTGGGAGGTTTTAAAGTTTTATTAAATTATTTTTCATGCGGTTTAAACTACATATAAAGACAAGCTTTAATCGCCAATATGTCAAAACAAGTAGTAATGACACGATATCTTGCGAAAAAAAAGAGTAAAATGCGGATAACTTTTATTTATTTATTTAGGAAAAGAAACGACTAAACACTACAGCAATACATACAATTTAAGCAAGAAGAAAAACAAATGACATGTTTTCACACCCAGCGACATTTTCCACATACTATAAAATCATTTTACAAAATTAATACGACTTGCGATCATATTTGTAAAATTTTATTTAACAAAATAAAATTTTACAAATATGTATACTTAACAGGCATGTATGTATTATAATAAGATAAGAAGTCATATAAAACAAATTTAAATATTCATATGGAATATAACTTTTGAGCGGATGAAATGATTTTATTCAAACATAGCTAAAAACACTGTACAAAGTTACTCGACAAAGATAACTTTCCAAAAAAAAAAAATACAAAATCCGTTCATCCGTTTAGGAGCTATGATGCCACAGACAGACACACGGATACACAGCACCACACGTCAAACTTATAACACCCCTGTTTTTCCGCCGGGGATTAAAAATCACATTTCTCGCACAAGGAACCGAGGAGGAGGGGTAGGGGGAGGAGTCGTTGCCACTACTCATTAGTCACAGAATGGTGAGTTGTCCGGTCGTTTACAGCGTAAATAAAGGGTGGTCGTAGCTTCCATGAAGTAGGTGGTAAAGTGGTAAAAAACGGTAAGCGGGTTTGATTAATAACGAGATTAGGTTAAACTATTTCTTACGTTCACCGTATTTAAAAAAAAAGGTGATTGAAAAATGTTTGCTTTTGTTAATAATGGTTTTTATATTGCAAACGAAACACATAGACGTAAAATTATACTGTATGCTTGATCATGAAATTGTCTTCCCCCTTTTGAAAATTCTAGGTAATATCCATTAGTGTCTCGGTCCTATATTATTCTATTTTTAAACTTCATTAACCAAACCTAGGGTCTGTAATAACAGAAAATTTTAAATAAAACAATCGCGTTACACTGTTTCTTTGAACATAGGTACTAATATCTACATCTTCAAAATTACTTTATTGTTGCCAAATATGGAATTTGAAATTGAAGCTCTGTTTATTGAAGCGACTATTCTGATTATTCAGTAATGAAACCTCTAGACTTAAGCCCACGCATTTTATTACGAATAGGTATATAAGCAATAATAGCGCATTACTTAAGTTTGTGCTTCTATGAATACAGTTACAAATCGAAAAGCACCGACTAAAGGACACACATAATAGGGCCTTGCCAAGGACGTGGACAGACCGTGCCCCGTCAGGGGTTTAAAAAAATATCGGTGTGTACATTTTATATAACCTCGTTCACACACGTCCGTGAACGGGCCAGTGGTGAATCTTCAATGCCTGGGCCCGGCCCTGTAACGTCCCGGGCACGGCCCTGATATGTGTGGATAGACCTTAAATAATGTGAGCAGAGCACATGAAACATTTCACAAGCATATTTATTGGCATAAACCTGTTACCTTTATTATTATATTTATACACTCAGCGACAATAAATGTGTCCCATACTCTAAACGTGAATTTATAGTATGTAAATAATTTTACAAAAAAGGCCAAACATTCATCAGCACGGGTGGTATGCTTCTCTCTACAACAATCTTCATTTGTTCCCATTCCTCGCCGGCAGCTGGTAATGCGAACATCCTTATTCAACCCGCGACTGCATACTTCATGTGTATCACCGTTTTGTTGCGAATCTTGTGTTTCTTTATTCTGGTTTGCATCCAATGTTTTGTAGGAGATGGTATCTACTATTAACATTTGTTATTTCAAGACATGTTGGCTATTTCAAATTGTTCTGTTTTGTAGTGCTCGTAAACACTACGGGAATATCGTTAACAGACAATTCTCTACACCATCGTCAGTTAAATTTTGCTGATTTCGGTTCTCCGTATCATTACTACACTGAGGACCGATTTCTGAATTGAATATTTGGAGTTAGGAACGTGTCAAACTCTACTTTTGTGCCAAATTTTTATAGGATTTCAGGTGAAAGTACGGCTTTATAAATTCTCAAATGAAAATATTTAATTCAGACATTGGGGGTGAATCATTTTCATAGATCTGTTATTATTTTCGGTTTTAACCCATTTATGCTATTTGTTATTTTCCTAGACCGGTAATAGTGGTCTCATAAATTATATATGCGTGCGACCTTGTCAATTAGTGCTCAGTGATTAATGACGTTTTTGTTAATGGCAGTAGTATCATGCGCCGTCTTTGTTTTTTATAAAGTCATAATAAAACTTGAAGAAGCCAAAGATGGGTGTGGTTCTCTAAGGTACGATTCATTCCCTCAGAGGCCTTTCTTAGAAGGAAACTTTCTACAGGTATTAAAGTTTCAGACATTAGCGGTTCTGGTGACAAATCCTTTCAATGAATGAGTCCTAAAGCTCTAATCGGTAAACAAACATAATAATACTGTCTTGGTTTAAAATAATGTTTTAGTTACGTAAATAGTACGTTACTGTTTTTTCTGTTCCAAGAAAGCTATTTTAAAATGTTAAGTGCGCAGAAATTTGTCCACTTCACCCTCTAACGCTCGGCACTACGGCTTACTTAACCATTTTCTTTTTATTAGTTTGTTGTAACATAATGGACAGACTACAATAGAAAAATATAGATTTTTATAATCTTTTGTATCACGATCTTCATGGTCGAAAAAACACAAGATAAAAACCTTTGTAATTTTATGCTACATCTTTCAACAAAAATAAATGGTACTTTCATACAAAGCCCTCACAGAGATAAAGGTACTTAAGAAACATACTTGCCATCTTATCATATGAAACTGTTTCATTTCAGCAAACATAGCGTTACGGGTGAGCGATCAAAGGTCGCTCTTGGTTTAATCGGGCAATCTTTTTAACAGAAACTTCAATCTAAAAGAGCTCACACAATGTGTAACACAACAACATTATTTGACGTTGTTACATTTCTCGACGCAAGTAATAAGAGAGAGCGGTTTTATGTACTCGACAAA
The DNA here is from genome assembly GCA_964057195.1 of Orthosia cruda. Taxonomy (NCBI): domain Eukaryota; kingdom Metazoa; phylum Arthropoda; class Insecta; order Lepidoptera; family Noctuidae; genus Orthosia; species Orthosia cruda. The sequence goes on along the minus strand of OZ059848.1, from coordinate 4,262,670 downwards.
GTTACACAGATATATACTAGTACGATAATGTTTAAATAATACTGTATTTGCTTACAATATCTCATTTATTTCCGAATCACTTTATTGATCCGAAAATAACTATAACATCAATATCCACATCTTAAGTAAAACTCTATCAAAGAAACTTCATCGAAAAAGGATTTTTTTAAACATACATAGTAGAAATGACCCGTTTGCACGTTCCGTTATGTTTAAGACTCTACAGAATAGATTCTGAAAGTCCTGATCTTATGTCAACCCTTTTTATCAATCCCCTAAATCTGTTTTAGTAAGGGTCAGATTGTGGGGTTTTAACTTTAGTTTTTTACATTACTTTGAAGAGATGTGTTTGCAAACAGTTACGTTCCGAGTAAGTTTTAAACTCATTTCAAACCGACATGCGACCGGCTATTCCACGAAGTTGGACATATTGTTGTTCTAATACAGGCTCGTTTGTAACTAACAAAGCAACGTACAGGTTACAACAGAAAAGTTACGTACGGAGGCAATTAGTCGAGCGGTTTTACGTAAACAGATATATTGTTTCTCAATTAGTTAGAAATATTTATGTTTATTCGGATAGTTTCTGAGGGATAAAACCGTATCAAAAGTCTACAATTAGTATCAAAAGAACAACACTTTTGTGATTGTAGAAAACTTCTCAGTAAACCGAAAGAAAAGCATGTAAAAGTAAGTATATGACGGTTTTGTTCCGCACAAAGGCTTTGCTTTACTCCAGCAAAATCCGGCTTGAGCAGTCTTATATAAGAAGGAAACGATTTGTAACCCTCTCATTGTTCGTATCACGTTGTTACAATAAATATTACTGAGGAACTTATTTATTACATGAACGTTTGGTCCGAAATTAAGTGTTACGGCCCACTTACATTTTTTCTTTGGAATTAATATTTTATAAACATTTTTTTTTTCTGTTGACTTCTTCGTTGGCAACCAATCTACATGTCGTAAGGCAGTGCCTGTACTATCTAATAAATTTACAGGGATTGAATAACAAGGACACCACAAATCCAATCTATGTAATCAATGTACTTTTTTTGTGAGTGATGTGCGAATTCGAATTGTTAAAACTGAAAAGTTTTAGATTCGATACCGCGTTACCGTTCGACGTGTGAGAGTATACGTCACATTAGGTTGGACATACCTACGACGGTCAATGTTTGATTTTTTATTTTCGACCTGTGCCAGTTGTGCGTTGATGTTTATATGAGTACGTACCGGGTCGTTGAGCATAGGGAGTGGATTTCTGCGTCGCCGTCGAGTATGGAAAAGAAAATTTATGAATATTTGTTGTGTAAAGCTAAGTTGTTAGTATATATAGTGTCGATCTCATAATTTGTTAAACTTTTTGTGGGTACATTGTAATTCAATTGCAATATACGTACGTAAGTAACCGCAAAACTTTATTACTTGTTCATTAAATTTGTATGAAAATTGCAAACATACACAAGCAAAACTGAAATCTTTGTAATTTATTGAAATTAAAACTAGTTATTAAAGAACAACAATAATAATAACGAGCGTTAATATCAAGCTCTTAACCAAAATCAAAATATACATGATAAATCTTCTTCTTCTTATTCGTTTCGCTCTTGACAGAGCGGTCGTGGTCACGATGAATTTTGTCCGATCGCTGGTGTTCTTGTCACTCGCCTCACGATCTCCCTCCATTTGGCTCTGTTAGATGAAAGTTTAGCGCATTCATTTACTGGGCCGCCTATCGCAAATTTAATTTGGTCGGTCCACCTAAACGGTGACCTCCCGCGTGGCCCGTTACCGTTCACTCTGCCCTGCACCACCAGGCGCTCTATAGAGTCGTTATTCCGCCTTGAGACATGACCAAAGAATTTCAGTATGCGAGACTGTACTATTGCTGATAGACGCTGCTTGATGCCGAGTTCTTGGAGTATGGCGACGTTAGTGCGGAATTCTGTCCAAGAAATGCCAAGCATTCTTCTCCAACACCACATTTCTAGAGCGTCTATCTTTTTCCGTTCCATGGTAAATATCCCGAAACAAATATTAATTCTAGTTATTAAAGGTTTTCTTTTAAACTGAACTTATTTTTTATTTTCGACCTTTATTTCTCTGTGACATTGTTGACTATTTTGCAAGTCAATACAATATTTGTCTTTGTATGACAAAAGCAGGATTTACGTATGAGTATGGAAAATGGAATAACATAAATCGTTATATACGCCGCCGCGACCTCACATCAGACATTTCTTCCTCCATCCTCTTCCTGAGTTTACTCTTCGTTGACAGGAAATTGCTATTGCTCTGTAAAATCTACAGCAATGTGGTTCCAAATAAGTTGTGTATTAAAAGGAATGGTAATCAAATTATTTTTATTTATAGAAATTTTACAGATTAACTAAAATTATAACCGTTGTGCACTTACAAAACTACATATGTAATTTGTACAAAATAATTGCTAAATAGCTGCCTCAGACAATTTCAAATGATAAACATCAATTTAATTAGCAGTCACAACTATTTGTAGGACCACAATGTTTGGTTAATTGCAATAATACTCTAGCTTACACATTATTTCAGTTTGTCACTAATATTTAAAATATAGGTTATGGTTTCGTGAATGTATTTGATAAAAACAGAGTGATCCGGCAAAATTATTTGAATCACTTACACATCATGTGTGTGAAACATATAATAATGTTGGTATTGTATATGAAAATAATAGACAGGGCGCGGCGCGGGACGACACCGCGGCTGGCAGCTGGCCGCCTACCGAACACGGTCGACGACGCACGCGCATACTACTTGTCCAGAGTTAATTTCCTACAGTATACTGTCCTTTAGAACCATAATATAAGTATTTACAGTCCACTTTAGTTTCATTTATAAGACTCTAATTAGGTCCACAACAGTATCTGAAACCGGGTTTATAGTCCAGTGAAATTAATTCGACAAAAAGTAATCATGTATACTTTTTGTTTTAGAAAATAACATCTTTTTTTTTCTAAAAAAGTTTGTTGTTGTAAAAGATAATAATATGTGTAATTTCTTTTTTTGGCGTAGAATAAAGTATATTCTATTCTATTATATCATTTAAAACAGGCAGTAGGTATCAATATCATTTTAGTTTTATCACAAAATGTGGTTTTCTTTGAGGAAGTATCCAATTTTCCGCTAGTAAAGCCAGGGTAATAAGTTCCAATTTCACAACTCAAATAGAAAGTGCTAGAATATTATTGTTTAGTGTTACATTAATATAAATATACGGTGTGTAAAGGTTGAATGCGGTATAAAGTTTAACCAGAAGGCAAAAGCAAGACGTATTTATTCGCTTTTTGTGAATGCGTACCACTTCGGTTGTTTGATGCCCGCAAGTGAGAGACAAAGATAAATTGAAGAAAAATGAAAACGTTAAATGGAAACTAAACACAAAATAAGTAGCTCTACCCAAAACAAGAAAACTATAATTATTGATAAAAAAATGTTTTTTTGAACATGCATTTTTCGTAAATTCTTCACATCATACCCTTTCATTTGATACCTATATCATGACTGAGCACAAAATAACTAGCCGGCCATCTTGGGTCGTATTGGATTTAGAATAACGTCACTTAGCTAACCATGCACTGTCATCCAAACCAAACGTGTATGTCCCAAGAGCTTTCAGCTCGAACTCCAGAATCGTTTCGAGTGCCTAGGCAACTCCGTGGACGAATACAGCAACGGGTTCGTGGAAGCTGTCCATATGGTCGGCTCTAAGTTTTTCAAGACCCGTCGTACAGATAGAAACAAAAAGCTCTCTGATCCTACCCTCAAGCTTTTGAAGGAGAGGCATGAGATGATCCTGCAATATTCAGATCAGGCGTGCAAATACCGGCAGCTCAATAGACAGATCTCTAAATCCTTGAAAACAGACCTCCGCCGCTTCAATACCGAGCGTATTAAAGAGGCGATCGAGCGAAATTAAGGCTCCAAGGTGTTTGCAAGGGCTCTGGCTATTGGGCAGAGCCAACTCACGAAACTGAAGACCGACTATGGCAGGATCGTATCTGCCAAACCGGAGCTTCTGAGGGAGATCGAGACATTCTATGGGCAGTTATACACATCAATCAGCAAGCCCGTTGCGACTCTAGCAAACGACCCAAGAGCTAGATTGACCCAACACTATACCGAAGATATCCCGGACGTCAGCCTGTACGAGATTACGATGGCTCTGAAACAGCTTAAAAACAACAAGGAGCCGGGTGATGACGGTATCACGGTCGAACTCCTGAAGGCGGGTGAAAACCGGTCCTTAAGGCCCTTCAGAAGCTGTTTAATTCCGTCATACTCGAGGCTCCGCCAGGTCCACTTCCTGTGTTTACGCTTTTTGAAGAAGGATTTCATCATATAGAGGTCCTACTTCTCCATAAAACTGGCCAATAAGTGACCCCGGTAGTTCCGTCGTCCAACTCCAAATTGGCCCCACTTGCAGCTCTTCCTCGCCTCGTTTGCCCAGTTTCGCGTTGAAGTTTCCCGTGACAATAGTGAAGTGAGTTTTGAGACCATGCATGGCTCTGGAGATATCCTTATACATGGTCTCTACCTCGTCGTCGGGTTGGGGTGTAGACCGGTATGACCTTCAGCGAATATATTGAGGATATTCTGAGTATAAGATACGCCACACTGGTCGACACACTCTCGATCTTCACCACGATTTTCACAAGGGACTTGTGGCCGATAAACTCGACACTACCCTGGGAGTGCCGGTCACCCTCTCGAAAATAGAGCAGGTTACCGGATTTGAGGATTATCGAGTCCTCCCCCTCTCTTCAGACTTCAGATAACCCTATAATACTCCATCGCAACCTGCTCAATTCAAGTTCGGTGATCTTCTCGTCGGTCCGAAGTGTGCGCGTGTTGTACGTTGTCAGGTCCAGTCGTCGGTGATTGTTGGGGTAGCCGGATCTCTTCCGGAGATTCTTAGCATCCCTTGCCATGCCGTAACCTCGACCGCTACCGTAGTCGAGGATAGGCAGACTGCCGGGCACTAGAGGCCATTTTTATTTGTGCGATTCATGGGAGGTTTTTCCATAATCGCCACGCTTGGCAGGCGGTTTGGCGATCGCAGTATGGTTGTTATAGAAGCACAGAGAACGCTGCTGCCCATTCTCTGGTTTGTCCCTTAGTCGCCACTTACGACACCCACGGGAAGACATGGGATGGTGAAATTCTTAACTTCCGGCACCATACGGAACGGGAAACAATACATTCGGACATTATTCCAGTGTCCAATTTCTGAAATTCTGAACAATACTTATTATTTACTCATTTCGTATGTGTGGCGGAAGTTTAAAAGTGTTTTGTGTTGAATTCAGCGCTAGAAGATAGAAAATAATTTAAAGTAGTATGACAGACGAAGAATTTGATTTCCTTTTCAGAAATACACGAAGCCGTTTTGACGCTACATAACAGGATTATTGACTGACATGGTTAAGATTTATTCAGTTTGATATTGATTATTGTGTCATGATTTAAACGTCTAGATTGTTTTATTTTTTCCTGTGACAAGACAAAGCAAAACAATTTAGTAGAGGAGACGTGGGCGATCAAACTTCACCCATCAGATAACTTGATGAGACATATATTTAATCAAATATAATTTACTTATTAACAAACATGCATATGATAACTTGCCTATCGAAAAGTTGACATAGCTATTTTTTATTGAATTAATTTTAATAAATTTTATTTTATCACCTTCTCTTTTCATAACCGAAAGAATTTCATCTCAACTGATAGTTTTTAACACACAAAATATGCCTAGGTAGGCTTGCCTATTTATTTCTGTGCATGGTTACCTGGCAAGCAGATGTAAACAGGTAAGTCTATATAGGTAACTACACCGATCTATAAACCAATCGAAATTAATATCATAAATAAGATATTTTAATTACTATACTAATCGTATAGGATTGCTTGCAAAAATATTAAATATAAAACCTAGTCTAGTGATTGCCGCGCGTGCGTAACGCGACATTGATTGTCTTTAGATATTACACACGTTTTTGTAGTTGTTATTTATATTTACAATTTACTGCATCTTTTCTGAGTTCTTTAACTTTTTGATTTCCCCAGTAATACGCCCCATATTACTTAGTATATTAGTTTTTGTGCATGACTAAACCTAATATACGAGTTTGTACGTAGCTATAAGATAGTAAAAAGAGGCTCTAGACAAGCGGCATTCGATGACAGCGAAGGAGATAGCCGAAATGGCAAAATGTAAGGAATATATCACGTGACGTTTTGATACTACTCTTTATATTTTTTTCTTTTTGACAATCGCTATCACCAAGCTTTCGATGAATGAATGGCACTTATCTAGGGCCTCAAAGGTCTCGTTAAGAATGTCGTTTATTGGTAGTAGGCAGATGTTACCAATATGTAAATACCAGTAACGAGAAAAACAATTGTAATCCACATTCAGAATTGGTTAATTTATTTGATGAATAATGAAAAAACTTAAATTCACGTCTTCACTGAAAATAATGAAGTGTTCACTGTCGTTTGACGCACAGTCGATAGATCTCTCTTGTCTGTTATTAATGGAGCAGAGACATCCGGAACCATTATGGATGAATATTGAAAAAGCCCCTTTTTAGGGTTTCCTCGCTACAAACAAATGACGATTTGTAACCGTCGTTGGTAGGGAGCCGCATTTTTGCTCATTTCGGCGTGTTGCCCTCGCTGTCCCTCGATAAAGATGACGCGTTTCAGTTTTTTTGTTATCATTGTTTATCAAATAATAACTAGTAAAAACCAAGACAAAAGATTGCTACGATATTAAATTTATTTGGGTGCAAAGACCGGTCAAATATTTTAATTACCAGATGGAATAAAATATTGTCGAGTACACAACAATATTGTTCGCAACTGAGTTCAGTTACATCACTTGGTGCACAATACTTACTCGACATGATAAAGTGCTACATTACTGTCATAAATGTCTTCTGCTGCGCTGGAGAGGGTGCAGAGGGCAGTTCTTAAGGTAGTGGCTTTTAAACACTAAATATTTTTCTACATTCACATTCATACCAAATACTCGTAGCGTAAAGTGTGCTCGTGGGGAATTGTCACAAGCACACTCTACACTTACACCCCACAGACACGCACTACATCACATACAATACTCCCACATGCACACTATCAAGCACTCACCTATTTAATTATTACAATTTTTTTTTTTTACTATTTTAATTTTGTAATATTTGTTATTGTACTTTTTTAACCCCCACTGTATTCTGGAACGCTGTCTTCTCCCCCTTGGAGGAGGGTGTTAATAGCTGCGACGCAATTTTTTAACTAATGTAGCTATTTACGTGCGAAAACAATTTGTAAAATGTTATTTGTTCCAATAAAGATATAATAACAATTAGGAAAAAATCCGCAGACTCACTGCATCGAATAGGTAACGCTTATTCATTTTCTTTCAGTCATTCCTTAACGGCTGTCTACTTAATGTCTAAATTAGCTATATAATTGGTAGATGTATTTACCAAAATTAACTTTATATTGCTCTAATCAAAGCTGCAGTTGTGTTAGTTAAAACAGTTCTAAGCGACTCAACGAATTTTTAAGCAATCTTTATAAGACTAGTTTCTACTGCATGCATACTTTCTTTGCCTTTCAAAAACCTTTACAAAGCCTTTGAAACTGGTTAGCTCGTACCTACCTTGGAGAAAAATTACAAAGAGGCTACTTTCTTTTGAAATTTTACTTAAAGCAAAACTAGGTAACAATAGATGTTTTTTAATCATTATTTTTCTAAAATATAGTCTTTCATTTATTTTGTAATAAGACTAGAGAAATGGTAAAAATAATATTAATTTGGTGTGTTTCAGTTAGTATATTTATATTCAGTTAGTCATATTCAGTTTATATTCATATCTATATTTTAAATTCGTTGCAAGCTCCTGCATTTCGTTACAAGCTAAGTATCGGAAAGTAAACGAAACTTACATCTAAAGATTAATAGGTACTCTCTAGTCGGCTCAAATGAAATGAAGGAGATCTGATTTGCCACTCAAATCCAGTTATTACATACAAGATACAGGTCCTAATCTTCTTGATTGATCTAACTATCAGTACCTACAATAGATTCTTTTGAAATCAAATACCTTCGTTTTCGACGCAGGTACTTGTCGCTTTACATTATTTATGGTATTTTCTGCATCAAAAAGCGCAAATGTTTACTCAAATATTGACTTTGAATGTAAAAAAATAAACACAATCATTTATAAGTAGCAACTATTAACAAACTGCACAAAGCGATCGAGCTAAACTTATCTCGAGGAGCACCAAACTAAACTGCAGTCGAGTTGAACAGAACAAATAAACCCTGAACACCTTAAGTAATCAGTAGGAACTGCTCTCGCTTCCAATTTGAGGTTAAATTAAATGCTGAAGCGAAGAGATGAAGTACGACGAATTTATTATATCAATTATAGGGCCACAGTTTTAGTGTGACAGTCAAATAGAATTGATTACATTCACAGTCACTGTATTTTGGCACTTCTGTATTTTGCAAGAGTTTAATTGGTGGCATCTTTATTTCAGATATTTAAAAAACAGGCCAAGTGCGAGTCAGAATCGCGCACGAAGGGTTCCGTACCATTATCGCAAAAAACGGCATGTAGTTGTTGTTATAGCGGCAATAGAAATACATCATCTGTGAAAATTTCAACTGTCTAGCTATCACGGTTCATGATAAACAGCCTGGTGACAGACAGACAGACAGACGGACCGCGGAGTCTTAGTTATAGGGTCCCGTTTTTACCCTTTGAGTACGGAACCCTAAAAACTATTAGACCGAAGCGACCTGATTCAGTTGTTAGAATTAAATTTTTGCACGTAGATATATTTTTAACGATATATTTACACTATGAAGGACAAGCATTACTACTAGTACTTATGCTGATTGGCAATTGCTAAACACTCATAAATAATATTCTAAACGTATAGAGTCTATGAGAATTTGTCCTTATGCGAAAAAAGGCGTTATTTACCAATTTTCTCAGATCAAACAGAACTTAAGATTCAAGGCATCAAAAGCTCTAAACATCTAAACTTCTGAATTAAACAATGACTGTGTCGAGATTCTTTCTACTTCCGACTTTAAATTGTATCCCGTGTCCGAGCGTGGCCGAGAATAACCTGCATTATTCACATGTGCTGTACATCTGGAACATCTTACAGCTCTTCTGAACCCACTCAAGCCTCGTATTTAAAGTTACTACTCTTTTTACACCTCCTCGCACTTCATTTACTTGTGCAGTTCCGTTTGACTTCAACCACAAATATACACAATCAAATAGCCGTATTTTTCAGGAATAAGTTTTTATTGTAATTTAAGTAACCAGAAGTAGCATCTCTTGAAATAATTAAAGACCCTAAGACACAGATGATACCGTGTACATCTTCATAATGAGCAAGTCTTTCATATCAAAACATAAGAAATCAGAGTTGTATGTGTAGGCACATATAGGTACTTTAAACTTTTGTTTAGGAAAAGCACTGAGGAAAATATAAAAGCTTTTCAATAGAGAGCCGATATCGACAGTCTAGTTGAATTGCCATTCTCATAAGTTTTGCTCTCAATTTTCTGCTATGCTACCCTCGAACTTTGTCCACTTCGATGTCGTGGCTTTTACAGTTGACTTTAATCTTTTTTTCGATTCTCGGCTTTAAAACAACGTGTTTGGAGTGCGTCCAACTGGTACATACACACACATAACTTTGTATACAAACACTGGCTTCTCTTCGCGCTCCATAAGTAATGAGAACAGTAGCAATACATAATATTCTTACAGTACAGCCCGCCGCGTGTGTTAAACTATAAAGCGTTTTTAACGCTGAGATGACTGGAAGAAAAATTGAGAGAGGCTACGATAATATGTAATGAACCGTCATAAAGAATTCGGAAAACACAACACACACTTAAAAATACTTATATTATAAAGCTGAAGAGTTTCTTTGTATGTTTGTTTGAACGCGCTAATCTCAGAAACTACTGGTTGGAATTGAAAATTATTTTTGTGTTGAATAGTCCATTTATCGAGGAAGGTTACAGGCTATATAAAATCACGCTACAACTAATAGGAGCGGAGCATAAATTAAATATGTTGCAAAAACGGGCAAAATTATTCCTTTTTGAGAGCTTCCTTTGCGTGTCATGTATGCAGGGTAGGTAGGGTAGATGAGTAGGTAGGTAGCCAGTTGACGAGAGCGAAGCCGCGTGGGACAGCTAGTCTTTGAGTAAAAGTAAACTAAAAAGATTTTCAAGAATTTGGAAATGTTGGCAATACTTGACGCGGAAGTCGCTCAATTTTGAATTGGGACAATCCCACCGCACTATTCCCAAACCACTGCAACTCCTGAAATCCAGAATCAACAGTGGCGACAACCAGAAAAGCGCCGAGGCAATGAAGCTCGACGAAGTCCTGGAGAATGAATTTAACTGTCTTGGATCCCGCAACGAAATTAATCAGAAAAGAAAATGGAGGAGTAAGAAAAATACAAATTTCCACTTCCCTCCATATCAAGCAGGAGACAGAACAAACAAGATCAATAGGCACAAAGGGTCGTTTACAACTGGGATAAGCCCAGTTGCCTAGCACCGCGGATAAACATTAGCATTAATATTAATGGGTCCTAACATTGTCAGCTGTTATATTTGATTGCAATAATAGGTATGGGAAAAACGCTTGAATGCACGGAAATTTGTTCTAGTTTTCACAAGGTCCGTATAGTCCAGCCGAACGCGAACGGATGGAAAGAATTGCAATACAACGGTTGTAAACGGTTAAAATCGCATCACCGGCTGTTTTACACGCTTCTATAATCATCCGATTAGATATTTTATCTTCACCTGATGACTTGTTGAGTGGTAACCTCTTGACAACGTTAATAAATTCGTCAGTGGATGGAAGGTCTGACGCTGGTGATTCAGATGGTACAGCTGCCCACGCTCTGATCTGTTGATGGTATTCGTTGTCATTAGCTAGTACGTCATCAGGTATAAGAGTATTCAGCAAAACTTCAGTTGTTTCCTCAATACCGGTAGTGTGTTTATTATTTACTTTAATATTCTGAACAAACGCGAGGTCGACTGATCGATTGGCTTAAACTCATGATATAAAGGAGACCACGGACCTTCTTTATCTAATTTTTCAACTACTTTACGCAATAAATTACCCTTTGATTTTCCAACCGATGCTCTGTAGCGGGACCTGGCAACTCTAAAAGTATTTAACGCAATGGAAAGAGGGTCACCGGTAACCTTACGTTTTTTAAGCATGTTAAGATGTTTACGCGCTCGGCGATAATTTTTACGCTGTTCAGTTAGGTAGTCACACCACCAATCACATCTACGTACATTGGTCAAAGATCCACGACCAATGGCAATGTCAGCACAGTAAGTGAAGGTGTCTGACATAATTTCAGCACTTTCTTCAGCTGAAAGCCCATCACGAGTGAAGTCTTTGGCGTGAGACGCAACAAGCGAGCTAAAGAATTCCCAATTCGCACCCTTACATTTATACCTAAAGTTACCAATGACATGTGACGTACCCTGAGTAAAAACTGAAACAAATTCGTACACGATCAAGCGATGATCACTACAAGACGTATCCGGTAGGATACGCCACTTATCCAAGCGTACGTCTGCACTAGAAAGTGTGACGTCAATACAAGATTCGCCCATTTGGCTGCAAAAAGTTGGTGGTGCGTCAGGGGTATTATGAATAGTCAGATTCATTTCAGCAATGAAATCTTCAACAGCGCAGCGTCGTTCATAATTCGTAGACCGAACTTTGCCATACCAGAGTGATGATAACGCATTAACATCAGCGCCAACGATAACTTTGCAGCCCGCGAGCGACTGCAAGACGTGACGGAGGTTATGTATATGAGGAGCAACAGGGTCTGAATATTGAAAGTAGCAACTCACAACGTAAACTTTAAAATAAGACGATGAGACCTCCGCAACGGCACAATGGGGTGTCATTAGATTACGCAAAGGCGTTACTGTGAAGTTAGAAGAATGCGCCACGTAAATTCCAGCTCGTGCTTTGCCATCCAACTGTACTACTTTGTGAGGTAAACGCGCGTTTTGATATTGTTCTTGAACAAGCACGATATCTAAGTTATAATCGATAATTAGTTTGTCCAGTTCAGAAGTCGCTACCCTATCGTTGTGGAGATTTAATTGTCCTATGGTTAATCTATCCATTATTTTAGTAGTTGGTGTTGAGGACAAGTTGTTCGAGTTTAAGTTTATAAGTGGCACACCCATCTGATCCACATCGATGGTCAGACGGTTTCTTAGAGCATTTACACGCCACGCAAGACGGTATATAATTTAAATTGTCTTTATGCGGACAGTCTTTGGTTTCATGTGTCTCAGAGCAATTAGCGCAGGTAGGTGATTTAATAGTGCAGTGTTTCTTAACATGACCAAACTGTTGACAATGTGCACAACGTACTACATCGACATCATCAATGAAACGGCAAGTCGCCCAATCAATAAACAATTTATCCTTGGTCGAGACTAAATGTTTCCGGACCGCGGACTCGAGTTCAATGCCTATCCATTTCCAACCGTTGTCTAACGAACGCCTACGTATGATTTTTGTTGATTTAATAAATTCGTCTTCTTTTAATGACAACTCGTCTTTAATATTTTGACAGTACAACGCATGCAAAACGACACTGTCCTCCATTGAGGATTGGACGTCTTTAACTAAAATACGAGGCTTACGGCCTTTTGGTTTTTCAAGTCGCAAGCCAGCGGACCTAATGGCATCGACCGATTGCAGCTTTTTGATTTGTAAATCGTTAGCGACACGTAACACGATGCCAGACTTCGCACCCTTCTTGACACCTACAATTTGAAAGCCGTCACTAGGATGTATTGCTTACATGAGCGCTTGTTTAGTCGCGGAAGAAGTTGCGAAATCAGTTGAACGCTCATCAGTGGGGTAGGCCACAAGACACGAAAGTTTGGCACGGGCATTCACTTGTGGAACTACTTTAGGTAAACGAAGTTTTAATTTGTCAGCATATGAGGCATTATTGACATCAGACTTGGCAATATCGACACCGGTATTATGTTTATTTTTTTCTAATTCGCGTTCCGTATTGGCCAACTTAGTCTCGTTGGCGGATGATTTTATGGCTAGCAATGAGACAATAGCCGTTATGCGCTGAGTCATGTCCATAATTGCGGATTTATTTGCAACATTAATGCGGGAGCCTTGGTCATTGACAAGATCGTTAATTTTAGACAGGTACGCAGACGCCTGAGTAACCAAATCACAATAGTCGTCATTGCTTACATTAGTGACATTTAATATCGGCGAAGACCTTACAATTGACTCTGATGTTTGCATTCGCTTAGGTGAAATGTAAGAAGGAGACATTTCACTAAATAAACGCTTAGCATTAGCGGAGGTCCTCGGCGGCCTTGGTTTATTTATTCGGCGGCATAATATTTCCCCACCACGATCATCATTGTTAGATAACATAATTAATTTGGAAATTAAACTAATAAGCGTATTAGAACGTAAAAAGTGAAAGATTATCGGACGATACAATTATTTCGATATACCCACACGTCAATAAAAATAAAAGTACTCACCGATAGCTGAAGAAATTAACTAATAACAACTAAATAACGGACGTAAACACGTTTAAAAACTTACGATACCAGCACTTATCACAATGATACACAATTGACAGCAAATCACAAGCCGGAAATAAATTTCGGAACACGACAATTGCAATTAAAAACAGGGAGCGAACAGATCACCGCTAACCAATGCGAGCGCGCGGAGGGAAGTGCAGAAAGCCAGCGACAGCGGCAAGATGTTTTGCAAAATCACATAATAGTAGATTATTGCATCGAGCACAAAGTAATTTATTACTGCACCGAGTACCTGATTTAGAGCCCGAGCGTAAGCGAGGGCACTAATCTAACAGGCACTAGGGCAATATAAATTAATTAAGGCGAGGTGCATAATCCGCTTTTCTTTCAACTATTACCTATAGGAATAGTAGATAAAAGAAACTCATATCAAACCGTTAAAATAGAAGTTTAATAATTGAAATTAAAAGATTTTCTATAACACTGTCGGCTTCATTTAGATTGTTTTCCGGAGTTAATGTGTCGCTAGATGATTCCATTTTAATTCGAAGCCGAAGCACTCAAAATCAGATAGTATCACACTTTCTCGTTTCCAAAAATATTGTCTAGCAAAATTAACAAAGTTCCCGCCAAATCACTTTTTTAAATTTCTTTCATTTTTAAATCAGAGTTAGCAGCAATATTTTTTTTAAATTTGGAACAAGTAGGATAGAAACAAATAATACGTACGTAAAAAAAAAGTATTGATATCGGCTGGCTGAATAGAGCTAATCCATTGAGATTGGCACCTTTTGGTGCGATTAAAAAATAAACTGTGCAATAATGAAATTTCATACATTTTTATTGCTCTAGAGCATTAATGACTCGCTTTGTACTGAGTTTTTAGTGTGATTGTGATGAAATTAAAGCATAGTTGGAAGAAAAATATATTTACGTAAGTACTTATTTTTTTCAGAATAGGCCTTTGTTAGGTGATTAGGCGCAGTATTCGACAGTAACCATAAAATGAGTCTAATACAGAAAGTTCCCTGTACAACAGTTCTTTTACATCGTGATATTATGGAAAATGGGCATTTGGGAGATATCCTATATTTTTCAATTACTCGTAATGGTCGGCTCTCTCAGGATTAAATTTGTTCCTGCTGATGGCTTTGCTCAAACATTTTGAAGAATGTTTACAAAACTTTACTGTAAACGGCTATTAGAGAGAAAATGAAAAAATCCTATTAATTTAAGGTGTTGTCTGAAAGTTAAAGCGGTCGTTACGCGGAGTTTAGACCCGTTTAATTTCGGGCGATGTTGATTCTTTTCGGCAATAATAGTTCATTAGTATAACCATTTTATGCAGCTAAAGATAATCAGACTTTTTTTTATTATTGTTAGGTTTGCGCTTGACCTCTATAATACCTGATAGAAAGCGATAATGTGGTAAACGATGAAGCACTTAGAAGAAACCTATTCACACTTGACTTAAAGACTCTCAGGTTGTAAAATTTCAGGCAATCCAGACTCCGGCAGGGAATTCCACTCCTTTGCTGTATGCATAATAAAAGTATTCTCAAAACGTGAGGATCTTTTAGGATCTACAGTTTGTAAAAAAAAAGGTTCGAACATATTTTAACAACTGCTTCTACCCTTGTAAATTAACAACTTTATCCAAGAAAATCATAAGCAATGCAAAAAATATAAAAATTTAATTTTACATAAAATTTTGACGTCAGCTGATCAAAATTTATATGGCAGATATTTCTTTATTTTGACGAGCCGTTTCTTGATCGTCTGTCAACAAATATGTGAACGAGATGACACAAAATAGCCACCTAACGCGACTGTCAACTTTAAGATCTATTACCGGATCGCATCATAGGTACATTCAGGTCACCATGCCATCGATCAATAAGTCGAGCAGCTCGGATAACCTGCATTTTCAGCGAATGGCATCCAGTTTGAACCAGCAAAGTTTCAAAACCATCCGCCTAAATGAAATGTAGTGTTGGTCAAACTTTGCAATGAGATGCATCCAAACGCATGTGTGGTTTGTAGGTACAATGATGATGAAATGTTTCTTGGTTAAATTTTGAACTCTATCTATAAATAAATAGAATTAGCTTTTGCTTGATTAAAGTCTTGGATGTTGTATCCGCTGATGTTTATTGTATGCTGCTTAAAATATAGCATTTGATTCAAATACTAACTGTGACGAGACCTTGTCCCTTATCTTTCTCGTTGCCCTTTTTTCCTTGAATAAATATTCATATGGCACTCGGATCGTAAATCGGTGAAAATATTTCGACCAATTTCAATGATATCCATTTTTTAAGTATTTCAGTCTTTAAGTCAGAGAAATAAACGGTCTGAACACTGTGATTCAGTGGCTAGTTTAAATTTAAAAACCTTTTGACAAGCTAAAATAAAATAAAATAAACATATATAGAGAAATCTTTCTTATTAAGGCCAGTTTTCGGGGTACTTTTACAGTAACCAAACATCATTTTCTTTGTCTTGTCCATCATTTATCCTTCTGATATCAAATATATCTTTCATTTCACATAACATTTGAGTCGGCACTATGACCTAAACACAAGAAATGTAGCACTTTTGGGACACATTCATTTCAAGGATTTGCCACTAAAACCGCAAATGTACGAAAGTTTGGTACTTGGAGAAAGTGTTTTTCCAAGAAAGCCTTTGCTTCTCTGAGCGAATGAATCTTTCCTTGGGACACTGCACGCAACTTTTGCATATTTTATTATATTTTACTTGATCAACTCAAAGGCAACTCATGATACCAATTAATTTGTTTGCTAATATATTATAATTATGTTGTATTATATTAAATGCCTTATAAACTAAAATAAGTTATAAAACCAAAGTCCGTTTAGTCAGAGCATTAATTTTCCCCATTTTCTTCTATGGACCTGAGACGTCGACAATCCGAGCAAGGGAAAGACAGCGGGTAGACGCATTCGAAATGTGGTGCTGGAGGCGGATGCTCCGAATACCATGGACAGCCAAACGCACAAATGTGTCTATCCTTTCCCAACTCGATATCAAGACCAGATTGTCTACAGTATGCCTACAGCGTATTTTGACCTGTTTCGGTCACTTAATGCGAAAGGGAGATAGAAGTCTAGAAAAACTGGTCATTGTTGGCAATACCGAAGGGAAAAGAGCACGAGGCCGATCGCCAACACGATGGTCTGACCAAGTGAAAGAAGCTACGTCCTCAAGCAAATTCCAGCAGGTGGTGATGGCAACTTTAGACCGGAATCGATGGAGGCAGATTGTCCGCTTAAAGGGGTCCAGTGACCACGATCCTCAGTAATGAGGGACCGATTGAAGAAGAAGATCACAACAAAGATCGTTATTGCGTGGGTTGTGTTTTCAGACAGCGGCGTGTGTGATGGGTCTGAACACAATTTTAGAATTCTTGAAAATAATACAACTCTCAGATTTCATTATTAAAGCTTGAAATTTAATAATATTTCGTAGCTTATAATTACTGCGATTACATATTTAATAATTTATATTCTCTTAAACATACAACACATACAACAGAGTAGGTAATTGTTTTCAATTAACAGACATTCATAAAGAAAAGATATTTTGGAAACTCTTACACTGTAGAACTAAACCAATTATCCGTTTCGTCTCTCGATTACCCAATAACGTTCTCTCTGGTACCCTAGTCATGGTAGCCATAACCGCACTTTATTAAGGCGATAATTGACCAGACAGCTCGTCATTGTGTCAGTAATAGATTGAATAGTGGTAATAAATTAGGGATGCCACACGTGCTTAATTTGATTAGACCGTATACAGAAGCTAAGATGAAATGTGTTAATGTTGTATATATAATCTATTAATGACAGGTAAGGTGGCTAACGAGTTCAGCAAATTTCGGTTCGTTCGGCAATTAAAATTCAGATATTAGAGCAAATATTGAATACTATTCCCGAATCAGCAAATAAAAGGGTCTTATTTATTTTTCTTAATAGATTATATTATTTCAGCAACATTTAGACAAATGGTCCACCATTTCTGAGCCCTATTGCATTTATAATTGCAAACAAAGTCAGTTATTCTAATTATATTAATTTATTTTGACAAAGTCAGCAAGGGTACACGTTATGTCATACCAAGACAGAGCCCTAAAGTCAATTAATATCAATTAAGTAATTCTCTACTGTTTCTCTCTGAATAATGTTGTTACGTTTCTTTGAAAGTAAGTTAGTTGGGCCGCCCTAAGTTTTGACACGCTGATGATCTTGGTAAGAGATATCGCGGCGCAGCGATATTTAGTTAAGTGTACTTTACAATCACGTGCCAACGAGAGACCAAAGTGTATTAGTTTAGTATCCTCAACTAACATTTTAAATATGAACAGTCTAATTGCTACACCCGGCACGGCATTTAAAATGGAACACTGCTCCACAGTGGAATATCGTTAATGAAATCAGAGCAAGTTCAGAGCTCGACTTACAGCGTTAGAAAAATGAGCATAGATTTTTATAGAATTTTAAAACCCTGGTTTTATACAGCGCTATTGTCTTTTCGGTCGCTGTTTTGAATAAACTGTGTGGAAGAAAGGTGCAGTTTACCTAACGGTTAGTGTGTTAAAGGGTTTCTTTCGAAAAGTTGGCTTTTATTACTCAGAGCCTAGAGAGTGTTTTTAAATCAAAGTGAACCACAGTAAATTGCAAAAAATTTCGTTACCGCAACAGTATTTTTAATTTTATCGCTTTAGTATGGTTATAAAGCGTCGCTTGATAATAAACGTTGGTTTAGTAGAGCCATAAACCTCGCCTAACACTTTGTCCCATGACCATAAACGGGCTGAGAATACTATCCAGTCTTCCTTTATTTATTATAATTATAGGGCTACAGTTGTAGTGTGATAGTCAAATAGAATTGATGATATTCACAGTCAATGTTTTTTAGCACTTCTGGTTTCGGTTGAATTACATTCATTAATAACCTCCTTTTTTAGAAGTCAAAATTGAGTGACTTCCGCGTCAAGTTTCGACAACATTTCTGAAATCTTGAAAATCTTTATAGTTTACTTTTACTGAAAGATTAGTATTTTTAAGTGTGTGTTGTGTTTTCCGTATTCTTTTTAACGGTTCATTACATATTATCTTAGCCGCTCTCAACTTTTCTGCCGGTTATTTCAGCGTTTAAAACGCTTTATAATTTAACACACGCGGCGGGTTGTACTGTAAGAATATTATATATTGCTACTGTTCTCATGACTTATGGAGCGCGAAGAGGAGCCAGTGGTTGTATACAATGTAATGCGTGTGTATGTACCAGTTGGGCGCACGCCAAACACATTGCTTTAAAGCCGAGAATCGAAAAAAAGTTTAAAGTCAACTGTAAAAGCCACGACATCGAAGTGGGCAAAGTTCGAGGGTAGCATAGCAGAAAATTGAGACCAAAACTTATGAGAATGGCAATTCTACTAGACTGTCAATATCGGCTCTTTATAGAAAAGCTTTTACTATTTCCTCAGTGCGTTTCATAAACTAAAGTGTAAGTACCTATATGTGCCTATACATACAACTCTGATTTCTTATGTTTATGTGAATGACTTGCTCATTATGATAATGCATCATCTGTGTCTCATGGTCTTAGATGATTTCAAGAGATGCTACTTTTGGTTACTTAACTTACAATAAGAATTTATTCCTGAAAAACATGGCTATTTGATTGTGTATATTGCAAAAACCTTATACTTCTTACTACAATACGTATAAGTTCTTTGCTATATTATGATTGAAGGCAAATGGAACTGCACAAACAAATGAAGTGCGAGGTGGTATAATAAGAGATGTAACGCATTTCTACTTTTAAACGAGGCTTGAGCGGATTCAGAAGAGTTTTAAGGTGTTCCAGATGGGCGCTGTACAGCACACGTGAATAATGCAGGTTATTCTCGGCAACGCTCGGACACAATTTAAAGTAGGATGTAGAAAGAATCTGGACGAAGCTATTGTTTAATTCAGAAGTTTAAATGTTTAGAGATTGTGATGTTTTGAATCTTAAGTTCTGTTTGATCTGCGAAAATTGTTGAATAACGTATACTGTATACTTTTACAATATTTTTTGGGATTGTTTACCAATTACCAACCTGCATAATTACTAGTAGTAATGCTTGTCCTTCAAAGTGTAAAGATATAATTAAAATTATATCTACGTGCAAAAAATTTACTCTAACAACTGAATCAGGTCGCATCGGTCTAGAAAGTTTTTAAATATCTGAAATAAAGATGCCACCAATGAAACTCTTGCAAAATACAGAAGTGCCAAAAAACATTGACTGTGAATATCATCAATTCTATTTGACTGTCACACTAAAACTCTGGCCCTATAATTGATATAATAAATTCGTCGTACTTCACCTCTCCGCTTCAGTATTTAAGTTAACCTCAATTCAGAAGCAAGAGCAGTTCCCACTGATTACTTAAGGTGTTCAGGGTTTATTTGTTCTGTTCAACTCGACTACAGTAGTTCAGTTTGGTGCTCCTCGAGATAAGTTTAGCTCGCTCGCTTTGTACAGTTTGTTAATAATTGCTTGTAATTATTTGTTTACATTCAAAGTCAATATTTGAGCAAACATTTGAGCTTTTTGATGCAGAAAATATCATAAATAATGTAAAGCGAAAAGTAACTGCGTCGAAAACGAAGGCATTTGATTTCTAAAGAATCTATTGCAGGTACTGATAGTTAGATCAATCAAGAAGATTAGGACCTGTATCTTGTATGTAGTAACTGGATTTGAGTGGCAAATCAGATCTCCTTTATATCATTTGAGCCGACAGGGAGTACCTATTAATCTTTAGATGTAAGTTTCGTTTAAGCTAAGTATCGGAAAGTAAAGTTATGCAGGAGCTTGTAACGAGAATAAAAAAAATTATATATATATGAATATAAACTGAATATGACTAACTGAATATAAATATACTAATTGAATATATACTAAAACAAAATTTATATTTACTTCAACTCGAACCAAAGTGTATATAATCAAGACATCGCGCGATCGTAGAGATCATAGAGATCCGAGGTATCCAATTTTCTTGAAACAAAATTAAGGCTGTAATACCAACACTCGCGTCGTCAAGCCTCACGTCTGGGGAATCGTTTTCTTAGCAATTAATAAATGAAATTATCCTCGTGTTGGTGTTTATTTAACGTGGCTTTTCTAATTATTAATTGATTTTAATGACAAATTGTTTAATATCCGCTTCGGTATTTTAGAGGCGCACAATTAATAATGTGGAGATTTATGTTAAGCCTTGCGTCCTTTAATGATTCAATCCTATCTGTGGGTGCATTTATTTGTCTATTAAGTAATTTATTTAAGGCGAATTAGGAGACGATAAAAAGTTTATTGATTGTGAATAAATACCACTTAAAGAAATTGTGTAGAATAAATTCAACGTACAATTACGTTCAATAAGACTATATTGCTTCTGAGGCAGAGGAACGCTCAGTTCACAGAGCGAAGTTTATCCCACTGCATCCAGTTCATTAAAATAACATAATTATTTACTGAACTTGTTTAAAAATCTTTATTTTGGACAAGCAACATCATATTTAGCAATAATAATTAAATAATGAACTTGCTAAACTCTGAGCTGATATACAACAAAAAAATGTTAAATAACTAATGTCTAAAGCACAAAGGTATCTTTTTCTAAAACTTTTCTGGTTCATTATAATTTGATAGAAGATTTGTGCGTTTCATAAGTTAAATTGTGCACTAAAAAATGGTTCCCGCAGAATATCGGATTAAATTGGTCCAAGTTTTACTTGAGTTTGTGATAAAATTATACGCTGGTATATCCCAAGTGCAATGATTCTTTTTTGCAAGTTTTAAAACAGTTGGTAATTGATGATAAATGAAAAAGTAATGGAATGATCAATCAAGAACAAACCACTTTTAAGCAATATTATTTGGTGGAATGCTGTTAATACCTAATTGGCTCACTTTCCATATTGATTGAAACCAATCCAGTAGTTTATCAAAACAGGTAGTTACATTCACACAAATGTGTTTGTTGTAAATAATCACTGAAATCCATTAATACCACAACTGAATATCTATTTAATCATCAGGTGTAATACCACCGCAGAACGTTCTCATTAAGGACATAAATAGTTTTGTATTAAACTGGAACACCATGTAGGGTATATGTTAAATACAGGTCTGCGGATCCCAAGCCAGGAGCTCATCACTGGGGCCCATTAGCAGCGTGCCACTCCTGGATCCAATCAGAACCGTATCCCACGAAACTGCCGTAACGCAGCAGTGGAAAGCTAGGGATTTGCTCCCTATTGGGAGAGATACCGGTACCCATCTCACAGGTGGCACAAAAGTTGGCCGGTGATACTATTCGTACTTACATTAGATTCCTGCGGTAGACTCCTGGACGTCGATCAATCTCGTGCCGTGAGGTTAGAGATAGGAGAATATATATAATAAAGGACAACAAGGGATAGACTGACGGCTGTCTGGACCGATGAATCCGGCCGGCGTCCACCAGGCAGCACGTTTTCCGCAAAAGCACTTCGATGCGCGTTAAAATATACTCTAAACCCACTTTAGGGACGCCCCACAACGACGATTGCGAACGGCGGGCGCGATTAACAAATACAATCACCGAAATATCGCTTGATTACGTTATTAGAATACAAGACACCGATTTTCTCGCGTGTTCAGTTCAAATTTTCTAACTACCCTGTTAGTGCATTCTTCTTCTTCTTCTTCTTCTTATCCGGTACGCTCTTGACAGAGTGGTCGTGATCGCTATGAGCTCGTAGTATTATTGGAGGGGTCAGATGTGATCCGCTTCACGACGTTTCGCCATTGCTGCCTGCTAGACGTCATCCTGCTGCACTCATTCAGCGAGCCTCCAACCGCGGACTTGATCTGGTCAGTCCATCGTGTGGGTGACCTTCCGCGCGGTCTAGTGCCTTCCACTTTTCCTTGAATGACAAGGCGTTCTATGGACTGGTTGTCACGCCGGGAAACATGTCCAAAGAATGTTAGGATGCGAGATTGTACCACAGAAAATAGACAAAGACAAAGACAAAGATATTTTATTTCAACTAGGCCACAAAGCGGCACTTTTGAACGTTAGAATACATTAAAATTTACAGGGAATAAAAATTGATTCTACCGTGCATTCGGAAAGTAGCTTGTTATGGAGAAGAACGCACAAGAAACTCCATACTTACTCTTTTAAAAAAATATATGTTTTTTTACAAAATTTAGGTACATAAGTACATACATTAATAAATTTATATGTGTGAGGACAATGCACCCAGAATCACTACATACTATACTACGTACAAAGTATTAAAAGTACTCACACATGTACTGTGCAGTTACATAATAAGCACTAGAAAAACACTAGCATCCGAAGCAGTTAAGTTAAGACCAATCCCAACTGACGGCGCCCGTTCACGAACATGACGCATGAATCGGCACCACCCAGCTCAACCATCATGAAGGGAACCGAATGATCCAACACACACGCCACCATCAGAGAGACATTTGAGAGAGCATGACACACTCAACTGCCAGGGCAAACACAAGTCAACGAACGACACCAAGGTACAGCAAATGGTAGATTTACAGTTGGGTACATAGTACTCACACACGTGCTGCGCAGTTATACTATACTAAAAGAAATTGAGTCTATATAATACAAATATATTCATACAGTCTTCAGCAGGTCCAACAATTCTACAGAACAATAATGTTCTGCATATCACTTGTTTTTGTGCCCTAGTGGTTGTGGAGCAAGACTAGCATTGAGCCAAGCATTTTTATCAGTGATGTAATCCCCCAACTTATAATATGCCTGCCTGCATAGTGTGCGTTTTATACAAGTTTTAAATTTCGTCTCATTCAGTTCTAGAATGTGGGGAGGAATTTTATTGTAACATTTTGTACAGTACCCCATGAAAGAAGAGGCTACTTTAGCCAGTCTGAAACCTGGTTGAACTAATTGGTCCCTATTTCTAGTAATGTAATTATGTCTATCTCCGTTTTTACTAAAAAGATGTAAATTCTTTCTCACGTACATGATATTTTCATAAATATATTGACAAGGAACCGTCATGATGTTAATGCCCTTAAACAGTTCCCTTAGAGAATCGCGCCGGCGAAGATTGTAAATCGCTCTGATGGCTCGTTTTTGCAGAATAAAAATTGACTCAATGTCTGCAGCCCTTCCCCATAGTAAAATACCGTAAGACATTATACTATGAAAGTAACTAAAATAGACCAGCCTCGCGGTATCTACATCACTAAATTGACGAATCTTTCTAACAGCATAAGCTGCCGAACTTAGCCGCCCTGCAAGTGATATTAAATGAGGACCCCATTGTAACTTTGAGTCTAGCGTGATCCCCAGGAAAACCGTTTTATCGACGAATTCTAGCTTCTCCTTGTTAAAGATAATGTCACAATCAGTACTTTTTACATTCGGCAAGGAAAATTTTACGCACTTGGTTTTTTTACCATTTAAAACTAAATTATTTGCAGTGAACCAATCCTGAACCTGCCGTAGCGCGTTATTTACGTCGTCAACCTGACAAGTACGTCTATTTATTTTAAAAATTAAAGATGTGTCATCAGCAAATAACACCATGTTTAGTTTGTTTTCCAATAAACGGGGTAAATCGTTTATGTATATTAAAAATAAGAAAGGACCTAATATTGAGCCCTGGGGTACCCCCATTTTCACGTTTAACCCCGACGAATTCACACCGTTTATTTGAACTAATTGCTGTCTATCACTTAAATAAGATTCAACCAAACTTAACGCTGATTGACCTAGCCCGTAATGCTCAAGTTTCAGAAGTAATGTTTCATGATTAACGCAATCAAACGCCTTCGACAGGTCGCAGAAGATACCTATGGCATCCTGCGACTCTTCCCACGCATTAAAGATGTGTTTTAATAGGGTGACACCAGCGTCAGTTGTACAACGTCCTTTGGTGAAACCATACTGTTTATCATGCAAGATGTTATTCGTATTAAAATGAATGAGCATTTGATTAAGCATTATCTTCTCAAATACCTTGCTGAAAACCGGCAACACGGATACTGGTCTATAATTATTTGTGTCTTTACTGTCCCCGGATTTAAAAAGTGGTATAACCTTACTATATTTCATTAGATCCGGAAAGACTCCTTGATCCACACACAAATTGAATATCACAGCTAAGTACGGCGCTATAGTCTGAATAATGGAGGTACAAGCTTTGATGGACATTCCCCACAGATCTTCAGTCGGTTTGATCTTGATTTGCTTAAAAGCTTTTATTACTGTTATGGGGTTTATATGTGAAAAGTTAAATACATTCGGGCAGGCTGAAACGTTCGCGTTTAATAATCCAAAAGCAAGCGCGGGCGAAGAATTTAAGGTTTCAGTAGTTTTAATTGGGATGTTGGTAAAGAAATTTACAAATTCTTGCGCAACTTTTTTGTTATCTCTAATAAGTCCGTGTGTGGTCTCAAGCGTGTAATCAGGATTATTTCTTTTATTCCTGTTCGTTTCATTATTTATAATTTTCCAAACCGTCTTGATTTTATTTTCTGCTAATTTAACCTTATTTCTAATATACAAGGCCTTAGCTGCCTTACATGTATTTTTAAAAATTCTCGAGTAAGTAGCAACATACTTATTAAACGTTTCAGTGTTCATACAAGGCTTAAGGCCATATAGCTCGTAAAGTCTTTCCCTACTTTTTCTAAGTCCTGTAGTCGCCCAGTCACTGAATAAAAACTTAGGGCATACAGTTTTAGTTATCTTCTTAAAAGTGTTATTGAACTCTTTTTGAACCACTGAAAAAACTTCATCATACAAAATATTACCATCATTCACTGTGAGGTCCTGATCGCTTAACTTAGCGATTAAAGTGCTGTTAAATTTATTTAATTTACCGGATGTTTTTGGTCTGGATTGAATCTGCACTTGTTTAATTAGCATATTGGACTCAAATGTCACAAGTAGCCCACTATGATCCGAAGGCAGATAATTTATAATGGCATTGTCCAAGTAGTTGCAGCAACAAAAAACATTATCAATACATGTAGCAGAAGTCAGCGTAGTTCGGGTTGGTTCCGTAAACACATGTGACAAATTAAATGATTTAAAGAGATTTAATAACCTACTTCTATCTGAATTATCTTCTAGAATATTAATATTAAAGTCACCACAGACAATTACTAGTTTATTACCCATTGCGAGTTTTGCCAAAACATCTTCCATCACTGACTCGAATATAGAGTAGTTCTTATAATTAGGGGGTCTGTAGACGCACACTATGACATGCTTATCCAGCTCAACACAGGACAGTTCAACACTATGTTCAACTGAGAGGTCTACTATATCTTTACGAGGTTTTAATACCATTTTTAATTAATATAAGTGAACCCCCACGCAACATAATATTTCTGTTAAAACAACTGCCCACAGTATAATTTTCATAATTGATTAGCATTGCGTAATCTTTCAGCCAATGCTCAGTGAAACAAACAATATCAAACATTGTTTTTTCTAAAAACAGTTCGATTTCTAATTCCTTTGAAGAATAACCCTGAATATTTTGGTGAAATAATTTCAGAGAATTCTGCTCAGCCCTTTTTTTTAAATTATTTTTTTGCGAGCAAGAAGGTACCTTTTTGATGGTGGATATACTCGTAACTATTCCGTTATTGATACCCTCCCTTGTCCTATCAACTAGTTTAAAGAATAAATATTAATAGCATTTTTGCTAACGTTATTCAAGGTACTGACCATCTTTAAATTAGTACTATTACTAATATCAATAATAACTGGATACTTCGACATACTACTTATGTCTGAGTTTATTGTATAAGATAATAGCCGAGCTATTTGATGTCTTACCCTAAGAGGCAGATACAAAGTATCGCCTGTCGACTTTAATTTATCAACAAAAATGTTGATGTCAAAAAAAACAAGTTTGTCACTATAGTGACTCACAAGAAAGTGCAGATGCTTATTAAGCATGTGAATGTGATTATTTTGTCTATTTGACAATTTATCCAAGTAAGGGAAGGCACACAAAATAATTTTACTGCAATTTAACTTTAACATCTCTTTTACACACTCAGTGATGTCATCTTTTTTTACTTTTTTACTATTACCTACAACTACAGTTAAATTGGTATCTGGTTTATAAATATTCTTTGTCACAGATTCCATTATTTGCTTGTAAGATGACCCGGGCATGCAATAATTAAAAGTGGAATGACTCTGATTGCCATTTAGTAATTTACCGAAACCTTTTCCAATACCGTCTGAAAACATAACCGAATGAAAACCTTCTTTACTTTGACTAAATGAAAAGGCAGCACTCTCAGGCCGGTCTACTTGAGGCAAATCCTGTGCTACATTTGATATGTCTTGTACGAAGACACTGTTTTGAGACACCCTCTCAGCTTGGACCGGGTCCTCTGTAGCATCAGGATGGACTGCAATCAGATTTGAGACTGTCTGGCAGTTACACTGACACCTCACTAACTCATTTGCGGCCAAAATGTGTTCTTTAATTTGTAATTTTGAATTTGTATATTTATTGTAAAGAGAACTAAGTCTGTTCTCAAGTACCTGCAATTCTAACTGCAAGCGGTGAGTGTCAATCTCATAAATTTTCTTGCTGTCTTCTAATTTAATTTGGTAATTATTTAATTTATTAACTAGGTCAACACGTTCTTTCCTGAGTGGAATATTTTTAATAAAGAACTTGTGTTGTTTCCTAAACTTGTTACCATTTCTAATTATTCTATTTAGTTTTGCATATTTTTTGAGTTTGTTATGACTAACTTTAGAACAATTTTTCTTATTTATTAAAGAATCTTCAGTTAGCTTACTTGTAGGTATTGAATCCGGTTTACAATTTGATTTAATAAGTTCATCATACAAATGGCAAGTTTCATCAACCTGAGTTGATTCCTGTTCTTTTTGTAATTTTAAAATATGATTATTTGCGTGAATCAATTCATCTTCTAGATCCCTAACTTTACTTAAAGCCTCCTCGTATAGATTACTGCAGTTATTGAAACCATCCGTGACTACCATCAGCTGGTCGCGTTCATCCACAACATTCTGGTATTGCTGACTAAGTTCAACTAGCTCCCGTTTAAGGATTGTGTTTTTATATACAATGTTCTCAACTTCTACTTCACAATCCTCTCTCTCTTGCAACATCTCCCGACATTGGTTTTGTGAGTCTTTAAGCTCCTGGAGTGCTGTTCTCAGTTTAATTTCCAAGTCCTGAGCAGCAGCCTTACGGGTCATCACAGGCATGGTTTCAGGATAGGTTACTGGAAATAGAAAAAAAAAAAAGAAGCTGTGTGAACCGAAGGAATAGAGGAAAAACAAAATAAAGCAAAGCTGGAAATGGAGGAAATAAAGTGTAGTTCAGAAGAGAAATGAGGTAGGCTGTTGAATTGTCTGAAAAAGCTATTTATTATTGACTTTAGTTGCTTATGATTTTGCCTTGAGATTTTACCTTTTTTTTTTTTATGTGGGTAAGATGCCCAGAAATTGAATGAATGTTTTATTGTAGTTTTCTAGTTAAATTATGCAAAATAACGATCATAGCGTTATGTAAATGTTTATTATTAAATTATCTGAATAAATTAGTAGAATTATGCACAATTGGGATCTTAGATTTATTTTGTTTTCTACGATGTCAACAAAACCTTTTTAGATTCACTGCACAGTATTAAATCAACATAATTTATACGATAAAACTAACAAGAACGTGTTACAAGGTTAAAATTACACTTTGTGTGCTATAAATACACAATACTGCCCTTAGAATATCCGTAGTTAAGCACTTCAGACTTCAGGTTCAGTCGTCAGCTGTTTGGTAGGTTACCGGTTTCGTGCCACAACTTTTGTATAACTCGATATTTTTCCAGTAAAACAATAATCCTGAGTATTTATAGCTTTTAGTTGTGTTTTACTTCTAATTAAACCCTAAATACACTTAAATAATAATTAAATATAATTTTAAAATACGGAGCACAAATTTGACATGTCACTCGGGCAGTGTTGCCAATTAATTCCAGACGCTGCCTGATGCCGAGTTCCTGAAGTATCGAGACGTTTGTGCGAAACTCGGTCCACGAGACTCCAAGCATTCTTCTCCAGCACCACATTTCCAAAGCGTCCACCTTCTGTCTCTCCACTTCTCGCAGAGTCCACGTTTCAGCCGCGTAAAGAAATATGGGGAATATAAGCGTCCTCACGAGCCTGGTCTTCGTGGCTTTAGTTATATTTCTATTCTTCCATATCTTCCGCATCCCGTCCATTGCTGTTCTTGTGATGCCCATACGTCTTTTTATTTCATCCACGCATCCACCATTGCCCGAAATCATAGCCCCGAGATAAATATAAGATTGGACTACAGTGCAATTCGCGATTTGGGCTACTTCAGGCGAATTACTTCTAACACGGTCAATAATCATAACCTTGGTCTTGTTGCGATTAATTTTAAGTCCAAACTCATAACTCACCCGTTCCATCCTTGACAATAGCTCTTCCAAGTGTTGTGCACTGGTTGCAAATAAGGTGGTGTCATCCGCGTAACGCAGGTTTGCAATCTTATACCCACCAATTGTCACACCATCCGTCCAGTCCTCCAAAACGATGCGCATTATCAGCTCTGTGTACGCGTTGAATAAGAGCGGTGATATTATGCAACCCTGGCGTACGCCAGCACTAGGATGGAAATCATCAGATAATACATCATCTGTGCGCACTGAGGCTGTGCCTTCTTCATATAAGCATCTTAAAAGGTGAACAAGATGTTTTGGTGTGCCCATATCTAGTAAGGTCCTCCACAATACCGGCCATTTCACCGAGTCGAATGCTTTGGAGAAATCAACAAAACAAATGAAAATGGGCTTATTGAATTCTCTCGACTTCTCTATGATCTGGCGTACTATGAGAATTTGTTCCCTAGTGCCTTTCCCCTTCACAAAACCGGCTTGCTCCGGAGCGATCTCCTTTGATAGGTACGTTTTCAATCGCTCGTTGAGGATGTGCAACATTATTTTGCTAGCGTGTGATATTAGAGCAATGAGGCGGTAATTGTTACATTTCTTTGTCGAACCTTTTTTGTGCAGGGGTGTGAAAACGGTGTGCGTCCATTCCGAAGGCCAAACTCCTGTCTGCCACACCTTGTTGCAAATAAGATGAAACATCTGGTAACCGCGTTCTCCTAAAGCTTTGATTGTCTCTATCGGAATTGCATCTCTACCAGTTGCTTTCTTGCTTTTCAAGTGTTTTATGGCAGCTCTTACTTCGGATATAAGGATGTCTGGTTCCAAATTCTCTTTCTCTAGGTCTGTGCTTGCAAACTGTCGCGACTGCGGGTCTCGGAATAATGACTGACAGTAATTCTTCCACGTTTCAGAGATTTGTTCCAGTTCTGTTACTACTTCGTTCTTGTCGTTCTCAATAGCCCAGGTTTTAGTCGGCAGAGATTTGGTAATAAGACGAATTTTGTGGTACAGATCTCTAGACTCGTGCTTTGTAGCGTGTTTTTCAACATCTTCACAGATGCTACGAAGGTGGCAATTGTGATCTCGCCTGCAGCAAGCTTGGATTTTGGCAGACATCTTATTTAACTCTCTTATGTCTGCTCCAGCAGCTTTCTTACGGCGCCTCTCTTCAATTAGAGCAAGAGTACTACCCGTCATCCAATGTTGACGTTTGCGTGTTTCTGTTCTTGGAATAGATTCCGCTAATGCATTTTGGATGAGATGTTTAGCCTTATTCCACAGCATGTCTGGTGTAGCTTCATTGTGGTTCATATCCACCCACTCCCTCCATTTTCGCTCAAAAGCTGTGTTGAACTTCTCGCTATCTGCTATGTCAAGCCGTCTTATTTTCTTGGCGGGTCGGGCAGATTTAAGTTTCAGCCGTATCTTCGCGACAACAAGTTCATGGTCGGATCCACAATCGGCCCCAGGAAGTGTGTGAGCATTGAGAATGGAGGTACGCCAGCGTGATCTAATAAGTATGTAGTCGATCTGGTTCTTGGCTCTACCTCCAGGTGATGTCCAGGTGAACAGCCTACGTGGGTGGTGTTGAAATAAGCTGTTTGCCACCACAAGGTTGTTTTCGTCTGCGAACTGCATAAATCTTTCACCTCTTTCATTGCGCACTCCAAGTCCGAAATTTCCCACACATTTGCTATACTGGGCAGAGTTTGCACCAATTTTCGAATTAAAATCGCCCATAATTATAAGTAGCTCTCTGTTGGGGATTTTGGCAATTGTTGTCTGTAGTTCTTTGTAAAAACTCTCCAGGACGGTGGGTAGAGCTTCACTGGTTGGAGCATATACCTGTATCAGGTTTAAGTTTACAGGTGACGCTTTGAGCTTCATGGTTATAATCCGGTCGCTAACTGCCTCATACCCCATCACACTGCTAATCAGATGCTGCGAAACAAGAATTGCTACTCCGTTTCGGCTACTATTGTCATTACCGGAAAAGTAGACTGCACCGGCGTCGGTGAGGAAATGCCCGCAATTTCTCCAGTGGGTTTCGGCTAGTCCACAAATACATAAATCACATCTGGTGACTTCCCTCTCCACGATGTCAAGTTTACCGGGTTTTAGCAAGCCGCGAACATTCCACGTGCCTATCTTCTGGGTTTTTCGCAGCTTGATGGAGTTTCCAGTAGCATTTTTTCCATGCGGGGCCTGGCATCCTACTCCAACATGGCCGGTAGTCCATTTCTCACCGCTCGCCCCGGACGCGGTGCGGCGCCGCTCGCTAGGCGGTTCGCATGGCAATCGTGATCTTTTTGTATCTACTTCCATAACGATTTTCTCGGCAGTTAGTGCATTAGCATTGAGTAAAATCTTTGAAAAAATCATGCTGGAACAGATGTTGTCTCACTTCAATTCAAATGGGATACTGCATAGTCAACAGTTTGGTTTTACGAAAGGTAGGTCGACAACGGACGCGGGAGTAAAACTCATCAGCCACATCTTGGAGGCTTGGGAGAGGTCCCAGGATGCCATTGGCATTTTCTGTGATCTCTCAAAAGCTTTCGACTGCGTCGACCACAACACACTGATCTGTAAATTACACCACTACGGAATTCGTGGAAAATCTGCTGATCTCGTGCTTTCCTATTTATCAAACAGACAGCAAAAAGTAAATGTTAATGGGGCGACGTCCTCCGGGTCTCTAGTCAAGATGGGCGTGCCCCAAGGTTCAATTCTCGGCCCTTTCCTTTTTCTTGTTTACATTAATGATCTCCCTTTTATGATGGCCAAATTATCGGATATAATTCTATTTGCTGATGATACTTCGCTAATTTTTAAAATAGATAGGCAAGATACGGATGTCATAAATGTCAACGAAAGTCTTATTGTTCTCTCAAAATGGTTCGCAGCTAACAATCTTTTACTGAATGCGAAAAAAACAAAATATCTAAAGTTCTCTTTACCAAATGTACCACAACATGACCTAAACTTAAATCTTGACGGCAAAAATCTTGAAGTTATAACGGAAACTGTATTCTTGGGGATTACTATCGATTCAAAATTGCAGTGGGGCGCGCACATTAGAACTCTTTCGGGTAGGTTAAGTTCGGCTGCATATGCAGTAAGGAAAATAAGGCAGCTAACCGATGTAGCTACAGCTAGGTTAGTATACTATGCTTATTTCCACAGTATTATGTCTTATGGCATTCTGCTGTGGGGATCAGCAGCAGACGTTGACTCAATTTTCATCCTACAAAAGAGGGCAATCCGCGCAATCTATAAAATGGTTCCTCGCGAGTCCCTCAGAGAAAAATTTAAAGAGATCGATATACCGACTCTACCTTCACTTTATATTTTGGAATGTATTTTGTATGTCCGTAAAAATCGGGGGCTTTTCAAAACTAGAAGCGACTTCCATAATTTAAATACACGCAGTAAGCACGAAATTGTAATACCCAAATTCAGATTAACGAAAACTAGCAAGTCTTTTCTTATAAACAGTATACGCTTTTATAACAAGTTGCCAAAGTCAGTTATAGAACAGACCGATGGAAGGTTCAAAAACTACATCAAACGTATCCTTGTTAAAAAAGCATATTATAAAATCAAGGACTACGTTGAAGATAAAAACATTTGGCCTTAGCTCCTTCTGCGCATGCAGCTTCCCTGGTAACTTGTAAACGGCACAAATATGTGGATGTCTCTAACTATTCTCAATCTCATTTTTTCTTTCCTTCTTTTAATTAGACTTTTTACAATGGTTTTCAATCATCTTTAAAGCCCTTTGCTAAGAATAGTTACAGCACTGATAACAAAATTTGTGCAACATGTTAAATTTAGTCTTGTTATACTTATTTTTATTATTTTTACCTTTGTATAGATTCTTTTACCGATTGTTTTGTGAATGTGTGAACATTGTAGGCCTTCTAGATGCTAGTTAACATTTGTTAACTTTTTTATATAATCTTTTTCTTTTTTTTTTAGTTTCTTACGACTTATTGTCATAATTCGGGCCTACGTTGTCCCCCCATATCTAAGTACTAATGCTGTAACATGGAAATATTGTAAAACCAAACCATTTTCAAAAGAGTAAACATGGAGTTTCTTGCCGGTTCTTCTCCATAGGAAACGACCAACCCGAACCGTGCTCATTTTGTCGACGTTTTATAAGTGCCCATGTAGGCCTATGTGAAATAAAAAAATTGATTTTGATTTTTGATTTAGTGTCAGCTGTCAAAACCGTTGACAGCCCACGGACACGGTGTTGCGAGTAAACATAAACTCGGGACAGAACAGAGGATTAACAGGATGCCACGTTAGACTACAGTGTTATTAAACGTAACTAGTCCTGACGCATTTGTAAAGTTTTGCGAGCATAATGGATACAAGGCCTGTGTAAATAAATACATAGTGCATACGCGTAAAAAAAACATGAAGATTTTTTTTTTGTTAAATTTGAAGCTACGTGGTGATATATATATTCAGAACGTACCATCATAATGTTGAGAAATGATTTAAAATATGAACGCATCGAAGAGAGAATGATAAGGGCAGGTGTGTGAGCGAGAGGAACGGAGCGAGCTATATAAGACTCAACTCAATTTATTATAATTAATTTCGATCACGATTTTTGTATTATTTCATATTATATATACTTATAGCTCTGAAATAATCAAAAATAAATCATTTAATTTTTCTATGTATTTTATATACTTTGTTATAAACGCTTTTAATAACATAAATGTATAAAATTTTATATCCGAAACTGACGATTTATTATATTTGTTATACTTAAAGACTTGGGACGCTCTACTTTCTCTTTCGCACCTATCAAATAGTTCCAATTCTAAAACTTTATAGCTTGGCAATAATATTTCATATACGATTTTTTGCAGGTAAGCCTATACGATTGGTTTTGTAATTAAAATATCTTACTTATGATATTAATTTCGATTGGTTAATAGATCGGTGTAGTTACATTTATTGACTTACCTGTTCACATCTGCTTGCCAGGTAGCCATGCATAGAAATAAGTTAGCAAGCCTATAAGACATATTCTGTGTGTTAAAAACTATCAGTTGAGATGAAATTTATTCGGTTATGATAAGAGTGAAGTTCTTCTTCTTCTTCTTTTCGTGTGAGGTGTGGCCAACTGTGGTGTCAGAGTTAATTAAGCCGCCTCTGGAAAACCCCACAGGCCTCTGACTTGGCTATTTCAGACATACATTAACTATTTGAGTCCAGGTTTCCTCATGATGTTTTCCAGACTTACATTCACTGTATAAGTCCAGGTTTCCTTACGATGTTTTCCCAAGAAAATTGATTAAAATTTATTCAATTAAAAACAGCAATGTCAACTTTTCGATAGGCAAGTTATCATAGGCATGTTTGTTAATAAGTAAATTATATTTGATAAAAAATATGTCTCGACAAGTTATCTGATGAGTGAAGGTCGATCTCCCAAGTGTCCTCTACTAAATTGTTTTGCTTTGTGTTGACACAGGAAAAAAATAAACAATCTATACGTTTAAATCACGAAACAATAATCAATATCAAACTGCATAAATCTTAACCATGTCAGTCACTGGTCCTGTTACGTAACGTCGAAACGGCTTCGTTTTCCTGAAAAGGAAATCAAATTCTTCGTCTGTCATACTAGTTTAAATTATTTTATATATTCTAGCGCTGGAAGCCGACGCCAACATAGTTGGGAAAAGGCTAGGCAGATTTTTTAGCGCTGGAATATATCACAGACTGCGCACTTTTATACCTCCTCCACACACACGAAATGAGTAAATGATATGTTTTGTTCAGAATTACAGTAATAGTAGTTACAAAAAAATTACTTGAACCCCCTCATTTTTTAAGTCGGTTAAAAAAGACGAACCAAAATGAGCCTATTAAACTTAATACCAGAGCAATGACGAGGGTCAATGATTAGAATTAAAGGATTCTGAAGAGACAAATGAGGTGAACATAAATCACGAAAAGGAAGTTTAAAGTAACGCAACAGACATCTAACAAATGACTTCATTTTACTCTCTGTCTCTTGCCTTTACTTTTTTCACGAAATGAATGAAAACTTTTTTAGGAATCTTTCAGTAGCTTGAAAATTTGCAATTCCACATATAATAAGAAAGGGTGCAAAAGATTTTAGTAGATTATTAGTGAGGAATGATCTTCGGTCAAGAATACTCAGAGTTCAAACATGTGTCGGTGCCTCCTGGGTTTTAGTAATCAGAATTATCCTCTGTGCACATATCACAAGATTTTTGCAACCGATATAATCCAATATAAAAAAAGAATGCACATGTTTATCCTCAAAAACGTTATGCGAAGAGGAAGTACAGGTACGTGAGACAAATAATAGCGATAGATTGTTGTTATGGCGGAGAAAATAAAATTGTGCACGTTACTGCGTCGAGCGGCTCTCTGTGGGGTAAGGTAATAATATGCCATATTAATGTAATTATTACGTATAATTACGCGTTGCGATCAGAAAATAATGTTGTTGACTTTTATACACTTGGAGCGAACATGATGCTTGAAGTCCAGTTTATTTTACAAGCTTTTATTTATTTTATTTTTAACTTGCAGTGTGTGTATGTACGTGTGTTCGGGTCAAATCTTGCCGCTGAATTTTAAAGCAGTTATCCTCCACCGATTAAGATAAAATTTTGCATACATTGGATGACAATGCATGGTAAGCTAAGTGACGTCATTCAAAAATCAAAAATCAAAATCAAAATACATTTATTTGCATAAATAAGGTACAGAAAGTTGGTAAAAAGTACAAAATTGTTCTCTTATTCTGCCTTTAATTTCGGCGTGCAAATATAAAATAGAGTGACACATTTTATTAAAAAATGTTATTGACCATAATCATGCAGTCACTAAACAGATAATTCTAAATCCAATATGGCAGACGACCCAAGATGGTGGCTTGTTATTTTTTGCGCACTGTCATGATATGGGTATCAAATGAAAGGGTATGCTAAGAAGAATACGAAAAAAGCATATTTAAAAAAATATTTTTCTATGAACATTTTATTTTTCTTGTTTTGGTTAGAGATACCTACATATTTTATGTAAAATTTTCATTTAGGTAACGTTTTAATTTTGCTGGAATCACATGTCTCTCACTTGCGGACATCAAACAACCGAGGTGGTCGCCTTCAAAAAGCCGGAACAAATACGTCTTGCTTTTGCCTTCTGGTTATACTTTATACCACATTAAACCTTTACATACCGTATATTTATATTTATGCAACACTAAACAATAATATTCTTAGCACTTTCTATCTGAGTTGTGAAATTGGAACTTATTACCCTGGCTCTACTAGCGGAAAATTTGATACTTCCTCAAAGAAAACCAAATTTTGTGATAAAACTAAAATTATATTGATACCTACTGCCTGTTTTAAATGATATAACAGAATAGAATATACTTTATTCTACGCCAAAAAAATAAATTACACATATTATTATCTTTTACAATAACAAACTTTAAAAAAAAAAAGAGATTTTCTAAAACAAAAAGTATACATGATTACTTTTTGTCGTATTAATTGCACTGGACCAAAAACCCGGTTTCAGATACTGTTGTGGACCTAATTAAAGGCTTATAAATGAAACTAAATTGGACTGTAAATACTTATATTATGGTTCTAAAGGACAGTATACTGTTGGAAATTAACTCTGGACAAGTAGTACGCGCACGCGTCGTCGACCGTGTTCGGTAGGCGGCCAGCCCTATGCCGCGGTGTCGTCCCGCGCCGCGCCGTGCCCTTTCTATTATTTTCAGATACAATACCAACATTATTATTTGTTTCTCACACATGATGTGTAAGTGATTCAAATAATTGTGTTGATAAAAAACAGAGTGATGCGCACTCTGTTTTTTATCAAATACATTCACGAAACCATAACCTATATTTTAAATAGTAGTGCCAAACTGAAATAATGTGTAAGCTAGAGTATTATTGCAATTAACCCATCATTGTGGTCCTACAAATAGTTGTGACTACTAATTAAATTAACGTTTATCATTTGAAATTGTCTGAAGCAGCTATTTAATAATTATTTTATACATGTAGTTTTGTAAGTGCACAACGGTTATGTGATAATTTTAGTTAATGTGTAAAATTTCTGTAAATATAAATAATTTGATTAACATTCCTTTTATTACACAACTTATTTGGAACCACGTTGCTGTAGTTTTTACAGAGCAATAGCAATTTCCTGTCAACCAAGAGTTAACTCAGGAAGAGGATGGAGGAAGAAATGTCGGATGTGAGCTCGCGGCGTACAGAACGATTTATGTAATTCCATTTTCCATACGCCTACGTACGTCCTGCTTTTGTCATACAAAGGAAAATATTGTATTGACTTGCTTAATAGTCAACAATGTCACAGAGAAATGATTTTCGAAAATAACAAAAGTTCAGTTTAAAAGAAAACCAATAATAACTTATTTTAATTTCAATAAATTACAAACATTTCAGTTTTGATTGTGCATAATTGAATTAAAATATTTTATTAATTTGTTGGCTGTTTGAACTTTACAAACTAATTTAATGAACAAATAATGGCAACAATTAAATATTGTATATCGTAATAAAGTTTTGCAGCTACTAACATAAGTATATTTCAATGTACCGACAAAACATTTAACTAATTATGAGATTAACACTACAAATACTAATAGCTTAACTTTACACAACAAATATTCATAAATTTTCTTTTCTACACACGACGGCGACGCAGAAATCCGCTCACTACGCTCACCAACCCGGTACGTACTCGTAAAAACATCAACGCACAACGGGCACAGGTCAAAGCTAAAAAATCAAACATTAACCCTCGTAGGTGTGTCCAACCTAGTGTGACGTATACTCGTACATGTTGAACGGTAACGCGATATCGAATCTAAAACTTTTCAGTTTTAACAGTTCGAATTCACACATCACTCACAAAACAACTTTAACAACACATTGATTACATAGATTGCATTTGTGGTGTCCTTATTAATCCATCCCTGTAAATTGATAAAATAGTACAGGTAATGCCAGACAAAATGTAGGTAGATTGATTGCATAAGACGAGGTCCCAGATATAAAAAAGTTCATCAAATATTAATTCAAAAGAAAAATGTAAGTGCGCCGTAACACTTGATTTCGGACCAAACGTTCTTGTTATAAATAAGTTCCTCAGTAATATTTATTGTAACAACGTGATACGAACAATGAGAGTGTTACAAATCGTTTCCTTCTTATATAAGTCTGCTCAAGCCGAATTTTCTTTTGTGCGTAACATAAGCCGTTATATACTTACTTTTACATGATTTTCTTTCGGTTTACTGAGAAGTTTTCTACACTCGTTGAAGTTTTCTTCACTTGATACCTACTAATTTTTGATTATTGATACGGTTTTATCCCATAGAAATTATCCGAATAAACATTAATATTTCTAACTTATTGAGAAACAATATATTTGTTTAAGTAAAACCGCTTGACTAATTGCCTCCGTAGGGAACTTTTCTGTTGTAACCTGTACGTTGCTTTGTTAGTCACAAGCGAGCCTGTGTAAGAAAAACATGTGAGAGACATTACCAACTTCGTGGAATAGCCAGTCGCATATCGGTTTGATGTTGGCCTGAGGAAATGAGTTTAAAACTTACTCGGAACGTAACTGTTTGCAAACACATTTCTTCAAAGTAATGTGAAAAACTAAAGTTAAAACCACACAATCCTACCCTTACTAAACCAGATTAGGGGCATTGATAAAAAGGGTTATCGTAAGATCAAGACTTTCAGAATCAATTCTATAGAGTCGTTAACCTAACGGAACGTGCAAACGGGTCATTTTCAATTCTATCTAAGTACATGGGCGATTACTATGTATGTTTAAAAAAATCTGTAAACAGTTATTTTGTGGTTGGAAATGTTATGGTTTTGTCATAAAATAAAGATAAAACGGATACCTTAATACAATACACGTTACGTTCGTTAATTTTCTTTTAGAATATTAACG
The DNA here is from genome assembly GCA_964057195.1 of Orthosia cruda. NCBI lineage: Eukaryota > Metazoa > Arthropoda > Insecta > Lepidoptera > Noctuidae > Orthosia > Orthosia cruda. Next base: position 4,223,404 of record OZ059848.1, on the reverse strand, counting down.
TACGGTAATATTACTGTTTTCCTTGAAATAAAAAATAAATGCAGTTGATCGATGAAGTTTCTTTGATAGAGTTTTACTTAAGATGCGGATATTGATGTTATAGTTAATTTCGGATCAATAAAGTGATTCGGGAATAAATGAGATATTGTAAGCAAATACAGTATTATTTAAACATTATAGTATATATCTGTTTAACTTTGTTGAGTACATAAAACCGCTCTCTCTTATTACTTGCGTCGAGCAATGTTACAACGTTAAATAATGTTGTTGTGTTACACATTGTGTGAGCCCTCTTAGATTGAAATTTCTGTTAAAAAGATTGCCCGATTAATCCAAGAGCGACCTTTGATTGCTCACCCGTAACGCTATGTTTGCTGAAATGAAACAGTTGCATATGATAAGATGGTAAGTATGTTTCTTAAGTACCTTTATCTCTGTGAGGGCTTTGTATGAAAGTACCATTTATTTTTGTTGAAAGATGTAACATAAAATTACAACGGTTTTATCTTGTGTTTTTTCGACCATGAAGATCGTGATACAAAAGATTATAAAAATCTATATTTTTCTATCGTAGTCTGTCCATTATGTTACAAAACAAACTAATAAAAAGAAAACGGTTAAGTAAGCCGTAGTGCCGAGCGTTGGAGGGCGAAGTGGACAATTTCTGCGCACTTAACATTTTAAAATAGCTTTCTTGGAACAGAAAAAACAGTACGTACTATTTACGTAACTAAAACATTATTTTAAACCAAGACAGTATTATTATGTTTGTTTACCGATTAGAGCTGGATAAAATCATCTCAGTATGTTATACTGTCATGCTTTCCCCAATTATATTGATTTATGTATGTTTCCACTGGAATCCAGATTTCAGAGCGAAAACTGATTTTTACCCCGAAATCCGAAAATATATTACAGTACTAAAATCATAGTATCCTGTAGGTCTGTTCAGTTTAGGTTTACTTTAGTAAGGCAGGTGGGTATAATATTCTTATCCCGTTTGTGGTCACGGGACAAGGTGTTAGGCAAGTAAACATGGCTCTACAAAACCAAAGTTTATTACCAAAGGACGCTTTATTACCATATTAAAACCATACAATTTAAAGTATTGTTGCGATATTGAAAACCTTTTTACGAAATAGTAACTGTGATTTAAGGTCACCTCAAATAATTTAATTAATAAGAAGTAATTGTTATAGACAACGAGCGTTAAGCTAGCCGCAGCCTTTCTTCCTACTTAAGTCTAGCGAGTATAATAAGATAATAGTGCTATGAAGAAGCCCCTCAGAAGCGAGCCAGCTAAAAGACAAAAGGCAAGCACTTTATCTTAAATTTACAAAATCATTTCGCTTCCAAATTCTAGAAAAATCTTTGCTCATTTTTCTTACACCGTACTGACTTACTCTGATTTCATTAGAATGCTTATTCACTCTCTTTGACAAATGGAATATAACGAACGCCTATTTGTTTTGCCTCTATTGTAACCACATATAATTGTATCAATAAAAAATATTTTATCAGAAACTCGAACAACAAGCTTATAAAAAAGACCCAAGGAAATAGCTGCAAAGCAAATGTGATTGTTAAGCAGGTAAAGATGGTTTTCCTCTGTGTACACAAAATTTTCTATGTTTATAAAATAAAATATACCTACTATACTTGCAAACTAATTTACGCTACAAGAAGCCTGTGTTACAAAACATTACAAAAAGATAACGCGTTTTCCAAGAATCAGGAAGGTATTAGTGAGTGAAGAGATTGTTGCTAACATAAACTTGCTGTTGCATAATGCATGTCTTGAGACTTGGAGAGTTTTATCCGGATTTTCAAACAAATTGAAATCTGGGAATTATCAGCGCTTTGCGAAAAAGGTTCGCAAGAGTTTTAAAATCTGGCTGTTAAGATGTTTTTTCTACACTTTTTAATTTTGATTTGGATATCTGTTGTTATATTATGATCTTGCAAGGCCTGAATAAGAAACCAAAGTTAGCTTACTAGTAATACTTGTGCAAGTATGTTTTTAGAATTTTGAGAGTATGAAATCGAGCCCACGTTAAAAAAATAGGTAGAGTGTGGGTGATGGGGTGGATTCTAAAAAATTCGGCGTACAAACAATAACGTTGTGCCCAATTTTAAAGAGTTGGGCGCCAAACTGTAGCGTTACGTTTAGCTCAGAGGGAGCTAAACGTAAGCCACGTTAATAAAATTAAATAATTATGAATTAAAGGTTATTAAAATTAAAGCTAAGAAAATAAAAAGGATATAGATAATAAAATGGTAGGGCTTCGCACGACGTGGGCAGCTATCCAGGCAGCAGCTCGGGCAAGAAGTCGTGGAATGCCCGAGGTAGGCAGGTGAGCAGCGGACAAGCAGACGGGTGGTAGCCAGATAAGCGGGTAATCGGGCAGGTAGGCAGTGGAGTAGGCAGCAGGATGGAAGCAGATAGGATAAACAGGCAAACAGGTAAGTACGTAGGCTCCAAGGGATGTGGAGGCCGGCTATGGCTCAATACACCAAACAGCGAGGCCTTTGATGCCAAGAGATGACCGTTGAGGGTGTTTCCATGAAATAATGCTCTCGGGATCCACACAAAATATATTTAATTGGAGCACTTCAGATAATAATAGTTTTACATAAGCTGATAATTCATAGTTTAGAGTTTTCCAGGAGTTTTCAGATCAGAAAATACACTTGATATCATTAAGTAGTCAACCGACTTTCGGCGTTCAGTCCAGATTCGAAACTAAAAATTGACGCCCGTTTTTCTTCGTTCTGTGTTCTATCTGCATTTCAAATTCAAATTTCAATTAAGAAATAAAGACCAGAACGAATAAAAACGGTTCACAAAGGGGTCAGTCTAAGCTACCCTTATAATAGTGTAAACCTAGCTTAAAGGAGGTTTAGTCCATGGTACCTATGTTACGGTCTATGGTTTTAAGAAAAATAAAATAGACAGACAGATGTCATGCCAGATGAAAATGTCACAGTAGAAAAATATTGCAAGAATTACAAATTATCAATATAATTTAAGTTTCAGATATTAAAACAATCAGATATAACTAAAAGTATGCTTTTCAGATGATAACAATAGAAAGAAAACATAAAAATTAATTACAAAAGTTGATAAAATATCAAAATATATGAAGGTATGGTTTGTATAGTGTTATGAATTGTAAATAGAGTTAAAAAATGTGGATCTGTAAATCAGAACACCACAATATTCGTTGCTCAATTGTGAAACGTAAAAAACTCAAACGCTTCCTAAATTATTTGACACTGATTTGACAATACTCAACTGATGCTGTTTTGATAAAAAAAGGTACAACGTCCCACGCGCTGCACAATGAATCTCGCACCATTGACTTGGATAATTCTCTTCCAACTAAAGTGAATTCTAAATTATGTTTTGTTTTGGAATTCACAGTTATGAAATTATAAATTTGAAGTGGTTTAGAAGGATAAAATATAACTAAAGGGAGATAAACTAAATTGTTACAACTAAAGCTTGTGTGAGAAATCCTTTACACTAATGTATAGAGTATTATATCAAAGACCGAATAGTGGTCGCGGATAGTGAATAAACATTCAAGAGTTAATACAAATACAAGTAAAAAATTTTTAGAGAGTTTTAACTCTAGAAGTAACTGGAGTTGATTAGATCAACTCTCCTACAGATAGCCCAAAAGCGCCCAACCCGCCATCATTTCCTAGGTGTATTAGCTGGTAAGAAGAAATGATGAAACAAATTTCGCAGCACACATTTTTGTCTGTTAGCCATAAGGACTATATAAGTAACCAATAGCGATGTATGAAGTTAATGAGACAAAAGTTTTGCAAAGTGCATTATTTACCTAATGAAAGGTAGTTGGTAGGACCGCTACGCTTGCTTTGGTAAATACGTTTATTTGAATTACGTTAATGAGTTCTTTGACACTACATAATTCTCTTCCAACTAAAGTGAATTCTAAATTATGTTTTGTTTTGGAATTCACAGTTATGAAATTATAACTTGGAAGTGGTTTAGAAGGATAAAATATAACTAAAGGGAGATAAACTAAATTGTTACAACTAAAGCTTGCGTGAGAAACCCTTTACACTAATGTATAGAGTATTACATCAAAGACCGAATAGTGGTCGCGGATAGTGAATATACATTCAAGAGTTAATACAAATACAAGTAACAAATTTTTCAGAGAGTTTTAACTCTAGAAGTAACTGGAGTTGATTAGATCAACTCTCCTACAGATAGCCCAAAAGCGCCCAACCCGCCATCATTTCCTAGGTGTATTAGCTGGTAAGAAGAAATGATGAAACAAACTTCGCAGCACACATTTTTGTCTGTTAGCCATAAGGACTATATAAGTAACCAATAGCGATGTATGAAGTTAATGAGACAAAAGTTTTGCAAAGTGCATTATTTACCTAATGAAAGGTAGTTGGTAGGACCGCTACGCTTGCTTTGGTAAATACGTTTATTTGAATTACGTTAATGAGTTCTTTGACACTACATAATTCTCTTCCAACTAAAGTGAATTCTAAATTATGTTTTGTTTTGGAATTCACAGTTATGAAATTATAACTTGGAAGTGGTTTAGAAGGATAAAATATAACTAAAGGGAGATAAACTAAATTGTTACAACTAAAGCTTGCGTGAGAAACCCTTTACACTAATGTATAGAGTATTACATCAAAGACCGAATAGTGGTCGCGGATAGTGAATATACATTCAAGAGTTAATACAAATACAAGTAACAATTTTTTCAGAGAGTTTTAACTCTAGAAGTAACTGGAGTTGATTATATCAACTCTCCTACAGACAGCCCAAAAGCGCCCAACCCGCCATCATTTCCTCGGTGTATTAGCTGGTAAGAAGAAATGATGAAACAAACTTCGCAGCACACATTTCTGTCTGTTAGCCATAAGGACTATATAAGTAACCAATAGCGATGTATGAAGTTAATGAGACAAAAGTTTTGCAAAGTGCATTATTTACCTAATGAAAGGAAGTTGGTAGGACCGCTACGCTTGCTTTGGTAAATACGTTTATTTGAATTACGTTAATGAGTTCTTTGACACTACATAATTCTCTTCCAACTAAAGTGAATTCTAAATTATGTTTTGTTTTGGAATTCACAGTTATGAAATTATAACTTGGAAGTGGTTAAGAAGGATAAAATATAACTAAAGGGAGATAAACTAAATTGTTACAACTAAAGCTTGTGTGAGAAACCCTTTACACTAATGTATAGAGTATTACATCAAAGACCGAATAGTGGTCGCGGATAGTGAATATACATTCAAGAGTTAATACAAATACAAGTAACAAATTTTTCAGAGAGTTTTAATTCTAGAAGTAACTGGAGTTGATTAGATCAACTCTCCTACAGACAGCCCAAAAGCGCCCAACCCGCCATCATTTCCTAGGTGTATTAGCTGGTAAGAAGAAATGATGAAACAAACTTCGCAGCACACATTTCTGTCTGTTAGCCATAAGGACTATATAAGTAACCAATAGCGATGTATGAACTTAATGAGACAAAAGTTTTGCAAAGTGCATTATTTACCTAATGAAAGGAAGTTGGTAGGACCGCTACGCTTGCTTTGGTAAATACGTTTATTTGAATTACGTTAATGAGTTCTTTGACACTACTCTAGATGTCCACTCAAGTGACGACCGACCGCTTACAGCAGCAGGCACGTCGTAAGTGTACTAGGGGCCTAGAACGCAGGTTCTAGAGAGAATCTGCTGCGGTTCCAAGAGTACAAGCTCCCTATGCTCTAGCATGCCTTGCCCAATCCTAAGACAGTGGTCAGTTTTGTGCCTATTTGCCTTTGACATTGAGCGAGACATGCTACCAGATGCTCTGGACGCAGGCTATAATAAATAGCTCTCTCTCGGCCTATTCACCCTATACATAGACTATACAAAAATAACGCAGGCGTACCGTTGACTCAGTCTGTAGCAGAACTCTATGCGATTATACTTGCCGTACGTCGGAGCGGTTTATTCGTCGCTTGTCACTTCCATAAACTGCCCATTGCGTGGATTTTCGGGGCCGCTAGGAGCGGCAGCCATCCAATATCGTGTCTCGCTAAATAGTGACGATTTAGTATTGCCTACAATTGCCTTGATGTGGTTTTAACGAGACACGTTCCCTAAGCGTCATTAGACGATGTTGTTTGGTTGTCCTACGTTCCCAATTAAGATAATTAAGAGCGGCCTTTAAGCCTATTTTATACAAAAATTAATATCAGCGGTTCCGCCTTTCATGTATGTAACGTCAGTTAAAGGTAAATAACAGTCCATAATCAAATGAGTAATTGTGTAGTGTATAAATGGTGGATTAGAGCATGTAACGTGTGACGAACGACTTCACCGCTTTCCTAGACCAAATGCTATTGAAAAATATCTGTCAAGGTGTGGAATAGTACATAAATACAAGATCACAAATAGTACATTAGTGAATTGTCCCTACCTATGTAATACAATGATTAAAAACTTACCAACAATCATTCAGCACTCACTCACATATAATTAATACGAGATTAGACTAAATTATTGTTAACTTAATAATTAAACTTGTTACCACGACAGTTTCCACACACGACTTTCGGTTATTCGTTCCAAAAGCTATACCCTATGACCCTCTAACACTCTAGTATCACCCAGAACCGACTTCTCCCGATCCTCACAATCCGTCCGTCTTATCTCCCTGCCTCAAGTCAAGTGTCCCTCAACAAGCCCGTCTCCGTTACGAGCCCCTTTCTTCCTTCATCCCCACGCCTAAGTGTTTTCAGCTTGCCGGCCGGGGCCCGGACCCATCTACATACTTTTAATGTTACCACATGGCGATTTATTTGTTTTTTGTATAGAATCTCGGTTTTTGAGTTCCTTTTTCTACATTTTCGGCTGGATTGTATTTGTTTAAGTTACAATATTTCTTCACTATTTTAAAATGAATAGATTGTTTCGTAATTTATTGGAGTTTCTGTCAGAGCGTACTTATACCCGAATGTTTTGTCTCAATTTGGTCCGCACATGTGGCAGCAATGCGCAGTTTTAAATAAAAAATAATATTCGGCAATTAAATTATTATTAATTGGACGCCCGGTGTCACCACTGCGTCGACTGCCGGGAGGACACGGCACGGCATACGCTGGCAGAATGTGCCGCTTGGGAGGAGCCGCGCCGTGCCCTCATCTCAGAAGTAGGCAGTGACCTGTCGCTGCCGGCCGTAGTCGAGTCAATGGTCGGCAGTGAAGAGTCCTGGGACGCGGTGGTATCCTTCTGCGAAACAGTGGTCTCGCAGAAGGAGGCTGCGGAGAGGGAAAGGGAGATTTCATCCGCTAACCCGATCCGCAGCAGACGCGCCGGGCGTCGGCGGAGGGCGGACAACGCCCTTTTCCGGCCCCCGTAAATGGGTCCAGGGGCGACGGACTCGGGGACGTCCGTCGCCCCCCAAACATCTGGACCCGAGGTGGCGGCGCGTAGTGTTCCACGCGCGCCCCTCTCAGACGTTGCGGGGGAGTCAAACACCTCACTCCCCCCCAACCCGAGGTCGTGGCCCGCAGAGGCGGGCCGGCACTAGCCGGGGGTTGCGGAAGTATCGTTGTTCCCGCGACCCCCGGTGTAGGTGTGAGACGGAACACCGGGGTGGTTTTTAGTCAGTATGAGTCTGACAGACCCCTCCGCTCCCCCCAGGGCGGAGGACATCCAATGAGTATTTTCCACCCCAGAAAAAAAAAAAAAAAAAAAAATGTTAGCTTACTTTATCTTGCCTGATCTTGCCAGACTCAGGGCTGTGTCGCAGCCGGAATCGGGGGCATGGTTGCACGCGCTTCCTTCGCCTCACCTGGGCACGTTGCTTGATGACGACTCTTTGCGGGTGGCGGTGGCCCTTCGCCTGGGCTGCAAGGTGTGTGAACCCCACAGATGCACCTGCGGTTCCATGGTGGAGGCCGATGGCCATCACGTTTTTAGTTGTCGTCGTTGCTCGGGGAGGTTCCCGCGTCATCATGCGCTCAATGATATTGTGCGGAGGGCATTGGTGTCGGCAGATATCCCCTGCGTGCTGGAGCCTCCGGGTTTGTGTAGGACTGACGGCAAGAGGCCGGATGGACTGACCTTGGTACTTTGGAAAAACGGCAAGTGCTTAATATGGGACGCAACTTGCGTCAGCACTGTTGCCGCCAGCCACCTTGGTCGCACCGTCCTCTCGCCGTCAGCTGCGTCGGAAGACGCCGCTGGGAGGAAAAGGGTGAAATACGCACCATTGGAGGGCCGTTACTATTTTGTGCCCATTGCCGTTGCGACCATGTGCTGTTGGGGCACTGAGGCCAAGAAGCTCATTAGTGAGATAGGGCATAGGCTAAGTGACAAAACGGGTGACTCCCGCTCCAGCTCGTTCTTGGTGCAAAGGTTAGCCATTGCCATCCAACGTGGCAATGCAGCAAGCGTTATGGGCACCTTTGCGCCGGGAACAGTTAGGGGCGGGTTATTTGACTAGTTATAAGACAACGCTTTTTGACGTGTCGTTGTGACTTTGACATCTAATTTGTTAATCTTTGTAATTTGATTAAAATACATATTAAATTGGAAAAATAGCTAGATAATTTAATATTGATAAAAGTTTTGATTGGCGCTATTAGCAGTATATGTGCAGGACTAAACAAATATTATTAACTCATTTACGCATTATAAGTATCCGTTCAATGATTTGAGTTATTCTAATTGTGTATTTATCTTCTAGTGTATTGTTCTGGCTATAAAAGAAGAAAATATTAGTTCTAATTCAGATGGATACGTTTGACTAATATCAAGAAATACTTATCAAACAATCAATCAAAACATTTATTTCCAACGAATGTAGGTTACATTGAAATACAGGTTGAGTAAATAGGAGTGAGCCATGTACATTCTGCCTAGAAAAAATCATAAAAAAATGTTATATAACTATCTAAAAAATAAAATTACGAATTAAAATGTCACAGAATTATTACCATTATACATACATTAATTAATATTGAAAAATGTCAAAATAAAATTGCAAATTAAAATGTCACAGAATGATTACCTTTATACATACATTAATTAATATTGAAGTTAGATAATAAAGTTTTAAATCTATAGTAATACATCAGTAGGAAAGTGCACAGGAGTTTTAATGCTCTCATGTCTGAATCGTATTTAAACGTTACACACATCTTTCATCAGGTACTGTGTTAAATTCTATAACAAAATACCTTGAGAGATAATAAAACTTAATGAAAGAAAATTTAAAACAATAGTTAAAAGCACACTTTGTAAGCATGCATATTACAAATTAGATTATTATATTCAAGATAACAATGCTTGGAAACATGCTGGTCCTGCTCCATAGGGCAAACTTTAGTGGAGACAAAATCAAACTGGTTAATTTGTATTATATTCATAACTATAGTAACGCTTTGTTTTTCCATTTTATTTTATCTTCTCTTTTTGTTTGAAAAATTTCACTCGCACACTGTTCCATTGTTGTTGAATTAGGTAATTTACCTATGTTTGCAATATTTGTAAGTATGTGAGAACCATGTTCATCAAGTGAAAGAATTTAGCATTTAGTGCTTGTATTTCTTTATACCTATACGTAGTAAGTATAGTAGTTCTGGGTGCATCGTTCTCACGTATATGAATTTATTAATGTTTGTACTTGTGTAAATATTGTAAAAAACTTATTTTTTTAAAAGAGTATGTATGGCGTTTCTTGTGCGTTCTTCTCCATAACAAGCTACTTTTCCGAATGCACGGTAGAATCAATTTTTATTACTTGATAATTGTTAACGTTCAAAAGTGCCGCTTAATGGCCCAGTTGAAATAAATACATTTGACTCAGACTTTGACAGAGGGCTGAAATCCTAAACCCTAGCAAGCAGACAGAAGCCATTTTATGAAGCCTCATTGCTTTACCGAGACCAAAAGTGTTTCTAGACAGTTCTCGGAAAGAAGCCACACCAGAGTCAAGTGCAACCGACGCGCTTTATGTTCTGTTAGTTCACGTCTTTGAATCACAGCTTATGATAGTTCAAAAACATATTCACTTATTTTCTGTTCGAAATTCATTTACCTTTCAAGTAATACCAATTGCCAGTGTTTTTTATAGGCAAGTAGGTTGCCTTCTAGTTAAGCAGAGTCCTTACAGTACATTGTATTGAATGCATTAAAGATAGTAATGCGATTTGAAACTAATCTTTTCATAATTTTCTGGTAAATAAAGAGAATCTGCAAAAAATCTATTAAGAGATTAGGTTACATAATGTAGTACGAGATGTGAACTTTATCGTAAGAAGGCTGTCGGTTTTTTATCGGATGCATTTCGGAGAGTGTGTGATGGGATTGCATGATCTAATTCCGCCTAGCATGTTTCATCATCGACTACAAAACGTACGGCGATACGCCATCGGTACATGTACGCATAACTGCCTCTCACTTGTTACTTGCGTCAAAAAAATGTAACAAAGTTAAAAGATGTTGTTGTGTTACACATTCTGTGACCCCTTTTCGATTAAATATTCTGGTAAAATTATTGCCCGGCTAATCCGAAGTGTATTTGACCACTCACCCTACGAACCTCTAGCTCTTTTTTGAAGTACAAAGTTTTCTGAAATGAAACAGTTTCATGTAATAAGATGGTACGTATGTTTTTTTCTTTGCGTGGGCTTTGTAGTTTTGTTCTAAGATGTAACAAAATCAAAATCAATTTATTTTTATTTTACATAGGCCTACATGGGCACTTATAAAACGTCGACAAAAGGTGCACGGTTCGGGTTGGTCGTTTCCTATGGAGAAGAACCGGCAAGAAACTCCATGGTTACTCTTTTAAAATTGGTTTGGTTTTACAATATTTCCATGTTACAGCATTAGTACTATGGGGGGACAACGTAGGCCCGACAATAAATCAAAAGGAAATAAAAAAAAAAAAAAGTTTATATAATATATAACAAAGTTAACAAATGTTAACTAACATCTAGAAGGCCTACAATGTTCACACATTCACAAAATAATCGGTAAAAGAATCTATACAAAGTTAAAAAAAAAAATAATATATATAACTAACAAGACTAAATTTAACATGTGGCACAAATGTTGTTATCAGTGCTGTAACTATTCTTTGCAAAGGGCTATAAAGATGATTGCGAACTATTGTAAAAAGTCCAATTAAAAGAAGAAAAACAAAATAAAAAAATGAGATTGAGAATAGTTAGAGACATCCACATATTTGTGCCGTTTATGAGTTACCAGGGAAGCCGCATGCGCAGAAGGAGCTAAAGCCAATTTTTTTATCTTAAACGTAGTCCTTGATTTTATAATATGCTTTTTTTAATAAGGACACGTTTGATGTGATTTTTGAACTTTCCATCGGTTAGTTCTATAACTGACTTCTATAACTAACAAAAAATACAACGGTTGTTTGTTTAGTGTTATTTTGAAATCATGAAAATGATGGCACCGATCTATATTTTTCTATTGTAGACTTATTTGATTAGGTATCTATTTAAGAAAACAAAGTAATAAAATAAATATGGTTAAGTCATTTTCCACTCTTGAAAATCCTTTTATTCTTAAGCGAACAGTATAAATCATCGTTTATATTTATTCAATCGTTCCATTTAGCTGTGCTGAGCGTTAGAGGACAAAATGAACAATTTGTGCGCACATAACGTTTTACAGCCACACTCGTCGACAGTTTTACTGGTATATTCTAAATGCGCTGAATGGGATTAGGATTTTTATTTCGATTGAAAAAGTTAATTCGGTGATAAACTGGCAAAAATCATGTGGATACTAAAAAAAGTATGTACCTACGTGGAAAACTGAAAATGTAATATACAATCAAACACCTTTTTAGAATTGACAAAGTAAACTATCCTACCATTTGACTGACAGTTGAGTATATCCACGAATAATAGGTATCATAACACTTGATTCATACACGTTACCACCCCCTCATGAAATAAACCATGACGTGTATATCAAATGTACCTTGCAAAAAATATAGCCAATTGAATATACCCGATAAACCGTGTGGCAGGTTTATTGCTACGCTTCAGCTACGTTGTGTGCGCTAGCTAGTAACCATAAAATTGATATATGTTTGTAAATTAATTTCAGTTCAGTTAAACTAATGAAAATGCTTGCCCAATCAGATTTTATTTAATAAAAAGTGGCATGTCCTATTTAAATTCGTTGAAGATGGCGCAACCGACGCCTTCAATGTTTGTGTCTTCGAAATATGCACTTTCGTGCCATTTTGTGGAAATAGACTGCTATAAACTACTAAATTAAGTATCAAAATTAAATTAACCATAACTAAATTAATTATTAAAGGAGTGTGCACAATAATTGTGCTAAGGTTTTTATAAAGAGCTGTGGATTTTGTGAATAATAAATAAATAATTAAATTATCTAGTATGAATAATGCTAAAACAGACTGACGATAAGCGAAAATACCGGTACCTATCTAAACGTTAATAATTTATCATCCAACAGACTAATTTTAGCATTTAAACCTCATTTGCTCTAAAATTTATATTCTGAACCTGCATATTTCTACTTTAAAGGGTTTCACTAAGTAACTTAACATTTCTGTTATCGTGAAAACAACTTTAAATGACCTCATAACTTACAACAAGATAAACACCGTTAGGTTCATAATAAAGCTGCTGCTGCCTGAGTAATCGTTATCACTGCCGCGTGCTGATCATGTTGAAGGTGCTATGGTTCAGGCTGCTGACTTGATGATCTTGTGATATTTTGTTATTTGGTTTTTAGGAATTTTTTTTTGTTCCTTTTAACGTATCTCGTTTTCTTCTGAGGCTAAGGCTTCGTCATTGGTTAACGATCGTACGAGTTAAAATGTGTTCCTGTGCTCGCGCGATGACTTGCAAGCTTCAATTTGGACACTCTAAAGAAATGTGTATGTTTAATATCGTCCTGATATGAAATCACACAATGTAACCAATGAGAACGACGCCTAAAGCCTGCTTTCGTATTTATCAACGTTCGTTGTTGAGTTTTTGGGCAAAATATCGATAATTATTTTTGCGATGTATGGAGTTCTCTTCTTGGAGATAGGGTATTACTATATTTGATCAATATCAGAATGTAATTTACATCATGCAATATCGATACCTCAACACGTGGAATGAGTTGAGTCATTCCACGTCACAGTCAGTCAAGAAAAACTATCATCTCATCATTTATCATAAACTAATTATACATCAATTCGGGATCAGCGTCAAATATGTAAAAAAACATTTTGCTTAACCTCGCTTTTCTAAATTCGTACAACGACAGTCTTTTATTATACCAGTGTTAAATTATACCTATAAAACGTGTGTCTAACTTAACATAATATTATGATGTTTCGCAATTTCAGGTACTTTTAATAATAAAACGGAGACCTTTTTAAATTAAACGTTCATTCTTGCTGATATAACATTTCTCCGTACTTGTAAAGGGAAAATTACGTCATGCGAGACGTATAATGAAGAGAAGGGCTTGGTAACTCTTATTTTTTTACTCGTTTGATTGTACATTAGTTTTGTGAACAATAACTAAAAAAAAAAATTGGGATGCGAGGCCGTGGCATCTCAACGCGAAGAAATCCTCGGAACAGTGAGGTCTTTGAAGACGAAGAAGTCGAACTTTGAAGCCCCAAGGAGGCTTCCGTACTTTTGGATGGAGCTAGGCTGGCTATATTACCCAGTGCCCCCAAGCACAACGGACCAAATGGGAGTCTAAGTGCAGAAACGGAGTACACTACCACTACTACGGCAAAACAAGGAAAACGCCTGTTACCACCTTAGGGCTATAATAACGAATCGATTGACACCTTATTCATCAATATTGGATGAATAGTTTAGGCGCTACGGAGGAACATACGTAAACACAAACATACATACGTAGACTGCTAAAATCATAACCCTTCCTTTTGGCTCCGCCGTCGGTAAAAAGGTCCCTGTACCTACAAAATAAAAATCATTCCTCTTTATAATATTGGTATAGATGGATTTTGCGACACAGGGTATCCTAGTGTAAAGTAAAGTAAAGTAAAGTAAACGTTTATTTGCATAGATTGTAGGTACAGTAAATAAGATGTGACAGTTAAAACATGGGTGATCCTTGTACAATCTATACTAATATTATAAAGAGGTAAAGTTTGTGAGTTTGTGACGTTGTAAGGGGTAATCTCTGGATCTACTGAACCGATTTTGAAAATTCTTGCACCGGTAGAAAGCTACATTATTCCTGAGTGTCATAGGCAATAAAATCAAAAAAAATAGAGATCCTTATGAAAATTGCAATAATGTAACCCAAGGTAGCAAAATGTTGTCTGAAAAATACATTATTTGGCGTGCGCTGAGAAAACTATTGATGATAGATACAAATTAGTAGGTAGGGTAGGTAGGATAGGCAGGATAGGCAGGGTAGGCAGAATAGGCAGGGTAGGCAGAGTAGGCAGGGTAAGCAGAGTAGGCAGGGTAAGCAGAGTAGGCAGGGTAGGCATGGTAAGCAGAGTAGGCAGGGTAGGCAGGGTAGGCAGGGTAGGCAGGATAGGCAGGGTAGGCAGGATAGGCAGGATAGGCAGGTTAGGCAGGGCAGGCAGGGTAAGCAGAGTAGGCAGGGTAGGCAGGGTAGGCAAGATAGGCAGGGTAGGCAGGAAAGGCAGGGTAGGCAGGATAGGCAGGGTAGGCAGGAAAGGCAGGGTAGGCAGGGTAGGCATGGTAAGCAGAGTAGGCAGGGCAGGCAGGATAGGCAGGGTAGGCAGGATGGGCAGGGTAGGCAGGGCAGGCATGGTAGGCAGGGTAGGCAGGGTAGGCAGGATAGGCAGGGTAGGCAGGGTAGGGGCAGGGCAGGCAGGGTAGGCATAGTAGGCAGGATAGACAAGGTAAGCAGGGTAGGCATAGTAGGCAGGATAGACAAGGTAAGCAGGGTAGGCAGGGTAGCCAGGGTAGGTAGGCAGTTGACGGGAGCGAAGCCCCGAGGGTCAGCTAGTCTACCATAAATTAGGCATGCAAAAATTATTTATTGAGATGCAATGATATTATGAGGTGCATTCACATAATAATATATTAATTTAAATGTCTTAGTACAATATGATAGCAATATAATTAATAAATTGGAACAATGCCATAATTAGGTAAGAATGTCAACTATAAATTGGAACAATGTCATAATTAGGTAAGAATGTCAATTATATAAATCAAGTTATTGAGTACAAAATAATATGTCAGTGTCATTTAGAAATTCATTTACAGAATAGTAGCATTTTACAATTAATAATTCTGTCAGTTTCTTTTTAAAGCTTCTCATTGTGTCATTTTTAATTATGTTAGGTATTTTATTATATATTATGGGGCCCATACTAATAATACTTTTACTTTTTTCTTTTTCTGTAGGATCCAGTATCGAATCTTAATACTGTAACACTCTTTTATTGAAACAATAAATTTGAATTAATTTTATATTAGGAAAAAAACATTATGCGAAATTAAGGGATCCCACTATATAACAGGCATACTTTCATTACATAAAGCTGTTTCCATACAGCAACTATTGTGCTTAAAATAAAAAAACACTGCGGAATAGGGGTCAAGGTTGCACACTGATCAACTGGGCAATCTTTTTACCAGAAACTTCAACCAGAAAAGGGGGTTAAAACATTTGTAATTTTATAAGGATTAAATTGAATGATACAGTTATATAGCCCAGTCACTTACAATGCCAGAATTGCCTGCAAATTGAAAAAAAAAACAACTAATTCCAATTGCAAAAAAAAATACATTAAATTCAATGAAAACCGATAAATAAATACAAATTCGCTTTTAAAAGCGTAACTGCCTATAGTTAGAAGTGAATTTCGGTATCAAATCGTAACGTTCTATCGTTTCCACTAGCTTTATAAGTCCCTATATAATTCATTTTGCAAATTTATCCCATCTTTGGGAATTTGCAAACTCAGCCATAGAAACTTTAACCATTTTAAGTTTTACGTCACTTTTTCCGTCAACTGCTTCCCTCACGGGCTCTTTGATCGGTCAACTGACGAATGTCTCAGCCGCTCGACCCCTGTTACACCCAGAAAACAATGGAAAACTGAAATGGATTGCTAACTGATAAAAAAGATTTCATTTGGAAATCGTTCTTGTATTTCGGGGTCAATTTAATTTGTAAGAGATTACTAGTCTGTTCTAAAAGGTCCTTGTTTGTGACAAAGGATTCTTCGATTCGCTTCAGGGAAAAAAATAACTGGGTTTCAGGAATTTGGTTGTATTTATTATTTCATTTTGTGGAAAAGGAATTTTACTTGAGCGCATATTCATATTGAGGATACCGTTATTGTTACGTATTTTACGACCAAAACAAAATTGAAACCTTAAAATACGTTACCTGTCTTTGTCTTAACGCTATCCTTTATTCAGGTGCCAGCTGCATATTTTATTCATCACCAACAATGTCATATTTGCGGTTAACAAAAAGACACGATTGTCTAGAACCATTTATACACAAAGTAATCATCAGATTGCTGGCGTAATGACCCGTTTGCACGTTCCATTCCTTGCCACGATTTTGCGTTAGTACTTTTTTTTTGAATTATTTAGGTTTAGTGTGATTATTGACACTGATCACTGATGAAGATATATTAAGAGAGCATAGAATGCCAAACAAAACGTCGAAATCTATAGTATTAAAAGCAGTAATGAAATCCAGCAATGCCAAGACCATCAGATTACTGCTTTCCATGGATGACCTTATACCATCCATGATGTTGAGAAGAGCCGTAATGGTGCTGTGACCAGGACGGAAACCGGACCGGAAGGGATTGAGGAGATTATTTTTGGATAGGAATGTGCTTATTTGATTATGAATTAACCGTTTTAGGACTTTGGTAACACGGATATTGGACGGAATTCAGAAAAGGATGAGGGATTGGACTTTTTTGGTAAAGGAATTATCTGCGTATCTTTCCATGAGGATCGAAAAAGACCGTTAGACGCAGAAAAGTTAAGGGTGTGGCAAATGACAGGAAAGATAGCGTCCAGTACCGAGAGTAACATTTTACGTCTAATAAAGTCACTTCCAACTATATTGGAAGCTATCGGTAGTATGCTGTTCTTAACATCACATGCAGAGAATTGACTAAAAACAACCAGTTATGTTCATGTTTCACATTATTCGGAGAATCTATTACTTTTCTTAAATATGTCTGTTACCCAAGAGATATGGACTAGTAGTAAGTGCGCAGAATGATTTAGACGAGGTTAATGATGGTATGCCACCGACCTTTTATATAACATGTATGTCCGCCGATGATCTTTATGGATGCCGGGCGAAATATATCTAATGAAAATGAATTAATCTTATTAGAAATTGCTTTAAGATTTATTTGCAGACCCATTTCTCAGCCGTGTCAATATCTTAATAAATCCAATCATAATAATATATTCGTTTATACGGGTAAAATATATAAATTACACATAAAATTAAAATATACAATGTCAAATAACCGAAAATCACACAAAAACAAACAATGAAATAATAAACAGTGATAGCTGCTACATTTTAAAGTCTGCAGGGACTTGTAATATCTACTGCATGTGACGCCGATGTCACTGCGGCACGGCTGTAGGTTAATTAAATATAATGAGATGCTTAGATGCGGAACCTAAGTGGTTTTGATTTCACTGGTTTCAAGATGTTTAAAGCATTCGCGTGAAGACGTACTTAACGCAGATTAACAAACTTCACATAATTAAACACGGAAGTGCAAGAAGCTTCTAGTGGTTCCATTCGCGGTATAATTACCAATTACGATGAATAGCCTGACCTGGAGATTAATAAGTGAACCGATGTGACCACCTCCAACAACGAACCATATTCATTTTAATAATGAAAAGAGCTTTTAATAATTTAAACACAAAATTACGTTTGCAACAGTAATTTAACTAATTAGAACATAATCTCTGTTGGTACGCCTACCAACCGCGAATTATAAGCTGAACAAGAAAATAGGATCATTAATATTTTTTTTGTTCACAATTTAAAGAAAAGATTTTCGATAATTATTCCTTAATTAATTTATTTATTACTTAGCATTTTGTTAATTAGATACGCTCTTTACATGATAACATAAATACTCTTAATATAGGCTTCGTTTACTTTATATTTAGTTAAAATTAATTCCATATTGTAAACTTACGTTTTACGCATAGGAAGCGTTAGCTCTAGGATGAAGTTTCGCAAGCGTTTGCTCCTCTTGATGAGGAAAGCTGTTAAGATTCTAATAGAGTTTCTCAAGTTTCAATGCATTGTCAAGCTGGAACATTAGTGTTAATAATGCAGGTAAATAGTTCCTTACATTCTAGAATAAATTAGCATTAATTATAATTCTTGTTAAACTAAGAAAAAGCTCTTGTATAAATCTTGACCTTCATTTAAACTTCTTTGTTTTGAATATTTCATTGTACCTTCAATTCTTCTTCTTCTTTTCGTGTCGATAATCTCAAATTTTACTCAACTAAACTCATATTTTGTCTGACCAGTATGTAGCCACCTGAAGAATGAGAATGTATGTCTTATCAACGTTAAGTTTTGGAATAAAGTATTTTCCACTGATAAACACATTGCGTTTAAAGTTGAAAAGAGGTGTATGTGCTGTGTTAAAACTAAAAAAGACTGATGGTTGTAGGCCATTATTCAAGAAATATAAACTTCTTACTTTGCCTAGTTTGTAAATCTACGAGACAGCAGTATTCACAAAATAAACGACGCAATAAAGAGATATGTGCTTTTCCACACAAGACTGCACTATACTTAAAGAGCTTTTTAGGAATGGCATCCAAGTTATAATAATAAGTTTCCCATTACAATAAATGATATTGACAGCAAATGGTATATTCCAAAAAGGCTTGTCTTAATTTATTGGGCGAGAAAGCTTACTATACAGACAATGAGTACCTGGAAGACAAATTATAATCTAATGATATTTCATTTATTTATTTTATATGTTTTATTATTTTTTACCAATTATCAATAGAAATTATAATAAGAATAGTTGTACGCCATTGACAGCTAGACATAGTTTTCATTTTATCAATATTGACATCTGTTCCATGTGTTGACATAATTATGTTCTACAAATAAAAATATTTGATTTGAAGTAATTTTATTTTTTACGAAACGAACAACGCAAATCATTAAATACACAAACCATGTTATTAAAAACATTGTTAAAGTAAATTTTCAACTTGTGGGAGAACTTTATTACTGAAGTTATGCCAATCTGCTTTTTTTTTTAAATCTTTATTTTAAGGGACTTTTGAACACAGTTCACGTCAGTCCCATCATAAACTAATCTTAAGTTAACTAACAAAAATAAATAAACTAAACAAAAACAGTGCTTTAAATACTTACTAATAAATAAATCATTTTAGCCTCACGGGACAGAGGCTTAGCCAAAAAACAACAAAATATGCCCAAGTCTAACCTATTTATATTAAGTTCTTTAATAATTATATTTCTCTCAGATTCGTTCCTGACGCACTCTACTAAGAGATGTTGCACATCTTCTCTTTTACCGCACACCTCGCAATTGGGAGAACTAACTTTTTGCATAGGAAACGCAAAAGCTCTCAGCGGCATGTGTCCGGAACGAACCCGATGAGCAGTTACAACAGTACCACGGCCAATGACATTATGATCCATGGGATACGAAGAGGCTCGTTTTGTATAATTTTGTACCAAATTCCTTTTAGTTTTGATTGCTTATTAAAGTAATCTTTCCATTGATCATAACAATAATTCTTGAATTTTGGTAGTATTTCCGAATTAATGGGAAAAATATAAATTTCACAGCCCGATATTGCCGCCATTTTCGCTAACTTATCTGCCTCTTCATTTCCCTTCAGGCCAATATGCGACGGGATCCACTGCAATACTATGTTGATGTTATCTAAAAGAAGTGAGTGGATTTTCCTCATCACATCGAAAGCAATCGATACACCTCTGTATCCAGAGGCGCATCGTGCCAGATGCTGAAGAGAACTTTTGCTGTCGGTAAATATTACTACATTTGTAGTGTCTGATAACGTCTCAACGTAAGACAAAGCTTTTGAAATTGCTAATATTTCTGCCGTCATAATAGATACCGGGGAAACTATTTTAAAACACTCACTTCCTTTAGTAACTGGATCATAGTAGGCTGCTCCTATATCGGTATATAACTTTTTGATCCATCTGTATATAATTTATACCATAGACCGTATTTTTCATTTAGTCCTAATAAAATATCATTTCTTAACGAATTAATTTCATAAGTAATTTTAGGTTTTATAACACTTTTTTAATTAATTCTAATTACATTATTAATTGCAATGAAACTACACCAAATATTTAACTTATACATATTTAGAGGGCAAGACGAATATATTTTTTCTTCTTTAATATAATTGAGGGTAGTCATTAAGGACGCTATTACATTTTTCTACAAATAACAGTGCTTTTCAGGTACAATTTTAATGTATATGCAATCACAGATGTGAAGATCATGGTCTTAATTTATGGATAATATATTCAGCTCCAGATTGGCATCAGAAAAATTGCATGACATTATACAAAATTTTCGCACAAATACGTTTTGCCCATCACAATAATCGCAAAAATATTAAAAAAGTAGGGTCCGAATAGGTCCCAGTTTAAGTAATTTTACGGGATATTTTATCTTCAAAATTATGAGAAATTGCAGTATATATAGTCCTTTACAGGTTCAGCGAATTATTTTTTACCCAAATCAATATATTTTTTAATTATTAGCTAAAATAAAAACACTTGCCGACTTCTTCATACATTTTGCACTCGAAGCCAGTCGAAGCCCATCATTCCGCGCTCAGAAGCGCTCGTGGAAGGACGAGCGTATCGCTTTTTTTGCAAAAAATAAATACGATAAAATTAATAGAAAAGATTGTAGTGTGCATGCGTGAGTCGTTTGTCGTGATCGAAAGGAGTTGATATTTTATCGGACCGAAATAAAAGTATGTTACAGTTTCCTATTATTAGGATGTGATTTAGAAATTATGTTTGGTAAGATCGGGATTTGGATAGGTTAAGCAGTTGTTGACAAGGTTGAGACAAGGATGGGTGGGTTTAAGCAGCTCTTAGTAAGGTTAGGATTTGGATGGGTAAGGTCAAGCTGTCGGCGGTGAAGGTTAGAAGTGGATGGGTGGGAGGAGATTTATGATTTGAACCGGTTTGTATGTATGTATGTATGACGAATACGGGGTCAAAATAAAATACAAGATGGCGCCGACGAGGCCGCTTTTCGACATGGGTGTCATTGTCATGGTTTTTGGGGTCGCTTATATAGAATATGGCGTCAAAACCAAAATACAAGATGGCGCCGACAAAAATCAAACATATTTTCGCCATGGGTGTCATTTTCATGGTTTTTTGGGTTTCCAGTAATGAATATGGGGTCATAACCAAAACCCAAGATGCCACCGATAAAAAAATTACAACTTTTCGTCATGGATGTCATTTTCATGGATATTGGGGTCGCTTATATCGAATACGGGGTCAAAACCAAAATACAAGATGGCGCCGACGAAAATTTGACATCTTTTCGTCATGGGTGACATTTTCATGGATTTTGGGGTCGCTTATATCCAATACGGGGTCAACACCAAAATACAAGATGGCGCCGATGAAAATTTTACATATTTTCGTGATGGGTGTCATTTTCATGATTTTTAGGGTTTCTAGTAATGAATATGGACTTTGGTTATGACCAAAACCCAAGATGGCCGCCGATAAAAAAATGACAAATTTTCGTCATGGATGTCATTTTCATGGATTTTGGGGTCGCTTATTATTATTTATTTATTTATTAAAGTACAAGTTTATAATATCTTAACTTAAAAACTATGCCCCACAAAACCGTTTTCACGGTTTGTCTGTGGGAACGGAACAAACATTATTAAAAATAAAGTTTAATAGTGCGGACACTTAATTTTCACTTTATATCATTATAAAAATAAATAACCTACATTAATATATTATCCAATGAAAAGGTAATATTGGAATCTTATGTTATATCACATTTACTTATTATATCGAATACGGGGTCAAAACCAAAATACAAAATGGCGCCGACGAAAATTTGACATATTTTCGTCATGGGTGACATTTTCATGGATTTTGGGGTCGCTTATATCGAATACGGAGTCAAAACCAAAATACAAGATGGCGCCGACGAAAATTTTACTTATTTTCGTGATGGGTGTCATTTTCATGATTTTTACGGTTTCTAGTAATGAATATAATAGGCTTTGGTTATGACCAAAACCCAAGATGGCCGCCGATAAAAAAATTACACCTTTTCGTCATGGGTGTCATTTTCATGGATGTTGGTTAATATGTCATTAACTGCCGCTCAATATGTAATGCTACAAAAATTTTAGGTAGTAATATTTTATATGTTCCATGTAATGCAAAATGTTCAAGTAATTTTTTAATCCTTGTGACCGGAAATTATTTCGTTTTAGGTACTTATTTCACGTAGCGTTTTTTTAAAAAATACCTACTTACTACAATAAAGTGAAAACTATTTTTTTTTTCGGTGTCGGTACCTATTGTTTTTCGTTTTTCGACACAGGAAAGTTATTATTTTTCATGTTTTAGTTTTTTGTTGGTACCCCATATTGGGTATACTAAATACATCTGTTTACCCTGTTAAACTGTACGAGCGTGATGTTATTTAGGGTATGGTGGAAACAAAACAAAAAAATGATCACAGTAATCGCAGGTCATTTGATGTTTGTTATTGAAGAGTTCCATTGTCTATCTCCGAAGATCTTTATCAGATCGTAATACATTATACAATAAAACCTTCCCTGAAAACACATACATTTATCGACGAAAACCCGATCAGTATCGGATCAGTAGTTTTTAAGAAATATGCGGATACATACGGGTCGAATAGATAGAGTACCTCCTTTTTTTAAAATCGGTTAAAAATAATAAGCTACTTTTTACGACGACTCGACGGTTTGTAACAGTTACCAAATGCATATTCAAAGTGCCAACTAACCTTCCTGAATCAACTTCGATAAATTAAAAAATAATATCAAGGACCAATATTATTTGAGTGGTGTATAAAATCGAGCGCTCAGTAGTTTCAATGAGTGCGTGCGCGTAATGTTGCTGTGTGCGACTAGATACCTAAATTTGAGTTCGTCGAAAATGTAACAGCGTCCTTAACATAGGTTTTTTCTTATTTAACCAGTATCTGTTTGTTGAAAGTACACCAAGCCTATACAGTAACCCATTAGTAATATCATTGGCGCATGATTTAAGTTTAAAACAAAACTTAATTGCTAATTACATCCGCCGAAAACACAATGGATGCAAACATAATTCACTTTCCATTACATGTATAGGTGTCGTTTTAATAAAACCACCTATAGTTCTCATGGCTTTGTTTTGGACCTTATCTATTTTATACACTCTTGATTTAATACTATTGTCATACAGAAAACATCCATAATCAAAACGACTTCTTATCAAAGCTATGTATAAGCGTCTTAAATGTATGGGATGTACTCCCCACCCAGGCTCAGACAGAACTTTAACTATATTTAACATGTTCTGGCATCTTTCATTTAGTTCATTAATGTGTCGGCCCCACCGGAGTGAGGAGTCTAACGACATACCCAAGTATTTGATATTATCGACTCGTTCCAACGGCATATCATTTACTAGTATATGAACTTGTTGGCTTCTATATCCTCTACTAAATAAACATAATTGGGATTTTGATGCTGATAGTTCTAAGCCTATGTTCTGTAGTATTTTAATAATTATATTTATGGATGTTTGCATGTGGATAACACTCTCATTTAGTTTTTTACAGCTAGTCAATATTGCAAAGTCATCAGCATATTGACATATTTGTACAGTGGCATTATTATTGATTTTTGCAACCTCCATCGTAACAATATTAAATAGTAATGGTGAGATTGGGTCTCCTTGTGCGAGCCCTCGATTAGTCCATCTAACAATATCATTCTCTAGACCTAATTCGTCTCTAATAATTAAATGTCTTTCGCACAAAAAGTCCCAAAGATAGTTGCATATTCTACTTCCAGCCTTTAGTTTATCTAATGTTTGGACCACACTGTTCATAAAAACTGACTATAAAATGGGTCCTCGCGAGTCCCTCAGAGAAAAATTTAAAGAGATCGATATACTGACTCTACCTTCACTTTATATTTTGGAATGTATTTTGTGTAAATACACGCAGTAAGCACGAAATTGTAATACCCAAATTCAGATTAACGAAAACTAGCAAGTCTTTTCTTATAAACAGTATACGCTTTTATAACAAGTTGCCAAAGTCAGTTATAGAACTGACCGATGGAAGGTTCAAAAACTACATCAAACGTATCCTTGTTAAAAAAGCATATTATAAAATTAAGGACTACGTTGAAGATAAAAACATTTGGCCTTAGCTCCTTCTGCGCATGCAGCTAACAGCATGGTAACTTGTAAACGGCACAAATATGTGGATGTCTCTAACTATTCTCAATCTCATTTTTTCTTTCCTTCTTTTAATTAGACTTTTTACAATGGTTTTCAATCATCTTTAAAGCCCTTTGCTAAGAATAGTTACAGCACTGATAACAAAATTTGTACAACATGTTAAATTTAACATTATAAGCGGGATATTTACCATGTTTACTGTTTGTAGCGAGTTTCCGATATTTCGGTGCTGTTGCAAGCACCATGGTCACGGATAAACTGAAACATCGCTACAAACAGTAAACATGGTAAATATCCCGCTTATAATGTTAATATAAGTGTTAGTGACCATGACAGTTTAAAAACGTCGTCGATGTTAAATTTAGTCTTGTTATACTTATTTTTATTTACCTTTGTATAGATTCTTTTACCGATTGTTTTGTGAATGTGTGAACATTGTAGGCCTTCTAGATGCTAGTTAACATTTGTTAACTTTTTTATGTAATCTTTTTCTTTTTTTTTTTAGTTTCTTACGACTTATTGTCATAATTCGGGCCCACGTTGTCCCCCCATATCTATGTACTAATGCTGTAACATGGAAATATTGTAAAACCAAACCATTTTTAAAAGAGTAACCATGGAGTTTCTTGCCGGTTCTTCTCCATAGGAAACGACCAACCCGAACCGTGCACATTTTGTCGACGTTTTATAAGTGCCCATGTAGGCCTATGTGAAATAAAAAAATTGATTTGATTTTGATTTTACCAGATTCGCGACTTACGATTGCCTATCTGACCTCCACAACCCAGTAACTGAATAACACGGTACTCCTTGGCAAGACTCGCGTCAGATCTCAAGCTTCTGACTACCCTTTACGACTGTCAAAGATCTTCAAATGACAGCCGGGACCAACGGCTTAACATGCTTTCCGAGGCACGGAGGAAACTCGATATGTTAAAATGGTCACCCGTCCACGGACCGACGTAAAAGTAACGCCAAGTAACGTCTAGTAACGCCATATAATGCCTAGTAACGCCTAGCAACGCCAAGTAACGCCTAGTAAAGCCAAGTACCGCCTAGTAACGCCAAGTGACGCCAAGTAACGCCAAGCAACGCCAATCGTGTGCTAATAGCCCGCTGTTTGTCAAAGGCAATTATTAAAAAAAAAAACGCAAAATCTCTAAAACTTAAGTATTGAAGAGCAATTATTTAGCAAAAATCGCTATCGTTTTGGTCTTGCAAGATACGTAATAAAGCCTGCGGGTTGCAGTTGATAAATTTCTCGTTGATCAACTTTCTCAGAAACAATACTTACCACTGAAGTTTAATTGTTTCTTGATTAATATAATCAGTTTCTGAATAATGGGATTTGGAATCATTGTTGAAATCTATCAATATATTGTTAAAAGGTCGCAGCCGACTTATACGACACCGCCGCTTACCGCCATCGTACTCGATAGTTGATGTCTCGCTAACCGCATGCTTACCACGCGCTTCAAGTGTGTGGCCCGCGCGCTCTACGCATGCAGTCTGCTCGTTTGGAGCTAGTTGCTAGCTTGACGAAAAAAGAAGGCAAAAGCGGTCGGCACGTGGACAGACAGTTCGCTGCTAGCTGTAAGCGCGTGAACAACTGGTTGCCTGCTAGCTGTCGGCGCGGTTATAGCGAGCAGTAATCTTCATTTGAGGCGGTATTGTGCGGGAGCGGTGCTGGAGCGGGGTCGTGTTAATGACCTACAACCTATAATCCGATTTTAATACACACACGAAAAAATATGAAATAATACGTCGATTTTAAAGTGAAATTAGCGATTTAAAAGAAAAACTAATAATCGAGTATTTCAAAATACCTCGGCTGCGTCCATTTTTCGACATGTGGATAGATGGTAAGAACAATGATTCTACTTGACTGATCAGAAACACTTAAAAGTTTAAAGAAAAGTTATCCGGTTAGACTAATCAGGAAAGAGATAAGGTTAAAACGAAGTAAAACGAAGAACTGAAGAACTGCTAATTTTAGAATTAGCATTTGCAGACATAAACTTTGTTAATTGCGAAATTTCAAGAAAACCTTTTTTAAGATTCCGTGGTCATCAAGGAACCCTTATAGTTACACCATGTTCGTAACGTCTGTCCGTCCGCAGCTTGGTTCTTAGTACTAGAAAGCTATATTGTGACATGGATATACATATATAATCATGCCGACAAAGTAGTAAAATAAAATCACGAAAAATATTATTCTTGTACACGTAAAGTGGGGCTACTTTTTTTCTTGTTTATCTCATGGTGTGGGGTATCGTTGGATAGGCCGTTCAAAAATATTACGGGTCTGTCAAAACCATTTTTCGACTAAGGGATCCATGCGTAGCGTAAAATTATGCTTTTAATTGCAATTTTTTTGTTAGAGTCAAGTGTCCCCCCTGCCAGCTAAATGCTTGCTTTTGGAAAAATTAAAAATTCACGGTAATAATATATAATTATAACGAGATTAAAAGGAAAACTATCACAGCTAAGTAGGCTTTAGAAGTTTACGAGTAATAGTCGACCAACTTATAAAATGTACTTGGACAAGTATTTTTTTTTCTTTTGAGCAATGTTTGGTGCTTGCTTTGTTCATTTCAGTATTTTACTTAATCACATTGGTGAATATAGATGTTTGTACGGAACCCTCGGGCCGCGAGTCCGACTCGCGCTGTGCCGGTTTTTATTCCTAGTATATAACTAAACAACCACTTGAATGAAAATGTGTTAAAAGATTTAAATCTCTGAGCATTGTGTCCACAGTCGCTGTCTACGACTTAACTGGCTTCACTGCAGTACTTGAGCCACAGTCTATGACGTCACAGTTTTTCCAGTAGTCTTTTCCTTTTTCTCGAGACCAATCATTGCAGCTTTTGATATGCTAATCTTGCTCGACGGTGATATCCCTTTATTAATGCTTAGTTTCAGTGCAATCGAGGCCTTACTTTATAATCTTTTGACCTCATTTCAGTAGCTATAATGGGTGATTATACTCTTATTTATTTATTCTTTTCTTTTATTGTAAACCACATAGGACAAACAAATTCATAAAACAAGTGTACAATGAGTTGTATCGTTTTCTAAAATACGAGTTTGTTTAGAGAGATATGGTTGAAAGCACTACAAGTGTTTTGCAGGAAAAAAAATGTAATAATTTATTATGAATTAACACATTACTTCGTAATTACGCAACATCTACGGTAGGTAATTATTTTGTGTAAAGCTGTAAATAATATTTTTATTTACCTATCATTTGCTGCCTACTCTGGTATTCAATACTCAATTATGTGTGGTAAGTGCTTTATATCGGAGGCGTACTAAAAATACCAGTACCACCGAGTTGGGATCTATAGAACCTTGTTATTATTATATACAAAATATTCTTAGATACACAATTATTTTATAACGTGTGTGATTAATTCTTTAATTCATGTCATGTGATGCTACAACTCCTTATCAACATAAATAATTTTCAGAGCATAATAGAATTAATTATTAGTTAATATCTCATTATAAGGCCACTAAATTCTACTTTGACCTTAATAAAGTTGAGATTATTAAAAGGGTACCTTCAGAAACAATAAAGCTTTCCCGTAATTATGATCATAAATAATAATTTATATTAGAGAGAGGGAAAGCTCTCATTGATCATTATAATCGCGTGATAATGTTTCAATGAGATACTTTCATAATTGCCCATTAGTTTCCACGTAAACGATAAGTTTAATTTAATTCCAGTTTGGTTTCATCATAAGAATCAGTAACATCCAAATCTGTAAAATTGATCCTAGCTGCTGCGTCATGCTTTAGTAAGACAATCAACGATTATGTATATGTTACCGTTAGAATACGGAATACGTTAATATGCGCATTAAATAGGTAATCTGCAAATTACCGAGTACAATCCGTTAAAGTGTTAAATTTGACAAAAAGTAGCAGATATGACCGCTTTAATTAGTTAATCTGTATATTAATGGATGCTGAATCGTTAAATCGCGGAATACAGTGAGCAAAACACTTTTGTCTCGTTTTCTCGGTCCCCCGCTTGCGCCTGTATCCACAACTGCCCCTTAGTTCCCGTTGAGTTACACTATTTTGTGTTACACTGTTACCCATTGGGATAAAAAAATTACCGATAAGTAACACTGTAACACAATGCCAGGTTTTTTTCCTATCAATTTACACTGCAACCCCTCTCTGGGCTCTTATTTCTGTATACAGGGTTTAAAGTAACCCGTCGGGATGTCCTGAGTTCCCGCTCACTTCGCTCGCTCTGCACAGCGATGTCCTGTTTTATGAACTTAACCGTATGCTTAACCGTTAGTATGCAGATTACCTAGGAAGTCTGCAGATTATCTAGTTAATATAAGAACTTTTTTTCCTCTTTAACGGAATCAACCAGATAATCTGCAGATTAACAAGTTAACCCGCACTGGTCCCGCATGACAGATTAAGGCCCATGTTTTCTCTCACAGAGCGAAGGTATGTGTCCCAGCAGTCGTTGTCATCAGTTGATGTCATCCGATTACTTCTCAGTTTAGCTTTTTTGACAATTTATCTAAATGTGGGCCCCACTGAAGCTTAGCATCCAAAGTTAAGCCTAAGAATATTGTGCTATTTCTTCGCCCTTTATCAACACATCAGTTTTCGTTTTAGTAAAGTCAGATAGGGTAAACTTAATGCATTTGGTATTTGTTTTCATTAAGAAGTAAATCGTTAACAATATGTATCTTTGAATAAACATTATGTACTTTGGATGTAATAATGTGGCAGAATATAAATCAAATCGGTTGATAATCCTACACCAGTATACTCAAACTTGTGTGGATAAATCGATCAGCCTTATTCGGGACTACAATACATTATAAACAGTTACTTGAAAATTGAATTCTTTCTCGTTAGTGCGTCACGCTTGCATGTGTCGTCATCGTCGTCAAGTGTTGTCATGATTAACTACAGCATCGGGTGGTGTCGTCTTCTTGACGTTGCTACGATCGATTGTTAGATTTAATTTGATACTGGGTTAATAGGAGCCCAGTTATTCACTGTACAATGCACTGAGAGAAAAAATTGGGACTTATATAACAATACAAATCTAGTTTGGTTGCTGGTAGTAGTAGGTCCGCAAGTCCCTATTTTTTTTTCGTGTGCGCTTCATGTTAATCTGGTATCCTGAATTAGTATCGTTACTTCTGAGGGATTTTTTATCTTTAATTCAGCCCTCACATCACAACCTTAGACCTTACAAAACGTCACACTTTAATGATATGCCTCCCATGTACATGAGGCCATACATACCGACTAACATGATGTAAAACTAACTACAAAATATCAAAGTAAACGTTTTAGTGGGAATAGTTCGAATGATAAATGACACCAACATTTAGGTCAAATCTTGATAAAAATGATATTTCTGTTTTTTTTGCTGATTTATAAAATATCTTGCTGAACTCTGGAACTGATTTAGGAAGGCTTCAGCTATTTCTTTTAAAAATGTGTCGTAAACATTGAGACGGTCGTCCTTCGCAATGTTGCAGTTGGGTAGTTATTGTAAGAGTAATGGCATTACGAGAAATAAATAGTTAAAGATATTTCAACCGTGGCCCTAGTTAACATTTCGACTTCTGCTATGTTGTATTTAACCGTGACAATGATGAATTTTAATAATAAACGGTCGCTTCTCCCACAATATTTTGTAAAAAATGGCTTTTATGACCTCGATAAAAATATTGTAAGCAACAGCGTCATGAAAAGTTGCGAACTTATCACATTGACCCGCCTACTTCGCTAAACTTTACTACCACGATATCGATAGAGTGCTTAACAAAGAGTGGTTCACTTTGATATTATTATATGGGTACGGGTCATACACAATATACAGTAGGTGTTCAGACTGGTCAATATAACACTAAACCAAAAAGCAATCAAAGTGCGGCTATAACTTTGGCAATTTTTGAAATTTGTGGGCACTCCACACATTGTGAAAATATCAGCTACAGCTGAACGCCTGCCAAATAGAACATGACTACTAACTAGCTGTACAAGCTGTACATTCTTAAACGTAAACATCGCTTGCAGCTAGAATTTCAGTAATGTTCTGTAACACAATTCGTGATCGTCACATGGGACATCTACTCTCAAGTGACAGGAGTCTTGATGAACATTCCTTTACATACTTAAGACTACGGGCTCTCTGCAGTAGGAAGTATTTTACAAAAATGCAGCCGCTATTTGTTTAGGTGACATATTTATTCCTGAAAATTTAAAGAGATTTCTTTGGCTTTGTGGAGTAAATACGGGTATTTATTTATTCACTCCTAGACTGATGGCTTAAGATGGAGCTTCAAAGAATGTTTATCGAATTCACTAAAGACATTTTCAACCACGAAGACTGAAATATTGTGTGTAAATATAATAAACTTTCCTCATTTTGCTCCTGAATAAGAAGAGTTTTGAAATTAAGGCAGCTGCAATGTTTTTACAACACAAACAGTTCTTGTTTGAGTATAAAATTATAGATAACAATATTATGCCAGACAATGTAGTAATAGTGAAGTTAGTTTTGTTTTACTTATTGTGAACGAATAATTTTGATAAACTTTAGTCACGGAACGTGCAAATCTAACTGAATCTGAATATTTTAATCTTAAATACTGAAAATTTTGCTGCTCGTTATTCCGCTGGTGAGAATGAAACTACTTTGTATTACAAATGAATAGGATTAGATATTCTAAAACCGCTCTTTTAACACATGTAACAATAAAAGTCAGTGTTTCTGAATAAAGAAACAAAAGTTTCAAAACATAATGAAATATAGTTATGAGTCCGTCTATAAATATTACTGAAGCTCTTATATCAAAAAATCATTAATTCGTTGATAACACGTAACTGGCAACAATTGGCGTTAAGATAAACTTTTAGTGACTATTAGGTATTTATAGTAGGTAAAGATTTCAAGTATATAATTTGATATCATTTCACGCTTACCGTTAAATACAGTAGAACGGGTTGCTAAAGATAAACATAGTAAACACCAAGTGTTGTTGATACCGCTTTATTGAAAAGTATAAAATGCATATACTAGATAAACTGTGTACAATTTAGACGAAATGTGTTCACATTATACGAATACATGGCAAAACCCCTCTAAGCTCTACCAATTTTCAACATGTTTGTCGTAATGTTTCGTATAAGTGTATGCACATTGTACATGTATGGCATTATATTAAAGGTGTAACCTACGCCTACCCCCATGGGAAAAAGCCTGCAAACCTGCAATAATCTTAGCTTATAATATCCGGGCTGAGTTTTAGGTTAATGGAGTTAATCATTGGGTATACATGTGACTACTATTAATAATAAAATAGCTAAAATATAATACCTATTATCACATACGGCAGCATAGTGTGGTGGCCAAGAACAAAGCTTGCCTCGTGCAAAGTGCCACTCACCAGGTTACAAAGAACAGTGTGTCTTGACATCACGAGTTCTTTCAGGACAACACCTACGGCAGCGATTAAGAGATTTTTCAATATCCCTACTCAGCATATGATGGTTGAATTCGAGGCAAGGAAGACATTACATCGTCTTGCTGTTGTTGGACTATGGGATGCCTCTAAGCCAAAGACTAACCATATAAAGTTTGATGGAAATGAAGGCCTGGATCGGGTAACAAGCATGATATCCGATAAAATTCAAATCCATATATATTCTTAGTGACAGTCTGGCTGTAATCACAGCCATGACATCCTACAAAGTGGACTCCAGACTTATTCTGGATGCTATCCGGACCCTAAACAGGCTTGGAAAGCATAACAGGGTAAGACTGATATGGGTCCCTGGGCACAAAGGAATCCAAGGTAAGTGCAAGTGGCATTGGCAGAATAGTTACAGCACTGATAAAACATTTGTGCCACATGTTAAATTTAGTCTTGTTATATTTTTTTATCTTTGTATAGATTCTTTTACCGATTGTTTTGTGAATGTGAGAACATTGTAGGCCTTCTGAATGCTAGTTAACATTTGTTAACTTTTTTATTAAATATATTATCTTTTTTTTAGTTACTTACGACTTATTGTTGGGCCAACGTTGTCCCCATATCTAAATACTAATGCTGTAACATGGCAATATTGTTAAACCAAACCATTTTTTGAAAGAGTAACCATAGAATTTCTTGCCGGTTCTTCTCCATAGGAAACGACCAACCCAAACCGTGCAAGATAAGTGAAATAAAAAAGTTTGATTTTGATGAACTGGCAAGATTGAGCAAATGATTTTGTGGGTCCAGAACCATGTGTAGCCATTTCGACGTCTTGTAGTAGCCGCATTTAGGGAGTTTGCAGATCACAGACAACGAACACATTGGCTGTCTAATACCAGTCTACAACACTCCAAGGAATGTCTAAGCTCTACGTTCAAAGCCCGGGAATGCATTTGGAATATGAGCAGGGGGCAAATCCGCTACCTGCTTGGGGCCTTTACTGGGCACTTTGGAACCAACGACATGCTCATGAAGTTGGGTCTGGCCGTAACACCCATGTGCAGGTTGTGTGGGGAACATACGGAACGCATGGAGCACCATCTGTGCACATGCGATGCGCTGGCTGGTAAGCGAATGAGTATCCTAGGGGTTGGATATCCAAAACCAGAAGACTATAGGCTTATATCTCCTAGTCCCGTTGTAGAACTCATGAAAAGAGTTTTCAACGAGAATGGGGAGGAGTATTTATTTATTTTATTTATTTCTTTATTTCGGGAAAACAAACAGTTACACAAAAAATACAAAACAAAAATTTAAAATTAAAGCAATAATAACATATGTGTAGCCCACGACGTTATCCACATCTTAATAAAATAATATTACTAATGCCCACGACTGAGGCTGAAAGTAACACAATAATACAAAGTTAAATGATCAAAATTGAAAAACAAAAAAGAGTGAAAAATAGAGATAGAATCCAAGAAATTCTTTATCAAAATTCAGAGTAAAATATAAATTAGCAAATAATTAAGATTCATAAAGTACGTAATTAAAATTTCATAAATAATTAAAGTCATAAAATATTCAAAATCAAAAATAACTAAAATGTCAAAACTAGGCAACTAAAATGTCAAAAGTAATTAAAATTCAAAAATTATTTATGTGTAAAGATTGAATTAAATCAAAATTTGAATATCAAAAGTATTTAAAATATAAAGAATCATTAATAAAAATAAAATAGGCTAAAAAATTAAAAAAATTCAAAAATAATTAAAATTCAAGCAATTATAATAACAATAAACACATAAATTGAACCTCACTCATACAAAAACAAAATATAAGAAATTCAAGCATATTAGCCAAAACCACAGTTCTTGCTTTACTTATCTGAGCCATTAACTAAATTGATCAAGCAGATCCTGAACTTATTCGATAACAATGTAAACATGTCTACAAAAACGTCATTTAATTTTTTTCCATACGTCGAAGAGGCGCGCGAACTCCAGCGTTGGTGCGGCAGGAGGAGACTGCGAATAGCGGGCGTGCGCGCACCCCTCGTAACAGTCCTCGAAACAACGTAGCTTAACTTATTGGTAAGATCTATGCAGTCATACCTGCCATTACATAGGTCATAGAGAAAAATAGTTTCTAGGAAAAGGCGTCTAGATTCCAAGCTTAACAAATTAATATTCTTGTGGGGTGAATTGGGCAAACTCAAGCCGTGGCGGCACAGATACTTTAGGGCTTTTAAGAATTTGTGCTGTACCCTTTCTAAGCTGTCAATATATTTCTTATAATTCATATGCTGTTTCAACAATAAAGCTCTGGAACGTGCTACCCTTTGGCATTAAAAAGGCTGAAAGCAAATTCACTTTTAAAAGAAAAGTTCGTGACCACTATTTCAGTCAGACTAAATAGCTTTCATCTAGAGTCAGAAGTCTAGTTGGTATAATTATTATTAGGTTTCTCCTTTTTGTTTTTTATTGGTATTTATTAGTCTATTTTATTTGTATATGTGTATTATTATTATATATGTAAGTATATACATTTTCGTATACAATTTGTTTAAATATTATTTTGTACCCGTTCACAACGTTGTCCTTTTTAACCGAAAGGTTGACTGGTAGAGAATGCCTTGTGGCATTAAGTCCGCCTATGTACCACTATTGTACATGAAGTTTAAATAAATAAATAAAATAAAGCGGATTCCAAACTTGTACAGCGTATTCCAGTTGTGACCTAATTAACGACTTATACAAGTGCATGTAGGTATCTAAGCGCTTGAAGTCACTGGAAACTCTCATGACGAAGCCATACATACGGAAAAGGTTAGTTATTATTTTCTGAATATGTTGATCAAGATGCAGTTTAGAGTCCAATAGTATTCCCAAGTCCTTTACTAACACAACTCTTTGCAATATAGTGTTATCTAATGCGTAACTACTATTTACAAAGTTTCTTTTCTTCGTAAATGTAATACACACACACTTAGAAGAGCTTAACTGGATTTTGTTTTCTACACAGTAACTAGAAAATCGGTCAAGATCCTCTTGTAGTACCACAGTATCAGTATGGTCACGAATTGGTCTGTAGTTTTTAAGGTCATCAGCATTAAGCAAAAATTTTGAGTGAATGAAACAAGACTCGATGTCATTAATAAAAAGAATAAAAAGAAGAAGTCCCAAAATAGAGCCTTGTGGCACACCAGTAGTAACGCCTATTGAGTTGGACCGATAGCCTTTAACTACCACTCTTTGCGACCTGTTTGAAACATATGATGCAAACCAGCGAAGCAGATCCCCACGAATGCCATTATACGCAAGCTTTCTGAGAAGCAGCTCATGATCCACCTTATCAAAAGCCTTACGAAAGTCTGTGTACACTGCATCCACTTGTACCTGTCCATCCATATTATTGAACAAGTAATCTATAAAAGTTAAAGGATTTGTAGCTGTCGATCTTTTTTGAACAAATCCATGTTGTTGTGTGAGAATAATGTTATGAATGGTTGGGTAAATTGCTTTGTGTACAAGTCTCTCGAAAAACTTAGACAAGGCAGACAGGATAGATATAGGGCGTTAGTTTTTAACATCGTGTTTAGAACCTGTTTTATGTACTAGGGTTATGTAGGCCTGTTTCCAAACTTCAAGAAACGTACCTTCAGTAATGCATTTATTATAAATAAGGTTTAGAGGAATGTACAAACTATCAGCTGCTCTTTTAATAAAGTAAGGTGGCAACCCATCTGGGCCGAGGCCCTTAGTAATATCCCATGACTTCAAAGCTTGCAGTACTTGATCAGGACTGAA
This sequence comes from Orthosia cruda, assembly GCA_964057195.1. Lineage (NCBI taxonomy): Eukaryota > Metazoa > Arthropoda > Insecta > Lepidoptera > Noctuidae > Orthosia > Orthosia cruda. The sequence continues at coordinate 4,187,543 of OZ059848.1, read as the reverse complement.
AGTGATACGGTTAATAATAATGCATTTGTCTGAACAGATTTCGGGGGGCAACCAATCACTGTCATTAAAAGTGGTAGCTTCATAGACCGATTGAAAAAAGTCAGATAACATATCACAAATAGAATTCGGATCACTGGAATTAACATTTTTGTAAAATACGGAGGCTGGTATAACACCATTGGATTTGCGATCAGCTACATAACTCCATAAATTCTTGACATTCTTCCTTATACTATCCTCGACATCATTTATGTATCGACGATAACACTTTTTACACTTAATTTGGAAACTCTGCCTAAGAAAAGAGAACTGCTCGTAATCTGAGAGGTTATTATACGTTTTCCATTTAATCCAGGCCCTATTTTTACTATTAAATATTCGTAGTAGTGATCTTGAAAACCAGACAGGGAATCTTGATGACTTAGAACGGCTTTTTGGAGTATAGGTTTTTATTGTACCTAAAATGTTGTTGTTAAATGTGCTGACGCACTGCTCCACTGAGAGTCCATTAAAAGTCTGATTCCAGTAAATTTTACGCAAGTCCCGATTGATCTGTTCGTAGTCTGCTTTATAATAATTAAATTTTAATATTTTCGCTTGCAAGAGGTATTTTTTTATTTTTAGATATGTGGGTAATTGCTGTATAAAATGGAGGGTGATGATCATCTATTGGAAGTAATGTACATGTTGGTATGGATACGATGCAGTTTGTGTTGCTTATTAGCAGATCTAAGATGCGACCTTGGTGGTTTAGGATATAGTTAAACTGAGCGGCATTGAGTAATGACATGAAGTCACTCATATGTTCGCTCAGTGAGTTGTTACCATAGCATTGTAGGGCTGTAGCGTCGCCGCCGCCGTCACTACCAGGAAGCCAATTTACATTAGGCAAATTGTAATCGCCAAACATATAAAATAAATGTATGTTTAATCTATCCAATATATCATGCAAATGGTTATAATGAGACAGGTATGTTTATTAATATTTATTAAACAGGTATATTTATTAGTAAATTATCTAGGGGACCACAACAGATCCCAATGGATCGAAGTGTCCGAGTTATTTCTCGGCCCCTCCACAAGATAAGATAAGACTACTATTTTCTGTACCAGTATCAAGAGTATCGCAGCATTGTTCTGCTTGACAGCATAACAGTACGCAACGTTCAATATGGAATTACTGCTACTTAAATGTACGTATTAAAGGTTGTATAGTGATATTTTTGTATATAAATAGCACACATTTAAAATATCACTATAAAATACAGCTTAAAAGCTACTAGCAAATAATAGTTACCGATTTAGGCAATACCGCACTAATATGATGAGATTATACAGACATTACAGAACAAAATAACCCATTACTGCTCACTCGTATATTCTAAATCACCGAGCTGGTAACTAGTAGATATTATATAAAGGTCATCTAAAATGAATTTAGTTTTATAACCAGTCTAGCAGAAACGCAGTAAAGTGCTGAAAATGCCGAAAACTTCGTACATCATACTAACGAGGCCATTAAAATAAGTTATTGTTTTAATCGTTGCATTTATTTTTTGAAGCCTATTTGTAAAACGGGGGTCCCACTTCATAGGTTTGCTTACATGGTCACTGTTAAAACGCACATAAGTTTATTTTAAAACAATGTAGAACTCTTTACTTCGGTATTTTTTGATCGAAATGTTTCGTAATGTTAACCTTCTTAACAAACATTTCTAGTGTTCATCATTATACAGTTCGCATCGCTTGCTATATTGACAAAGCAAGTCATGGAAATTCAAATTATGGTAAACTAGCTTCTGCCAGCGGCTTCACCCGCATTAATGTTGGAAATTATTCCAAGGGAACATATTATTCCCGAGACAAAATATAGCCTAGGTGCTTTTCCAGACTATAATACGGTTATTCAATAAATACTTAGCCTACAAAAAGTAAACGAAAATTTTGGAAAAGTAGCAATTTATTTTTCAACATAGTCTCCTTTTAGTTCGATACACATAGCCCAGCGATGCTCCAACTTTTTTATCCCGTCGGAAAAATAATTTTTGTCAAACTCTGCAAAATAGGCCTCCGTGGCGGCGATTCGATCCATATCTATTACCGGCGAGTGATTTTTTCAGATTAGGAAACAGAAAGAAGTCACAAGGGGCCAAATCTGGAGAATACGGTGGATGGGGCAGCAATTCGTAGCGTAATTCGACCAATTTGGCCATGGCAGCGGCAGACGTGTGAACCGGTGCGTTGTCGTGGTGAAACAGCACTTTTTCTCCGCCAGATGGGGTCGTTTTTTCTTTAATTCGGCGTCGAATCGGCCCAATAAATCGGCATAGTAAAGCCCTGTAATTGTTTTACCCTTCTCGAGGTAATCGATGTAGATCACACCTTGTGAATCCCAGAAAACGGTGGCCATAACTTTTTCGGCCGATTTTACAGTTTTCGCCTTCTTTGGAGCACGTTCCCCGGTCTGGATCCATTGTTTTGATTGCTCCTTGGTCTCTGGTGTGTACCATTGGATCCAGGTTTCATCGACGGTCACAAAACGACGCAAAAATTCCGCTGGATTCCGCTTATACAGCGCCAAACACGTCTCCGATGTGGTCTCACGGTTGCGCTTGTTTTCTGGTGTGAGTAAACGCGGCACCCATCGCGCCGACAGCTTTCTCATGCCGAGTTTCTCGTGAAGAATATGATGCACTGTTCCTTCTGAAATGCCTACAGTCTCAGCTAGCTCCCGAACCTTCAATCGGCGATCTGCCAATACGAAATCATGGATTTTTTTAATGTTTTCCTCCGTAGCAGCTGTTTTCGGTGCACCTGGACGTGGTTCATCAAAAACCGACGTACGGCCACGTGCAAACTCGTTGAACCAATTGTTGACGGTGGCCATCGATGGAGAAGAGTCACCGTACACAGCATCTAAGCGCTCTTTGATTTCGATGCGCGTTTTCCCTTCCAAAAATAGGAATCAAATCACCGAACGATATTGCTCTTTTTCCATTTTTGTAAAACCGATCAACACGTTCGCTTCCATAAGTTGTCAAATTAAAACAAATGAAGGGATTGGAATGAAAATTTGAAAAAAGAATTAAAAAAAAATGTGCTACACTGTGGTAAAACTCTTTTGAAACTACAGCGCCCTCTGGCGATGAGGCTAGGTACTTATTGAATGCACCTCTATCTCTTTGTGCCAATTTTTTTTATTTTTCAATTTCATTTCTTTTTTTTTCATATAATGTTATTTATATCGATTTCAGTTATTGACGTAAGTGTTATTCAGTTATTTACGAGTATTGTGAGCGTCCTTCCATTAGTGAGGTCTCGTTAGCTGCTGGTTGACTAAATCAAGAGATTATTAAAGGAGACAAACTAAAGAAGAAAGAAAGAAGAAAGAAAAATATTTATTTTTGACCCGCACAGGAGACACGAGATAAGCAAAACACAACAATAATAAAAAAAAAAAAATAACCCCGTGCGAGACCAAAAAGGCTCCTATCTCAGCATGTGCAACGAAATTTAAAAAAAAAATAACGCTGCGCTGATATTCTGATAGGGCCCACTGTTGATGCCACGGACACATTCACGGAAACGGAACATACAATATTTTAAGCAATAAAATAGAATAAGATAAATAATAACAAAATAGTATAATCATAGAAGGTGAGTCATAGTATGTATGTGTATAACGTAGACAAATATATAAATAAAACACAATAAAGATACGACCAAAATCCTGACGGCTCAATGATCATTTGTCGAAACCGTAGACAAACGACAGAGCGCATTTACAAAATCTTGCACAAGCATTCTGTACTCGCTGAATCAACCTCGCTCCTGACCAGAATGCACGACCCATACATAGTGTCAGCGTAGTTTAGCTTGGATAGAACTAGTGTTTCACAGAGCAAGATACGCATATCTACACTTATGTAGGGACGCACACGGTACAGGAGCTTAAGCCTGTAAAAGCAGTTGCGCACAGCCTCCATGTTGTGGGTCTCAAAGTGCAGGTACTCGTCAAATACTACCCCAAGACTACGGGCTTCCCGGACCCTTTCAAGGGGACAGCCGTCAATCTTCAAGTCCAAACTCCCACTAGCCATTTTACTCAAAAAATCTCTAGATCCTATTAATATAAATTTAGTCTTTGTTGGGTTCAAAACGAAGGAGTTTCTCATAGACCAGGCTGAGATCCTATCCAAATCCTAATTCAGTTTATTTACAGTGTTAGCAGACTGCTGGGGTTGAAAAGAGAGATACATCTGTAGATCATCAGCACACAAGTGGAACTTGGTGTTGAGCAGACAGTTAATGATGTCTGCACTGTAAAGAATGAAGAGTAGCGGGCCCAGGATCGGTCCCTGCGGTACACCCCTATTCACGCGCTTAGGACCAGAGGATTTATCGGCTCCATCACTGTCGCTCGTCACCTGGACAAACTGAGAACGGTGAGTCAAGTAACTCTCAAACCACTTAACTGACTCAGGCTGACATCCATGGTAAGACAACTTCGATAGGAGGAGCGAGGTATTAATAGAGTCAAAAGCGCGCGAAAAATCTAGTAAGACCAGCAGGATACCCATGCCAGCTTCAAGAATATTCCCAGCCACATCACGAAAAGCTGTGGCTGTGCTGTGCCCCTTGCGAAAACCCGATTGAACAAGCGGCAAAATGCTGTGTCAAAAATCTTCTCCAGGACCTTGGAGAGGTATGGCAATAAACTAATCGGGCGAAGTTCTTTCACGCTGGTAGGATTAGAAACTTTAAGGATGGGTCTAACTATTGCCAATTGCCACAGATCCGGGAAAGATGAGGTGGTGATGAAACGGTTAATGGTGGCCGTTATAGCTGCAAGAGTCCGAGGAAGGGTCATCATCAGCATCTCCAGAGAGATATGGTCACAACCATGTGCATTGGACTTGAGACTTTGCAACAGCTTCAGTACCATATCCTCATGAACGGGCTCAAGCTGGAAGTGACTGTTACTGAATCTGTGGTGCTCAAAGTACTTCAAGCCAGCAGAAGAAACCCAACCGGTGCCAGGCACATCCAAAAAATACTAATTATTTTTTTCTGGGTTGTTACAAAAATGAGGTAAACTACTACTTGGTAGAATTATAGTAACCATTGCAATTCGTAATAAGTTGGCAGATAAAAAAGATTTTACAGCTTGGTTGAAATGAAAACCTTTGTGGAGGAAATATTTACACAAACGAAGAGCGAAGATAACAGGAAAGGTAAGTAAGAGGTTTTCGCTTTTCCTTTCAAAGGACTCCTTACAGTGACTGACTAAGCTCACTGTAAGAAAAAAATTAAGGTATATTTTTTAATTTTAACACACAGTCTATGGATTTACGAAACAATGGGCTGCGTATACCTAACTTTCTTAGGTTACAAGTTAAAAAGCAGGAGAAGAAAAACTTATAAGCGAATGTTTTGACGGTTTCTTACGGAAACAAATATCGGGCTTCTCGCCATAGGTAGTTAATACTTGTTTGTTTCCGTAAAGCATTCCAGAATAAAAGATAAAAGGAACTTTATATTTGTTCAGAAAACTTTGAAACTCGTTTGATTGAAATTGTGAACCATTATCCATTATTATAGTTTGCGGAATTCCATGTACAAGAAATACGGCATTTTCTAGATGTAAGATAATATTAGAAGTCGTAGCGCGTTTGATAGGAAAAATAAGACAATATTTAGAAAAAGAACAAGTTACCACGAGAATATATTGGTTACGTAGTCTTGTCATTGGAAAAGGACCCATCAAATCCAAAGAAATATTTTGAAAAGGTCTTGAGCAAATTTTTAGTTTAGCATAATTTGTATTGACAAACACTCTTAGATATATCACAATCCCTGCTACACTTGCTCCTATTCATTATTTACGAGTCTCGTATTTTTTTGTAGTGAGCTGAACATGAGAAGGTACAGGCGCTATGATTTATTTAGAATCGTAAATCAACAAGGGCATGACACTCTTTATTTTTTCCTGAAATCCTTCACAATAATGGTTCGTATTGTTCACAAACTTTAATATCACTGCAGATACTGTTGCTAGGGTAGTAAAATGTTTTTTTTTTTTTATAAATTCCTTGAAGTTAATTGTTGATTGAAACATCACTATCACTATACATATTATAAAACAAAGTTCCCCGCCACCTCTGTCTATCTGTTCACGATAAACTCATAACCTATTTGGATTTTCATGAGATATCAAGGCATTTTTGTGCAATATGACGATAATTGTTGAAAATGTCGGAAAAAGTCAAGCCGCCTGGGAGCTTTCATCGAAAACCGTTGCCTAATGCCTTTGACATATAACAAAACTTTGTATATTATTCCGCTTTTATAGGTCTACAGAAAAGTCAGCGATGGCATATATCTATCTTTTAAGGATAGTTTACTATATCTATTGTAATTTCTGAAAATATGGTCACGTACAATGCAGTAATTGAAAAGCTATTTAGACAGATACAGTATTAATCCTTATTAACTTAAATACGTTAGTTACCTTAAGCATTTCACGCACATTGAGAATCCTTTACACCATATAATTTAAATGAATACCAAAGGAGTTAAATCAAAATAAAAAAATACTCCTTCCTAAAAAAAAACAACCACGGGTTTCACACTGATGACGGGACTCGCTTGACACATTCTGTCGCCCATTGTTGCTTTACAAGCTGAGCGATAATGCGCGCGTATCCCTGTAAAAAACAAACTTTTTAAGCCAATGTTCATAATTTTACAGTTTTTACAATAGGCATATGAATTTGTTTTCTTTTTGGATGTTGTTGGAAGGGTGTAATTGCGTTGCTACAAAACCAACCATTTGCAACCTTCCTACAACATTTACATAGTGAAATTTGTCTGTTCGTTAAAGTCAGACAATTTTATTCAAAAGTTGCGTAAAAAGGCAAATTTCTGTCATAAATTATGATTTACAACGAGTAAAGTTTATAAAAATAACATCAATTAATTTTTTTATTGCGGATCGAAATCAGATAACTACCACTTACTTGGAATGTTTGTTATGAATCTGAAGCCTAACACTTAAAAAACATCTTTCACAAATTATAAATGTTATTTGAACCGCAAATACGCCCTAAGAAATAAATGCTTAAGCGTGTACTCTTTAAAATAGTCATAATAATATATTGTCTCCCATGTTGCTGCAATATGACGCTGTAGGGCTGCCTTGGAACGTGTTGAGAAAAACCGATATATAATCATTCGTTTCGCACTTACTTGCTACCGTGTCACTACATGATGAGTAGAAATTCCTACAGGTTAGAACCACCATCGTCATGGCTTTGAAATTATTACTCCAAGCCCAAGAGAATGGGCTCATAGTTTTGGTCAGATAAAGGACAGATCTTTGTGAAGCAGCCCTAGTGTGTGTGTGCTCACGGTTGACTGATTAAAATTCTTCAGTGACATCTATGTATTGCGCTCGCTTTATGTCGCCAGTGGTCCGTGAAAATCCTCTAAATGGAATTTGTGCCAAATCCTCTAAATGGAATTTGTGCCAATACACGCCATGTTCACCAAATGACGAAAAACGAATTGACTAATGACTGGGCTCCAGAAAACACTTGAAAATATATAATAATATGAATAAGTTAAGCAAATTCAGTTCATACAGGCAGTATTATTTAGTTAAGCAGTAGTTTTTTAGTTCCGTTGTGGGCGTTTTTTCGTTACATCATTCAAAAACATGTCGGAGTTCTGAGGTAACAAACATAAAACGATAAAAGTTATAATACAACCGAATTGAGAACGCCCTCCTTTTTTTAAAGTCAGTAAATAAATATGACCATCTCAACGATATGACAAAGTAGAACATCTCCTGCCAAACTCAATACCTATATCACTGTCACTCGCAGACCATGAAGAAGGTCTCCTGGGGCCATCAAACCAATTCTCTTTCTCTCTTTCAATGATTGCTTGTACATAATGTTCAGTAGTTGTTAATGGCTGCATGTGATAAATTGTCACGTACATGTATCAAGCGTGTCAGTTTATATTACGTAGAGAGGATACTTTACGTGTTCATAAAAAGTAGATATTGTGCAGCAAAGCTTTTATGTACAGACAGTACAGCCCACCGCGTTACTGGAGCTTTAACTTGAATATGTAGTAGAATTTGCAGATATCAGCATATTTTGTCTTGAAGCTTGATTTTATAAAAAATCACATTACTTCCTTTTCTTTTTACTAATCTTCACTATGCCTTAAGACTAAAAAGGTCTTTCACGAAGCTTAATAAAGGCACTTTCTTCAAGTTTTAAACATCTTTTAATCAATTTAATGGAATTAAAAAGCGATTACTTAGAAAATGGGCTTTCAATTAAATAAATGTGTTTGAACCGAATAAGCATAATTAAATTGAAGGAACGGCCGCGAGAAGAACATTTTACTTGAATTTCAATGCTGACTTAGTCGCTCATTGAAATTAAGAACATAAAAACTTTTGCATTACTTAACTGTAGTAAAACTGGATTTAAGTGGTTATTAAAAATTGCCGTAGAGTACAAAATTATCGATTTGACATTTCTTCATTTCGATAAATAGGTAGGTAAAGTTTGACTCATTGCCGCGATGTATATTAAAATCTCATAATAAGCTAAAATCAAGCTTGAGCCAACGCGACGTGAATACTTTACGAGATTTATGCATTACCCGGACTTTACGCAATTTATAGCGAACTTGACGGTGGAGACTGCAATCGTCAGATACAAATTTTCGTTATATTATATCTACTTAGACATAGAATGATTATTTATTAGGTATCTCTCAATTTGCCAGTCAGTTGAACACTGCTGGATACTAAAGATTTTCCGGGAAAAAGTTTTAGTTTAAACGGAGTAGCGAAAACCAAGCTATAAGAACACATGATTGTGCAATAACCCAACATTCGTTGACACAGAATAAAGACAATTTCAAAACGCAAAGCAAAAGATAATAGTGAAACATAGGTAAGTTTATCCTTTTCTATCTAGAAACATGCATTTCCCTTTTTAAAGTCATTAACCCATTTGAGAAACAATGTACCACGATTATTTAACGCGATGATTTCGATTCATTTATTTACCTATTTCACCCGACGTTTCGGCCGTGTTGCAACGACCGTGGTCCCGGGTAGACTGGTGTCTCGGTGTACTGGCTCCGTTGGGGCATAAAATTCTTCATCTACCCTCACATTTCTACATACAACACTGACCGTGTCCTTATTCTGTAAGTTCGCCGACTGCACAAAACAAGGTAATGTTTTTTGAATCACTGGATTCCACGCCGCGGATAATTTGTAACCGTCATCCCGATTGAACGTTTTATGTTTTTTAATTTCAATCGCTTCACGCACAATTCTTGAATAGAAGTGGCGTTCCGTGGAGAGGACTTTTATATTGATGTGTGACCAATCGCAATTTGTCCAAAAAACAGAGTTGGTAAACCTTTCAGTATGGGCACTTTTAACGCAGTTTGTCTTTGTACTTCATTACTGTCCTTTACTTAATGCTTGTTGATGTTGTGTTGATTAAATATATTTCTGTTTTAATCTATTCTTTCTATACAAAGTTTGATGTAAAATAGTATCGTAACTATACAAGGCGTGTAGTTAATTACCTAGTTAGAAAGCTACGCCAATCTTCTGGCAAATTCGATTGAAATCTAATGGGAATTAGATTGAAATGTGAAACTTTCTCGGTAAAGCAGCGAAAGGTAGCACCTGAATTGTATTCCATTTTATTGAAATCCATCTGGTATAAAATTGGATCTCTCTGAACATTGTTAAATATTGTGTAGATCGGGCATCTAACTGAATAATATGGTTATATGGCCTCAGAAGCTTCTCTACGTGACCATGTGATGACACACCTGCAGAGTAGTACGTGATAGTGAGATACGTGAGCATATATAAGTTAAAGAGGAACCTGTTACCTGGAACAATGGTAATATAATAATTTGCACCTAACTCATAACCACAGACTGCAGAAAGGAAGGATATGAAGGTACTGGACACAGCACTATCGAGTCCGTACAATATTATTCATATTGTCGCTGGCAAAAAGCTGTCACGACATGTCATCCTTTATAAAAGCCAGTCTGTAATTTTTACATTATTAAATATGCTGATTAATGTTTACTTGTGTGTTTATCATTGAAATACACCATCAATTGGTAGCAGAGCGTGGTTCGCACCCCTGTAAGTAAATATTACGCAAAATGGCATCGACGAGTTATCGAAATATAGAACCGCTGACCAAGTCAAATTATGACACATCATGGTGTTTACAAGCGCAGGCCGTCCTAATTAAAAATGATTATTGGGATATCGTAAGCGGCGAGAAACCAATGCCCCCTAACGCTGATGCGGCAGCGAAGTTAGCGTCCAACAAGGAGGATTTAAAGGCAAGAGCTGAAATTTTACTTTTGCTGTCGCCTTCCGAACTCAAACAAATAAAGATCTGCACGTCATCAAAAGCCGTATGGGACAAACTTAAAGCTACGTATCAAAGCACCGGACCTGCGAGGAAAGCGACCTTGCTCAAGCAGTTGGTTCTGAAGCGAATGTCCAATGATGAAGACATCCGTGATCACTTAAATAATTTTATGGATATTGTGGACAAGCTCGCCGACATGGAAATAAAAATACCGCCAGAATTGCTCAGCATAATGCTACTCTACAGTTTGCCAACGTCATTTGAAAACTTCCGTATAGCCATAGAATCCAGAGACACTTTGCCCAATCCTGACGACCTGAAAATTAAAATCCTTGAAGAGTACCAGGCCAGGAATGGTAGTGAACAAGCCGAAAGCTCTGAAGCATACCATTTTAAGAAAGGTAAACAAAAACCATTTTGCAAGAGCTGTAAAAAGAAAGGACACACTACCGAGGCATGTTGGGGCAAAAAGAAAACTATAAATGAGAAAACCAAAGGTCAGAACAGAAATTACAACATCTGTCTGAGTACTGCACATTCAAGCGTCAATGAAGATGTATGGTGTCTTGACAGTGGATGCTCGTCTCATATGTGCGGTAACAAGTCAATGTTTTCCACCCTGACTCCTGAAAATGGCAGCTTGAAGTTGGCATCTAACAAATACATTAGTAAGATAGAAGGCAAAGGAAGAGTAACAGTCAACACAGACAAAGAAGGTTACAACTTCAATGACACCCTATTGGTTCCTGATGTATCAGTTAATTTACTGTCTGTGGGCAAAATAACAGACAGAGGAAACAAAGTCGTCTTTGAAAAAGACAAAGCTTACATAGTGGAGAAGAGCGGCGAAGTAACACTGACAGCACAAAGAAAAGAGGGACTGTACTATCTTGAATTTAAGGAAAAGAATACTTCTAATTACTCATCAAAAGAATATAGCGACGTCATGGAATGGCACCGTAAACTGGGCCATATAAACGAAAGGGATCTGAAGAAGATGGCTGCTGACAACCTTATGTATGGACTGAACCTGGTTAATGAAAAATTTGAAACCTGCGAAACCTGCATCAAGGGTAAGCTTTCAAGATTACCATTTCCAAGACATGACGATCTCTACACAACTGAACCGCTAGAAATCATCCATAGCGACGTATGTGGACCTTTTGAGTGTGATACACTGGCAGGCTCAAGATACTATGTCACGTTTATCGATGATTTTACCCGATACTGCTATGTATATTTCATCAAAAAGAAAAGTGATGTGTTCACAATTTTCAAAACGTATAAAAATGAAGTCGAGACATTTCTCAACAAGAAAATCAGACATCTACAATCAGATAACGGGACCGAATATCGCAATAAAGAATTCGACAACTTTCTAAAATCACATGGCATACAAAGAAGATTGACCACAGTCTACACCCCGCAGCAGAACGGGATAAGTGAGAGAAAGAACAGATCGTTATTGGATAAAGCGAGATGCCTATTAATCGAAGCCAATGCTCCCAAAAAGCTCTGGGCAGAAGCAGTATCTACTGCTAACTACCTTATAAATCGTAGCCCTTCAAAGGCTTTAAATGGCAACATACCGTTTACAAAATGGACAGGACGAACACCGTCTGGCAATCACCTTCACGTCTTTGGCAGGAAAACTTTCGTCCTAAAAAAGAACAGACGAGGAAAACTGACACCAAAAACCAATGAGGGAGTATTTATGGGCTACTCGTTGACCTCTAAAGGTTACAGAGTGTACCTACCTGAAGATGATGACGTAGTGATAAGCCGAGACATCAAAGTCATACAAACAATGTACTTTGAAAACAAAGATTTAAACTATGAAAGCCTTGTGGAAAAAGAGGAGCGTTGCACAAATAAACCTGAAATTGGACAGAAAAATAGACCATATGCGTCTGATAGAAATCGAAATTACAGAGCAGAGAAATGAAAATCCTTCACATATTCCTAGCAATCCAGAAGAAATTGACGAAGTGGAGACCTTCGACGATGCTTCAGAGATCGCAGAGATACCAGAAAATGGGAGGCCACAAAGAACAAGGTACCCACCATCATGGACGAAGGACTTTGTATTAGGCGACACTGAAGAAGGTCACTTACTCACCGAGATCTGTAACATGTCCGATGAAATTGAAAATGAAGAATACTGGCATGATGCCACCAAAGCCGAAATAAGAGCACACATTAAAAATGGTACGTGGAAAATTAAAGAGAAAAACAAAGATATGAAAGTCGTGGACTATAAGATGGTTTTAAAGAACAAAGTTGGACCCCACAACAACGTCACAAGAAAAGCCAGACTTGTTGCGAGGGGCTTCACACAACGACCAGGAATAGACTACAACGAGACATATGCTCCCGTAGCCAAACTAAGCTCCATCAGATCTATCATTGGCATAGCTGTGGAAGAAGGGTTACAATTAAACCAGATGGACATCACAACAGCATACCTGAATGCTGAACTGGAAGAAAATATTTTTATGAAATACCCTGACTATCTCGGAGACTATCTGACCGAAATCATGGTTGAAGAAAGTACAAACGAGGATTTGACCATCTATAATAAGACAGTAGACATGCTAAAAGATATTAAGAGCATATCAAAGGAGAAGGTTTGCTGCCTTATTAAAGCACTTTATGGACTCAAGCAGGCAGGGAGGCAGTGGTATAAGAAACTCGACACAGAACTTAAAAAAATAGGTTTCACAGCATCAGAAGCTGACCCATGTGTATACCTACTGGAGAAAAGAGGAGCCAAAATTATAATAGTTATCTATGTCGACGATCTACTTATTGCCTACTCATGTCCAAGAAAACTTGAAGAAATCAAAGACCTACTAAACTCCAAATTCGAAATGAAAGATTTAGGAAGACCAAAAAGACTTATCGGCATCGATGTAATATACAAGGAGGATGAGATTAAAATCAATCAACAGAAGTTTATTGAAGATACTCTCCAAAAATTTCGAATGGAAGATTGTAAAGGAGTATCTACTCCCATGGAGCCTGGTCTCAAACTAAACAAAAATGAAAAAGATAAATCCCAATGCTCCCAGCTTCCATACAAAAATCTAATAGGTACGCTTATGTACCTGGCAGTCGCAACTCGACCCGACATAACATTTGCCATAAGTTACTTGTCACAGTTTAATGACTGCTATAACGAAGAGCACTTCAAGTGTGCAAAGAGAGTACTTCGTTATTTGAAGTCGACAAAGAGTATCGGCTTGACATTTAAGAAAACAGAAGATAATTTGTACGGTATGGCAGATGCGGATTGGGGCGCATGTAAGCTCGATCGAAAATCATTTTCAGGGTACTGCTTTAAATATGCAGGAACAGCTGTAAGCTGGATGGCTAAAAAGCAGAAAAGCATTGCCTTGTCGACTGCTGAAGCGGAATACATTGCGTTGACAGAAGCCGCGAAAGAAGCCATCCACTTGAAAAATCTGTTCAGGGATTTGGGAGCAGACTTCGGACGCATAGTCATACTAAACGACAACCAAGCAGCTCTCAAACTAAGTCAAAATTCAATGGTGACCTCAAAGTCAAAACACATCGATTTAAAGATGCACTTTATTCGAAATTGCATCCAAGAAGGATCAATAGAGGTCAAGTATCTACAAACTGACAAAATGGAGGCAGACCTGCTAACCAAAGCCCTAGCTGGCTCACGGCTGGTAAATTTACGAAACAGCCTAGGGCTCTCCTGATGGCCACGACAGCTCCGTGAAGAGGAGTGAAGGTACTGGACACAGCACTATCGAGTCCGTACAATATTATTCATATTGTCGCTGGCAAAAAGCTGTCACGACATGTCATCTTTAAAATAAAAGCCAGTCTGTAATTTTTACATTATTAAATATGCTAATTAATGTTTACTTGTGTGTTTATCATTGAAATACACCATCAGGATAAGATACATTTAAGCTGTAAATTAAAGTAGGTATGTCTTTCTTATAGAGACACATAAGCCATTATGAATTAACATGGCCATGGCCAACACCGATGACGCCGATGACGCCGCATCGCCATCTTTGCTAAAAAGGCGATGGATGCGCCGACTAAAACGGTCGTCAACTACAACCTTAAGACGGCCATGCAGCATCGAGACGTAGTCGTCATAGAGGCCTTGCTCACGCTAGCGAAGTCCCTAGTAACCATAACCAAAACACCACATAACAAGTCCCATCCAAAAACTCCAACCCAAACCCAAACCATCACCCTGTAGGGATGAACTCACGTAAACTTAAGTCAGTTAAGTAAGCCTAGAAATAATATCCGTCGTAACAGTCAAACAATTGTCATTTTTATGAAAAGAAAAAAAGAATCAAACAAATAAACACTCAAAAAGGGCGCGGACGACTATGTCCGCGGTAGAATACAAATAAAAAAAAAGAAACATGGCCTATAAAAATTATACTGACATTAGCCGACGCCACTAATAAAACTTTATCTATACGGTCCTCAATACTCTGATACATTGCTAACAGAAGTACAAACTCTGTGAGTGTGTGTTCGTGAACACTAACAAATGTTTATACTCGAACAATACCCACAGAGGTATAACGCGATAATTACACGTTTACCTGAACAGATGTTTACAACTGTAATTCACAATATTAGCCCATTTTTATTTTTAAGCGACTGCCCAAAAAGGAGGAGGTTATCAATTCGACTGTATTTTTTTTATGTGTGCTACCTCAGAACTTGTTACTGGGTGTACCGATTTTGATGATTCTTTTTTTATTTGAAAGCTGGTGCTTGTCATTTAATTTTGATCAAGATCTGATGAAGAACTTCGGAGATATATATAGAACTCTTCAATAAATGACGGCAAATCACTCGCGATAACCGAATCGCATTTTTGTTTACACCATTTCATAACATAAGATCACACTGGTACGGTCTAAAGAGGTACGCAGGTGTCAACAGTTCACCTTGGAGTAATCTTTTTCCACCGGTTTTGTTTAAATTTCATGTTATTGGTTTAATCTATTCAGGCTTCACTTTGAGCGCACACAACTAAAAGTGAAAAAAAAAAGCTTTCCACAAAAAAAATACAACCGACTTCCAAATAACACTACAAAGTGAAAAACTACTAAACTAAAATAACTTCCGAAATTGAAGTTATTTTTCACTCCGTAGTGTTTTTATTTGGAAGTCGGTTGTATTTTTTTGTAAAAAGTATTTTATTTTAATTTTGTTGAGCTATTTATAGCTGAATAGATTTTTATTCGAGGACTAGCTATGCCCGCGCATTTGTTCACGTAAACAGGAACGTGATCCACTGGCTGTTCATTTTTTTAACAAAAAAATACGACGGTTATAGAAAGAGAAAATAAATGTAAAAGTACTAAGCAAACGTAAAGGTTTCTAACGCGACTCCAATTATGAAAATAATTTTCAAAAACATTAAATGTTATAACTACTCATCCTGTGTAATATTAGATAAATTCAAAATTATTTCTATTACGTTACTTATTTTCATTCGTGAGAAATCGTATTCATTTGACCGGACAGTGACCGCGATTTTCATTAATGTCTGACCAAAAAAAGGGTCACACGCATAAAATTTTATAGGGTAACCTTAATCTGGATTCCGAAGCTTACAAAGGATTCATGAATTTTGATGAAAGCACTGACTCCTTGTCTTTTCGTTGACTGGTGCCCCAAAACTTTCAGCTAAGTTTTCGAGTATTTATTGAATAGCTAGAATAATATTCTAACGTAAAAATCAAAATATATTTAGAAGTATTTACTTTTTTTGGTAAATACCTGGTATTAAATAGTTTGAGAGGTGAAAACATCTATTATAACGAACTAGCACTCCGCCCGCGACTTCGTATTTTATTCAAATAAATTATGTGCAGTTAGAGAAGGCGACCAAAAATTTTTGGTCTATTGTTACAACAATAATAAATGGGATAGTAAACATGTTACCTACCAAAGATACCGACTTCGACTACAAATAAATGTCTCTTTAAAGGTTGAATTTCAAAAAATCCTTCCTAAGTGCTTCCCTAGATCATATAAAGAAGCTATACATGTGCAATAAAATACTTCAAAAATCTTGAACACCCCATAAATAGTATTTTGGGGATGATTCCGAAAAACTAATAACTAATAACAACCTACATTATTTATTAAGGTAAGTATTTGTGCCAAATTCCAAGTTTATTAACCCAAGATCTTCAACACCCCCCTAATTATCTTTTAGGGGTAGTTTCTAAAAACTAATAATGATATCCTTTATTATTTACTTAGGTTAGTATTTGTCCCAAGTTTCAAGTTAATTAATCCAAGAAATGAGATTTTCCATACAAACTTTAACATCCCTTCAATCGTCTTTTGGGGGAAGTTCCGAAAAATTAACGTTACCTTTATTATTTTTCCCAAGGAATTCTCGTTTGTTACATCAAATAAAAACTTTTTAACAAAAAATCAAACCGACTTCCAGAACAAAAAACTACAAAGCAAAAAATAAATTTCTTTTCCGAAGTCGGTGTCTTTTGTGCCTACCCATTCTTTCCCGTTTTTCGACACCGACTTCGGAAAAGAAATTTATTTTTTGCTTTGTAGTTTTTTGTTCTGGAAGTCGGTTTGATTTTTTGTTAAAAAGTTTTTATTTTTCTGTTTTTAGTTTTGGTAGGTACCTCCAATTAACATGATTATCATTTATAGCCAAAGTACATCTCATGGCGATTCCAATAAGCCCAAACACGACTAGGATACATTGTTTTATATTAGAGTTCCAGTGCCTACCTTCCGGCTTCATCATCAGATCAGTTCGAGGGTGTCATTTTCACCAGTCCATTTATTTATAAGTATTTGCTTCATTATAGTCGGTTAACTATTCGAGATATCTTATGCCCGTAACATATTTAGCATTTAGGAGATCCAGTGGCCATCTGTGGTCTTCTTCATCAGTTCCACTTCACCAAATGATACTTTCTGAGTGCAAATGATTGCATTGTTGATGAAAATACCAAAATCACTATATGTTTGCCTATAATATTTGAGGAGTTCCCTCGATTTCTCTAGGATTCCATCATCAGATCCTGACTTGATGATTATGGGACCAACTAGGAAGTATACCCTTTCAAACAAAAGAAGAATTTTTGAAATCGGTCCAGGCGTCTTTGAGTAATCGGGGAACATACATAAAAAAAAAAAAAAAAAGATTCCGACGAATTGAGAACCTCCTCCTTTTTTTGAAGTCGGTTAAAAAGAAGCCTTGTGCAATAAAATTCTTCAAAAATCTTTAACACACCCTAAATCATATTATAGGGTTAGTTTAAGGTTGTCAATACTTCAAACTGGAGTAGTTTTGAAAAACTTGTAATGACAACCTTTACTTTAAAAACAATAAAATATCAGCTGTTCGTATTTATGCCAAGTTTCAAATATATAAGCCCAAAAAATTGCCACCTTTAACCTCCATTGGGGGTAGAAATTCCGGAAATCAATAAACTCATTGTTTTTTATTAATCAGCAGGGTAAACCTACAATTTTGTATGTTTTACCTTCCAAACCGAAGAAATTTCAAATAAAGTTTCAACCCCTATTCTATCCCCATTGGGGTAGAATTTCCAAAAACTAATAAATACGTGAATTAATTGTATCAACCAAGAGCGTAAATCTAATTTCACGTGTCCAACTTCCAAACTGTAGAAATTAGATACAAACTTTCAAGCCCCTTTTTACCCCCGTTACGGGTGGCATTTCCGGAAATAATTAAAATTATTGATTTTTTAATAATCAGCAGCGTAAACCTAGAATTTTAGATGTTTTATCTTCCAAACCGATGAAATTTCATATAAAGTTTCAGTCCCTATTTTATCTCCATAAATTAAATTAAATTATCGTTTATTTCAGACTTTCTGTCCATAGGTACACTTACAAAACATATAATGAGTATACAAAAAACAATACAGATAATAAACAAAACAAACAACACAAAATACAACGAAGAAAACAGTTACCACACATAAAAAGATACAAACAAATAAAAACCAGAGGCAACACATTAAAAATTTGACGCGGAGGAACTGTCCACTGCTCACAAGGCAGTGTACAAGCGCATCCAGTGGCGCAGCAGTGGAGAGTCCCACCTGTCCGCGAACACGCTTAGTAAGCTGTTGCTGCTGGACCTAACGCGACGCAGCAGCGACGCACATTGTTTCCTTATTAGGGCATGAAAGCCATCCTTGTGCGCTTCTGCGAACATAGTTGACGCACTGCAGAATCGCGGCAGCCCCAGAAGCAACCTGAAAGCGTTGTTGTATTGAACACGCAAGGCGTTGTATGTTCCGAGTGTGTAGTTAAACCACAGGCTGCACGTGTAAAGTGTTTGGCAGTAAGACTTAAAAAGTCTGACTTTGACTTGATTACTGCTACGTGCGAACCTGCGGGCCAACATGTTACACCGGACAGCCTACGCCCTACGTGCCCTTTCCACATCTGCGTTGTCCTTAAGGTCTTCAGAGACCCAGTGGCCCAGATACTTGAACTGTGGCACTCTGTTTAAGACGGTACCTGCTAAAGTGACTGAGGGTACAGTCTCGTAGCTTTTGCCACGCCCCTTAAAAACTAACAGCTCGCTGTTCTTAGCATTGTATCTGAGCCCATGGGCCTCCGCATAAGACTCACAGACCCGTACCAGCTTACGCAACCCTGCAATCGATGGACTCAGCAGTACCATGTCATCTGCGTAACTTATGTTGTTCACATAGATTCCGTCAATGTGACACCCGACATTGGTACTAATGAGTTCACCGACAAGCCGGTTAATGTATAGGTTGAATTGCTTAGGTGAGGTTACTCCACCCTGTCTCACCCCGCATTGCAACCTATACACGTCCGAAAACGAGTTTGCCAATCGTACACAATTTTTCTGGTTGTTGTACCAACACCTGAAAACAGAAATAACTTCCGGGTTGCAATCTGTCTCAGTTTCTAGCTTCTCCCATAGCTTATCATAAGAAACTAGGTCAAAAGCTTTCGAAAGATCCAGAAAGCAAGCAAAGACAGGAGTTTTCCGATCACTGTAGTATCGAACAGTCTGCTTGAGGCACATGATGGCACTCTCCGTGGACAAACCGGATCTAAAGCCAAATTGCGCGTTATGGAGCTTGATATGCTTTGCCAGCTGTTGGTCAAGCAGACTGTCCAGTACTTTCGCTATAACAGTGGCTAACGAAATCGCCATAGGGGTAGAATTTCCAAAAACTAATAAATACATTTTTTTTTTATTTACCTAGAGATTAAATCTAAAATTTTACGTGTAAGCTTTCAAACTATAGAAATTACATAAAAATTTTGGACCCCCTTAGGGGTAAAATTTCCAGAAATCAATAAATATATTAATTCTTTTTATCAACTAAGAACGTAAATGTAAAATTTCAAGTGTCCAATTTACAAACTGTAAAAATTTCATACAAACTTTCAACCCCGTTTTTACCCCCTTAGGGGTCGAATTTCCAGAAACTAATAAATACCTTACTTCTTTTTATCAAGCAAGAGCGTAAATCTAAAATTTCACGTGTCCGTCTTACAAACTGTAGAAATTACATACAAACTTTCAACCCCCTTTTTACCCCCTAAGGGTTGGAATTTTCAAAAATCTATAAATACATTAATTATTTTTATCAACCGAGAGCGTTATGTAAAATTTCTTGTGTCCAATTTACAAACTCTAAAAACTTCATACAAACTTTCCCTTTTACCCCCTTAGGGGTCGAATTTCCAAAAACGAATAAATACATTCATTTTTTTTTATCAAGCAAGAGCGTAAATCTAAAATTTCATGTGCTCAACTTACAAACTGTAGAAATTACATACAAACTTTCAACCCCCTTTTTACCCCCTTCGGGGTGGAATTTCCAAAAATCCTTTCTTAGTGCTCACTTACGCCACTTGAGGAACCTTTCTGTCAAATTTCATGCTTCTAGGCCTAGCGGTTTAGGCTGTGCGTTGATCGATCAGTCAGTCAGTCAGTCAGTTTCTTCTTTTATATATATATATATAATATATGTAGGATACGGAATGTAAGAGTAGCGAATGGGATGAATGTATCGGGAGTGAAAGAGAGAGAGGAGGTACGAAAGATGGCAAGATGGCGACAGACGCTAAGACGCTAAGACGTGCTAGGAGATATTTTTATTAAAATAAAGTGAGTTAATTGAATAAAGAAGTTGTTTCACTCTGAGCCCACATTCCCACAAATTTTGGGGGCTCGTCCGGGATTTGTGCGGCCCAGAGTCACAAGAAAGTAAACTCAAACTACGAAGACGACGGCGCCGGAGTGCACGTGGTGTGGTGCACGTACGGTGTTCTAAAAACGACAATAAGACGGAAGACGAGGGTGATATTTTCTACAACACGGCGGCGGATCACCTGCTTACCAAGACAAAGACGGCAATGACGGACGACGGTAGCAAAAGCGGTGGCGCGAGCTCACAGGCAGCGGCCGCGGCGGCGGCCATGTTCAACAATTTCGAGAGCGGCGTCGCTCAATTTGACGGCGAGGATAAGTCATATTCCTCCACCAAATGGGCCCAAGACATTGAGGATAATGCGGAAGTGTTCAACTGGACATCGCAGCAAAAACTGATTATCGCGCGGCGGTCCCTCATCGGCACGGCGGGGCTGTGGTTAAAATCTGAAAAAGTGTTCAAGACGTATGAAGAACTCCGAGCGGCCATAGTGAAGGAATTCCCTGAAGCCGTAAATTCTAAGGAGATGCACGAACTGATGGCAGTGCGTAAAAAACGGCGAGAAGAGAGCTACTACCAATACATGCTCACAATGAAAGAGTTGGGTAAGAGAGCTAAATTCCCTGACTACGTTGCCATTCAGTACATCATCGACGGTATTGAAGACCACCAAATAAATAAAACTATACTTTATGGCGTTACGACGTACAGTGCGCTCAAAGAAAAATTACTGATCTATGAAAAGATGAAAAGTTACACGAAGAAGAAAGAAGTACGAGTCGACCCAGCCACTGAAAGAAAAAAAGAAGCATCCACGTTTCCCAGTTCCACGCGTCGTTGTTATAACTGTGGGGAGAAGACCCATTTATCCAGCCAGTGTGCCAAGGGAATTAAATGTTTTCGTTGTAACGAATATGGCCATATTGGCAAACAGTGCCCTCTCATTGGCGGAGGCAATATGTCGGTAAAACAGCCGGCGACCCAACAACGTGAACATCGTGCGGTCGGTAACAGCCGTGGGACAGCGGGCGTGAGCGAGTCGGTAAAACAGCGTTCGGCTCAAGGATCGGCTATGTTCGGGACTACGACCAGTCCGACCAATCAGTGCGCGTGTACGAGCGGCCATGACATCGACAGTGCCATCGATACGTCAAACATAGTACTGTCAATGGTGTCGAGCAAGAATCAAAACAAAGACGTAACGGCTATCAAAAATGTACGAAAACCAGTGAAAACTATATTAGTGGCGAGCAATCATAGTTCTAGTGCATTGGTCGACTCTGGAAGTGATGTATTTGAAACTTCTCGATTGTTATATTTGTAATGGTTGGTTTTATTTGTTCACAAATCATGGCCACACTAGGGCTATTTGCACTAAACAAGCTACACTTTCTGGATGGATAACGATAACCAATGGCGTCAATAAATGAAATTAACAATGAGCTGGACAGTATCAGTGTTTCATCGTCCTTTACATGCACTCCAGACAAATGTGCTGAGTATTTAAAATCCTCGCGAGCACTAAATGTCTTGCACCTTAACATTAGAAGCTTAAATAAAAACTTCAACGAGTTTACCTGTCTACTTGCGTCAATCAAGATAAAATGCGATATCTTGATTCTGACAGAGTGTTGGCTAAAGAGGAATGCTGCAGTCCCAAGCATTCAAGGTTACACCTCATGCCAATCCATTAACCTTATTAATCAGAATGATGGCGTGGTGATTTACATTAATGAAAAGCTGGATTTTAGCATCACTGAACCGAAATTTTCTGGAGCTAGCTGCCTTGTTTGTGCAGTCGAAAGTAATTTTACTATAATAGCACTATATAGACCGCCCTCACAAAAGAACATTGACAACTTTCTGGACAGCCTGGATAATTTGTTGACAGACTATGGGCAATGTAAAAATGTCTCAATTATAGGAGACCTTAATATAAACATTGTACCCAGCAGTAACGACCCACACTTCTGTCAATACCTAAATCTAGTGGCCTCGCATGGTCTCCTCCCCGCTCATGTGCTCCCAACTCGTCTTGAGAATTGTCTGGATCATGTGATGCTTAAGACAATCTGCGTTGCAACCACGTTGGTAGTGGAAACGTCAATAACAGACCATTCCGCGGTCCTGCTGAACATAGGAATTAAACCCGCAAACCGCTGCTCAGACAGATGCACTGCTCCCCGCCTAAACCTACCTTGCGCTATCAATGACATCGAGAGCTGTGATTTCTCAATTGTCTCAAAAATATTTGACCCGAATCTTGCTATGGATAAGCTGTACGAAATCCTAACACCTATATTAATTAAGAATACTGTTTATAAAACTATCCCCAGTAAACATAAAATCATAAAACCTTGGATAACCGTTGGGTTGTTGAGATGCATACGTAACCGGGATAACATGCACAAGCGAACTAACAAGGAACCCCAAAACACAGTTTTAAAACTAACGTATTTGCGCTACCGGAATTTTTGCAACAATTTATTAAAAAAACTCAAAGCCGCGTATGAGAGACAGGCTTTCTCCGATGCCAAAAATGACCCAAGAAAGATGTGGTCAGCCGTACGTAATGTCCTTGACACCAATAAAAACACCTTACCGCCGACCAACCTCCTAAAAATTACAGGTGACCCAGACGTGTCGGTCAATACCGTAAATAGGTTCTTTGCTGATGTTGGCAGAAATCTTGCCAACAACATCCCACAAAATCTTAGCGCCACCCAATGCATTTCTGCGCACCCAGCCCCAATGGTTAACTCTATAGCCTTACTGGAGGCCGACGAGGCACAGGTTGACACTATTATAAAAAATCTCCGCGCAGACAGTGCCTCTGGATGGGATGGCATCTCTCCGAAGTTATTAAAACTCACCAGACACAAACTGGTACCGCCCTTGACACACATTTGTAATCTCACACTATCCACCGGCATTTTCCCTAAGACCCTTAAAAAAGCCATCGTCCACCCGATCTATAAATCAGGTGACAGAGACAGTGTTAACAATTATCGCCCAATTTCTGTGCTTCCAGCAATTTCCAAAATTCTGGAAAGAATTATCCACAAGAATCTTCTCAATTACCTAGACAAATATAAAATCATTGCGCCGAACCAGTACGGCTTCAGAAAGGGTGTATCCACGGAAGATGCCATATCATCACTACTGGACTCCGTCGTCAACAAAATCGACAACAAATACAAATGCATAGGCATCTTTTTGGACTTGTCCAAGGCCTTCGATACTGTCTCTGTCCCTATTTTACTCGGCAAGCTGGAACGGATTGGAATACGTGGCATAGCTTTCAAATTACTTCAGAACTTTCTTTCTGAACGAACCCAGTGTGTTAAGATTGGCGAGTACGTCAGTGGTGAACAATTACTTAATTTTGGCGTGCCCCAAGGAAGTCTTCTCAGTCCCCTCCTCTTTCAAGTCTATGTTAATGATCTCTGTCTACTCAACCTCCCCTCTACTCACATTATAGCTTACGCCGATGATACTATTTTACTGTCCAGTGGACCCGACTGGGAAACAGCTAGGGAGGCCGCCGAAAAGGCTTTGAGACGGGTTATGTTCTGGCTGGGTGGTAATGGCTTGACTCTGAATGTCGGCAAAACCAGCTTTATCACCTTTGGTTCCAGGCTATCCACCCTTCCATCAACACTAGAAATTAAAGCTCATGTTTGTGACGACCGTGTCCGTTACAATCTCTGCCCATGTCAGACTGTGACAAGAGCTTCGTCCGTAAAGTACCTTGGCCTTTACTTAGATTCCTGTCTCAGCTGGAAAACCCATATCGATTCGCTGTCTGCACGAACCAGAAAGCTTCTTTACATTTTTAAAAAACTAAGAACTTCTGCCCACAAAGTAATCCTGAAAATGGTATACACCGCCCTGTGTGAATCAGTACTAAGTTACTGTATCGTTGCATGGGGTGGTGCAGCAAAAACAATTATATTGAAAGCGGAAAGAGCCCAACGAGCGGTAATAAAGGTACTCCTAAGCAAACCGTTTAGATATCCCACTCATAAAGTTTATTCCGAATTTAAGGTGCTAACGGTTCGGCAGATGTATGTGTTTCGTGCAACAATGCGAACTCATAAAATTACTGTTCCCAATGGAGAAAACAGCCCTACGATAAGAAGAAGACCCAAACCAGTTTGTCCAAGAGTCTGTACTAATACTACCTTCGCACGTCGTCATAACCGCTACTTAAGTCCATTACTTTACAACAAACTAAACAATAAACTGAGCATACATACATTAAATAAGTTTAAATGTAAGTTCAAGTTAAAAGAGTATCTCCTCACCCTAAACTATGATGAGACGGAAAAATTACTTACACCATAAGGCAAGCAGACACTCACATACACTCACAACACATACATACATTACACATACAACTCACATACACAACACACCCGACACAAATAAGACATTCCCTTTCCCTTTCCCCCCTTTCCAAAGTCCCAAATTGTACTATGCTGAATTAATTATTGTATTGATATTTTATTGATTTATTTTATATAATATACTCTGCTTTGTTAAATTTTCTATTTTATCGCTATGTAATGGACGGATATGACTCCTGTAACACAGGAATTTCCTAGCATGGGGGTCATTGATCGTGTATTCTATTCCACACCAATTGCATCCTAAGATAAGTGTCACCTATAATTCTGTACTTTTTGTCAAATAAATTATTACTATTACTATGTAAACCTGATATCGGCGGAGCTGTGTGCTAAACTATTTGAAGTTAAGTGCAATGTCGGTGGGCTAATGCTAACCGGACTAGGACGTTCGCAAGTGCGGTCGTTAGGTACAATTACGACGGTGATCGTAATCGATGGACAATGCTATAACGATGTGACGTTTCACATTATACCTAGAGACTGTATGCCATATGATATAATAATAGGACACGAGTTTTTGAAATGTGTGACAGTGTTAATGAGCGATGGATGCGTGGACATATTCAGAGATGAAAGTGAGTGGTTACATAAAGTAAATTGCATTATAGGTGACTCGGAATCTCTTTTAGAACATGTCAGCAGTCCATCAGTAAAACAGGGAGCTTATCACTGTGTTGACATGTACCATCCAGTCCAAGTGAAGGAAGCCCCGTTGGAGCTCAAGATTGTGCTAAAAGACGATGTTCCAGTAGCGCAACGGCCCCGGCGATTGTCATACATGGAGCAGGGTATTGTAGAAAAACAAGTTGAGGAATGGTTGAAAGACGGCATAATAAGGGTTAGTTTTTCTGAATACTCTAGCCCACTGGTATTGGTAAAGAAGAAGGATGGGACAACCCGTGTATGTGTTGACTACCGGCAGCTTAACGCAAAGATTGTGAAAGACGAGTATCCTCTTCCTATTATTGATGACTTAATTGACAGGTTATCTCAAGCGAAGGTGTTCAGTGTTCTTGATTTGAAGAATGGATTTTTCCATTTGAAAATCAGTGAAGAGTCCATACCGTATACTTCATTCGTTACCCATCATGGTCAGTTCGAGTTCCTGCGAGCACCGTTTGGACTTTCAATCTGTCCAAAATATTTTATGCGGTTTGTTGACATAATTTTTCGTGAGCTGCTAGCTCAGAAGATAATGATGATTTTCATTGATGATATTATAATTCCAGCTGTTGATGAAGAACAAGCATTGCTAAGACTGAAACAAGTTCTGGAAATAGCTGCACAGTATGGATTGAGAATTAATTGGAAGAAGGCAAAATTGATACAGTGTGAAATAGAGTACTTGGGCCATATGATTAAAGACGGTGAAATACGCCCAACTACTGAGAAGACGGATGCTGTAGTGAGATTTCCAGAACCCAGGACAAGTAAGCAACTTAAAAGTTTTCTAGGATTGACTTCCTACTTTCGGAAGTACATAGAGCAGTATGCTGTTATTGCCAAACCTCTAAACGATTTGTTAAAGAAAGATGCCGACTTTGTGTTTGATAAGAAGCAACAAGATGCTTTTCATATTTTAAAAGAAAGGTTGTCTACCGGCCCAGTATTAAAAATATTTGATCCTAACTTAAAAACTGAGTTACATACAGATGCTTCCAGTATAGCTATAGCGGCTATTCTTATGCAGTATCATCCAGATACTGGCTTGCACCCAGTTCAATATAGGAGTGTTAGGACTAACGAAGCACAAAGTAGGTACTCAAGTTATGAACTGGAGGCATTAGCCATAATAGAAGGCGTCAAAAAGTTCCGCCATTATTTATATGGAAAGCGCTTCAAAATAATTACTGATTGTCAAGCTTTTCAGCAAACACTGATGAAAAAGGACCTCACAGCAAAAGTAGCAAGATGGGTGATAATGCTGAATGAGTATGACTTCGAAGTGGAACATACAGCTGGAGAAAAGATGCGGCATGCAGATGCACTCAGCCGTAACCCCTATGTGGCCACAGTTACGTCCTTAATTGATCAGATTAAGCAGGCACAGGATCAAGATGATGGTGTAAAAGCTATCAAAGAGGTGCTGAAGGAAAAGTCTTACAAAGATTATTTTATGGATGGAGACATACTCTACAAGGGCCCTGGCAAATTGTTGGTTATACCTAAAAATTTTGAAAAGGAGATTATAGTGCGAATCCATGGTAATGGACATTTTTCAAAGAGAAAAATTAAAGATTTAATATGTCGAGACTACTTCATAAAAGATTTGGACAAAAAGCTAGAAGAATTTGTCATTGCCTGCATACCATGTCTGTTGGCTACAAGAAAAGAAGGCAAGCAGGAAGGAATTCTCAACCCCATTGGAAAGGAAAGCATCCCGTTAGACACCATGCATCTGGACCATGTAGGGCCATTGACAGAGACCAGGAAGCAGTACAATTATATTCTGACAGTGATTGATGCTTTCACAAAATTTGTATGGTTGTTCCCTACAAAGAGCACATCTAGTGCGGAGACACTGAATAAATTAAGAATACACCAACAAATATTTGGCAATCCTAGAAGAATTATAACAGATCGTGGAACAGCATTCACCAGTCATGATTTCTAGGACTATTGCAATGAAGAAAACATTCAGCATGTAACAATTACCACAGGGATACCAAGAGGAAATGGTCAAGTCGAAAGAGTCCATCGAATAATAATCCCTATGTTGACCAAACTTTGTATTGAAAACACAGGCGTGTGGTATAAACATGTGAGCAGGGTTCAAAGAGCATTGAATAGCACATTTCAGAGGAGTATCAATACCTCACCCTATAATTTATTAATTGGCACCAAGATGAGATATAAAGAAGACATTGAAGTTTACCAATTACTTGAAGAAGAAACTGCAAGACAATATGAGAGTAATAGAGAAGAGTTACGCCAAAAAGCGAAAGAGCAAATATTGGCAGTGCAAGGAGAGAACAAAAGATATTATAACAAGAGAAGGAAACCGAGTCATAAGTACCAAGTAGGTGACCTAGTGGCTATAAAGAGAACCCAATTTGGTGCAGGGCTCAAGTTGAAGGCCAAGTACCTAGGACCGTACCAAATTACCAAGGTTCATTCAATTGACCGCTATGATATGGAGAAAGCTGATAGTACGACTGAAGGTCCAAATCGCACTTCCAGCTCAGCTGATCAAATGAAGAGGTGGCCAGATGGAACTACCACAGAATAATTAAGCAGGTGAGTAACTCAAAGGGTTTTGTAACGGTGATGAATGGTATGAAAGAGTTTAGTGTAAGGTTATGTTAAGTTAAGTTTGTTTGTATTTAAGATTGCTAAAATAAACATGCATAATTGTAATGTGTTAGGGTTATGGTAGAATGTGCCTACCTAGTATAGTAAGTAAGTATTATAAGTGTAGCATTGAGTCATTATAGTGTAATGTGATCTGTGTACTTGTACTACTACTACACTATTCTGCTATGTAGTGAATTTGATAAGTTGAATAATATTTAATTTGTGAATTAATTCAAATGGAGTGTAGTAGTATTTTTCTATGTAATTTGTTTGTTTGCGGTGTAAATAAAGCAAAATTATACTTATAGAAAAAATATTTATCATAAGATTTATTCTGTAGTTGTAAAGAGTGTAAGATAGAGGTATGTATTGTAGAATGAATGCGGTAAGGAGTGTCTGGGGACAGACAAGAGAGCAGGACGGCCGAATGTAGGATACGGAATGTAAGAGTAGCGAATGGGATGAATGTATCGGGAGTGAAAGAGAGAGAGGAGGTACGAAAGATGGCAAGATGGCGACAGACGCTAAGACGCTAAGACGTGCTAGGAGATATTTTTATTAAAATAAAGTGAGTTAATTGAATAAAGAAGTTGTTTCACTCTGAGCCCACATTCCCACATATATATAGATAAACTTTTTTTTTTTTAAATTCCTTATGACTTATTGCCTGGCCTACGTTGTCCCCCCATAGTACTAATGCTGTAATATGGAAATATTGTAAAACCAAACCATTTTTAAAAGAGTAACCATGGAGTTTCTTGCCGGTTCTTCTCCATAGGAAACAACCAACCCGAACCGTGCACCTTTTGTCGACGTTTTATAAGTGCCCATGTAGGCCTATGTAAAATAAAAATAAATTGATTTGATTGATATACACGTCATATACATCTGTCCCTTACACTCATTCAAAATAACCTTACTCTAAAAGCTTATGGTCACCCCCACTGTGCCTTATTGTGCTCGTCATTAATCACTCTCAGTAGAAACTTAAACACAAAGTAACATTAATGAAACGGCTCCGGGTCGTAGTTGATAAAGTTCTCGTTGATGAACTCTCAAAGGAACAGTAGCTTCTTGCCACTGACAATTAATTGCTTCTTAATTTAAATAATTAGTTCGTCTTTACTGAATAATAATTTTCATGAAAGCAGTTCAACTTCATCCTGATTATCCTAACCCTTCATTGTTATACTAAAATTTTAACACAAAGGAGTAATATTTTTACCTAAAACAAGTAACATTATTACATTCTATATTAGCGACCGGGATAAATTATATGCAAAAACCTTCCTTTCAAGAAAACTTTTTCAAACTGTCTTCGTTTTGAAATGTCCTTGGGTGCAATACACTAGCGAAGTATGTCTTATAATAAAGTTTTCATGTATATATGTGGCAGCGTGTTGTTTCGTAACTCAGTTCGAGTTCGAGTACGAGATAAGTTATGATTTTGCTTCAGAACTATGTTTTTAATTATAACTATAGTCTAAAATTTCTTCTTACAAAAGTAAATAACTATGTAATTAAAATACGCTCTATCCAGCGAAAATCTTTGTAAAAGTATATATGTTCATTTTTATCACAATATCAACTTACCTAACAAAGGATTTCAGAAAAACTGTGACTCGCTTGAATCTAATTGTGTTATGAGATTTAAATCTAGCAGTAGTAAGGGACCGAGATTTGTAAAGCCGCACTTGAGTCACCGTCTAGGACATCACAGTACTTATGCATCACTGTATTCCCGCTCTCTTTCACTTTAACCGGGCAATGTGGCTTTTAGTATGCTAATCACTAGGAAATGATATTCCGTTTATTCATTTTTGGTTTCAGTGTAATCGTGCAGCTGCTTTAATAAACGGTTGACCTATTTTTATCCAACTACGGCGAAGCAAAAGGAAGGGTTATGTTTTTGCCCGGTATGTGTGTTTGTATGTTCATCAGTTTCCTCATAATAGAAGTTACTACTTGTCATAATTTGACATATGCGGTGTCTTTGGAAGCATTTTAGGCGTAATATGGCGACCTTTAGCGGGTACGACGTCAATAACAAAAAAAAATGAGCCGTTTTACGAAAGAACAATTAAACAATAAAATTAGTAGCATTTCCGTATTTTTAAGAGCTGATTTATAATTAAGTAGGTCTAAAAAGTTGTAACAAAACAGTACCTACCTGAATACTTTCGTAAAGTTAATGATGTAGTATAAGTTGATAGAACTAATCTTAAACAAATAAATACATTTACAGAATATTTATTTGCCCCAATGAACGTTTCTTGCGTTTGTTGTGATCCATTTCAATCGAATCAACGACCAACACGCAACGGTCCGCACAGACTAGTCTCCTTATCTAACTCCACGTAGACACAAAGTGCGGTGAGACTATGGTCGAAGTGTCAATAATGTTGTAAATGTTCCACATCTAAGTTGATGTCGGTCATGAACACATTTATCGCAGAAGATCGTTTCAAGTGATACGATATATATGACTACCATGTGCGGTTGCTTGTGCTTCAAAAGGTAAGGTTAGGTTTTGTGTAGTCAATGCTTTCAGTAGGTACCCACAAAAATAAACATACCTTAAACTTTCTGAAGTTGAAATTCAGTTTGTTTAGTGTTTAAGCATGTACATATTTACACCTTTGTTTTACAAATAAACTTGTGTCTAGTATTATTAAAAAAAATTGTGTTAAGAAAAGAAGTTTTCAGTTGATTTAATTTAATCAAATTCTGGTAATTAGATTACCTCTGGGATAAAGGTTGTCATCATATGTTATCGGTTGAAAGTTTCGTGCGTTGAAATTTCCTGCGGGAACAGAGATTTGAACTTTGTATGATGATAAAATAAATTTTCATGTTTGAAGCAATACTTAAAAATCTAGTTGATTTTGTTAGTATGCGTGGGTCTTGCAAGTGAATTTTAAAACAAGTTATCTTTGGGGATAATTTGTTGGCCGATTAAGCTGAGATTTCGCATTTAAGCCTAATTAGCTAAAAGCTTGGCATTAGAAAATTTTAAATCAATAATTTATTTAGTTACCCAAAAGTATATTATTATTTAAAATAAACTTTTGTAGATTCCAAGATCCTTTTAGCGAGAACACCGCGCATGATACGCCGTAGTACAGCTACGCATGTATGTATCTACATACGTATTGTGTATCGCGCTGCTACGTCTGCTACGAAGGAGCAGATTTCTATTTGTTTTAAAGTTACGCGGCGTGACTTTTTAGCCGTATATATTGATAACAAGTAAAATTTCAAAATTTAAAAAACCCCTGACACATTTATCTTGCGAAAACATCACGATCTAAACAGTAAAACGCGCATAACTTTTGAACGGCTGAACCGATTATATTCAAACTTAGCTAAGAACACTCTCGATACAATCACCTTTCAAAAAACTAAATCAAAATCGGTTCATCCGTTGAGGCGCTATGATGCCACAGACAGACACACAGATACACAGAGAAACAGCAACACACCTCAAACTTATAACACCCCTCTTTTTCCGTCGGGGGTTAAAAATATAATAATTTTACTTATTGGGTAATAATAGACGAAAACTGAAATGATTACTAAAATCCATGTATTTATTGTAGCATAAAGTGAAATTAAAATACTTAGTTAACGTTACTAGTAAAAAGCAACAGTCTTCAATCTTATATAGAAATTAAGTAGTTATAAAGAATAATAAAAATAAAAAAATACAACTTGCACATGCATTCAGTATAACGTGACGTCCACACATCGTTGGAATATTTCGCGTATAGCAAGGAAATCGTGTTATCAGCCCCCATAGTGTGTTACATCTTGTGAAATAGAGTGATCTATTTGAAGGGGATAAACTTGGGATGTTAATAACAAGCCTCAATCTCTGTATGAAATTCGATGTCTGTAGAGATTCTGAATTGGGCAACATAAACATGAGGGGTTTGTGTTCTATTAAAACGTGTTCACTATGTGTGCAGATATTATGTTTATTTAAGATAAATGTTGCTTTCAAAACATTAATATTCGTCATGTTACGAAGATAATATTTCTGTACCGTATCAAATTCAAGAGGAATTTAAAAAGCCATATCAACCGCAGGTGCCAAATATTCAAATCGGTATGATAAATTTGGCTTTGCATATGAACCGAAGCTAGCGCTACCAGTCGGTAGGTCGGTGAATTAAATGATTTTACCAGGCTTTTTGAATTCATTTGGCAAATCGGATATATTGATTTTTTTTCATAAACATATAAGTTTATCCGTTACCTGTTTGTTAATTATTATGTTTTTACAACGTAATAGGTACTTACCAAAAATAATTCATTCTAACTCCAATCAAACAATCAGCAAATAGCACAAATCTTGAAACTAAATTTGTGACTCGAACCAGAATCTTATCGACCATGAACTACGATGGACCCGCATTTGACAACTACCCGCAACTTCTAAACAATTAGCCAACACGAGATTAAATCCACGCTTGACCGCACGGAGGAAGCGTTTACTAACTCGGGCTGCGGATATCTATAGAGAAACATACCAAGTGATGAATTTTGAATAAATTAGACCTTTCCTAAATTAACATTTCAGGAAAATTCTTGATTGTTTACAGTGCTGATGAAATTGGGTCGAAGAAATTTGGATTTTAGGGGAGACTTTCATAATTTGGTCAAAGGAATTAAGGCTATTAAAGTTGCTTCTTTTTCGGTACTATAGTTAGACATCACCGAACTCTCTTTACTAAATCTCTGTGTAGGTTCTATCTTTGCCATAGCCACTCGGAGTTATTCGTAAGATCTCAAGAGCTTCTTACTAGTTCAAACTCACTTTACACACTTGTCTTCTTTGCTTTCTACTAGTTTAATTATGTACATATTTAAAACGATTATGTAATCAATGTTGCTAACCAATTCTATAGATTATGGTATTACAGAGAATAGTAAACACTGGTAGGAATAATAAACATGAAATGAATAAATAAACATAATAATAGATCCGCGTCTGTTTGTTGTTAATCCATGAACTTTCACGCGTACATAATGTACACTTGAGCTAGCTTTATCCTTTGAGGTGGTCGAATTGAATTATTAACAATCAGAATCGAGTTAACTTGGTATGATATCTTATAGATATTGCCTACACACAATAACTAAGTAGGTTTTAAGAGTGAGAGATATTACTGAGTTAGGTAAATTAGTTATTATTTAGATCAATCCATTTATGCTTCCAAAATATATAACGATGTACTTGTACTGTGACGTCAGTTCATCCTAAACACTACTACACAATAAGGGTCGATCCGAATCTATTAGATCGCTCAAATAAAGAGAAAGTGAATGTGTTCGGCAACAGATACCAGGAATCTTTGTTATGATTAAATTGCGTCGATAGGCGATATCATGAACGTATTTTCTATGAAAATATCTTTTATATAAAAGATAATGCAAACACAATAAATTTTGCGTAGCGGGACAGGAAACAGAAGTGTTAGTGGCTTACTAGATCATAGTCAGCCAATAACACTCTCCATGTACCTAATAATAGTTTCTTAAAAACTCTCGTGAAGTGTTCATTGTCCAATAAAGCAGTTACGAGATAATATATTTACTGTTAAGTTCATTAATAGATTAACTTTCTAAATAGAAAATTCACAAAAGACCTAGTTATTGTTAATCTAACAAGATATAAGTTCAAGTATTGGTACGCCGTGGACTGCAGCCCTCGTAGGAGCAAAACAACGAGCTACGCAAACAAATATACCTTAATTCAAAAGCTACCATCATTCTGTCTCTGTGCTAGCTAATTGCTGGCATATCTTACTGTTACATATTTGCGGCACCAGCAAATATTTAGTTTCAGTGTGGGAATATCCGCAAACAGATAAAAAAGCTAAAGCTCTGCACTCCATTCGGTTTAGGTACATACCTAGTAATATTTTTCACTTTGCGTATCACGCATATTTTCTACATGAAGTTTCGCAATTAAGTAAAATTAAGCCAATGGGTGTCTGCGAAGATAACAATTAGGTGATGATTGTGTAATTTAGGTTATATAGGTTATACTTACTTACTACTACGCTGACACGTAATATATCAGAGGTGCCTTCAAAAGCTAACTTATCAAACATGTATGAAATATCTCATGTTAACTTTGACTTGGACTTGGGTCAAGTTCTCGTATCTGGTATGATCGCGAAGTCGGTCAGGCGAGCTGGCGACTCCCGCCTTAATGTAAATGAACATTAACTAATCTAGCGGAGACTGTAGATAAGAGTCTTATTTATAGTACACAGCCTCACTTCGGACGACAGCGGACTGTCGCGTGGAGATAAGCTCGTAGCAGTTGTGAACTTGCTATGCGATATGGTTAAGTTTCAGTGATTTTGTATAAAGTTTAGATTGTTCCTGTATGCACATTGTTTAGAAGATCTAATGCTCTTAAAAACGCCTGGTAATCATTAAAAGTGTAAGTTACGAATGTAAAGATGCTTAAAGTTCTGAAGGGTCAAAAATAAGTTTACATAGAAGCCATTTTCCAGATCTTTCTCTCCTTCCTAACACTGTTACCATCATTGGGTCAGAACTACTGGATTTTCTGTAGATAGGACTAATAATTTTATGGCCTACAGGTACCGGTGGATGGTTCCAGTCTAGTTATTTGTGTATGTTTGTTTGTTAATGCACCCACGATATATGAGAAATTTCTAGTGTGAGGCAATGTTTATAAAAAAAAAGTATTGCAGTTCCCTTGCGGTGAGCCTCTAAATTTTGTTTGGCACCCTTTTAGGACTCCGTATCCAAAGGGTAAAAACGGGACGCTAATACTAAGACTCCGCGGTCCGTCTATCTGTCTGTCACCAGGCTGTATCTCATGAACCGTGATAGCTAGACAGTTGAAATTTACACAGATGATGTATTTCTGTTGCCGCTATAACACCAAATACTAAAAACAGAATAAAATAAATATTTAAGTGGGGCTGCCATACAATAAACGTGATTTTTGTGCCGTTTTTCCCTTACCCCTAACCCTTAGTGCGCGAGTCCAACTCGCACTTGGCCGGTTTTTTTATTAGTCGGCCTCAGCAGTACCGTCCATTCTCAGGCACCTGTTTTGTGCAGACTTGCCTGAAAGTCACTGTGCAAGCGGCTATAAAATATACGCTTCCCTATTACTAAGTACATAGCAGGTATTCGTGCTGAACTCCAACTTTTAGACACGTCGCGCAACTAAAACTGCCCTTAAATGAAAGTCGCTTTGGGAATTACACCAAACTTTGTCTCGACCCCTAATAATACCTACTACTAATTGGGACCGAGAGGAAACATAATACTATTTAAAAAAATAAGTTTATTCATGTGATGAACAAACTTCGTAAAAAATATAAAACTGTTTTTCAGGCTCAATATTTTTTCAGGGAGATAAATGATAAATAAATGATAAATGATTTTATTTCTGTAAGTTGGTTTATACAAACACTTTTACATGTCGAACATACCGTACGCAAAATACGCGCTTAGACGTGGAGTTGCGGACACCAGCCCGTCTTAATCTAATCTAATCTAATCATGTCGAACATATTTTTTAAGACTAGATGAGGTCGGCGTTTCCTATCTGACTACTCTGAGAAGAAAGGCCGAAACAAACTCAGAGGTCACAATCTCTTTTTAAGTCCAGACAAAATATTGGTTAGATCATGTGAAGACCATGTAGACTGATGTCTGAAATGGTCTTTTGAGGAAAGAACCAGCCAGATTGAGTGGACCTGTCCAGTCAGTGCACGGTTTTGTCAATAACCGAGCAGTTCAACTCAGAATTTAAGGAGCTCAACGATTCGACGAACAATACCAAAGAAAGAACATTCGGGTAGGCCGCATAAACTACTCAAACTGCCAGACCAAGATTAAAAACTAAGATAAATTAAAACAAAAAAGAATGATCCACATAGTCTTCACATTCACAATAATTAATATAAAATAATATAATAAAAAGTTAATATTCTTGTCATTGCAAGAAAACCAAAAAAAATATATATATTATAATAACAAAATTCACGGTGCAAAATATAATAAAAAAACAAAATTAATTGGAGCAGCTCAATCCCAAGCCTTTTTATCTTCAAGGTAATCTTTAGTTGTATAAAACGCTTTCTGGCACAACTTACGTTTAATGAAAGATTTGAATTTATTAAGACTTAGATCTTGTACGTGGCTTGGGAGCTTATTATAAAAGCGTTCACATTGACATCTAAACCAACCTATTTTCTTGAGCCTTATTGTAGGTACTACAAATTTGTGTTTATTCCTAGTATTTATGTTATGGATATCACTGTATTTTTAAACAATTTTATATTTTTATGGACATATAAAAGATTTTCATAAATATACTGAGGAGGCACAGCCATTACATTAATCTCCTTAAATTTCTCTCTGAGAGAGTGTCTTGGGCTTAATTTATAAATTGACCGAACAGTTCTTTTCTGCAAAACAAAGATAGTCTGGATGTCGGCGGCATTTCCCTAACAGAATACCATACGACATTACACGGGCTGTCTCTATGTCAGTTAAATTACGAATTTTTCTAACAGCATATGCTGCGGAGCTTAGCTTCTTTGACAATTTATCTATATGTGGGCCCCACTGAAGCTTAGCATCCAAAGTTAAGCGTAAGAATACTGTGCTATTTTCAGGATTCAATTCTTCACCCTTTATCAACACATCGGTTTTCACCTGCCTAACGTGAGGTAGGGTAAACTTAATGCATTTGGTTTTTTTTTCATTAAGAAGTAAATTATTAACATTGAACCAGTGAACTACTTTTGAGATCGTGCTATTTACATCGTCAGTAACCAGCTGCTGACGTTTAAGTTTAAACAAAAGTGAAGTATCATCCGCAAACAACACTATATCATGGTTATCCTTTATTAGGTAAGGCAAGTCATTAATATAAATAAGAAACAAGAAAGGACCAAGAATCGAGCCCTGTGGGACTCCCATTGTTACCATAGATCCAGGAGATCTTTTTCCATTAACGTCAACGGTCTGAATCCTATTACTCAAATATGAAGTAAGAAGATCCAGAGCGCTGTTCCGGATCCCGTAGTGGCGGAGTTTCTTGATTAGCGTTTCATGAAAAACACAATCAAATGCTTTGGACAAATCACAAAAGATTCCCAAGGCATCGCACTTATCTTCCCATGCATTATAAATATGTCCTAAAAGTTCAACACACATCAGTAGTTGAACGACCCCTTGTAAAACCGAACTGTTTGGTATGTAATAATTTATATTTATTGAAAAAAACTTTGCATTTGCTCTAAAATTAATTATCAAATATTTTGCTAAACGTAGGTAGTACTGAAATATTTCTATAATTTGTAGGGTCTGATGTACTACCTGATTTAAACAAAGGTATTATTTTACTATTTTTCATAAGGTCAGGAAACTCCCCACAGTCGTTACAATTATTAAAGATAATAGCTAAACTAGGTCCGACAATGTCAATAATAGACTTAGCAACTTCTACAGAATGACCCCACAGTCTTTTTAAAATTTAAAGTGTGAAAGGTTTTAATTATGTATTTACAAGTAATATGTTCAAAAAGAAATTCCGAATCGCAAACATTAATATTGTCTTTTAGCAAAGACTCAGCAACAGAAGGTGATGAGTTTAAGGATTTAGTCAAGAACTGA
Organism: Orthosia cruda; assembly: GCA_964057195.1. Taxonomy (NCBI): domain Eukaryota; kingdom Metazoa; phylum Arthropoda; class Insecta; order Lepidoptera; family Noctuidae; genus Orthosia; species Orthosia cruda. The sequence goes on along the minus strand of OZ059848.1, from coordinate 4,149,479 downwards.
CAGCTGTCAACGGAGCACTTGTCTGATAGTTCCGCGGTTTTAAATTACTATATATTAATTTTCTTCACCTAATAAGCTCAGAAATCTAATAAATATGCTAATTATACAATAACAGGCATGTGAAAGTGTTATCTCGGTGAACAATATCGTGATAAATGAATAAAACAATAAGTTTATAAGTAGTTGCTGCTGATGACTGAAGACTAAAAACAATATAAAAGTGCATAGAAAAGGAAATACAATGATTCTCGCCACAGGTTTCTGGGAAAGCACGTGTAGTTCCAAGTACTTGTGGTTTTGTTTTAAAGTTTGCTACCTTTGGACTTGTTTTTGTGTAAAAGTGTGTTGTCCTTGTGTTTGTTAACAGGTAGGTACTGTGTTTGTCCCCTTTTATATTAGTTTAGCTCAAAATGGACAGGAATAAACCGCCCGACCCTGATCCGCCGGACATCCCAGCTTCCTTACCTCTTTTTACTCCCTCGCCGAATCCTCTATCGCAGTTTGCGGATGTGGTCTGCAGCGTTTCCGAAATGGAAACCTCGCAAACCTCACGTAAACGTCCTAATAACGCAGAAACATCTACGCTGACATCCCCTAACAAACAGCCTAAGAGCCAAATTGGCCGTGTAAGATACTCGGTTATGGATAAGGGACCATATATTGTGCATGTCTCTCGAGTTGAGACTCAGGTTAATGCTGGCACCACTCTGCATCCCGTGAACTTTGGGAAGTTTTTAATAATTAACAAGATAGCTAACATCGTTCGTGGCGGAGTCAATAAAGTCGGAAGAAATAAGGTATCGGTTGAGTTTTCATCTCCTCAAGACTCAAACGCATTTTTAGTTTCGCGGTTTGCTATCCAAACACGGTTATACAGCTACAATTCCTACATTTAATATTACGAGAATGGGCGTTGTGACAGGGGTTCCTTCGGATTTAAGCGAAGAAGAGGCTCTTACATATTTGGCTGTGCCCACTGGCTTTGGCCAAATTTTAAAAGTGCGCAGAATCAACCGGAAGGTTCAGACTGAAGGAATAGTAGAGTGGAAGCCTACAGAGACTTGTGTACTCACATTTGACGGACAAGCCTTACCTAAACGAGTGTTTTGCTGCTACACATCCCTCCCTGTTGAACAATACATCTACCCTACTATCCAATGCCGTAAATGCTGTCGATTTGGGCATGTTGCAAACGTGTGTAGGTCGAATCCACGCTGCAATAAATGTGGCCACGATCACCCAGGTGATGGTTGCAACATTTCTGAGGGCGAGGCATTCTGTGTGCTTTGTTCGGGTAACCACTTCGCTAATAGCAAGTCTTGCCCATAGCATGGTAGGCAGAAAGCCATCAAGACAGTCATGGCTGAGAAATCAGTCTCATATGTTGAGGCAAGCAAAACTATTCCAGCAGTCTCCCGCAACTATGCCAATGTCACTAAATCACAGTCATACAGAAAAACCGTCACTCTCAAGCCTAGGACCCATGCCCCACTTTCCCAATCTTATAATAAAGCTGCTCATCAGCAAATAGTAAATATTCCTCAATCTTCACAGTCTAATGGCTGTGCTATCAATGATAATGTCCCCATCAATAATACTGTTTCAGTCATTGAACTTTTACTTAAACTTTTACCTTCACTTATTTCATCTTCTAGTAACTCTCAAATACCGTCCAACGTTGCCGATCAACTTATATCTCTCCTATTATCTTTTAAAAATGTCGTCCCACCAAATATTTCTCCAGTGGAATGTGAGGAGCGTGTGGCATAAAAAGCACGACATCATATTCCTCCTGAATAAATACAAGCCCTTGGCTTGTTCCATAGCTGAGACTTGGCTCACCCCAAGTCTTAGCTTCCGTATGCCACATTTTAATATCCTTAGGTGTGATAGATCCGATGGGTACGGAGGGTCGGCTCTCTTCGTTAATAATCGGGTCCCACTTTCTCCCTTTTCTTTGCCTGTACTTGAGGGCAATTTGAGTATTGTAGCAGGAAGGGTTGAGGGCATCACAGTGTTTTCTATCTATATTGCACACCCTCACCCTGATTTCATAGCTGTTTTAAGAAACATTTTAACCAATGTGCAAGGCCCATTGATGGTCATGGGTGACTTTAATTGCCACCATTATAGATGGGGATCTGAACGTTGTGATGCCTTCGGTGTAGCTCTGGTTGAGTTGTTGGATGATCTAGACCTCTGCATTCTGAATAATGGCTGTCCAACTCGTCGTTCCCCTCCCGGTCAACAAAAGAGTTGTGTAGACCTTACATTTTGTTCGGTTGAATTGGCTGCATCAACTCACTGGGAATGTACAACTTTGTCGCATGGTAGTGACCATTATCCTATTGTTATATCTTTAATTAATAGAACTTATTTAGAAAAAACTTCTCCTCCACTTTTGAAATATAACCTGTCCAAACCAGATTGGACTAAATTTGTATCACTATTGGAGGAAAAAATTGATTCTCTTCCAAATTTAAATTCATGTTTATCAGACCCTTCTGGTCACTGCCATGCCAAAAGTTGCTATGAGGGTTTTGTCACAGCTGTTACTTCGAGTGCAGATTCCTCTTTTCCGCTAAGAAACAGTGCCAGAAACAAAATCCCTTCACCTCCGTGGTGGGATCCAGAATGCACAGTTAAAACCAGGAATGAGGCCGAGAGGCGCTACAATGCTGATATGAGTAACAGTAATCTCTTGGCTTATCTCCAGTGTAATTCCAGGGTCAGACGTCTTCTTCGCAAGAAGAAACGTGCTGGCTGGGTTCAATTTTGTACCTCCTTGTCCCCCTCTACTCCAATTTCAGCAGTCTGGAAAAGCGTCAATAGGTTTAGGCGAGGCTGTTCCCCTTCTACCACTTCGCCAGTAACTAGGGAAACAGCTGAACTTTTCTTTGACAAAATAGCACCACCATATGTTCCCCTCTATTCTGAATGTGTGAATGTTCCCTTATCTAATTCAGCAGCGGATCCCTTTGATGCGCCATTTACTTTGGAAGAACTGAGTGTGGTACTCCGTCATGTCCGGGACTCAGCTCCTGGTATTGACGGTGTGCCATATTCTTTTATTTCTCACTCTGGCGACAAGGCGAAAATGTATTTCTTAAACATAATTAACTTCTGCTATAGTCATGGCTGGGTACCAGATCAGTGGAAGCTACAGATCATCATTCCATTACTGAAACCTGGCAAACATGCAAATGATCCGAATGGCCTTAGGCCAATAGCCTTATCTTCAGTCCTAGCCAAGCTGCTGGAACACCTTATAAAAAATCGTCTGGGGTGGTTAGTCGAATCGAGAGATTTACTGCCGAATTTCCAATTTGGCTTCAGGAAAGGGCTCAGTACTATGGATAGTGTTGGCGTCCTAGTCACGGATATCCGTTTGGCCCTCTCCAGAAATCAATCTGTTGTTGCCGCTTTCCTTGACATCTCCTCCGCATACGACAACGTACTTCTTCCTGTACTCAGGCAAAAATTGCAACAGCTGAGTTTACCGGCAAAGATGATACAGTGTATATGTGAACTCCTTTTGTCCCGGTCATTGGTTCTTAGAGTTCAGGGAGAGGAGTTCGATAAGAGGCAGGCGTGGAGGGGACTCCCTCAAGGCTCTGTCCTCAGCCCCCTGCTGTACAATCTGTATACGGCCGATATTGGGTCTTGCCTAAACAATAATTGTCAGATCCTGCAATACGCCGATGACATTGTTCTATACGTGACAGATTCCTCCATCATTGACGCGGCTTCTTCTCTATGCCTCTCTTTGGACTCTCTGAGCCGGTGGCTTTTAAGCCATGGTCTTTCCCTCTCCGCACCAAAAAGCTCGGCAGTAATTTTCTCTCGCAAAAGACAGTTCCCTCAGATATCAGTGAGCATTTTAGGTCATAATATCCCTATAGTAGATAAAGTTAAGTTTTTAGGCGTTTTTTTAGATTCTAAATTAACAGGCAAGCCTCACATAAATTCCCTCATTAAAAAATGCGAATGAGTTATCTCAATTTTAAAAGTTTTAGCGGGTGTTTGGTGGGGTGCTCACCCCTACACCATGAAGTTAGTGTACAACGCCTTAGTCCGTTCTGTTCTGGACTATGGAACGTATCACTTGATGCCCTGTAACAAAGGTGCTTTGGCGGGGTTAGATAGAGTTCAGTCCAAGTGCCTTCGGATCATTTCCGGTTGCATGAAGTCCTCCCCCGTTAACGCATTGCAGGTTGAATGTTCCGAACCCCCCCTTGCCTTAAGACGACAATATCTTGCCACCCGTTTTTTATCTAGGCTAATCTCTAGGTCGTCCCATCCCCTTATAGTTAGATTGCATGAGCTAGACGCCTTATGCAGAAGCTCAAACTATTGGAGAAATAAAGAAATCCCATTAATTATAAAAGCATTTCGGAGTGTTCAAAATTTAGATTGTCCGATTCTCCAGCATCCTAGATTACCCCTTTTTGACTTTGCTTACGAAGTATTATTTTTTACCCCCAAAATTATCTATAATATTGGTATATCCAAAAGATCCCCATCAGCTAATTCGGCCTTCAATGCGGTGGTGGGCGAGAGATGGAATGGTTTTCAACTGTTCTTCACTGATGCTTCGAAATTAAATAGTTTTAACAACACTGGAGCTGCGGTATATTTCCAAAGCTCTCGAATCGTATTACAGTTCAAGTGTCCTAAGGAGTCTTCTGTATTCACAGGCGAGTGTGTGGCTATATTGGAAGCTTGTCTCTTTATAGAGTCACACAATAACATTGAGAAAGCCGTTATATTTACAGATTCTCTTAGTTGTTTGCAGGCCCTGGAACAAAGTCCTTTCAAAAGTAAATTACATAGCCCTCTTATATTAAAAATCAAAAAATCTTTACTAACTTGTGCTAATAGTCAAAGAGATGTTCAGCTAGTTTGGATACCTAGTCATTGCGGCATCAAGGGTAATGAATATGTTGATGCATTGGCTAAAGACGCCTGTTCATCTGTAACGGCTGATATCTCACATAACACTCACCTGAGTTATGATTTGTTGTCCCTCCCCAAATTGAGTCTCCAGGATTCATGGCAGGCACATTGGAATATGTCTAGCAGGAAGAAAGGCAAATTCTTCCATGCTGTCCAACCGGTCATAAATCCAAAACCATGGTTCTTTGGTTTTAGAAAGGTCTCCAAAACCGCTATATCTGTCCTTTGCAGAATCCGTTTAGGTTTTTGCTGTACCCCTGTCTTTCTTCATAAAATCCGTATACGTGACTCCTCTCTCTGCGAGTGCGGATTAGGCGAGGGTACCTTGGATCACATATTTTTTGAATGTCCAAATAATGACTCCTCACTTGATCTATACCGCCGTCTCTCTAAACTGAAGATCCCTCTCCCAATAAATTTCCCATCTCTTCTGACTTATTCCTCCCCAGATCTCCTTGTGGCGTTGATGATTTTCATCCGCCACAATAATATAAAATTATGAGTCTCACAAAACTTCCAAATACCATTTATCTAAGTGTGGCAACGTATCTTTAATGTGTTAACAATTATATTATATATGTATTTTTTTTTTTCTGTTTGTTTCAGTCCCGTACTAACCCAACAAGTGTCAACTGTATCAATCAAGCAGTTTAGTTTGTGTCTACAGTTCCTTCTTTTTAGATTGTTATTTAAATATACCTGCTCTTCCATTTAACTTTAGACATTGGCAGAATAGTCGACATCGGCTTTGCTTGCCATATATAAATATAGAATAGAATAGAATAGGAAATACAATGAAAAGGACCAAGAGTGAGTGTGATTTATCAACAAATCATTGATAAAGTTCTGCTATGACAAAAATCACACATGAACAATCAGTTACAAATTTGAATTATACAGTTTTTACTTAGTGAATTGAATGTAAACAAACCACAGCTGACTCACTGATTAACTGACATAAGTATTGACTTTTGAATATATTGACTTAGACACTGGTCTTTTGAGACCGCGTTCTGTTACACGCATTACATACGACTCAAGTACCCAGGTTGGTTTGGATAGTCTGGTCATACTGTACGTGATGGTGCATAATAACATATTGCTTGGGAGTATTGAACTTATGCTTGTGTGTATTTATACGGCTGTGAATTCAGTGCTTGAAACACTCAAAGATTGCTTATTGTTTTGCTTAGTTCTGCTTTACAGGTTTCTTTTATTGATTAATTAATGTACAATATGGAAGACCAGAATGTAACGGTCCGCAGGCGACAATTATCAAACTCACTGCAAAACATTTCTACCTCGAACTCAACTCTATTTGATACTACCATGATGAGTTTACCAGAAACATCTTTAAATGAAAGCCAGGCTGTCATTGATCTTAACGAGAAAATTATAAAACTCACATCAGCTACTGAGTGCCCATCAAGAGATAGAAAATCTTAGCAGCGTAAATCTGCAATTGAAAACTGACGTGGAAAAATACAAAAAAGTGATAGAAACCTACAAAAAAGTACAACTTTCTGAAATAAAGACTCACACACCACTATCAGTTTGTAGTAACTAAAAAAGGAAAATAGGTCGTGTTTCTACACCTATAAAAATTCATACACATTAAGACTGACCACACCGAAGACAACCGAAAAATTGGAAAATAGCTACTTACATAATACTTCGGCTGCAGAATCTATTTATATAACACCAACAACAAATACAAAACAGGACATTGAGCCCGAAGCTAACAAACAGCAGCAGCTTATAATTGGCAACAACTCAAGTATACCTGTAACTTATCAAATAGAAAGTAATAAAAACAAAGTTGTTATATTAGCAGATCATCAGGGTTGGAAAATACGAGAACTATTGCAGGAATTAATTGGCTCAGGCTACAGTGTGACCAGTTTCTGGAAATCAGGAGCAAGAATGGAAGAGATACTAAAATCTCAAAACGAAGCTGTATCAAAACTAACAATGAGTGACTATGTAATAATTATCGGTGGCACTAATGACTGTAATCCCCATGAATTTAAATTTAGTGTAGCGAATTGGTGTAAAACTATGAGTAATACAAATATAATTATAACTGAAATACCCTACCACAGATACTTAAATGAAGAAAAATTAAATTACAAACTCAGATTTATATGTAAGTATTCTACAAACGTATCGTTTTTGGATGTAAATTATAGGCCAACTCTCCCTCGCGGAATATATTTCCCTATAAACCTGAGTCGTTTATTCTTAAAACATATCTTAAACATTGGCAACAAGCGTAAATATTTGAATTACCAGCTACAGTTGCAAGCTCAACATGAAATTAAATGCCACATAAGTACACAGACAGATAGCTTTTGTGACCACAAGTTAGCAGATATACCTAACCCCAAGGAACCTGAATTATCGGATGTTTTTTTTCGAGAATAAATCAATTAATATCTTGCACCAAAATATAAACGGTCTGCTGAGTAAAATGGATATTTTAAGTGTCAATGTAGATGCATTAATAGAAAAAAAGCTAAATGTGGATATTATCTGTATTACTGAACACAACATGACTCATTCAGACACATCACTTATTAATATACCATCCTTCACACTTGCATCTTCCTGTTTTAGGAAAAACAGTCACGGAGGTTCATGTATATTGCCTCGACATAGTTATAAATTCAAAGTTTTGGACGAAATTGCAAAGCACTCACTTTTAAATATCATTGAGTGCAGTGCCATAGAGCTTTTAGATCAAAAATTAATAGTTATATGTATTTATAGACCTCCAAAACACAATTTGGAAGATATCGAATTTTTTTTTGGTAAATTAAACGATAGTATTTTGAGTCAATTGTGCTACAAATCAAAAAAACTAGTAGTATGTGGTGACATAAACATAGATATACTTAAAAATAATAAAATTACTACTGCATATAAAAGCATTCTAGCGGCATTTAACTTAAAGTTGGCTGTAACTTTGCCAACCCGCTTGATAAGCAAAACTTGTATTGATCACGTGATGCACAACTTGAAGGGATGTAAGTGTGAAATATTAGACTTAGGCCTCTCAGATCACACAGCCCAATTGGTTATTTGCCCAGTTAAATTTAATGCCAGAATTGACTATTGGTTTACAGAAAAGCGAGACTATTGTTTGGAAAATATGGTAAAGTTTAAAAATTATCTTAGTTCTCTTAAATTTGTAGAAGTTTACCAAAACAATGATGCCGAAAGTGCATATCATGATTTTCATGAACTTTTCTGTCTCCTCTATAATTTATGTTTTCTCAAAATAAAAATCAAACGGTCATTTCAAAGGCGGCTAAAATGGATGAGTAAAGGTTTAAAAACTTGCTCTAAGCGAAAACGAGTTCTACTGTGGAAATATAGGCAAACAAAGTCTGTCGAAGACAAAAATTAATTTAAAATGTACTCGTCTAGACTTAACAGAATCATTAAACAAACACAAAAGTCTCAAAATAATTATCACATAAACACTGCCTATAACAAATCTAAAGCTAGCTGGAGTGTCATTAACAAGAGCAAGATGAACATTCCAAAGAAATACATCTCGGAAATAAATGTTGAGGGGAAAATGATTAAAAACCCCATTGATATCGCTCACAATTTTAACAAGTATTTTATTGACCAAGTCAGGCCTTTGAAACCAATTAATAACAGTAGTAATAGCAACCCACATAAACCGACATTTACACAAAATAATTCAATATTTATAAATCCAATTGCACCGTTTGACATCCACAGAATCATACAATCGCTCAAAAATACAAACAGCACCGGCTTTGATGGCATAGCTACTAAAATAGTGAAATACGTAAGCACTGTAATAAGTCCAGTTCTTAGTCATATTTTAATCTCTGCATTGAGCATGGTCACTTCCCTAGTATTTAAAAAAAAACTATTGTCAAGCCATTCTTTAAAAAAGGTGATAAAGGCGTTATGTCATGTTACAGACCAATTTCCCTAACACCGGTATACTCCAAAGTTCTTGAAAAAATAATTTATAATAGCTTATACCAGTTCCTAGAAAAGTTTAATATTTTAGTCGATGAACAGATGGGTTTTAGGAAAAACAAAAATATTAATAAAGCAATTTATAACTTTCTTGAAAAAGTGACCAGAAGTGTTGGTAAGGGGCTACCAGTTTGTGCATTATACATGGATTTAACCAAAGCGTTCGACTACGTGGACCATAAAATACTAAAAAACAAGCTTTATTCGTATGGCATACGTGGCAGCGCCTTAGATCTAATTATGTCATATTTAAGTAATAGGAAACAAGCCACGTTAGTAACGAAATTCTGCTCTATAAAAAAGCAAGAAATTGACCATGCTTCAGACTACGTAGAAGAGATATATGGCGTGCCACAGGGCAGTGTCCTCGGGCCCCTATTGTTCTTAATTTACATTAATGATTTGCCGAAAACTGTGGACTTTCCGATGATTCTTTTTGCAGATGATAGTACAGCCATATTTTGTAACAAAGATTATGCTTCATTGGAAAATGACATTAACACCACATTGGTTCGCATTTTCGATTGGTTAAAGACAAACAACCTTCTAATTAATTTACAGAAAACTAATTTAATGATGTTCAGAAACAGGACTAAACCACCCAAAGACATAAACATACATTATGATGGTACAAAAATTAATGAAGTTGATGTAACAAAATTCTTAGGTTTGAATGTGGATTGTAATTTAAATTGGAAATCACATGTAGAATCTGTTTGCTTAAAATTGAATAGATATTCCTATAAATTAAACATGCTCACAAAAATTGTAAATATATCCACGGTAATGACAGCCTACCATGCATATGTGATATCCACGCTGAGATATGGTTTAATTTTCTGGGGGAACTCGACAGAGTGGGAGTCTGTTTTTAAAGCCCAAAAAAATGCATACGTTCAATTTGTAGACTTAAGAACACAGATAGCTGTGAACCATATTTTAGAAAACTTAGGATTCTAACTTTACCTAGTCTCTTCATTTATGAGATATCAGTCTTTGTCAAAAGTAATATGCATATGTATGAAAAATTCCGAAATTGTAGATATAAAAATAAAATTCAGATTGCACCATGCAGAACTTATTTAATGGGCTCCAGTGTTTATTGTATGACATCCAAGATTTTAATAAATTGCCATGTTGTATTACAGATATTGACAACTTGCACATATTTAAGCGGAAGCTAAAGGAATTTCTAACTGATAAGGCATATTACAGTGTGAAGGAGTATTTAAACGGGAATCCTTATGGCAGATGATATTGATGACATACGTACTCTGCTCTCAATTATTATTTAGGTATATAGGGCTTTTATTTATTTTATCGACATTAATTTCATTATCTACTCTGACATTTATTAAATTTTGACTATTGGATACTCCTTGACATTAAAAATTAAATGGTTTAATGATTTTGTAATATTTACTGTTATTTGGCTTGATATTAAATATTTATTGTATTTTGATACTAGGTTGTAATTTATGTGTAAGATTTTGCATGCCCTTATGACGGCAGAGCATAGAGAACATAAAAATAAAACTTGTATAACATCTTTACCCCTACCTATGTTGGCAAATAAATAAATTTGATTTGATTTGATTAGTCGTTGAAATGGGAACATCTGAAAAAAAAAATTCAAAGGCCACTGCGACTTGTGAGTCTGATTTTATGATGTTGCCATTAATAGACAGGCCGTAGTCAATATTTCGGTTACCAGATCTTCCCGTTTCACTATTAATAATAATAACTGTTTTTAATCTTTCAGCTCAAATAACGCGACTTGGCCTAACAACAAACTTTTTTAAATAATTTTGAATAATTTCTAACATATAAATTAAATTCAGCAGTGTTTACATAAGTCCTTTCACTGTACAGCTCATAAAGCCGTGTTCTACTTTTATGAATACCAATGGTAGCCCAATCACTGAATGATGCGTTACTATTAACGGAGACAGTCTTGAGAATAAAGGTCGAATTAAATTGTGTACAGTATATACTAAAAAAATCATCATATAGATGATTAGGATCAGCATCAATTGACAAAATTGGTAATTTATTAATGAGTTTAACTTTAAAAGCTGCCAAGCGACTTGCAGTTTTGAGTAGTACAGTACAGTGATATCTTTTTTAGCCACTTTGTTGTTTTGGTTTGGTGTAGTAATCCTCTGCCCGCAATGATCAGAATCTAGTCAATTTATAATTAATGTAATGTTACGACATTTATTGTCGCAAGATTTTTACCACTTTTTCGTTAACTTTTAAGCTCAACTCCATTCACAGACAATTCTTTTTTTATATACTTTATTAAAAAGAACAAAATTCTTAATAATTAATTACGATCTAGCCTAAAATACTAATAAGCAATTTAACTCTAACTTAATATGTTACGTTTTAGATTATGTTAAAACTAATAATAGTGTCCATTTGCACTATTACACAAGTCCGTAGCACTTTCTTAGAATCTGATATATTTGTAAAAACACTATGTTCATGTGTTATATATAAAGCACAGCATTGTCACTATTATTCATTCACTTTGTACACTACACTAATTCAAAAGGTTTAGTTCTTTTTAGCCTATGACCTAAGTCTGTATTGTCTAGCAGCTGGATAGCCTCAACATTCACGTGTCGATGAAGTCTGTGTTCGTGGGCTTCAGCAAATTTTTGGATGATGGTGATGACGAATTCCATTTTAAGGTCACGGTGAAAATCGTCATTTCTTATGTACCAGGGTGCATTCACAGCATCCCTGAGCACTTTATTTTGGAATTGTTGGATTAATTTGATATTGCTTTGTTTAGTACAGCCCCAAAGTTAGATACCATACGTCCAAATTGGCATCAGTATATGCTTGTATATGGTTAGTTTATTATGTATTGATAGACAGGATTTCCTTCCGAGTAACCAATACATACTTTTATAACGTATGTCGAGTTCCTGTCTTTTCTTTATGACATGAGCTTTCCAACGCAACTTGGCGTCGAGAGTTATGCCAAGGTATTTGGCTGTATTAGCATAAGGCACGTGCATGCCATTTATGTAGATTGGGTGATAGTCCAAGTGTGTAAGTTAAGATATGACAGAAGGAGGAAAAATCGGGCGTCAGTTATGTATGTACCTAAATATTGTAAAAAAACTATTTTTTTTAAAGAGTAATTTTAGAGTTTCTTGTGCGTTCTTCTCCATAACAAGCTACTTTCCGAATGCACGGTAGAATCAATTTTTATCCCTTGTAAATTTTAATGTATCTAACGTTCAAAAGTGCCGCTTGGTACCCTAGTTGAAATAAAATATGTTTGTCTTTGAAGTAAAATTTCTTCATTTTCATTCTATTTCATTGAATCTCTTCTTTTACTCATTCTAGCCTTACAACATTACATATTAATGTACCCACTCTCAACGTTTGCTTCGCGAAAAGTGCTTTACAATTTAAACATACGCTGCGGGCTGTATTGTAAAAATATACTATTACTGAACTCGTCATTTATGTTAGAGCGAAAAATTTCGGTGGTGGTGTGCAAAGTTATGTGTGTGTTACCAGTTGGACGTGGGCCAAACACATCACTTATATCGAGGATTGAACTAGGAACCACGTCAACTGCAATAGGATTAAGTTTTCTTTCAACAACGACATCGAAGTGGTTTTAGTTCGATGCAGAGTTTAAGCAGGAAATTGGGAGAAATCTTATAAGAATGGATTTGTTTGGTCGGTTCTACAGTTGTCTCTCAATAGCTACGAAAACCTACAATACGATTTTTCTTTTGACCCACAATCCTAGAAATGAAGCATAGATTGGCAGGAAATGGTGTTGGCAGGATAAGGTATTCTACTGAGCTTATAAGGAAACTGTCAATGTAGGTATATTTATGATAATATATCCACTTCGAGTAAGTTTCAAAGTTATTTCAGCCCTAATAAAAGTAAAAAAAAAAACCGCACAATTGACGTGTCGGACATCACTCATTCGGGGTTCCGTACCAAACTGCAAAAACAAGTTGGTTTTAATAGGAAATAACACTGCGGTATAGATTATTGCAGTTTTAGGTCGTCGCCATCTCTTGACCGATAGTGGAACGAATGTAATTTTTTTGATGATTTCTGAAAAAGTGTGCTGTTTAGAGACATAATTTTATGTTTCCTGTAATCTTTACGTAAACTTCTATCACATAGAATAATTTCAAATTTTCTTTATGCAAACTTCGTAGATAAGGGGGAGGACGGTATAGTTTTTACCTTTTTCGTCTAATGTCGAAAACTATGCGGCCTAAAAAAAACAAAATGTTTGAGAATTTACAAATAGCGCTCTCTCGGCAAATGCCCTAGTAGCCCCACTTCGAATTTTTAAAACCCCCTTTCAATTTATTTCTTTATTATTTTTAAAATATTTGGGTAAATTTCATCTCAATCTATTACAAACTTCAAGTTAATAGCATTATCAGTTCTTGAGATATCCAGCTGTGACAGACGGACAGACAGACTTAGTCGCACCATAAGGGTTCCTTTTTACCATCTTGGTATGGAACCTTAACAGATGCTGGTTTAGGGATGTGTTGTTTTGTGTTCTTTTGATGCAGATGTTGAAATATTGAGAAGATTTGTTCTTTACTATGGTTTGTACTGTTAATCGGGAGATTTGCATGACAGAAAGCCTTTAGAGGATGTTTGTTTAGTTAAAGTAACTAATTTTTACTAAAGTACCAGTTTGTTGACCATGTTAATATTACCCTAGTTGTATTATGTGTTACATATATATACGTGAGTTCATAATTAGGTTATAAAATGAGAAAAGGTTAATAAACTGACACCCAGAAATTACACACAGACCGTTACCGTACAATAATTCATACAGTACACTTTGTGGTCCATCGCGTTGATTAGAACGTCGATGCTTGTAATAAATCGTTGCTGTCAGAATATCTATATGGTAACTATACCGCAGTGCGGAACATTCGAGAGGCTCTATTGTGCAAATAATAATGCTAAAATTATAATAAATGAGTTATATTCTTACGATGTAAGCTAATAATGATTACCGATCGTTCGCTAAGCCAGATTATTTATATGCTTTCAGACCAATTAGGAGATGATAGATGATATTACGTGGTGGATATCTCTCATTAAATAAGCCCATACTTCTCTAACAGAGAGGATGCCTGTGTCTCAGCAGTGAAAACATCATAAGGCTAATGATGAATGAATAGGAGATGATAAGGCTTTTGGCAAGGTGACAAAGTAAAAAAAAAACAAATTCATTGAACATAATTATCATAAAAGCTTTAAAAATATAGGTCATTTTTTAAATAGTCTAACTCCTAAATTAGATGTACATTCCTGTGACTTAGTAGTCAGAAGACTTAGTCGTATTACCACAACACTTAACCTAGAGCAAAATAAAATAAACTTATTTTTAATTTGATTATCTTGCATAGATTTTTTACTTGTTCTTCTTTATCATAGAAATTTGTGATAGAATAAAGAGAAGTAAATTTTTTGATGAGCCGTTTGAAAAAACTTTGAAGATACCTATTTGAAGTTGTCGTTCCAAACTTAACACCCCAACTGAAATTCGCATCATTTTTAATGCAGTTGTTGTTAAGTCCACACGAAGTTCTTACGAATTTAGGACCCAAGTAGGCTGAGATATTTGTGATATCGCTTGCAAATAATATTTTAGAGTTAATGCATACTGATGAAGGTAAAATATCCTGAAGAAAAAAAAACAAGAAACTAAAAAAATAAAATAAAACCAATAGCCAAGTTATTCGGCTTCGACGATGGAGCGGCCCTGCCTAGACATTGATATGGATGTGGCCGACGACCCAAGAAGATGTCGATTGCAATATTTCGCGATGGTTAAATGAGCTTGTTTTATAAAATAATTATTCATCAATTTGACTGTAATGTGACTGCAGTTATATATTATTTTGTATTGTAATGTCTTAGTATTTATTAATAAAAGTATTTGGTGAGATAAAAGGATAAAGGAGGAGCTCGTGGCTAAATAATAACAGCCGTACGGGTCGATCTTAAGGTTAAGCAACGCTTGACGAGGTCGGGCCGTGGATGGGTGACCATTTCAACATATCGGGTTTCCTCCGTGCCTCGGAAAGCACGTTAAGCTGTTGGTCCCGGCTGTCATTTGAAGATCTTTGACAGTCGTTACGAGTAGTCAGAAGCTCTGACACCAGTCTAGCCAAGGGGTACCGTATTACTCAGTTACTGGGTTGTGGAGGTCAGATAGGCAGTCGCTCCATGTAAAATACTGGTACTCAGCTGAATCCGGTTAGACTGGAAGCCGACCCCAACATAGTTGGGAAAAAGGCTAGGCAGATGATGAGATGATTTGGTGAGATAAAAATAAAATATCCTGAAGTCTTCAATATGCTTGAGGTATTTTAGAATTTAGTTATGATAGAGAGTGTAAAGAACAGAGTTATAAATAGAAATAAGCTGTATCAATTTAAATTGCGTCGTGTCGTCAGGAAGGTCCCTTACAATGTCATGAATAATATCTAGATCATTCTTTTCTTTTAATTCTTATTCTTTATTCTTATTCTTTATTGTACACAAAACATACAAATACAATAGGACAGTTTATGTACAAAGGCGAGCTTAACCCATAGTTGGGTTCTCTAACAGCAAACCTCAGTTGCGTAGAGAAATATGCATTTGAGGATAGTACATCCATGTGCACAACAAAAGCTTATTAAAAACTCGTAACAATTTTAAATACTTACTCACTAAATAAACTAAACAAATACGTGTGCAACACACAATGCATAAACATAATATATACCTATTTATTACAAAACTAAAATATTACAATTGTAAATACATAAATTAATGAGTCATGTTGATAGGAAATATTCCTTAATTCTTCTCTTGAAAACCTCCAATGAAGGGCTATCCCGTATAGAGTGTGGCAGAGTATTCCAGAGGCGCACAGCGCGAACAGTAAAAGATCCTCCGTAACGACTTGAAGAGTGGGAAGGAAAACGAAGGAGAAGAGATGATGACAGACGACAGGGTTTTCCTCTCGGAACAAGATACTCAAAGCGTTCTCGAAGATACAAAGAAGAATTAGGATTATGAAGTACAGAAAAGAGTAATGAAAGAGTGTGAGCATCTCGGCGCTGTCGAATAGGCAGCCATTTCAACCGCCTCCGAAATTCCGACACATGGTCGTATTTTCGGAGGCCAAATATGAAACGGATGCACAAATTCTGTAGACGTTCGAGCTTATCAAGAAGTTCCTCAGTCGCATCAAGAAAGCTGACATCAGCATAGTCAAGAAGAGGAAGAAGGAGAGACTGAGCAAGAGTAACTTTAGTCGGAAAAGGCAGGAACTTCTGGAGACGCTTCAGGGACCGAAACGAGCAAAACACCCTCCTGCTTACTTCTGCAATGTGAACATTCCAAGATAAGTGGCAGTCAAGGAAAACCCCTAAGTTTTTAACTTTTTTGGAATATTCTATGGCGACGGCATCGTACAAAACAGGGGGAAGAGACTGGCTATTCAACAGATTTATGAAGTATCTGCCACCAATAATAAGAGCTTGTGATTTTGCTGGGTTCACTAGGAGTCCAAAACTTTTCTTTCTTTCTTTTTACAGAATAGTTTTCAAACAGTCTTTAAAAGAGTCGCACTAATTAGGAAATGAATATGCCTAAAGAACAGTTATTCCGGAGAAGCTTTCATTAACGCAGAGATCTATTCTTCAATACGGATTGAGGTCGTGACTTCAATAAACTGTCAAAACATTTTAACGAGATTCGGCTAAATGTTAGAGTTTTGTAAAGTTTGCAGTGCTGTTATCAAATATTTCTCAAGAGACTTGTGGCCTTATTAAAACGATTTTTAAAGAATTAATTTAAGTTAAACCTTATTCTATTAGCTAAGCATAATGTATGTTGCATCTCAGTGAAGCGAGTGTCTCTGCCTCTGAGTCGCTTGAGGCGGTGGAGTTCGAAGAGACCGCACTCGCCACGGAATGGCTTTTATAACAACATGTTTGTCAGTTTTATTAAACTACTAAATTATTAGTAAACATAAATGCTAGTTTATAAGTACTTGAGCTCAGTGCACAAAGATAAAGGGAGTATTTGTGACATGATTCGGCCTATGTTCTACTCGTCGTCAGGCAAGATAGGTAAGTCTCATAGAGCCAATTCTCTTAAATACTCTCAAGTATTTGAATGAATGAAGTTTTGAATGTGTATCACACAACAGCACACTACTAAAACGGTGGAACCTAATTTAATAACATGGGTACCCTCAAAGGAATACACACATTACTATGTACATAAATAAAGGAAGAACATTTGAAATATTTAGTAACGAGCAGGCAGGTTGAAATGACGAGTTTATAGCCTACCTAAGTTGCCTTAATGCTAATGTTGTAAATTATGTAATTTGAATGAGAACTTACACTGATGTCTTGATCCATTGCTATGACGTAGTAAGCCTACGCGGCCGCTACAGAGCTACGTCGTCGTAGCACAAACCTAAATATTATATACCTGTTATTTTAATTTCGTTGTTTGAGTGTCGTGGTGGCTAAGACCTCGCCTGTATAGCTTGAGGTCGTAGGTTCGAATCCGGGCAAGTACCAATGTGACTTTTTCAAATTCATATGCAATTTCTAAGTTTATCTTGGACATCAAAGGCAACGGTGAAGGAAAACATCGTGAGGAAACCTGGACTTATATAGTTATAATGTAAGTCTGAAATAGCCAAGTCAGAGGCCTGTGGGGTTTACCAGAGTCGGCTTAGTTAACTCTGACACCAGAGATGGCCACATCTCACACGAAAAGAAATAATTTGAATAAAGCGATTTGTAGGCGCAGTTGTGATTTCCTTAACAAGGGCTTCGTGGAGTTTGGTTCATTGTATAGACCTACCTATGTACCAATGTATATGTATTCATAAAATGCTATAAACAAACACGTAGGTATGCACTTTTAAATTCGTGTTTCTGTACACCGTGGCATTATAATTGTCTTACAAAAGCAGCCTATTCTTTTGCCCATGTATATAAACATCTTTCTTCATGGAAGTCAGCCAAATCTCAAAAAAAATATCTCCCATACAAACTTTGCCCACGTGACGACAGCCAAAATCCTTTTACTGTAGAAACCGTTTTATAAACTCATTCGCCACATAATGTTTCCTCGAGCGGAACTACATAATTCCATTTGTAAGCTATTTTTAACAAGGCTTAATGTACTGCGGCCGATTTTAATTTATTTAGCTTGCAGTTCGTGTCATTGGTAAGGTATAAGGCACTGGACTTACTGGAGAATCACGTATGTTGTATGATTGAATAAGTGTTTCTAAAGAACTTAATATATAACTGATATAATAATAAACTGCCTTATTACTGTACTTTGGGCTTATTAGCAAAATACATCAATAAAAGCAAAGGGGTTTTGTCGTAAGCAATAAAAGAGAGCCCAAATTTCGGTTTTACAGAAATACACGCACAAAAAATAAAAATGACTTTTGTTTTGACGGCCATAAAATATTTAATTATTTTACTATACTTTTATTTTCATAAATGATACGTCATAAAGTACAATACAATTCAAAGCAAAATAAAAAAGCGCACAAAAGGTGAGAATTATTGATGAAAACCAGAGTAATTTGACGAATAGCTTCTTGGTATGATCATCATGCCGAAATTGTTGTGAGTATGAGGTTTAAATAAATATGACATTAAAATAATAATTAGTAGGCCAGTAAAAATAATAATTATGAATTGTCTTTACCGATGCTTTTGGTCTGTAACGGTAACAATAGAGACAAAGCAAGTAGTTGTTTGTTTTATTCCAAGTTTTCGAAGAGAGTGACTCAGCAGATTATAAACGAAAGACAATCGTCACTTTTATGATCCAATATGTGTTATTTTGAACACAAGATATGTGTATGTATGAGCATTTTATACGTTTTGATTGATTGCTTATCGCATCTATGATTGATGTAACTATTGATTGAGATTGTCTCCAAGATATACCTACTTTGATGTTGGGTGAAATTAATTTCACTGGAGCTGTCATATTTGAAGACAAATAACACTAAATAAGGTTAAGAGAAAGGATTGTATCTAGCGAAACGAAAACCCTTTTAATATTACGATAACCGTAATTGGGTTCACATTTGATATTATTTACGTCATTCTACAATACAATGACGTTGGCAGTCCGAACTTTCATTTAAAAAAAAAAAAAGTGGAACTGTCTATCTGCTTCTGTGTTTCCGAACGTACTCAACCCGAATCTGTTTAAAGTTAGAGTAAACAGGCTTCTTCTGGGTAAGTTCGCTCCATCGTCAACTTCTCACCTAGACTTGAGTCAAGAGAAAACCCAACACCATAATAATAAAACAATCCTTCAATTTTATATCGAAATTTTGCGTAACTGAAGTATAATATTTTATCAGATTCCAACTAGTTTTAATTGCGAAGTTTTATTGAACGACGACGTTTTAATTAAGAAAAGAAAAGCCCAAAAAGAGCTATTTAAAAGTAGGTACTAAGAACTAAGGATTTGTTATAGCCAACGAAAAGAAGATGAGGGTTATAAGCGCGATTTAAAGCTCTTTGATTTTAGTGGAATCGCCTAACAGTAGAATGAGAATATTCATCTGGAGGTTATAAACTTAAGAGATAGTTCTTCTCTTGAGAGATAGTTCTCAAAATGTTTAATTTTACATTTTTTTATTTCAGTTCTGTTTCTCTGAACTGGCAACTCTTTTAAAGAAATTAAAAAACTTAAATAATTTTACCATTTTTCGTCTCATCAAACAAGCTTATTGTTATGAAGGGACGACGAATGCTGATCCGTAGGTAATACTCGTACAATATGCGGAATTGCGTTTAGGACAATTGGATCATAATGGACTTAATATATAAACGGATGATGCTTAACTTATTTACGCTCTGCAGATGATCTTATCTTATTTTCGGAGTGTCCTAAAGGACGAATAATAAATCACAAATAACCTAAACGCCAAATATTTTACTATAAAAATCCAGTCATTCTATTTGTAAAACCTACCCAAGACAGTTGTTTTTCACAATACTATTGGCAATGTCCATATTATTTCGCCACAACTTTGGACACTCGCCAAAGACAGAAAACGGTTTCTAAAACTATCGTTGCTGTATCTACTGTCGCTACTATAAAGCTTATCGCCTGAAAAGACCTTTGAATGAGACGAAAATCTTTAAATATAGGGATTGAACTTTGAAAGTGATGACTGATAGAAGTAATTAAATTAAAAGAATAAACAAACGACACTTGAGAGAGGACAGTTTGTTTTTTACAAATAACAGGACTTACAAAACAATTACAATCACATCCAATATAAGAATAACTCTGCACAAAAAAATCATAAGGCATCAATACAATAATAAGGTTTTTAGGAAACTACGTTAACAGATGGACCTGAACCAGTGACGCCTCATAATAATCCACAAAACTTCTGTTACACATCGTTTATTAACATCTATATATATTATTAATTTCTATTTGTGTGGGTCAGATGGAACCCTCTCAGAACACATAAAGTTTACGGTTTTTGGAGTGGGTCCAACAGACTTCCGTCTGTTGCCAAATCCTACATTTTCCGCTCTTCATAAAACTGTCGGAGCGATGCAAAAAACGTTTGTGTGAGAGTAACGTACAGTACTAACAACGTTATTGTTATGTGTACGTTGTTTCACGCCCGGGGAGAGTAGGATACTTACCGAGGTAGTTGAGGGTTAATAGCACAGAGAACAGTAAAACAACAATATAAAATAAGATCAGAATACTTCAGCAGCTCGTGGTAGGTGTCAGAACATTTCTTTTATATATTTTCAAGCGAATAGCGATTTCTTTTCTAGAATATTTGCGTTTCTTTTTTCGAATGTTCATTAATACATACATAATGTTTCTATTTTATTAGAGGGAAGTCCTATTAGACCCATTCTCAGCGGAAGTACGGTAGAAAAGCAATATATATGTCCAATAACAACACGATCAAAGAGCGATATCAGAATAACACATAATAAACTATAATTTATGAAGATATTAGGGGAAGTACTAATTCTACGTGAGTGGAGCCGCGGGCGTCAGCTGGTATTTCATATATTAAAGACATGCAAATTTTATTTTTCCCTATAAACTTTAAACTCAATCTATCACAAAATATTCAAATATTTGATTACCTTAGGACGCGTGGTGGCTTGCCGAAAGTTATTCCAATAATCGAAAACGAAGATCTTCGCACTTCGTTTTGATTTATTTTACTACTCCGGTTGTTAACAAAATTTATTGCTTGCACTCCTCAAACATATGCAAATTAAGCATATGTTTGAGGAGTGCAAGCAATAAATTAAGGATTTTTTTGCCGCTTTCAACCGACAAAATGCAATTATTTTGTAATTTAAGGTTTTATTTATATTTAATTTCAATTGGACCCCATTACAAAAGAGATTATGAGATATAAAATTGGTAAGATTTTGTACTAAACCTTAAATGACTGTTTTTTTTATATTAGCTGCTCACCCCGGGCTTCGCTCTGGTTAATATAGATTTTATGATTTTCTACTTCTTCATGATTCCGGTTTCCTGGTAGTTTGAGACTCTTTACCACACATGATTCCAGCCCAGTTTTGTTTTTCTTTAGGATTCTGATCTCCTGGTCAGTTTTGGAAAATTTAATTGAACTCCCAGATGGTCTTAGAGTTAATAAAAATGACCATACAAACTTTCATCCCTTATTTCACCACTTCAGGGGATGCATTTCGAAAAATCCTTTCAAACAAATGATAGAGTATACAATCAATACAATCTCAAGTTTATCGAGTTGTTCTTGAGTAAAGTCAATATAGCTGGCATCAGCATAATCAAGGATGGGTAGAAGAAGAGATTGTGCAAGCGTAATCCTGGTGGCAGAAAATTACGCAGTATCCTCAAAGATCCAGCAGATGCAAATAGCTTGCAGCTAACCTTCTGCAGTTAGACAGTCCAAGAGTCCTATCAATGAATTAAGAGTTTAAGTTTAAGTTATCGAAAAAAGCCTTGGGAAGAGTCATCCGGTAGATTCTTCAAATCATCCTAGAACTGCCCACCACTCTAACCTGCGTCTTTGTAGGGTTAACCATAAGTTTGCTCCATTCGCATATGCGGGCCAGATCATGATTTATTGTTGCGATTGCCTCAGACAGATGCCCAATAGGCGCTCGCAAATAAATTTGTAGATCATCCGCTTATAGATGGTAGGAAAAAGTGAGTTCAATGGAGATTGAGTTTATAAAAACTGAGAAATGCGACATTATAGATATATGACGAAGAAAAGATTTGTTTGAAAAGCTAAATCGGACCTTTGCATACAGATGTGGCTCGGTCTCCAGAAAATGTGTTTATGTTTTGTTTTCTTTTTTAATACTTGAAACAAATGATTGCTCCTACATTTTATTTTGCAGAAGCTTGAGAAAATAAGGAAAAGAAAACTGTTGACACTTTTTGTTTGCAATATTTACAAATTCTCAGGGGCGAGCAATTTTCACAGCACTTTAGAATCCATGAGCGTGGCGTTTGGAACGGTAGCTTTCGGTTGATGCGAATTCTATACATTATTGCATTTGAGCTCTGCAGAACGTTTGATCGGTTTGGGAATAATAAAGCGTCAAATACCAGTTTAAAGGTGGTTTATTCTGCGGTACTCACCGAAACACGTCACAATAAAAATAAATTTAAACTGGTGGTGTTTTAACAATCGCCATCGCTGATGGAATGACGCTTTTTTAGAGCCTCTGTTATAGTGTGTTTCACGTCTCAGTGAAGTGAGTGTAAGCGGCTCTGAGTTGCTCGAGGCGACGCACGGCGGAGATCAAAGAGACGACACTCGCCGCGGAATAGCTTGTATGGTAGGTGCAAGTATGGTAAACTGAAATGCTAGTTTATAAACACTTGAGATCATTGAAAGGGGAAGATAAATAAAGAAGAAATTTAGATTTGTGACATGACTTGGTCTATGAACATAGGCTTTTACTCGTAGTCAGTTAAGGTAGATTTATGGAACATATTCAATAACACCATTGCATACGTAAATGAAAATGTTACTATCGAACTGATCTGGTGATGAAGCCGGAAGGTAGGCACCGGCGTTTTTAGGTTTGTTGGAAATATAATGAGAAGCCCTCTGGCTATGAATGATTTTCAAGGTAATATAAGATCCTCGTAAAACTAAAAACATAAATATAAAAAACTTTTTAACAAATAACTAAACCGACTTTCAAAACAAAATACTACAAAGCGAAAAATAAGTTTCTATTAATTCACGGAACATATTACCAAAACCACCTTTGTTCATTCCAAGGCCAAGTTTCCACATCATTCTCATGAATTTTAAATGTGAAACCCAACAGAAACATAAATCTTGAGCGGCCGGAAAGATGTAAGAAAAAGGTTTTCACAGCGTTATAGTTTATAGTAAATGTTAATCGAAAGGCTCGCACGCACAAAAAAGCCTCTCCATATTTTGTTACCTCTGTCTACATACAATATTAACGTATAATACCGTCCCTCACTCAGATAATAACACAATTACTATGCTCATTTTTTTGCTCCCGATTTAAACAGTCCACTCTCGTATTCAGTAGATAGTTGTTTGTGCATCGATCGTTGTTGTCATCTAGTCTAGTGCACTCGGTGATTCTGTTTTGACATTCAGATCAGAGATCGGGAGCCGCAATCTGTTTGTCGTCTCTACACTTGACAAAACAACGGTTTGGGTTTGTGATTGTGAGCTTCTGAATAGCACCCTTATTTTGTTCTTCACTAAGTGTGACCTAAAGTTAAGTAAGATCTTATTTTTGATTGGAAGTTCAGCTTTTCATCCCATCGTGCGACAAAGCTCTGAAGCCACGAAGACACACGAAAAAGCAACAAGACGACAAGACGTACGGCCATGCGCCATCGGTACATGGTGGACGTCCCACCCATACGCACAAAGCGTTTTGCTAATACTTTCATTGTGCGTACAGCTAAGGATTGGAATTCCCTTCCGGAGTCTTTGTTCCCTGATCTTGGGGTCTTTGAGTCAAGAGTGAATAGGTTAGCGCGCTTCACCGTAGACCACGTCATTGCTTACCATCAGGCGAGCTACTGGTCAAACGCGAGCCTATATATTAGAAGAAAAAAAAAAACGTCTTTTTGGTAAGTTCAATCAATATGAAACCAATACGTTTATTTTTAACGTATATTTAAGTTTTTAACTTTAAAGAGAGCAGTCTGTATTAAGTAACCTTTTGCTAAAAAGTCGTAATAGCCCTTTCGTAAAAGGGCCTCTGAGCTGAAATTGACGATGAGTTGGAAATGAATTGGCAAATATTCATAGTTATTGGAAATATCGAGACTTATGTCAATATAATGCTGTGTTGAGATTGTAATACTGGAAGAGAAGCTTTTTATTGAGGAATTCACAACAAAATCAAAAAATATATTACAATTGCCACATTTTATAAGAAATTCTTTCACACGTTTTCCAATTCTCAAATTATCATGGTTACAACCAAATAAACTGGCTCGTAGAATATACATAAATACATAATATCGTTCAGCGTATCAACGCAGCCGCTCGTAGCCTTTCGTAGCAAGATGCGGCGTAGCTGTTCGTAGCACGTCGTAGCGGTCCGTAGCACAACGCATCCGATTTCATACAAATCGCTGACCTTGCCATGCATAAACAACCAATCCACCAACATTATCAACCTATATCACTATTTATTGCAATGTGCAATATCTTGATACAAACTAATTCAAACGAAAGAATAACGCTCTGCAAAATAAAAATACCATGTTCCATATTAATTTTAACGCTTTAGTATACGTACTGGGGTATCAACATAAACTAGAAAATTGACAACGTCGTAATTATTAGCTTAATAAACCCTGTTATGTTTCGTGTACCACATAAAAGCCTCATCATCTCGCTAATTTGTCTGGCTTGTTGATTAAAGGTAGTCCCAATTGGAACGTGATTCCATTTTCTATGAAGGCCTATAATATGATTACGAAGGGTTAATGTGACCCAATGTTCCGCTATCAATATTCTGAAGCACTACTCAAACATGACGCAGTTAGGAACGGTTAATACTGGGATCTGAACAGTCTGTCATATATATTAGATTTACATTTATAAGGCCAAATTCTTAGAGCAGGATAACCTAAATATTTTGTATAAGAAAGCGACCGAAACAAGCATAAAATTGTGACGGCAAAACTTTTATTTGGTCTTATTATAAACCGTGGTAAACATTGCTAAAATGCTGTCTATTACATAGTGTTGCATGTTTGTAGCTGAATATTTACGAAGCAATCCTTTTTTTTAAATTTGATATCATCCAATGACTTCTCCCGCTCTGGGTGAAGCGGGAGGACCTGTTTAGTCAGTAAAGTCTGACACTGGCTAACCCACCCGTGTTCCTTCAGTTGCTTAAGCCAGGGTCTACTTTTTTGAGGATGAAAACCTGCGCCTCGAGGTTTGTGGTTTTTACATAATATTATGATTTTGATGGGCTATAATTATTATGCCGTAAGTGGCTTGATTTGTATTCAATATATTTATGGATATTTATACCCTCTAATAGTAATATAGACCTCTAAATTCAGAATAATATCATTCGCATGACGGGTATCACAAATATATTTTCGACACGAACTATGTCCGAAACGTTTGAACTCCCAATCAACTGCAGTTGTATAGCTGACTGATCAACCGGATTACCATCAGAAGCTGTATGTCTTCCATCTCTACTTAATATCACAATTTGAGAACAGGTTTGTTTTGGATAACAAAACTAAATGAAAAATGATAATGATCAGAATGTGGGCAACGCATCCTAATCTGTATGATGGGGGAAGTACGTAGGTATATGTTAAGGAATTAAATTATTTTTGGATTCTTTAGGAAAGTAACGTAAAAGTAAAATACTATATAAAAATACTAATTCGTTTACGGGAATTGAGAATCTAAGTTCGTTTCGTAGTCTTACCCTAAGGAAAATTTACTAACCTAATACGTTTCTAAAGAAATGGATAATTTATACCGTCTCTCCTAAAAAATTGTGTGTGGAATGTGGATGAAAAAGCCATCCATGGATGATTCATTATCTCTCAAGAGCCTTTTAGAGTTTAAATTATTGTTAAGCTGAACAGATTGGGTTTGGAATAGCAGAATACTTAGATTCAACTGAGGCTTTTTATTTAGTTAAAAGCTTTACAAAGCCTTGATTAGCCAACAAATAAATACAATGTGTGTGGAGATCAATCAAGTCGTTTATATCAATATTGTGTTCGGTTCAAATGACTACCTAACCATCTAAGACGATCTGAATGCGGAATACCTATCTACGATAGAGATGAAGTTTTGGAGGTATGTGGAACAGGATGTAAACTCCCACAAACCTCTATAGAAAAGGGAGGATCCTTCGACCAGACGGATGTTGTGTCTGGTCCGGGCAACTGCCCAAAGGTTGTTATCGGACTGTTGTATGTGTTCTAATCGCGCCGACAACTTTGCTTGCGCGATGCAGGATTTGTGTGACGTGTTGTACATGTTCGTAAGTGGCAGCGTTGGTGCCGCTACAAAGCAATATATAAATTTTGTTAGTAGAACAATTATATTTACTCCGTACTACAATTGGCAACCAAATCGACACGAACAAATCTGGCAACCAAAGTACTCCTTAACGCCAAAAACTTTAATCACTGTTACTTGCCAATTCAGGAAGTTTAGAAATTGCAAACCAAATAAGTTGATTTTAAGAAACTTTTACCTTAACCTGAAATGTAAGCCAACTAAAGAAACAGTCAACTAAAACAATCCTAGTATCCATTATAGCTTCGTCTGATCCCTTCCATCGGCGATACAGTTTTGTCGTCACGGGTAGGCTGAACTTTTAAGAATACCAAAAGTTTATTACGGATTTATCAAATACTATATATACTACTCCGCTATAATTATGAAGGTAGATACGAAACAAAGATAGACCCATGTTAGTCATCTGCTGACACATACAATTGGCACACGACTGTACCTTCAATCTTGTATCACAACGTACAGCGATCATATGACGTACAGCTGATGATCACGTGGCGGCTATATTGAAAGCACAAACGTATAATTTACATATTCGAGTAATGTTACCTGTGGTTTAGAATCATTCAAAAGATTAATATGTCAATTTCATAGTAGATGAAATTAAGTTTTTGGCATATATTCAATAACAGAAAGGTGAACAGCTTACATTTTTCATCGAGTTTATCCACGAAAACTTCAGCCAGGAGCAAAGGTGTGAGGAATGCAATATTGATGCTTCGGGTAATTCTAGAATTTGTTTTTTTTTCTTTTATTTTTTCTTTGAGTCAAAGAAAATATTCATGTAAAATATAAACTCATTCAAGCTGAAAATG
Source organism: Orthosia cruda (assembly GCA_964057195.1). NCBI lineage: Eukaryota > Metazoa > Arthropoda > Insecta > Lepidoptera > Noctuidae > Orthosia > Orthosia cruda. The sequence goes on along the minus strand of OZ059848.1, from coordinate 4,122,038 downwards.
TTTAACATATTCAGCTATTGTTAAGCAGTAAGGATGAATGTTAGATGTTCTTTATATAAGATAAGTAAGATTATATTTTTATAAAAAAAAAAAAAAAAAAGTACAGCAAGCTGTACCACACCTATGTGAAATGTTCAAATCATAGCTAAACTTAGTTTTCTGAACACAAATATTATTGTGTAACCAGCCATAAATAAGATCATAGCCATAGTAAGGTCTCGAAAAGTTTGTTAAATTAAAGACGATTAATCTTGCAAGGGGTTTTAGCAAGTTTCGACGTTATAATAGTTGTGGGTTTGAATGTAATGACGGTCTAAATGTAAAAAACCAACGACATTTGTGAACCTAACTGGAATGAGTTACAGTCGGCATGCGTTTTACATTTAATGTGTTTAATGTACTTTTCTTCTTAGTTAAGTACTAACTTATACTGCTTATACATACTTTGTCCCGATAATGTTTAGAGGATTTCGAGTCGTATTGCTCTATGGTAACTTTATTTCGGCATACGTGATTGAATGTGTATTCTGATTCTGTGATTTAACACAAAACTACGTAAGTGGAATTTTGTTTAACATACCAGCAACTCAGACATTCACTTACGTATAATAATATTCCATACTTATAATAGTATATTTTCTGAATTGTCTCAAAAGCGTCCTGTTGTTACAGGTAGGTAACTAGGTAAGTATGTTCATTCTATTTTTTTTTTTTGCCCCACACTAGGAATATCTTGGATGCGTTGACAAACATTTAATGACAGTTTATGCTCGAATGGAATAAAGCAGTGTCTTACGTCACGGGCGGTATATTAAACCCTGAGTGTAACGTGGGACTAAGTAAACTCCCGAGCAAAATGAGGGTGAATGAAATATGTGTGTGAGATATTCAAACAGCCGGACCACCGGAACCACTAACTGTAGGCAATAAAACATTTTTTCCGTGCAAGAATCGGACCCACGACCCGCGACCCGCAGAAGACTAGCCAATCGCTCAGCCACTGCGCCAAAAGTGCTGACAAACATACTAATTACCATGTTTGATACCAAGTATACAGTGTCAAAAAATAATAAACACATTTTCATGGAAGTACCCTTGTTAATCGTGTACCTCGGCCCTGAACAGATAAATGTGGCGATACTCAACAGTTACTCGTAGATTGTGAAAAGAAATTTTCACTAAAAATTTACTTCAAAAGGAAATATATCAATACCATTTGTGTGCTATTCTGTAAAGGCACCTTATTTGTCATTTTCAAAGAACAAGTTTTATTGTTACCTACTTCATTCTGATTGATGGTGAAATCTTTATAGTTAACTTCATACGTACGTCACATAACCTGTTTACCGAGGTAAAAGGGTTTACCTTATTGACAGACTTTTCCGTTCGCTTTCAGAAACCAAATTTATCAATGTTGTATTCGATGAAAAGGAAGGTTTTTGCGTTCTTACTACAGAAGGGTCTCAATATAGTTTTCATACATAAACGTCTAAAAAAGAAAATTAATAAAGTCTTAGAAAATACAGTTACAGTAAGAGTTAGCGAGAGAACGAAAGAGAGTAAGCTTTCAACTTCTATGTTATGTAGACTTTACTCATTAAATTCTCTTTAAAATACATTTATTAATTAATTCTCCGCATGATGTCTTGGCAGTAGAAATACACCAACCCATGTCATTCCGTGGGTGTCGTAAAAGGCACTATTGCCTTCTGTGCGGTGCGTTAGCTCATCCCTAAGCTACGGTCTACGAGCTAGGTCGTACGCTACTACGCTAGGTCAACGAGCCGAGAGCTGTAAGGCTATGCAAAATTCAGCCGTACCTCTACAAGCGGAGCTCTATACATCGTGGACAAACTTTTCCTTGCTATTTGTCTAAATAATCTAATCGGAAGAAAATATGTACAAATAATCTAATCGAAGGCGGCGGTGATGCCCGCCACACACCACGTCAATTGTTCTCATGGGGCGAAAAGCGAGCTGCGGAGTATAGCTAGCTACGCTAAATGTGCAAGGAGGGATGTCAGATCAAGAAGAGACAAAAAGAAAGGGAGTGGATAGGTCTAAAGACAGCTCCCGGACCGCTATCTGGTCCGGTGTTCAAGAGAGTCAGGCCTGTCAGGGTGTGGGGGTTATCCTCTCAGAGCGGATGATGAAATGTGTAAAAGATTATGATTGCATGAGACCTAGGATTCTTTGGGTGAGAATTAAGGTCCCCCACACCATACATTTATCATGTGCGTGTATGCACATGATATAAGATGCTCACCTTCTGAGAGAGAGGAATTCTGGGGAAGTTTAGGAGATATAGTGAATGAATGTAGGTCTAACAAAGATACTGCAGGTGCAATACTGTAATCGTACCCCTATATAACGGAAAAAGCTCACAGCAGGAGTATAAAAAGTACCGCGGCATTAGTCTTTTGCGTGTTGATGGCAAATTATATGCGAACGTTTTAATAAATAGAGTAGTAAATGTGACGGATGAACAATTATGGGACGTGCATGCAGGATTTAGAAAGGCCATGGGCTTTATGGATCAGATCTTCTCCTTGAGCTGCATAGCCGAAAAATATCTGGCAAAGCATAAAAAAGTCTATTGTGCTTTCGTTGACTTGGAGAAGGCCTATGACAGTGTGTTGAGGGATGAACTGTGATCGATGCTATCCGGGTACGGTGTGGAATGGTGCTTGGTACGGGCACTGAAATCCATTTATAGGGATTTCAATGCTTGTTTTAGGATTAATGGGGCGTATACGGACTAGTAATCCATCTCAAGGGGATCAATCAACGTGTAGCTCTGTCTAACAAGACAGAGCTGTGTAACGTCACTATCGTCTGATAGGTTTGAATGAGCATGACTACGGATTGAGGATGAATGAGTTGTCTGTTAAATGCCTTCTCTTCGCAAATGATCAAGTTCTACTTGCGTCGTCAGCAGAAAAGTTGCAAGATATAGTGACTGTGAGGAAAGAAGCTTTTAAGTTAAAAGAGATGAGTAAAAATGTGAACAATACTAAGTAATGGTATTTGTAAGAGAAGACGATGTATCGGAGTGTGAAGTGAAAATAAATGATAAGAGTGTGGAGCAAGTGAACGAGTTTGTATACCTTTTTTTAGAGTAATGCTCATGCATACTCGCTACCATGGAGAGATAGCGCAGCTATGTGGAACTCTAACCCACTAAAACTCCACGGTGTCCTCCTATGCCGCTTATGGTGGGAACACGGGAACGCGTTAGCATACATGCGCGAACCCGCCGCGGTTGTCCGTCTCCGAGTTTGTAAACCTGGGCAGTATGTTTACAAGGTGTATATTTGAGTATGGCAAAAAAGACATAAAACTAGGATTAATGCAGTAGAAATGCGTTACTTGCGAAGTAATGTATATGTGGTGTCACTTTAAACGATAGATTGTGATGTATGAACGTGAGTGAAGCAAAAAAAGTTTATAAGGATCGTAGCAGGCGACGTTCTGCCTAGCCCCATGGGCACAAGGCGTGAGTTTATGTATGTATGTTACTAATTAAATCATCTGTGTAGCAATTTTCAGCTAAATTTATGTTTAATCTATGCATTCGTCTTAATTAAAATCGTTCTCTATTCCTTTTTTTATCGTCATTTAACATAATATGCATTTGACAAAATAAGCTCAAGGTGAGTTACCAAACCTTTCTATTTATTATGCCTTGCATTACATAATTTTCCCTTTACAAGTACCGAGAAATGCTATATCAACAATAATGAACGTTTAATTTAAAGATGTCTCCAATACGGAGATTATTACAGATTACCTGAAATTCCGAAACGTCGTAACAATATGTTAAGTTAGATACGCGTTTTGTATAATTAAACTTCATAATAATATAAGTCTGTCGTTTTACGTGTTTAGAAAAGCGACATTAAGCAAAACGTGGTCATTAACCTATTTGACGCTGATTCATCGAATTTCTGTTTAATTAGATTATGATATATGACGATGATGAGATGATATTTTTTGCATGAATCAATTAAGCATATATACGTACAGTTCCCATGTTTCGAGATACGGATATGACATGATGTGCATTACATTCTGTTATTGATTAAATTATTAATACCCTGTCTCCAAGAAGAGAACCCCATACATCGTAAAAAATAATCGATATTTTACCTAAAAAATCAGCAATCAACGTTGAGAAATAAATACCAAAGCAGGTTTTAGCTTCAGAAGAAAACGGGGGATGCGTTAAAAGGAACAAAAATATAATTCCCAAAAGCCAAATAACATAATATCACAAGATCATCCAGTCAGCCGACTGATAGCACTTTCAACATGATCAGCACGCGGAAGTGATAACGATTACACAGGCTTATCTCAGTCCAGCAGCTTTATTATGTACCTACCGGTGTTTACCTTCTAAGTTATGAGCTCATTTTAAATTGTTTTCACGATAACAGAAATGTTAAGTTACTTAGTGGAACCCTTTTTTAGTTGAAATATGGAGGTTCAGAATAATAATATAAATTTTAGAGCAAATTAAATTTAAATGCGTATATTAGTCTGTTGGATGATAAATTACTAAAGTTTAAGTAGGTACCGGTATTTTCGCTTATAATGTGTTTGTTTTAGCAGTGTTAATACTAGCCCCCCTAGCCAAGTTACAAACGTTTCGTATCGAATCTCTTCCTACAATCGTAAACGCCTTCTATTTGTATGGTCTCACCACGTGACTTAACGTTCAGATGTGTCATTCCCACAAATTGATTCGTTTTCTACTAGCGTTATCGATTGTAGATTGTCTACCTGGTTACAGGTGTAGGTAACTTAATTCTTTTAATAATTAATTTTGTTGTGGGTAATTAAATTTTGATTTTTAATTAGGATATGCCATTTTTTTTAAATAAAAGTCGGATTGGGGCAAGCATTTTCATCAGTTTAACTGAACTGAAATGAAGTTACAAACAGACATTAATTTTGCTTTTAATAGTTAGCCCACAACATGTGAACCTGCTACACGTATATTTTGCATTCAATAGTCAGTTCCACCGACTGACAACACGATTAAAAATGTTCAGTACCTACCTATTGAAGGCTATATTTTTGCAAGGAACAATTAAATATTCACGTCATGGTTTAATGGGCGGGTGGTAACGTGTATGAATGAAATGTTATGATACCTATTCGAGGATATACTCAACTGTCAGTCAAATGGATTGGCAGAATAGTTTACTCTGACAACTATAATATTGAGTAAGAGCCTGCGATGATTTGACCTTCATCATTTTATAAATGTTGAAAGTTTCTCGGTGTATGTACCCCAGTAAGATCGATCCCTGAATATAATGTTTGAAACGATTTGTCTTGGTTACCGGCAATATTTAAATATATATATAGGTATAAAATCAGATAATCCTTATTTAAGTAAATTATTGTTTTGATTGTATATAATTTCTCAGTTTTCTACGTATGTACCTACTTTTTTTAGTTTTCCACATAATTTTTGTCAGTTTTTTACGGAATGAACTCTTTCAATTGAAATAAAAATCGTGATCCCCTTCAGCGCACATAGAATATTCCAGTAAAATTGTCGACGAGTGTGGCTGTAAAACGTTATGTGCGCACAAATTGTCAATTTTGTCCTCTAACGCTCGGCACGCTCGGCTAAATGGAACGATTGAATAAATATAAATGATGATTTGTACTGTTCGCTTTTGAATAAAAGAATTTTAAGAGTGGAAAGTGACTAAACTATATTCGTTTTATTAATTTGTTTTCTAACACACCTAATGGAAAACTACAATAGAAAATATAGATCTTCATTATGGTTGCCACGAATTTCATGGTTTTAAAAATAATACTAGAAAAAGAAACCTTGTAATTTTTTGTTACATATTAGAATAAAAATACAAAGCCCACACAGAGACAAAGGTACCTAAAAAAACATGCGTAACATCTTTTTACTTGAAACTGTTTCATTACAGAAAACTTAGTACTTAAAAAAAGAGCTAGGGGTCCTTAGGTTGAGCGGTCAAAGGACGCTCTCGGATCCTGGCAATCTTTTTACCAGGAACTTTAATCGAAAAGGGGTCACAGAATGTGGAACACAACAACATGCCAACATCTTATAACTTTGTTATTTTTTTTTGACGTAAGTAACAAGAGAGGGCGGAGTTATGTCTTGGAAAAGTTCCTTACGATAAGGTTCACATCTTGTATGATACTGCGATAAAACCCAGTCTATTTCATAATACCAGATTGCCTGAATTTCTCTCTTTTTATGAAAACATCAGATTCAACTCACATTACAATCTACTATGCATTCAATAAACTGGACACCTGCGCTTTGTTTGTTAAAATAACTCGGATTTAAATAATCTTATGCACTTCTAGTTTTTGCCCGCGGCTTCGCTCTTGTGTAACCCACCCCGGACATTCAGGAATAATGTAGCTTTCTACTACTGCAATAATTTTCGAAATCGGTTCAGTAGTTTCAGAGATTATTCCTACAAAATAAACTTACAAACAAACTTTACCTCTTCATATTATTCAATTAAGTACAGATTAAAACTAATAAAAACAGTTTTATAGTCATATTGTCAATCCTACCGTTATTTACAATGCTACCACTGTAGTGTGTTATAGATTACAGCTCCGTACCATATAATTGCAAACTCATCCATGAAAGTTCATCCGTTTTAGGTTTGACCTCATTTTTATCCGCCAACTGTTTCCCTCTCGGCCGGTTTCTTGCACATTCATCTAACGAAGGCCGCTTGACCCATGTCACGCCCACACAACAATAGAAAACTAAAATGGAAAACAAACTAATAAAAATCATCTCGTTTGGAAACAACGATTCCACGAAAAATCTTTCTTGTATTTCAGGGGTAATTTGTAAGAGATTATAGCAGTCTGTTCTATGGGGTCCTGGTTTGAGATGAAAAGAAAATAAATCTTTTTAGGGAAAGAAGATATAATTGGGTTCCAGGAATTTGTTATTTTTTTCGTTTGATATAGCATAACATGATATTGAGATTACCATTATTGTTGTTTTTTCGTGTAACCTAACCTACCCTCAACTTTATACTAATTTTCGTTACTCGTAAATATTCGTACAACGAAAACCTGAAAGAGCCAGCGATGAATAAAATATTCAGTTGGTTCCTGAATAAACAATACCTGTAATACCAAGTGGGAGCTAACAGAAGCTGATATACAAAGCCGTGAACTAAAAGAAGAAAAAGCAGCTAAACCAGGACATTTAATGTGCCAGGCTCTGTTCCCGAGTAGACTTGGTCTCGGAGTTGTTCTCTCAGGATTTATAATCAAACCTCGATGTTTGGGTGAAATACTGCAAAAGATCTTCTGTTCTAACTTTTGATTTAGCATTTTTTTTATTTGTGACCAAACCCGACTCTAGTCAAAGTCAAAGGTGACAGAGACAGAGTCGACGATGGAGTGAGCTTACACAGAAAAAGCCTGTTCACTCTAACTTTGAAGAGATTCGGGATGAATGCGTTCGGAAACACAGACGCAGGTAGTGAGTTCCATTCATTCGCTGTGCGCATTATAAGGGATGTTTGGAAGCGCTTGGTGCGAATTGGTGGAATGGCAACAAGGTAAGGATGGTAACTTGCAGTACGTCTAGATGTCCGATAGTAGAAGGGGGCTGGTGGGATGAGGTCGTGGAGTTCTTGAGCACACTCACCGAAATACAGTCTGTAGAAGACCGACAAGCAAGCAACCTTGTGGCGTTGAGCCAAGCTGTCAAGCTTGGTATCCACCAGATCAATGTCGCTGATGAGCCTCTTGGCTTTGCATTCCACCGAGTCAAGCGCGGCAAGCTGATACTTTGCTGAGCCATCCCAAAGGTGGCTGCAATACTCCATGCAAGATCGGACTTGCGCTTTGTACAGGGTCAAAAGCTGTCCAGGCGTAAAGTATCGCTTCACCTTATTTAGGATGCCTAGTTTTTTGGCCGCAATTTGGGCTTTGTACTCAATGGAGGCGCCAAAGTTGAGACTGGACGTCAACTCCATGCCTAGGAGCTCGAGCCGATCAGTCACTGGAACAGACGCACCCCGAAAAGTAGGCGCCTGATCGAAAAGACTCCTTTTAGCGGTAAAAGACACGCCTGTGTTTTGGTGGCGTTAAAGGAGACCAGATTGTCATCACCCCACTGGGAGACAAGGCTTAAGTTCAAATCTGTCCGCTCTACCATAGTCTCTCTCAAGGAACGAACTTCATCCACGCTGGTTCAAGTATTACTTAAACAGTTTTTGTTTGACGAACCTAACAACTACTTTGTGTTTACTTGGTCTTTGATCCGCCCACATGGTCTTCTCTGGTCTGGAAACATTCTGTGTTCTTCTCAGGAATATTTTCCTAACCTTTAAAGTAGGTATTTTGATAGGGAACTTTCAAAGTGATAAACTGGTTGTATTACAAATGTTTTGGGTCTACTATATAATTCATTGAAGTTAATTTTTCTTTTGTTGCGAGCAACGAAAACCTTATTATGCTAATGCTAGCATTAATTAGCTCTCGAAACAAATAACCAAAACCACCCTTGAACCTTTTACTTTTATAAAATGTAAGCCAAGATGCCACATCATCCTCATGAATATTAAATGAGAAACTCAACCGAAACATAAATCTTGGCTGCGGCTGGAACGATGTAAGAAAATGACTTTCACGCTGTAATAGTTTATAACGAGTGTTAATCGAAAGGCTCTCACGCACAACAAAGCCTCCCCATAGCTTGTTATCACTGCTCCACATAACACTACCGCACAATACCGTCCTTCACTGAATTAATAGCTCAATTACTGGGCTTTTATTTCTTTTGCTCTCGATTTAAACAGTTCACTTTCGTATTCAGTAGATAATCGTATGTGACTCGATTCTTGTTTTCAACTAGTACTAGTGTACCCGATATTGCTGTTCTGTCATTCTAATACGAGATTGCGAGCCACAATCTGGTTGTCTGTCGTCACAACACTTGAGACAACAATTGTTTAATTTGTGAGCTTAGGAATACAGTATTTTGAAGTTCACTGATTTTGACGCGGAGTGGAGTGTGATCATAACTCTTTTTTTCTGTCTTAGTAGAGTTTAAAAAGGTGTGAATAATGAGTAAAATACCCCACTAGATTTTTAATATGTGGGTATCCAAAAAATGTTGTAATATGAGGCATATACATTAGGAAAATGTCAAAGTTTAACTTATTAATTCACCTAACCATTGTTTTGTTTTGTATATCACATTAAACCCACATTATCTCACTAATTTAGCACAATAATACCGGCTTGTTGATCAAAGGTAGACCCACCTGGAACGTGATTCCATTTTTATGAAGTGTTATAGTATGATCGAAAAGGGTTAATATGCTCCATTATTCCGCAATCAATATTCCAAAGCTATACGCAAACGTGATACACAAACTCAAACTAGACTAGTTATTAGTAAATAAACAGCAACTTCCGAGCATAGTGGAGTTTCTTGTCCGTTCTTCTCCATAACAAGCTACATTTCCGAATGGACGGTAGAATCAATTATTATTACATTTAATTTTTATTTTTATTTTTGACGTTCGAAAGTGCCGCTTAATGGCATAATTGAATAAAGAAATTTTGATTTTTTGATTGATTTTGCTTTTTAAATTTATTCGCCGTACATGATCAAGTGGACTTAAGGTTTAGTACAGACTACCTTGGATATTTTCTATTGAAAAAAACCTAGGTTCTTCAAAAAGCAGATTTTATGGTATTTAGTCCTTTTTAAAGCGTTTTAGTCATTGTATAAATTGTCCTGCCTATCTCCCAAGCTATTCAGAGCCTTGCTTTCACTACCCTCGGTTTTCATATTTCTTACAGTAATGGATATACGTTATGAAACGCAGTATTTAATAAGTTGTTTGTATGATAAACAGTGACGCAAAAGTGACTGATCCCTTATATGAAAACGGGACGTGCGCTGAATAACGTTTTATGGCACAGCTTTGATATTAAATCTTTCAATCTTACACGATTGCAGTATAATATTGAATTCAATAATATTTATGCCATTGGATATTTATTGGTATATTCAACAACATGAATATTCTGAATATCACTTGTTAGGTCAAACAAAGATTGTCAGAGACAAAATTGGTCAGACAAACACTATTATTACCGGTCGAATGCCCCTAATTACCGAAACAATAGAAATCCCATGTCTCACGTGGATACACAATTCGGGCACTCAAGGAGTTCATGAATAGAAATAGCAAAAGTAGAGTTTAAAAATACTCAACGTAATATTCTCAGTTCAGAAATCGGTGGTAAGTCTTTTGTATTATCTCTCACGTAAGTTACTTTTAAGTGTTCATAGTAATGAGTAATTTCACTACTAATATGCCATGAATTATATGCTACCAAACGTTTATTATTGTGAACCGAGCTAATAATGTATGCGGTTAAAGGGTTAATTTGTGACGCCACAAGCATGACCGTTTTTTAATGAAATAGGTACTTAAAATGATGTGACCGAATGCAGTATTCCGAATTGCTTTTGAATTAAAAAAAAAAATACTTGCCGATATATCAATTGAGCTGTTATTCATTTTAAAGCAGTGGACAACTTAACTGAAGCGTAGCTGTGAACATACCAGACGTATCATTGAGTATTCAATTGTCAGTTCTACCGACCGACAACAGGATTAAAATTTATGTGGAAATAAAATGATACTTATATATTTTTTTGGTATTGAAAAAATCATATTAGCGTCACGTTTATGTCTTCCTTGTAACCAGTTATGAGGAATATTCTACTGTCAGTCAAATGGATTTGCCAGACAGCTGTTTCACTCTTTTTCCTCGATTTACTGAAATGGTTTTAGTTACGTAAATATGCGATTTTATCTTGGTGATGTTGTTTGGTATAATATTGTATACAACAGGACCCAAAATAAAGAACCTACGATATTTTCGTAGATTTACAGTTTTTTTTTTTTTGCACCAAAAAAGGCTTTTATCGCATTTTAACCAAATACACTTATTCAATGGAAATGTAAATTACTTTCCCATTCAACATACATAGAATTTTCTAGTAAAACTGTCTGTTATGCGCACACAAAATGTCCATTTTGCTCTCTAACGCTCGGCACAGATAAATGGCACTAAAAAAAGCTGCATAGCGATTATTTCTACTGTTAGCTTCATAAATAATGGACCGTGAGTGTGCAAAATTTGGTATTTTAATTATGATAGACCTGGTCGAAAAAACTTCACGCAACAAGTATTGTGTAGTTTTTTGATCAAGGCGATCTTTTTGCAAAGAAAAAGGTACCTTACATAGGAATACGTACATGAAACTGTTACATTTCAATAAACATTTGCTTGTTGCGAGCGGTCAAAGTTCGCTTTTTGATTTATCGTGGAAATCGTCTTAACAAAAACTTAAATCGAAAAAAAGGGTCACAAAAGTATAACACAGCAACATGTTTTAATGTTATTTAAAGTTTATTTAGTTTAGTTTAGTTTTAAGTTTATTCTATCGTCGTAAGTAATCTAAACTGTTTTTATTTACAACTTTTTAGTTATCTTTATATTTTCAAATTTCTTTGAAACATAATTGCATATATTTTTGTCAAAAAAACCTTCAGTTTGACGATAAACTCGGTGGGTTTGTAAGAAAAAAATATATGGCCCTCCACAATATGGCGCCCACAATGCACCTTGTTTGTTTATTTTAAAGTCATTAATAATTATATTCATCTTTAGGAATCGCAAACTCAAACGGAACTTAAACCAGTTTAAATTTTACCTCTCTAATAACCACCAGTTACTTCCTTTACTTTCGATGGTACTTCTACAGTCAACTGACGAAGGTATTGGCCAGTTGGCTCCTGTCACACCCACACAACAATTGAAAAACTAAAATGGATAGCTAATCAATGAAAACACATCTCGTTTGGAAACAAAAATCTGAAGGAAAATCATACTTGTATTTCAGAGTCAATTTAATTTGTAAGAAATTTTGGCAGTCATTTGTAATAAAAACAAAAAGAAGAAATTAGCCCAGGAAAATAACTGTAATTACAGGCCAGTATGCGAAAAAAAGCCTAGTTATGTAATTTCACCGGGATTATGTTCATTATGGTAATGGCGCAAACAGCAGTTAAACCTGGACTAATATATACTTTGTCAGTTGGACTTGACCAGGCTTTGTTTGTTCTTGAGCACTGTTTGTAAACATTTTGGTCTCGATAAAGCAAAAAGACCTTATAGCTTATGTTTCATTTTTTTTACCCGACTTATAGTGAAATACCTTTGGAAGATTATGTATGTATGGGTCTCAGTATGTATTATAGGTTAACCGTTCGATCTAAAAACCGAGATAAATAGCCTATGCCAGAACGCAGCTCTTTCACTTTATTCATGAACGTACGCTACGTTGGCAGATTCGCTGCAACTTCAGGGCGGACTTCACTTCCAATAAGATAGCGCACCGCCATACTTTTTGACATGTGACACGGTATATTTTCTGTAAAATATTGTTAAAGAAGAAGAATGTACCATTATAAGAGGTCGATCTTCCACTGAATCGCCCACAAGCACGGTGATTTAATAAATTGATAAATCAGTAAATGTAGATGGGTCAAGGACTGCTATTTTCATGATAAAACGTAAAAACTATAACTATTATCATCTCGAAATACATCATCATTTATCAGGAGAATTACATCGGTATCACTAAGATACTATTTTATCTTTTATCTCAGCTCATCTTTCAATATTCAAGATATGTTTTTTCATTGTAAATATGATGTCTCGACGCTATGACATGTGGATTGTGATTGTTTTAGTTTCCGTTTGTGGTCTGGTCCAGGGTCTCTTCAGGGTAGACCCACTCGTCTCTACGAAGGCAGGTCTGATCCGGGGACTGAGGTCTGAACATGGCTACGCGAAGTTCTTGGGTGTGCCATACGCGGTGATGGATATGAACAATCCTTTTGGGGTAAGATCTTTTCCATTTTGTTAATCTAGTAGGATGCGTAGTTTGCATGATCAGGATATAAGTTACTACAAGCCTATTCCATCATTATTATAAACTATCATTAAATACGATATATTATATGTTTAAATTAAGTTCTTTAGACGTGCAAGAACTTTTAAATCTTAATAGTCCCGTAATCGTATTAATAGAGGGCTATATCATTTACAGCTGTCACTTCCGCATCCTGGATTTGGCGATATCTTTAACGCATACCAGTCGAACGCTTGCCCCCAAGTTGAAAACAATGTAGCCGTGGGTACCATCGATTGCCTCACCATGGACATTTACGTGCCAAGTATCGCCGACTCACATAACCGTCTCCCAGTGATGGTATGGATACATGGAGGTGGCTTCGTCGGGGGCAGCGCTGGTGAATTTGGCAGCCCTCAGTTTTTGCTGAGAAACGACGTCATTGTAGTAGCAATCAATTACAGGCTCGGTGTTTACGGGTTTATGTGTTTGGGTATTCCAGAAGTACCAGGAAATCAAGGACTTAAAGATCAAGTGTTAGCTCTGAGGTGGATCAATGAAAATATTGAGGCTTTCGGAGGAAATGTGAGACAGATTACTGTGTTCGGTGAAAGTGCTGGTGGCATGTCAGTGAACCTGCACCTGTTATCTTCATATGAAAGTTTATTTCAAAAGGCAATTATTCAGAGCGGTCCTGCTTTAAGTCCATGGTTGATAGTAGACTCTGACAACGCAATACCCTTGAAACTGGCAGAAGCATTAGATTTTATTACTGATGATTTAATTGAGACTATGGATTTTCTAGCATCTATTGATGCTCACAAATTAGTAAAACTAGCGCATGATTTGGAATTAACTAGATCCGTTGGCACCAAAAACCCTCTTACATTACCATGTATTGAAAAGAATATTGACGGATTAGAACATTTCATAACAAAACATCCTATGAATATTCTATCTAGTAAAGTGAAGACTACTGCAGTAATAATTGGAAACACAAATAATGAACTGCCTTTCGAATATGGAAACAAAGATGCAGATTTCTTCTTGACCTATAATTTCGACACAGTGATCAAAGTATTTGATTTAGGTGACAATTTTGAAGATGCTATAGATGACGTTAGACATTTTTATATTGGGGATGAAAATCCAAGTGAAAACGTGAAGGATGAAATCACAGACTTTGCATCAGACTTTATATTCAACCATCCAACGCAAAGGATGGCTGAAAACTTTTTGGACATAGGCGCAAAAATTGTTTACCGATACATTTTCTCATATAGTGGCCGTAGAAATTTGCTAAAGATGGCGTATAACCTGAATTCTACAGGAGCTATTCATGCTGATGAACTTGGATATTTATTCGACTATGACATATTCAATGGAGATATTATTACTTCCGAAGATAAACTCATGATTGACAGGATAACATCTCTTTGGACTAACTTCGCAAAGTACGGGTGAGTAGGATATTTTTAATTTTAACAGTATTGTAATTTTGATCATAATGTGATTAGGTTGAAGAAATCGATTAATGACTTTATAGTTTCTGCATATCCTTTGATTTTACTCAAAGGATGCTATGCAGCATGTATGAACTAACTATTAATTAAGATATTCGCAAAGTCACAGATCAAAAATATAGGAAGGTACATATTATAAATGGCTTTGTTGTTTCGAACTGCATATTTTGATTTACGTTTAACTTTTCAGTTAATATTATTTTCTACATAATTTTGTTACCATCTTTTTAGTTCGCTTGCTATGCAGTTTCTAGTTCTTATTCATTTTCAATTTTGCATGATGCTATTGTGATGCTCCTTATCTTTCAATTCCTTTCTAAATACATATACAGCATGTTGTTAATAATAGTACCACATTAAGCAAAGTATAATCTTGAGTCAATGCGTCCTTAATGTTCACTTCTTTTTCGTGATTTTGAGCATTATCTCGCAATGTAACTCTTAATAGGAAGCAAACCCGGGACGATAGCTTGGCCAGCAATCGCTTAACAGTATTGGCCTTTGATAACGAATTATGGACAAACAATTGTAATATTACCTGTCCGACATAGTTTACGATTAATTTCATGCAAGATGCAATATATTTTGTTTCAGAGACCCGACACCTGCAACTTCCGATCTGCTTCCTGTCAAATGGGAGCCAGTCACGAATACCACTCAGCTTTATCTCAATCTAGATTCCAACCTGACCCTTGAAGGTAGACCCTTCCATGATAGAATGGCTTTTTGGGACATTTTCTACAGACTCTATCGAAACCAGCAGAAATGGTATGAAGGAGAAAAATAGATTCCTTAAAGAATTATTCAGATAATACCTACAACTAAAATACATAATAATAGTACTTGTTCTATCTCTCAAGTACTCTGTATAAGGTGATTACTATTTCGGTCACGTTTTTGAAACCCGGGCTTATTTTAGGTAAAAGCAACGAAACTGAATATGCCACAGTTTTTCTATCTCACGACGACGGTAGGTTGGTCTTAGTCGTGTGTACAGACGCACATACACATTGTTTCTGTGTGCTCAGGCGATACTGAGCGCTCCCGAGCTTACGCACTCAGAACCAATGTGCATGTGACACACACACACGACTAAGACCAACCTACCCCGTTGTGAAATAAAACACGTCGTGGAATTGCTTCAAAAGGCTACTGATTGAAGCCAATTAATACGTTTTATTACATGAGTAACATAGATACACATACATATGCATGAGTGACATTTATAATGGATTTGTTATGTTAAATTCAGAAAAATAAAAGATTTCTGGTTGGATATTGCATGCATTGGACACACCTGGAACATTCCCACAGGAAATATTTGATTGGGCTCCAACTCCGAGTCACGCGTCGATATTTTTAATAGCATTACGTAACGGCTCAGTGAGCTCCCAGACTGGTCCGGATTCCTGCGTCGCTCACACGAAATGCCAAAATACTGTGAAAACGGATGTTAATTTGTTGTTTATTAATTTGATGTTAAACTGTTAATTAATGAAAAAGCTATGAAGCTACATCAGCAGCAATCAAAATTTAAGTTGATTATCCTTCTGATAAAATGAATTAAATAATGCAGTTATTAGGTAACTAAATTAGTTTGAAAGTGCAAACAGAATTGGAATTACTATAAACCTTTTAATTAAAACATGCGTAAGCAGAAGTAAAACTTAGTATTAACTAACTTTTACTTCTATAAAAGTATAGTTCATTTATGTTCCAAACTCGAGGCAATTAAATATTTCCGTTTGTCTGATGAAAGTAAACCTACATTAGTATGGAAAATGGAATTATTAAAATCATCCTTCCTGACTGCAGGCTCACATCCGATATTCCTTCCTCTATGTTCTTTCTCAGTCTTTTTTTGTTTAACAGGAAATAGCTACTGCTCTGTGCAAACTATGTTCTACAGCAATGTGTTTTCAAATAAACTAGAAACGATTTTTTTTTTATCATTTCATTACTATTATTGCAGCTGATTTATTTCAATGTATTTAGCTGTAGCGCTGGTGCGCGCTTGAGCGCACGACGCACCAGCTGAGCAGCACCAGCTCTACCAGGCGATCAGTCACCAGCTTATTTTTTCTTTTAGCATGAGTAAATGCTCATGCATACTGCGCTACTACGAGGAGATAGCGCAGTTATGTGGGACTCCAACCCACTAAAACTCCACGGAGTCCTCCTGTGCTGCTTATGACGCGAAAACGGGCATGCATTAGCACTCACCGCGAACCCACCGCGGCTGTCCGTCAACGGACCCTCATCTGGGGTGTATCCCTCATTACTGGCACACCAGAACACATTGCCCGCCGTGACCACACCAGGGTCAAAACCAGCACATGAGTGCCTGACGACCCCGTGTATAGCACCCTTGGTCTCACTGTGACGAGTCATGTCAGTGGCCCCGCCACCTACCAAATTTCGGCCACACACCATCAGACGGTGGTGACCCCGTCCAGTCCGCAGAAGGTAGGGAGAGCGGCGCACCGCAATACAATGTCAAAAGTTTAGTAATTACATTTGTTTTAGCGTCACTGTTAGTTTCAATTCCTAGTTTCCAGAATTAAAACCAAACCTACCAACCAACCTTTTACTATAAAAAACCGGCCAAGTGCGAGTCGGAGTCACGCATGAAGGGTTCCGTACCATTATCGAAAAAAACGGCAAAATAATAACGTTTGTTGTATGGGAGCCCCACTTAAATATTTATTTTATTCTGGTTTTAGTATTTGTTGTTATAGCGGCAACAGAAATACATCATTTGTAAAAAATTCAACTGTCTAGCTATCACGGTTCATGAGATACAGCCTGGTGACAGATAGACAGACAGACAGATGGACCGCAGAGTCTTAGTAATAGGGTTTTTCCCTTTGGGTACGGAACCCTAAAAATCATAAGATGTATTGTTGTAAAAAAAAACATTCCACTGTTCATGATATACATACGCTACAGTTGATTCGATCACTTTTCTCAGTGTTTACATTACATAACATCCTTTGGGATATGAAGAGATCCATTCTACTTACAATTGACGATCTCTAGAGGATTTAGCGCGAGATGTTTACAGTTCAAAGATTATGCAATGCTAATCAATTACCAGTATGAAAATTATACTGTGGGCAGTTGTTTTAACAGAAATATTGGCGCAGTCAGATATGCGGCTTCCTACTGCGGATTTAACTTGGTCAGTCCAGCGCATAGATGACCTGCCGCGTGATCTGGTTACGTGACGTGACGTGTCCAAAGTATTGCAGCATGCGCGATTGTACTACGTTTGACAAACGCTGTTTGATGCCGAGTTCCTGGAGTATGGACACGTAAGTTCGGAAATCCGTCCACGATATTCCGAGCATCTTTCTCCAGCACCACATCTCCAGAGCATTTATCTTCCCCCTTTCCAACTCACGCACTGTCCACGTCTCGGCCGCGTATAGTAAAATGGGGAACACAGTTGTTCGTATGAGCCTGATTTTGTTAGCTTTGGTAATGTTGTGATTCCTCCACACTTTTCCTAACTTCTCCATCGCAGTTCTGGTCATGGCCATACGTCGTTTCACTTCATCTACGCAGCCGTCGTTGTTTGATATCAAAGCCCCAATGTAGACATAGATCTGAACCTAGTCGCAGTTCGCTCGTCGTTGACGCGGTCCACGATCATAATTTTGGTCTTAGATCGGTTTATTCTCAAACCAAATGTGAGGCTTATGCGCTCCATCCTGAGAAGTAATTTCTCCATAAGGTCAGCGTTACTCGCAAATAAGGTGGTGTCATCTGCGTGCCGCAAGTTCACGATTTTGCATCCACCAATCACAACACCATCGGTCCAATCTTTGAGAGTGATTCGCATTACAAGCTCGTTGTAGACGTTAAATAGTAATGGCGATATTATGCATCCCTGTGGCACGCCCGCACTTGGATGAAAACTATCTGAGAGGAGGTCATCTGTCCGCACTGAAGCTGTTACCCCTTCGTAGAGCTCCCTGAGCAGGTGCACGAGGTGTTGAGGTGTACCCATGTCCAGTAGTGTTTTCCACAACATTGGCCACTACACTGAGTCGAACGCTTTGGAGAAATCAACAAAGCATATGTATGTCGGCTTGTTGAATTCTCGAGCATTCTCAATGATTTGGCGAACGATGAGAATTTCTTCACGGGTTCATTTACCTTTTACAAATCCGACTTGTTCTGGCGCAATTTCTCTGGACAAATATGCCTTCAGTCGCTCGTTTATTATGTGTAACATAATTTTGCTGGCGTGTGTTATTAGGGCAATAAGCCGAAAGTTACTACACTTCTTCGTGGAACCTTTTTTATGAAGGGGAGGGAAGACGGTGTGAGCCCACTCGGAGGGCCATATGCCTGTGAGCCATATCTTGTTGCAAATGATGTGGAAGATATGAACGCCACGCTCTCCCAATGCACGTATGGTTTCAATTGGGATCTCATCTTTTCCATTCTTTAAATGTTGGATAGCGGCTCTCACCTCTGACTCGAGAATATCCGGCTCGAGCACATCACTCGCAGGTTCCGTGGGTGCGAAATTTCGCGACTGAGGATCTTGGTACAAGGACTGATAGTAATTCCTCCAAACTCCCGAAATGTTGTCCAAAACAGTGACTACTTGGCCATTCTGATCTTCGATAGCCCAGGTTTTGGACGACAGACTCTTCGTAATGAGACGGATTTTGTGATACAAGTCTCTGGACTCACACCTGTCTGCATGACACTCAATATCCTTGCACATATTCCGTAGGTAGGTATTATGGTCTTGTCTACATTTGCGCTGTATTTGTGCCGTAATTTTATTGAGAGCCTTGATATCGGCTCCCGCTGCTTTCATCTTCCTGCGTCCTTCGACTAGCTTGAAGGTGCCATCAGTCATCCAATGCTGTTTTTTTGTGACTTGTAATTGGTGGTGTGGCATTCTAAACAGTTGTAGTAATGAGTGACTTAGCTCTGTCCCATAGTGCATCGGATGTTTAGTTAGCCAGATCCGCTTCAGACCACTGTGACCGGTTCTGCTCGACAATCGAACGAAATCTCAGAACATCTTTTACTTCAAACTACCTCGGCTATTTAATGACTCTGGCTGCTGTAAGCTTGAGCTTCAGTTTAGAGATCAAAAGTTGGTGGTCAGATCCGAAGTCAGCTCCAGTAATTTCCACGTAGTGCGCTAATAATTCAGGGTCAGACGTTTTCGGGGTATTTCGGATTTTAATTAAGCTACCTCAAGGTTAATGGCTATTAAGAGTCACCTTGAGATGTTTCTTTATCTTGTAAAATATTATGTAAGTAATTAGATGTTTTACGACTTTGGTGACGGTTTCTGAATATACTATTTATGTTTTTGAGTATGGAATTATTGGTAATTCTAAATTGCAGTTTTATTCGAGTTCAATCACTGTTACCAAATACATACTAACTATTTATTCTCGTTTCATCAAAATCTGAATAATGGATAATATTATAAACAACTTGCAAATTAATGGCTCTTAATTTTTTGTATAAATAATACATGTAAACCGTTGTTCATTTATGTTGAATTTTCAATATTATATGTATTCGTGCTCACAAATAAAACCAATTAATTAACGTGACGAAATTTTCGTTTAATATTTAAGACGCTCCATCATTGTATTAACAGAAGTATCCCATTTACGTATTTTTTTCTTTTACCCTAATTGGGGCACACTAATTTAGCGAGCCTATCTATAAAAAAAAAGCAGAATCGATCCATCCAATCTTCCAATCCATCCAAACCAATCCAATCTTGTTTTCGCGGTCCATCAAAAGCCGTCTCTATCAAATATGTATGAAATATCTCTTGTTAACTTGAACTCGCGATAAGTTCTCGTAAGTATCTGGTATGTTTGGTAAGATGGTCCTGCGAGCTGGCGACTCCTGCTCTATAGTAACTGAAAATTAGGCAATCAAGTGAAAGTGTAGATAAGAAGCTTATTTATAGTGTACCTACATAAATACGTACCTGCACCACAGCCTTCCTTCGGTACTATTGAGAGGAGAGCTTATCTTCAAGCGACAGTCCGTTGTCGTCGACTGGAGTTGTATTAAACTTTCTGTTTCTAAATGTCAGGGATTAGTTGAGATGTAATTCAGGGTTTGAGGTAGTCCGCTATGAGAGTTGGAGGCAATAGTCCTCGCGCACATATGGGAGTGGTGCGAGGAGGCGAAACCCCGGGGCGAAACTCCGTTTCCGCGACAAATCATGGCTCGCTGGGCCGAGCTCTGGCATGATCTAATGACGACATGGAGACTACGATTGTCCCAACCCAGTGCTGGGAACGCCACCACTGCGGCGATAAAGCTCCTCTTTGAGGAGTGGCTTGACAGGCGTCTCGACGTCCTCACCTTCTGCCTGACGCAGGTCCTCACCGGACACGTCTGTTTAGGGAGTTTCCCGTTCAGGATAAGGCAGGAGGAAACGTCTGGGTGTTACCATTGTGTGAATCGCCTGGAAAACACGGTGAAAAACAAGGAAGAAGTCTGTCCCGATTAGGTGGAGCACCGCCGTGTACTCTTGGAGGCAATCAGCGAGTGCGACCTCTCGCATTCAGCCCTGGTCCAGGCCATGGTACGGAGCGAGAGGGTATGGGAAGTTGTCGCCTCCTTCTGCGAAGCAGTAATGCTCGCAAAAGAGGAGGCGGAACACGTGAGGGAGACGCAACGGAGACGCCCTGGGGGTCTCTGTCGTCCATATTAGAAAAAATATTTTTTAAATGGAGGAGAATTGTAGAGATTAAATGTGCGAGAAATGTCTCGGTCTCGTGCGCGAACACATTCCCCGAGACCGCGTCGTGTCGCGGTCGCGTGTTGAACTCACACCAGTGTAGTAGCAAGCTTAGGTACGTAGCGTCTCTTCGTAGCTGATAAGCACCGTATTATGTTGCTGTCATAACATTTGTTTATTTTTTGTGTAATAAAGGTAATATTTCAGGTACCGTAACAAATTGAAAGAAATGCCATAAAACCACAAAACGTGTTTATGGTTGTGTGTGATATTCTCTTTGTTCGTAGATTTCTTCTTATGCGATCGTTACCTACGAAATCGCCTCATGTAGGTATATTGAAATCGATATAATACACTTAGCTTTACATAAGAACTGAAGCCAGCACCACCAAATGACTCAGTAAACTAAATTATTTTCGGTGCATGGAAGGGTCAGCTCATACCGAGATCACCCTCGACGATCTCGATCTCGATGTTGCTTCGACGATGCTTGAAGAGAACATTCGTAGTGCCACCCGACATATCGCGAATTCGCGTCGCCGCGGGATAAGGTTTACATTTCTTCCACATGACGTATTAAAATCCTCTCACTGAAATGTGTACAATTTTTTTTTTTTTTACTTATCACTAATCCCCACCAACGATATTGGTGCCTATTGAGTGCAAACACATTCATTCCGGTCAATCTTTCATTCCTCTCGCACTTTTATTCTTCATACTAATTTTCTTCTTGCATTCATCTCTTTTATACTGTGTGGGTTCATTTGACTATTCTACGGGCATTTTTTATTTTTCATCACAGTAAAGTTTAAATACAAAAAATTTACAGGAGTTCTGTTAATCTCAGATTACAAAAGAAAAGCAATTGTGCAAATAGTGCTTATTAACAAAAATACAAAATATTAAATTTATCGCAAAAGTGCTGTTTATCACAGGAATACGTAATGCTAAAGGTGCTTTTTATCACAGATAATACATTATCGCTAAGGATATAAGAACACAAAGTGCGGTTTATAATACAAAGTATAGTCTTACACAATTCACAAACTTAGGTACTAAACGAAGTACTGCCGGCTATACGTGCCTGTGCTGCATTCCGTGCTTACATTTAAATATCATACAAAATACTAATGAAGCACGGTGCGCTTCAGGTTTTGTTTCGACGAATAACCGCAGTGGCTACTCTAGTGCAGTACTCCAGAAACTTTTCCCTAGTTTTCTTGTCCATGAGCCCATGCAGGCTCTCCCTCGTTATTTTCCTGTCCATCTCACATTCAATTTGGTAGCGCTCCCCAATAAATAACGGGCATTCTACAAGTATGTGCTGGACAGTCTCTGCCACGCCTGGATCGCAGACACACGATGGGCTCTCCTTACACTTGAAGCGATTCAATTATTCAGAAAACCCACCGTGCCCCGTCAAAACCTGCGTGAGGACGCCTTCGGGCCGCACCTGTTGTACAGTACGGAAAACCACTATTGCGTCCGGAAGAAACATTTTCGTTACAGAAGCAGTCTCGCCCGACACATATCTCCGATTCCATTCATCAAGCGATTCCAAACGGATCTGTGGCTTGATAAATGAAATCGGGCACTGGTCATAGTCCGGCTTCCTCTTCGGCGACAATGCTGCTTCCTTAGCCAGCTCGTCCGCTCGCTCATTCCCCGGCAAGCCCGCGTGGGCCTTGATCCAGAAAAAAGTAACAACTTTGGTCTGGCCTAGGGCGTGCACCAGGTTGGCGCGCGCGCGAACTGCCAGGGGATGGAGAGAGCCATGGTTTGCAAGCGTCTGCAATGGTGCCATTGAGTCGCTGTACAAACCATAGCTCGTCTCTTGCCGCGCGAGGATCACTTCTGTCGCTCTACAAATGGCCAGGAGTTCCACCTGGTAGACTGTGCAGTACGCGGCAAGGCTAAGTTTAAGAGTCCGGACTTCGCCTTCATTACTCCAGATGGATAATGCGGCTCCTACCTTTCCCTCAATCTTGTTGCCGTCGGTGAAGATTCGCACCGCCAGCACATTGTTACTGTCTAGTAGCTCTTGGTCTGCCAGGCACATGAACTCCAGGGGCATTTGTGTAGCTGGATGAGAGGCTTCCGCAAACCGTGCCGCACTCTCGATCTCCCTGTCTCCTGGCACAAACCGGCATGACCCCCTCCTCGCTTCATACAGGGCGGCTGCCTCTTGTATGCGCAGGTCTAGAGGTAGTATCCCAGACAGTGCCAGTGCCGAGTTCAAAGAGACAGTGCGGTAAGATTTGCAGAGCTTCTGAGCGAATCCTCGTTGAACAGATCCTAGCTTCTTCCGTACACCCAACTTCTTTGCAGCGGGTGCCCAGGCGGCAGCTGCGTATGTTACTATGGGCTCAATCGTTGCTGTGTAAATTGTGTATATTACTTGTGTGTTCAATCCTCAGCTAACCTTTGCGGCTCGGGACAGCTGCTTGTAAACGTCAGCTGCCCTTTTGCAAACGTTCGCGGTATGCTCATTGAACGTGAGCTTATCGTCTATGGTTAGACCCAGCAACTTCATTTTTCTGACCATACCGATGTTGAACCCGGCCATGCTCAGCATTGGAGTGTCGTACTTAAGCTTATTGGTTATGGTCATCGCACAGGTTTTGGGCGGTGCAAACCTCAGCTTATTTTGGACGCCCCAATCCTGAACATGGGCGAGGGCTGCATTGGTGGTTCTAGAGACTTCAGTCGCCGTGTCCCCATCCACGACCAAGACGATGTCTTCCGCGAACGCCTGCACGAAAAGTCCGCGCTGCTCTAGGTCCTGCAGTAGAGGGTCGAGAACGAGGTTCCACAGGATCGGACCTCCGATCGACCCCTGAACGCAGCCCTTGCTAGTCTCTCGAGTGCATTCCTCCCCGGCGTACCGAACCTTGACCTTCTGGCCACCAAGCGCTGTCGAAGACGCCCTCTATATCTAGTGACACCAGGACAATTAGCTTCTTCAGCCTCAACTTGTCCTGTACGTGCTGCACTAGCGTATAGAGGGCGTCCTCGGTGCTCCTCTGGGGCATGAAGCCAAACTGACGAGTACTAAACCTCGGTACAAGCTGATATTTGAGACGCGCTACGCGCAACAGACTGATTGGTCTATATGCCTTGGGGTTGGTGTAGCTGTCCTTCCCGGCTTCCTGAGGACTACAACCGTAGCCTCCTTCCAGCTGGTCGGGAAGTGTGCCAATTCAAGGCACTTATTGTAGAGGGCAAGGAAAATGTTTACTATTTTGTGAAGCTAATTCAATGCTCTATATTGTATTGCATCGCTATTTTAAAAAGTGCGTGTATCTTTGCATCGCAAAAATTGGGAATCTGACTACATGTACAAAGTGACGTTTTTGTAAAAGTGACATATTAAGGATAGGGACGACGTTGCTGTGTGACCAGTTGTCATCACAACCCCGCTGCATTGAATGAGCTAACCTAAAGATTCAAGTTGAACAATTAATTCCATGGTTTATACTTTAGGTTTATTTATTCCATAGATGCCATATCATATATTAAGACAAATAAAAATGACAGATACAATTTTTTAACGCAGCTGACCCAAAAATATTATTTAAACCAAAGAGTAAAATAATAACATTATACTCACCACAGAATACTTTTTATACGCTCGCTTCTAACTCCCATTTTAAATTTACAGAAATATCTGAACTAATATACTAATAATATTAATAAAATTTGATTGTAAAATATCAGGTGATATGACATACAACAATTCAGTTCTTGTTGGAAATTGGTCCGAGGAAAGACTCAAAAATGAGGTAATTTTCATAAATGTTAATACAATTTTATTTCATCTTGGAAATAATACACAAAAAAAGATTAGAGTAATTTATTCCTACCCTGTTTCTTATAATAAGAATAAATTATTACTAAGTATATCAACACCTTTTTTGCCTGGATGAATGTTCATGCATACTGCAGTACCACGGAGAGATAGTGCAGTTATGTGGGACTCCAACTCACTAAAATTCCAGGCTGTAATACTGTGCCGATTATGGTGGGAACATGGGCACGCGTTAGCACTCACCACGAACCCGCCGCGGTTGTACATCACCGGACCCTCTTCTGGGGAATATCCCCCATCACCGTCGCACCAGAATTCACTGTACACCGTGACCAACCCAGGGACCAAACCAGCACATTGGCCTCAGACGACCCTGTGTATGGCAACCTTGGTCCCCTTGTGACGGGTCAAGGTCAATGGTCCTGCCATCTACCATTTTTCGGTTGCAGGGGATAGGGACGCTCTCCCTCAGCCAACGCTATACGGACACTCCTCCTCCCCTGCGGCCACACCGCGTCCGCGCGGTATCGTGTGGTATCTGGAACACTCCACAAGATCGCGGCCCGCCTCAGTTGCGATGTCGCCTGTTACCAAGCGGCACCGCAATCTACTAGTTGTCTGCTACGTCGTCGTTGGCATAATCGGCAAAAGCCCTGACGAGTGGTTCCGGCACCGTGGGTGACCAAGCCATGGCTACTGAACCCCTGCCTTGACAATGCGGGAACCTAAGTTCCTACAGTTTCATTGGAAGTTAAAGAGTTTTGATCACTTTGTTGCAGTACGAGTTCAAATTATTTTTAAGGAAACGTGAAAGACGAGAACTGTTACTTCAGAGGTCTAGAACGTTATTCAGCAATTTACTAATGGAGGTAATGTGTGCTTGTGATGTTCCGTTATGAATGACCTAGCCAAATTTTAAATTATTTGGCATCACCTGCAAAACAAAGGGTTCTTGTGAAAAGAGTGTTTGAATGAAAGTTCATGGTCCTGAATTAGCATTTTTGTACTTAGTTTGAAGGAAGTTGCTTATGGTCCTGGAAAGTCAAAATATGTTTACAACGGCATATTCAGCTTGTTAGAAAAGGAATAGTGGCACACACAAATGTGGGCGTGGTAGTGTAGAATAAAAATTTCCGGCTGCAAATGGTTAAAGATTTAATAATCTTGAAATGTGAATAAAGAGCCCAATATTCCATAGTTTTGTGCTTATTGAAGTTGATTAAACAAGAACATATATTTTTTATGATAAACTCTCGAAAATTTTAATTTTACACACAATTCAACAACAAATCGATGGATATCATGCCATCTAGTGATATTTATTGAAACTAAATTTTCTTTTGGACCCCGTGGTAATACTAATGATCAAAGTAACTTTCTATAAGACAATCATGATTGTTTACATGACATGATTTCAATTAAAAGAACTTATGTGTTCTTTTTCTGTTTTAATAAAATTTCATTTGTTTCTAGAGACCTATGGCAATTAGTGGAACTTATGGTATATATGGGTATAACGCACAAATCGTTGCGTCTGATATACCAGGTAGATATTTCAGCCTTACCGGAGAGATTTAGCTAAACCTTGTACTGATGGTCGCACACTGTCTTAAGATGCATATACTCGTATTATTACATTCTTAGCAAAACCGAAGATGGTTGGTGGAAAGCAGCAATACGGCTTGGCTATGTCAATACTTGTGCGGGAACGGCAGGTGGACTGCATGCAGAACATATGCGACGGTTGTCTCATGACCCTGTCGCCCATCCTCACGCCATGCTGCCGGAACACATTCCTTGTCGTCAGGTTTGCCTGATAAACTGCTTCTTAGTTTAACCCGTTACTTTATTAGACAGACAGGCAGTCTTGTGCTTTTGCAATTATCTTTGTGACTGAATTAATTCAAAGCCAGATACACCAGGTACTGGGACCTAGGTGTATCTACTTAAGGCTGGGTTGGAATTTCTGATTAGAGAAACAACAACAAATAACTGTGTCAATTAAAAACCTATTTGCTATTTTTTTTTGTAATTCGCCGTCATTTCACACCAAGACGTGACGTTCGATACACTCCGCGAAATTTGAATTCTCTCACTGCAATGTGTACCTTTGTGTAGGTATTAAAGTTACACTACACAAAAAGAATAAGTGTCACTATTTTATAAAGTGCGCGCAGTGACACGTCTCGTCGTGTCTCGGTGCCAGCTGAACTTTAGTCTAAACAAGTTAAACATTTTTGTTAACAATAAACTAAAACAAATGATACATCATGCAGTATAATTATTATAGCGCAGTTTGGCACAGTGCTGAGCGAATGCTTGACGCGCTGCGTATCGCAGTTTCGATTCCCGCATAAAACAAATATTTGTATGGCCTACAGGGTCTAGCTGTTTGTGTATGTAAATTTAATAAAAAAAAATGATGTTTGTATACGCACCTACGGTACAAGATATATTTCTGGTTGGGGCAACATAATTAATAAAAGAGAAAGAGAAGAATATCTTTGTAGCCATCTGTTTGCTTGCAGTGCATTTGATGAAAGTGCTCACGGAAAGCATATGAAATATGGTGACGAATTCCTATTAAAGGCTGTGAATTATGGAGAACCCAAGGTAAATTAGGTGATTGGCTAAAAATCAGCTTCACAATTAGACATTCAAGACAGTCGGTAACGGTTAATGCCTGATTTTTTTACCATTAAATCTTTCTTTTGCAGTCATGGGCTCGTAATGAAAAAGTCGTTTTTGAATAGGATAATTGAGAATCTTAGGGACTTATATGTAGGTATAAGTTATACGATTAACAGCAATTCTGATGATGTGGTGATATTACTGACTGACTGTTCCGAGTTATAAATTCACCATGTACATAACTGCATCAGTATTGTGAACAATACCTTGTATGCTCGTTAACTGCCCTAATATTTTGACGAAGTAGTTATGTGCTTGGTTTCAAGTAGATTATTAAGAACTCAATTAGAGATTTTAACAATAGAGATGTCATACTCATTATAAAGAAATCAAAACATGGCGACATTTTACTTTAGCTACCTACATATAACCTATGGAAATTTGAACTTTATTTTTATCATGAATAGTATAAAAGATCACAGAGATAGGACCACGTTGTCAGAAAGAGATAAACATACTGTTCAAACGTAGGTTCGTGTCGCGGCCAGACGCAGGACGGACTGGGTTCACTCAGCTTGTGTTTGTATTATCGCGCAGACGTCGGTAAAACGTATCTACATCGGTATATATATAACATCATTGGATACTATAGATAAAATAGAACCTATCTCGATGTAGCGACCAGCTCTGAGGGTATTATATTTACAGCTTAGGCATTATTTATATTTTTAAATTATTATATAAAAATTGGTACACTTTTGAGTTCATAACTGTCAGTACTTTAAAAATATGCAGGTGCTGAAGGTACGTTAACCTTTAGCGCCAGTAAATTGGCCGTCACGATGCGACAATCAAAGCTAGCAGGTACCTATGCATACGTTCAAAGTACATAATACATACCAAAGATATAAGTCTAACTATATCACGCTATTGTATGTTTTTTTTTATTTTTCTTATTATGTTTGGTTTGCTCTTGACTCTAAAGTCTAGGTCTGAGGTGACAGAGACAAAGTCGACGATAGAATGAGCTTACCCAGAAGAAGCATGTTCACTCTAACTTTGAAGAGATTCGGGTTGTATGCTTTCGGAAACACTGACGCAGGCAGTGAGTTCCACTCTTTTGCTGTGTGTATTATGAAGGATATTTGGAAGCGCTTGGTGGGAATTGGTGGAATGGCAACTAGCTGAGGATAGTACCTTGCAGTGCGTCTAGATGTCCGTTGGTAGAAGGGTGCCGGTGCGATGAGCTCGAGGATTTCATGAGCACACTCGCCGAAGTACGGTCTGTAGAAGAACGACAAGCAGGCAACCTTACGGCGATGAGCCAAGCTGTGAAGCTTGGCATCCACCAGTTTCACGTCGCCAATTACTCTCTTAGCTCTGCGTTCCACCGAGTCAAGCGTGGCAAGCTAATATTTAGCTGTGACATCCCAGAGGTGGCTGCAATACTCCCATGCAGGATCGGACTAGCGCCTTGTAAAGAGTTAAAAGCCGTCCAGGCGTAAAGTAGCACTGCACTCTGTTTCGGATGGCCAGTTTTTTTGCCTGTATGTACCTCGCGTGTCAAAAAACGGAGTAAAACTACAATCAATGATCGTAATCAGAGATTTTTATTTAGCTTTATCGGCACCGGAAATCCACCGAAATCTAGAAAAATGGCTTTTTATGTCACATTGAGCTGTAAAAACTGTATAGAAAAAGTTGGCCGAGGCATTAAGTACATGTTGCATAAATAATGTAAATGTTTGCATGCCGAATGGTAAAATATGGCTGAGCCTTGATATTATAACAACTATTGTATGTTACCCATATTTGCAAAATAAAATTCTATTCTATTCTATTGTATATGTTTTCTTTCATTGGTAAGTAAATTTGTTTTCAAATTGTTTGTGTAAAAATGGCACGCTTGGTTTTCATACAGTTGGAGATACTTGCGTTATCTAGTTAGATTTATGTGTTTACTGAAAAAGTAGGTACAACATCACTCTATTACTCCATCACTCAACATTACTTTATCCCACAAATTTTAACAAATAACGTCTGGGGGCTGCGAAATCTGGCTCTGTTCGTTTCTTCACTCTGCTCCTGTGGATGTCTCAGTGAAGCCACGACATAATTATGCAGTTTGGAAGATACCAGCTAGTTTTAAGAGTGCACAGCACTGAAGAGAACGTTATTAGTAGATAATAATGTAATATGAATTCAGGCATCCCCTCTGTACGTGAGGTATGAGCCGGCGGGCGCGCCGGAGCCCGCGGACCGCATGCCGCTGCGACTGAGCTCTGTCAGAGACAGCAACTGTCGGTTCACCACTATGCCGCTGCTGCCGAGCGACAGACTGGAGGGACTGGGCTGCCCTGTCAAGGTACACAACCTTTTTAACCGACTTTTCAAAAAGGTGGAGGTTCTATGTTCCACTCTATGTTTGCCTTTTTGTTATTTTTGCGTACCTATGTTAACGATTTCTCCATCAATTGTGGACTGATATTGAATATTATTTTTTTGTTTGTAAACAAATTGGTTCCATTTTAATTTTGTGAAGATCTGATAAAGAACTTTGAAGATATTCAACAGAACTCTTCAATAAATGTATGTTTATTGTTTAAACCATTCCATAACATAACATCACGGCAATACGCTCTAAATGGGTACACAGACCACAGAACTGACTTCCAGATAAAAACACTACAAGGTGAAAATAACTTCTTTTTCGGCAGTCGGTTTCGAAAAAAAAAAACAATAGGTAGATTCCAAAGACACTGACTGCCGAAAAATAAGTTATTTTTCACTTTGAAGTGTTTTTATTTGGAAGTCGATTTAATTTTTTTGTAAAAATGTTTTGTTAATTACTGATTAATACAAATAAAATTATTGTACTGGTACAATTATTAAAGCAAAGTAAGCAATCTACACTGTGTACCATACATAAGGTCGATTCAAATATTATTTTATTGTTTGTAACTCTGCGCAGTCTTCTCTTCTCTTCTTTTTCTTCTCTTCTTGCAGACTGGTGCCAAGACAATTATAAAAAACCTTGTCGCCGACAAGAGTTTATGCGTCATGAATCAAAACTGGATGCAAACATTTTTTGGAGCTGTAAGTACCTAAACATAACATAGCTTCATTTTGTTCATGACAACGTCACCATTATGCCTGTCAGTGATAACTCACTTTGACTTTTAGCTGGCCTAGCAAAGTACGGAGTTTTGATAGAATAATAGCTTAGCATCCACTGGTTACTAGAACCAAATATTCGAAGACATGTGACATCCACCAATCCGCACTGGGCCCGCGTGGTGAATTTTATCCCACTATAGAGATATAACTATGAGAGGAGGTCTAAGTCCCAGCAGTGGGAACATTGAAAAATAAAGGCTGTTGATGTTGTGTTGTTGATCCACTAGTTTCGTAACCACTATAGTCATGCTAGGTAATGATAGGCACTTATCCATCGAATGATTCGTTTGAGATTTAAACCAATCTATTTTTATAACTTTCACAGGAGTGTGGAGTGACTTGCAAGAACTACGTAGACATTCATGGAAGACATACAGCTGAAAATGTATTCGCTCTGATTAGCGACGTCGATACTAAGATTAAGGATTGACTGGCATTTTACATTGTAGCGTTTTTAGATTATATTAATTGTATTTTTGAAAGAAATTGAGGTGTGCGATGCGCTGGTGCCATTCGGCGGCATCTGATATCTTATTTGTGATAGCTTAGCGGTGACGGTGGCGCTATCTGCGTCCTTAAAACAATGTGGCGGCCAACTTCCATTTTAGTTTTATAACCCTGCAAGCTATGTCGGTGATTCCTTTGCCGGATTACCGGCGGCGTACGCCACGCCGAACATCACACACCACAGTTTTTATTTTTAATTATGTATTCCATATTATTTGATTACTTTAATATATTTGCTAAGTATTTTATCAAATGTTCAATAATGTTTTTTCAAAATAAAATTTGCAATATCGACTTAAAATTTGTTTTAGCTGTGACGTTCTTGCCCGCCTTTAAATTCTTGTGTTTGGTGTGTGAATGTTATGGGGTAAACCATTAATTGTTTAATATGAAATCAGTAATAATTATTAGCATCGATTCCTTGGTGACATGATTATTTTCACATTACGTGTCTCTAAGTC
Source organism: Orthosia cruda (assembly GCA_964057195.1). NCBI lineage: Eukaryota > Metazoa > Arthropoda > Insecta > Lepidoptera > Noctuidae > Orthosia > Orthosia cruda. The sequence goes on along the minus strand of OZ059848.1, from coordinate 4,090,198 downwards.
AAAGAAGTAAAATTCTATAATAGAGTGTGAAATGATTATTGTAAGTATAGAGTAACATTCTATAAAATTGTAGTTTCATCGTGACCATGTAATTTTACCCAAGAGTAAACCTATCTTAAACTTGTACGAATTCTCAAAAAAGCGAGAAATTTTAGTCTCGTATCAAAATTAAAACTAATAGTGTTGTAAATACGCTACTTTAGTACCTACCCTGTACCTTACTAATACCTGCTACTAATTGGGACCGAGAGGAAAATATAATATTTTTTTCAACAATGTTGATTTATGTGAAAGACCAATATTGAACAAACATAACAGTGTTTTTTGACCCAATATTTCAGGAAGATATTAAAGAAGTTAAACACCGGAACAAAATTTTAGTTGATGATACTCGTTAACTGTAAATGGAATTATGACGACACGGTTGGCGTAGTGGTTGAGCGATCGGCTGCTGCGCTGCGTGTCGCGGGTACGATTCCTGCACGGAACAAATATTTGTATAGCCTACAAATAGTTGTTCGGACTGGTTCTTTGCGGTTGTAAGTTCATATGTATGTCAATCCACCCAAGATGTAGGAGAAATGCCTAGTGTGGAGCAAAGTGTTAAGAAAAATAAAAATATTGTATTTTAAATTACGAATAAACATCGGCTTTTTTATCAAATTAGACTAAGTATATCTAATATGTATGCTAACAAAAACGATTAATCTTCAAGTTTTATTTCATATGTTAATAACGCGGAATGAAAGTTAAGAGATACAAATTGAAAACTTTATAAATAAACATCAAAATTCAAAATATAAAGATTTACAGTTTTACATTGACTACTAACATGATGATGCTCTTTTATCGTACAAATATTAACTCTCTGATAACAAGTAACTGGCATTAATTGGACTTCAGATAAACTTTTATCGAGTACTAGCTACTGCCAGCGGCTCCGCCCGCGTAAAAAGTGTTTTCTTATCCTTAAAGAACATTACACCGAGATGAAAAGTATCCTATATGCTATTGCAGATTATAATCTATGTCTATTCCAAGTTTCACTACGACCTGTTTAGTCGTTCTAGCGTTATTGAGTAACAAACATACATCCCCACACATCCATCCAAACTTTCACATTTATAGTATTAGTGAGATTAGGTATTTGTAGTAGGTAAAGCTGCCAATTATATAATTTGGAATCATTTCATGCTTACCGATGCATACATTATTAATAGAAATATGTTGCAAAAGATAATCCCGGGTGTTGTTGATACATCATTAATGAAAATCTATAAAATGCATCCACCAGATAAACGAAACAACTTAAACGAAATGTGGTCACATTGTAAGAATGAATGGTGAAAATAATTCTGAGATGTATCTGGATGAAGTTATATGTAGGTATATGCACACCGCATATCAGTCCTCGTGGTTCAAAATATCTTCAATGAATTCGAATAACATTCTGTAATTCTTGAGCTTTATAGTTTCCACAAAATTTAAAATTTCCAAGTTATAACCTCTTTCGATTGCTATTACGATTAGTGATATATCGGCCAGTATTTATTCACCTTCTCTATATTATAAATATGTGTGTTTGGTCTGTACCTTCGTCCACTGCAGGACATAGGCCTCCCCCAAGCGTCGCCACACTGATCGGTCTTGTGCGTTTCGCATCCACTGGACTCCCGCAACCTTGAGCAGGTCGTCGCTCCACTTAGAGGAAAGCCTTCCAGCGCTGCGTCTTCGGGTACGCGGTCGCCACTCCAGAACTTTTCAGCCCCAACGGCCATGCATTCTGCGAGCAATGAGCCCTGCCCACTGTCACTTTTGCAATTCTTCGGATTTTGTCGGTAACCTTGGTTGTCTTGCGGATGTCTTCATTTCTGATTCGATCATGCAAGGAAACGCCGAGCATAGCTCTCTCCATCGCCCTTTGGAAGATTGTAAGATTTCTGATGAGGCACATTGTGAGTGACCACATCTCTGTCCCATAAGTAGGGGAGCCAGGGGCTTGTTTTAACGGAGGTATGTATTAACAGGCGATTGCTGCCAAATTATTATATGAACGCATGAGGTCCGTATGGTTTAAGGCATCGGTGAATGACCACAGAAACGTTGTGACCTGTCAGTCGCCGGCTCATACATACAACGTTGTATGTGAGGCTTGAATTTTGTCATGTAAATTAACATTTTTGGACTTCTTGTTTTTTGATTGGTTGCATAATTCTTTATTTAAACGGGACTGAAATTATTGGGTTTGGGCGATTCACACGATTTTAACTCGCCTAAAATGTGCGAATCGCTTCCTTTATAATAATAACATTTTTTCTGTGGCGATTCGTACGAAGTTAATTTTATTGGTGTGCGAATCGATCACTCCAAAAGTATGTAGTAGGCAATTGCCACATATTTTATTATTGAGTAAAAAATAAAGAGTACGGTTGTGCTCACCCTTCTCAGCAATAATATGAAGAATTAATCGAAGTCAATAGATATTTTACTTGAATCTAGGAATGCAATGCATTAAATAAGTAATTAACACTTAAAACGAGGTCATAAAAGACATTTTTTTGTGTTATTCGGTTTAGGACAGATTCTGGTTCGGGCAGATTCTTGTAGCAACAGTTTTTTTTTTGGCAGATTTTTAATAATACAGATATTTTACACGCATCTACAGAAGTATTATGTAAGGATTATGTATAAATTTGTGCATTGATTGGATAACAATTTTTTGCGGATAAAAGGTCCTACGCACGACCCGATCCCTGATCTGGTCAGATCAGGAGCGATATCTTGTGGTCTCTATAGTCTTAAATCATGTGATTAATTCTCATCAGATGGCGGACGCAGTTAGTCTTGTCAGATCAGATCAAAATCAAATCGTGTAGAGCAATCCAACCTAATTTCGTCCCCGCTCACATAATTCAATTACAGTGATTAATCAAATAAAATTTACAAAAGTACTAAGACGTCAGGTTCTATATTGGTTCATGATAATCAAAAATAATCTAATAATAATCTAAACACTTAGCAAAAGTAATAAAATCTTTGATTTTATAACTAAGTACCTTTCATAAGGTTTTTAGATTGAAATCGACTTTAAATATACCATTACATAAATCGTATGGTTTATGTAGGTCATGTTACTTCTGCCGTATAACTAAACTGCCAAAAAAAAAAACAGCCGTAACATGAATCTGCTCAAACCAGAATCTGTCCTAAACCGAATAATCCATTTTCTTTGGTTCCGTACACAAAGGGTAAAAACGGGACCCTATTACTAAGACTCTGCGGTCCGTCTGTCTGTCTGTCTATGTTTCTGTCTGTTTTACAATATGTTGAGAGAGAAGCGACCGTTTATTATTCAATAATCACGAGAAACATACAACATAGCAGAAGTCGGAAATTTTAAATATGGTCACGGTTGAAGTATCTCTTACAATATATTTTCTCGCAATGTCACTAGTCGTTCAGTAGTGAATCAATTGCAACATTGAAAAGGATGACCGTCGCTATGTTTACGACACAACTTTACGAGAAATAGTCGAAGTCTTTCTAAATCAGTGCCGGAGTTCAGCGAGATATTTTATCCTTCTGCAAAAATACAGAAAACTTATGTAAGTCAGCTTAGCGTACGACTTGATCTAAATGTTGGTGACATTTATCATTGGAACCATTCCCATTAATACGTGTACTTTGATATTTCTTAGTTAGGTTTTCATCATGTTAGTCGTTAGGTATGGCCTCATGTACGTGGGAGGCATGTCATTGAAGTGTGATGTTTTGTAAGGTTATAATGGGAGGATTTAATTAAAGATCTGTAGTTATAAAATCTCTCAGAAGTGACGATACTAATTCAGGATTCCAGACTTAAAAAAAACCCACTCGGATAAAATGAACTTGCAATCTTTATCCTTAGTAGCAACAAAACTAGTTTTATAATATTTATATAAAATCAATCCTCTCAGTGCGCTGTAAAATTAATAACTGGGATTCCATTAACACAGCATCAATTTAAATCTAACGATCGACCGAACCAACGTCGAGAAGTTTACCAAACATGATTTTATAGAGCTACAGTAATTATGACAACACTTGACGACGATGACATCCAAATAATCATATTTGTATTCATATTTATAAGCCCTATAAAAACCTGTTTCCTTTAGGACGCAGTCGCCACTAGAAAATTATACGCAAACCATAAAGCTGCTCAATGATGGAGAAAATAGTAAAGCCATTACTGAGCAAAGTACCTCATTGCTGCACATTCGAAGCCAAATAGCAGTAGATTTTACGAAAGGGTCACCTAAAAATGTATTTTTATAACCAGTATAAACGCCCAAAAAATTTCGTATATCATACAAACTAGGCCATTATCGCAAGTTATTATATTATTCGATACATTTATTTTTTACTATTACGAGTAACACAGCAGTCGCACACTAAAGTAGGCTCTTGAGCAATAAACTGGAATCACTTAAAAAAATGCTTAAAACAATTTTTATGCAATAGACTATGGATTGTGGTATATCATTTGAAAGATAATTCTGATAGCTTTCAAAATATATCAAAAAGATTTAAAATACATTTGATTTTGCATTTAAATTTAGGGCATTATTGCAATAAGTCAAAGTTGTGGATGTCTAAATGAATAGGAAGTAATATGAACAGATTTTTTACCATTTTTGTTATTTACCCCTCAATAGTTTGTGTTATACTACCTGGCCCAAATGACTGCCTGTAATAGATTTTTCACTGACCGAATGAGTTACCTGATGGAATCCAGTAGGATTTCCTGCCACTCTTCGACAAAAGCAGTTTTCAGATCTTCTATCTACGCCGGAGCTGGACATCTTCCTCGTACCAGCCTTTTTAGCTTATGTCCCACATAATTATTTTCAATCGGATTTAAGTCAGAACTGAGGGTTGGCCAGTTTACTGTGGAAATCCCGATTTAAATTTTATTCTGAAATCTCTATAAAAGTCTGGTCACTGCAGCGGTGTGGCTGCGGGCATTATCTTGCATTAGCAGGCAATCTTTGCTAATAAACCCGTTTCGTAATATATCATTACCTAGCAGAATGTCAATATATCTTTCCGAGGTCCCAGATACCAATACCAGCTTCGTTTTTGCTTCAATAGGAATCGCCGCCCACATCGTACCACTGTATGCCACTGTTTTCGTAAAACAGCATTGTGCGATCCCCGGTCTCCTATAGACTCTCCGTCGACGATCGCTACCAGGCAGGCACATGATTTCGTCCGACAACAGGACTCGGCTCCATTGCTCCATATCCCAATCTAAGTTATCACTAGCAAACTGAAGCAGGGCTTATCGGTGGGCTGGAGACAATTTGGGTCCCGTGGCTGGTTTTGGGAGTCAAGTTCGCTTCTTTGAGTCTTCACCTCACTCTCCAATTGCTGACAATCCTCACTCAAACTTCTCTGAGTTGCTACTGGACGTCCACGCCGGTCAGGTGTCGTATTCAGAGATAAGAGGTGACAATAAAGAGATGTTCTTCAAAAAGGCCAGGTTTGTATGTATGTATGTAATAAAGAGATCTTGGTCTCCGGATTAAGTTTCCCGTCTTCCTAAACCTCTAGTTTACCTTCGTGACGCAAGACAGGCTCAGATGTCGAGTGATAGTTCTCCGAGTCAGCCCTTGCTTGCTTGACTGGGATGACGACTTGAGTGGCTTCTATAGGTGTGATTTCCATATCCTTTTAGCATTAGTATTTCTAGTGACGTGAAATTTTGGACTGATGACCAATTTTCATAAATGTCCACTTTTTATAGGGTTTCAAGACTACCAAACAATATTTTGTTTTGTTTTAAAAATGGATGTATTTGTTATTACGTTCCATGACATAAGGTGAATAACACAGTTAACCGTAGCTTCGGCAAAAAAAGCTAAATTGCTGTTTGTTACTTGGTTTATCTTAACTCATCGAATAAAGCCAGTGAACGTTTACCCCAATATTTCAGAATTGGGATATAATTGATCGTTACTTTTTTAGCATTAAACTGTAATAAATGTAATGCCCTTTCAGATAGCATAAATACCATTACTGTTGGTTACCCGGTCTGTCTTAACTAATTCATTAATATCTTGACAGGATTTTTTCAGACAGCCCAAATGCGATATTTTTTTTTGCATTTTAAATAAATTTGATATAAAATGCTTTTCATCCATTAAATATATGGGTGAAGGTCGCTTCTTACTCGGATTTTAGAGACCATATAAAAAAAACTTTTTAACAAAAAATCAAACCGACTTCCTGAACAAAAAACTACAAACCAAAAAATAACTTTCTTTTCCGAAGTCGGTGTCTTTGTACCCATTTTTTTTCAGTTTTTCGACACCGACTTCGGAAAAGAAAGTTATTTTTTGGTTTGTAGTTTTTTGTTCAGGAAGTCGGTTTGATTTTTTGTTAAAAAGTTTTTTTATTTTTCTCTTTTTAGTTTTGGTAGGTATCTCCAATTAACATGATAATCATTGATGGGCAAAGTACATCTCATGACGATTCCAATAAGCCCAAGCACGACTAGGATACATTGTTTTATTTCAGAGTTCCAGTGCCTACCTTCCGGCTTCATCATCAGAACAGTTCAATGGTACCATTTTCATCAGTACCATTCATTTATAAGTATTTGCTTAATCATAGTCGGTTAACTATTCGAGATATTTTATACCCGTGACATACTTAACATTAAGGAGTCAGTGGCCATCTGTGGTCTTCTTCATCAGTTTCACTTCACCAAATTATACTTTCTGAGTGCAAGTGATTGCATTGTTGGTGAAAATACCAAAATCACTATATAAATGCCTATAATATTTGAGGAGTTCCCTCGATTTCTCTAGGATCCCATCATCAGATCCTGACCTGATGACCAACTAGGAAGTATACCCTTCAAAACAAAAGAAGATTTTTTGAAATCGGTCCAGGCGTCTTTGAGTAATCGGGGAACAAACATAAAAAAAAAAAAAAAAGATTCCGACGAATTGAGAACCTCCTCCTTTTTTTGAAGTCGGTTAAAAAGTTGGCCTTATTGACATTAAACAAGAAAAGGGTCACTTTTAAAAGCACTGTTCAAGTGACGATAACTATGTAACTACAAATATGTTGTGAACAGTTATTTGTGCCGAAATATATTTAAGTGTTAAGATTAAAATCAATGTATCATCCCTTTAGTAGTGTGTTTAGAATAGTTTAATTACACCCAGTCGTTGTAGCAGAAAAGTCATTACTCAAAAAGCGAAAATAGTGTAAGGATATAACTTTACTTGTGACGAAAATAAGAATAAGATAGAAAGAAACTTTAAACGCACGACTCTCCCACAAAATGCATAATAATATACCTAAGTTTCAAATGTTTACCACCATGAAGCGAATTCATAGCTGACTCTTATGTTTGAAACAGAGATATGACCCTTACGACCCCCCTTGTGACCCTTACGTTTGATAGTTATGGTTTGCTCGTATAGGCCGCAGAGTTGCTCTTTAGTCCTAAAATATCCAGACATTCTCATCTATAAGTGTTATAAACGAGTATTGCAAGCGCCCTTCATTACTGAGGAATCTTTAGCTGCTAGTAAACAAAATATAGAGATTATTAAAAGTAATGAGTTGAAATATCGTGAAGCTTCTTTTGGCTTTGCTAAAATGAGAACCTTGTTAAAGAAAATATTTACAAAAATTAAAAGTGGATATTACAGGAAATGTTGGAAATATTCGCTTTATCTCTCCAAAAAAACATTATATTTGGATGAAAAACATTAAACTATCTTCTAACACTTGCCGTTGGATTTATTTTACGAGGGTCTGCATTTAGCTAATTTTCTTAAGTTACGTATTTTGTTAAGTTTTGTTTTTGCTGCTATATATTTAACATACCAGAGAAACAAACTAGTAAGTTGGTTAATTGACTCACAAAAGGTCATTTGTGAGCTTGTGACAATGTGGCGTCTTTATCAAAAAACTCGATAGCCCTATGCCTGTCGACGAATTATAAAAAAGCAAAACATAGTACATGAGAACGTAGTACCTAATATACAGGCACTTAGTACCAAGCGCTTGAATGAAAATACTAGAACACCTGTGGGAGACTTGCTAGAGAAAAGTAAAACCGTAAAGGTTTGATAAAAAAGAAGGCCAATAAAAATAATTAGGAAAACCATTTTGCTATATTTTTACACAAAATTAACATAACCAGAGTAATTAAACTTGTTGACAAGCCTAAGGAAATAATACTCTTAATAGCCTCTTATAAAGAAAACCTTCGTAAAAACGTGTTTGTTGACCCATTTTCATAAAGCTGTAAAATGAATTGCTATGAAAATACTCGAGGTTATTTAGAAGCTATTAATTTGACAAAATGTTTCCACCTTGAGAGAAATAGGCCTCGTCTTCGCCCTTGCATTAATTTTGGTTTCTCTGAATTTTGCTGAATAATGCTTTTAAAACAAATTTGCAATTTTCATTTTTTTTTATGTCTCTTACAGAATATACCTAGATACTTATCTAAAAATATATAAAAATCAAAATATAGAGATATTGTAGAACACTAGCTGTTTCCCGCGACTTTGTCTGCGTAGCATTAGTACTTTGAATAGCCGATTTTTATCTATAGCGCTATAATATTATAGGTGTGTGGGCCGCCTTGCTTGAGGAATTGTTCACCATACAAGGTTCTCCCTTGTACACCCCCTAAAGTAGGATTTTCGGGATAAAAACTATCCTTTGTCCTTCCCAGGGTCTCAAACTATCTCCATACCAAATTACATTTGAATAGGTTCAGCGGCTTAAGAATGAAAGGGTAACAGACAGACAGATATACAGAATTACTTTCGCATTTATATTATCAGTATGCGCAGTCTCCACAGCCGAAGTCGCTATAACCTGCGCAAATCCCGGTAAATTCATAAATCTCGTAAAGTACTTACGTTGCGTTGTCTCAAGCGCCTTATTACGAGATTTTAATATCTACCCCGGAAATATTTACCCCCGGATTTACAAAAGTGAGAAAATGTGAAATTGACCATTCTGTACTCTACGACAATTTTGAATATACATTTAAACAGTTTTACTCAACAGACAAGTAATGAAACAGTTTTTACATTCTTCTTTTGAATGAGCGTCTTTTGATTAACATTTTTAAATTATAATAGATCTATATTCCAAGTATGAGTCGGCATTAAAACGTAAGGAAAAGCTTGCTCCTCGAAGGCGTTCCTTCAATTTAATTAATATAAAGAGGTTTAAAGGCGAATGGCAGGTTTGTATGGGCATTTCGTACCGCTAATAAAATTTCGTGTTTTGGGATATTTTTAGTTTTAATTGGTAGTTAATATCATAGATAAGCCCTTTTAAATTCTTAGATTTTTAGAACTTGGGACGTTAAAGTTATAACCAGGTTTATTTTTTAAGGTTATGTATTAGTGTACCAATGTAGTAAATTGTTACATATAGGTAAATGTTACATGTTGTGTAAAGTAAATGTTCTAAATTGTTTGTTGCTATCTTTGTAGTGTTTTACTTATCATTAAGTAGCTAGATTGAGATGAGGATCGTACCTACTCAGTGCATTAGGAGATACCTCCATTATCAAACTGTTGCAGTCCAGCAGCGGACTGCAACAGTTTGATAATGATGAGTTTGATTATTTTAAATGGTATTTCTATTTCTAAATAATTAATTATCATTTCAATATTTGTGTTATTTTACATCAGGCAACTTCTATAAAAATAACTGCGTTTGGTTTACGATTTATTACGTTTATTTATTCAAATCTTTTTATTGTTATTATTAATTAATCCGAAGTTCTAAAATAGTAAACTTACATGAAAATAAATGGTTTAGTTGACTTAATAAGTGGTACAAATTCTATAACCGAACAACAAAAAAAGTATGCGATACAAAATCTGCCGTTTACCTTTTGAAAGAAGATTTTTTTTTTCTTTATTAGTGAGAAATACATACATTAGTGTTTAAAGTTTTAGTCAAATGATTGTCTGTTTCTTTCTTTCTTTATTCTTTATAGGCTCGCGTTTGACCACTATCTCGCCTGTTTTAGGACACTTTGCTCTTCTGAAGTTTGTTTTTCAATAATTAGGTGGTACTCACAATCTCAGGAATAGTAATTTAAAATAAATGAAAGTTACAGAATTATCTATAAATTATCAATTTTTAATCTTAAAAATATTATAAATAACATATTGGTAGGTTGGAAGGTAATAGATTGTGTTTTGTGTATGTGTCATGGTAGCTTTTTGTAGAATGTAAGTGTGCGAGTCCGTGTGGAGTGTATATGTGCGAGTGCGTGTGAAGTGAATGTGTGCGAGAGCGTGTAAAGTGTTTGTGTGCGACTGCGTGTGTGGGTGCCAGAATTAAGATGTATGCTACAAGAGGGCTTCGGTGTCTTGTTAGTTAGTAAGTTGATGTTTTATTCCAGTTTATTATGATTGTTTTACACTCTTTATGTTTCTTATTATACACGTAAATCTCTTTGTTCAATCGATTATACAATTGAGCTGAACGATTTTTGTACTGTATCTGAGCGAACTTAGTTTTAGGAACCTTTGCTCGAACCTTCTATGTCTCTTCTTCTTTTTAAGGTTAAGCTGGGATCATAAAGGAGGGTTTTGTGTTTTTTTTAGGACCGTTTTTACAATGTATAGTTTCCGCACCGAGAGTAAATGACTAATTTGGTAAAGACTTTGAGTAGAATATCTAAGGTTTTTGAAGAAGAAAGAAGTGCCTTTCTTAGGCTTGTGACACAGTAAAGTCCTTCACATTTCTTCCTATTCTTATTAAAAAATAGGAAGAAATGTGACATGTTTTATAAAACAAAACAAATGCTGGTATCTGCACATTCTACTACATGTTCAAGTTAGAGCTCTAGCGACGCGGTCGGTACAAAGTACTGTCTGAACATAACCTTCTCGCTTCATAATAACTTATTTTTATGAACCTAAAAGTATTCTCTAAGCATCACAACTGTGAACCTGAGTATGTTGTATGGACTGCTCCATACAACATACCAAACTTAACTTACTTTAAAAAAGTTTCTAACTTTGTATGCTGAAAAACTTATGATTTTTAGAGCAAAAAGTGAAAATGACCCAATTCGCGCAGATTTTTGTGTATTACGCGGCGAACACACGTTAATCGAAGTTGCAATTTGGATTCACAGTTCATACAACATACTTAAAATGAAGAACTACATCATGCTTTGCGATTTTATCCTTTTTACCGACTTCTAATTTAGTTTCGATTTCTACTGGGTTCAGAACCAAAATAAAGAGTAACTCTTTGTTGATGAATATTAAATACGGAGTTGCATCTTCCTCATTTTCAGATAGTAAAATTCGTACAGTCTGTTCACTTTACTTTATTGTATTCTTCTATCAACATAAACATAAATGTAAAAAAGGGTGATTTGTAATGTAAAATACCTATCTCAGACAACCTTCTTCATACAAGGTTGTGCATTATGTTAAAAAAAACTTTTTGCAAAAAAATACTACCGACTTCCAAATACAAAACTACAAAGTGAAAAATAACTTAATTTTTTGAAGTCGGTGTCTTTCGTAGGTACCATTTTTTTGCGTTATGGACACCGACTTCAAAAAATTAAGTTATTTTTCACGTTGTAGTTTTGTATTTGGAAGTCGGTAGTATTTTTTTGCAAAAAGTTTTTTTATTTTTCACTTTTTAGTTGTACGTACCTAATAGGCAAGTTAGTAAGGGAATTATTTCGCCAGAATAGATTTCATGAAACTTGAACATAACCGGTGAAATGAGAGGTCTGCTTACCCCTTAAGAGCGAACTGGCGTGATGTTATGTTATGAAATGTTATAAACAACAAACAGACATGCGATTGCAGCATTCCCGAGAGATTTGCCGTTATTTATTGAAGAGTTCTGTTGTATAGCTCCGAAGTTCTTCATCAGATCGTCACCAAATTAAAATGGGACCAATTTCGAACATACTTTTTCAAACAAAAAAAGAATTTTCAAAATCGGTCCATAATTGACGGAGTAATCGGTGAACATACACAAAAAAAAAAAAAAAAAAAACAAACTTGAAGTCGAACATAGAACCTCCTCCTTTTTGGGAAGTCGGTTAAAAATAGTCACTGTATTTTGATTTAGAGATAAATTAATAATTTATTATTAAGTAATAATAATATGTCTTTTATTTAATTTTATTATTATTTAATATATTATGAATTATTTCAGAACAATTACTTTAAAAAAATATATATATTGGTCAAACAGTATCGGGAACATGGTCCAGCTATCGGTGATCTGGGCTCACGAGAGAGGAATCTCCTGACAGTACGAGCCGTGTCCTACTGCTTTCTGAATCAAGCCCTTGAAACAGCCACCTAACGAGAGCCTCTTAAGTTGTTGGTCGAGGTTCATGGCCTGAGTCTACATCCCACATGTCGACAATATTGCATAGTCAAGATACTTGATTAGCTTATCTTTTTTTGATTTTAACGAGGTTCCCGGCGGGACGGTAATCTCAACAATCATTGCACACCTCTTGATTCGGACCACAGTATCAGGCTTATTGGCTACAATTGTCCTGTCAGTGATGATGGTCCGATCCCAGTACAATGATATTGTCATTTTCGAGAACTGTGTCGGACACATACCTGTAGTACGGTAAATCCGATGCCACAAGAGTGTATTGCAGAGCAAGTTGCTGATGGATAATCCTGGCTACAAGGTTGTGTCTCTGCCAGTACTCTTTGTTAGTTAGACCAGAACAACCAGAGATAATGTGGCGAATTGATTCACCCGGACGGTGACATGCCCGACAGATGTCGACCGTGCCAATCTTCACAATAAATCTCCGGTAGTTATTCATTCTCATTACTTCGTCCATAAATTCACAGACAAAACCTTCGGTTTCCTCAACAGTGTCACTGAAACACAGCCAGGCTACGGACGCTCATTGGTCTACATCGGACCCACACAGGACCTGTAAAAAGCATCAGTGAAGTTCCTTACTCTGCCATACCATCCTACGATCGTTAATGTCAAGCACTACAGGCTTGCACCAATTCTCATTCGCCAAGGATAACGGGTTGTGTCCCTTGTCCGCTGCTACTACATCTCGATGCACACCCACGTTAGTGTGTAGGAAATATTGTGTAATATAAAAGTTGTGTAAGTTTTTGGCATTTAAAAAGCCTCATTAAAGCCAGTATCATTATTATTATTTAGATGTTAAAAAAACATTTTAACAAAACAAAACCGACTTCCAAAGCAAAACACAAAAAGTGCAAAAATAACTTTCGCTTCGGAAGTCGCTGTCTTTGGTACTTCATGTTTTTATCGATTTTAGACACCAACTTCCGAAATGAAAGTTACTTTTGCACTTTTTTCGTGTTTTGCTTTGCTAGTCGGTTTAACTATTCTTTTTTTTCTCTCGTTTTAGCTTTACTACACCAGCACTAATAATAAGCAAGCTTTAATAAAGTACCTAAAGGATTGACAAATTAATAGTCATAATAACTCAATTTACACAATTATGAGTGCTGTTAAGGATTTCGGTTTTATTTTCCATGTCTTGAAAACTGCTGAACTGCTTTTAATGAAATTTAAACTATTCCCTAAGTTGAGAGATACTCAATCCATCATAAAAAGAATGATCACGATTCAATGAGTAGTTTCAGCGAAATGCGTGGCCATACATACATGAAACATACATGCAAACTCACATACATACACTTATTACATTTGGCACATGTGTTTAGATGATGAGGGCTCTATATATGTGAATACTGTGCAGTTCCAACAATATAAGATACATATACTTATCAAATTTATAACCTTCTTTTTTTAGAAGTCTGTAAAAAATGTTCCATCTCTTTTTCGCATTTTATCACTTGAAGCGTTCGGTTGATCGCGATGTTATTCTTTGTGATTCACAAAAGAATTATTATTTTTCATAGAATTTTTCTATATGCAAGAATGAAAGACTTGAAAAAACTCTCAGGAGCTTGTTTTTCGGCTGAAATACAATACGCCTAGAAGTATACAAAGTCTGCTTATGGTACACTTACCTCCTGCGTAACAAACTAATAACATGTGTTCTTCAGTGTAACAGTTTTATAGGACCTCACTTCACAATATTACATGACAAGACAAAGATGTTTATTCAAGGTTTTGGCATTAATCCTCCTTATTCCAAAATCCTTACAGGGTTCTCAAAAATCTGGAGTTAAAGTATAAAGATATGAAACAATTCAACTCCAGAAAAATCTACATTTACTTAATTCGCGAACTATCTACTATATCTTCATCTCATATTGGATAAACATTAAGCCTATCCTTCTAAATATCCTATCCAAATTGTTTCCCTTCCTAATTCAAAATTAGCGCCATCCCGCTGGTGCCGCACTAGCACCTCACTGCGGTGAGAGTGAAAACTAGGACTTGAAAAAAAATGGCGAAAAGCAGATAACTGCTCCCGCGCTGTGTCCGATTCAAAATAGGGTTAAAAATTACCCAAAAGGCTTCGCTAGAAATTGATTAACTGATTGGTTCTCGTAATCCTCCTTGTGAAGTGAAATCAAGCAGAACGTGAACTTGTAGTGCATATTGAATATACTCCACGCCGGCCGGCCCGGAGTCCCGAGTGTGGGGATACCTTCAATCCCTGCCTATCCAGGTGAGTGTTTATACTTTTTCTCAACGCAAGGAATCGCAGGGTTGGGATTGCCAACATCGGAGATTGTAATTGTTTCTGCGGACGAAGTCCAATCATTTCTTTTTGGTGCCTCCTGTGAGGATTCTACTTACCCTCACATTCTCTTATTAATCATAAATTCTCGTTTTAATGAGTACATATTGCGTTGTAATATCGTGTATTCTTATTAATTTAATAAGTAACAAGTAAGAATCACGATTTAAATAAATACATTTCATAATTTCTATAAATGGTACAACGCAAAAGGTAGGTCCAATTCAAGTCGGGTTCCCGTACAACGTGCCAAGCTGGCCAGCGGACCACGATTGTACCTAACCTACTCTCATTGATCATTATTATTTATTCAGGAAATTTAATCGTATTTAAGGTTTAAATTGAAACCTTCAATTCAATGGGTATTTCTTGTATGACTATTTCTTGCAATAACTGATGTTGGTATAAAGCTAATGGGAATGTTTCATGGTCAAATAGTTGTGCTCGAGAAATTACCTATCCACCTACATTTTATTACGAATAAAAGTGATAACTTATAAGTGTCTAAATCGTAATAGGTATTTATACCTATATATTTAAATTCATAACTTGTATTACTTGCCAAAGTAGGTACGCATAATAGTGCCTAAAGTATATTCCGCTTGCAGTTCGGATAGGTACTTACCTACCTACCTTCTCATCTCATTTATAAATCATGAATACGTAAGTTAACAAAATGTCTTATGAAGTTGAATTACAGGCGTCCCTTAAAAGACGCGAATATGATTTCAAGTGTATGCAGATTATCTACGATTTGTCCAAAGATGTTCTGAAGGATAGTTCTAAGCTATCTCCTTTCAAGGCTAGATACAAGAAGATTGATCAGATTAGGGCTGCTTTTATGGAGTCTAGCGAAAATATCAATAGATTACAGTTAAAGTTAAAACCCAAGTCAGAAATAGATTTGAGTGCGATGTTGTCATTTGATGATTTGTATTATGCGTCTATCGAAGTTGCCGAATCTTTGTTTGCGACGTCGCGGCGTCGCTGCCTGCGCCCCACGCGTCTGCAGTCGCCGATCCGTCCGTACATTGTTGTCCAGAAGGTTCTATTGTTCAAGTGAAATTACCTAAATTGAAAATTCCGCATTTCAATGGGAAAATAGAAAACTGGCCAAGGATAGTTACATCCCGCTTATTCATAACAATAGTTCACTTTCGGACACGGAAAGGTTTCATTATTTGCTGTCTTGTTTGTCTGGGTGTGCACTGACCTTGGCCAGGGGCGTACCTATAACCGAGTCGAATTATTCCGTGGTTTTCAATCTTTTATTAGATCGATATGACAACAAGCGTATATTAGCAAATACTTATCTAGAAAAAATATTTAAATTAACGTCTGTTAACAAGCCGTCACTTGAAACTTTATCCGAACTGACCAATGCGTTATATGAAAGCGTAAATGCGTTACGTGCTTTGCAAATTGATGAGCTAAGTGAATTTATTTTATTTCACATTGCATCGCGATCACTTGACCTTGAAACTAGGAAACGGTTCGAGTTACAAAATACTCACGAGATTCCTAAGTTCAATGACTTAATTGTTTATTTACAAAATTATATAAAGATTCTGGAAGTTAGTCAACCTGTCTCGGTTTCGACTACTCCTCATAAGGCAGGACATAAGGGTCAGCAAAGGTCATCATCATTTGTAGCATCTACGAACCAAGGTAATAATAATAATGCATCGGGCTCATTTGTTTGTTTATGTTGTAATGAAAATCATTCTATTTACCGATGCGGCAAGTTACATTCTATGACACTAGAACAGCGTCAACATTTCGTTAAGAAATTGAACCTATGTGCCAATTGCTTAAGGCCCGGTCACGATAATAATAATTGCAAATCTAAAACCACATGTTTTGTTTGTAACGCGAAACATAACACGTTATTACATGTGGAAAATAAAAGTTTATTAAGGTCTACTGTTAATTCAAATGAGAATAGCGAAAGTTCCGCTAAAGCTACGAGCACACTTACTTGTATTACGTCACAAACTTCGAGTCCAAATTGTAGTACGAAGATTCTTGGCTCAGCGGTAGTTCGTTTACGTCACGCAGACGGCTCGCTCCAGTGTGCACGCGCCGTTATTGACAGCGGTTCGATGGATTCTTTCATTACCAGCGCATGCGTGCGCCGCCTTAGTTTACGTATAAGAAAATGTAACTTGAACGTTACCGGTCTCGGACAGAGTAATGTTTGTGACATAAAAGGTTATACTTTCGCTTCAATAATACCTCATTCTTGTGAGTCACCTAAGTTTAACTTACCTTTAGTAGTTTTGCCTAAAATTACTTCCTTGCTGCCTTCATCAACGTTACCGTTGCACGTCAAGGATCATTTCAAACATCTTGATCTCGCCGACCGCGACTTCGATAGATCCGGTCCGATCGATCTACTGTTAGGTGTCGAGTGTTTTGATCAAATATACACTGGCTCACGTTTCACTCCCGGTCCCGGATTACCTTGCGCCTTGTCTAGTGTATTCGGCTGGGTGATAAGTGGTCAATATTTTCATAACACACCACCTAACAATATTCACAGTGAATCCGTTACGTCACTCCTCGCGTCCTCTTGCACGCTCGAAGATATCGTTCAACGGTTCTGGGATTCTGAAGAACCGCCGAAATGTAAAATTTCCGGTCCTGAAGATGATCTCTGTGAACAAATGTATAAACAGGATACTTACCGTACACGTGAAGGTCGTTACGTGGTACCTATAATGTTAAAGAAGGATGCGCCTTCTTTAGGCGATTCGTCTCGCCAAGCTTTTAATCGCTTTCTCAGCTTAGAAAGGCGTCTTATTAATCAGACCGAGCTGAAAGCTGATTATAAGGAATTTATGCACCAGTACGAAGAACTAGGACATATGAAGCCTGCAGATTCTTCGACTACTGATCGTTACATAATTCCACATCATTGCGTCGTGCGTCCAGATAGCTCTACGACACGACTCCGGGTAGTCTTCGACGCTAGCAGTCGGACTACAAATAATCTTTCTCTGAATGATTTAGTTCATGTTGGACCGAAACTTCAAATTGACATTGTCGATTTAGTTACGAAATTCCGACTTCATAAGATTGTCTTCACTGCGGACATCTGTAAAATGTACCGTCAGATATTGATACGTCCTGAGGACAGGTGTTATCAACATGTTTTGTGGCGTGACGAGCCTAACGAGGCTTTGAATGAGTATGAGCTTAATACCGTGACTTATGGAGTCAGCAGCTCCCCATACTTAGCTATTCGCACTCTGCGTCAACTTGCAGAGGATCACGGTTCTGAATATTCAAGCCGCGCCGCTCAAGTTCTTTATGAAGATACATTCATGGACGACATCACTACGGGATGCTCATCTCTTGATGAAGCGAAACAATTAAAAGAGGATGTTACCTCGTTATTGTCAAAGGGTCATTTTGAACTTCGTAAGTGGAGTACGAATACACCAATTCTTTTGTCTGATGTTCCTCCTGACCATCTTCAGACTTCTAAATCCTTCGATGATGCTGGAAATGAGTTTGTCAAGATATTAGGGATACGGTGGAATCCATTGGATGACAATTTCTCCTACAAGTTTTCAGACTCGTTTGACGTTAAATTTACTAAGAGATCTATCCTCTCTATAGTGGCCCGCATTTTCGACCCACTCGGTTGGATAAGCCCGGTAGTGTTTTCTGCAAAGTCGCTTTTACAAGAAATGTGGCGCTTAAACTTAGGTTGGGACGAAGCTATACCACCACAATTGGCTAAGGTGTGGCATTTAATAGCAGCCAACTTATCTGATTTACAGAATATTTCACTACCGAGACTGATTATGCCCTCTAGTCCTGCCGAAGTGCATTTGGTAGGATTTTGTGATGGTTCACTCAAAGGGTATGGCTGTTGTGTATATCTTTGTGTTGTTGTGGATGAAGTTACCACGGTCACTAACCTGTTAATAGGTAAATCTCGAGTGGCTCCGTTAAAACCGACAACGATAAATAGACTCGAACTAAGCGCAGCTGTGCTTCTAGCGCAAGTTATGTCACACATGCACAACTTACTCAAGGATAAAATTCACATAAATTCTATGAAAGCCTACTCGGACAGTACCACCACTCTTTCTTGGCTCAACACGGCACCTCATTTGCTAAAAATGTATGTAGCAAATCGAGTCGTGCAAGCAACCGATTTAATTAGTCCCGAAATTTGGTTTCACGTGTCCACTGAGGATAACCCGGCCGACTGTTGTAGTCGCGGTGTTCTCTGTTCAGAATTATTTGATCACCCACTCTGGTGGAGCGGGCCTTCTTGGTTGCAAATGTCGCCTAATAAATGACCTTGCAAACGTACGTTCCTCGTAAATGCAGAACTGCCGGCATTAAGAACTTCAGTTCCAAGCAGCCTACACGCTACTCAATCTGATAATCCGCTTCTGACGTTAACTTCTAAGCTTTCTTCTCTGACAAAGATTCAACGAACTTTGGCATGGTGTTTCCGTTTTATATCAAATGCAAAGGTTGTTTCTTCAAATAGAAATTTCTCCTGCCTTAGTAGTTCTGAACTCGATAAATCAATGAAGATGCTAGTCAAGTTTACTCAAGACCATTATATGTCGTCTCACGTCAGTCAAGTGAAAAATCATGAACAATGCGACAAGTCGATTCAAAAACTGTCTCCTTTTTTGGATGAAGATGGTTTATTGCGAGTGGGGGGACGCATCGATGAAGCTAATCTATCGCCATCTGCGTTACATCCTCTTCTCTTACCTAAATTGAGTCCTTTGTCGAGGCAGATTGTCGAACATTTCCATCTAAAATATCAGCATTGCGGCCCTCGGACTTTACAGTCTCTAATTCATAGAAGGTTCTGGATAATTGGGTTGAGACTCCTTATTCGTACCGCACTCTCAAAGTGCGTGCGTTGCTTCAAAGTAAAACCAGTGTCCAGTCAACCCATGATGGGCAAACTCCCTGCCGCTCGTCTTCAGCCCTCTCGATGCTTCCAAACCACAGGTATTGATTTCGGTGGCCCATTTATTATAAAGGAAAGTCGTCGACGTGGAGCAAAAACCTATAAAGCATACATATCTCTTTTTGTGTGCTTGAGTTCGAAAGCCGTCCATTTGGAGGCCGTCACTGAGTTGAGTTCTGAAGCATTCCTCGCGGCTCTTGATAGATTTGTTTCCCGTCGCGGAATGTGTGATACAATCATTACAGATTGTGGCACCAACTTTGTTGGTGCAAACAAATATCTTAACGAAATAACCGGCGAGCTTCGCAAACATCAAGCTGACATATCAGATGGTTTGGCTATCCGTCAAATAAAATGGAAATTTAACCCGCCAGGTGCACCACATTTCGGTGGCATATTTGAAAGTGGCATAAAGTCCACAAAATATCACCTTAAGCGTGTAGTTGGTGCTCAAGTTTTAACTCTGGAAGAGTTTATTACGATTCTCGCTAAAGTGGAAGCTGTGTTAAATTCACGCCCGCTTTGTACTTTGTCTTCAGACCCGCAAGAATCGAACGTCTTGACTCCAGGACACTTCTTGTCGGGAGGTCCTTTAGTTTCACTACCTGAAGAACCTGTTAGTGACTGCTTATGTCCACGTTCTCGTTGGCAAATGCTCAAGAAAATAACTCAAAGTTTTTGGCTTGCTTGGCAACGTGATTATCTGCATACGCTTCAACAAAAAACTAAATGGTTCAAAGATACACCTAACCTTAAAATAAACGGCTTAGTCCTGGTTAATGAGCCTAATCTGCCTCCTTTACTATGGAAATTAGCTCGTATAGAACAGATCCATCCGGGATCTGATAACATAGTTCGGGTTGTGACTCTTCGAACTGCAAACGGTAAAACTATGCGCAGACCAGTAGTTAAGGTTTGTCCGCTACCAATTAATTAACTATTATCTTATATCTCGAACAATATTGTGTATTGATCAGTATTGTTCAATTAAAATAGTTTAAGGTACTTAGATAATTGTGCTTATTAAGTAAGAATTTTATATTTCTCGAGCACTGCTAGTTCTACTCTGGCAGTCCTTTAACTTGCGAAATCCTGGTCGATTTCGAGTGGGGGGAAATGGATAAACATTAAGCCTATCCTTCTGAATATCCTATCCAAATTGTTTCCCTTCCTAATTCAAAATTAGCGCCATCCCGCTGGTGCCGCGCTAGCACCTCACTGCGGTGAGAGTGAAAACTAGGACTTGAAAAAAAATGGCGAAAAGCAGATAACTGCTCCCGCGCTGTGTCCGATTCAAAATAGGGTTAAAAATTACCCAAAAGGCTTCGCTAGAAATTGATTAACTGATTGGTTCTCGTAATCCTCCTTGTGAAGTGAAATCAAGCAGAACGTGAACTTGTAGTGCATATTGAATATACTCCACGCCGGCCGGCCCGGAGTCCCGAGTGTGGGGATACCTTCAATCCCTGCCTATCCAGGTGAGTGTTTATACTTTTTCTCAACGCAAGGAATCGCAGGGTTGGGATTGCCAACATCGGAGATTGTAATTGTTTCTGCGGACGAAGTCCAATCACATATATTAGCTCTTAATTAATGTAATCGAGTCATTTAATTTAAACCAATAAGTTGATACCTAAGCCACTCAAGTCTATTGCTTTTGATAACGACACCTACAAAACCTGCGTACCACTTGTGTCTGTCCGTATTATTGCCCCCACAACTTTGGACACTTGCCAAAGAAATAAACTAGTATCTAAGAGCGCCATTTCAATTTTTACTGCGGCTTCTATAAAACTAATCACCTGTAAGTTTATTTGAGCAGCCAGATCATCTTAAGAATCTTGAGAAAACTGATAAAACTTTGTTTTTGACAGTGAAAAATCGAGCTTATTAAAATATTATTATTGCAACAATCACAGACTTCTCAAGTTTTGTTTATTATAATAAACAGATATTATTCGTTTTTTTTTAAGTAAAACAATGTTTTATTATAAAAAAAGTGTTTTTTTGTGTAACATTACAAAAAAAACCCTTTTTATTGCAGATTTATTATACTTAACTTTTATTAAAATCTTTCAAACGGCCTTACTAGGAACAAGGCCGATATAGTATATTAGTAGTTCAACTTAAAACTAACGTTTTGAAAATCAAAATAACTGCTAATACTACATAAATAGGTTTTGTTTTGTATACAAAATAGGCTCGAACTTGAACACTATCTCACCTGAGCAAGGTGATGATGTAGTCGAAGGAGAAGCACGCTTGCCCACAAGTAACATCTTCAGTCTGTCATTAAAACAAATCATTAAATGCTTGCCATAATATATTCACTTATTAAATTCTTAAGGAACATTATTTGAACATAATCGTATAACTAATAATGTTTTCGCTATATATGTATGGATCAGCCTTTGGCTCTTCTAGGAACACTACCGATATTTTAACTTATGTCGAAATAAAGTAATATGTTTTCTTTAGTTACATACAGCAAATCCTTATATATTACTCCAGAGTAAAAAACAATGAAGACAATAATAGGTTAATTACTTAAAAATCTTACGTTTTGCTGTGAGCGCGAATTGCAATTTTAACGTCGACGTCCGAAGTCAAAGAAGTGAGAGACCGCATCGACAAGATAGCGGGGCGAGCGCTCGACGCCGCGTCTGTGTCCTTGAGTTCGATGGGTGTTAGTGTGAGTAGAAATAATTTGTCGTCATACACCTGGGAATACCTACAAAATTTTAATAATTGGCCTTTGAAGGAGCATAGTCTTTCATGGTCTACCCACCTTATATATTTATATAAGGTGATATTTGTAGGAGAAGATTGTACCCGAACCGTACCTTCACAATAATTCGAAATGCTTCTGTTTCCCATCGTGTACAAAATATCTAAATCCATATTATTCGTTTTTGTTTATGTGGGTCACTTGCTCTTCTCTAAGAACTCATAAAATTTACGATACTTGGAGTGGGTCCAGCAGACTCCCGTTCGTTGGCAGAGCCTACATGTTTTACTGTTTATATAACTGTCGGAGAGATGCAAAAAATGTTCATGTGAGAGCACAGTTTTTCAAGCTCGGTGCAACTAGAGTACTTACCTATATAATTGAGCATTAATAGCACATAGAGCAGTTAAGCAACAAGGCAAAATAAAGATCAGGGGGGTGATTATAAGCTTTAAGAGTAAGGTTATTCTGTGTGTGCGTAAGGGAAAGATGTATATGACTTGTATACATCTGTCCCTTTTTTACAGTCGAACTATGATAGTTTTGACACGTCAGGATACAGGGGCTGAACACTTTATGAGCTCATGGTTGGCGTCACAACTTTTCTTACATGTATTAACAAGTAAATAGTGATTTCTTATCTGGAATATTAACGTTTTCTTTTTCGGATAAATGCGGCTATTTAGCTTTTTGTGTAAGTAAGGTAAACGTTGTGTGTTATCTCTTACCTGAAACAATAAAAGAACATAATGATAGAAGCTCAATAAATAAAATTGCGGTCCTTTATTCTATATAATGTAAGTTATGTATTTGTACTTACAAGAAAAATAAAATTGAATTATTCGTTACTATCCCTAAAAGTAAACGTTACTGTTCATAAATAATAGTATATTATGCAACTAGTGAATAAAAGACGGATTTAATGCGAGGGCCGTAGATGAATCACAAGTAAGTGAATGATTCTAACGACTGAATCACGACCGTAGGGAGTGATTCATGATGATTGAATCACGAGCATAGCGAGTGATTCAAGTGTTAGAATCATGAGCGACGCGAGTGATTCATGGCCCTCGATATAAATCCGTTTTATTCAAGAGTTACATACTATATTTTATACCATGACTACGAGAAAAAGCAAGATAGAAGCGGCACAAGGAATAATAATAAATAAATGGATTTATTACCTTCGTAATTTACAAAAAAAAGTGAAACCCTGACCCCTGAGCTAGGTAACAGCACTTGTGTTTCAATCTCTATCTCTAAATCCATATCTATCTCTATCTCTATCTCTATCTCTATCTCTATCTCTATCTCTATCTCTATCTCTATCTCTATCTCTAACTCTATCTCTAACTCTATCTCTAACTCTATCTCTAACTC
The DNA here is from genome assembly GCA_964057195.1 of Orthosia cruda. Classification (NCBI taxonomy): domain Eukaryota; kingdom Metazoa; phylum Arthropoda; class Insecta; order Lepidoptera; family Noctuidae; genus Orthosia; species Orthosia cruda. Next base: position 4,066,387 of record OZ059848.1, on the reverse strand, counting down.
TAACTCTATCTCTATCTCTATCTCGATCTCTAACTCTAACTCTAACTCTAACTCTAACTCTAACTCTAACTCTAACTCTAACTCTAACTCTAACTCTGTCTCTATCTCTATCTCTATCTCTATCTCTATCTCTATCTCTATCTCTATCTCTATCTCTAACTCTGTCTCTATCTCTATCTCTATCTCTATCTCTATCTCTATCTCTATCTCTATCTCTATCTCTATCTCTATCTCTATCTCTATCTCTATCTCTATCTCTATCTCTATCTCTATCTCTATCTCTATCTCTATCTCTATCTCTATCTCTATCTCTATCTCTATCTCTATCTCTATCTCTATCTCTATCTCTATCTCTATCTCTATCTCTATCTCTATCTCTATCTCTATCTCTATCTCTATCTCTATCTCTATCTCTATCTCTATCTCTATCTCTATCTCTATCTCTATCTCTATCTCTATCTCTATCTCTACCTCTATCTATAACTCTATCTGTACCTCTAACTCTATCTCTAACTCTATCTCTATCTAAGTTTGTATCGAATATTTTATGCGTAAGGAGGTTGTACAGCGTTGAGATGGAGTTTGAATATTATATTGGTGTGTAAATTCAAACACCAAAACAGTGATTAAAAGTGCTTTTTATTCACTGTTTTCAGTGAATAAAATAAGCTTTTTAGAGAGGGAATGGTATAAATATATTATGTGTCTATCATGTAAGTGGGAAGTCCTATTACGCCTACTCTCAGAGGAAAACAAGTTAGAAAAGTAATATACAGGTCCAATAACAACACGCTTAAAGAGCACTTTATTTTTATTGCAAATGCTATCTACTTCGAAGAACTAAATGTGATAATATTTTGATATGTTAAAGAGTATACTTGTATTGGTTTTATGTGTTTTCTTTTCTTTCCAGTTGTTTAAACAATCCCATGCGATTAAATTGTATTTCGTATTTGATACTCTTCTTGGAGTTATAAATACACACGAGAAGAGTCTGGAGAAGAAGCACATACAATAATGTTATGACCAGAAGTTTACTGGTAATAAATAAAGTGAGGAGGTATTTTTTTAAACTTGACTATTCCACTTTGTGTGTTTTTAGGAAAATATTTTTTTATTTTTATTATAGACCTCGATTAGTCATTGGTTTGTACAGGATTCAAAATGTGTAAGGTAAAATTTTCACCCTACTCACTAGCTAACTCAGGGGTAGGTGATCAGGATGAGACAATTGCAGGGATGATTTCGTATGAGGGTCGACAGAAGTAAAAGTCTTTCTATTTGGTCAACTAGTTTAATTTTCAGTTCAGCAGCACTACAGCTTCATAATGTATACATATGACACTTACTTGTGTATGGGCTATAATATACCCTTAAAACATAGTACCAGATGTATGATATCTCAATCAGCACCGTTCCTCTGTGCAGTTGGCATCCAGTTTCTCACCGGTCAAAATATCATGGGTATTCGGAGCCTGTTAATAAAACTCCTTTTATTGGATATTTTCGTGACCGCATCAATGAAGAATTAGCAATGGAAAGGAAATGTCACTCTTGTCAGCCATAGACATTGAGCGTTTTATCGACCACTAGATATGATCATAATTAATAGACTTGACATTTTTATTTATAAATTGAATTGTGTGTTTTATTATAATATATATTTATTACACACAATTCATATTTACGTATTTTTAATCAATTCAGTATATTTCAACCGACAGTAGCGCCATCTGACAGTTTTTTTTTTTTTTTTTTTAAACTTTGCCCCACACTAGGAATTTCTCCTGTATCGTGGGTGCGTTTACAAACATATAAACTCACATACACAAACACCCAGAGCCGGAACAACTATCTGTAGGTCATACAAATATTTGTCCCGTGCGGGAATCGAACCCGCGACACGCAGCGCAGCAGTCAATAACTCAACCACTACGCCAACCGTGCGCCCAAGAATTGCATTAGACGTAATGACAATTCAGAAAGAAAGCTAGTAAGAGATTCACGCCTTTGACACTAGATGTCGTTATTCTATATAACAATATAATTAGTTGTTACAGTACATCTTTACCCTGTTAAAAAAAATATTTACAATTTTTTTTAATTTACTATATTTCCATGCACATTGTGAATCCAAACATGTTCCCTGACAGAAATTGAGGCAGTCCAAGAAAATCTAATTTATAGGAGAACTACCTACATTAAGTTTTATAAATAAAAACTAATAGTTTTACAAAAAATAAAGTTCAAAACTTATTTCTCAAATTTTTAAGTTTCTAATTATGTTCAAAATGTACTAAATATTAGAACATTAGTGATAGTCCAATAACTAGCAGATAAAAACTTTGATTGCTCTCATCTAAGACTAATTCGACATACTCAGTGATTTTCCCAAAACAGATAGCAATGAAAAGCATCCATATATCTAAACACAATCGCCAAGTCGTCAGTTCAAATGCTAGTTATGCCATTAACTAAGTTTATTTAAGTTAATGTCTGATTCATCAAGCATTTAAGTATGTTAAATGTTAAAGAGTCAGGTTATACTCAAAAGAGATTTAACCTTTTATTATTTTAAGTTTAGACCAATATCTGATCAAGTTAAGGTTTAGTACAAAATGAAACACTGCTTTTTTAAATCAGCAAGTGTCATTCTAAGTATCAAGTTGCTGTTCAAATGTATACAAGTAAATGTAGACAAGTACTAAATCAAGTTAAGATTCGCAACAGAAAGTGACATTGCCTTTTAAATCAGCAAATGTTAAAATTGGGCCAAACTCGATAATTACACCAGAAAAAAAAGAATAAAAGGCATGATTTCGTCAAAAGTAGATTATTCCACTTCCATTTTGGAACAAAGTATGATTAATCCACAAGTTAATTAACTATATTAGTCTAAATTGCAACAAAACATGTTTTATCCCTACACTTTTCAGTCAGAACATATGTTCTTTACTTTTTTAATAAGGCAAGCTGATTTTTTTGTTTTTGAATGATTGCTCAACACTCGTGGCATTTGTTTGACAGTTAATACATAAAGGTCATGTCATGGCTGTCATTGTCAACTGAACAAGTGGAGCGAATTTCAACAAAACTTGATTAGTCCAATCCAGCCGCGTCAAAACTAGATTATTCCATTTCAGATTTTTGATATACAAAATATATTATTGCTACATTTGTAACAACTAATTATATTGTTATATAGAATAATGACATCTAGTATCAAAGGCGTGAATCTCTTACTAGCTTTCTTTCTTAATTGTCATTACGTCTAATGCAATTCTGTCAGATGGCGCTACTGTCGGTTGAAATATACTAAATTGATTAAACATACGTAAATATGAATTGTGTGTAATAAATATATATTATAATAAAACACACAATTCAATTTATAAATAAAAATGACAATTTATAAATAAAAAAGACAATTATGATCATATCTATTGGTCGATAAAACGCTCAATTTCTATGGCTGACAAGAGTGACATTTCCTTTCCATTGCTAAATCTTCATTGATACGGTCACGAAAATATCCAATAAAAGGAGTTTTATTAATCAATCAAAATGAGTCGGAGGCGACAAAGAACCAGCCCTAAATATAAAAATATAATGTGCCAGCAAGCGCTGTGGGTATTAGTTAAAGTAAGCTATATTTTCATGCTTGTGAAACATGTGCTTATATGATGCTCATCCTGCAATTTTCCCATTGACAGGGCTCATTAGGATTAATTTTATTTAAACAATAAATATATAAGAATAATGGTCATCTATACTTAAGAGCGACAGCTACAGTGTTCAACAACAGGCTCCGAATACCCATGATATTTTGACCGGTGAGAAACTGGATGCCAACTGCACAGAGGAACGGTGCCGATTGAGATATCATACATCTGTTACTATGTTTTAAGGGTATATTATAGCCCATACTCAAGTAAGTGTCATATGTATACATTATGAAGCTGTAGTGCTGCTGAACTGAAAATTAAACTAGTTGACCAAATAGAAAGACTTTTACTTCTGTCGACCCTCATGCGAAATCATCCCTGCAATTGTCTCATCCTGATCACCTACCCCTGAGTTAGCTGGTGAGTAGGGTGAAATTTCTACCTTACAATTGTACGCCCAACGTGTCGCATGAAGCTTGATAGAGGTACTTAATAAATTTACAATTTGTACGACCAATGTGTCGCATATTTTTTGATTGTAATACTTAACTACTTATTATGTGTCTAGTAGTTATAACTTAAATACTTAAGAACTTAACCAAATTATAGGTTAACTTCATGATTGCTTAATTTAAATTTTAAATTTAAATTTAAAATAACAAAACAGCAAGTCAACATTATATAAAATTTAAAAGTGCGGTTATAGTCACATGTTTTATTTAAAAACTATAAACCATTTCACTGATAAATGTTTTGTTAAATTGAATATAAAACACTCTAATTTAATATAGTAATTGTAACTGTTAATTAGGTTTGAATATATAAATAGAACAAACAATTGTTTTGTTCAACATGCATAAAGCATATATGCTTATAAAAATTAGAGTGTTTTAAAATTTAAATTAAGCAATCATGAAGTTAACCTATAATTTGGTTAAGTTCTTAAGTATTTAAGTTATAACTACTAGACACAAAATAAGTAGTTAAGTATTACAATCAAAAAATATGCGACACATTGGTCGTACAAATTGTAAATTTATTAAGTACCTCTATCAAGCTTCATGCGACACGTTGGGCGTACAATTGTAAGGTAGAAATTTCACCCTACTCACCAGCTAACTCAGGGGTAGGTGATCAGGATGAGACAATTGCAGGGATGATTTCGCATGAGGGTCGACAGAAGTAAAAGTCTTTCTATTTGGTCAACTAGTTTAATTTTCAGTTCAGCAGCACTACAGCTTCATAATGTATACATATGACACTTACTTGAGTATGGGCTATAATATACCCTTAAAACATAGTACCAGATGTATGATATCTCAATCGGCACCGTTCCTCTGTGCAGTTGGCATCCAGTTTCTCACCGGTTAAAATATCATGGGTATTCGGAGCCTGTTGTTGAACACTGTAGCTGTCGCTCTTAAGTATAGATGACCATTATTCTTATATATTTATTGTTTAAATAAAATTAATCCTAATGAGCCCTGTCAATGGGAAAATTGCAGGATGAGCATCATATAAGCACATGTTTCACAAGCATGAAAATATAGCTTACTTTAACTAATACCCACAGCGCTTGCTGGCACATTATATTTTTATATTTAGGGCTGGTTCTTTGTCGCCTCCGACTCATTTTGATTGATTAATAAAACTCCTTTTATTGGATATTTTCGTGACCGTATCAATGAAGATTTAGCAATGGAAAGGAAATGTCACTCTTGTCAGCCATAGACATTGAGCGTTTTATCGACCAATAGATATGATCATAATTAATAGACTTGTCATTTTTATTTATAAATTGAATTGTGTGTTTTATTATAATATATATTTATTACACACAATTCATATTTACGTATGTTTAATCAATTTAGTATATTTCAACCGACAGTAGCGCCATCTGACAGAATTGCATTAGACGTAATGACAATTAAGAAAGAAAGCTAGTAAGAGATTCACGCCTTTGATACTAGATGTCGTTATTCTATATAACAATATAATTAGTTGTTACAAATGTAGCAATCATATATTTTGTATATCCAAAATCTGAAATGGAATAATCTAGTTTTGACGCGGCTGGATTGGACTAATCAAGTTTTGTTGAAATTCGCTCCACTTGCTCAGTTGACAATGGCAGCCATGACATGACCTTTATGTATTAACTGTCAAACAAATGCCACGAGTGTTGAGCAATCATTCAAAAACAAAAATTTCAGCTTGCCATATTAAAAAAGTAAAGAACATATGTTCTGACTGAAAAGTGTAGGGATAAAACATGTTTTGTTGCAATTTAGACTAATATAGTTAATTAACTTGTGGATTAATCATACTTTGTTCCAAAATGGAAGTGGAATAATCTACTTTTGACGAAATCATGCCTTTTATTCTTTTTTTTCTGGTGTAATTATCGAGTTTGGCCCAATTTTATTATAGTCGCGTTTTAATTTCAATGTTTTTCTCGAAAATTTTCAACTTAAAAAAGATCTGTTCTGTTGAAAGTGCAATAAACAAGTTTTGAAAAGAACCTTCTCAATGAATATACCAGTAAACAAAAGAGAAATCGTATATTCGCATTTACGTTCATACAATAAGTCAGACGAGTAGTGTATTAATGGGCATTCTATTCCACCTATGTTCCTACGGCTCACTTTGTTCGCCTTCGTCGCTTTCGGTGGAATAGAATACCCAATAATATAAATGAAATCTTACATACGGCAGTTATGCAGTAAAATACTGGTTCGACGTCTATTCCACATCGTTTGTGGTTTGGACGCTGCTCCACTTTTTAAAACTCATTTGGTTACGAATGAAACAAAAAGTTTTCTAGAATGTCCAATAACATAAATATATCTACAAAGTTTGTGGGTGGAGAACGTATAAATAATTGTTTCCAGTAATTTAGCGCTACATTCGATTCTTACTACTGTAGTGAGAAGGTTGAATTTTGTATCACGAAACATAATACAAATAACTAAGTTAACTACAATGCATGCCTCAGTGAAATCTGATTTAAAATACATTTGTAAACTTATAATCAAGAATTCAAGCGGCAAGATTATATTTATTCGAGCTTTGCAAAATGATCAGAAAAATACAGATAACGATAATTCATCAAAACACCAGGACAACTATACAAACCACACATAAGATTTCTTCCAGCGACAGATGCAAGATTTGGTGAAATCTCATTTAGAAAACGATCTTATAATGAAGGACAGCCATGGTGATGTTGTCCGTATATTTGTTCTAGTTAGCGACAATGAGTTATAAATGTCAGTGTAATAAAATAATTGACTCATTATTAATATAACCGTTTAACCAGTTGCCATGAAATTTGTAAAACAACCACAATCATTACAAGTAAACAATCTTTGTGTTCATTCTTAGGAGACTGGTTTTCGCCATGGAGAATTATTACCTAAATCAGTACGATGCATTATTTGCGGCCCGTCAAATTGTGGAAAACTAATTTAATAATTGGTCTTCTTATACACGAGAATGGTTTAAAATTTCAAAATGTTTATGTTTATTCGAAAACCTTGCAACAACCTAAGTATTTTTTTTTAGAAAAAATCTTGCAACGAGTTCCAGACATTTCATTTCAGAAATATCATGAAAATGAGCAAGTACTAAGTGTTCAGACCGCAAAACCGAATTCTGTAATTGTATTTGATGATGTTGCTTGTGAAAACCAAAGTAATATACGTGATTATTTTGCTATGGGGAGACACAAGTTCATCGATTGTTTTTATCTAAATCAGACGTATAGTAAAATCCCTAAACAGTTAGTAAGAGACAACGCAAACCTAATCGTGCTTTTTAAACAATTTGAAAGAAATATGAAATATGTTTATGAAGAACACGTCAACACTGACATGACATGGATTGAATTTCGTGAAATGTGTTCAAAAATATGGAGTATACCTTTCAATTATGTTGTAATTAGAACATAAAAACACATCAATAAAGACACACAACAATAAAGATTGTTCAAAAAACAAAGGATGTTATAGAAGTAAATTTGACACGTTTGTAGTCTTTGACTAAGAACACGAATAAATATAGTATATAAGGCTATTACCTTTCTAACAACATTATTCACCTTACGACGCTAAATCAATTACGACCTATTTACCAATATGGAAAAATCATTGAAACGACAAATTGTTGATGCGGCAGAAGCTGTAAAGATAAAAGTACGAAAAATGAGAGATACCGAGATTAACAATAAACAAGCAATGGAATCTGTTTTCAAACCTGTAACAGAACCACGTAACTTAATTGCTAATGCTGCTAAGCAAACTCCTCTCCTGCGTGTCAGTGATGATTTTGCTGATGTTCCGTTTACTAACGAAACTTTGCAGAAAGAAGGAACTGGTAGCTCAGAAAGAAATGAAAATAATGATGACGAAGACAAATATGAATCCGATATCAACAGTGACTCTTCTTATGAATCAGTAGTTGAAAGTAATCAAGCTTGTGATACGTCATCCTGGTCAGTATCATCAGAGGCGTTGGCAGATATTCCATTTGGAGTAAGGAAAGACCGCGGGCAATTGATGTTAGGTTCTGCTTGCATAACGATCAACGATCAATAAATCACCGTGGCTGAACGTAAATACCGAAATAAACCTGGTTTAAAACAGTTAATGCTTTAGAAAGATGTGGACTTAAGCTTGGTTACAGATAGTGATATGCAAAATTATAAGATGATGTTACTTGACACAAATGCACATCGGCGAGAATATGAGCCAAGTAAGCCAATAAAAAGTAATAAAGGACAAAAATATTTGCAAGTTATTAAACCTCTTTTTCAACTAAAGAATACAGTTCAGGGAAAGGGTCTATCGTTACTAAAAAAGTGGCGAAAAAACGTAGATTTAGTGTACTGGGATAACCCTAATGAATTAGTGGATAGGTTTAAATTGTTAATTGCATCTAGAGATGCTGGCAACACAGGATTAGATAGTGAAATTATTTCTATCATTAAAGAATTGCGTGAATGTAAAGTTATAAATAAATAAATATTTTAAAATGTGTTTATTTTACTATCAACCTCTCGATACAATACACCTTAAACATGAACGTAGACAAATTCGGACATTTCATTCACAAAAGAATGCGTTTATCAGAATTATTTGAGTTTAATGAAAATGCATTATTAAAATCAGAAAACGGAGACTTTGATTTAAAAACATCAAAACTGAGAGAAAGTAGAAATCTAGTAGAAGCAGACGATGCTGTGAACAAGGATTATGTAGATCAATTGAATGCTAATATGCATAAAGAATTTAATAATCTGATTGATACATTGCGTTCTCAAATGATAAAAGATGCAAAGGGTATAGTTCAAGGTACTTTAAAAGCAAGTGTACTTGAGGTTTCAACTCAGTTGCAAGATAAGTTTTATACTAAAGCAGAGGTAGATAAATTACTTGAAAATCTCAGTAATGACAAAACAACACATAGTAAATGAAATACATAAAGCTGCCCGAAGAAATTTCCTTAGACGTACTGTCATTCTAAAGGGGATCGATGACTTGTGGCAAGCTGATCTAATGGACATGCAGAAACTGAGAAAATATAATAAAGGTTATAATTACATATTAGTTGTAATTGACTGCTTCTCAAAGTATGCTTGGACAGAGCCGTTAAAATCAAAAAATAAACTTGATGTTTCTCATGCATTTAAAAGAATATTGATTAACAGTCATCGTAAACCTGTTAATTTACAAACTGATATGGGAACAGAATTTTATAACATCACCTTTCAAACGCTTATGAAAAAGCACAACATTAACCACTACTCATCGTTTTCTACTAAAAAAGCATCAATTGTGGAGAGACTGATTAGAACTGTAAAAAATAATTTATATAAATATTTTAGTCTCAATGGAAACTATAAGTGGATAGGACTACCATTGGAAGATACATTGAAGAGATATAACAACACAAAACATCGCACTATTCAATTTAAACCGGTAGATGTTAATAAAGGTAACGAACAAGTAATCAAAGAAAATATTAAAAAAAACTATAAACAAAAATTTAGTTCAGTGGAAGCCTAAAGTTAGTGAAATTCAAAGTTGGTGATTGTGTTCGTATAAGTAAATACAAACATAATTTTGAGAAAGGTTACACTCCTAATTGGTCAACTGAATTATTTAATATAAAAAAGGTAAATAAAACCATACCAGTCACTTATCACATAGAAGATCAACGAAAGCAAAACATATTAGGAGCGTTTTACGAACAAGAACTGCAAAGATCGAATTATCTTGATGTTTATTTGATAGAAAAGGTTTTGAAAAAGAAAGGAAATAAATTGTATGTCAAATGGTTAGGTCTAAATAGTGCAGAAAACAGTTGGATTGAAAAAACTGCAATAATGAACTATTATATTATATAACCATTTTTCATTTGAAATCCTATCATTATAATTTGAGTAATGCAAGGAGGTGGACTAGTTAACAGGATAATTGATAATCTACCATTCGAAGTTCATTTGCCAGGATACAATTATTGCGGACCAGGAACCAAACTTCGCAAACGCTTAGCGCGAGGTGACCGAGGTGTAAATAAGCTAGACGAAGCTTGCATGCAACGCGACATTGCACATACAAACCATACAGACTTATCAAATCGTCACAAAGCCGATTTACAACTACTAAACATGGCTAAACAAAGACTTGAATCCAAAGATGCAGGGAAAGGTGAAAAGCTAAGATCTTGGCTAGTGAGCAAAGTTATGAAAACGAAACTAAAGTCTGGATCTGGCATTAAAACATTAGAAAGCTTAGTTTCAAAAATAAAATCAAAAATTAAGAAACTCAAACGCAAAGATAATAAGACTTTAATAAAAGCAGCTTACTTAGCCGCAAAAAAGTTATTTCCAAACATTCATCATCGAATTCGAGTACCCCGAGTAATACCCATACCAAAGACTGGAGGAGTTCTACCTTTAATTCCAATTTTCGCTGGTTTATCGGCTTTAGGAACTTTAGCTGGTGGTGCAGCTGGCATTGCAAAAACCGTCAATGATTACAAAGCGAGCAAAAAAAATTTGCAAGAAACAGAACGACATAATAAAGCTATAAAGGCTTTAGTGTTGGGCAAGGGTTTATACATTAAGCCGTATAAAAGCGGTAAAGGATTATTTATAACATCTTCAAAAAACTGAAAAATATGCTACCCAATCGCCCTCTAACTAATGTAGACATTCGAAGGTATTCAAGAGACATCCCATATTTTCGTGGGGTCTACATGAAGGATCGACTACCTCGGAAACCGAAACGCATTGAATGTGGTATCGTTAATTTAGATGATTCTGAGAACGAAGGAACGCATTGGGTAGCTTATGCTGAAGTATACAATCACTGCGAATACTTTGATAGCTATGGAAATTTAAAACCTTCAATGGAATTGATGCAATATTTAAAAAATTGTAATGTGTTTTATAATTATACAAGATATCAAAAATTTTACGCAGTCAATTGTGGTCATTTATGTCTTAATTATTTATGGACTTTTTGGAATAAAAATGTATTATAAAATATATGCTTTTCTTTCATTTCAATCATTTGCAAGATGTCACTCACTTTGTCGATAACTGGAGACTCGTCAGTGTTAACTACAAACTATCCTAATACATTGCAACTAGATGGAGAGTATGAGTGTGCTTTATTACACTTTTCAACATTTAATTCTATTCCAAACATCGATAAAAGAAATAATAAGTTCTATTACGGCTTTAATGAAGTTATTGAAATACCGGATCGCACTTATGAATTGCAAGATATCGGCGATTATTTAAAATCTGAAATAAAAGATGCAGCAATCAAACTACGGTGTAATAATAATACTTTAAAAACTACAATATTCTGTACAAAAGACATTAATTTTATCAAAGAAGACTCTTTTGGAAAACTATTAGGATTTAACAAACAAATCTTGAAAGCAAATAAATGGCATGTGTCACAGTCTCCAGTCAACATTCTACCTACGACCGTTGTCAGGATTGAATGTGATATTGTAAGCTGTTCATATGTAAACGGTGAACCAAGTCATATTATTCACGAATTTGCCCTTAATGTGCCACCTGGATACAGGATCATAGAAATCCCGAAGAACGCAATATACTTTCCAATCAATCAAAACAACATAAGCTGCATAAATAAACGATTAATATACGACGCTGTTAGATATAAACAAACGATTAATCAATTTACGCGGTGAAGAAGTGCAGGTATATCTGCATCTTAGAAGAAAAAAACGATTGACTACAATAAAAATGTGTCTCGACATGTAAAAAATATCAGTTCTGCTCGAGCTACCTATCAAATAAGACCTATCTCTAAGAAGAAAATAAAATTAACTAAAGACAATAAAGCATTCCTTAGAGCGATCGGATTGTTAAAATGAACATCTTAGACGTTTTATCCGCTCCGACTTTCGATAACACTATAGAAGGAATCGAATTTCATTCCTACAAGCCCTATGTAACAAGTTTCAACAGGAACGATGAAATTCGCATACCTATCAACCAACAGGACTTATACATATTACCATCAGCTAGCACCCTATATTTGGAAGGAACTATTATCGTTAGCAAAAAAGATACGAAGGACAAAGCTACTAGTGTCAATTTCACGAACAATGCTCTACTCTACTTGTTCCAAGACATTAGGTATGAGCTAAATGGAGTGGAGATTGATAAAATAAAAAATGCAGGTATAACAACAACTATAAAATCACTCATTTCGATGAACGAAAGTGAATCAAAAATGTCTAATGCCTGGGGGTGGAATATTGATGGCATAAAAAATATCGTTCTTGGTTAAACCACCGTATTCCTTTTATTACTTAACAAAAGAAGAAAAGAAACAAGTGCGATGGTTAGAAAAAAAACGAGGAATTTTCTGGCATGAGGGCTTCATAGACTACAGAGAGTTTCAACACGTTATGTTACCATATTTAAAAAATTAAAGAATTATAACAAAGGGTTTGAAAAAGATTAAGTGGAATAAAGATTTATGCGTAAACTGTGAAGTGATTGACATAGGCGAGAAAGGGTGTCCTAATTTCGCGACATAAAAAAAAAGTTTTGTAAAAATAAAACTGTCTTTAATTGTGTGAACCATAAAGCTAATTGTGCATTAAATAATGCAGTGCGTATTAAAAATGGTATTTTGATTATAATATGTCTATATTTAATTTATTTTAAATAGAATTGTGTTGAAGAGTTAATAAAAAATGTTTATCTACCTTACAGTGTTTTATTTAATAATCAGGGTAACCCACATAACTAGTTATAAATTAGCTATAGCAAAATGATATTTCTTATAAATTTTATTATTAAATTTCAAATACATATACCATGATGTTAAATTAATTAATTTAATAAAAAACTAACTACGAATAACCTATTATTGTGTCATTACACTAGAGCTAATTTAGAGTACGAGTATACAAAATAAAACACAGTTTAAATTATAAACAATATAGATTTATTTACATTATTTCCAATTATTACAAACTAATGATAACCATCCTACATAGTTTATTTAATGTTTACTATTCGTACCTACCTAATTACAAACTTGTGATGTATGAATATTACCCCAAAAAAGAAATTAATATTAACTACATTATAATATTTTTAGACTATGTACAGGATAAAATGTACAAATTTAATTAAAATAAAACTTGCATTATTTGATATTTTAATAATTAAACATTCAAAAGTTATACAACTTAAAAACCTAAGATGCTTAAAGACTAAAGAACAAGAAAACAAATAAATATACCTTAATAACTACAATATTACTAAAATAATGTACTATTGTTTATTACAAAAAATCTTACACAATAACTTATAAAGCAGGTACTTACAGAACAATGACACCAGTTAATAATAACTACTTTCCCCACCAAGTTTTTTTGATATTTTATTAATTAACGATTGTGTCTCCTCCATAACATGGTCCACCGATTCAGTTACTACATACTGCGCACTTAACACTACCACGTCCTGATTGTCACTTGCAGGTTCTGGTTGTTCACTGATATCCAACACTTGTACCTGGATAAGTCGTAAACCTTTTTTCTTCTCATTGGTTATGACGAATGATTGGCATGTAGACAGAGATGATTTATGCTTTAGACCCTCTCGTCTTGTTCTAGGCTTCTTGTTGACAGGTCCGCAGTCTTGTCTTGCTCTAGGCTCCTTGTTGACAGATATTTGTTGTTCTGGGAAATCTGGGATATGCCAGCTTAAACTGGGAGTCGGAAAACCTTGAGCGTATTGTGAGAAGTCGATATTATCTGGTGAATCACCCATTATCAATGATCTGAAACAATCGAAATAATAATTAATTATAATTTCATAAAACAAAATGATGAAATAAAGTTATACGTAGATGGGTACTTGTACAATACTTACAATTCGTTTCGTTTTTATTTGACGTGGTATGACCGCTCCGGCAGACTGCTTACTGATGTATGTTCTACACAATAATTTTACTGTGGAACGCGGTTAATATGTAATTAGACTACATAAAGCCTTACGCTGGGATTCATTTTCATGTTTCAACATGTTCAAGCTCGTGCAGGCGCACCTGGTCGACGTCAAATTCTACACCGCGCGTGCTTCGAACTTCGAGCTATGAGTGCTTTGTCATCAAAAATGGACCTTACATGTTTTATCAAGTTGGAACCTGTTTCTTTGTCACCAATCAGGAATGGACATGAAACTAATGTTTTAAATAATACAAGTACCTATGGTATTTAATAAATTTCATGTTTCAACAAGTCCGAACAGGTATGTCGTGTGTAGCATGAAGCGACGTGAGCGAGCACCTGATTAGTGTTATATTTCATACCAGGCAGCGCGATGCGCATTGTCATCAGGAATGGAAATTAAACAAATATAATTATGATAGTAAAATACGATTTATTTAAGTATTTATTTAATTAATACAAATAAAAGAAAACTATAGTAACCTGTAAGTAATTATCAGGTCTGAATTGGCAGAGAATATTTTCTTAAACTTTTAGACTGTATGATGACTCTTTCTGAAATTCCAGAATAATAAACATACTCTACCTATTCTGACCTTCGATAATTATCCTAATTTATAATATTGATATTACTTAAACTATTTACTAATTAAATGTAAGTTTGCAACAAATATTTGGGACAACAAGGAAATATATATTTTTACATGCTTATTAAGCGAGGTCCAGACACATGTAATGTGAATGTACTGTAAAATTAATAGTTGTCTGTCTAGTACTTGCATAATATTATCAAACTCTGCATTTAAACTTCACAAGTTTTATTTACCATTTACTTTATCTACTGTAATTACGTTTCAATTATGGTAATGCATTACATAAATATAGTTGCGTTACCCCAGGCTAAAGTAGAAACTTTATCAAACGATAGCAATCGTTTATCGTCATTGCTTGAAAGTGCTATTTTATTTACGTCATGTGTGAATATTTCATGTTTTATTGACCTAAACAATACATTTTTTTTGCGAATAACATTGCTATTGTACAAAACATTTTTATATTAAAATTTTTAGTGATCCATTTTTTTGTACCTTTTGCCTTTTTAATTGTTTTATTTAACATTTTAATACAATAAAGCTTTGAGCGCAATCCCACAAATTCTTTGATAATGTTGCCACACATTTCAACTTTAAACAGTCCTGGAACCTTCTTATTAATAATTGGTAAGTTATAGTCATTGTTACAGTCATAATTGCTGGTATCAAAATATTTTAGAAAATGGCGCTTGAGGTCTTTATAAACGTCATCACTCTGTACATCATACACAAGACTATCTGTGTCAGTATAGCACAATTCAATTCGGTTACCATAAAAAGGTTTTTTGATAGAGTAGTGAAAGTCGTACATATGAGTCTTAGATAATTCTAATAGTGCGAAACCTATGTATATTGGTTTATTAAGTATTATACGCACAGGTTTCATTTGTATTGCCACTAGATCATCAGAGAAAACAGAAGCGCTATGAAAATATGGACTAGCTATCAATTTCACAGCACAAGTGGTCTTTTTCGTTTTATTGTTTGAATTACACCATTTGTTACCTAATTTGACTTCTATTCGATTTTCATTATTTTCCAAGGTCTTTCCGAAAATACTATTGTTCAATAATTTGAAAAAGTCTTGTTCAAACGTTGACTCTGCTTTATGACGTAACTGAGTGTTAATATCAATATATTGTTTTAAATAACAACTTCGCTTAAATATAATAGCGCGATGGATCCTTCTCAATACTAAACCGTACTGTATTTTTTTTTTTAAATGTACGTAAGATCTTCATCAGACCTCCACGAAAAAAAAAAATGGGACCAATATCGAAACATACATTTTCAAACAAAAAAAGAATTTTCAAAATCCGTCCACAATTGACGGAGATATCGGTGAACATAAACAAAAAAAAAAAAAAACAAACATGAAGTCGAACATAGAACCTCCTCCTTTTTGGGAAGTCTGTTAAAAATGAACTTACCTAAAATATTATAGATATTATGTCGTGGTGGCCCAGTGGCTAAGAGCTCGCCTCTCGTGGTGGAGGTCGTGGGTTCAAATCCGGGCAAGTACCAATGTGACTTTCTAAGTTTATCTTGGACATCGCAGACAACGGTGAAGGAAAACATCGTGAGGAAACCTTGACTTATAGTAAGTATTTGTAAGTTTGTGTTACATTAGTGTGATTACTGCAAGGCACTGGAACGCCTTGCACGAGGCCGATTTTGTTGAAAACTAAAACTGCATCAATGGCTTTTTTTTAAATCAATTTGCCTAGCCAGGAATCGAAACCGTTGATTTGGATAAAATACCTTCTGTATTATTACACCATTCGATAGTGTCGCTAATAAGGATCAAATTGTGGAACATATTGTAAACTTAAGTAAAAGGCTTATTTTTAACAAAATACTGATGATGCGACTCCTTTGATTGTTTGCCGCGATTCCGCCATCCACGCCCACTTAAAAAACTCACTCTGTATAGTAAAAAGTAAGGTGTGAAACAAGCGGGCCATATCGGCTGGCCGGAATGCTTAAAAGAAATACTTATTTACAAATTGCAACCTGGGTGGTCGCCGACAGAATCCTTAGAACAATAGATTAGAAAGTTTAGGTAACATTATTTTGATCCAACCGGTTTATGTATTTTTAACCGAATTAAAAAACGGAGGTTATTTATTATAAGGGGAACAAATACCTGGCTTTTTAATGTTATTAAAATATAAGTGAAGAAATACAAGCCGGTCGGCGACGCTTGGGAGGCCCATGTCCAGCAGTGGAAGTCTTTCAACTGAAATTATGATGATTTTGCAATGCCTAGACACTCAGAAATAAGTTACATTGTGCGGAACGAAACAATAAATTAATAAAGTATGAACATTCCACGACGTTTACGACTTTTTTGTAGCACGCCGTAGGCTGTCGTAGCGGCTCGTAGCATAGCGCTACGATAACATTATATACGTATGCATTAATTTTACTCGGTGTTTTATTGTGTAATTATCTTTGGGTTGATAAATAATGTACCTACTTTATTAATATTGATAAATGAATATAAAAAATTGATACGTCTTATATACGACTAGCACAACATATTGTAATCATGAGTAAATTAAGAAATAATTAATGAATGGAATAACTGTATTGATTCAGAAAAATATAAATAAAGCTCAAAAATAAGAAATGTAAAGGTAAAGAATACTACCACAGCTATATAAAAAAATGCTACTTATAATGACAGTAGGGAATAACAAAGAAACAATACCGAAAACTGGCTCTAACTCTTAACCAGAAATGAATAACAATAGGAATACTAGAACAATGGATAATACCCGGATGACTTATTGCTTTTTGCTGTTATCGCTGTGCACATGCAGGTAACGAAATCATGTTTATTTTATACTAGAGGACGCCTCGCGGTTTCACCCGCGTAGTTCCCGTTCCCGTGGAAATACAGAGATAAAAAGTAGCCTATGTCACCCGGGGATAGAGTAGCTTCCCAACGGTGAAAGAATTTTTGAAATCGGTCCAGTAGTTTTGGAGCCTATTCGGTACAAACAAACAAAAAAATCTTTCCTCTTTATAATATTGGTATAGAAATAAAAACTTATTTTAAAAAACTTGTTACCGATTTAATAAGACAGTGACAATTAGTTTACCATTTCATTAGGAGCTTAAGAATTAAAAGGGTGTAACAATGGACGGTTCTATCGCAAATAGTCAGTTATCACGAAACTTGCCAATTCCAGCGAAAACGCATTTTGTTTAACCTAAAATGGTTTACAGAAGAGATAACTGACCTACGACAGCTTTATTGTATATTTCTAAATTGAACTATGCCTTTATTTTAATATATGCAGTTAACTAACTTCCACTGCTAACAAATTTTCAACAGGAAAAAAAATAGCGCTCGAGATAAAAAGTATCCTATCATCTAGCTAGGATAATTGGTCTACCCGTGTGCCAAGTTTCATACACATATTTTTGTAACCACATGACAACAGATAAGGCAACAGATAGAGTTAATTTCGCATGTATAAATATTATAGTAAGGATTTAACTGAAACTACTCGTAGGTTAAGTGACGAATCAGATTATCTGGTATGTCTTAACTGTATTGAAATTGATTCAATATCACTTTTAAGTAACACCAGAGAAAAAGCATAAAAATAATATTTAAGTATATAATATCACTAGAGTATAATAAAAATCTTGTCTCTGGCAAAATCATAGACGTAGAAATGTTAATAAAAAAATATCTGATGTTTTAGTGGAACCTGGTTATGACCAGATAGGATTTGGTTTCATGTAAATAATCAGTGGCCAGTGCGTACAACGGCTCCGCAATCCGGTGATACCTTTATAATATGTCATAATAGTTCTCTTAGCAATAAGGAAAAGCGGGATATCTCCTGCTTATATGCTCGCACTTCACCACTATTTCACCTGATTGTAAGCGATGATGTGGTCAACGGTGAAGCACGCTTCCCCATTAATTATTTTCGTGTGAGTTATAAGTATCCTCTGTATTAGTTAATTGTTACTTGTATAATGTTAGCAATATCATTGTTTAAAAATAAACTATTTTAAAAATCTTTCAAAAGTCTTAACCATGCAAAAACATTGAAGAATTAAGTTTCTTGAAAATATAAATGACCAAATGGCACCATATATTATAAATATTTACACACCGGCCACGTTCCTTGATTTAATTAAATATAGTAAAGAAATACCAATTTAAAAATCATGCGTAGTGTGAAATCAACTCAGCAAAATGATACTGTAATATAGGATATCCAACAGATACCAGACTCTTACAGAAAACCTGGTTCGTGATCAGTAAGTAAGTTTGTAAAGATATAATAAATATTAATACGTTTTACATTATTAATGTAATTATTAAAAATACAAAATATCCTTCTAAAGGAATTAATATATTCTTCTGAATATACTCTGTTAACTAATCCTGATTTTTGCCGCTGCCGCCGTTTCAATTTGAAACATAAATTTAATGTTGTTATTATTAATATTTAATATAATTTAAAAATTTGCGGATCTATCAAAACATCGTGTGTTCACGTTTATGTTCGCCAAGATTCGTTCATGAGTTTGGTATTAAAATTACGCCATTTTACATCGCTATGCAGCCCCTACCCCACCTCAGCTCGTGTGGGTATATAATGTGGCCATGACGTCATGTGCCCACCCCGCCCCCCACGCCTTTTGTATGCGGGGACGCAGCGAAAGCTCGATGACTGTGCCTTCATTCTTAAATCGTCCTGGTGAAGTGTAAACGTGTCATTAAAACCCGGCGATTTCAAGGGGCTTTTTTAAATTATATTTTTAAACGTGAATCTTAAAAATGGGCTACAGGGCTAGTGAAAAATCTGTCGAAGACGCCCTTTATGACAGCGAAATAGAATATCTATCTAATTGGATTAGTAAACTAAGAAGAAAATCCCGAAACGTCAGAAGAAAGTGTGGTGTGAGGAAAGTCGCGATTTTGAGATACTCTCTATCACGTGCGGAGATTGATCTCGTTACTAAACAAAGAGAACGTGCCAAGAAGTGGGATCAAAAGCAAGCTGAGTTGTGCAATAAGGAAGAAGACGTTCCAAGCAAGAGCGGGAGAAAATCGACAATCTATGGAAGACGGATCTCAGCGGCTTAGATAGTTTTTTTAAAGAATTAGACAATGTCAAACCAACAAAAAAATAATATTTTAGTGGGGTTGACGTTGTCTTATTCTTCTATACTGAGGCCGCCAAGAGGAAAACCATCACCGTCATGCTGGTCGTCTACTCACTGAAGCACCAGGGTCGCGCCTTGTACGGTTTCGGTGTTTAAACACTACCGTTTCCTGACTGCACGCAACAAGCTCTACATACACTGCGTATGCACTGCACCTACAAAAGAAGGCCCTTTTCAGGGCCGCATATAATTCTAATGTTTCTTTATCAGAATTGTCTAAAAACAAACATACATAAGATATTATGTACTTATCTACCTACCTATCCTACATACTTTATAAGTCCTTAAATAAATTAAGTTTATTAATTAGTTCTTAATACATGTGTTGCACTAATAAAACTTTTAATTTAAAACAGATAAAAACCCAAAATAATATTGGTCTATTACAATTATATACACTAAAATTGTCATTAATTCTTGAAATTAAATTGTCCACTATTAAAAAAGACAGATATAAAAAATATTAAAAAAATACTGTTTTTCTTTATCTACAGCACGCGCCGCCAGTTACTTACTTTGTGTCTACAATAATGTTTCTGGTCCTCACCATCTCCATGCCTGTTAAGATGGATTGGTACCTCGGCTACGGTCAGGACATATTCCACTAAACAACTTTGCTTACCTCATGCAAATATCTGACTATCCTAACTGTGAGCTACGCAATAAAAGGAGGACGTCCAGCACGTGTTGGAATGTGTCAAACATGACAGCAAGATATGCACCATTGAACAATCAAAATCTTATCTTACTAAAATGTTAGTAAGATAAGATTATAATGCGAAAGTATGTATGGATGTTTGTTTGTTACTCAATCACGCCAGGACAGCTGAACGGATCTGTATGAAATTTGGCATAGATATAGATTTTTGTCTGGAATATCACATAAACTACTATTATTCCCGGTATAGTGTTCTCTTGGGCTGATAAAAGACTGTTGATGTTGAAGATAAAAGAATAATATATAAGTTGATAATCTTTTAACAAGCTATTATGTAATGACCTACCTTTCCAGGTAGTTAATTACTTAATAGCAGCCTTATTTAAATTCGGAGAACAAATATTGTTCTTATTACGTTTGCAGCTAAGCTGTCAGACGGGTAGGTATTTAACTTAATACTTTTTGTTTCTATCTGTACGAAGGATCTTGAAAAACTTAGACCCGATCGTATGGACAGCTTCCACGAATCCGTTGCTGTATTCATCCACGGAGCTCCCTAGGCACTCGAAACGATTCTGGAGTTCGAGCTGAAAGCTCTCGGGGTTTTGGACCTGGATCTGTGCTGGCCGGAGCGTGGACTTCATCAGTCAAGACCTTTCAAGCTTAATATTAATGTTCAATGTGCCTCTTACCATGCGGTGATCGCTCCCGGTTTTTACCGAATTGATCACAGAGACATCATTGTACATTTGCTTCTTGGTTGACATGATGAAGTCGATCTCATTTTTTATTGCACCATCGGGGCTCTGCCAGGTCCACTTCCTGTGTTCACGCTTTTTGAAGAAGGAGTTCCTCATATAGAGGCCCTCCTTCTCCATAAAACTGGCCAGTAGGTGATCCCGGAGGTTCTGTTGTCCAACTCCAAATTGCACCACTTGCAGCTCATCCTCGTCTCGTTTGCCCAGTTTCGCGTTGAAGTCCCCCATGACAACGGTGAAGTGAGTTTTGAAACCATGCATGGCTCTGGAGATATCCTCATACATGGTCTCTACCTCATCGTTGGGGCGTGCCGAGGTTGGGGCGTAGACCTGTATAACCTTCAGCGAATATCTTTGGCATATTCTGAGGTTTGGGCGTAGACCTGTATGACCTTCAGCGAATATCTTGAGGATATTCTGAGTATAAGGTACGCCACCCTGGTCGACCCACTCTCGATCTTCACCACGTTGTTCACAAGGGACTTGTGGACGATAAACCCGACACCACCCTGGGACTGCCGGTCACCCTCTCGGAAATAGAGCAGGTTACCGGATTTGAGGATTATCGAGTCCTCCCTCTCTCTTCGGACTTCAAATAACCCTATAATACTCCATCGAAACCTGCTCAATTCCTCTTCAAGTTCGGTGACCTTCTCGTCGGTCATACAATTATCGGACATAATACCGAACTATACAACAATTATTCAAAAAACAGTAAAAGAATGTCATACTTCACATTAAAACTTTAAGTCAAGGATAATATGTTTAAATTATATTACCAAAAAAAATATTCTTATATAAATTTCTGTGTTGATTTGTAATCATTTGATATGGGGTTCCATAAAATAAAAGGTATTTGTTTGGTGTTCCGTTATCTTTAAAGTTCCCCTGCCATAAGCTAACAATGAAAGCAAAACTCAATGTAGTCAAAAACAATTAACCCCTTTGTATATCTGTAATCTCTACTTTAAACCATTTCGCTGGAATTTCATCTATTGTTTTCGTTATCTTTACAATATTTTTAGGAATCTGAAGTAGAAATTATTAAAAAAAAACACAGATTACTAACTTTGATCTTTAATTTTAACAAAACAATTTTCTTACAACATTAATTCGATAATCAGAGGAACAAAATCTACACACAACATAAAACCTCAAATCACACAATTACAGCACTCACGCTACCGATGTGTACGCTTCGAAGGCTGGGACGAGAAAGGGACGTGCGCCGGCTCGTCGCTCCTTTTTATACGGAGTAGGGGGAAAATACGGGGGTACCGCTTATACGGCCTCTCCTGATATAGTGTCGTCCTCGACACGGGTTTCCATTGTGGTGCTGCTGGATCCATCACCATCTAGTCCAATCTTTGCATCTGCGTCCAGTAGGGGCATTGATAGTCCGACTTCCGCTTGATTACTTGATCCCGGTGCTACGCCGCTGGGAGCAGCATGAGCAGCTTCGGAGTCTGGGCCTGCGTCCGACGAAGGCGTAGTAGGATCAACAGAGGGAACTACTGTCCCCTCTAATGGATCCTGCTCGTCTACATTTTCATCTGAAAACATCATTCAATTAGTAGTGATCTACGTTACGCTTGATTGACCTAAACTATTTCTCATCATCTCTCAACCACTTCAAACTTCATCGATCACGCGCTTTTCATACAACACTCTTATAATTATAAAAGAGACGTCTCTTAAAATGACAAACCAAGCCAAGGCACTTTTCTTCGCAAACTTCGGAGCTGTTAGCTGCACAGGCTGCACTGCTTGGTCACCATCTACAATGTGTGTATGAGAACGCCAAGACCATAGGTCTGCTGTTCAACGAACGCCATGACAATGCGTCTGTAGTTCTATGAACGCCAAGACAGCATGCCAGTAGTTCAAGAAACGCCAGGGCGATTTGCCCGAAGTTTCACCATAGAACGCCAAGGCTGTAAGCCTGTAGTTCAGATAATGAACGCCAAGACTATTAGTCTGTAGTTCAGCGAACGCCAAGACAATGCGCCTGTAGTTCTAACGAACGCCAAGACAGCATGTCTGTAGTTCAAGAAACGCCAGGGCGATTTGCCCGAAGTTTCACCATAGAACGCCAAGGCTCCAAGCCTGAAGTTCAAATGACGAGAGTTCATACTTACCCTCAAAGAAAGCGGCGCACGATTCCGGGCACCACTCGCCCCGCCAAGGCACCATATACTGTGCCGCTGCTTGTGTGGTTTTTCCATAGCTGCCACTGAGTAACTTAAGCTCATACCGTCCATTCGGCAGAACTTTCACAACTCTGTATGGGCCTCGCATCCCTGGATCAAGTTTTCCAGTAGACTGCGAATACTTAATAACAAACACAAGATCATTTAGTTTGAATTGACGAGGTGGGTGTCTAAGTCGGTTGGCATAGTCATCTTGCCGCTGCTTGTTAATTGCCATCAGTTCGCTTGCCCGGTTCCTGCTGATCTCCCGTAGGGACTCCCTGTTGGGATTGATGCCCGTGTTAGTGATATCACGAACAAGGCTTTGGACTATTGGGGTGGTTGCGTCCGTTCCAATCATCAGGTTGAGGGGTGAGGCCTGGGTTGTCTTCTGCTTGGTAATATTGAGGACCAACTGCAGCTTCCACAGAGCTTCCGACCAAGAGGAGGATTTGTGGTTTACTTCAATCCGCAACATGTTGAGAATGGTGCGAATGTACCGTTCCACCTGACCGTTTGCATGGTGCATTTCCGGGGTAATAAAATGTAAGTCACTCCCCATGTCCTTTACCCAGGTTACGAATTCCCTGGACTCAAACATCCGTCCCCTATCGCTAACTATCAACTTTGGGGCTCCGAATAAGGAAACCGCTTGCATAAAGGTGCGTTTTAATTCACTAACATCTTGTCTGTAGATTGCATACAAGAGGCAAAATTTCGTGGAAGCATCCAAAATAACCAATATGAATTTGAACCCATTAGATATAGGAAGAGGACCTAAGACATCCATATGGATTGTGTGAAAAGGGGAATCGGGTTTTTCCCAAGACGTAATATTCTGATTTGGTGATCGTGGTACCCTCTTTTTTGAGATGCAGACTAAACAGTGAGCCACGTATTTGTTTACAAATTGACGAAGCCCCGGGAACCAAAAGTGTTTTAGGATGAGATCAAGAGTCTTTTCACCGTTAATGTGCTCGTGTTCATCATGAAATATCCTTAAAAGGCTGAGCCTATGTCCCCTGGGAATATAGCACAACATGCGAGGATCCTCGCCGACGGGCGAGTATTTGTAATACAAAAGGTCATTTTGAGCGAGATAACGCGTCGAATCTAGTTCACCATCCCTCAGCTGTTGCAGCAAAACCTGTGTCTCATTATCCGCAGATTGAGCTATTTGAGCCCAGTTACGTGGTCTCGAAATCTGATTTGCTACAACGGCTGAAGGATTACGGCTAAGATAATCAACGTGTGGCATCATTACCCCCTTTCGGTATTCAATAGAAAAATGAAAATCTTGAAGGTAAATCCACCAACGTGCAACACGTGGCAGCAAGTCCTTCTTGCGCTCGGTGGCCTTCAAAGCATTGCAGTCCGTTACCACTTTAAACTGTAAACCCACTAGGTAGTGGCGAAAGTGCTGCAACGCCCTAATGACCGCCAGCGTCTCTAACTCATACGAGTGGTATTTACTTTCCGCGCCTTGCGTCGCTTTGCTGTAATATGCCACTACGTGCCTATTACCATCACAGTGAGTCTGTAATAAAACTGCACCGTACCCAACACTACTCGCATCTGTGTGGACTTCCGTGGGTAGCCGTGGGTCAAAAACGGAGAGAACTGGTTTGCTAGTAAGGAATTCGATTAAGGTCTGACGAACCTTTTCTTGTTCTGAGCCCCATTTGAACTCTATGTCTTTTTTTGTTAATCGAGCAATACAAGCAGTTAATGTGGCATAGTTTTTGACGTAACGTCGGAAGTACCCCGCGAGCCCCAAAAACTGTCGCACTTGTCGTACGTTCTCCGGAACCGGAGATTTCACGAGAGCTTCGACCTTCTGTGGGCTCGGCCTAACCTGACCCTGGCTCACGAGTCTACCAAGATACTCTACTTCCGTTGCGAGGAACGAACATTTTCGAAGATTTATAGAAAACCCAGCTGCAGTGAGCGTCCGCAAGACCTGTTTTAGCAGAGAGAGACCTTCGGAGACAGTGTGACTCATGATAAGGACGTCGTCGACGTAAACTAGTACTTGGCCAGCTTCTATGAAGCACCGCAACGTATTGTTGATAATACGCTGATACACAATCGGCGAGTTCGTTAATCCGTAAGGCATTTTGACGTACTCGTAATGCCCCTCCGGCGTAACGAACCCAGTGAGGTGAATCGACTGCTCATTTATCGGGATTTGGTGAAATCCAGTGGCCATGTCAAGGCTGGTGAAGTATTTGTAGTTTCCCAGCCGATCAATATGGTCATCGATCAATGGCAATGGATACCGATCCTTGATAGTCAACCGATTCAGCGCCCTAAAGTCGACACATAGGCGGTCAGAACCGTCCTTCTTCTTTACCAGTATTATCGGACTCGCGTACGCCGATCTCGATTCCCGGATAATTCCTTTGTCCAAGAGATCGTTAATTATATTACGGACCCGTAGTTTCTCGTCATACGAAAGTTTGTAAGGCCGGTAAACTACTGGGGTTAGATTGGTTAATTTTATGTCCATCTCACCAGTATTAACCGTAGAGGTGGCTGTGCCGGTAATGAAAAACACCGAATATTCCTTAATCACTTCTATCAAGGAGTCGTAATCGTTTCCGTTAAGGGGGGTATTTATTTCAAAGGATTCCTGGCTTTGAATCGCGTTAACTTGGACAGCTGGATCATAAGACCTAGCCAAGGACTGCATGTCTTTAGTGCGGATATACACGATACCGTCCCGATTTAGTATGTCGGTTCCTACGATGATAGGGGCGTTCATGCATGAAGAGGGAACTATAATTAGGTCGGCCTCTACTGAGATCTGACTAAACTCTAGAGTAACGGTCACGAATAATGAAGCGACTATCTCCTTATTACTGATGCCTTTTAAAATGCAATGTGTAGGTTTTGGTTGGCAGGAAAGGTATTTCAGTACGTCCGAGGAAATAAGTGACACGTTAAGGGCACCACTATCAATAATAGTGTCCATGGGGATGCCATCGACTACAACAACGACAATATCATTGGCACCTGTAGCATTCGAACTATTATCTGTGCAAAGATTGACGTTTCGTTCATTGCGCGACTGGGAACGTGCCTTAGCAAAACACTGGTCTTCTTGATGACCTGACTTCTTACAGAAGGTACAAGTGGTGCTGTTTGCACTGCTTGAAGTGGGCGTTTTCTCAGAATTAGCTTTCGTACGACAGTGACGGCTAACATGCCCCTTTTTACCACACGAAAAACACCTCTGGTCGTTTCGATTCGAAGTAGATGGAGGAGAGCGCTTCTTCAACTCAGAATGTCGAATATCGGATTTTACGCGAACCGGCTTCGTATAAATAGACAAAAACGATACTATTGTCTCAGGGTTTAGATTTGCGTTAGCCGCGGCAGCTCTCACGTGGGGATTATCAATACCGCGAATCACTATTAAAGTCATAAGATCATTGCTTAAACCTTCGACGATTCGTAATCGTAATAATGTACGACGCGCATATTCTGCGTAAGTGATATATTTATCAGACGTCTTATTCATAGTATCAAACATAATGTTGGCGTAATCTAATTTTCGCGGGCACAATGATTTAAATTCACGCCTAAAGTTTGTCCAGGTGCGGTCCGCCGTAACCCACTCGTTGAGCCAAGTCTTTGCGTCGCCCTTAAGACACGACCCAATACGCGAAAGACACTCGTAGTCACTCCAGCCATTCGCATCCTGCGCACGCTCTACTTCTTCACACCATATATCTATGTTGTGAATGGAGGGATCAAAGTTCGAAACAAAGTAACTTTGGGATCGGACTGGCTGCAGTGATCTAAGGGCGTCAACAAGAACCTTAGTTGGGTCTGAGATACTCGATTCTAAATTATCTACTGATGGTGTCGAAATGTGGGTAGTTAGCAAATGATTTGTTGTTCGTGTCCCGTGGGTACTTACTTGGGGAGCCGGCGTACAGCATCTTAACATATGTGATTGAGATGTATTCAATTCCACTTCGGTGATTTCACGTGTGTTACTTGGATCACAACGCAAATAGTCACGCGACAAATTCCAAAAAAGCGATAGTTTTTTTGGAATTTGTCGCGTGACTATTTTCGATCGACGTTAAACGGTTCATGATTGAATTCAACGTGTTATGAATAGACACATTCGTAACGTCTTGTCTTACGGGGGTAGACGATTTATCACCACGATAAGAACGATGGCGCGAACGATCACGTCGAGACGCGTCATGGGACCGTATTTGGCTTGTAGGTGATTGACTACGCGAATGATACCGTGCCCGACTGGTCGTCACCGACCGACTACGTGAGCGATGGCGCGATCTATCTCGGCTGCGAGAACGGCTGGGAGAACCTCGTCGTGACCTACCTTCGTTATTACGAGACCCACCGGCCATGGCAACAAAAACACAAAATAGCAGATAAAACAGATGAGACTTTGTTCCTCTTTTCGTGGGCTAGAAGTTACTTATCCCACTTCGGATTTTAGGAATCTGAAGTAGAAATTATTAAAAAAAAACACAGATTACTAACTTTGATCTTTAATTTTAACAAAACAATTTTCTTACAACATTAATTCGATAATCAGAGGAACAAAATCTACACACAACATAAAACCTCAAATCACACAATTACAGCACTCACGCTACCGATGTGTACGCTTCGAAGGCTGGGACGAGAAAGGGACGTGCGCCGGCTCGTCGCTCCTTTTTATACGGAGTAGGGGGAAAATACGGGGGTACCGCTTATAATATAGTTTCCTGGTACAAGATTGCAGGTCCCGTGATTACCGACTACCTGCGATAAGACCAACCATTTTTTTGTCCTATTAACTCCTAATTGTAGTAAATTTACCTACCGCCCGCAGGAAACGAGCTTGCATCCTACTCCTTCGCAGCTGTGCTAGAGCCTGCTGAACTGGCAAAAAAAACATACTGGCTAGACTTCAATAAAAACCTTTAAAATCTATCGTGATGCATTTTACAAAAACCTGCTGCATTCTTCTCACATTCTGCGTTCTCAGTGACATCAAAAATCAAGGTTACACAGAAATTACAAGTTTTATTTAACTTGCCTTGGTAGTAAGATAGTTAACATGTATGGCTTACGTGAAATCTGTCAACTAAATTTTAGAACAGTTTGATACTCCCAACCGATTGAGCTGATTTTGCTTGCAAACGAGTGTCATTCTGAATTTCGACAGTTAATTATTTCGACACGGTCCCAATTTCGAAAATCAATAGTTCGACTACTCATTGCTTCGACAGAACATATATTCGACTAGCAGTTCGACAGAAGATACTTCGAAAACACACAACTTCGAAGAACACTACTTCGACAGAACCTTTCTTCGATTTTCACTTGTTCGGCGAATCTCTATGTCGACGGAACGTACCTTTCAGAGCAGCATTGTATAATGCTGCTCTGAAATGTGACAATAATAATTGAATTTCGCTATAAGGTTTTAGGTACAAAATAAAAACATATATAACCTGTCAAGTGTCAATTAGCATACACAATAGAAATTACCATTGTCTTTTGCCGATTCGGCCGTCCACGGTCAGAATCAATTATGTTTTGAATTATAACTTTATTCAATAATAATAATAATAACTTTATTTAATTTTCTCACCACAATATACATATTTTATCTTACATTGGTCAAATTAGACAATGATACACAACATAGGTAAGTATATATTGTTGGAGACTGGTGCCTAAGCTAGACTCGTGGCTTGTGTTTCAGGACACCAGGATCCCACCCCTTTACATTTTCATTTTATAAATTATGTACTAACTAAGCGCGCTGATAGAATGTAGTAAGGTTTATACATTTTAAAGTTTTATTTATTTTGATTAATATCTAGGTTAAGTATGCGAGACGAATGTTAGTAGATGTATAGTATGGGTGAATGTGTGAGTGTATAATTAAGTAAAAATTTAGAATTATAACCAGTAGCAAATCATTGTACAGTTTAATCATTTCTTCAGATAATTTAAATTATAACATCGTTTATTAACGTCTTCTTGATTATTTATTATATTAGACTTGTGAGTAACGCTCCTTACACTACATCCCACGCTTATAGAATTCTCCCAGAGAACAGGACCGATTTGAAGAGCTCCCCATGCTCTTTCAGTAGCAACCCCTGCTTTCAGAAGCTCGGTAGTAATCCCGTCCTCGCCCGGGGCTTTTCCACGTTTAAGCTGTTTAACAGCCGCCTCGATTTTGTCATGGCTCACCTCAGGCAGGTCTTCTGTGTTAAACTGGCTCTAGAATCCTCATTTTCGGGATCAGGTCGAAAGACATGCGTTGCGTACAGTTGGTCGAAGAAGTTTTCAAATGCCGAAAGAATCTCCGGCTTCGAAACGACGTTATTCCCGTTAGATGTCAACTTCGTCAGGTGGTTCCTCCCATGTGAATGCATAAACACTTTCGATCCCCAGTTTAGCTCAATCGATTTCTCTATAGAGAGCGTATTGGGCCGGTATTGCCTAATTTGAGGGTTATTGTACTTTACTCAAACTTAGAATGTGCTACCTTATACTCTCGAATTATTCTTCAAGCTGCACGAGGTGTTCATCAAGCCCTAACGTACGTCTGTTATACGTCGCCAAGATCAGTTGGGTTTGGCGGCCATCCGTAACCCGATGACTCGCACCGCCGTCGCCGAATGCCCTGCCGTCTCAGTGACCGCCGCCATAATCAGGTGCAACAGCAGTGTATAACAGCAGAGCGGCAGTGGTTGATTAAGACTTGTCATGAATTGGAAGGTTTGTCCATAATTGACACGCTGGGCATGCGGGTTGGTGATCGCAGAACGATTTGTATCATTTAGCTGCGAAGATTTATCAAAATAGTTGTACCGCCATTGTCAGTTGTCGTCAGAGCCTCGTTTGTTATTCAGCGGGATGCACCACGAGCAGGTGAGTTTGACTTGGGGCACTAAGTTCGTGAGTATGCCCCTAACATCCCCTATTAAAAACATAATTGATTCATATTTATGTTTTTTTTACCTAAATCAGCGAAATTCAATTATTATTGTTACATTTCAGAGCAGTATTATATCAAAAGTACGTTCCGTCGAAATAGAGATCCGCCGAACAAGTGCAATTCGAAGAAGGGTTCTGTCGAAGTAGTGTTCTTCGAAGGTGTCTGTTGTCGAAGTATCTTCTGTCGAACTGCTAGTCGAATATATGTTCTGTCGAAGAAATGAGTAGTCGAACTATTGTTTTTCGAAATTGGGACCGTGTCGAAATAATTAACTGTCGAAATTCAGAATGACACTCTTTGCAAACACGTTTGAATTGGTCACCCGGTTAGATAAAGGGTATTATTCTAAATCCAATGCGGTTGAATCCCAAGGAAGATGTATCAAACGAAAGGGTTATCTTTATATAGCTGAGAGAAATACGATAAAACTTCTTTTAAAAAGTTTTGAAATTAATTTTAAAATGCTTTACTTTAAATACCACGACAAACTATGAATGATGCATGACACAAAAAAAACTGGAATCCTGATAAGTAGATTTTAATGACGTTAAAATGAAAGGTATTTCATTCACTAATAATGACCAATTAATTAATAAAAAAATATAAAATTTCCTTTTCTGACAGAGACTGTGTCCCAGCAGTGGCAATCTTAAAAAGGCTGACGATGAATATAATTACTGTAATTATGAAACGTATTTAGTTTCATACCTACCCGTCTGACTGCTTAGCTGCAAACGTAATTAGAACAATGTTTGTTCTCCGAATTCAAATAAGGTTGCTATTAAGTAATTACCTACTTGGAATAGTAAGTAATAGTAGTACTTAATAGCTTGTTAAAAGACTATCAACTTATATATTTAATTTATAACTTTTAGTCTAGTGCTACTGCTGTGCATCAGGTTCAGTTACGTTTGCGATCAGAGACAAAGTTATAAAGCGTCAAAGATAAGAATTAAAATGAGGAGTCCGACGTGTCATCTGATGCCAAAGCATGACGCTCTTCCAATATCTTGTTCAGTTTTTGTTAAGTTTTCACAATGTGTCACTATTTTAGAATGTTATCGATAAACTGGTCAAATTGTCAAAACAAATATTTTTTTCATGCACATTTCCTATGAGCTTCTGCCAGCGGCTTCGCCTGCTTGAAAATTATTTTATCATCCCAAGCCTATGTGCTATTCCAGAAAATAATCTATCCATGTGCCAAATTTCATCCAGATCCGTTCAGCCATCCTTGCATGATTGAGTAACAAACAAACATCCATACAAACTTTCGCATTTATAATATTAGTGAGATAAGATTTTTAATAGTTCAATAGCTTGAAAAAGGCTAAACAGATGATGTACACACGGTAAATTATACAAGTTGCCGTGGATGGCCAAATCCGAAACTATGAGGAATAACGAGAAACACTCAAAGACCACGACACTGTCGGTTGGTAAAATAATACAGCGTGTGTTTTCTTTTCAAAATCAACATATATATTTTTCCCAACAAAAGATTAGACTGTAGAGTTATTTGTCTTTAAATTCTCAACAATTGTTACAGCACTAGATTGACTGCCTCGTTAGTCTACTGCTAAAGCTACTGCTGACCGTGAGCTCTCCTTGGCTTAATTTCCAGGTTGGGCAAGTGGTTATTAGCCCAGTTTCATAAACTCAGTGCTTTTCTGGTAGTTGCCCCTGATATTCTGGCTTCCAGGAGTTGCAGTGGTTATGAATAGGGTGGCGAGCTTGACAAAAACAAACACTTGAAGAATTACACGCGTTATGTTACGTACCTAGTTATCAGAAGTAGAAATTATGTTTTCTCATAATTACTTCTCTACTGTACTTAACTGATTCATTTCGTTGCAGGATCCAAAACATGGCATCGATTTGTCGAGACTTGGTGAGCTGCATTGCCTCGTCATCTTTAGGGTTCTGTACCAAAGTGTCCAAACGGAGCCGTATAATTGCTGACACTCACGTGTCCGTCTAATGAACGTGTCTGCCCATTGACCTATGAAATTGAAATTTGGTTACAATGTTTTTATTACGTATATTTTACTAACAAATAAGTACCAATAAAACTCTACATTTGGTACGGAAACCTAAGCAATTATCTAATTAAAAATACCAACTAAAAAGTTGTTCGATGTAACCAAAAATGTCAACCTATAATAATGTTGTGGCGTACTATTAGGTGAATTTAGAATTGAAACTAAACCATTTTGTATTCAAATTAAATAGATTTTTAATAGCTAACAAAACAATACATTAATTGTAAAGTACGATCATAGTGAAACCATAATAACCCTATAAGAAATCCTTTTCATTTATATTTTATGCGAATCAAACGGGATTTATTTGCCGGCCGAAAGGCAAAAATGAAATATTTACAAATTGTGACCTGGGTGGTCGCTCATAGAATTCTTGGAACAATAAAAAAGGAAGTATAGATACAATTGACCTATCCAGTGTATGTATTACTCCTAAAATAAGGGCAAGAAATACCTGCCTTTATATCGTTATTGATAATATTAGTGATGTATTGTTATTCGTGATAGTACTTAAAATAGTAAAAAAGTCTAACAACAATACGCGGGGCAATAGTCTTCATAGCACAAAAAAGGTGCATTAGTTCAATGTTCAGACTCCACAGCTTAGATTCTTGTAAGTCATTGTTTATCAAATACAAATTATTATATAAATACCTTAAGTTATGGTCCTAACGCGCTGAAACACACATGTGTTTCCCGGGAGGTTACATAAAACTCCATATATGTGTGGTTTTACACGTGATAGATTAGGAGGAAATGCGGTCGCAGAGAACTGAAATAATTTCCTAAGTAAAAAGTCATAATTCGAGGTTTGGTTCTCCCCTATTTCCTCCTACAATATTTTACCAATTTAAAAGATATTCCATGAACTGAAAAAGAAAGATATATACTGTGCCCATAAGTTTTCTTATTTACATTTATTTATAGTTGTCAAAGGAGAATGCCCATGGACAGTACTTTATAAAAAAGAATTGTGTCACAATAATTTGTGGACAATAAATAAAACAAAAATATTTTAAGTAAATATTTTAACTTCTTTTCTAAAAGATTTCTAGAAGAGTTCATTTTCTTGAATTAATAAGTATTTTTACTTCTTTTACCCAGTTACTGGGTTGTGGAGGTCAGATAGGCAGTCGCTCCATGTATAACACTGGTACTCAGCTGAATCCGGTTAGACTGGAAGCCGACCCCAACATAGTTGGGAAAAGGCTAGGCAGATGATGATGAATAAGTATTTTTACTTCCGCTTCACAGCTCAAACATATTCCGCCATTTATGATAGGGTTGACGCAAGTTGACATGATCTGACATCGATTAATCGAAAAATCATTTTTTTTATAATCTGCTGAATCTATCAAAGGATCTCCTGTATCGAACCGATTTACCTGTTTAATGTTAAGAACTAAGTGATTTTGAAAGGGTGTGGTTTACTAGTTTAATGCAAACCAAGATAATAAATTAATCATTTTTTTAGAAATCGTTTATACTGCCGATTTGGTAACATGCCTATAACTGTCAATCATTTCATTTGACAGTGACGTCAGTGACAGTAATCGTCTTTTCATTTGATCGTTTCGTTTGAGTGTCTGGTCACTAACATGCGACAAGGTCGTACATTCCCAGTGAGTTGATGCAGCCAATTCCACTGAACAAAATGTTAGGTCTACACAACTCTTTTGTTGACCGGGAAGGGAACGTCGAGTTGGACAGCCATTATTAAGAATGCACAGATCTAAATCGTCCAAAATCTCAACCAGTGCTACACCAAAGGCATCACAGCGTTCAGATCCCCATCTATAATGGTGAAAATTAAAGTCACCCATGACCATCAATGGACCCTGCACATTGGTAAAAATATTTCTTAAAAAAGGTAGAAAATCATGGTGAGTATGTGCAATATAAATGGAAAACACTATGATGCCCTCAACCCTTCCTGCTACAATACTCAAATTGCCATCAAGAGGGGGCAAAGGTAAAGGGGAAAGTGGGACCCGATTGTTAACGAAGAGAGCCGACCCTCCGTACCCATCGGATCTATCACACCTAAGAATATTGAAATGTGGCATACGGAAGCTAAGACTTGGGCTTAAGACTGAAGAAAAGTTTGGTGGGACTCCATTTTGTATCTATTCCAATATTATAAAGAGGAAAGATTTTTTTTGTTTGTTTGTTTGTACCGAATAGGCTCCAAAACTACCGGACCGATTTCAAAAATTCTTTCATCGTTAGGAAGCTACTCTATTCTCGGGTGATATAGGCTACTTTTTATCCCTGTATTCCCACGGGAACGGGAACTACGCGGGTGAAACCGCGAGGCGTCCTCTAGTATTTAATAAGAGAGAGATAAGTTGATCGGCAACGTTGGACGGTAATTGATTGTTATAAGAAGTTGATGAAATAAGAGAAGGTAAAAGTTTTAAAAGAATTTCAATGACTGAAACAGTATTATTGCTCTGGAAATTACTATTAAGTGCACAGCCATTGGACTGTGAAGAATGAGGGGAGTTTACAATTTGCTGATGAGCAGCTTTATCATATGTTTGGGAAAGTGGGGCATGGGTCCTGGGCTTAAGCGTGACGGTTTTTCGGTAAGACTGTGATTTAGTGGAATTGGCATAGTTGCGAGAAACTGTCGGGATAGCTTTGCTAGCCTCAACGTATGAAATCGATTTCTCGGCCATGACAGTCTTAATAGCTTTCTGCCTACCATGCTCGGGGCAAGACTTGCTATTAGCAAAGTGGTTTCCCGAGCAAAGCACACAGAAGGCCTCGCCCTCAGAAATGCCGCAACCATTACCAGGGTGATCGTGGCCACAATTACTGCAGCGTGGATTTGACCTGCAAACGTTTGCAATATGTCCAAAACGACAGCACTTACGGCATTAGATGGTGGGATATATGTATTGCTCAACAGGAAGGAATGTGTAACAGCAAAATACCCGCTTTGGTAAGGCCTGTCCGTCAAATGTAAGCACACAGGTTTCTGTAGGCTTCCACTCCACTCTCCCTTCAACCTGAACCTTACGGTTAATTCTTCTCACTTTGAGTATTTGCCCACAACCTGAGGGCACAGACAAATAGGTTAGGTTAGGACAGGGGTTCCCTCAGACATAAACAAAGAGGTGGTCTTTGTTTATGTCTGAGGGAACCCCTGTAACAACTCCCATCCTAGTTATATTGAACGTCGGGATTGCAGCGGTGTATCCATGTTTTGCCAACAAGGCATTTACCAAAAAAGCGTTTGCGTCTTGAGGGGATGTGAACTCAACAGAAACCTTGTTTCTACCTACCTTGTTCACTCCGTCTCGGATAATGGTTGCTATTCTATTTAAGATTAAAAGTTCCCAAAGTTTACGGGGTGAAGAGTGGTGCCAGCATTAGCCTGTGCTTCGACACGAGAAACATGAACGATAAATGGACCTTTATCCACAACTGAGTATCTCACCCGGCCGATTTGACTCTCAGGCTGCTTGTCGTACACAATACAAACCTTTTTACACACAGGGACAACTCAGTTAAAATTATACACAAGTCACAAAAGTACCAAAAACTGAATTATAACCACAAAAAACTAGAAGAAACCCGTGGCGAGAATCCCCCATAATATTGTTGTAAAATTATAGAAAATAAATTACTTTCAACATGCAATATTATTTACATTACATAGGTACATAATATTGCATGTTGTATTGCAATATGTGCATTAAACAAAATTACAGACTGTCAAAAAAAAATGAGTGTAGGTGTTCATAATGAAATAGTTGTAAATGAACTAGGTTTATAAAAAACCCGATTATTGGGGAAGATGTAGTAGTGTTTATGATGTCTCAAGGTAAATGAATAAAACCAGTTGTTGTCTAGCACTCGGTCTTTTCATTGATATCACAACACATATTATATTATTATTATTGTAAATACAAAAATATTATCCTTCTTAAGAAATTTATTTATTATCCTGAATGTTCTCTGTTAACTAGTAGTATTAGCTAGTTATTGAAACGTAAATCTATTGTTGTTTGGAATTATTATTTTCACAATAACACCTACTCAGAATTTTCCAAATCTACCAAATCATCGAGTATTCTCAGTTATGTTTGTCAAGATTCGTTCATGACTACAGTATTGAAATGACGCCATTTTGCGGCGTCCTATAGTCACTTCCCTACCTATTCGAAATACCGGGCGGGCTTTAGGCTAATTCCCCACCTCAGCTCGGGTAGGTATATAATGCGGCCATGGCTTCATATTCCCACATGCCCCGCCCACAGCGCCGCCCGCCTCCCACCGGGGACCACCATGCGGGGCCGCAGCGAAAGCTCGACGAGTGTGCGATGCAGCATGCCCTCATTCTTAATTCATCCTGGTCAAGTGCAAACGTGTCTGTGTCCCCCCGAGATAACTAACAGTACTTTCTGGCCTAATCTAAAAAAATGGGTTACAGTGCCAGTGACAAATCTGTCGAAGACACCTTTTATGAGAGTGAAATCGAGTCTGTATACAATTGGATTCGTAAACTTAGAAGAAAATCCCGACACGTTGGTAGAAAGTGTGGTGTGAGAAAAGTCGCGATTTTGAGATACTCTCTATCACGTGCGGAGATTAAACTCGTAATGAAACAAAAAGAATATGCCACGATGTTGGAACAAAAGCAAGCAAAGGAAGAAGAAGATGTTGCCAAGCAAGAGCGGTTGAAAATCAACATTCTATGTCAGACTGATTCACTCGGTGACTTAGATAGTTTTTTTAGAGAATTTGACAAAGTCAAATCAACTAAAAATTAAATTATTTTTAGTTGGGTGGACGTCGTCTTATTCTTCTATAATGAGCGCGCCAAGAGGAAGACCATCACCGCCATGGACGTCGTCTACGCACTGACGCGCCAGGGTCGCGCCTTGTACGGTTTCGGTGGTTAAATACTGCCGTTGCCCGACTGCACGCAACAAGCTCCACATACACTGCGTATGCA
This sequence comes from Orthosia cruda, assembly GCA_964057195.1. NCBI lineage: Eukaryota > Metazoa > Arthropoda > Insecta > Lepidoptera > Noctuidae > Orthosia > Orthosia cruda. The sequence continues at coordinate 4,028,817 of OZ059848.1, read as the reverse complement.
CACCTCCAGAAAAAGGCCCTTTTCAGGGCCGCATATAATTCACTGAAATAAATGTTTCTTTCACAGAATTGTCTAAAAACGAACTTAAATAAGACATTATGTTCTTATATACCTACCTAACCTACATACTTTAGAAGTCCTTAAGTATTGAACTTTGTGGTCATTATAAGTTACTTGGTGAATGAGACACAGTTACTTATTTATAATAAAATCATTTTAATATTCAGCAGTAGGTATATGAATGACTTACCGACTAGTACCTATACAGATCTACTATTATTATTATTACTTCATTTATTTCAGAAATAATTAGTCCTTAATAATTAAATTAAATGATTTATTAGTGCAATACATGCACTAATAAAACATTTAATTTAATACAGATAAAATCCTTAAATATAAAGTGTTCAAGAAATAAAATATCACAGCAATTCTGATACTTGGTCAGTTGAACTCCATATTCGATAGATGGCGTTGTGCATTTGTCGTCATTTTCTGAATGGCGGTTTTAAGATTCTCCGCGAAAGAATGACGCTAGCATAAAAGTGGTAGGATAGGTATAGGTTGGTAGGTAGGTAGCAGAGTATGTAGGGTAGGACATGGCAGTTGACGGGAGCAAAGCCGCGGGCACAGCTAGAAAATAATAAAAGATATTAATCTTCTTTGTTTGCTCTAAACCTATGACCTAACCAGCCCCACATTTTCGGCGAATTGGTTAATTTCAGCTATTGTACCTACACCTTATCTTTTGTACTAAGGATTCTTTTGGCGACCACCCAAGCAGTAATTTGAAAATCTGTTTCTTTTTGCATTTCTGCCGGCAGATAAGAATGTTGGAAGCAAACGGGCCTTCGTTTGCTGCCCATAAAACATAAATTGAAAGGGTCATCATTGTTTTATAAGGTAGGTACTTTATTTAAAAAGAATATAATGTTTTGTTGTGAATAAGGATATAACTTTAACATATATTATTTCATAAGAACTACCTTTTTATTACCCGAATGCAAGGATAGGGTTTTATTTTTCGCGCGGATCTTGTATGTATTTAATTATTTATTTAGTATATGTTTTATTGTACACCTTAAAATACAATTATAAAAAGATACTAAAAATTAATACACATACAATGGGCGGTCTGATCGCATTTCGCGATCTCTTCCAGTATGTATGTTATATTCTTTATTACCTCATAGGTATCATTCAAACCGTTTAGGTACCTAAAGAATGACTCAAGTACCGCCGAAAACAACTTTGATGATAACGGATCTCCTTATCGGACATCTTTTTGTATGGGGAACTGCGCTCCCTCTCTCTCCAGTCGCACTTTAGCCTAACATTTAGAGCAGACGCTCTTGACTAAATTTATGTACATTTCGTCAATTCTTTGGTGTGAAAATGCTGTCCAAATCGCATTGTAGTGGTGGGAGTCGAAAACTTTCTGGTAGTCTATAAACATATAAATAGTTGTTCCATACTCGTTGGCTTTTTTATATCACTTGAGTAACAACCTGTATTATTTCAATAAGGCACACTTACAACATATTTGCAAATATCTTGCTTATTACACATTTATTAAGTAAGGTATCGCATAAATACGAGTTGACCTGTATCTTTGATCAGATCTGATGCCGCAAACCAGGAATTAACATTGTGTGTATAATTTTTAAGTATATATCTATGCATGTAGTTGATGTTGCTGCTATTCTTATCACTTTATTAAATATCCGTTTTAAATCGAAATATTTAAACAATGAGATACCGAACATTTTACAGGTAACAATTACCTAATAGAGAATAAATAATTAACTAATAACACGAACGAAAACTAATTTATATTTCTAAAAAGTTTACATATTTCTTCCACAATAATTAAAAATTATGACAAGTTTATTTATTTAATACTTCATGCACACAAACACGTACAGAGGCGGGCTTAATGCCGTAGGCATTTTCTTCCAGTCGACCTTTGGGAGATGCAGAGAGAAATAGTGGTAGGTGCAATATTTAAAGTTAAACACGATACCTAAGGTAGGTTTGTTCAAATACAAAGCTATACATACATACTATAAATACAATATATACTCAAACATGTATACTAAATAAACTAAATACACGAATATACTTAAACAATTAGTGGTAGCAGATAAATGGAGAAAATTATCGCTGCGACGATACTACTGCCAACTTCTTACGTACATGCTCTCGAGCTTTCACTTTGAATGCCAATCGATTAGTTGCCATCCCGATTTCTTGAGGGAGCGCATTCCACAGAGAAATAGACTGAACGAAGAAAGAACAGTGAATGAAGTCAGTGCAGTGAGTGGGACATTGGAGAAGACGGTTATGTAAAGAGCGAAGATTTTTGTTGTGGTTGTCGCAAATGTATTGAAAGTGAGGGGTCAGATAACTAGGGGAGTTGGAAGAGTCAAGAAATGAAAACAAGGTAGTCAGTGCCCTTAGCTCTCTGCGCTGGCGTATGGGCAACCACTTTAGAAGTGACCGATGCGCAGAGACATGATCATATTTACGCAAATTGAAAACAAATCGAATGCAGTAATTTAGAAGACGGTCAAGTTGGTTGAGGAGATCTGCATTCAGGTAAATTTTTCCTATCATCGATTATGGCGACGTAAGCTATTACACGTCGCCATAATCGATGATAGAAAAAATTAGGATCTGCATAAGCATTGCCATCGTGTTCGAAGGTAATAAATTTTTTAAACGATACAGAGCCCGGAAAGTTCCATTGACCTTCTGACTGACACTAGCAACTTGAGTACGCCAGTTAAGAGTAATATCGATGTGCAAACCAAAATCCTTCACGTCAGCACTAGACGGAACAATCGTACCGTTGAACAGAACAGGTGGCAAAGTTGCATAATACACCTTAGCGGTGTTGCGAGGACTCCCAATGATGATCGCTTGGCACTTATTGGGATTTACAGCAACTCCAAACCTATCCGACCAGGCTTTTATCGCTATTAAGTCGCCATTTAACTTACCGATAACGTCAGGTACTTCGTCGACACTCCCGTGATAATACAATTGAAGGTCATCTGCATACAGATGAAACGCACACTGAAGTTCGGAAGTAATGAGATTAATAAAAATAGAAAACAGAAGAGGAGAAAGAATGCCGCCTTGTGGAACGCCAGTTACCAAATCACACTAACGAGATGAAGAATCTTCAACGTGAACCGACTGCTGACGCTCCTGAAGGTAAGAGGAGAACCATTCAAGTGCTTTGGTGGAGACCATCAAATACGAAAGAATGGCTAATAGGATTTCGTGACTGACGGTATTGAAGGCGTTCGAGAAACAAAAACAAGTTCGACGCCAGTGCTCTATAAATACTGAAATTTTCCGATTTTCACGAAGACGAAGCCGCTGACAGAAAATAGTTATCACTAACTGTCTATACCATAACCTAACAATGGAAGCAAAACTCAATGTAGTAAAAAACAATTAACGCCTTTGTATGTCTTGTAGTAATCTCTACGTTAAACAATTTCACTGGAATTTCATCTATTGTTTCCGTTATCTTTGCAATATAGTTTCCCGGTACAAGATTGCAGGTCCCGTGATTACCGACTACCTGCGATAATACCGTCCATTGTTACGTCTTATTAACTCTTTAGTTCCTAATTGTAGTAAATTTATCCGCCACCCGCAGGAAACGAGCTTGCATCCTACTCCTTCGCAGTTGTGCTAGAGGCTGCTGAACAGGTCAAAACAACATACTGGCCAGACTTCAATAAAAACCTTTAAAATCTATTGTGATGCATATTACAAAAACCTGCTGCATACTTCTCACATTCCGCGTTCCCAGTAACCTAAACGTACTACAACAGAAATCTAGATAACACAGAAATCATCTAATTAAAAGTTTTTATTTAACTTGCCTTGACAGTTAGATACTTAACATGTATGGGTAACGTCAAATCTGTCAACTTAATTTTAAAACAGTTTGATATTCTCAACCGATTGAGCTGACAAACACTTTTGAATTGGTTACCCGGTGAGATAAATGGTATTATTCTAAATCCAATACGGTTGACTCCCAAGGAAGATGTATCAAACGAAAGGGTTATCTTATGAACCACTTTGGGGCCATAGTAATGGCAGTAAAGTTGTCTGGACCGAGCGAGCTTGTCCTCGTCGGAGACGTTAACCAGCTTCTATTTTAGACAGGGAGAATCTTTTCGAGCTTAGGTATACCCGTCCAGACCTGGTAGCTGGCATCACCCAGGAGTTTCTCTGCACACACCGCAATCCAATGGACGTGGCGTTTGCACTGAGTGAGATATACCCCGGTATATACTCCTCCAAGTCGTCGCTGTCGCGGGTCCACTCCCTGAAGGTGAAAGTTTACACAGGGGCGCAAATACCGGGTACTGCCCAAAACACCCTGTTCCTGGTTCATACGCAGGGGGAGAAAGCCTCTCTTGCGAGCCAGTGATATGGGTCCGGCGAGGGGTCGCGCCTGCTAACCATACATGAGGCTCAGGGGTCGACCTACGACAGCGTTATCATCATCAACACCCAAGTCCAGGAGGCTTCAAGTCCATGACAGCATCTCCCACGCGGTAGTGGCGGTGTCCAGACATACAGTCAGTTGCGTCTATTACACCGACGACGCCGCAGTCCGCCTTGCTAAGAGGACGATGGATGCGCCGACTAAAACGGCCGTCAACTACAATCTTAAGACGGCCATGCAGCATCGAGACGTAGTCGTCATAGAGGCCTTGCTCACGCTAGCGAAGTCCCTGGTCAGCAGACATCACCAAAACACCACCTAACAAGTCCCATCCAAAAACTCCAACCCAAACACATACCCAAACCATCACAAGTCAAAAAAAAAAAAAAAAAAAAAACTATATATATACATGTGAAGCTGCATGGTGGAGCGAGTCAGTCATACTCACCTTAACGTCCTAACGACGGGGTTCTATAACCGGAACCGTCGGCCGGGGCTGGTCTGCTCGCACTGCCATGCATCTTCCCACAAAGTGTACCAATAGATATAGTTATAACATAAGCAGTGTATCAATAGAAATAAGTAAACAAAATAGTTAATAACATAAAGATAAGTAGTAAATAGAAACATAAAATTGTAATGCCAGTGTGTAATATATATATATATAGTATTTAGTGAGGGATGAACTCACGTAAATTTCAGTTAGTTAAGTAAGCCTTAAAATAATGTCTGACGTAGGAATCCAACAATTGTAATCATTATGAAAAAAAAAAAACAAACAAAATATAAACACAATAAAAAAGAGCGCGGACTGCCACATGTCCGCGGTAGAATATTGAAAGAAAAAAAAAAGGGTTATCTTTATATAGCTGAGAGAAATACGATGACGCTTTTTTTAAAAAGTTTTTAAATTTATTTTAAAATGCTTCACTTTATATACCACGACAAACTATGAATGCTGCAAGACAAAAAAAAACTGTAATCCTGATAAGACGATTTTAATGACGTTAAACTGAAAGGTATTTCATTCACTAATAATGACCAATTATAAGTTTTTAAACTGTCATGGTCACAAACACTAACATTATAAGCTGGATATTTACCATGTTAACTGTTTGTAGTAAACATGGTAAAAATCCCGCTTATAATGTTAATGATCAATTAATTAATAAATAATAATATAATCCCCTTTCTGACAGAGACTGTGTACCAGCAGTGGCAACCTTAAAAAGGCTGACGATAAATATGATTCCTGTCATTATAACATTTATTTAGTTAAATACCTACCCGTCTGACAGCATTACTGCGTACGTAATAAGAACAAAGTTTGTTCTCCGAATTTAAATAAGGTTGCTTTTAAGTAATTACCTACTCGGAAAGGTAGGTCATTACATAATGGCTTGTTAAAAGACAACTTGTATACTTAATTTTTCTTCAACTCAACTTGTATATTTAATTTTTAACTTCATCTTCAACATCAACAGTCTTTTATCATCCCAAGGGAACACTATACCAGGAACAACAGTAGCGTATGTGCTATTCCAGACAAAAATCTATATCTATGCCAAATTTCATACAGATCCGTTCAGCTGTCCTGGCGTGATTGAGTAACAAACAAACATCCATACATACTTTCGCATTAAAATCTTAATACTAATATTTTAGTAAGATAAGATTTTCAATAATTCAATGGTGCATATCTTGCTGTCATGTTTGACACATTCCAACACGTGCTGGACGTCCTCCTTATATTGTGTAGCTCATAGTTAGGATAGTCAGATATTTGCATGAGGTAAGCAAAGTTGTTGCAGTTGTTTAGTGGAATATGTCCTGACCGTAGACGAGGTACCAATCCATCCTAACAGGCATGGAGATGGTGAGGACCAGAAACTTTATTCTAGACACAAAGTAAGTAAGAGGCAGCGCGTGCTGTAGATAAGGAAATTTTGTGAAACAGTATTTTTTGAATATTTTTTATATCTGTCTTTTTTAATAGTGGACAATTTAATTTCAAGAGTAAATGACAATTTTAGTGTATATAATTGGAATAGACCAATATTATTTTGGGTTTTTATCTGTTTTAAATTAAATATTTTATTAGTGTAATACATGTATTAAGGACTAATTAATAAACTTAATTTATTTAAGGACTTATAAAGTATGTAGGATAGGTAGGTAGATAAGTACATAATTCTAATAAAAATGCGTGGCTCGTGATTTTGAACAGAACTGAACTAACTTTATTTCCATAGTGTATACACATACATAGACATAGACTATATTACAAGTTCTTATAAAGTATAATAGATGGCATTACTAGTATAGTAAGTAGAGGATTATTTGTATATAACTAACACCCCCACTATATCAAATAATCAAAATAAGTCTGATCATGAAATTGAAATCTATATCATTACTAAACCCAATAAATCCATAAAGGTATAATGCTTCTTAGAACACAATCCTTTTGTTAGCAAATCAGCGGGCATATCGGCTGTTGGCAAATATCTTAATATTACTATATTATTCGAAACACACTCTCTAGTAAAGTGGTATTTTACATCTATGTGTTTAGATTTCTTGTGAAACACAGGATTTGTTGTCAGCCTCTGTGCACTCTGATTGTCATTGAATAGACTTAAAGTATATATTTTATTTGTGACTTCGAACTGCAAAGCTCTCAAATAAATAGCTTCCTTGCAGGCTTCTGATATAGCCATGTACTCAGCTTCACAGCTCGACAGAGCAACAGTTCTTTGCTTTTTGCATTCCCAAGATATTATGCCATTAGCAAGCATGAAACAAAATCCGGTATAAGACCGTCTATCTGAAGTATCATTGGCCCAATCGGCATCAACAAAACCTTTTATTTCTGAATTTCCATTTACACAATATTTTATACTGTAACGAAGTAAAACTCAATAGATCGATTTCCGACTATATTTACGTCACTGGTTACAGTACAATTTGAACACATACAAATAAATACTTGGTGAAACAGGTAAAGTGCCCTCGTGAGATGATCGCTATGTCCCTGCAGGGGGACATGGCGGGGCGGGTCATAGGCTGCGCCTTTATCCCGCAGTTTCAGTGCGTGCCCGTAACAACGGGCACGATTCAGTTATTTTTTGCCTTCTTGGCGTTTGGTATGTGACAGGCGTGTATACACTGCCTGTCAGTAGTGTGGTTGCATTATGTACAGTGGGAGCGTCGCGACGCTGCCTCGCAGCGTCGATTTTTCACGACATCTGTTCGACACACTCCCGCACGGTGAGACTGTAGGCGAACCTACAGAGGCCACGCGAGAGATAGTCAGCGAACAGATGCCGGCTATATTGACGCGCCCAGCTGTGGATGTTGATCCCCGCCTGACACGCTTCCAGAGCTAGCCGGTTACGTCCCAGGCTAAGGGACCGTATATGTATGTTTGAACGGTATAGTAATTGCGTAGCACCGTTCATGTATGTAACGAAGCACACTCCGCGCGCGACTTATACTTGTTACGTGAATTCATACGCTTGTGGAGTCATGATTGTATGTTTACAATGTACATAGTGCCTATATTAGGTAAAGTGCGTTACTAGTTCTCAGAGCTGTCCGACCTGTGAGGCTGAAGCAGTCCGAGAGCGTAGTGAGCACACTCTGAGCCGAATGCTCGCGCGATCGTCTTATATAGCGGCCGGTGCCGGCCGGCGCGTAGCGGGGACTCGGAGGCTAGGCTCCGCCCCCTCTGTGACGTCTAGCGCTGCGAAGTACGGGCGTCGCGTGCGCGCTGTATGAAGTTGTTTACTTAGTTGTTACAATACCAAAATTTATAGTCCTTTTTAAATATTTCAAGACCCTCTTAGCATACCCCCAGTGTTCATCTGTGTGACAATTATTAAACTGGCTCAGGTAGCATACAGCATATGTTATGTCTGGCCTTGTTAAAACAGATAGGTACATCAAGCTCCCTATGAGCTGCTGATAAGGTATTTGATCATTCACATTCTGATCAATTTTTACATTTAATTTGGGCTCTATTGGTGTATCAACAGTTTTACAGTCAGTCATGTGAAATTTTTGTAACAAAACGCTAATGTAATTCTCTTGACTCAAGGTTACAGACCTTTCCTTTTTATTAAACTTAACATTCATTCCTAAACAATGTTTAACTTCACCTAAGTCCTTAATTTTAAATTGGCCTGACAGTAGTACTTTCTTGAGATGTTCACTTTCATTCTTACAATTTGAAAAGATGAAAAAATCGTCTACATACACTGCCACAATAGTCTTGTAATTGCCAATATTTTTTGTGTACATACAAGGTTCCAACTTAGATTTATAATAACCATTTTTAAGCAAACAACTATCAACCTTCTTATTCCAAGCTCTGGAGGCTTGCTTCAGGCCATAGATGGCTTTCTTAAGTTTTAACACTTTGTTAGAGCCATCAGAAACCTCATAACAGTCTGGTTTCTGCATGTAGATGGTTTCCTCTAGGTCACCATTAAGAAATGCGGTTTTGACATCTAAATGTGTAACATCAAGTCCCAGTTGTACTGACAATGAAAATAATAACCGTAGGGTTGTGTGTCTAACAACAGGTGAGAATGTTTCTGTGTAATCAACCCCATATTTCTGAGAGAAACCTTTAGCGACTAGCCTGGCACGATACCTTACATTATTTTCATTGTCATACTTCTTTCGTAAAACCCATTTACATTGAACTATGGTTTTATCCTTAGGCACATTTACAATTTCCCATGCATTGTTATCATTAAAGCACTGTAACTCATCACGCACTGCCTCTAACCATTGTTTTTTTTTTCAGGCCCTTTGAGAGCTTCCTCAAGTGAAAGATCACCAGTAACATCTACACTACCACTGATACAAGCATTTGAAAAACCATACCTGTCAGGTTGTTGTCTCTGCCTACTGGAACTATATTGTTTATTAACATTCACAACACTTTCCACACTGCTGGCAGAAGAGTCTTCATCTGGAATATATGTCTCATCGTCATCATGGGTATCTTCAGTCCCAGATTCATCTGACATGGACATGTCCCCCACTGAATCCTCATGCACCTCAGTAGAATCTGTTGGTTTTTCCTCGATCTGAACAACTGCTTGTGGTTGTTCCATTATGATTACATCACGACTGGTTGTAACTTCCTTGGTTTTTGGATTATATACTCGATACCCTTTGACATCATTTGGGTAACCAACTAGAATTCCTTTCTCAGCCTTTTTATCCCATTTGCGCCTCTTCTCTTTGGGTATATGCATCATCACTACACTCCCAAAAACTCTCAGATGACTGACATCTGGCTTTGCACCTGTCCACATCTCGAAAGGAGTCTTTCCATTAAGAGCTGACGCTACAGTCCTATTTTGTAAGTAGACTGCAGTGTTGGTCGCTTCAGCCCAAAACTTCCCTTCAAGATCTGCATCAAAAAGCATACATCTAGCTTTTTCCACCACAGTACGGTTGAAACGTTCAGCCAAACCGTTCTGTTCTGGCGTGTACGGGTTGCTTCTCTGATGAATTATCCCTGAATTTATAAGATAATCATCAAATTCTTTGTTGCAGAACTCCTTCCCGTTGTCACTTCGAAGGATCTTTATTTTCTTGTTAAGCTGGTTCTCTACAAGAGCTTTGTATCTTTTGAAATAACTAAAAGCTTCACTTTTGTTCTTCATAAAATTAATGTAGATCATGCGGCTGTAATCATCCACAAACAATATGAAATATCTGGAACCTCCAATCGAAGCATTGTTGAATGGACCACATACATCTGTATGTATGGTATGCAAAAGTTCATTACTTCTATTGCCATTCTGTGGAAAAGGTAATCGGCTCTGCTTACCTTCGCAGCACACTATACATGACGATTTCGAAATATCTGTCTTTCTGTCTAGTGTGAGACCTTCCACGGCATCCTGCATTCTGTTTAGGTAATTGCTGTTGACATGACCAAGTCTGCGATGCCAAATATCACTTGAGTCCATCACTGCAGCCATCAAAACTTCAGGCTGTCTCAGTTTGTAAACACCATTCAGCAACGTAGCTGTACCAACTAATTCACCAGTTTTATTGTAAATTTCGCAGCCACTGTTGGCGAATTGTACTTTGTTGCCTTTGGCGATTAGTTGACTGACGGAAATCAGATTAGTGGTCAAACATGGTACACATAATACTCCTTCAACAACTATATCATACTCGCAGTTATCTGTTAAAGTCGTTATCGACACATCACCGCAACATTTAACCGGCACCTTTTCCTTATTCGCAACCACAATATCTTTAATTGGATGGTCGACAGAAGCATTTCTAATCCAATGTTCATTGGCGGTTAAATGGGCGCTTGCACCAGAGTCTATATACCAGTCATTCTTTGAGAAACTGCCATTTAAGAATACGGCACTGAACGCGTTGCTTTGTTTGCGTTCACAAGACTTATCATTCACTGAATCTTTGTCAACAACAGTGCATTGATTACGATAGTGTCCTGTTTGTTTACATTTGTAACATTTTATAATTTTCGGTTTTGACTTTGACACATTTGAGTTTGACGTAAATCGATTGTCTTTTGAATTTGACGTATATCCACTGTCCCTGGTTCCGGAAATGCTGCCATTCTTACTATGTTTCCGGAAACTCGCAAATGCTCCGCTCGTGTCGCCACTGTCTTCCTCCAAATCCATCAACTTTGTTTTAATGGCGTCCGCTGTTATCGAAATGCCGGAATGTTCGATCGCCATTATCATGGGCGAATATTTTTCGGATAATCCTGCTAAAAGTAGCGATCCGACCCACTCATCATTAATGTTGAATCCCGATCCATTTAACTTTTGACTTGTTTCAATGATTTGTGTGACATACGAAGTCATGGATGCACAATTTTCTAGGCTTATTGATATGAGAGTTCTCAATAAACTAATTCTCCTGGTGAAGCCGGAGTCGTCGAACAAATTCTTGAGTTTCTCCCACAACTCTTTAGAAGTCTTCGAGTCTTTGATGTGTACATAAAGTGCCGGGTCAATCGTCAAGATTAACTTCGCTTTGGTTTTAGCGTCGGTTGCGGCTTCATCCGGTTTTGTAGCTTTGATGTAATCAAAAGTTCCTTCCAAAACGAGAAAATTCTCCGCGGCGAAAGCCCACTCAGAGTAGTTCTCACGACCTTTTAACTTTGGCACACTCACTATGTAGTTCGACGTCATTTTGCTATCACACAGTCAGTTTTTTACTCCCACAGTTCACAGTTCAATAGCACAGCGTATTCTCAATCTGCGAGGACTAATCGGCACAAACTGGCAAGTCTTTTCGCGAGAAAAAAAAACGTTTTTCTGGGCCCATAACCTCTAATAAAAATGCGTGGCTCGTGATTTTGAACAGAACTGAACTAACTTTATTTCCATAGTGTATACACATACATAGACATAGACTATATTACAAGTTCTTATAAAGTATAATAGATGGCATTACTAGTATAGTAAGTAGAGGATTATTTGTATATAACTAACAATAATATCTTAAGTATGTTCGTTTTTAGACAATTCTGATAAAGAAACATTAGAATTATATGCGGCCCTGAAAAGGGCCTTTTTTGTAGGTGCAGTGCATACGCAGTGTATGTAGAGCTTGTTGCGTGCAGTCAGGAAACGGTAGTGTTAAACCACCGGAACCGTACAAGGCGCGACCCTGGCGCTTCAGTGTGTAGACGACCTGCATGACGGTGATGGTCTTCCTCTTGGCGGCCTCAGTATAGAAGAATAAGACAACGTCAACCCCACTAAAAATATTAATTTTTAGTTGGTTTGACATTGTCTAATTCTTTAAAAAAACTATCTAAGCCGCTGAGATCCGTATTCCATAGATTGTCGATTTTCTCCCGCTCTTGCTTGGCGACGTCTTCTTCCTTATTGCACAACTCAGCTTGCTTTTGATCCCACTTCATGGCACGTTCTCTTTGTTTAGTAACGAGATCAATCTCCGCACGTGATAGAGAGTATCTCAAAATGGCGACTTTCCTCACACCACACTTTCTTCTGACGTTTCGGGCTTTTCTTCTTAGTTTACTAATCCAATCAAATAGAAATTCGATTTCACTGTCATAAAGAGCGTCTTCGACAGATTTTTCACTAGTCCAGTAGCCCATTTTCAAGTTTTACCTTTAAAATGTAATTTTAAAAAGCCTCTTGAGATTTCTGGGTTTTAATGACACGTCTGCACTTCACCAGGACGATTTAAGAATAAAGGCACAGTCATCGAGCTTTCGCTGCGTCCCCGCATACAAAGGTGCAGGAGGGTGGGGAGGGCACATGATGTCATGGCCACATTTTATAACCTTACCAGCAAAGGTCGGGTAGGTACTGCAGAGCGATGCAAAGTGGCGTAATTATAATCCCAAACTCATGAACGAATTTTGGCGAACTTAACCGTGGATAAGGATTAACTTATACAGGATGTTTTGGTAGATTCGCAAATTTTGTATTATAAAATTTATAAATACATATTAATATTAACAACATTACATTTAGTTTCAAATTTAAACGGCGGCAGCGGCAAAAGTCAGGATAAGGTAACAATTCCTTTAGAAGGATATTTTTGTATTTTAATAATAACATGAATAATGTAACATGAATTAATATTTATTATTTCTTTACAAACTTACTTAATGCTATGCCTTACTGATCACAATCCAGGTTTTCTGTTAGAGTCTGGGATCTGTAATGGATATACTATATTACAGTATCATTTTTGTAATTGAAAAACAATATATCACGGAAATTTAACGCGATGATTTCGATTGTTTATTTACCTATTTCACCCGACGTTTTGGCCGTTTTATGAAACGCGAAAGTTTTAAAGTTTACTTTGGTAAGTCGATTTCACACTATGCTTGAATTTTAAATAGGTATTTCTTTACTTTATTTTATTAAATCAAAGAACGTGGCCGGTGTGTAAATATTTGTTAAATATGGTGCCATTTAGATATTTCAAGAATTTTTCAATGTTTTTGTATGTTAAGACTTTTGAAAGATTTTTTTAAGTAGTTTTTTAAACAATGAGATGCCTAACATTATACAAGTAAAAATTAACAAATACAGAGTATACTTATAACTCAAACGAAAATAATCAATAGGCAAGCGTACTTCACCGTCGACCACATCGTCGCTTACAATCAGGTGAAATAGTGGTGAAGTGCGAGCATTTAAGCAGATGATATCCCGCTTTTCCTTATTGCTAAGAGAACTATTATTACATATTATAAAGGTATAACCGGATTACGGAGCCTTTGTACGCACTGGCCACTGATTATTTACATGAAACGAAATCCTATCTGGTCATAACCAGGTTGCACTAAAACATCAGATATTTCTTTATTAACATTTCCACGTCTAGAATTTTGCCAGAAGCAAGATTTTTATTATACTCTGGTGATATTATATAGTTAAATATTATTTTTGTGCTTCTGCTCTGGTGTTACTAAAAGTATATTGAATCAATTTCAGTACAGTTAAAACGTACTAGTTAATCTGATTTGTCATTTAACCTTCGAGTAGTTTCAGTTAAATCCTTACTATAATATTTATACATACGAAAGTAACTCTATCTGTTGCCTTGTCTGTTGTCACGTGTTTACAAAAATATATGTATGAAACTTGGCACACGGGTAGACCAATTATCCTAGCTAGATGATAGGATACTTTTTATCCCGAGCGCAATTTTTTTTTACTGTTGAAAATTTGTTAGCAGTGGAAGTTAGTTAACTGCATATATTAAAATGAAGGCATAATTCAATTTAGAAATATACAATGAAGCCGTTGTAGGTCGGTTATCTCTTCTGTAAACTTTTTTAGGTTAAACAAAATGCGTTTTCGCTGGAATTAGCAAGTTTCGTGATAACTGACTATTTGTGATATAACCGTCCATTGTTACACCCTTTTAATTCTTAAGCTCCTAATGAAATGGTAAACTAATTGTCACTGTCTTATTGAATCGGTAACAAGTCTTTTAAAATAATAAGTTTTTAAGCTATTGCATAGCTTCTATCGCGGGCCTTGAGCGCGGGGACCGAATCCAGAAATTCCGTAACGAAAAATCTCACGCTCCCCACTCCGACGGGCACGGCGGTGATACTTTGACTTTTAATAAGGTTTTCGAATTCTGTGGAATCTGAGCGGTGGGGCAGGGGGGCGGGGGGGGAGGTTTGTTGCACGTGTTTTCGATTTCCGTATTGGTATTTTTAGAATGAAAAATTTTTTTGCGGGGGGAGGTAAACGGTTAAGGGGAGGGGGGTGGGTTAATCCTATCTTGTTCTCCTGGATGAAGTAGTGACGGGCAAGGGGGCAAATTTTTTGTCAGAAATGCGCTAACTCCAACCGTTTCTGAGATATGAGGGTTTTAAAATTTTTGTTGGTCGTAATTTTTTTGCCTTTTATCGGTCTCTCTAAGCTGTTTCTATGATAATGGTGATCAATGTGGACCTTATGCTAATGAGAATAAGGGTCACTTTTGCTTGTCAAAGAAAATCGACCTTATTTCAATGTCAATAAGGGTATTTTTGTTTTGTTTTTTAGAGTTTTATTAATCGTAAATAAATGCGGGTTTGGCTCGCTACGTTTTCCAGTTTTTAACGTTTTTAATTTTTTTGACGCATTTTCCAGGACTGGATCTAGAATAAATGCTATGCAATAGCTTTACCGCGGCAGTCCCCGAGTGCCACACGACTTTTATTTATTTATAAAATAAACATGATTTCGTTACCTGCATGTACACAGCGATAACAACAAAAAGCAATAAGTCGGCCGGATATTATCCATTGTTCTAGTATTCCTATTGTTAGTCATTTCTGGATAAGAATTAGAGCCAGTTTTCGGTATTTGCAAATAATACAATAGGAATTATTGCTTTTAAAATAGTATTAAGTTTACAAATTGGAAGTTTCTTTGTTATTCCCTACAGTCAGTATAAGTAGCAAGTTTTAAATATTTGCCATTCTTTAACTTTACATTTCTTATTTCTAAGCTTTATTTATATTTTTAGGAATCAATAAAGTTATTCTATTCATTCATTATTCCTTAATTCACTCATGATAACAATATGTTGTGCTAGTCGTATATAAGACGTATCATTTTTTTATATTTATTTATCATTAAAGTAGGTACATAATTTTACAACTCAAAGATAATTACACAAAAAAATACCATGTAAAATTAATGCATACGTATATAATGTTATCGTAGCGCTATGCTACGAGCCGCTACGACAGCCTACGGCGTGCTACGAAAACAACGCAGTCGTAACCGTCGGAGAATGTTCATACTTTATTAATTAATTGTTTCGTTCCGCAAAATGTAACTTATTTCTGAGTGTCTCGGCATTGCAAAATCATCATAATTTCAGCTGAAAGACGTCCACTGCAGGACATGGGCCTCCCAAGCGTCGCCATACCAACCGGCCTGTATTTTTTTACTTACATTTTAATAACATTAAAAAGCCAGGTATTTGTTCCCCTTATTATAAATAACCTTCGTTTTTTAAGTCGGTTAAAAATATATAAACCGGTTAGATCAAATGTCACCTAAACTTTCTAATCTATTATTCTAAGGATTCTGTCGGCGACCACCCAGGTTGCAATTTGTAAATATGTATTTCTTTTATGCATTCCGGCCAGCCGATATGGCCCGCTTGTTTCACATCTTACGTTTTACTATACAGAGTGAGTTTTTTAAGTGGGCGTGGATGGCCCAAGCCGATGACGGAATCGCGCCAAACACTCAAAGGAGTCGCATCATCAGTATTTTGTTAAAAATAAGCCTTTTCCTTAAGTTTACCATACGTCATTATTTCCCAAAATTTGATCCTTATTAGGGACATTTTCGAATGGTGTAATAATACAGCAGGTATTTTTTCAAAATCAACGGTTTCGATTCCTGGCTAGGCATATTGATTTTTCAAAAATCTAATGATGCAGTTTTAGTTTTCAACAAAATCTGCCTCGTGCAAGGCGTTCCAGTGCCTTGCAGAAATCACACCAATTTAACTTAAACTTACAAATACTTACTATAAGTCAAGGTTTCCTCACGATGTTTTCCTTCAAAGTTGTCAGCGATGTCCAAGATAAACTTAGAAAGTCACATTGGTACTTGCCCAGATTTGAACCCACGATCTTCACCACGAGAGGCGAGCTCATAGCGACTGGGCCACCATGGCATAATATCTATAATATTTTAGGTAAGTTCGTTTTTAGACAATACCAGTCAAGAAACATATTTATATTGAGACAAATGCGGCCCTGAAAAGGGCCATTTTTTTGGATGTGTCAATCTAAATACACAGTGTATGTAGTAAGTCAGTCAATGCAGGTGCCGCCACTGTGTGACTTTGATGTCTGCGTCCACTAAACACGTTTCTCTGTAACAAAAAATTTGCACGTTAAGGCAAACCAATTAAAATTTATATGTATTCGTTTGATTAAAAAGGACCCGTTTTCTCGAGTTCAATTTAAAAAAATATAATTATCTGTATTATTATAATTTAAAATATGTTAACAGGAGAAGTGTAACATTGCACAGAAATTTACGACAGTCGGCGACATCTAAAAATTTTTGATGATCCGATGATGAAGCTTTTGAACGGTTCTGTAAAACTTAACCAAGTTCTAAACAGACCTCCACACCAGCAACTAGAAACAAAACAATCAGAAATGATTTAACAGTTTTAAACAGCATAAAAATAAAACACAACAAATGAAAATGTCAAGTCACTAGAAACGTCTTCTACTTACTTAGATCTTCCAACATATTTATATTACGTAGTAATCCGGGATTGGCTCGTCTTCTCTCGCTATCCGAATTTTCTCAGTTACTAATACCAAGAGGTCCACCAGCGGGATCTGCGCATAAATGAAAAAAAGATACAATTTTTCATAATATAACACCGTTATATTATGAAAATATAACAACATTATCACTTATTCAGCTCTTAATTACCTATTAAGAGCTGAATAAGTGATAATAACTCACGTTAGGATGACTTGCCACCGCTTACGTAGGCGCCTAGTTTGGGCGACTAACTTTGCTAAGTAGCTAGGCAGGGGTTTATTAATAAGCCCCCGCTCGTGCGTACTTTCAGTTGTCGCCTCAGTGTAGGCGCGTTGTATGCAAGCGGTGATGCCCGCTGCCAGTTTGCCCACGTCCGCGGCGGTGCTTACATGCCAAGTAGGGGTGGTGGCCTCTATCCCTTCCTGGAACTTTTTCCAGTCCGTTTTTCGACGTGGCGTATGGTCGGCATCTCAGATAGGACGACGAGTACTGGCTGGTGATCTGACAGCAACTCGTCGTCTATAACTTGCTGCGCGATCTGGCAGGTTAGGCCGCTATGGATAACGATATCGAGCACATCAGGTGTTTGTAGGCGGTTTGCCGGGTAATGTGTCGGCACTTCGGGGCCCGAAACCGTGTATCCATGCGCCTCTGAGTCGGCGAAGAGACGGTTTTCACCCGTGTTGCGTGTTGTTGCGTTCCACGCGGGATGTTTACAGTTCATGTCGCCGGCCAGGAGGGCCGGGTGCGAGGTGTTCGTGACTAGCGCCCTCAGTTCGCCTACATTGTAGCGGTTTGAGGGTGGGCTGTAGACTGCGTATATGTCCAGGTCCTCGCCGGCGACGTGAACCTGTATTCCCAGCGCGTAAAACGTGTCGACTGGGGGCGGGGGAAGGGGTTGGTGGACGACTCTCCGCCTAACTAATACCACCAGACCGCGGTAAATGTTGCCGGTGGCCGACCTCTCGTCCCTTCTGTATATGAGATATCCTGGGAACCTAATCTTGTCCTTAGGCCCCAGGAATGTCTCACTGATGAGCGCCACGTCGATAAGCTGCTCTTTGAGGAGGAGGCGGAGCGGGACGACCTTGTCACGCAGGCCGTGCGAGTTCCAGTGCATGATCCTCAGGCTAGCCATGGCACATTTGCAATAGTTCGGCTAGCCCGTCGAGGATCACTAACTCCACGTCCTGGCCTTGTCTGATGGCCTTGATCAAGTCCATCAGAAGCTTAATGGCGCAGGCGGTAAATTCGTGTCTCGGTTTGGTAACAGGTTTCGTGTACTCCGAGTTTGTCGGAGCTTGTCGCTGCTGGCTTGGCGCGGCGACTGTGACCTTCTTGGTTTGGGTGGCGGGTGCAAAACTTTGTGCGCCTTGCGCCTCTTGTGTTTGCCGCGCCTTCCCTTGGCTTCTTTGCCTCTTGGGCTTTTGTTCAGCAGCGACAGGGGCGGTCTGCGCCGCCGTCTGCGCCTTGTGCGTGACGACATTTGTCGCCCCGTCTGTCTTGGTTTCAGTTGAGGTAGGGGGTTGGGTCTGTTTACCCTTCTTCCCCCCCCTCCTGTTATTCCTCCGTCTCCCGGAGGGGGCTTCTTGCCTATTTGTAGGCCCATTTGCTGCCGCCATCAGAGACTCGCTAGGAGTCTCCTTTTCCTCGGCATTGACTACCTTGTTGCTGGCACTTTGTGTAGTACGTTTAGTGCTGGCGACAGTACCCGCTCGCCTATTTTTTGCCTCCTGTATGTATACAGGGCAGCGCGGATTGCTAGCTGGGTGCTCCCCCGCGCAGTTAGCACAGGTCGCCGGCTCTGTCTTTGGGCGCAGGCAGTCCCTGGCGGCATGGTTCTCGCCGCATCTCACGCAGGCGAGCGGGCGGTGGCACAGATGCGAGCTATGTCTGAACTTTTGACATCTGTGACACTGGGCAGGCCCTTGCTTACCCCTCCACGCCTCTATCTTGACACCACGCATGTATAAAAACGTGGTGATGTCGTAGACCTTGCGGAAGTCAGGCGTCCTCTTTATTACTGCATGGAAGATGCAGCCGGGTCGTTCTCCACGCGCCTTAATGTGGCGGATGTACTCCGGTTCGAATCTATGCAGTCGCAGCTCTTCTTCTATTTCCACGATTTCCGTGTCTGCAGGAAGTCCTCTGATAGCTAACTTCACGCTCCTCTCGGCGGGCAGTGAATAGGCGAACCAACTAAGGCCGCTTTCTTTTTCAAGGTCGGTGAGATATCGCTGCACGACCCTATACTCCTCCGCGCTCTCCGGTAAAAACCTTATTCCGGCTTGGTACGGACGCGCGTTAGGAGGGTGGCCCAGCTTTTCCCTCACCGCCTTGAAGTGCGCCGCCCAGTTGGGTAGCTTCTCCACTATCAGAGGAGGGTATCGTGGCTTTTTAGCCTTTTTCTGGGCCGCGGCGGTGGCCTGTCTCGACGCGCTCGCATTTGACCGACTGTTTACATCGGTTTAGTGCGGCGCGGAAACTAGGTCATCGCACGCCACTGGCTCAGAAATTTTAGGGGTGGGTTCGGAGTGCCTTCGCCCATCAGTGGCGTAGCGGGCGGGCGAAACCGGGCCGCCCCCCCCCGCGCGGTGTGCGCTGGGGTAGGGGCGGGTCGACGCAGTATCGCTTGGCCACTTCACTCTCGTCCTCATCCGGACTTCTTGGTCTACGCTGGGCTCTAGTAGCGACGTCGAGGTTAAACTCGTAGTCGAAGCCCAGCGCATTTGTAGTATCGTCTTGGTTGTCTGTACACTTAGTATGAGCTTGGTACTCACCCCTGTCGACGTCGGTCCTAACGGACATGTCTGGCGACATGTCACGGCGATCGACGCCTGAACTCGCCGACTCCGTCGACATATCCGACCCTTGACGGGAGGAATATGCGGACATCATGGCCGGGGAGTCCTGGGCGGACCCTCTAGGTGGTGGAGGCGAGGTGAAAAGGGTCTTGGCTACCCTTCTCAACTCAACCTCTGTAGTGTTATTGGCACTGGCCAATCGGTGGCTGGTCAGCGGCCGAGTAAATTTTTGTAGTATGCAACGGTGCATTTGATGCACTCTTATGGGGTGGACAAGCAGTAGGCGCACTTGCTGTCGCTACCCTTGCGTAGGAAGTGTTTTTGGCCGAGTTAGGCGCAGCGGAGCGCACATTCGGCGGACTAAAAGTTTTTAGGTTACTGGGCGGCACCACGGGGCTCGCATGTTCCCTATTGTCACGCGTCGACGACGCCACGGGGCGTACGGACTGCGACACGGTCGCGCGCTGTCCCGGCGCAGCTGGGCGCACGGCGGCGGCGGCGGCGCGAACAACTTGGGCGCGGCTCGGTGGTCCGGTCGTTCCCGGTGCCTGTATTGGTACAGGGCGGAATGCAGGCGGCCGTATGGGCACTGCAGGTTGTCGGGTCGACGGCGGCACGGGCGAAACGCTCGCAGTCGCCGATGTCGGCGGCGATCCGACGTACACTAGGCCTGTACGGCTAGGCGGAGTCCTGAAGGTATCAGGGGTAGCAGGCATGGGTGACGTTCCTCTGACGCTGGGCAGCGACGACGAACGATCTCCCATCTGGCTGGCTGTTGAGCGGCTGGAAGAGGAGGTGTCTTGGTCTCTGGGACCTCGACCATCAGCATTCACTTCATCATCATCACGAGTTGGGGGCGGCATGATAAAAACAGTGGCCTCCGCAGCCGCGTCGGTTTGTTACCAAACCGGGCAGCGCGGGGCGGCAACTTCCTGTTGCGCTCCCAGAGGAATTTATTTACTTACGTAAACAACACCTCAGAGAACCCAACAGGTAGCTACACAAGATAACGGCTCGGGCGGATATGTGAAGTCGCTTCGGAGGCAGCAGGCACTCGACAAACACGACTTCACTACGCGACCACTGGGCGAATCCTGAGAACATTTTTTTTTGGACACCAGTTTATAAAGGTCCCTACCTGCACATGCTCATACGGAGGGTGCGAACCCAAAGGGGGAGGAGTTAACCTGAGCGACCTCTGCTATTGGTTGGGCAAGGATTTAGGATTCCTATAGTTTATTTTATCGTAAAATTACTGGGTAGAATATTTTAATGTCAATGTTACTTATTTCTCGGAGAATCTCCGACTTGCGAAAACTAAAAGAAGCTGCGGTATCGCCTGCTGATCTGGCCAGAACAATGCAAGTACATCAACCTTTAACATCTATTGTGACTTGATTATAATATAATATTATATAGCCTTTATTCACAATTTTGGATAAAAAAGTGTTACAAGTAAACTATAAGTTAACTATATGGTATAAGGTACTTAATCTATTGACTTAATTATTAACTTATCTACATAATACAAACAATTTAGTTGGCACCGGTATCAAGATTATTTGCGTTTCCACAAAGGCCCCGCCTACAGTTTTGATTATAATACTCATCAACATAGTTACAAAGATTATACACAAATATAATCTAATCAAAATTCACAACATATACAAATGAATGTTAATAATGTCTGTAATTTTGCTATTTAGTTCTCAAGTGCAGAATTGTTTGCCTATAGATAGAAGTTTTAAATAGAATAATATTTGAATTCTCAATCTATACGAACAATTTATTATATTAGTATAGATTGTTTCACAATTTCGGCTGAAAGACGGGCAGTACATGGGCCTCTCAAGCGTCGTTACATCGACAGGCCTGTACTTCTCGGGTCCAGCTGAGTTCCAAGTGCCCGGTATTAGAATTTTAACAGAAATCTGGATTACACAGATACCTCCAACTTTTTTACAACTTTAAGTACTATCACGAATAACAATAGACCACTAATATTATCAATAACGATACTAAGTCAGGTATTTCATGCCCTTATACTAGGAGTAATACATACACTGGTTAGATAAATAGTATCTTCACTTTGTTTTCTATTGTTCCGAGAATTCTATCAACGACCACCCATGTCGTGAAATTTGATAATATTTCATTTTTGCATTTCGGCTGGCAGATAAGATCCGGGCCTTCCGTTTGATTCGCATAAAATATAGATGATAAGGATTTCTAAAAGGGTTATTATGGTATCACTATAAACCTACTTTACAATAAATGTATTGTTTTGTTGTTACTAAGCGTGTCTACTATTAAAAATCTATTTAATTTAAATACCAAATGGTTTAGGTTTATTTCTAAACTCACCTAGTAGTACGCCACAACATTATTATAGGTTGACATTTTTGGTTACTTCGAACAACTTTTTAGTAGATATTTTAAATAAAATAATTACTTAGGTAGGGTTCCGTATCAAATGTAGAATTTTATTGGTACTTATTTGTTAGTAAAATATACGTAATAAAAACATCATCACCAAATTTCAAGTTCATAGGTGGGAGACACGTTCATTAGACGGACACGTGAGTGTCAGCAATTATAGGGCTCTGTTTGGACACTTGGGTACAGAACCCTAAACACGACGAGGCAAAGCAGCTCAGCAAGTCTCGACAAAACGATGCCATGTCTTGGATCCTGCAACGAAATGAGTCAGAAAAGCACAGTAGAGAAGTAATTATGAGAAAACATAATTCGTACGTAACATAACGCCTGTATTCAAGTGTTTCTTTTTGTCAAGCTCGCCACCCTATTCACAACCACTGCAACTCCTGGAAGCCAGGATCATCAGGGGCGACGACCAGAAAAACACTGAGTATACGAAGCTGGGCTAATAACCACTTTCCCAACCTGGAAATTAAGCCAAGGAGAGCTCACGGTCAGCAGTAGCTGTAGCAGTAGACTAACGAGGCAGTAAATCTAGTGCTGTAACAATTGCTGAAATTTTAAAGACAAAGAACTCTACAGTCGAATCTTTTGGTGGGAAAAATATAAAAGACAGATAATATGTAGACGCTATACAGAAATAAATTTCTAAGTGGGTTTGGATGGAAATATCAGAAACAACAAGGAATAGTGAAATACACTCAAACAAGTCACTGCGCCGATTTTGATGTAAACTAAAACAGCATCACTGGTTTTTTAAAAATCAATATTCCTAGCCAAGAATCAAACCCGTTGATTTTGAAAAGAAAACACACGCTGTATTATTTTACCAACCGATAGTGTCTTGGTCTTTGAGTGTTTCACGTTATGCCTCATAGTTTCGAATTTGGCCATCCACGGCAACTTGAATAATTCACGCTGTGTACATCCTCTGTTTAGCCTTTTTCAAGCTATTGAACTTTTAAAAATCTTTTCTTACTAATATTATAAATGCGAAAGTTTGTACGGATGTTTGTCTGTTACTCAATCATGCCAGGACGGCTGAACGGATCTGGATGTTTGGCACATAGATTATTTTCTGGAATAGCACATAGGCTTGGGATGATAAAATAATTTTCAAGCAGGCGAAGCCGCTGGCAGAAGCTCATAGGAAATGTGCATGAAAAAAATATTTGTTTTGACAATTTGACCAGTTTATCGTTAAAAATATTAAAATAGTGACTCATTATATGCGGGTAAGACGCGCTCGCGGTAAAATTGAGCTCCGCAATAATTTAACTTTTAAATAATTACATTCAGTGAAAACTTTTGAAATAGTATTAAACAAAGTGTGTATCACGTGTTAAACCTGTACAAGTGTTATCTAAACTTAAAAACAATATCAGACAAAGATCTAAGGTGAAATATAATCCGGACACACAATAACAATTTCGATAATAAAAAGTGCCATAATATTTATTTATTTATTTATTTATTTATTTATTTATTTATTATATACTTTATTGTACACCAAGATAAAAACATAACACACGGAAACCTTAAAATAACAACAAACATACAACAGGCGGCCTTATCGCGTTCTGCGATCTCTTCCAGGCAACCCAGAATGGAGAGAGATAGCCAGGACACGACATGGGGTTGCACTTGGTGCAGTTTTAAAATTAAATAAGTTACAAACATAGGAAGCACTAAATATAAAATACTAAAATAGATACATAAATACATACATACATTTATACAGGCAAGAAAACAATATAGCTCCAACAAGAACAAGATCACAGTGACAGGTAGTGCTCCTTTACCAGTCTTTTAAAGATCGGTAATGATTGCGCGCGTTTTATTGTCACAGGCAATGCATTCCATAGACGAGCGGCCTGGACAGTAAAAGATTTGTCTAGGAAGATAGTGGAATGCATTGGCATTTTAAGTTTCATGTTATCCGATGACCTAAGAACTTTCGTGTGTGAGTCACATAAAAACTGAAATCGGTTTTTGAGGTAAAGAGGGGTAGACGGGAAAAATAGTATATTATACAGGAGGGATAGAATATGAGCATTCCGGCGAAGGCGAATTGGCAACCACTTGAGTTTTTGGCGGAATTCAGAAACATGGTCATATTTGCGCAAACCGAATATGAACCTTATACAAACATTTTGAAGTCGCTCAAGTTTATCAAGTTGTACTTCAGTGAGGTCAAGATAGCTGGCATCAGCATAATCAAGGATGGGTAGAAGAAGAGATTGTGCAAGCGCAATTCTGGTAGCAGTCGGCAGAAAATTACGCAGTCTTCTCAGAGATCCAGCAGATGCGAATAGCTTGCGGCTAACTTCCTGTAGCTGGGCAGTCCAAGTTTACAGTGCTCATCAACGAAAACATACACTGTAAACTAAAATTTAAACAAAAGTATGTATTGGTAACTCGGGAGGAAATCCTGTCTATCAATACATAATAAACTAACCATATACAAGCATAATTATGTTGATGCCAATCTGGACGTATGGTATCCAACTTTGTGGCTATACTAAACAAAACAATGTCAAATTAATCCAACAATTTCAAAATAAAGTGCTCAGGGATGCTGTAAATGCACCCTGGTACATAAGAAATGACGATCGTCACCGTGACCTTAAAACGGAATTCGTCACCACCATCATCCAAAAATTTGCTGAAGCCCACGAACACAGACTCATCGACACGTGAATGTTGAGGCTATCCAGCTGCTAGACAATACAGACTTAGTGCGTAGGCTAAAAAGAACTAAACCTTTTGAATTTGTGTAGTATACAAAGTGAATGAATAATAGTGACAAAGCTGTGCTATACATACTCGTATAACACATGAAAATAGTGTTTTTATAAATTATATAAGACTCTAAGAAAGTGCTACGGACTTGTGTAAAAGTGCAAATGGACACTATTCTTAGTTTTAACATAATCTAAAACGTAACATATAAAGTTAGAGTTAAATTGCTTATTATTCTTTGAGGCTAGATCGTAATTAATTATTAAGAATTTTGTTCTTACTAAAAAAGTAAAAAAAAAAATATTATATCTAATGATAGCTATCTAATGATTGACACATTGTAATAAATATTTATATGAGTATACGAAGCTGGGCTAATAACCACTTTCCCAACCTGGAAATTAAGCCAAGGAGAGCTCACGGTCAGCAGTAGCTGTAGCAGTAGACTAACGAGGCAGTAAATCTAGTGTTGTAACAATTGCTGAAATTTTAAAGACAAAGAACTCTACAGTCGAATCTTTTGGTGGGAAAAATATAAAAGACAGATAATATGTAGACGCTATACAGAAATAAATTTCTAAGAGGGTTTGGATGGAAATATCAGAAACAAAAAGGAATAGCGAAATACACTCAAACATGTCACTGGGCCGATTTTGATGTAAACTAAAACAGCATCACTGGTTTTTTAAAAATCAATATTCCTAGCCAAGAATCAAACCCGTTGATTTTGAAAAGAAAACACACGCTGTATTATTTTACCAACCGATAGTGTCTTGGTCTTTGAGTTTTTCACGTTATGCCTCATAGTTTCGAATTTGGCCATCCACGGCAACTTGAATAATTCACGCTGTGTACATCATCTGTTTAGCCTTTTTCAAGCTATTGAACTTTTAAAAATCTTTTCTTACTAATATTATAAATGCGAAAGTTTGTACGGATGTTTGCTGTTACTCAATCATGCCAGGACGGCTGAACGGATCTGGATGTTTGGCACATAGATTATTTTCTGGAATAGCACATAGGCTTGGGATGATAAAATAATTTTCAAGCAGGCGAAGCCGCTGGCAGAAGCTCATAGGAAATGTGCATAAAAAAAATATTTGTTCTGACAATTTGACCAGTTTATCCTTAAAAATACTAAAATAGTGACTCATTGTGAAAACTGATCAAAAACTGAACAAGATATTGAAAGGGCGTCATGCTTTGACATCAGATGACACGTCGGACTCCTTATTATAATTCTTAACTTTGACGCTTTATAACTTCGTCACTGATCGCAACCGTAACTGAACGTGATGTTCAGCTTGCTGCCACTAGACCAAAAGTTAAAAATTAAATATATAAGTTGATAGTCTTTTAACAGGCTATTAAGTACTACTAATACTTACTATTCCAAGTAGGTAATTACTTAATAGCAACCTTATTTTAATTCGGAGAACAAACATTGTTCTTATTACGTTTGCAGCTAAGCTGTCAGACGGGTAGGTATGAAACTAAATACGTTTCATAATTACAGTAATTATATTCAACGTCAGCCTTTTTAAGGTTGCCACTTCTGGGACACAGTATCTTACAGAAAGGGAATAATATAATTATTTATTAATTAATTGGTCATTATTAGTGAATGAAATACCTTTAATTTTAACGTCATTAAAATCTACTTATCAGGATTCCAGGTTTTTTTTGTCATGCATCATTCATAGTTTGTCGTGGTATTTAAAGTAAAACATTTTAAAATTAATTTCAAAACTTTTTACAACAAGCTTTATCGTATACCTCTCAGCTATATAAAGATAACCCTTGCGTTTGATATATATTCCTTGGAAATCAACCGCATTGGATTTAGAATGATACCATTTATCTAACCAGGTGACCAATTCAAACGTGTTTGCAAAATCAGCTCAATCGGTTGGAAATATCAAACTGTATGAAAATTAAGTTGACAGATTTGATTTTACCCATACAGGTTAACTATCTAACTACCAAGGCAAGTTAAATAAAAACTTGTAATTAGATGATTTCTGTATAATCTAGATTTGTGTTGGAGACTTGGAGTACGTTTAGGCCACTAGGAACGCGGAATGTGAGAAGTATGCAGCAGGTTTTTGTAATATGCATCACGATAGATTTTAAAGGTTTTATTGAAGTCTGGCCAGTATGTTGTTTTAACCAATTCAGCAGGCTCTAGCACAACTGCGAAGGAGTAGGATGCAAGCTCGTTTCCTGCGGGCGGTAGGTAAATTTACTACAATTAGAAGTTAATAGGACAAAAAAATGATTGGTCTTATCGCAGGTAGTCGGTAATCACGGGACCTGCAATCTTGTACCGGGAAACTATATTGTTAAGATAACGAAAACAATAGGTGAAATTCCAGCGAAATGGTTTGAAGTAGAGATTACAGACATACAAAGGGGTTAATTGTTTTTGACTACATTGAGTTTTGCTTTCATTGTTAGCTTATGGCAGGGGAACTTTAAAGATAACGGAACACCAAACAAATACCTTTTATTTTATGGATCCCCATATCAAATGACAAAAAATCAACACAGAAAGGAGAATGCCCATTTAGTATGGAGAAATGTACTGACCGAAACATTTGCGTGTTTTTCGACGCGTTTTAATACACAACACTTTGTACATAAATGTTTTTACGAGCTAACTACAGTATAACAAAAACTATTCGTACGACTAAACTTAAAGCTACGACAATAGTTATGACGGGAACGAGCTAGGACCGTGAAATACTCGATCTATCTAGCGTGCGCGACTCAAATCGAATGTCTACTGACTCCTGTTCAGCGAGTCTGCGGGCCCGAAACCTGCGTGGGCGCGGGGTGGGGTGCGTTTCACACATCTGGTGACCATCTGTCAGCATGGTCCCTCTACCTGCGCTACGCTACGTAGACGTGCACACTGACCGTTACACAAGTAATAATAAATAATTTTACCGTCCATTCGAAAAAAAGCTTGTTACGGAGAAGAACGGACAAGAAACTCCACAGCCACTCTTTAAAAAAAAATTACATGCATACTCTACTCTACATTTACATACTTGAGGAGTACCCAGAATAACACTAAATACTACTAATACTACTTATAGATATAAAATATTAAAACCATAATCATCATCATCATATCAGCCGCAAGACGTCCACTGCTGGACATAGGCCTCCCCCAAGCGTCGCCACATTGACCGGTCCCGTGCGTCCCGCATCCAGCGGATCCCTGCAACCTTCACCAGGTCATCGGTCCACCTGGTGGGAGGCCTTCCAACGCAACGTCTTCCGGTTCGCGGTCGCCACTCCAGAACCTTTCTGCCCCATCGGCCATCCGTTCTGCGAGCAATGTGCCCTGCCCACTGCCACTTAAGTTTGGCAATTCTTCGGGCTATGTCGGTAACCCTGGTTCTCTTGCGGATCTCTACATTTCTGATTCGATCACGTAAGGAAACTCCGAGCATAGCCATCTCCATTGCCCTTTGGGTGACTGTAAGCTTTCTGATGAGGCCCATTGTGAGCGACCACGTCTCAGAGCCATAGGTCATAACACACTGTTCATAGACTTTCGTCTTGAGACACTGTGGTAAGTTGGACGTGAAGATACCGCGCAACTTCCCGGACGCTGCCCAGCCGAGTCGGATTCGACGGTTGACCTCTTTCTCGAAGTTGGCCCTACCCAACTGGATCGTTTGTCCCAGATAGACATAGTCATCCACAACTTCGAGTGTAGAGTCGCCGACCCTAATAAGAGTGGGTGTGACATGGGCATTCATCATCACCTTGGTTTTGTCCATGTTCATCCTAAGACCCACTCTTTCGGAGGCTCTACTGAGGTCATCGAGCATTGTATTGAGGTCCTCCATAGTCTCAGCCATGACCACTATATCGTCGGCAAACCGAAGGTGAGTGATGTACTCGCCATTGACGTTGATGCCTAGCCCTCTCCAGTCCAGAACCTTGAAGACATCCTCCAGTGCAGCGGTGAACAGTTTCGGAGATATGACATCTCCCTGCCTCACACCTCGCTGCAGAAAGACAGGTGCCGAGGTCTGATCCTGAAGTCGAACTGACATGGTGGCGTTTTTATACAAACACTTCAACACCTCGATGTACCGGTAGTCAATTTGGCACCGTTGGAGAGACTGCAGCACAGCCCAAGTCTCGATCGAATCAAAGGCTTTCTCGTAGTCCACAAACGCTAAGCAGAGAGGCAGGTTGTACTCTTCGGTCTTCTGTATAACCTGCCGCAGCGTATGTATGTGGTCTACGGTGTTAAAGCCTTTACGGAAACCGGCTTGTTCAGGAGGCTGGAAATCGTCAAACCTGCGCGCGAGACGATTCGTGATGACTCTTGAAAACAGCTTGTAGACATGGCTAAGAAGTGAGATGGGCCTATAGTTCTTTAGTAGGGCATTGTCGCCCTTCTTGAAGAAGAGTACCACCACACCAGGAACAAAAAAAATAAAAACCAAGTTAAAACCAAGAACAGGTAAATTAATTCATTTGATAAATAGGAACATGGTTGTCACATACTTACAAATATTGCAAACATAGGTACAATACCTCATTCAACAAACAACGTAAAAGTGTGAGAGTAAATTTCTAAAATAAAAAAGGGATACAATAACTATGAATAGGTATATAAATTTAATAAAAATATTTTTTCTACTCTAAAGATTGCCCTATGGAGCAGGACCAACATGTTTCCAAGCATCCATAACTTGAATATAATCATCTAATTTGTAATATGCTTGTTTACAAAGTGTGCTTTTAATAAAAGTTTTAAATTTTCTTTATTTAGTTGTAATATATCACAATGTTTTTTGTTATTGAATTTAATACAGCACCCCATGAAAGATGTGTGTACTTTTGCTAATCTATAAGATGGTTAATATAACTTATCTTAATTTCTATAATTACAATTGTGTCGATCACTAACTTTACTAAAGGGATGTATATGCTTCCTTAAGTAAATAATATTTGCATAAATAAATTGGCAAGAAACTGTCATAATATTAATCTTTTTAAATAGTTCCTGAAGAGATTCTCGGTGATTTTGCTTATATAATGGCCCTGACAGCTCTCTTTTACAATCTAAATATGGATTCAATATCAGCAGTCTTATTTTTCTAACAGAACAAGCGGCTGAGCTTAGCCCAGATGTTATGTGAGATCCCCATTGTAGTTTCTCGTCTAAAGTAATTTCTAGAAAATGTTTTTGATTTTTAGTCTTATTTTCTCCATTGATTATGATGTCGCATTTACTACTTCTAATGTTTGGTAATGTGAATCTAATAAACAATGGTTTTTCTCATTTAGTACCAAATTGTTTAATGTGAACCAATTTGGATAGGATGCATAGAGTTATTCATATCATCAAGATTTTGTGACCGCTGATCTATTTTAAATATCAAAGATATGTCATCAGCAAATAACACCCTCTTCGGTTGATATTGTAGTAATTGGAATAAATCATTAATGTATACTAAAAAGAGGAAAGGACCCAATATCGAGCCTTGAGGAATGCCCATTGTCAGACACTAGTGAGGGCGCGCCGTTTACCTGAACTTTAACTTGTCTGGCTTTTAAGTATGTTCGAAGTAACTCAAGGTCCGTATTTCGAATCCCACGGTGCTCGAGCTTCAACGATAGTGCCTCATGATTAACGCAATCGAACGCCGTCGAGAGGTCGCAAAAGATTCCAATGGCGTCTTGTGGTTCTTCCCAGGGGTTTAAAGTGTGTTTTTATTAAAGTGACACCGGTGCGGCGGCATCTGTTGTGGAGCGTGTATTATAAAAGTTATCTGCATTGTTTATTAACAAAAATTTCAAAAACATCATGGTAATGTTGTCTTTTGGTTAACCTTAACCACCCTGGCTATTTTTTTGGAAATAATTTTAACCCGCTTTTGGCCCGCGTAGTAGATTAAGCGTCACAGCAGTGGACACATTAGAAGGCTGATGATACTGATGACAGCACACGATCATCATCATATCAGCCGAAAGATGTCCACTGCTGGACATAGGCCTCCCCCAAGCGGCGTCACTTTGACCGGTCTCTTGCGTTTCGCAACTAGTGGATCCCCGCAACCTTCACCAGGTCGCCTACCTTGTTCATTCACCTGGTGGGAGGCCTTCCAACGCAACGTCTTCTAGTTCACGGTCACTACTTCAGAACCTTTCTGCCCCATCGGCCATACGTTCTGCGAGCAAAGTGCCCTGCCCGAAGAATTGCCACTAAAGTTTGACAATTCTTCGGGCTATGTCAGTAACCCTGGTTCTCTTGCGGATCTCTACATTTCTTTCACATTCGAACACGCAAAGAAACTCCGAGCATAGCCATCTCCATTGCCCTTTGAGTGACTGTAAGCTTTCTGATAAGGCACACAATGCATAAACATAATACAAAAATAATATTTAATTATTACTCAAATCCAACATTAATAGATTGATCTATTTATGCGTGATGTTGACAAGAAATATTATTATCGATACTCAGTGTCGATATCATCACCTTTGGGTAGTTCCGACCACTGTCTGGTGAAATCTGTATCCGTCTACTCCCCGCCCGATCCCAGCCCAAGAGGCACCCGGCGGGTTTGCCGGTACAAGTCAGCAGATTGGGATGGTATGCGATCTTTCTTCGCATGCTATCCTTGGCGGCCCACTTGCTTCTCTTCGGATGACCCATCGTCATGCGCTGACGCAGTGACAGATGTGTTGCGTCAGGGGATGGAGTACTACATTCCGTTCTCTGACGTAACGGTGTCCAGCGTTGACCGTCCGTGGTTTGGTGCTGAGTGTGACCGCGCAAACGCGGTTAAACACAAGGCATACCTGGTATGGGTCGACGCTCGTGTGCGCAAGGCAAGTGACGTGTGTCAAAAGAAGAGAGCCTTCAACAGGGCTGCCAAGTTCTGCAAAAAAGCGATGCGAAGGGCACGGTTTGACCATATTAGCAGAATCGGGAACAAACTTGCTTCACACCCTGCAGGTAGCAAGGCGTTTTGGTCCCTGGCTAAATCGGTTGAATCAGACTTCTGTCGCCCCTCACTACCACCACTGCTGAGGCTCGACGGGTCGCTGGCCCACTCCGCTGAGGACAAGGCTAACCTGTTTGCCTCCCTCTTTGCGGAATCTTCGCGTCTGAATACTGATGGCACGCGGCCCCCCCTTCTGCTGTTCGATGTAAGACAAGTATGTCGGAAATTTGCATCCATCAGAGAGAGGTCTGTAGGGTGCTGCGAAACCTTGACGTGAACAAGGCTAGTGGCCCGGACGGGATACCAGCAATTGTTTTTAAAACTTGTGCGCCTGAATTGTCTCCGATCTTGACGCGCCTTTATCGCCTTTCGATGGTGACTGGAAAGGTGCCGAAGGCTTGGAAGCAAGCTAACGTTCAGCCCGTGCCCAAGAAGGGTAGTCGAGCGGACCCGGCCAACTACAGGCCCATATCAGTAACGTCCATCCTCTGTAAGAGTATGGTATGTGTATTGAATAATAAGCTCCTGGCATACCTAGAAGACAACGACCTCCTTAGTGACCGTCAATACGGCTTCCGCCGAAACCGGTCAACTGGGGATCTTCTAGCGTATGCCATTCACATCTGGAGTGAGGAAATCGAGAAGCACGGGGAGGCGCTTGCTGTTGGATTGCAGACTTCCTGAAGGATCGGTCCATCCGAGTGGTTATCGATGGTTGCTCGTCCGATCAGTTAGGCATTAACGCCGGAGTCCCTCAGGGGTCAGTGCTCTCGGCAACATTGTTCTTGCTGCACATTAATGACCTGCTAAAACCCGGAACCTTTGGGTATGCAGACGACAGCACTGTTGCTGAGAGATACGTGTCTGGCGCACGGGCGCTCAGCTCTACTGGGCCTCAAGTCCGGTCTCTTCGGGAGGCCATGGTTGAGCGCTTGAACCTGTCTTTGGAGGCAGTCTCCGAATGGGGCAATGCCAATCTAGTCAGTTTCAATGCTGCTAAGACCCAGGCGTGTCTTTTTGCCGGAAAAAAGAGCCAATTCCACCCGGCTCCATCCTTCCGTGGTGTAACCGTGCCGATAACGGACCATCTCGAACTTCTTGGTGTTACGTTAACATCGACCCTCAATTTTGGTCCATTCATTGAGGCAAAGGCTCAATTGGCTGCAAAAAAGTTGGGGATCCTTGCGAAGGTGAGACGGTACTTCACGCCTGAACAGCTGCTCAACTTGTATAAAGCGCAAGTTCGGTCATGCATGGAGTACTGCTCTCACCTCTGGGATGGATCTGCCAAATACCAGCTTGATGCACTTCAGTCGATTGCCAGACGGGCCAAAAGGCTTATTGGCAACGATGCACTGGTCGCCTCAAAGCTCCAGAGCCTGGAACATCGACGCCGAGTTGCCAGCCTGTCGGATTTTATCGGTTACATTTCGGGGAGTGTGCGACGGAACTGCACAATTTGATTCCGCCCAGCCCTTTCCATCATCGGACTACAAGACGTACGGCAATGTGCCATCGGTACATGGTGGATATCCCACCCATACGCACCAAGCGTTTTGAAAATACTTTCATTGTGCGTATAGCTAAGGAGTGGAACTCCCTGCCGGCGTCCTTGTTTCCTGATAGCTACAACCTAGGGGTCTTCAAGTCAAGAGTGAATAGGTTACTTCTAGGCAAGCGTGCTCCACCTTCGACCATATCATCACTTAACATCAGGCGAGATAGTGGTCAAACGCGAGCCTATAATGAATAAAAAAAAAAAAATATCTTCTTGGAGTGTTGTATAGTCCCAACCTGAGTATCGATTACTTTAATTCTTTTGAATCGCTTCTAAACGATTTCTGTCCTACTTACGACCACGTAATCTTGATGGGTAATTTTAACACTTGTCTTCTTAAAAATGACTTTCGTACTCACAAACTTCAAACTCTCTTATCTTCTTTTAACCTCAGTATTTGACCTCTCTCCGCCACTCATCATTTCCCTCATTGTACTCCTTCTCTTTTGGACCTAATTATTGTCTCAAAAGCTAATAATGTGTCTGTTCATGGTCAGCTCAGTGCTTGTTTTTCATACCACGCTTTAATTTTCATGTCTGACAAGATTCGTCCCCCTAAGCGCGAGCCGTCATATAATTACGTACAAGGGCATGGATTTTGAGGTATTGCTGCGAGATGCGGGTGGCATCGACTGGACGGATGCTTTCGTGAGCTCCAGTATCAACGATATGGTTCATATTTTCAACTCTAATTTACTCAGCCTTTATGATCGTCATGCTCCTTTTCGTCGAGTCAAAGTAAAGTATGTTCCAGCTCCCTGGCTCACTCCTGCAATTAAGGATGCGATGGCAAGTATAGATCGAGCCAAAAGAAGGTTAAAGCGCCATCGCTCCGAGCGCTACTGAGTTCGTATCGTGAGATGCGTAATCGCTGTAGTCGTATATGTAGAGATGCAAAGAGACGCTAATTCAATAATTCTCTTGACAGTTGGAGATCCTCAGAAGTCTGGCAGTTTCTGAAATAAATACAGGCCTTATGTTACATGCAGTAGTTATCGGAATTAGAAATTATGTTTTCTCATAATTACTTCTCTACTGTACTTTTCTGATTCATTTCGTTGCAGGATCCAAGACATGGCATCGTTTTATCAAAACTTGCTGAGCTGCATTGCCTGTCGTGTTTAGGGTTCTGTACCGAAGTGTCCAAACGGAGCCCCATAATTGCTGACTCTCACCTGCCCGTCTAATGAACGTGTCTGCCCCTTGACCTATGAACTTGACATTTGATGATAATGTTTTTATTACGTATATTTTACTGACAAATTAGTACCAATAAAATTCTAAATTTGGTACGGAACCCTTAGTAATTATCTTATTTAAAATATCTACTAAAAAGTTGTTCGAAGTAATCAATAATGTCAACCTATAATAATGTTGTGGCGTACTACTAGGTGAATTTAGAAATGAAACTAAACCATTTTGTATTTAAATTAAATAGATTTTTAATAGTAGACACGCTTAGTAACAACAAAACAATACATTTATTGTAAAGAAGGTTTATAATGAAACCAAAATAACCCTTTTAGAAATACTTTTCATTTATATTTTATACGAATCAAACGGGCCGTATCTACCGGCCGAAAGGCAAAAATGAAATATTTACAAATTGCGACCTGGGTGGTCAAAATTTAATTTAAAAGTTAATTTAATTGGGTGGTTTAATTAAAAATAAATGAATAGACTCACTTTATTTAATAATAAAATATATAAAAGATAAGGAATTAGGAAGTCGTCGGTAAAGAATACTTCTGTGAACTTAAACATATAAGACACCAAACCTTCATTTCAAAATTCTGCAGCGTATAAAGACTGATGGAAATAACAAAGAAAACTTCCAATTCATAAACTTGTTGCAATTTATAATGTCTACTGTATTATTTGTAAATACCGAAATTTGACGCTAATATATAACCAGAAATGAATAACAGAATTCTAGAATTTTGCTTAAACATATATTTCTTATCAACAAACTTGTTACCGATTTAGTAAGAAAAATTGGAAAGACGAGACTTTGCATCAGTTGTACCTTAGTGGCTTTGGTTATTCTGCGATCATTCCACATTTTTGTAAGCTTTTCGATGGCAGATCGCGTCACAGCAATATGCCTTCGTATTTCGTCTTCGGTGCCTCCGGTTTTGGCTATGTGGGAGCCCGAGCAGATATAGATCAGGACAACATCACAGTTGGCTATACTTTTGACAATAGGTTGGTTGGTTTGCTCTGTCTACTATCATAAATTTTGTCTTATCACGATTGATAGCGAGTCCACGTCCAATGCTGTTTGTTTCCAGGCAGTTTAAGTTGTGTTCCATATTTTCTTAAGAAGTTGTGAGAAGAGTGGTGTCATCGGCATACCTTAGATTGGAGATTTTGCGACCACCAACAGAAACACCTTTGTCCCAGCCCTCTAGGACGATTTGCATGTTGCACTCCTTGTAAATATTAAAGAGCAAGGGAGATAGAATTCATCCTTGCCTAACACCATTATTTAAATATTAAATTTGAATGAACTATTTTAACATTAAGTTAAAATAGTAGTTTTAAGATAAATAATATTTTGAATTCAAAAAACATAATTGAATAGTGTAAACATAAAGCAAAAAAAAGTGGAAGGTTAGGTTTTAACTCGCTACCATGTTGACATAGATAGGTTCAATCATGCAAGCACTAGAACCAATCGACTTAACAAAAATAAATTAAATAATAAAATTAATAATAATAAATAAAATCAACAAAATTCAATGAAAACAATATATGAAGAATCTGTAAAATGAAACTTGGTGGGCTGAAGCAGCCGTATATTTATGAAACAAGACTATGCATGGTAATCTAAAATAATGCTTTTATTAAATCAACTTTTAGCTACACAGGTGAAAACTCGATTGATATGAAAAACATGAATGACACAATGACTGAAAATAAAGAAGTATTCAAACGCCTACCCTAAAATTACGTGCTAATTATCAAATTGGCATAACTGTATCTTATATTATTTGTCTAACTTGAACAAGACGTTTTAGTTGCATAAGCTCTTACGTATCGAATAACTTTTATCGACGGTTTTATGCTGAAGGTTCAAATTCGTCAAACTTTTAGTGAGTTAGCTAACGGCAGGGTCAGGTATGCACCTATTACAGACTGTAAATAAACGACTTTTCTACAGCTTTAATATTTGTATTGATTGATGATGATATGATCGCTAATGATTGACATACAACAAGCCGTGCGTTTAGCTGTTCATATCGTCAAACGCTAATTATTCATGAATGATCTGGCCAGACCATATAATGATGCGAGCAGCAGGTATTTTCCATTTCATGAATTAAAAATATACAAAAATTTATTTTTATTTCTGCCATTATAATTAAATATGATGCCAATTTCGACGCCGGTGGTCTATAAATACTTTTCTATAAAAGTTTGGCGTTCAGGCTCTGTAGGTATATGGAAACTTAAATAAGAGATTAATAGAGCAAGCATATCCCGTTTTTCCTTATTTATAAAAGAACTATTACATTTATTATTATAAAGATATCAACGGACTGAGGAGCTTTTGTACGCACTCGCCACTAATAAATTATTTTACATTGAATGACATCCTATCTGGTGCAAGTTTCACTCAAAACATAAGATTTTATCTATTTAAATTTCCACGTCTAGGATTTTGCCAGAAACAAGATTTATATTATGTTGATATGATTTTATTCGCTTTTCACGCGGGCAAAGCCGCGGGCAGAAGCTATTCTACAATTATTGTATAAAAAGGTAACGTTTGTAAGCTTGTTTGTAGGAAGTAATGTCTGTAACTACTGAATCAATTTTGAAAATTTTGGTTTACTTTAAATACCACGACAAACTATGAAAGCTGCACGACAAAAAAACTGGCATTCCGATAAGTGGATTTAATGACGTTAAAATGAAAGG
The DNA here is from genome assembly GCA_964057195.1 of Orthosia cruda. NCBI lineage: Eukaryota > Metazoa > Arthropoda > Insecta > Lepidoptera > Noctuidae > Orthosia > Orthosia cruda. Next base: position 3,991,075 of record OZ059848.1, on the reverse strand, counting down.
TATTTCATTCACTAATAATGACCAATTAATTAATAATATAATTCCCTTTCTGACAGAGAAGGGATCCCAGCAGTGGCAACCTTAAAAAGGCTGACGATGAATATAATAACTGTTAATACAGGTCTTCGGGTCCCAAGCCAGGAGCTCAACACTGGGGCCCATAGCAGCGTTGGGACTCCTGGATCCTGTCTGAACCTGTTCCCCACGAAACTGCCGTAACGCAGCAGTGGAAAGCTAGGGGGTTCGTTCCTTATTGGGAGTTATACTGGTTCCTACTACGGGTAGGCTACGTGTGCAGTAAGGTGGCACAAGGGTTGGCCGGTAATATTATAGGCTTACCTGGGATTCCTGCGGTAGGCTCCTGGGGGTCGATCGATATCGTGCCGTGTCGGGAGATTAGGGATAGGAGAATATATATAATATTAGGACGATAAGGGATAAACTGACGGCTGTCTGGACCGAAGGCTCGGGCGTCCACCAGGCAGAACACGTTTCCCGCAAAAGTACTTCGATGTGCGTGAAATATATTCAAAACCGACCGCGCGGGCGCCCCACAACACCGATTGCGAACGGCGGGCGCAATTACAACTCACAATGGGCGAAACACATCTCGTTTTGGTATGTTTCCACAAGAACCCGAATTCACCGTGTCTCCATTACAAATTTTCTCTTTCTACTCTTTTCAAGTGTCAGCTGTCAAACAAATAACTGTCAAATCGCTGACAGCCAACTGACATGGTGTTGCAATAGTAAAATATCAAATAGTGAACGAAACGTTTGGTTCCAAACAATTACTGTTGTTATAAAACCTATTTAGTTAAATACCTACCCGTCTGACAGCTTAGCTGCAAACGTAATGAGAACAATGATTGTTCTCCGAATTTAAATAAGGTTGCTATTAAGTAATTAGCAACACGGAAAGATAGGTCATTACATAATAGCTTGTTCAAAGACTTTCAACTTACATATTTAATTTATAACTTCATCTTCAACATCAACAGTCTTTTATCATCCCAAGGGAACACTATACCGGGAACAACAGTAGCGTATGTGCTATTCCAGACAATAATCTATATCTATGCCAAATTTCATACAGATCCGTTCAGCTGTCCTGGCGTGATTGAGTAACAAACAAACATCCATACATACTTTCGCATTAAAATCTTATCTTACTAATATTTTAGTAAGATAAGATTTTTAATAGTTCAATGGTGCATATCTTGCTGTCATGTTTGACACATTCCAACACGTGCTGGACGTCCTCCTTATATTGTGTAGCTCATAGTTAGGATAGTCAGATATTTGCATGAGGTAAGCAAAGTTGTTGCAGTTGTTTAGTGGAATATGTCCTGACCGTAGACGAGGTACCAATCCATCCTAACAGGCATGGCGATGGTGAGCACCAGAAACTTTATTGTAGACACAAAGTAAGTAAGTGGCGGCGCGTGCTGTAGATAAGGAAATTTTGTGAAACAGTATTTTTTGAATATTTTTTATATCTGTCTTTTTTAATAGTGGACAATTTAATTTCAAGAGTAAATGACAATTTTAGTGTATATAATTGGAATAGACCAATATTATTTTGGGTTTTTATCTGTTTTAAATTAAAAGTTTTATTAGTGCAACACATGTATTAAGGACTAATTAATAAACTTAATTTATTTAAGGACTTATGAAGTACGCAGGATAGGTAGGTAGATAAGTACATAATAAAGAATAAAGAATAATTATAAAGAATAATTTAATTTTATTAAAAGTAAATACGTTCACAAAAATGTACATTAGGTGCAGTAGTATTATTTCTAAAACAATGTTATAAATGGTGCTTATATGTAAACTATAACAACAATATTTTATTACAACTGCAAGATTATATAAAATAAATTTCTATTTTTTTTTTTGGTAGGGACCTGCCTGATATAGGTTCTTTCAAACCTGTGTTTCAGGCCATCACTTAACATAAAGCAATAATTAGGTCAATAAAATTATTAAATAAAATTAGCCTATTAACAAACACAAAAATACATAAATTGGTACAAAACACAAAAAAGAAACAAAATATTAAAAATAAAAAGTAAATAATTTAAGTATGTACAAGTAGATATGAGGGTATATCATAATCAAACAACAATTTCTAGAAGTTTTTCTGTGTCTTTGTAATTGAGTGTCCCTAAGTAATCTGTTAAGCTAAAGCAACATTTTTTATATGTTAAGCTATAAACATCGAGTAACTTGTTGAGTCTATTATACAGAAAAGGTCCTAAAAATACATAAAACCGATTAATAAAAGCATGTTTGGTCTGTGGCATTGTGCATACCAGATCCTTCCGTCTCTTGTCGGAAGGAACTGGATCATAGGGAAGTGCAATGTGCTGTTGCAGTATTGTGTGAAAAATAAATAATTGGCGTACTGTAAGAACATTACATGCTTTGTAGAGCTGCTGTGTCGGAAATTGCAAAGGGCGAAAGGTAGCAACCTTTAGAATTGCTCTTTGAGCACGTTCTAGGGGGAGTAAAATTGAATTAGCCGCGCCACCCCAGGAAGTTATACAGTAGGTAAGAATGGATTGACACAACGCTAAATAAATCTGTTTAATTAATTTAAAGTCAGCTATGTTACGTAAATTCTTAAAAACATATATTAATTTGCGCACTCTAGTACATAGTAACTCGATATGTTTACGGAAATTTAGATTGGAATCAATAGTGACACCTAGATATTTCACATTGTCAGCTTTAACTAAAGCGGGGCAAGAACATGCAGTGTCAGCGTACGTGTTACAGTTATGCGCGTAAATATTTAGGTTAGTAAGCGGTGTGTTAGTATTCCTCATTGTAAATAAAATGTATTTGGTTTTATCTGAATTCAGTGTTAGAAGATTATTTTTGAGCCAATTAGACACCCTATTAAAGCCATTCTGAGCATGTTCATAAACCTCAGCTCTTGATTTGGCTGCGAACAATAGAGCGGTGTCATCAGCATATGACATTATGACACCATTTTGCAGTGGCAGGCTACATAGGTCATTTATGTAGACTAAAAATAATGTAGGACCTAAAATACTACCCTGTGGAATTCCAAAACGACTATTAGTAAGATCAGAACTTGTATAAGGACCAATTTTGACACACTGTTGCCTATCGCTGAGATAATCAGAAAGCAGTAGAAGTTGCGTTCCTCTTATCCCAAGCGATTCAAGCTTCTGCAAAAGTGTATCACAAGAAATTGTGTCGAAGGCCTTGGCAAGGTCAAGAAAGATCCCAGCCGTATGCATTCCGTTATCTAAATTTGTACTAATATAATTAGTCATTTTGTTTACTGCTTGGCTAGTTGATCTTTTGGGCCTAAACCCAAATTGATTATCTGATAGTAGTTTGTTATCTTCCAAGTATTTTATCAGTCTACTGTTGATAATTTTTTCTAAAATTTTTGAAAGGCCTGTTAACACTGAAATGGTTCTGTAGTTGTTCACACAGTTTTTATCGCCTGATTTAAAAATAGGTGTGACCACTGATTTTTTTAACAAATTAGGAAATATTCCTTTGGATAAACATAGTTGAAAAATGTGGGTTATCGGAGGGGCGAGGAGCTGTTTAAACCTTTTAAGAATATTATTGGGTATATCATCCCACCCAGTAGCACAAACATCCTTCAGCCCGTCTATTATGCTTACTATTTCGTTGACGTCAGTATCTAATAAAACAAAAGAATTTAATGTAGATGGTTTCCTAGCTGGATTTTGAAGGGGAAGACAACTACTATTTAAGGATTTTTGTGCCAAGTTCTTACCAACGTTCACAAAATAGGTGTTTACTTTATTCGTTGCGTTGGATGGAGTCTCTGTAGTTAGTAACTCAAGCGGAGGTTCGGGATTTTTTGATCTAAATGTATTGGTTTTTATATATTTCCACACAAGTTTACTATTTTTCCCAGCTTTCTGTAATTCATTTTTATCGTATTGGATTTTTAGTTTTTTCAAAAGATTATTACAGAAATTTCGATATCTTTTATAAGTAATAGAAAGTATTTCGTCATCGGGTGAGAGTTTTGATTTTAAATGAAGTTTGTCTCTGTGTCTTATACAGCGAACGAGACCGGGTGTGATCCACGGTTTAATACAACTATACTTTCTAGGGATTATCTTAGTGAAAGTGTTTTTGCGAATTACATACTGTAGTGAATTTATAAAATATTTTAATGAAAAATTTGCATCAACAGATTCATAAACTGGGGCAAAATTAATACCGAATATGTCACTTTTAAGGTTGGTCATATTGACTTTAGTGTAGCTACGTTCGCATTTTTTTCTAGGTGAACTTGTTTGCATTGTTAGTAGAACAGCTTGATGATCGGTAAGCGATGAGTTAGTTACAAATGTTTTGGATGGATTTTTTGATTTTAGAATGATGTGGTCCAAGCAAGAGCCGCTCTGATGTGTAGGGTGATAGTGAGCTGGTAAAAGTCCATGAGATGAGCAAATATTCAGATAATTATGTGTATGGGTGTCGAGTTTCTCGGAAGCAATGTTAATATTGATATCGCCCATAAGTATAACATTTTTAAAAGAACTTAAGTTTTTTAAGTTTGTGTCAAGTGAGACCAGAAATCCGTCGATATTATGAGAAGGGGGCCTATATATAGCCATAACCACTGTGTCGGGAATAATCTTAATTATTAAGCTATTACTATCTTGGGAGGTGGGCTCTTCTATGATAGTTCGCAAGTTATTTTTAATATAAACTACTACTCCGTCGTTTTGATTTGTGTTCCTGTCTGTTTTGTATGAACAAAAGCCGTCCAGAGATGGTAAGTTGACTGTTTGTTTTGACAACCAACATTCCGTTAGGACGATAATATCACAGTTTATGTCGAGACTTTGTAACAGCACTTCAAAGCCGTTCATGTTTCGGTTAATGCTGCGAATATTTTGTGTAAGCAAGGTAAGAGTTTTGTCACCAGAGGGAAGAAGGTGTTTACAGTCCTCAATATTACAGGTTTTAGATTCAGACACAGTAAAACTATCTAGTTCACAGATGAGCTGATCGCTCATGATAACTACAAACTAAGAAGAAATACAATCAAAGGTGGTGAGTGCCTACTAAATAGAATATTCTGTGGCGCTCTTAGGCGCCCTCATAGTCTATTGAGTTTATGTAATTAGTCTCTGCATATTTACGTGCTGGACAACTTACATCACCGGTTGAGTGGTCACATTTCCTCTTAAATCGTTTGCACGTCGCACATTGAGGGGGAGAAGATTTGCTGCTGCATTCCTTCAAGGAGTGTCCAATTTCTCCACAGTGACCGCACGTAGGACTGCTTTCACGGCAAAACTTGGCTGCGTGGCCAAACTGCTGGCAATTGAAGCACCTTGTGACAATTGTGAAATCTCTAACAGGGCATGAAGTCCAGTTAATAAATATTCGGCTTTGGTTTATAAGCACTTTTCTTATGCTAGCGGGCACTTCCACGATGTAATTGCAAGTTGGTAGGCCCTTTTTACCCGATTTATGGCTCAATTTGATGTTCTTAAAGAAGGTCTCTCGACTTGTATTCGGCAATTTGTCTGACAGATTTTGCTCAAAAATACAGTCAAATACTTCCTTCTCAGTAAGGGCGACGGGAACACCAATAACTGCGACCCTAGGGCGTCGTTTAGATGGTTCTTCTATTATAAGGTCTGAAGAAATAATATTCTCCGATTTTTTTTGTTTTTCTATGTCGCCTTTGTTTTCCGTGCTAATCAGTACGCCTCCATTTTTTACTTTCTTCAGGCCACGGACTTGGATCTTCAGTTGTTCGGGAGAAATCAACTTTTGAACGAGTGACTTGGTGTCGTCACTCGTTTTTGTTTTATCACTGGGATATATGGCGATAGAGCTTAGGTTAGCAGGACGGACAAAGTTGTCGGAGCCTTTCTTCACCATGCTAGCATAAGAAGATGAGGGGTTCAGCTTTGTTTCAAAAACTTCTTTGAACTGTTCCAGAGAGTTCACCATGTTCTGCTGACGTTGAAGGTGCTGGACGGTACTGTGGCTCTGGATCATTTTCTGCTTCAGTGATTGGAAAAGGACAGCCATCTGAGAAGTCCCACTTGAGACCTTTCGGCAAAGAGTTGAGACACGGAGTTTTTGGTCCGAGTTCATTTTTCCATCACCGACAATAGTGCAAACTTCGTTCAGAATACTGTCTATTGATACTAACCATTTCTGGATCTCTGGCGTGCTGATGACTTCACTCGGCAACTCATTCTCCGCAGGTGCTGGTGGATTTGGATGTCTCGGGGGCACTTCGTGGATAGGGGTCGGCGGAGGACTTCGTCTTAGTAGTTGGTTAAGACCAAACGGGCTCGATCCTGGGGTAGACATACCCGCAACACTTTGTATAATTTAGATAGAAAATTTTAGTTCATTTTGCACACAAAATCGGAAGAAACCTACAAGTCACACGTGACACACTTAACTTTGATTTTAACTGACGCCGCAAATAATTATTTATATTATTATTTTTGCAATTGTCAATAGATATTTCAATCACATATATAAATAAACACGTCCGCTTAGTCTCGCAACTAAGCTACGGATCCAATATCCATAATATCTTAAGTATGTTCGTTTTTAGACAATTCTGATAAAGAAACATTAGAATTATATGCGGCCCTGAAAAGGGCCTTTTTTGGAGGTGCAGTGCATACGCAGTGTATGTAGAGCTTGTTGCGTGCAGTCAGGAAACGGTAGTGTTTAACCACCCAAACTGTACAAAGCGCGATCCTGGTGCTTCAGTGAGTAGACGACCTCCATGGCGGTGATGGTCTACCTCTTGGCGGCATCAGTATAGAAGAATAAGCCAACGCCAACCCCACTAAAAATATTACTTTTTAGTTGGTTTGACATTGTCTAATTCTTTAAAAAAACTATCTAAGCCGCTGAGATCCGTCTTCCATAGATTGTCGATTTTCTCCCGCTCTTGCTTGACGACATCTTCTTCCTTATTGCACAACTCAGCTTGCTTTTGATCCCACTTCGTGGCACGTTCTCTTTGTTTAGTAACGAGATCAATCTCCGCACGTGATAGAGAGTATCTCAAAATGGCGACTTTCCTCACACCACACTTTCTTCCGACGTTTCGGGCTTTTCTTCTTAGTTCACTAATCCAATTAGATAGAGATTCGATTTCACTGTCATAAAGAGCGTCTTCGACAGATTTTCCACTAGTCCAGTAGCCCATTTTCAAGTTTTACCTTTAAAATATAATTTTAAAAAGCCTCTTGAGATTTCTGGGTTTTAATGACACGTATGCACTTCACCAGGACGATTTAAGACTGAAGGCACAGTCATCGAGCTTTCGCTGCGTCCCCGCATACAAACGTGCAGGAGGGTGGGGAGGGCACATGACGTCATGGCCACATTTTATAACCTTACCAGCTGAGGTCGGGTAGGTACTGCAGAGCGATGAAAAGTGGCGTAATTATAATCCCAAACTCATGAACGAATTTTGGCGAACTTAACCGTGGATAAGGATTAACTTATACAGGATGTTTTGGTAGATTCGCAAATTTTGTATTATATAATTTATAAATACATATTAATATTAACAACATTACATTTAGTTTCAAATTTAAACGGCGGCAGTGGCAAAAGTCAGGTTAAGTTAACAGAGTATATTCAGAAGAATATATTAATTCCTTTAGAAATATATTTTTGTATTTTAATAATGACATTATTAATGTAACATGAATTATTATTTATTATTTCTTTACAAACTTACTTAATGCTATGCCTTACTGATCACAATCCAGGTTTTCTGTTAGAGTCTGGTATCTGTAATGGATATCCTATATTACAGTATCATTTTGGTAATTGAAAAACAATATTTCACGGAAATTTAACGCAATGATTTCGATTGTTTATTTACCTATTTCACCCGACGTTTTGGCCGTTTTATGAAACGCGAAAGTTTTAAAGTTTACTTTGGTAAGTCGATTTCACACTATGCTTGAATTTTAAATAGGTATTTCTTTACTTTATTCTATTAAATCAAGGAACGTGGCCGGTGTGTAAATATTTGTTAAATATGGTGCCATTTAGATATTTCAAGAATTTTTCAATGTTTTTGTATGTTAAGACTTTTGAAAGATTTTTTTAAGTAGTTTTTAAAACAATGAGATGCCTAACATTATACAAGTAAAAATTAACAAATACAGAGTATACTTATAACTCAAACGAAAATAATGTATAGGCAAGCGTACTTCACCGTCGACCACATCGTCGCTTATAATCAGGTGAAATAGTGGTGAAGTTCGAGCATTTAAGCAGATGATATCCCGCTTTTCCTTATTGCTAAGAGAACTATTATTACATATTATAAAGGTATAACCGGATTACGGAGCCTTTGTACGCACTGGCCACTGATTATTTACATGAAACGAAATCCTATCTGATCATAACCAGGTTGCACTAAAATATCAGATATTTTTTTATTAACATTTCCACGTCTAGAATTTTGCCAGAGGCAAGATTTTTATTATACTCTGGTGATATTATATAGTTAAATATTATTTTGGTGCTTCTTCTCTGGTGTAACTAAAAGTAAATAGAATCAATTTCAGTACAGTTAAGACATACTAGATAATCTGATTCGTCACTTAACCTACGAGTAGTTTCAGTTAAATCCTTACTATAATATTTATATATGCGAAAGTTACTCTATCTGTTGCCTTGTCTGTTGTCACGTGTTTAGAAAAATATGTGTATGAAACTTGGCACACGGGTAGACCAATTATTCTAGCTAGATGATAGGATACTTTTTATCCCGAGCGCAATTTTTTTTTACTGTTGAAAATTTCTTAGCCGTGGAAGTTAGTTAACTGCATATATTAAAATGAAGGCATAATTCAATTAAGAAATATACAATAAAGCCGTTGTAGGTTGATAATCGTTTCTGTAAACCATTTTAGGTTAAACAAAATGCGTATTCGCTGGAATTGGCAAATTTCGTGATAACTGACTATTTGTGATATAACCGTCCATTGTAACACCATTTTAATTCTTAAGCTCCTAATGAAATGGTAAACTAATTGTCACTGTCTTATTAAATCGGTAACAAGTTTTTTTAAATAATATTTTTTTATTTATAAAATAAACATGATTTCGTTACCTGCATGTGCACAGCGATAACATCAAAAAGCAATAAGTCGGGCGGGTATTATCCATTGTTCTAGTATTCCTATTGTTATTCATTTCTGGTTAAGAATTAGAGCAAGTTTTCGGTATTTGCAAATAATACAATAGGAATTATTGCTTTAAAAAAAGCATCGAGTATACAAATTGGAAGTTTTTTTGTTATTCCCTACAGTCATTATAAGTAGCAATATTTTAAATAGTTGCGGTAGTATTCTTTACCTTTACATTTCTTATTTCAAAGCTTTATTTATATTTTTATGAATCAATAAAGTTCTTCCATTCATTCATAATTTCTTAATTAAGTCACGATAACAATATGTTGTGCTAGTCGTATATAAGACGTATATTTTTTTAATATTTATTTATCAATATCAATAAAGTAGGTACATAATTTATCAACCCAAAGATAATTACACAAAAAAATATCGTGTAAAATTAATGCATACGTATATAATGTTATCGTAGCGCTATGCTACGAGCCGCTACGAGCTGCTACGAGAGCCTACGGCATGCTACGAAAACAACGCAGTCGTAAACGTCGTGGAATGTTCATACTTTATTAATTTATTGTTTTGTGCCGCAAAATGTAACTTATTTCTGAGTGTCTCGGCATTGCAAAACCATCATAATTTCAGTTGAAAGACGGAAGTCTTTCACTGCTGGACATGGGCCTCTCAAGCGTCACCATACCGACCGGCTTGAATTTCTTCACTTATATTTTAATAACATTAAAATTCCAGGTATTTGTTCACCTTATTATACATAACCTCCCTTTTTTTAAGTTGGTTAAAAATACATAAACCGGTTGGATCCAATTTTACCTAAACTTTCTAATCTATTGTTCTAAGGATTCTGTCGGCGACCACCTAGGTTGCAGTTTGTAAATATGTATTTCTTTTATGCATTCCGGCCAGCCGATATGGCCCGCTTGTTTCACATCTTACTTTTTACTATACATTTTTTAAGCGGGCGTGGCCGGCCCAATCCGATGTCGGAATCGCGGCAAACATTCAAAGGAGTCGCATCATCAGTATTTTATAAAAAATAAGCCTTTTCCTTAAGTTTACCAGATGTCATTACTTCCCACAATTTGATCATTATTAGCGACACTATCGAATGGTGTAATAATACAGCAGGTATTTTTTCAAAATCAACGGTTTCGATTCCTGGCTAGGCATATTGATTTTTCAAAAATTCAATGATGCAGTTTTGGTTTTCTACAAAATCTGCCTCGTGCAAGGCGTTCCAGTGCCTTGCAGAAATCACACCAATGTAACACAAACTTACAACTACTTACTATAAGTCAAGGTTTTCTCACGATTTTTTCCTTCACCGTTCTCAGCGATGTCCAAGATAAACTTAAAAAGTCACATTGGTACTTGCCACGACCTCCACCACGAGAGGCGAGTTCTTATCCACTGGGCCACCACGACATAATATCTATAATATTTTAGGTAAGTTCGTTTTTGGACAATACCAGTCAAGAAACATATTTATATTGAGACATATGCGGCCCTGAAAAGGGCCATTTTTTTGTTTGTGTCAATCTACATACACAGTGTATGTAGTCAGTCAGTCAATGCAGGTGTCGACACTGTGTGACTAAACACGTTTATCTGTAACAAAAAATTTGCACGTTAAGGCAAACCACTTAAATTTTTTATATATTCGTTTGATTAATAAGGACCCGTTTTCTCAAGTTCAATTAAAAAAATATATAATTATATATATTATGATAATTAAAAAAATGTTAACAGGAGAAGTGTAACATGTCACAGAAACTTACGACAATCGTCGCCATCAAAAAGTTTTTGTTGATCCGATCATGAAGCTTTTGAACGGTTCTGTAAAACTTAACCAAGTTCTAAACAGACCTCCACACCATCAACTAAAAATAAAACAATAAGAAATTATTTAACAGTTTTAAACAGTATTAAAATAACAAGTACTTATATGAAAATGTCAATTCACTAGAAACGTATTCTACTTACTTAGATCTTCCAACATATTTATATTACGTAGTATATCCGGGATTGGCTCAGCTTCTCTCGCTATTCGAATTTTCTCAGTTACCAATACCAAGAGGTCCACCAGCGGGATCTGTGCATAAATGAAAAAAAGATAAAATTTTTCATAATATAACACAAAAAAGGTAATTAAGAGCTGAATAAGTGATAATAACTCACGTTAGGGTCAAAACCGGCAGCTACAGCTAATCGTTTAGTAGCTTCAGCCAGCTCTTCACGACGCTCTCTTTCATATTGCGCATTACGTGCGCGTTGCTCTTCCTGTGAAAAAAAAGAAAACAAATTAGTATTCATAAATAAATTAAACAAAACTGGAAAATGTAAGAAGTATTGTGTTAATACGAACCCTAGTTAAAGGAACACGATTTCTCCCTGCCGGTCTACCACGACGTCTTTGCGGCACCGCAGAATCAGAAACTTGTTTCTGAAACAAAAAAACATAATTAATAAAAACCTAAATTCATAAATAATTATTAAATCAGTTTATGTTTTTTGAGTAATGAAATATTACTAATGACTGCTAAGAATAACGTACCATCAGTTTCTTGGCTTTTCCCATTTTTTGGTTCTGTTGAATAGTTTTTAAGAAATCCACCAGGGTATGACTACACTAGTTCGCTACAAACGAAATAATGAGAACATTTTTCTTTGGACACCAGTTTATAAAGGTACCTACCTGCACATGTTCATACGGAGGGCGCGAAACCAAAGGGGGAGGAGTTAACCTGAGCGACTTCTGCTATTGGTTGGGATTCAGGATTCCTATAGTTTATTTTATCTTAAAATTACTGGGTAGAATATTTAAATGTCAATGTTACTTATTTCTCTGAGAATCTCCGACTTGCGAAAACTAAAAGAAGCTGCGGTAGCGCCTGCTGATCTGGCCAGAACAATGCAAGTACATCAACCTTTAAAATCTATTGTGACTTGATTATAATATAATATTATATAACCTTTATTCACAATTTTGGATATGATGGTACTTATAATAAATTGAATCTTAAGTTTCAAATATATCCCATGCTGTTATATGATTTAAAAAAAACAATAGATGATTGGTTAAGATCTATAACATATGACGAAACAGAAAACATTCTGGTCAGGGTAAGCTAACATGCTGGATACCCAACACATACATATACACACATAAACACATGCGCACGCACATACTCACGCAAACACACGCGCACGCACAAACACACACACAAACACAAACGCATTCACAAAACACACACCTACGCACATACAAATACATGCACTCCTCGCACATCGAGAGCTATTTTATTATAAACAAAAATAAAATATTTTGTTAATTTTTATCCTTAATATTTATATATATTCATTAGCTTCATTAATTTCATTGATAAGCTACCACTTAAAGGAAGAGTGAGAGAGCTCCGACAAAAGTACATTGTAACTTACTGGGGCTGCCTCAGTTTATGTATGACACAATGTATAAGATGAAATAATTTTTTTTTTTTGATGATTTTACAAGTAAACTATAAGTTAACTATATTGTATAAGGTACTTAGTCTATTGACTAAATTCACTAAATTATTAACTTATCTACATAATACAAACAATTTAGTTGGCACCGGTATCAAGATTATTTGCGTTTCCACAAATGTCCCGCCTAGAGATTTGATTATAATACTCATCAACATAGTTACAAAAATTATACACAAATATAATCTAATCAAAATTCACAATATATACAAATTAATGTTAATAATGTCTATAATTATGCTATTTAGTTCTCAAGTGCAGAATTGTTTGCCTATAGATAGAAGTTTGAAATAGAATAATATTTGAATTCTCAATCTATACGAACAATTTATTATATTAGTATAGATTGTTTCGTTTCACAAATATGACTTATTTCTGAGTGTCTCGGAATTGCAAAATCATCATAATTTCAGCTGAAAGACGGGCAGTACATGGGCCTCTCAAATGTCGTTACATCGACCGGCCTGTACTTCTCGAGTCCAGCAGGGAACTCTGCTAAATTCCCGGATTTAGAATTGAAACTTGAAATCTTGATAACACAGATACCTCTGACTTTTTTACCACTTTAAGTTCTATCACGAATAACAATAGAACACTAATATTTTCAATAACGATAAAAAGTCAGGTATTTCCAGCCCTTACACTAGGAATAATACATACATTGGTTAGATCAATTGTATCTTCACTTTCTTTCCTATTGTTCCGAGAATTCTATCAACGACCACCCATGTCGTGAAATTTGTTAATATTTCATGTTTTCATTTCGGCTGGCAGATAAGATAAGGCCCGTTTGATTCGCATAAAATGTACATGATAAGGATTTCTGAAAGGGTCATTATGGTTTCACTATAAACCTACTTTACAATAAATGTATTGTTTTGTTGTTACTAAGCGTGTCTTCTATTAAAAATCTATTTAATTTAAATACCAAATGGTTTAGTTACATTTCTACATTCACCTAGTAGTACGCCACAACATTATTATAGGTTGACATTTTTGGTTACTTCGAACAACTTTTTAGTAGATATTTTAAATAAAATAATTACTTAGGTAGGGTTCCGTATCAAATGTAGAATTTTATTGGTACTTATTTGTTAGTAAAATATACGTAATAAAAACATCATCACCAAATTTCAAGTTCATAGGTGGGCAGACACGTTCATTAGACGGACACGTGAGTGTCAGAAATTATAGGGCTCTGTTTGGACACTTCGGTACAGAACCCTAAACACGACGAGGCAATGCAGCTCAGCAAGTCTCGACAAAACGATGCCATGTCTTGGATCCTGCAACGAAATGAGTCAGAAAAGCACAGTAGAGAAGTAATTATGAGAAAACGTAATTCTACTTCTGATAACTAGGTACGTAACATAACGCCTGTATTCAAGTTTTTCTTTTTGTCAAGCTCGCCACCCTATTCACAACCACTGCAACTCCTGGAAGCCAGGATCATCAGGGACCAGAAAAACACTGAGTATACGAAGCTGGGCTAATAACCACTTTCCCAACCTGGAAATTAAGCCAAGGAGAGCTCACGGTCAGCAGTAGCTGTAGCAGTAGACTAACGAGGCAGTAAATCTAGTGCTGTAACAATTGCTGAAATTTTAAAGACAAAGAACTCTACAGTTGAACCTTTTGGTGCTGGCAGAAGCTCATAGGAAATGTGCATGAAAAAAATATTTGTTTTGACAATTTGACCAGTTTATCGTTAAAAATATTAAAATAGTGACTCATTATATGCGGGTAAGACGCGCTCGCGGTAAAATTGAGCTCCGCAATTATTTAACTTTTAAATAATTACATTCAGTGAAAATATTTGAAATAGTATTAAACAAAGTGTGTATCACGTGTTAAACCTGTACAAGTGTTATCTAAACTTAAAAACAATATCAGACAAAGATCTAAGGTGAAATATAATCCGGACACACAATAACAATTTCGATAATAAAAAGTGCCATAATACTGTGTTTACAGTGCTCATCAACGAAAACATACACTGTAAACTAAAATTTAAACAAAAGTATGTATTGGTAACTCGGGAGGAAATCCTGTCTATCAATACATAATAAAGTAACCATATACAAGCATATGTTGATGCCAATCTGGACGTATGGTATCCAACTTTGGGGCTATACTAAACAAAACAATGTCAAATTAATCCAACAATTCCAAAATAAAGTGCTCAGGGATGCTGTAAATGCACCCTGGTATATAAGAAATGACGATCGTCACCGTGACCTTAAAACGGAATTCGTCACCACCATCATCCAAAAATTTGCTGATGCCCACGAACACAGACTCATCGACACGTGAATGTTGAGGCTATCCAGCTGCTAGACAATACAGACTTAGTGCGTAGGCTAAAAAGAACTAAACCTTTTGAATTTGTGTAGTGTACAAAGTGAATGAATAATAGTGACAAAGCTGTGCTATACATACTCGTATAACACATGAAAATAGTGTTTTTATAAATTATATAAGACTCTAAGAAAGTGCTACGGACTTGTGTAAAAGTGCAAATGGACACTATTCTTAGTTTTAACATAATCTAAAACGTAACATATAAAGTTAGAGTTAAATTGCTTATTATTCTTTGAGGCTAGATCGTAATTAATTATTAAGAATTTTGTTCTTACTAAAAAAGTAAAAAAAAAAATATTATATCTAATGATAGCTATCTAATGATTGACACATTGTAATAAATATTTATATGAGTATACGAAGCTGGGCTAATAACCACTTTCCCAACCTGGAAATTAAGCCAAGGAGAGCTCACGGTCAGCAGTAGCTGTAGCAGTAGACTAACGAGGCAGTAAATCTAGTGCTGTAACAATTGCTGAAATTTTAAAGACGAAGAACTCTACAGTCGAATCTTTTGGTGGGAAAAATATAAAAGACAGATAATATGTAGACGCTATACAGAAATAAATTTCTAAGAGGGTTTGGATGGAAATATCAGAAACAACAAGGAATAGCGAAATACACTCAAACAAGTCACTGGGCCGATTTTGATGTAAACTAAAACAGCATCACTGGTTTTTAAAAATCAATATTCCTAGCCAAGAATCAAACCCGTTGATTTTGAAAAGAAAACACACGCTGTATTATTTTACCAACCGATAGTGTCTTGGTCTTTGAGTGTTTCACGTTATGCCTCATAGTTTCGAATTTGGCCATCCACGGCAACTTGAATAATTCACGCTGTGAACATCATCTGTTAAGCCTTTTTCAAGCTATTGAACTTTTAAAAATCTTTTCTTACTAATATTATAAATGCGAAAGTTTGTACGGATGTTTGTCTGTTACTCAATCATGCCAGGACGGCTGAACGGATCTGGATGTTTGGCACATAGATTATTTTCTGGAATAGCACATAGGCTTGGGATGATAAAATAATTTTCAAGCAGGCGAAGCCGCTGGCAGAAGCTCATAGGAAATGTGCATGAAAAAAATATTAGTTTTGACAATTTGACCAGTTTATCCTTAAAAATACTAAAATAGTGACTCATTGTGAAAACTGATCAAAAACTGAACAAGATATTGAAAGGGTGTCATGCTTTGACATCAGATGACACGTCGACTCCTCATTTTAATTCTTAACTTTGACGCTTTATAACTTCGTCACTGATCGCAACCGTAACTGAACCTGACAGCATGGCAGCAGTAGTGCTTGCTGCCACTAGACCAAAAGTTAAAAATTAAATATATAAGTTGATAGTCTTTTAACAGGCTATTAAGTACTACTATTACTTACTATTCCAAGTAGCTAATTACTGAATAGCAACCTTATTTAAATTCGGAGAACAAACATTGTTCTAATTACGTTTGCAGTTAAGCTGTCAGACGGGTAGGTATGAAACTAAATACGTTTCATAATTACAGTAATTATATTCAACGTCAGCCTTTTTAAGGTTGCCACTTCTGGGACACAGTATCTGTCAGAAAGGGAATTATATAATTATTTATTAATAAATTGGTCATTATTAGTGAATGAAATACCTTTAATTTTAAAGTCATTAAAATCGACTTATCAGGATTCCAGTTTTTTTTATCATGCATCATTCATAGTTTGTCGTGGTATTTAAAGTAATGCATTTTAAAATTAATTCCAAAACTTTTTAAAACAAGCTTTATCGTATTTCTCTCAGCTATATAAAGATAACCCTTTCGTTTGATACATCTCCCTTGGGAGTCAACCGCATTGGATTTAGAATGATACCATTTATCTAACCGCGTGACCAATTCAAACGTGTTTGCAAAATCAGCTCAATCGGTTGGGAATTTCAAACTGTTTTAAAATTAAGTTGACAGATTTCACGTTACCCATACATGTTAACTATCTAACTACCAAGGCAAGTTAAATAAAAACTTGTAATTTGATGATTTCTGTGTAATCTAAATTTGTGTTGGAGTACGTTTAGGTCACTGGGAACGCAGAATGTCAGAGTATGCAGCAGGTTTTTGTAATACGCATCACGATAGATTTTAAAGGTTTTTATTGAAGTTTAGCCAGTATGTTGTTTTGGCCAGTTCAGCAGGCTCTAACACAACTGCGAAGGAGTAGGATGCAAGCTCGTTTCCTGCGGGCGGTAGGTAAATTTACTACAATTAGGAGTTAATAGGACAAAAAAATTGGTTGGTCTTATCGCAGGTAGTCGGTAATTACGGGACCTGCAATCTTGTACCGGGAAACTATATTGTTAAGATAACGAAAACAATAGATGAAATTCCAGCAAAATGGTTTAACGTAGAGGTTACAGACATACAAAGGGGTTAATTGTTTTTGACTACATTGAGTTTTGCTTTCATTGTTAGCTTATGGCAGGGGAACTTTAAAGATAACGGAACACCAAACAAATACCTTTTATTTTATGGAACCCCATATCAAATGACAAAAAATCAACACAGTTATATAAGAACATTTTGTTTGGTAATATAATTGGTAATATAATTGAATCACATTATCCTTACCTTAAAGTTTTAAATGACATTGTTTTACTGTTTTTTGAATAATTGTTGTATAGTTCGGTATTACGTCCGATAATTGTATGCGTTAATTTTTTTTCAATCACGGTAATGCGATCCAATATTTATCGTTGTTGTCGTAAGAATTAAAAGAAACAATTGAAGGTGACAACTGAGGAACAGGAAGCGGGTGGGGGACGAAGCCCGCCGCGCGCCAACGCGCAACGTCGCGCATTGTATCTGGCTACGTGCTCTGCTGGGCCATACATAGTCCGGGCTGAATGCTTGCTTACTACCTACCTATTTACATAAAAGTAATGAGTCCTTCTCATCGCATATTTTGCGCTATTTCAAAATAATATTTGTGACCGTGGTATTATTTAAGAGCTAATAAAAAATAATATTGGCGGAACCCTGATGACTATTCTACGGAATCCCTGGCTTATGGTATATACGGTTAGTGATAACTATCTCCTGCCAGCGGCTTCGCCTTCGCGAAAATCGGAAAATTTAAGTATTTATAGACCACCGGCGTCGAACTTGTCATACTTTCTAATTGAAGTGGAAGAAATATTATGTAAACTATTTAGAAATATTAAATTAGTTTTCGTTTGTGTTATTAGTTAATTATTTATTCTCTATTAGTTAATTGTTACCTGTAAAATGTTAGCTCATTGTTTAAATATTTCAATTTAAAACGGATATTTAATAAAATTATAAGAATAGCAGCAACATTAACTACCTACATATACTTAAAAATCATACGTAACATATTTAGTACAGATCAACTCGTATTTATGCGATACCTTACGTAATAAATGTGTAATAAGCAACATATTTGCAAATATTGATTTTGCAAATATGTTGGTGTGCCTTATTGAAATAAACAAATATACAGGTACTCGTAGTTACTCAAGTGATATAAAAAGTCAACGAGTATGGAACAACTATTTATATGTGCTTTATAGACTACCAGAAAGCTTTCTACTTCCAATACTACGATGTGATTTGGACAACATTTTCACACCAAAGAATCGACGAAACCTATGTTTCATCGAAAAGAAAGCTGCAATGAGCTGCTCCTGTTTAATAAAATTTTGGTAATCACTCAGAGGCTAAGCAAAAAAATCATTTTGAGCTGCATATAAAAGTTGCAAAAATACTTTACTTGTCTATGAATGTGTTTTTTTTTCTGGCTCCTCGGTGCGCTGGTCGCGCTCGCGCTCGCTACGCTTGCATTTTTAATTGTCTCTCATTTTCTGGCAAAAATGTCGTCGCTCGCGATATACTGCGCTCGCTCCTTTCTGTCAGCTAGGTTAAATACCCTGGGAGCCAGATGTGGGGGGATGTTTACTGTCTAAAGATTTTTTGCTGTAATAAATCATTTAATTGAAGACCTTAAATTGCATAAAAACAATATTTTCAAATTACTGCTTGGGTGGTTTCCTATAGAAACTTTATTATAAAAGATAAGAAGGTAGGTACAATAGCTGAAATTAACCGATTCGCCGAAAGTGTGAGGCTGGTGGGGTCATAGACTGTGTTAGAGCTAACAAAGAAGAGTAAAATCTCTCATTCTTTACTAGCTGTGCCCGCGGCTTTGCTCTCGTCAACTGCCTATCCTACCCTACTTACCCACATACCTTCCTATATATACCTATCCTACCATTTTTATTCTAGCGGCATTCTTTCGCAGAGAATCTTAAAACCACCATTCAGAAAATGACGGCAAATGTACAACGCCAATATGGAGTTCAGTATCTGAATTGCATGTGTTGTGGTATTTTACTTCTTGAACACCTTATATTTATCTTACTTTTGATAGAGTGAACCGATTGCGATGAAACAAAAACTAAGTAATATTTCAACTTACGCACAATTTTAATGTATAAAGTAAAAAAAGCCAAATATTATTATTTCAAATAGGCCAATAGGCGGCACTTTTGGACGTAATAATTTAAAATGTACAAGTATAAGGGCGGCTAGGTGTCGTAATAAAACGATTTCAGTTCATGCCACGATAAAACACTTTTAATACACAACACTTTGTACATAAATGTTCTTACGAGCTAACTACAGTATAGCAAAAACTATTCGTACGACTAAACTTAAAGCTACGACAATAGTTATGACGGGAACGAGCAAGGACCGTGAAATACTCGCTCTATCTAGCGTGCGCGACTCAAATCGAATGTCTACTGACTCCTGGTCAGCAAGTCTGCGGGCCCGAAACCTGCGTGGGCGCGGGGTGGGGTGCGTTTTACACATCTGGTGACCATCTGTCAGCATGGTCCCTCTACATGCGCTACGCTACGTAGACGTGCACACTGAGCGTTACACAAGTAATAGTAATTAACTTTACCGTCCATTCGAAAAAAAGTTTGTTACGGAGAAGAACGGACAAGAAACTCCACAGCCACTCTTTCTTCTCTACATTCACATACTTGAGGAGTACCCAGAATAACACTAAATACTACTAATACTACTTATAGATATAAAATATTAAAACCAAGAACAGGTAAATTAATTCATTTGATAAATAGGAACATGGTTGTCACATACTTACAAATATTGCAAACATAGGTACAATACCTCATTCAACAAACAACGTAACAGTGTGAGAGTAAATTTCTAAAATAAAAAAGGGATACAATAACAATGAATAGGTATATAAATTTAATAAAAATATTTTTTCTACTCTAAAGATTGCCCTATGGAGCAGGACCAACATGTTTCCAAGCATCCATAACTTGAATATAATCATCTAATTTGTAATAGGCTTGTTTACAAAGTGTGCTTTTAATAAAAGTTTTAAATTTTCTTTATTTAGTTGTAATATATCACAATGTATTTTGTAATGGAATTTAATACAGCACCCCATGAAAGATGTGTGTACTTTTGCAAATCTATAAGATGGTTAATATAACTTATCTTAATTTCTAGTATTACAATTGTGTCGATCACTAACTTTACTAAAGGGATGTATATGCTTCCTTAAGTACATAATATTTGCATAAATAAATTGGCAAGAAACTGTCATAATATTAATCTTTTTAAATAGTTCCTGAAGAGATTCTCGGTGATTTTGCTTATATAATGGCCCTGACAGCTCTCTTTTACAATCTAAATATGGATTCAATATCAGCAGTCTTATTTTTCTAACAGAACAAGCGGCTGAGCTTAGCCCAGATGTTATGTGAGATCCCCATTGTAGTTTCTCGTCTAAAGTAATTTCTAGAAAATCTTTTTGATTTGTAGTCTTATTTTCTCCATTTATTATGATGTCGCATTTACTACTTATAATGTTTGGTAATGTGAATCTAATAAACAATGGTTTTTCTCATTTAGTACCAAATTGTTTAATGTGAACCAATTTGGATAGGATGCATAGAGTTATTCATATCATCAAGATTTTGTGACCTCTGATCTATTTTAAATATCAAAGATATGTCATCAGCAAATAACACCTTTTTCGGTTGATATTGTAATAATTGGGATAAATCATTAATGTAAACTAAAAAGAGGAAAGGACCCAATATCGAGCCTTGAGGAATGCCCATTGTCAGACACTAGTGAGGGCGCGCCGTTTACCTTAACTTTAACTTGTCTGGCTTTTAAGTATGTTCGAAGAAACTCAAGGTCCGTATTTCGAATCCCACGGTGCTCGAGCTTCAACGATAGTGCCTCATGATTAACGCAATCGAACGCCGTCGAGAGGTCGCAAAAGATTCCAATGGCGTCTTGTGGTTCTTCCCAGGGGTTTAAAGTGTGTTTTTATTAAAGTGACACCGGCGCGGCGGCATCTGTTGTGGAGCGTGTATTATAAAAGTTATCTGCATTGTTTTTTAACAAAAATTTCAAAAACATCATGGAAATGTTGTCTTTTGGTTAACCTTAACCACCCTGGCAATTTTTTTGGAAATAATTTTAACCCGCTTTTGGCCCGCGTAGTAGATTAAGCGTCCCAGCAGTGGACACATTAGAAGGCTGATGATACTGATGACAGACAGCACACGATCATCATTATTTCAGCCGAAAGATGTCCACTGCTGGACATAGGCCTCCCCCAAGCGGCGTCACTTTGACCGGTCCCTTGCGTTTCGCAACCAGTGGATCCCCGCAACCTTCACCAGGTCGCCTACCTTGTTCATTCACCTGGTGGGAGGCCTTCCAACGCAACGTCTTCTAGTTCACGGTCACAACTTCAGAACCTATTTATATATTACTTAAATCCAACATTAATAGATTGATCTATTTATGCGTGATGTTGACAAGAAATATTCCCTTATTCTTTTTTCTGAAAACGTCAAAGGAAGTACTATCCCGTGAAGAGCACGGAATTTAAAAATCATGCATAGTATGGAATCGACTTACTAAAATAATACTGTAATAAGGTTTCTATAGGAAATCACTGCAGGCACCGGTCTCCATACACAAACCTTAGTATGTGAACTCATATAATTAAGACATAGCATTAAGTAACTTTGTAACGAGATACTAAATGTTTCATATTACATTATTATTATTATAAATACAAAAATGGGTACATATTAGAATATCGAAGATTAAAATACCTACGGATAAAATGCCACAGTTCAAAACATCGAAAATTAAAATAACGATTGTATCGAAATTTCGAAAATTGTTACATCTAAGCATAAAATGTCTAAGATTAGAATGCCGACTGATTAAAATATCGACTGATTCAAAATGTCGATAGTCATTATACCTATGTTTTAAATGTCAACATTTAAAACATAGGTATAATGACAACATTGGCGACACTGAAAATGCGACACTGAAAATGACGATGACAGCATTGAAAATGTCAACATTTAAAACACCTAAGTTAAAAATACCTACTCGTTAGAATATCGAAAAAAAAAAAAAAAATGTGGTATGAGTGAAAAAAATTAGGTAGATTTGAAATTGTCACACTCTGCCAACGCATTGATATTAGTCATTAGTCTGTCCTCCACTGCAAACATTTAACGTATTGTTTAGCGAATATTATCATGTCGGAAAACTGATTAGTAGTTTACAACAAAGTTGGTCACAGTTCTAACCTAACCTAACCTATTTCACCCAGTACAAAATGACGAATCATTCACCTGCAATCTGCCGCAGAATGTTGTCACCATTGTCTAAATATGTGGTCGCAGGCAGATTTTAGGTATGATTCGTTATTTTGACCGGGTGAAATAGGTTAGGTTAGGTTAGAACTGTGACCAACTACGCGTAAGCCGAGCGAGCGCTACTTCCAAGTTGTTCGCAGATTTTTTTCACCATTTTCTAATTATGCGGGTTTTTGCAATATCCGAAATATCAAATTACCCTCTGTAACACATAATAAATATTGATATTTGGGGCATTCGATACTCTGTACTTTCGATATTTAGGTCTTTCGATGTCACTTTTGTCGATAATTAGATTTTAGATATATTGGACGTAGGTTATCTAGCCATTCGACATTATAAACTTTCGTTATTTTAATTTTCGGTTAAATGGTCATTCGATATTTAAATTTTCGATGTTTTGAGCAGTGACATTTGAACCGTAGGTATTTTAATATTCGATATTCTAATATGTACCCACAACAATATTATGCTTCTTAAGAAATTAATTTTTCATCCAGATTATACTCTGTTAACTAGTAGTATTAGCTAGTTGTTGAAACATAAATCTATTGTTGTTTGGAATTATTATTTTTACAATAACACCTACTACAAATTTTCCAAATCTAACAAATCATCGAGTATTCCCGGTTTTGGTTGCCAATATTCGCTCAAGACTTCGGTATTAAAATGACGCCATTTTGCGGCATCCTGCAGTCCCTTCGCTATCTTAGCTTGGGTAAGTATATCATGCGGGCATGACGTCATATGCCCACATGCCCCGCCCACCGCGCCCCCCTCCCACCGGGGACCTCCATGCGGGGACGCAGCGAAAGCTCGACGAGTGTGCGATGCGGCATGCCCTCATACTTAAATCGACCTGGTGAAGTGTGAACGTGTCTGTGTCCCCCGAGATAACTTACAGTACTTTCTGGACCATCCTAAAGAAAATGGGTTACAGTGCAATTGACAAATCTGTCGTAGACACCTTTTATGATAGTGAAATCGAATCTGTAAACAATTGGATTCGTAAACTTAGAAGAAAATCACGAAACGTTGGTAGAAAGTGTGGTGTGACAAAAGTCGCGATTTTGAAATACTCTCTATCACGTGCGGAGATTGAACTCATTACAAAACAAAAGGAATATGCCACGATGTTGGAGCAAAGGCAAGCTAAGGAAGAAGAAGATGACGCCAAGCAAGAGCGGCCGAAAATCAACAATTTATGTAAGACTAATTCACTCGGCGGCTTAGATAGTTTTTTTAAAGAATTTGACAATGTCAAGCCAACTGAAAATTAAATTCTTTTTAGTTGGGTTGACGTTGTCTTACTCTTCTATACTGAGCGCGCCAAGAGGAAGAGCATCACTGCCATGGACGTCGTCTACGCACTGAAGTGCCAGGGTCGTGCCTTGTACGGTTTCGGTTCTTAAACACTGCCGTTGCCCGAATGCACGCAACAAGGTCCACATACTTGTACACTGCGTATGCACACCTTCATAAAAAGGCCCTTTTCAGGGCCGCATATAATTCACTGAAATAAATGTTTCTTTATCAGAATTGTCTAAAAACGAACTTACGTAAGATATTATGTTCTTATCTCCCTACCTAACCTACATACTTTATAAGTCCTTAAGTATTGAACTTCGTGGTCATTATAATGTACTTGGTGAATGAGACACAGCTACTTATATATAATAAAATCATTTTAATATTGAGTAGTAGGTATATGAATGATTACCAACTAGTACATATACAGATCTACTATTATTATTATTACTTCATTTATTTCAGAAATGATTAGTCCTTAATAATTAAATTAAATGATTTATTAGTGCAATACATGCACTAATAAAACATTTAATTTAAAACAGATAAAATCCTTAAATATGACAGCATGTATTCAAGAAATAAAATATCACAGCAATTCAGATACTTGGACAGTTGAACTCCATATTCAATAGATGGCGAAGTGGATTTGAGGTCATTGCCGGAATTGCGGTTTAAAGATTCGCCGCGAAAGAATGACGTTAGGAAATGGTAGGATAGGTATAGGTTGGTAGGTAGGTAGGAGGGTAAGTAGGCATTTTACGAAAGCAAAGCCACGAGCACAGCTACGAAATAATAAGAGATTTTACTCTTCCTTGTTAGCTCTAACACAGCCTATGACCCCACAAGCCCCACATTTTCGGCGAATCGGTTAATTTTACCTATTGTACCTACACCTTCTTATTTTGTACTAAGGATTCTTTCGGCGACCACCCAAGCAGTAATTTGAAAATATGTTTCTTTTTGCATTTCTGCCGGCAGATAAGAACGTTGGAAGCAAACGGGCCTTCGTTTGCTTCCCATAAAACATAAATTGAAAGGGTCATCATTGTTTTATTAGGTAGGTACTTTATTTAAAATAAATGTAATGTTTTGTTGTTAATAAGGATATACTTATTATATGCTTTATTAATATATTAATTTATTATATGCTTTATTGTACACCTTAAAATACAATTATAAAAAGATACTTAAAATTAATACACATACAATGGTCGGTCTGATCGCATTCCGCGATATCTTCCAGTATGTATGTAATATTCTTTATTACCTCATATCATTCAAACCGTTTAGGTACCTAAAGAATGACTCAAGTACCGCCGAAAACAACTTTGATGAAAACGGATCTCCTTGTCGGACACTTTTTTGTATGGGGAACCCCACCCCCTTTATCTCCAGTCGCACTTTAGCCTTACATTTAGAGTAGACGTTCTTGACTAAATTTACGTAGTTTTCGTCAATTCTTTGGTGTGAAAATGCTGTCCAAATCGCATTGTAGTGTTGGGAGTCGAAAACTTTCTGGTAGTCTATAAACATATACATAGTTGTTCCATACTCGTTGGCTTTTTTATATCACTTGAGTAACAACCTGTATTATTTCAATTAGGAACACTTACAACATATTTGCAAATATCTTGCTTATTACACATTTATTAAGTAAGGTATCGCATAAATACGAGTTGACCTGTACCTCTGATCAGATCTGATGCCGCAAACCAGGGATTAACATTGTATGTATTATTTTTAAGTATATATCAATGCATGTAGTTGATGTTGCTGCTATTCTTATCACTTTATTAAATATCCGTTTTAAATCGAAATATTTAAACAATGAGATAGCGAACATTTAACACGTAACAATTACCTAATAGAGAATAAATAATTAACTAATAACACGAACGAAAACTAATTTAATATTTCTAAAAAGTTTACATAGTATTTCTTCCACAATATTTAAAAATTATGACAAGTTTATTTATTTATTTATTTAATACTTCATGCACACAGACACGAGGCGGGTTTAATGCCGTAGGCATTTTCTACCAGTCGACCTTTGGGTGATGCAGAGACAAATAGTGGTAGGTGCAATATTTAAAGTTAAACACGATACCTAAGGTAGGTTTGTTCAAATACAAAGCTATACATACATACTATAAATACAATAGATACTCAAACATGTATACTAAATAAACTAAATACACGAATAAACTTAAACAATTAGTGGTAGCAG
The DNA here is from genome assembly GCA_964057195.1 of Orthosia cruda. Classification (NCBI taxonomy): domain Eukaryota; kingdom Metazoa; phylum Arthropoda; class Insecta; order Lepidoptera; family Noctuidae; genus Orthosia; species Orthosia cruda. Next base: position 3,964,721 of record OZ059848.1, on the reverse strand, counting down.
ATAAATGGAGAAAATTATCGCTGTGACGATACTACTGCCAACTTCTTACGTACATGCTCTCGAGCTTTCACTTTGAATGCCAATCGATTGGTTGCCATCTTGATTTCTTGAGGGAGCGCATTCCACAGAGAAATAGACTGAACGAAGAAAGAACAGTGAATGCAGTCAGTGCGGTGAGTGGGACATTGTAGAAGACGGTTATGTAAAGAGCGAAGATTTTTGTTGTGGTTGGCGCAAATGTATTGAAAGTGAGGGGTCAGATAACTAGGGGAGTTGGAAAAGTCAAGAAATGAAAACAAGGTAGTCAGTGCCCTTAGCTCTCTGCGCTGGCGTATTGGCAACCACTTTAAAAGTGACCGATACGCAGAGACATGATCATATTTACGCAAATAGAAAACAAATCGAATGCAGTAATTTAGAAGACGGTCAAGTTTGTTGAGGAGATCTGCATTCAGGTCATAATAGCACACGTCACCATAATCGATGATAGGAAAAATTAGGGTCTGCACAAGCATTGCCTTCGTGTTCGAAGGTAATACATTTTTTAAACGATACAGAGCCCGGAACGTTCCAGTGACCTTCTGACTGACACTAGCAACTTGAGTACGCCAGTTAAGAGTAATATCGATGTGCAAACCAAAATCCTTCACGTCAGCACTAGACGGAACAATCGTACCGTTGAACAGAACAGGTGGCAAAGTTGCATAATCCACCTTAACGATGTTGCTAGGACTCCCAATGATGATCGCTTGGCACTTATTGGGATTTACAGCAACTCCAAACCTATTCGACCAGGCTTTTATCGCTATTAAGTCGCCATTTAACTTACCGATAACGTCAGGTACTTCGTCGACACTCCCGTGATAATACAATTGAAGGTCATCTGCATACAGATGATACGCACACTGAAGTTCGGCAGTAATGAGATTAATAAAAATAGAAAACAGAAGAGGAGAAAGAATGCCGCCTTGTGGAACGCCAGTTACCAAATCACACTAACGAGATGAAGAATCCTCAACGTGAACCGACTGCTGACGCTCCTGAAGGTAAGAGGAGAACCAATTCAGTGCTTTGGGGGAGACCATCGAATAGGAAATAATGGCTAATAGGATTTCGTGACTGACGGTATTAAAGGCGTTCGAGAAACAACAACAAGTTCGACGCCGGTAGTCTATAAATACTGAAATTAGTACCTACCCTACCTCAGCTGGTATGGTTATAAAATGTGGCCATGACGTCATGTGTCCTCCCCACCCTCCTGTACCTTTGTATGCGGGGACGCAGCGAAAACTCGATGACTGTGCCTTTATTCTTAAATCGTCCTGGTGAAGTGCAGACGTGTCATTAAAACCCAGAAATCTCAAGAGGCTTTTTAAAATTATATTTTAAAGGTAAAACTTGAAAATGGGCTACTGGAGTAGTGAAAAATCTGTCGAAGACGCTCTTTATGACAGTGAAATCGAATCTCTATCTGATTGGATTAGTAAACTAAGAAGAAAAACCCGAAACGTCAGAAGAAAGTGTGGTGTGAGGAAAGTCGCCATTTTGAGATACTCTCTATCACGTGCGGAGATTGATCTCGTTACTAAACAAAGAGAACGTGCCACGAAGTGGGATCAAAAGCAAGCTGAGTAGTGCAATAAGGAAGAAGATGTCGTCAAGCAAGAGCGGGAGAAAATCGACAATCTATGGAAGACGGATCTCAGCGGCTTAGATAGTTTTTTTAAAGAATTAGACAATGTCAAACCAACAAAAAATTAATATTTTTAGTGGGGTTGGCGTTGTCTTATTCTTCTATACTGAGATGCCGCCAAGAGGTAGACCATCACCACCATGGAGGTCGTCTACTCACTGAAGCACCAGGATCGCGCTTTGTACAGTTTGGGTGGTTAAACACTACCGTTTCCTGACTGCACGCAACAAGCTCTACATACACTGCGTATGCACTGCACCTCCAAAAAAAGGCCCTTTTCAGGGCCGCATATAATTCGATGTAAATATATTTCTACAGAATTGTCTAAAAACGAACTTACTAATAATATCTTATATTATGTACTTATCTACCTACCTATGCTACATACTTTATAACTCCTTAAATAAATTAAGTTTATTAACTAGTCCTTAATACATGTATTGCACTAATAAAATATTTAATTTAATACAGATAAAAACCCAAAATAATATTGGTCTATTTCAATTACATACACTAAAATAGTCATTAACTCTTGAAATTAAATTGTCCACAATTCATAAAGACAGATTTAAAAAAAATATTAAATCAATACTGTTTTACCTTATCTACAGCACGCGCCGCCAGTTACTTACTTTGTGTCTACAGTACAGTTTCTGGTCCTCACCATCGCCATGCCTTTTAGGATGGATTGGTACCTCGTCTGCGGTCAGTACATATTCCACTAAACAACTTTGCTTACCTCATGCAAATATCTGACTATCCTAACTGTGAGCTATGCAATAAAAGGAGGACGTCCAGCACGTGTTGGAATGTGTCAGACACGACAGCAAGATATACACCATTGAACTATTAAAAATCTTATCTTACTAATATTATAAATGCGAAAGTTTGGCATAGATATAGATTTTGTCTGGAATAGCACATATGCTACTTTGGTTTCCTTGGGATGATAAAAGACTGTTGATGTTGAAGATGAAGTTAGAAATTAAATATATAAGTTGATAGTGTTTTATCAAGCTATTATGTAATGACCTACCTTTCCGGGTAGCTAATTACTTAAAAGCAAGCTTATTTAAATTCGGCGAACAAACTTTGTTCTAGTTACGTTTGCAGCTAAGCTGTCAGACGGGTAGGTATTTAACAAAATACTTTTTATAATTACAGTAATTATATTCATCGTCAGCCTTTTTAAGGTTGCCACTGCTGGGATACAGTCTCTGTCAGGAAGGGAATTATATTATTAATTATTAATGAATTGATCATTAACATTATAAGCGGGATATTTACCAAGTTTACTACAAACAGTAAACATGGTAAATATCCCGCTTATAATGTTAATGTTTGTGACCATGACAGTTAAAAAACTTATAATTGGTCATTATTAGTGAATGAAATTCTTTCAGTTCAACGTAATTAAAATCGTCTTATCAGGATTCCAGTTTCTTAAGTCATGCAGCATTCATAGTTTGTCGTGGTCTCAGACCAACAAAAAAAGATAGACGTAACGTCGCGAACATCATAAGTGAAGCCACAAAACTATGCTCCTCCAAGTAAATATACACTCTCACGCACACGCCTGCACTAAAACTATGCTCATCGCTCTTATTACGTTCCGAGTCGTCGTCTAGTTAACATATATTTAAAAAAATTGAATTATGCCTTCCTGTGTAGTGAAAACTTGTAAAAACAATAGCAAAGCACATAAAAAGTCTCACCGAATCACATTTCACATGTAAGTACTTGAAATAACGTCGTTTATTTATTAAATATACTATGAATTTTAGGTTCCTTGGAACAAAAAACCTCAACGAACGAAATCAGTGACATAAAGTGCTTGGGTTGCCATAAATGGTATTATCCTAAATCCAATACGGTTGACTCCCAAGGAAGATGTATCAAACGAAAGGGTTATCTTTATATAGCTGAGAGAAATACGATAACGCTTATTTTAAAAAGTTTTAAATTAATTTTAAAATGCTTTACTTTATATACCACGACCTCAGACCAACAAAAAAAGATAGACGTACCGTCGCGAACATCAAAACTGAAGCCACATTTTTATCTATGTGTTTTGGAAGGGTTGCCATTTGTTGACTTTTCCTCTATAAAATGGGTAATAATATTATTGTGTGGGTAGGATAATATTGTTCGAGTAAGATATTGTTGAGTATGGTATTGAACCTCAAAAATAAACGATTAAGGTACATTATTAATTATAACTCACGAAAATAAATATTTTTTTGTTACATCGCAAAATCTATTTAAAAATAAACAATTAGAAAGTGGCTTTACATGCTTATGATTTGGAGATCACCTTTAATGCAATCCTTGCTTGTGTTAGGAGAATCTTTATCCTTATCCTTAGCAATATCCATTAATTTGCAATTTAATGCAATAAAAATACGAATATAAATAGATAAGTTTTAAATAATATAAAAAGCAAACTTTATGTGAACGAGCGTTATACGGAGAAAAAAAATGCGCGTATTTGTGTGATGTGTGGGAGTATAGAGGAGTGCGCTAATGTGTGAGGGTATATAGTTTGTATGAGTTTAAATTAGTATATTTAGTTCTACTCTGGGGTATATGTTTAGGTGTAAGTTAGCTTAGCCTGTGACAGTGTCTTGGGATCGGAAGAAGTAAAATACAGCTACTTCCTATAACCATGCTCATAAAAATTCTATTAAAGGTTATAAGTTGCTGAAGCGTAAATCATAACATCGTCAAGTGTATGAGTCATTATGTAAATTGATTTGAAATAATATAGATAATTATATTTTCAATCAACTTTATTAAATTCAAAAATATCACCATAACAAAATCACTGACTCCAAAAAGTAATACAAAGATAAATGGTACTATTAAATAAAGGTAAATGTACTATTTCTTATAGCTACTAACCATTTTCTTTTTGTTTCATTATTATTTGGGAATCTAAAATATTAAAATAACATAAAAAAAGAAAACAGGAATATAACTCGAAGTAAGAAATCAAATTAAATTTGTTTAATCGAATGGGGTAATTTTAAATCATATTAAGGCAACCCAAGCACTTTATGTCACTGATTTCGTTCGTTGAGGTTTTTTGTTCCAAGGAACCTAAAATTCATAGTATATTTAATAAATAAACGACGTTATTTCAAGTACTTACATGTGAACTGTGATTCCGTGAGACTTTTTATGTGCTTTGCTATTGTTTTTACAAGTTTTCACTACACAGGAAGGCATAATTCTAGTTTGGCATAAACTTTCGCATTTATAATATTAGTAAGATAAGATTTTTAATAGTTTAATGGTGTATATCTTGCTGTCGTGTCTGACACATTCCAACACGTGCTGGACGTCCTCCTTTTATTGCATAGCTCACAGTTAGGATAGTCAGATATTTGCATGAGGTAAGCAAAGTTGTTTAGTGGAATATGTACTGACCGCAGACGAGGTACCAATCCATCCTAAAAGGCATGGCGATGGTGAGGACCAGAAACTGTACTGTAGACACAAAGTAAGTAACTGGCGGCGCGTGCTGTAGATAAGGTAAAACAGTATTGATTTAATATTTTTTTTAAATCTGTCTTTTTGAATTGTGGACAATTTAATTTCAAGAGTTAATGACTATTTTAGTGTATGTAATTGAAATAGACCAATATTATTTTGGGTTTTTATCTGTTTTAAATTAAATATTTTATTAGTGCAATACATGTATTAAGGACTATTTAATAAACTTAATTTATTTAAGGACTTATAAAGTATGTAGCATAGGTAGGTAGATAAGTACATAATATAAGATATTATTAGTATGTTCGTTTTTAGACAATTCTGTAGAAATATATTTACATCGAATTATATGCGGCCCTGAAAAGGGCCTTTTTTTGGAGGTGCAGTGCATACGCAGTGTATGTAGAGCTTGTTGCGTGCAGTCAGGAAACGGTAGTGTTTAACCACCCAAACTGAGTGTATTCCCGTTCGTCCCCTCGACTTCGTCCCCCGAGGGGGACGAACGGGAATTTACAAAAATAATATTTAATTTGTTCCCGATCGTCCCCAATCCTAATTCAAGAGAGGACGAATGGGAATATGTTCTTCGATTAGTGCCCTTCGTACAGTTCTAATCTAACCTAACCTATTTAACCCAGTTCAAAATGACGAATCATTCACCTGAAATCTGCCGCAGATATGTTTTCACCATTGTCTAATTATCTAGTCGTAGGCAGATTGTAGGTATGATCCGTTATTTTGATCGGGTGAAATAGGTTAGGTTAGGTTAGAACTGTGACCAACTGCGCGTGAGCCGAGCGAGCGAAGCGAGCGGTGCCGCGGTAGCGGCCGGCGAGCGCTACTTCCAAGTTGCTCTCAGAATTAAAAATTTTGAGGGACCATCGGGAAAATAAATAACGAATTCCCGTTCGTCCCCCTCGGGGGACGAAGTCTAGGGGACGAACGGGAATACACGCCCAAACTGTACAAAGCGCGATCCTGGTGCTTCAGTGAGTAGACGACCTGCATGGCGGTGATGGGCTACCTCTTGGCGGCATCTCAGTATAGAAGAATAAGACAACGCCAACCCCACTAAAAATATTAATTTTTAGTTGGTTTGACATTGTCTAATTCTTTAAAAAAACTATCCAAGCCGCTGAGATCCGTCTTCCATAGATTGTCGATTTTCTCCCGCTCTTGCCTGACGACATCTTCTTCCTTATTGCACAACTCAGCTTGCTTTTGATCCCACTTCGTGGCACGTTCTCTTTGTTTAGTAACGAGATCAATCTCCGCACGTGATAGAGAGTATCTCAAAATGCAGCAAGGTATTTGAGAAGATAATGCTTAATCAAATGCTCATTCATTTTAATAAGAATAAAATCTTGCATGATAAACAGTATGGTTTCACCAAAGGACGTTGTACAACTGACGCTGGTGTCACCCTATTAAAACACATCTTTAATGCGTGGGAAGAGTCGCAGGATGCCATAGGTATCTTCTGCGACCTGTCGAAGGCGTTTGATTGCGTTAATCATGAAACATTACTTCTGAAACTTGAGCATTACGGGCTAGGTCAATCAGCGTTAAGTTTGGTTGAATCTTATTTAAGTGATAGACAGCAATTAGTTCAGATAAACGGTGTGAATTCGTCGGGGTTAAACGTGAAAATGGGGGTACCCCAGGGCTCAATATTAGGTCCTTTCTTATTTTTAATATACATAAACGATTTACCCCGTTTATTGGAAAACAAACTAAACATGGTGTTATTTGCTGATGACACATCTTTAATTTTTAAAATAAATAGACGTACTTGTCAGGTTGACGACGTAAATAACGCGCTACGGCAGGTTCAGGATTGGTTCACTACAAATAATTTAGTTTTAAATGGTAAAAAAACCAAGTGCGTAAAATTTTCCTTGCCGAATGTAAAAAGTACTGATTGTGACATTATCTTAAACAAGGAGAAGTTAGAATTCGTCGATAAAACGGTTTTCCTTGGGATCACGCTAGACTCAACGTTACAATGGGGTCCTCATTTAATATCACTTGCAGGGCGGCTAAGTTCGGCAGCTTATGCTGTTAGAAAGATTCGTCAATTTAGTGATGTAGATACCGCGAGGCTGGTCTATTTTAGTTACTTTCATAGTATAATGTCTTACGGTATTTTACTATGGGGAAGGGCTGCAGACATTGAGTCAATTTTTATTCTGCAAAAACGAGCCATCAGAGCGATATACAATCTTCGCCGGCGCGATTCTCTAAGGGAACTGTTTAAGGGCATTAACATCATGACGGTTCCTTGTCAATATATTTATGAAAATATCATGTACGTGAGAAAAAATTTACATCTTTTTAGTAAAAACGGAGAAAGACATAATTACATTACTAGAAATAGGGACCAATTAGTTCAACCAGGTTTCAGACTGGCTAAAGTAGCCTCTTCTTTCATGGGGTACTGTACAAAATGTTACAATAAAATTCCTCCCCACATTCTAGAACTGAATGAGACGAAATTTAAAACTTGTATAAAACGCACACTATGCAGGCAGGCATATTATAAGTTGGGGGATTACATCACTGATAAAAATGCTTGGCTCAATGCTACTCTTGCTCCACAACCACTAGGGCGCAAAAACAAGTGATATGCAGAACATTATTGTTTTGTAGAATTGTTGGACCTGCTGAAGACTGTATGAATATATTTGTATTATATAGACTCAATTTCTTTTAGTATAGTATAACTGCGCAGCACGTGTGTGAGTACTATGTACCCAACTGTAAATCTACCATTTGCTGTACCTCGGTGTCGTTCGTTGACTTGTGTTTGCCCTGGCAGTTGAGTGTGTCATGCTCTCTCAAATGTCTCTCTGATGGTGGCGTGTGTGTTGGATCATTCGGTTCCCTTCATGATGGTTGAGCTGGGTGGTGCCGATTCATGCGTCATGTTCGTGAACGGGCGCCGTCAGTTGGGATTGGTCTTAACTTAACTGCTTCGGATGCTAGTGTTTTTCTAGCGCTTATTATGTAACTGCACAGTACATGTGTGAGTACTTTTAATACTTTGTACTGTAGTATAGTATGTAGTGATTCTGGGTGCATTGTCCTCACACATATAAATTTATTAATGTATGTACTTATGTACCTAAATATTGTAAAAAAAACATATTTTTTTTTTAAAAGAGTAAGTATGGAGTTTCTTGTGCGTTCTTCTCCATAACAAGCTACTTTCCGAATGCACGGTAGAATCAATTTTTATTCCTTGTAAATTTTAATGTAAATAACGTTCAAAAGTGCCACTTTGTGGCCTAGTTGAAATAAAATATCTTTGTCTTTGTCTTTGTAATGGCGACTTTCCTCACACCACACTTTCTTCTGACGTTTCGGGCTTTTCTTCTTAGTTTACTAATCCAATCAGATAGAGATTCGATTTCACTGTCATAAAGAGCGTCTTTGACAGATTTTTCACTAGTCCAGTAGCCCATTTTCAAGTTTTACCTTTAAAATAATATAATTTTAAAAAGCCTCTTGAGATTTCTGGGTTTTAATGACACGTCTGCACTTCACCAGGACGATTTAAGAATAAAGGCACAGTCATCGAGTTTTCGCTGCGTCCCCGCATACAAAGGTACAGGAGGGTGGGGAGGACACATGACGTCATGGCCACATTTTATAACCTTACCAGCTGAGGTAGGGTAGGTACTGCAGAGCGATACAAAGTGGCGTAATTATAATCCCAAAATCATGAACGAATTTTGGCGAACTTAACCGTGGATAAGGATTAACTTATACAGGATGTTTTGGTAGATTCGCAAATTTTGTAGTATATAATTTATAAATACATATTAATATTAACAACATTTCATTTAGTTTCAAATTTAAACGGCGGCAGCGGCAAAGGTCAGGATAAGTTAACAGAGTATATTTAGAAGAATATATTAATTCCTTTAGAAGGATATTTTTGTATTTAAATAATAACATTAATAATGTAACATGAATTATTATTTATTATTTCTTTAAAAACTTACATCCAGGTTTTCTGTTAGAGTCTGGTATCTGTAATGGATATCCTATATTACAGTATCATTTTGGTAATTGAAAAACAATATATCACGGAAATTTAACGCGATGATTTCGATTGTTTATTTACCTATTTCACTCGACGTTTTGGCCGTTTTATGAAACGCGAATGTTTTAAAGTTTACTTTGGTAAGTCGATTTCACACTATGCTTGAATTTTAAATAGGTATTTCTTTACTTTATTTTATTAAATCAAGGAACGTGGCTGGTGTGTAAATATTTGTTAAATATGGTGCCATTAAGATATTTCGAGAATTCTTCAATGTTTTTGTATGTTAAGACTTTTTAAAGATTTTTTAAAGTAGTTTTTTAAACAATGAGATGCCTAACATTATACAAGTAAAAATTAACAAATACAGAGTATACTTATAACTCAATCGAAAATAATGAATAGGCAAGCGTACTTCACCGTCGACCACATCGTCGCTTACAATCAGGTGAAATAGTGATGAAGTGCGAGCATTTAAGCAGATGATATCCCGCTTTTCCTTATTGCTAAGAGAAAAACCAGAACTTTTATTACATATTATAAAGGTATAACCGGATTACGGAGCCTTTGTACGCACTAGCCACTGATTATTTACATGAAACGAATTCCTATCTGGTCATAACCAGGTTGTACTAAAACATCAGATATTTTTTTAATAACATTTCCACGTCTATGCAAGATTTTGCAAGAGACAAGATTTTTAAATCTTGTCTCTTGCAAAATCATAGACGTGGAAATGTAGCATAAAAATAATATTTAACTATATAATATCACCAGAGTATAGTAAACTATACTCTGGTGATATTATATAGTTAAACGTCATACGACGTGCGACTGTTGCTCTCAGTACAGTGTGTTAAAGTCTGTCCGCAAAATAATTCGAAATAAGTTTTAGTATTTTCTACTAAATACGGCAAATCTTTGTTGTGTTATATACAGTGACTCTAGTGGAACCCTAATGTGCACATTTTTTGCAAAAATACTATCGTTTTATATTAGTTTTCACCTAAAAACAGTATAAAACCGTTTAAAATTCAAAGTTATTAAGTGTTCAAAGTGACTAAGTGATTTTGAGAACAAAGAAACTCATTAGTGGCGTACATATTGCAAGTCATTGGCAAATAAAACTTAAGAAACGGTTCCGAAATTCGACAAGTTACGTTAAGTCTCCGTGGTCGAGTGGTATCGCGGTCGCTTTTTGAATCACTGCGGCTGCTCGGCGAGTTGCCGGTTCGGATCTGGCCAAACGCAATTCTTTTTCTGTTTTCAAATTGACATAATTTGAACAAAGATTGCTAACCGTCCGTCTCCAGACAAGAAAAAGTTCAACTAGTTAGATAATATATGGCATCTGCTTCGGAAATGAGCGTCGAACAAAACGAGCGTCGAACGAAGCGCAAAAAGCCGGATTGTGATTGTAGCACGGCTATTAATGAGATGTTCACGGAGTTTAGGGATTTTAAGAATTCTATAAACGAGTGGCGTCGGGACATGGAAATAAGCATGAATAAAATATCTGAGAATGTGGTGTCAGTAAAGAATGAACTTGCTACACTCACTCAAGTAACGTCGGAAATTAGAAGCGATATTAGTTCCGTCCGCTCTGAACAAGCACTTATACGACAGAGAGTCTCAGAGTTGGATGTTAAATATAAAGGTGTGACGGAAAGCATCGATTCTCTTAGGGACTCGGTGAACTTTGTTACTGGCGAGCACAATGATCTCAGCAAGAAAGTCGACAATCTTGGCAAATGTATTCAGGAGACAGTAGATTTGAAGCCTATAGTTGTGGAACTCGTGGCGAAGATTGACAATTTGGAGCAGAATGCTCGAAATTGCAACATTGAAATATGCAATGTTCCTGAAAGGCGTAATGAAAATCTTCCATCTTTGATGCATAATATTGGGGCCGCTTTAAAGTGCAATGTACAGCAGAGTGACATTGTTTCTATTCACCGCGTCCCACACGCACACCAGCAAAGCAACAAGCCCAAAAATATAGTTGTGAAAGTGGCATCACGTATACTGCGGGACAATATCCTTAGTGCCCACCGATTAGGCAAGGGACTTGCCACTGACAAAATTGGCATATCAGGAACGTCGCTGCCAATATATATGCATGAGCACCTTACTTTGAAGAACAAGCATTTATTTCGTGAGTGTCGAAATGCTGCTAAAGAGCACAACTATAAGTTCCTGTGGGTTAAGCACGGAACCATTCTTGTTCGTGAAAAGGAAGGGGCAAGGGCTTTTGCTATTCGAACCTCGCAAGACATCGCTAAAATCAAGCCTGGCTTCTCGGTGCCAATTGACAACCAGGGCGCTGCACGTGTCGCTTGATGGCTTGCTTGATGGTTTGGGATCTGCGCGGCTTTTGTATTTTGCGAGTACTTTTTTTGTTGTTTTCCTGTGTGCATGTTTTTATTTTTGTTTTTTAAGTTACCCTTATTGTGAGGCAGAATTTATTTTTGCAAAATACTGCTTCACTTTCATGATACTGATAGCTGAATCTGTGGGGGGTGATGTGCAAACATTTGCTATGAGTTTTTTACTAGGCGGCAGTGTTGGCTTAATTTTAGTATTTATGGCACTGATTTTGGTCGAATATTGCGAGTATTGGCTGGTTTATTGCTTGTTATTATTATTATGGTTGTTCTATTTGTTCAATCATTGCTTGTTCCATGTATTTTGTTCGTTCCCTTTTTTTATATTGGATATCAATCTTGCACTAATACTTGCGATTGCGGTAGTAGCGGATACTGCTTGTGCGACTCCTATTTTCTGTAGTGTCCTACACAACAATGACTGACAAATTAGTTATATATTACCAAAACTGCAGGGGAATCCGCACTAAATTGCATATTCTTTACATGAATATCTTGGCTAGCTGTTATGACATAATAGTTTTGGCTGAGACCTGGTTGACTCCCGAGATATTTAACAAAGAGTTTATTGACGACCGTTATGATGTATATCGATGTGACCGTGATCGCGTGGCCACTAATAAGAAGGATGGAGGTGGTATTCTCGTAGCGATTTTGAAAGGTTTGCGTTCGGTTTGGGTAACACCGCGTTCATCTTTACACAGCAACATAGAACATATCTATGTACAGTTACCAAGCTCGGCCAAAGGTAAATTTCAACTTATTGCGGCAGTGTATATGCCACCTAGAACGCCTGAGTGTGTATATGCCGAGTTTTTTGACTCATTGCAAGCACTAATTGAGGGCAACAACTTTGAAAATTTTTATTTGATAGGGGATTTCAATTTGCCAGACATCGATTGGGTTGCTTGCACAGATAATATCTCGCAATCTGCTCAGATCTGTAGAGGTAATTCTTCCGTATGTGGTCACATGAGTGCTTTTATGTCCTTTCTCATCTCTATAACACAACAAGAAATCTGAACGGGAAAATATTGGACTTAGTCTTAAGTAACGATCATTGCACCAGTTCCATTCCCACAGATTATTTATTGCAGCTTGATGACCACCATCCTCCGTTCTGTGTACACGTTTCGCTGGGTTTGAGTCAGAGTTCAATGACACGCAGGGCAAGTAAAAAGTATAATTATTATAAGGCAAATTATGACAAAATTAATGACGACTTGAAAGAAATAAATTGGGGTGACGCCTTGAATTACCAATCCGTTGACACATCTCTAGATACGTTTTATAACATAATTTTTGACATTATTAAGAAACACGTGCCACTGACCAACTGCAGATCTTTGCAATTTCCTGTGTGGTTTTCAAAGCCTCTTATACACATTTATAAAAACAAGGCCAAGGCTTGGGTTAAGTGGAAATTGTATCATAATGTCTCGGATTACGAGCAGTTCTCACTGTACCGTTCTAGGTTCCAAAATGAATGCAAAATTTGCTATAAAAAATATATGGATTCAGTTGAGGACGGTATTCGGCATAATATTAAGCATTTTTGGACTTTTATATCTAATAAAAAGACATCTACTGGTATTCCATCCACTATGACATTTAAAAATCAGACAACTAACAACCCAGAAAATATTTGTGACTTTTTTTCTGACTATTTTAATTCGGTTTATGAACCATCGACTCCTGATAATATTCCATCCACGTACGATGACTGCTCTGAAAGCTGCACTCTGTTAGATAACATACAGTTTACTATTGATGAAGTACTTAGTGCACTCAAGGCTTTGGATCCGTCTAAAGGGCCAGGATCGGACGGTCTACCGGTCTTTTTTATTAAATAGACAGCCGATAATCTCTGTATACCATTGCAAACAATATTTAATATGTCTATTTCCCAAGGATGCTTTCCTCATGCATGGAAATTAGCAAATATAACTCCGGTTTACAAGTCGGGACCTAAGAATGATGTTGAAAATTACCGCCCTATATCCATACTGTCAACTTTGTCGAAGGTCTTCGAGAGACTAGTCCATAATAAAATATACTCTCTGTTGCACAACAATATTATCCAACAACAACATGGATTCGTCAAAAAGAGGTCTACTACAACCAATCTGGTATCTTTTGTAGACTACTTGTTTAACAACATGGACTCTCGTGTTCAAGTGGACACTATATACACCGATTTTCGTAAGGCCTTTGACAAGGTTGACCATCAGCTGCTTTTAAGAAAGATTGCATTCAATGGTATACGTGGCGATCTTTTGAGATGGTTTTCTTCCTACGTATCAAATAGGACACAGAGGGTGGTGATGAACGGTTTCACTTCCAGTACTTTAAGTGTTACTTCAGGTGTGCCTCAGGGCTCTATTTTGGGGCCACTTTTATTTATAATTTTTATTAACGACATAAACACATGTTTCCAAAATTCAAAATTGCTGCTATATGCAGACGATCTGAAAATCTTTAGGCCTATCAGGGAATTGCATGATTGTCTTCTCTTACAAGAGGACCTAGACAGGTTCACAACATACTGTTCCGACAATAAGCTCCAACTTAGCATATCCAAATGCTGCTGCATAAGTTTTACAAAAAACAAAAATATTGTAAAACATCCCTACGCTTTAAACAATAGAATCCTTACAAGACAATCATTGGTTCGCGACCTTGGAGTTCTGTTGGATGACAAGCTACACCTGGATGCTCACATAGGTAAAATTGTCAGTAATGCATTCCGTATGTATGGTTTTGTCATGAGATCAGCCAAAGAATTTGTCCGCCCATATACATATTTGTATCTTTACAAATCGTTAATCAGGTCTCAGTTAGAGTATGCTGTTGCGGTGTGGAGTCCCTTCTACAGTAAATATTCAAACGAAATTGAAAAAGTTCAAAGGAAGTTTCTGAAAGCCATGCAGTACCGCTGTTATCGTACCTACGCATCTTATAGTGACCTTTTGAACAAATACAAGCTACAAAATTTGAAAACCAGACGTATCTTTTTGGAGACGATGTTTCTATTTCACCTCTGCAATAACTCATTTGACTGTATTAATATTGTAAGTAGGATTGGTTATGTAGTGCCTAGAAATATCCTGAGCCGTGGGGTGCGTGTGCGATCCCTGTTTGCTGTATCGTCTAGTCGTACGAACGCGGGTTTGCGGGCACCCTTACGTCGCCTTGCTGATCAGTATAATAGGATCTTCATAAATATCGACCTCTTCGCTGTTTCAGCAGGAAAATTTAGACGCCTTGTTTGTGAGAGAATGAATTCTGCTGATATTAGTGACTCGTAGTTTTTCTTATTTCGTTTAACATTTTTTTTTTTTTTTTTCGTATTGCTTCTTTTTTTTAAATAATAATAACAAAAATGTATTAATTTATAATAATTGTTTAATAATAATTTAATTTATTTTGCTGACACCTTGTTTATATAATTAATTCTGTTGACATTTTAATTCGTAATATTTGTTTCGTATTTTTTTTACTATTTATTCTTTAATTTATTTTTCTTTGACATTATAATCCGTAATAATTATTTTTGACATTTAATCCGTAATATAATTTATTTTTTGTAATAATTTAACCGTTTTAATTCCATTTTTAATATTTCAATTTGTTTTATATAACTTATTATCTTTTTATTATACATACATGCCTGTTAAGTTTATTAATCATATTTGTAAAATTTTATTTTGTTAATTGTAAGCGCAAGTCGTATTAATTTTGTAAAATGCAACACACCAATATTACACATTAAGTACACACATCTACGGCAAGATTCATAAATAACTAAATCTGCTTGATCTAAATTCACACATAGTTAAATCTAAAGTAATAGAGTGGCTACTACAGAAGGACTATTCCTTTACGGAGTCTTTACTCACCTACATTTCCTAATATATACATAATATCACACACTCTCTCTCTTTCTCTCACACACACCCTCACGCGCACACACGCATACACACAGTCACTCAGTCACTCACAGACACGACACGCAAACGTACACACACCAATACAGACACCTACCCAAAGCATTCATTCAACTCCTAATTCATAAATAAATAAATATACCCCATACATTGCTACACGAACTTTAAATTAGGAAAATAAGTATTATTATGGTATTTATTAAGCCAGATCGACACAGCTCACTTTTTGTTGTATTGTATAAATTATGTTATAAATGAATCTCATGGCCGAACACTGTCTCTTAAGATACAGATTATCCTAGTTTAAGAGGCAGGGTTAATCTATTAAGTACAGTTTATGCAACATACAATTCTGTGTCATAATAATATTCTACCTATTAGTTGTAACATATCCTCATTTTTCTTGTACCAAACTGTAATTTTCCGTGAATAAAAATTTATTATTATTATTATAATAAATAACCTCCATGTTTTAAGTTGGTTAAAAATACATAAACCGGTTAGATCAAAATAATGTTACCTAAACTTTCTAATCTATTGTTCTAAGGATTCTGTCGGCGACCACCCAGGTTGCAGTTTGTAAATATGTATTTATTTTAAGCATTCCGGCCAGCCGATATGGCCCGCTTGTTTCCCATCTTACTTTTTACTATACAGAGTGAGATTTTAAGTGGGCGTGGATGACCCAATCCGATGGCGGAATCGCGGCAAACACTCAAAGGAGTCGCATCATCAGTATTTTGTTAAAAATAAGACTTTTCCTTAAGTTTAACATATGTAATTACTTCCCACAATTTGATACTTATTAGCGACACTATCGAATGGTGTAATAATACAGCAGGTATTTTTTCAAAATCAACGGTTTCGATGCCTGGCTAGGCATATTGATTTTTCAAAAATCCAATGATGCAGTTTTAGTTTTCAACAAAATCGGCCTCGTGCAAGGCGTTCCAGTGCCTTGCAGAAATCACACCAATGTAATACAAACTTACAAATACTTACTTTAAGTCCAGGTTTCCTCACGATGTTTTCCTTCACCGTTGTCAGCGATGTCCAAGATAAACTCAGAAAGTCACATTGGTACTTGCCCGGATTTGAACCCACGACCTCCACCACGAGAAGCTCTTAGCCACTGGGCCACCACGACATAATATCTATAATATTTTAGGTAAGTTCGTTTTTAGACAATACCAGTCAAGAAACATTTTTATATTGAGACATATGCGGCCCTGAAAAGGGCCATTTTTTGTTTGTGTCAATCTACATACACAGTGTATGTAGTCAGTCAGTCAATGCAGGTGTCGACACTGTGTGAATTCGATGTCTGCATCCACTAAACACGTTTGTCTGTAACAAAAAATTTGCACGTTAAGGCAAACCACTTAAAATTTATATATATTCGTTTGATTAATAAGGACCCGTTTTCTCAAGAGCAATTTAAAAAAAATATATATATATTATGATAATTAAAAAAATGTTAACAGGAGAAGTGTAACATGTCACAGAAACTTACGACAATCGTCGGCATCAAAAAGTTTTTGTTGATCCGATCATGAAGCTTTTGAACGGTTCTGTAAAACTTAACCAAGTTCTAAACAGACCTCCACACCAGCAACTAAAAATAAAACAATAAGAAATTATTTAACAGTTTTAAACAGTATAAAAATAACAAGTATTTATATGAAAATGTCAAGTCACTAGAAACGTATTCTACTTACTTAGATCTTCCAACATATTTATATTACGTAGTATATCCGGGATTGGCTCGGCTTCTCTCGCTTTCCGAATTTTCTCAGTTACCAATACCAAGAGGTCCACCAGCGGGATCTGTGCATAAATGAAAAAAAGATACAATTTTTCATAATATAACACAAAAAAGGTAATTAAGAGCTGAATAAGTGATAATAACTCACGTTAGGGTCAAAACCGGCAGCTACAGCTAATCGTTTAGTAGCTTCAGCCAGCTCTTCACGACGCTCTCTTTCATATTGCGCATTACGTGCGCGTTGCTCTTCCTGTGAAAAAAAAGAAAACAAATTAGTATTCATAAATAAATTAAACAAAACTGGAAAATGTAAGAAGTATTGTGTTAATACGAACCCTAGTTAAAGGAACACGATTTCTCCCTGCCGGTCTACCACGACGTCTTTGCGGCACCGCAGAATCAGAAACTTGTTTCTGAAACAAAAAAACATAATTAATAAAAACCTAAATTCATAAATAATTATTAAATCAGTTTATGTTTTTTGAGTAATGAAATATTACTAATGACTGCTAAGAATAACGTACCATCAGTTTCTTGGCTTTTCCCATTTTTTGGTTCTGTTGAATAGTTTTTAAGAAATCCACCAGGGTATGACTACACTAGTTCGCTACAAACGAAATAATGAGAACATTTTTTTTTGGACACCAGTTTATAAAGGTACCTACCTGCACATGCTCATACGGAGGGCGCGAAACCAAAGGGGGAGGAGTTAACCTGAGCGACTTCTGCTATTGGTTGGGATTCAGGATTCCTATAGTTTATTTTATCTTAAAATTACTGGGTAGAATATTTAAATGTCAATGTTACTTATTTCTCTGAGAATCTCCGACTTGCGAAAACTAAAAGAAGCTGCGGTAGCGCCTGCTGATCTGGCCAGAACAATGCAAGTACATCAACCTTTAAAATCTATTGTGACTTGATTATAATATAATATTATATAACCTTTATTCACAATTTTGGATATGATGGTACTTATAATAAATTGAATCTTAAGTTTCAAATATATCCCATGCTGTTATATGATTTAAAAAAAACAATAGATGATTGGTTAAGATCTATAACATATGACGAAACAGAAAACATTCTGGTCAGGGTAAGCTAACATGCTGGATACCCAACACATACATATACACACATAAACACATGCGCACGCACATACTCACGCAAACACACGCGCACGCACAAATACACACACAAACACAAACGCATTCACAAAACACACACATACGCACATACAAATACATGCACTCCTCGCACATCGAGAGCTATTTTATTATAAACAAAAATAAAATATTTTGTTAATTTTTATCCTTAATATTTATATCTATTCATTAGCTTCATTAATTTCATTGATAAGCTACCACTTAAAGGAAGAGTGAGAGAGCTCCGACAAAAGTACATTGTAACTTACTGGGGCTGCCTCAGTTTATGTATGACACAATGTATAAGATGAAATAAAATGTTTTTTTTTTTTTTTGATGATTTTACAAGTAAACTATAAGTTAACTATATTGTATAAGGTACTTAGTCTATTGACTAAATTCACTAAATTATTAACTTATCTACATAATACAAACAATTTAGTTGGCACCGGTATCAAGATTATTTGCGTTTCCACAAATGTCCCGCCTAGAGATTTGATTATAATACTCATCAACATAGTTACAAAAATTATACACAAATATAATCTAATCAAAATTCACAATATATACAAATTAATGTTAATAATGTCTATAATTATGCTATTTAGTTCTCAAGTGCAGAATTGTTTGCCTATAGATAGAAGTTTGAAATAGAATAATATTTGAATTCTCAATCTATACGAACAATTTATTATATTAGTATAGATTGTTTCGTTTCACAAATATGACTTATTTCTGAGTGTCTCGGAATTGCAAAATCATCATAATTTCAGCTGAAAGACGGGCAGTACATGGGCCTCTCAAATGTCGTTACATCGACCGGCCTGTACTTCTCGAGTCCAACAGGGAACTCTGCTAAATTCCCGGATTTAGAATTGAAACTTGAAATCTTGATTACACAGATACCTCTGACTTTTTTACTACTTTGAGTTCTATCACGAATAACAATAGAACACTAATATTTTCAATAACGATAAAAAGTCAGGTATTTCCAGCCCTTACACTAGGAATAATACATACATTGGTTAGATCAATTGTATCTTCACTTTCTTTCCTATTGTTCCGAGAATTCTATCAACGACCACCCATGTCGTGAAATTTGTTAATATTTCATGTTTGCATTTCGGCTGGCAGATAAGATAAGGCCCGTTTGATTCGCATAAAATGTACATGATAAGGATTTCTGAAAGGGTCATTATGGTTTCACTATAAACCTACTTTACAATAAATGTATTGTTTTGTTGTTACTAAGCGTGTCTTCTATTAAAAATCTATTTAATTTAAATACCAAATGGTTTAGTTACATTTCTACATTCACCTAGTAGTACGCCACAACATTATTATAGGTTGATATTTTTGGTTACTTCGAACAATTTTTTTGTAGATATTTTAAATAAAATAATTACTTAGGTAGAGTTCCGTATCAAATGTAGAATTTTATTGGTACTTATTTGTTAGTAAAATATACGAAATAAAAAAATCATCATCAAATTTCAAGTTCATAGGTGGGCAGACACGTTCATTAGACGGACACGTGAGTGACAGCAATTATAGGGCTCCGTTTGAACACTTCGGTACGGAACCCTAAACACGACGAGGCAATGCAGCTCAGCAAGTCTTGGCAAAACGATGCCATGTCTTTGATCCTGCAACAAAATGAGTCAGAAAAGCACAGTAGAGAAGTAATTATGAGAAAACATAATTTCTACTTCTGATAACTAGGTACGTAACATAACGCCTGTAATCCTCCAAGTGTTTGTTTTTGTCAAACTCGCCTCCCTATTTACAACCACTGCAACTCCTGGAAGCCAGTATCATCAGGGGCGACGACCAGGAAAGCACTGAGTATATGAAGCTGGGCTAATAACCACTTTCCCAACCTGGAAATTAAGCCAAGGAGAGCTCACGGTCAGCAGTAGACTAACGAGGCAGTCAATCTAGTGCTGTAACAATTGCTGAAATTTTAAAGACAAAGAACTCTACAGTCGAATCTTTTGTTGGGAAAAATATAAAAGACAGATATGTAGACGCTATACAGAAAGAATTTTCTAAGTGGGTGTGGATGGAAATTTCAGAAACAACAAGAAATAGCGAAATACACTCAAACAAGTCTCGGGGCCGATTTTGATGAAAACTAAAACAGAATCACTGGTTTTTTGAAAAATCAATATTCCTAGCCAATAATCAAACCCGTTGATTTTGAAAAGAAAACACACGCTGTATTATTTTACCAACCGATAGTGTCGTGGTCTTTGAGTATTTCACGTTATTCCTCATAGTTTCGAATTTGGCCATCCACGGCAACTTGTATAATTCACGCTGTGTACATCATCTGTTTAGCCTTTTTCAAGCTATTGAACTATTAAAAATCTTATCTTCCTAATATTATAAATGCGAAAGTTTGTTCGCATGTTTGTCTGTTACTCAATCATGCCAGGACGGCTGAACGGATCTGGATGAAATTTTGCACATAGGTTATTTTCTGGAATAGCACATAGAATAACAAAATAACAATACATACAAGATCCGCGCTAAAAACAAAACCCTTTCCGAGCATTCAGGTAGTAAAAAGGTAGTTTTTAAGAAATAATACATGTTAAAGGTATATCCTTATTAACAACAAAGCATTCTATGAATTTTAAATTAATTACCTACATAATAAAACAATGATCACCCTTTTAGAAATCCATTCAATTTATGTTTTATGGGAGCAAAAAACGAAGGCCCGTTTGCTAACAACAATCTTATCTGCCGGCTGAAATGCAACAAAACAATATTTTCAAATTACTGCTTGGGTGGTTTCCGAAAGAAGCCTTAGTATAAAAGATAAGAAGGTGGAGGTACAATAGCTGAAATTAACCGATTCACCGAAAGTGTGGGGCTGGTGGGGTCATAAGCTGTGTTAGATCTAACTAATAAGAGTAAAATCTCTTATTCTTTACTAGCTGTTCCCGCGGCTTTGCTCTCGTTAACTGCCTATACTACCTTATTTACCCTCCAACCTACCTACCTTCCTATAGACCTATCCTACCATTTTTATTCTACTTTCGCGGAGAATCTTAAAACCGTCATTCCAAAAATGACGTCAAATGCACCACGTCAGTATGGAGTTCAACTGTTCAATTATATGAATTGCGTGTATTGTGATATTTTACTTCTTACCACTTTATATTTATCTTACTTTTGATAGAGTAAACCGATTGAGACGAAACAAAAACTAAGTAATACTTCAACTGACGCACAATTTTAATGTATAAAGTAAAAAAAGCCAAATATATTTATTTCAATTAGGCCAATAAGCGGCAAATTTTAACGTAATAATTAAAAATTCACAAGTTATTGTAATTGATTTTACCGTCCATTCGAAATATAGCTTGTTACGGAGAAGAACTGACAAGAAACTTCACAGCCACTCTTTAAAAAAAAATACATATATAATCTACTCTACATTCACATACTTGAGGACCATGCACCCAGAATAACACTAAATACTATACTACTTATAGATATAAAGTATTAAAACCAATAACAGGTAAATTAATTAATTTGATAAATAGGAACATGGTTCTCACATACTTACAAATATTGCAAACATAGGTACAATACCTCATTCAACAACAACGTAACAGTGTGAGAGTAAATTTCTATAATTAAAAAAAATCTACTCTAAAGATTTCCCTATGGAGCAGCACCAACATTTTTCCAAACATCCTTAACTTGAATATAATCATCTAATTTGAAATAAATTTAAAACTTTTATTAAAAGCACACTTTGTAAACAAGCATATTATGCTTGTTTACAAAGTGTGCTTTTAATAAAAGTTTTAAATTTTCTTTCTTTAGTTGTAATATATCACTAGGTATTTTGTTATGGAATTTAATACAGCAACCCATGAAAGATGTCAGACACTCAGTTTTCTGATGAGATACACTATCATCATCATCATATCAGCCGAAAGACGTCCACTGTTGGACATAGGCCTCCCCCAAGCGTCGCCATATTGTCCGGTCCCGAGCGTCCCGCATTCAGCGGATCCCCGTAACTTCCACCAGGTCTTCGGTCCACCTGGCACACAATGCATAAACATAATACAAAAATAATATTTAATTATTACTCAAAGCCAAAATTAATAGATTGATCTATTTATGCGTGATGTTGACAAGAAATATTCCCTTATTCTTTTTTCTGAAAACGTCAAACGAAGTACTATCCCGTGAAGAGCACAGAATTTAAAAATCATGCATAGTATGGAATCGACTTACTAAAACAATACTTTAATAAGATTTCTATAGGAAATCACTGCAGACACCGGTCTCCAAACACAAACCTTAGTTTGTGAACTCATATAATTAAGACATAGTATTAAGTTACTTCGTAACAAGATAATTAATGTTTCATATTACATTATTATTATAATAAATACAAAAATATTATGCTTCATAAGAAATTAATTTATCATCCAGATTATACTCTGTTAACTAGTAGTATTAGCTAGATGTTGAAACATTAATCTATTGTTGTTTGGAATTATTATTTTCACAATAACACCTACTCCAAATTTTCCAAATCTAACAAATCATCGAGTATTCCCCGTTTTGGTTGCCAAGATTCGATCAAGACTTCGGTATAAAAATGACGCCATTTTGCGGCGTCCTGCAGTCCCTTCCCTATCTTAGCTCGGGTAAGTATATAATGCGGGCACGACGTCATATGCCCACATGCCCCGCCCACCGCGCCCCTCTCCCACCGGGGACCTCCATGAGGGACGCAGCAAAAGCTCGACGAGTGTGCGATGCGGCATGCCCTCATTCTGGTGAAGTGTGAACGTGTCTGTGTCCCCCCGAGAAAACTTACAGTACTTTCTGAACCATCCTAAAGAAAATGGGTTACAGTGCAGTTGACAAATCTGTCGAAGACACCTTTTATGATAGTGAAATCGAATCTGTAAACAACTGGATTCGTAAACTTAGAAGAAAATCACGAAACGTTGGTAGAAAGTGTGGTGTGAGAAAAGTCGCGATTTTGAAATACTCTCTATCACGTGCGGAGATTGAACTCATTACAAAACAAAAGGAATATGCCACAATGTTGGAGCAAAGGCAAGCTAAGGAAGAAGAAGATGACGCCAAGCAAGAGCGGGAGAAAATCAACAATTTATGTAAGACTAATTCACTCGGCGGCTTAGATAGTTTTTTTAAAGAATTTGACAATGTCAAGCCAACTGAAAGTTAAATTATTTTTAGCTGGGTTGACATTGTCTTATTCTTCTATATTGAGCGCGCCAAGAGGAAGATCATCACCGTCATGGACGCCGTCTACGCACTGAAGCGCCAGGCTCGCGCCTTGTATGGTTTTGGTGGTTAAACACTGCCGTTTCCCGAATGCACGCAACAAGCTCCACATACACTACGTATGCACACCTCCAAAACAGGCCCTTTTCAGGGCCGCATATAATTCGCTGAAATAAATGTTTCTTTATCAGAATTGTCTAAAAACGAACTTACGTAAGGTATTATGTTCTTATCTCCCTACCTAACCTACATACTTTATAAGTCCTTAAGTATTGAACTTCGTCGTCATTATAATGTACTTGGTGAATGAGACACAGCTACTTATATATAATAAAATCATTTTAATATTCAGTAGTAGGTATATGAATGACTTACAAACTAGTACCTATACAGATCTACTATTATTATTATTACTTTATTTATTTTAGAAATAATTAGTCCTTAATACTTGACTTAATACTTGTCTTGCACTAATAAAACATTTAATATAATACAGTTAAAATCCTTAAATATAAAATGTTCAAGAAATAAAATATCACAGGAATTCTGATACTTGGACAGTTGAACTCCATATTCGATAGAGGGCGTTGTGCATTTGTCGTCATTTTCTGAATGGCGGTTTTAAGATTCTCCGCGAAAGAATGACGCTAGCATAAAAATGGTAGGATAGGTATAGGTTGGTACGTAGGCAGCAGGGTAGGTAGGGTAGGGTTGATTTATTTGGTAGGTACTTTATTTAAAATGCATAGAAAGTTTTGTTGTTAATAAGGATATACCTTTAACATATATTATTTCTTAAAACTACCTTTTATAACCCCGAATGCAAGGAAAGGGTTTTGTTTTTCGCGCGGATCTTGTATGTATTTAATTATTTATTTAATAAATGCTTTATTGTACACCTTAAAATACAATTATAAAAAAATACTTACAATTAATTCACATACAATGGGCGGCCTTATCGCATTCCGCGATCTCTTACAGTATGTATGTAATATTCTTTATTACCTCATATCATTCAAACCGTTTAGGTACCTAAATACTGACTCAAGTACCGCCGAAAACAACTTTGATGATAACGGATTTCCTTGTCGGACACCTTTTTGTATGGGGAACTCCGCTCCCTCTCTCTCCAGTCGCACTTTAGCCTAAAATTTCGAATAGGCGCTCTTGACTAAACTTATATACATTTCGTCGATTCTTTGTGTGAGTGTCGAAACCATTCTGGTAGTCTATAAAGCACAGTATATAAATAGTTGTTCCATACTCGTTAGCTTTTTATATCACTTGAGGAACAACCTGTATATTTATTTATTTCAATAAGGCACACCAACAATATATTTGCAAGTTAGTTATCACTAACTATCTATACCATAAGCTAACAATAAAAGCAAAACTCAATGTAATAAAAAACAATAAAATCCCTTTGTATGTCTGTAATCTCTACTTTAAACCATTTCGCTGGAATTTCATCTATTGTTTTCGTTATCTTTACAATATAGTTTCCCGGTACAAGATTGCAGGTCCCGTGATTACCGACTACCTGCGATAAGACCGTCCAATGTTACATCCTATTAACTCTTTAGCTCCTAATTGTAGTAAATGCTCCTAGTTTTAGAAATCTCCTTACATCACGTTAAAATGCTTTTTGGAGTGTTGTTTAGTCTTAACCTCAGTATCGATTACTTTATTTCTTTTGATTCGCTTCTAAACGATTTCTGTCCTACTTACGACCACGTATAATTTTAATATAAAGATAAAGATAAAGATAATTTTATTTTGCAAATATGGGTAACATAAAACGATGACAAAAAAAACAAATAATAGTACAGCCATATTTTACCACGTAGGCATGCAAAAGATTTAACATCAACTTACAACTAATACTAATAATTTTAAACTATTATACACAAAATAATTTCAAAATATTCAATAATTATACACAATTATGCACTAGCTTAAAAACTGTTTCTCAATCAGGAACTCATTAATATTATAATATGCTTTTGCCACTAAAAAGCTTCTAAGTCTCTTTTTAAATAAAGGTAGCGGAAGCTCTTTCCATATCTTCGGTAATCTGTTATAAATGACGGGCGCCATGCAGTAGACACTTTTGCGCATAAGTGCTGTCTTGGCTGACTCCAGACAAAGCACACTATTATCGCGTCTATTGCGAGGTACTACATCTGATAGTCGTCTAAATCGACTCGGATTTGTCTTTACAAACACAGCTACTTCAAATATGTACAAACAAGGTAATGTTAATATTTTGTAATTTCTAAAGCATGGTTCACAACTGTCAGTGGGTTTAAGTTTAAACATTGCTCGAATGCATTTTTTTTGAACCTTGAAAGCAGTCTCTCTTTCAGTAGAGTTGCCCCAAAATATAATCCCATACCGTAAATGTGATTCCGTTATCCCATAATATGCAGTCAGAAGAGCATCCGTGTTCAATATAGGGGATAATGAACGTAGAGCGTATGCAGACTTACTCATTTTCTTGCATAAAGTCTCAACGTGTGGTTTCCAGTTTAGATTTTTATCTATTTCGAGACCCAGGAATTTTGTAGTTTCAACTTCTTCTATGGTATCATTATTATAGTGTATATTTAAGTTAATACTAGAGGTCTGTTGTCTAAAATGGATAACTTTAGTTTTACACAAATTTATTTTTAAATTATTTGTATCAAGCCAGTTTACCATCTGTTTTAAACTATTATTGATTTCACTCTCATAAGTATCTATACTTTTACAGGCTATTGTGATCGTACTATCATCCGCAAATAGTGTTATAGGCCGTTCAATAGATTTCGGTAGGTCATTTATGTATAAAATAAATGAAAAGGGACCTACAACACTCCCCTGCGGCACCCCAAATAATACTTTACGCTCCGAAGACCGAGATATCTCTTCACGATTACTTTCTATATTAATTTTATTGACTTCAGTTATTTGTATTCTGTCTTGTAGGTACGAATTAAGCAAATTAAGGACATTTCCCCTAATCCCGTAGGCTTCGAGTTTTTTTATAAGAGTAGCATGATGTACATAGTCGAATGCCTGGGTCATGTCGCAAAATATACTACAAACAGGATTTCGCTGATCAACATTTTTAATGACATTATAAATAAAATCATAAATAGCCATATTAATCGTCCTGTGTATCCGAAAACCTTTCTGTTCCTCACACAGAATGTTATGTTTATCTATGAATTTATAAAGTTCCTTATAAATATACTTTTCAAAAATTTTAGAAAAGACTGGAATTAATGAAATTGGTCGGTAGTTTTCCATTAGTTCTCTATTTTCTCTTTTGAAAAGTGGCTTAACTATTGATATTTTTAACGCATCAGGGTATATACCTGCGCTAATACTAAGGTTAATAATGTAACTTAAATGACCACTTATTTCCCTAGACACATGTTTTAGTATTTTTGTAGCAATACCATCATATCCTACACTATTTGAATTATTTAATGAATTGATGATTCTCTCTATATCTGGTGGTGTACTAGGGGCCATGAACATTGTTTTATTATTTGTATCAATTTTGTTACATTTTGGTTTGCTAGTAACATCAAGTTTCCCTTGTACTTTATCGATAAAATAATTGTTAAATGCTTCAGCAATGTCATTGGGATTTGATAGAGTGCTATTATTATTTACAATTTTAGTAATACTACATTTTGGTATGTTATATTTTGCACGATTAATAATTTGCCACGTGGTTTTAGACTTATTTTTCGATAATTTTATTTTATGATTATTTTGCGCCTTTTGTGTTAGATGTATAATTTTTTTGTGTAAACGAGAGTAGGTTGAGAAGGTGGACTTATTATTTTTGTTTGGGTTTAATCTATATTGCCACAAAAGTTTCCTTTTTTTTTGACTACCTAGTTTGATTCCTTTTGATAACCATTTCGGTTTTTTTTAAGACATCTACTTTGATCAATTTAGTTGGAAAACACAAGTCGTATATTAATTTAAATAAATCGAGAAATTTGTTATAGGCTTCATTCGGATCGACTGTGTCATAAATCTCTGCAAAAGATAGATTTTTTATATGATTTTTAAACTTAGAAATATGGTCAAGGCTGTAGTCTCTTTTAGCCGTGTACCAATAATTTATGAGACACTTGGTTTGAACTGGACAGTGAAGCAGCTGTGCCGTATGATCTGACAAAGCCAATTCTAATACGTCAGTTTTACACACTTTACTAAAATTGTGGGCAAAGTTGTCTATGCATGTCATACTGGCCATGCGAGTCGGCTGCTTTAAAGCTAGTTTTAAGTTATAGCTCATTAAAAGACACTCAAAAGCATTTGAATGGCAATTAGGCTTAAGCATGTCTATGTTAAAGTCCCCAGCTATTACAATGTTGTTGTATCGTGTGCGTGATATATCACGCAGAAGCGTTTCCATTTTATCAAAGCAGTGATTGAGATTGTTTATATTAGGTACTCTGTAAATACAAACAACAATTATCTTAAAACACGTAAGCTCAATTGCACAACATTCAAATATGCCCGATGAAGACAATTTCGAAATTTTTGGTATTTCCTTATATTGTAGACCATTTTTCACGAGAATACCAGCCCCTCCTCTTTTTCTCCCTTCTCTACAGAAACAGGTAGCCAGACTGTAATTTGGTACATACAGTTGATGTTGGCATCCCTCCATAATGAAATGTTCCGTTATGCACAGAACATCAATATCTATCCCTTTCTCCAACAATTCATCTAAACATACAGTAAGGATATTTGCTTTGTTTGCTAAACCAGCAATATTTTGATGAAACATTTTAATATATTTATTCGAGAAAAAAATCAATCGTGTTATCCCTTGTGCAAGTGGGAGAAATAGGAGGAGACTTACGATAATCCCCATCAATTAATTGAAAATCTTCGCGACTACTGATCTCGCCAAGCATTAAATTAATATTTTTAAATATGTTTACTAAGCCATTATTATTCACTGCTAAACTACTTGGTGAAAACATTTTAAAGTCATAAGATAAATAAAAGTTAGTATCAAACAAATAAGCATATTGATGGGTACAAGCGTCTAAGTATAAGAGACTGTTAAATGTTTCTATTCGTCCATTAAACATCATAGAGTAGTCATCTAATTTAAATGTAGGCGCACAGATTATAATATTAGTATAATCAATTTTCAAAAGAGTTTCCCGTAAAGTAATTATGAGGTCGACATAGTTGTTAGTTCGGCGAAAGTCTGCCTCGCCGATGAAGATCAGGCAGTAATCATCCATAGTGTAGTTCTTCAATTTCAGATCCAAGTTCTTAATAAGCTTCTCTATACCACAGCCCGGTGTTAAATAGTGACAGATTTTGTAATCTGGGAATGTATTTTCTGCAATCGTTAAGATTCTATTTCTGTTGTTTGTACTCAGAATACATACCTTCTTCTGACTTACTATATTTTTTGGTAGTATATTAAGTACAAGATGTGTCTTATCTTGGTTATTCTGTTCCGTTGTTGGGGTAGTTTCGTTCTTGTTGGTCGAGTTACATTTCTGCGAACCAATATGGGGAGTATTTTTTTCCTCATCTTTCTTCTTCTTTTTTCGCGTCGATGTAGGTGGGGTGTACGAAGATTCCCCGTATCCTACCTTTTTGTATAGTTCTATAATGTTCTTACATCTATCCAATTCCCATTTTAAATTAGTATTTTCTGTGTTCAAATTATCAATTTCGTTATTTGCAATTATCAATTCCTCCTGTACAGATGACAATTTTATCTGCAAGTCACGTACTTCTAAAGTCTCACATGGGTCTGGTAGACTTTGGATCGTGGTATCAAAAAGTGACGAGTCTGATGTGTTCATAATCGACACATTATTATGAGAGTACGTTTTTCTTATTTTCCTTAAAGTTACGTTATTGTTGCCTTCACTCGCCATAATAGGTTGCAAAGATTATAAAATTTATCAAAAAATAATAATTTATATATGCAGGTGAGAATCGAACTTAATATCTTATCGATTCAAACAGAATAATTTATAGAAAAGAAAAATGCCCAAAAAGAGACTCTGTTCTTGGGATTCGAACCAGTGGACAGTAGTTCACACCTCAATTAGTGTCGGTTCTTTTCATAGTAGGCCACTTGAACGATATTTAGAGAGTTGAAATAGTACATCTGTTCTAATTTCTAATAATTTTTGAACTTTAAACAGTCGTTATGTGACTCACGCTGCAAAAATGTTTGCACTGTCACACTGGATTTATGGCACATCTTAAACACAAGATTTCATTATGTTTTAAGTAGTTCACGAACTTCTTATGTTGATAGATTGTTTAGAGAGTCAAACACTGTATTCCAATAGGGTTTTTTTTGCACGAAAGTCTTGTTTTAACGTTTTAACACATAACACTTTTAGTTCAATTTTTCACTCTTCAGGGTGAAGATGACATCCAGATAACGATTGGACAGCTAATTCCAGTCGATATTAACGGTATAACACCACTTTCAACCTCTGATACTCGATATTTCTATTTTTTATCAATTATAATCACAGAGCTAATGTTTACTTGGCGCAGCGCCATCTACCCCATAGAACACGTATAGTTGAATATTTTTTTATATGTCTTTTTTAATTATGCACAATTTAATTTCAAGAGTTAATGACAATTTTAGTGTATGTAATTGGAATAGACCAATATTATTTTGGGTTTTTATCTGTTTTAAATTAAAAGTTTTATTAGTGCAACACATGTACTAAGGACTAATTAATAAACTTAATTTATTTAAGGACTTATAAAGTATGTAGGATAGGTAGGTAGATAAGTGCATAATATAAGATATTATTAGTAAGTTCGTTTTTAGACAATTCTGTAGAAACATATTTACATCGAATTATATGCGGCCCTGAAAAGGGCCCTTTTTGGAGGTGCAGTGCATACGCAGTGTATGTAGAGCTTGTTGCGTGCAGTCAGGAAACGGTACTGTTTAACCACCCAAACTAGTAGTAGTAGAGTAGATGACCTCCATGGCGGTGATGGTCTACCTCTTGGCGGCTTCAGTATAGAAGAATAAGACAACGCCAACCCCACTAAAAATATTAATTTTTAGTTGGTTTGACATTGTCTAATTCTTTAAAAAAACTATCTAAGCCGCTGAGATCCATTTTCCATAGATTGTCGATTTTCTCCCGCTCTTGCTTGACGACATCTTCTTCCTTATTGCACAACTCAGCTTGCTTTTGATCCCACTTCGTGGCACGTTCTCTTTGTTTAGTAACGAGATCAATCTCCGCACGTGATAGAGAGTTTCTCAAAATGGCGACTTTCCTCACACCACACTTTCTTCTGACGTTTCGGGCTTTTCTTCTTAGTTTACTAATCCAATCAGATAAAGATTCGATTTCACTGTCATAAAGAGCGTCTTCGACAGATTTTTCACTAGTCCAGTAGCCCATTTTCAAGTTTTACCTTTAAAATATAATTTTTAAAAAGCCTCTTGAGATTTCTGGGTTTTAATGACACGTCTGCACTTCACCAGGACGATTTAAGAATAAAGGCACAGTCATCGAGCTTTCGCTGCGTCCCCGCATACAAAGGTGCAGGAGGGTGGGGAGGGCACATGACGTCATGGCCACATTTTATAACCTTACCAGCAAAGGTCGGGTAGGTACTGCAGAGCGATGCAAAGTGGCGTAATTATAATCCCAAACTCATGAACGAATTTCGGCGAACTTAACCGTGGATAAGGATTAACTTATACAGGATGTTTTGGTAGATTCGCAAATTTTGTATTATATAATTTATAAATACATAATATTAATATTAACAACATTACATTTAGTTTCAAATTTAAACGGCGGCAGCGGCAAAAGTCAGGATAAGTTAACAGAGTATATTCATAAGAATATATTAATTCCTTTAGAAGGATATTTTTGTATTTTAATAATAACATGAATAATGTAACATGAATTAATATTTATTATTTCTTTACAAACTTACTTAATGCTATGCCTTACTGATCACAATCCAGGTTTTCTGTTAGAGTCTGGTATCTGTAATGGATATCCTATATTACAGTATCATTTTTGTAATTGAAAAACAATATATCACGGAAATTTAACACGATGATTTCGATTGTTTATTTACCTATTTCACCCGACGTTTTGGCCGTTTTATGAAACGCGAAAGTTTTAAAGTTTACTTTGTTAAGTCGATTTCACACTATGCTTGAATTTTAAATAGATATTTCTTTACTTTATTTTATTAAATCAAAGAACGTGGCCGGTGTGTAAATATTTGTTAAATATGGTGCCATTTAGATTTTTCAAGAATTTTTCAATGTTTTTTTATGTTAAGACTTTTGAATGAGATGCCTAACATTATACAAGTTAAAATTACTAATACAGAGTGGACTTATAACTCAAACGAAAATAATGAATAGGGAAGCGTGCTTCACCGTCGACCACATCATCGCTTACAATCAGGTGAAATAGTGGTGAAGTGCGAGTATATCAGCAGGTGATATCCGGCTTTTCCTTATTGCTAAGAAAACTATTATTTCATATTATAAAGGTATCTCCAGATTGCGGAGCCGTTGTACGCACTGGCCACTGATTATTTACATTAAACGAAATCCTATCTGGTCATAACCAGGTTGCACTAAAATATCAGATATTTTTTTATTAACATTTCCACGTCTAGGATTTTGCCAGAGACAAGATTTTTATTATACTCTGGTGATATTATATAGTTAAATATTATTTTTATGCTACTTCTCTGGTGTAACTAAAAGTAAATTGAATCAATTTCAGTACAGTTAAGACATACTAGATAATCTGATTCGTCACTTAACCTACGAGTAGTTTCAGTTAAATCCTTACTATAATATTTATATATGCGAAAGTAACTCTATCTGTAGTCATGTGTTTACAAAAATATTTGAATGAAACTTGGCACACGGGTAGACCAATCATCCTAGATAGACGATAGGATACTTTTTTATCCCGAGAGCTTTCTTTTTCGTTTTGAAAATTTATTTGCAGTGGAAGTTAGTTAACTGCAAATATAAAAATGAAGGCATAATTCAATTTAGAAATATACAATGAATCCGTTGTAGATCGGTTATCCCTTCTGTAAACCATTTTAGGTTAAACAAAATGCGTTTTCGCTGGAATTGGAGAGTTTCGTGATAACTGACTATTTGCGATATAACCGTCCATTGTTACACCCTTTTAATTCTTAAGCTCCTAATGAAATGGTAAACTAATTGTCACTGTCTTATTGAATCGGTAACAAGTTTTTTAAAATAATAAGTTTTTATTTATAAAATAAACATAATTTCGCTACCTGCATGTGCACAGCGATAACAACAAAAAGCAATAAGTCGGCCGGGTATTATCCATTGTTCTAGTATTCCTATTGTTATTCATTTCTGGTTAAGAAATGTTTCACAATCCAGTTTTCGGTATTTGCAAATAATACAATAGGGATTATTGCTTTTAAAAAAGCATCGAGTTTACAAATTGGAAGTTTCTTTGTTATTCCCTACAGTCATTATAAGTAGCATTTTTAAATATTTGCTATCCTTTACATTTCTTATTTCTAAGCTTTATTTATATTTTTATGAACCAATAAAGTTATTCTATTCATTCATTATTTCTTAATTAACTCATGATAACAATATGTTGTGCTAATCGTATATAAGACGTATCATGTTTTTATATTTATTTATCAATAAAGTAGGTACATAATTTTACAACCCAAAGATAATTACACAAAAAAATACCGTGTAAAATTAATGCATACGTATATAAAATTTATCTTAGCACTATGCTACGAGCCGCTACGACAGCCTACGGCGTGCTACGAAAACAACGCAGTCGTAACCTTCGTGGAATGTTCATACTTTATTAATTTATTGTTTCGTTCCGCAAAATGTAACTTATTTCTGAGTATCTCGGCATTGCAAAATCATCATAATTTCAGGTGCCGCCACTGTGTGACTTTGATGTCTGCATCCACTAAACACGTTTCTCTGTAACAAAAAATTTGCACGTTAAGGCAAACCAATTAAAATTTATATAATTATATTCGTTTGATTAAAAAGGACCCGTTTTCTCAAGTTCGATTTAAAAAAAAAAAATATGTATTATTATAATTTAAAATATGTTAACAGGAGAAGTGTAACATGTCACAGAAACTTACGACAGTCGGCGGCATCAAAAAGTTTTTGATGATCCGATGATGAAGCTTTTGAACGGTTCTGTAAAACTTAACCAAGTTCTAAACAGACCTCCACACCTGCAACTAGAAACAAAACAATCAGAAATGATTTAACAGTTTTAAACAGCATAAAAATAAAACACAACAAATGAAAATGTCAAGTCACTAGAAACGTATTCTACTTACTTAGATCTTCCAACATATTTATGTTACGTAGTATATCCGGGATTGGCTCGGCTTCTCTCGCTATCCGAATTTTCTCATTTACCAATACCAAGAGGTCCACCAGCGGGATCTGTGCATAAATGTAAAAAAGATACAATTTTTCATAATATAACACAAAAAAGGTAATTAAGAGCTGAATAAGAGATAATGACTCACGTTAGGGTCAAAACCGGCAGCTACAGCTAATCGTTTAGTAGCTTTAGCCAGCTCTTCACGACGCTCTCTTTCATATTGCGCATTACGTGCGCGTTGCTCTTCCTGTGAACAAAAAGATCTCTTCCTGAACATTTGCAGGCGGACTGTCATTCAAATCTTTGTCCAGTAGCCATAACTTCTGCATTATGGCCTTTGCTGTAACTACAATAGAGCTCACGAATCCCATTGGGTCGTAGAAAATACCTATATAACTTAATATGCTCCTTTTTGTTACCTTATTCCTATTAAACGGTGCTAGACTCGAGATAATAAAATGATCATCTTTTATATTAATTTGAAGTCCTAAGGCTTTCAAGTTATAATTATCCCTTTGCAATTCTAAACTATCAAAGTGTCTTTCGTTTAATGGTATATTGTTTACTTAATTTATTTAAGGACTTATAAAGTATGTAGGATAGGTAGGTAGATAAGTACATAATATCTTAAGTATGTTCGTTTTTAGACAATTCTGATAAAGAAACATTAGAATTATATGCGGCCCTGAAAAGGGCCAATTTTGTAGGTGCAGTGCATACGCAGTGTATGTAGAGCTTGTTGCGTGCAGTCAGGAAACGGTAGTGTTTAACCACCGGAACCGTACAAGGCGCAACCCTGGCGCTTCAGTGAGTAGACGACCTGCATGACGGTGATGGTCTTCCTCTTGGCGGCCTCAGTATAGAAGAATAAGACAACGTCAAAAATATTAATTTTTAGTTGGTTTGACATTGTCTAATTCTTTAAAAAAACTATCTAAGCCGCTGAGATCCGTCTTCCATAGATTGTCAATTTTCTCCCGCTCTTGCTTGGCGACGTCTTCTTCCTTATTGCACAACTCAGCTTGCTTTTTCTCCCACTTCGTAGCACGTTCTCTTTGTTTAGTAACGAGATCAATCTCCGCACGTGATAGAGAGTATCTCAAAATGGCGACTTTCCTCACACCACACTTTCTTCTGACGTTTCGGGATTTTCTTCTTAGTTTACTAATCCAATTAGATAGAGATTCGATTTCGCTGTCATAAAGGGCGTCTTCGACAGATTTTTCACTAGCCCTGTAGCCCATTTTTAAGATTTACGTTTAAAAATATAATTTAAAAAAAGCCCCTTGAAATCTCCGGGTTTTAATGACACGTCTGCACTTCACCAGGACGATTTAAGAATGAAGACACAGTCATCGAGCTTTCGCTGCGTCCCCGCATACAAAAGGCGTGGGGGGCGGGGAGGGCACATGATGTCATGTCCACATTATATACCCACACGAGCTGAGGTGGGGTAGGGGCTGCATAGCGATGCAAAATGGCGTAATTTTAATACCAAACTCATGAACGAATCTTGGCGAACATAAACGTGAACACAAGATGTTTTGATAGATTCGCAAATTTTTAAATTATATTAAATATTAATAATAACAACATTAAATTTATGTTTCAAATTGAAACGGCGGCAGCAGCAAAAATCAGGATTAGTTAACAGAGTATATTCTGAAGAATATATTAATTCCTTTAGAAGGATATTTTGTATTATTAACACTTACATTAATAATGTAACACGTATTAATATTTATTATATCTATACAAACTTACTTTATTGATCACGAACCAGGTTTTCTGTTCTGAGTCTGGTATCTGTTGGATATCCTATATTACAGTATCATTTTGCTAAGTCGATTTCACACTATGCATGATTTTTAAATTGGTATTTCTTTACATATTTAATTAAATCAAGGCAAAATTATCGGTGTGTAAATATTTATAAAATATGGTGCCATTTGGTCATTGATATTTTCAAGAATCTTAATTCTTCAATGTTCTTGCATGGTAGAGACTTTTGAAGGATTTTTTTAAATAGTTTCTTATTAAACAATGATATTGCTAACATTATACAAGTTACAATTAACTAATACAGAGTGGAATTATAACTCAAACGAAAATAATGAATAGGGAAGCGTGCTTCACCGTCGACCACATCATCGCTTACAATCAGGTGAAATAGTGGTGAAGTGCGAGTATATCAGCAGGGGATATCCGGCTTTTCCTTATTGCTAAGAAAACTATTATTTCATATTATAAAGGTATCTCCGGATTGCGGAGCCGTTGTACGCACTGGCCACTGATTATTTACATGAAACGAAATCCTATCTGGTCATAACCAGGTTGCACTAAAACATCAGATATTTTTTTATTAACATTTCCACGTCTAGAATTTTGCCAGAGACAAGATTTTTATTATACTCTGGTGATATTATATAGTTAAATATAATTTTTATGCTACTTCTCTGGTGTAACTAAAAGTAAATTGAATCAATTTCAGTACAGTTAAGACATACTAGATAATCTGATTCGTCACTTAACCTACGAGTAGTTCCAGTTAAATCCTTACTATAATATTTATATATGCGAAAGTAACTCTACCTGTTGCCTTGTCTGTTGTCACGTGTTTACAAAAATATATGTATGAAACTTGGCACACGGGTAGACCAATTATCCTAGCTAGATGATAGGATACTTTTTATCCCGAGCGCTATTTTTTTTTACTGTTGAAAATTTGTTAGCAATGGAAGTTAGTTAACTGCATATATTAAAATGAAGGCATAATTCAATTAAGAAATATACAATGAAGCCGTTGTAGGTTGGTTATCGTTTCTGTAAACCATTTTCGGTTAAACAAAATGCGTTTTCACTGGATTTGGCAAGTTTCGTGATAACTGACTATTTGTGATATAACCGTCCATTGTAACACATTTTTAATTCTTAAGCTCCTAATGAAATGGTAAACTAATTGTCACTGTCTTATTAAATCGGTAACAAGTTTTTTAAATAATAAGTTTTTATTTATAAAATAAACATGATTTCGTTACCTGCATGTGCACAGCGATAACAACAAAAAGCAACAAGTCGGCCGGGTATTATCCATTGTTCTAGTATTCCTATTGTTAGTCATTTCTGGATAAGAATTAGAGCCAGTTTTCGGTATTTGCAAATAATACAATAGGAATTATTGCTTTAAAAAAAACATCGAGTTTACAAATTGGCAGTTTCTTTGTTATTCCCTACAGTCATTATAAGTAGCAATTTTTAAATATTTGCGATTCTTTACCTGTACATTTCTTATTTCTAAGCTTTATTTATATTTTTATGAATCAATAAAGGTATTCCATTCATTCATTATTTCTTAATTAACTCATGATAACAATATGTTGTGCTAGTATATACTAATATTATAAAGAGGTAAAGTTTGTGAGTTAGTGACGTTGTAAGGGGTAATCTAAATAATTAAAGACATCTATAGAACCAAGTCTCAGGACCCCTCAAACCCTGTCGTGGTAGACTTTACCACCATATTAATGAAGGAGAAGGTTCTTAAGGCGGTTAAAAACTTTAATAAAACTAAGCAAAAATGAAACAAACTGAATACTACCCATCTTAACCAGGAATATCAACTAAAACCGCTATTTGTGTCCGAGACATTAACCAGCAAAACCCGGAAACTATTTTATATGGCGAGGCAATTCCAAACAAGTCATGGCTTTAATTTCTGATGGACATCAAATGGAATTGTGTACCTTAAGCAGCATGAAGGAGCTTCCTATCCTCGAATAAACGACCTCAATGACCTAGAGAACCTAAAGAAAACCATAACAGTATGACTATAATATGTTGTCTCTATTGGAAATTGTAAACAGCTCACTTTAAGTCCGTCTCAACTAATGCTTTGTTTAAACTTGATTATGTATGACTATAACTCAAAAAATGAACATTATGTAAACATTTATCCCACACTCTATCACTTTATAATTAAAAGACATTTACTAATACCTTCAGTTAACAACTTCTCATTATGTTATTACCATACAAATCACATACTACAGTACATTACACATTCACTCTCTACAAATATACACTCTGGGTTCTTTTTTGAATTAACAACTGACTCAAATATACATCTTCTTACTATACACAATTCCTATATAAATATATTTACAAACCATACTTATCACATGTACACAATTTATATTATTTTTTGCACTGATAAATTAATATTAATCTTTGTAAGTCTTCTACATCCACTTTATTTAAATATTTCATGGATATTACACTTTATATCAACCTTAAAATGGCAGTTAAATAAGCTCAGGCCCGATGCTTATCATTTTTTAGATAATCCTTGTCACATATCACTTGTATTACATATATCTAAACATATACCAATTCTAAATGGACAGATAAATACTGGACCAACTCGTTTGAAAACTTTTTACTTTCTAATTAAACGTGGTGAAATACTTTTCTTAACTTTTATAATTCGATAACTTAAATCATATTACAAATGATATAGACGAAATCTCTGTATCTAAATCCCTCACATGTGACTTAGAAGAATGTCAGCAACACATAACTCAGGTACCATCCAGTGGTCTTATAATATTAACACAAAACATACGCAGTATCAATTGCAATATAGCTGGCTTTGAAACTTTGTTAAGGAGATTGAACATAGAATGTGATGTTCTGGTACTTACCGAGTGTTGGCTTTTGGGTGCTTCTGTCATTCCACAGCTCGACGGCTATCGCTCTTATGCCACTAAAACCCACCTCAGACAAAATGATGGCGTGGTAATATATATAAGTAACTCGCTGAATGTAAATGTTGAGGAACCAGAATTCACAGACGGCAACTGCTTAGTTACAACACTGGACAAACATACCGCAATCATATCTATATACCGGTCTCCTTCTATAAGAAACATTGATAACTTTCTATACTCCTTAGACAATATAATATCCAAACTAAATTCCTTCAAAAACTTAGTGTTAATTGGAGATATTAATATTCCCATTAACTCCTCCAGGCTGGATCTATCGGGTGAAAGATATTTAACCATCGCCGCTTCTCATGGTCTCTTACCTGCACACACTGAAATAACCCGTGCAATCAGCTCCTCATGCCTGGACCACGTGTTCCTTAAGACCCAGTTTACTGCTATGACTATTGTGCCACAATCAACCTTAACAGATCATTACCCTGTCTTGACTCAATTAAGTCCACAGCGCATCTCTAAACACCCTAAACAAACGACTAAATCAACTATAACTAGAATAGACACAGAAAACTTGAACAAAGACATTAACAATATAGACATGACCCCCATATACGAATCAAAACACCCCAATTTTTCCATAAATTACCTTATCACTAATATCCAATCAGCCATAAATAACAACACAAAAACTTTCAGTGTATCGAAGCGCAAAAAAATACTCAAACCATGGATTACGCCTGGCCTT
This sequence comes from Orthosia cruda, assembly GCA_964057195.1. Taxonomy (NCBI): domain Eukaryota; kingdom Metazoa; phylum Arthropoda; class Insecta; order Lepidoptera; family Noctuidae; genus Orthosia; species Orthosia cruda. Next base: position 3,925,053 of record OZ059848.1, on the reverse strand, counting down.
CTCAGATGTATGAAAAACAGGAACTTTCTTTACAAAAAGCATAGCACGGCTCCGGATAATATCATTTTAAAAACATCATATATTAGATACCGCAATTTCTGTACCAAAGTTTTAAAGAAAGTAAAAAGAGCATATGAGAAAACTCAATTAGATACTGCAAAGAATAATCCCAAGCAACTCTGGAAGACTATAAAATCAATTACGAGTTGTGTCAAAAACATTGACTATCCAGAGGAATTGTTAAAACTGAGTGACTCCAATAACACCGCACTTGATATTATTAATGAGCACTTTGTAAAAGTAGGTCAATCGTTGGCAGAAAAGTATCCTCTTAACCCTTCTCCGTCAACATCTAATAATTGGTCCTCTATGTTTTCATGCGACTCCCATTCGCGATCATTTGTATGTGAAGAAACGACGGAAGAAGAAGTGACCCGCACAATCCTTTCATGAAAATTAAACTGCGCCACAGGTTGTGACAATATCTCTTCGAACCTAATAAAAATTAATATTGAGCTTTTAGTTCCTCCTCTTACGTTCATTTTCAACAGGTGCTTAGAATATGGTGTATTCCCGAAAAATCTCAAACTGTCTGAGGTTCACCCTATTCATAAGGGAGGTGACCGTGATCGTGTTAATAACTACAGGCCGATATCGATCCTACCCTCCTTGTCAAAGGTTTTTGAAAAACTACTAAACAAAAGACTTGTTAGCTACTTGGAGGGCGAGGGCCTACTCTCTTGTACACAGTTTGGCTTTCGGAGGCATAGAAGCACAGATGATGCCACCTTTAAATTAAACAATTGTATAGCTACAAATTTAGATTCTGGAATGAAATGTCTTGCCATCTTTTTGGATCTGGCCTAAGCATTTGACACGATCTCGGTCCCCATCCTTTTGCGAAAACTCGAGAACTTCGGTATAAGAGGCAATCAACTTAAACTTTTTGAGAGCTATCTGTCGGAAAGATACCAGTGTGTAAGAATAGGAAATTGCACTAGCTCTTATCTTCCTATTACATACGGAGTTCCCCAGGGCAGCATTTTTAACCGACTTCAAAAAAAGGAGGAGGTTCTCAATTCGTCGGAATCTTTTTTTTATGTATGTTCCCCGATTACTCAAAGACGCCTGGACCGATTTCAAAAAATCTTCTTTCTTCTTCAAGTCAGGATCTGATGATGGAATCCTAGAGAAATCGAGGGAACTCCTCAAATATTACAGGCAAACATATAGTGATTTTGGTATTTTCATCAACAATGCAATCATTTGCACTCAGAAAGTATCATTTGGTGAAGTGAAACTGATGAAGAAGACCACAGATGGCCACTGGATCTCCTAAATGCTAAATATGTTACGGGCATAAGATATCTCGAATAGTTAACCGACTATAATGAAGCAAATACTTATAAATAAATGGTACTGGTGAAAATGACACCCTCGAACTGATCTGATGATGAAGCCGGAAGGTAGGCACTGGAACTCTAATATAAAACAATGTATCCTAGTCGTGTTTGGGCTTATTGGAATCGCCATGAGATGTACCTTGGCTATTAATGATAATCATGTTAATTGGAAGTACCTACCAAAACTCAAAACAGAAAAATAAAAACTTTTTAACAAAAAATCAAACCGACTTCCAGAACAAAAAACTACAAAGCAAAAAATAAATTTCTTTTCCGAAGTCGGTGTCGAATAGGTAGGCACAAAAGACACCGACTTTGAAAAAGAAATTTATTTTTTGCTTTATAGTTTTTTGTTCTGGAAGTCGGTTTGATTTTTTGTTAAAAAGTTTTTTGGGACCTACCCTCTTTCTCGTTTATATAAAGGACCTCACGAACCTATTTATACCCCAAGGCGAAATAATCTCTTACGCAGATGACACTGCTCTTACATTCAACGCCGACAATTGGGATGAGGTATTTAACGTTGCACAATGTGGACTTGATCTCGTAAAGGAATGGCTACAAAATAATCTACTTACACTGAACAGTGATAAAACTAAATACTTGACTTTCAGCATACGAAATCCACCTAAACTTCTTACTACAAAACATTGCCTTATTCCTCACATTTGTCCTGGAATAGATAACTGTAATTGTGTACCTCTAGAACGTGTCAACAATGTGAAATATTTAGGATTAATTATAGACCATAATTTATCCTATAAGGCCCATATTAGAGCTTTGTCGGGACGAGTAAGAAAACGAATTTATATCTTTAAAACTTTGCGACAGGTTGCTGATCTCAAATTATTAAAACAAGTTTATTTCTCTCTTTGTCAATCCATTATTAATTACGGCATAATTGTATGGGGAGGTGCTACAAAAACTACTCTAAAAAGCCTTGAAATAGTTTAGCGTGCAATTCTAAAAGTTTACACTTTACGTCCAATTCGCTTTCCCACAAACATTTTGTACAACTCATGCGAAGTCCTTACAGTGAGACAATTGTTCTTACTCAATATTGTACTAAAACAACATGGTGAACTTATATATGATACTGATCTCACAAAGAAACGCAGAAAACATGACATTGTGGTCCGCATTCATAAACCTAAAACCTCTTTCATAAAGAGATTCTTCGTCTTTCTAGCACCACATGTGTATAATAAAATTAATAAATCCATAAATATTTTTCCTCTTAACAAATTCCATTGTAAAAGGAAGGCATATGAATTTTTAATGAAACTGTCATACGAAGACACTGAAAAATTTATTCAAATAATCAGTTAATATTTTTGTTTGTATATCTATACATATATATATTCACTCTACTCCTGTGCATTTATCATGTAGACATATGTATACACTTACACATACACACACAGACACCCCCACACACACAAACTCACCCTCCCATCCTCACACACACACAAAAAATTGTTAGTAATTTAAGTTTAGTTTACCTTAATTTCTTATTTTTTCTTTGATTTGTAATAGTCCTAAACTCTTGCATCTTGCTAATTTAGTTTACCTAGTGTCTTGTTTCTGAGGGGAAACGGCGCTGTTAGCTGAGATACAGGCTCATGCCTAGTTCAGCTGCGGATGCTCATTCTCTTATCTATAATTAAACTGTAGTCCTGAAATTTGTAACAATGTACTGTACCTACCTACTGTTTTTGAGTAAATAAATAAAAAAAAATAAAAAAACTCTGGATTTACTGAACCGATTTTGCAAATTCTTTCACCAGTAGAAAGCTACATTATTCCTGAGTGTCATAGGCTATAATATATTTCCAAAAAAAATAGAGATCCTTATGAAAATTGCAATAATGTAACCCAAGGTAGCAAAATGTTGCCTGTAAAATATATTATAGATGATAGATAAAAATTAGTAGGTAGGTAGGCAGGGTAGGGCGGGTAGGCAGGGTAGGCAGGATAGCCAGGTTAGCCAGGGTGGCCAGGGTAGCCAGGGTAGGCAGGTTTGGGGTATGGTAGCCAGGGTAACCAGGATAGGCAAGGTAGGCAGGGTAGGGACAGGGTAGGTAGGTTTGGGGCAGTGTAGCAAGGGTAGGCAGGGTAGCCAGGGTGGCCAGGGTAGCCAGGGAAGCCAGAGTAGCAAGGGTAGCCAGGGTAGGCAGGGTAGCCATGGTAGACAGGGTAGGTAGGGTAGCCAGAGTAGCCTGGGTAGCCATGGTAGCCAGGGTAAGCAGGATAGGCAGGTTTGGGGCAGGGTAGCCATGGTAGTCAGGGTAGGCAGGTTTGGGGTAGGGTAGCCAGGGTAGGCAGGTTTGGGGCAGGGTAGCCAGAATAGGCAGGGTAGGCAGGGCAGGCAGGGCAGGCAGGGTGCCAGGGTAGCCATGATAGCCAGGGTAGGCAGGTTTGGGGCAGGGTAGCCAGGGTTGCCAGAATAGGCAGGGTAGGGGCAGGGTAGGCAGGGTAGTCAGGGTAGGCAGGGTGGCCAGGGTGGCCTGGTAAACCAGGGTAGCCAGAGTAGCCAGGGTAGCTAGGGTAGCCAGGGCAGCCAGGGTAGCCATGGTAGCCAGGGAAGACAGGTATGGGGCAGGTTTGCCATGGTAGCCAGGGTAGCCAGGGTAGGCAGGAAAGGCAGGGTAACCAGGTTAGCCAGGGTAATCAGGTTAGCCAGGGTAACCAGATCAGCCAGGGTAGCCAGGGTGGCCAGAGTAGGCAGGGTATGTAGCCAGTTAATGGGAGCGAAGCCTCGAGGGTCAGCTAGTCGTATATAAGACGTATCATTTTCTTATATTTATTTATCAATATCAATAAATTAGGTACATAATTTATCAACCCAAAGGTAATTAAAAAAAAAACAAAAAAATACCGTATAAAATTAATGCATACGTTTATAATGTTATCGTAGCGCTATGCTACGAGCCGCTACGACAGCCTACGGCGTGCTACGAGAACAACGCAATCGTAACCGTCGTGGAATGTTCATACTTTATTAATTTATTGTTTCGTTCCGAAAAATGTAACTTATTTCTGAGTGTCTCGGCATTGCAAAATCAGCATAATTTCAGTTGAAAGACTTCCACTGCTGGACATAGGCCTCCCAAGCGTCGCCATACAAACCGGCTTGTATTTCTTCACTTATATTTTAATAACATTAAAAAGCCAGGTATTTGTTCCCCTTATATTCAAATTCAAATTCATTTATTTCAGATAACTTAATCCATACATTACAATTGAATAAAACATAAAAATTAAAATACAAATTCAAATACACTTACATGCAATATAAAACACATTTAAATTACCCGCCTAATAAGGGATCTCCATAGCGGAGAGGAGATCCTATCAGCTACAGTCTTCAGGATTCCGTTGCAGCTGCCACGCATTCTGCAGATCAGGGAGACAGTTTTTTTGCGCATGACGGCATGAAAGCCGTCAGTGCGGTAAAGCGCAAACATCCCCGATGCACTACAGAAGCGAGGCAGCCCCAACATCATCCTGAAGATGTTGTTATACTGGACGCGCAAGACATCCAGCGATCTTTTGGTGTGACTGACCCACAGACTTCCCGTATAAAAGCTTTGACAATAAGCCTTAAACAATGTAATCTTTACTTGTTCAGAGCATCGGGAGAATCTGCGGGCCAGCATGTTACCTCTGACCGCCAAAGCCCTGCGCTCCCTCTCAATATCAAGATCGTCCCTAAGACCTTCGGTAATGAAATGCCCTAGGTATTTAAATTTCGTGACACGATTTATGCACACGCCATTCAGGGTAATATTATGTGAATACCTAGGGCATTCACCAGATACCCCAAAGACCATATATTCCGTTTTTTTAACATTGTATATAAGGCCATGAGCAGCAGCATAGGCCTCGCACACTCTCAACAACTCCCTGAATTTCACATAGGATGATCGCTATGTCCCCGCAGGGGGACATGGCGGGGCGGGTCATAGGCTTCGCCTTTATCCCGCGGTTATCAGTGCGTGCTCGTAACTACGAGCACGATTCACTTTTGTTTAGCCTTCTTGGCATTTAGGTTTGTGACAGGCGTGCATACACTGCCTGTCAGTAATGTAGTTGCATTATGTACAGTGGGAGCGTCGCGACGCTGCCTCGCAGCGTCGATTTTTCACGACATCTGTGCGACACACTCCCGCACGGTGAGACTGTAGGCGAACCTACAAAGGCCACGCGAGAGATAGTCAGCGAACAGATGCCGGCTATATTGACGCGCCCAGCTGTGGATGTTGATCCCCGCCTGACACGCTTCCAGAGCTAGCCGGTTACGTCCCAGGCTAAGGGACCGTATATGTATGTTTGAACGGTATAGTAATTGCGTAACACCGTTCATGTATGTAACGAAGCACACTCCGCGCGCGACTTATATTGTTACGTGAATTCATACGCTTGTGGAGTCATGATTGTATGTTTACAATGTACATAGTGCCTATATTAACTTAGAACACTATATACACTGAATGTATTAATACTTGGTATAGTGTTATTGTATGAACGAGGCGCGTGTTATATGGTGTGCGGCTCGTTCAAGCGTCAATCCGGTAATGAGGCTGCGGGGGGGTAGGGTTGGGGGGAGCATGGGCGGGGCCTATGTATTACACAGGTCGCGCGGGAGACGGCGGGCGTCCGGCGGGCGGGAGTGCCACGGCGCTATCTGCGCAATATGTGGGTATGCAGAGGTGTCGGCGCGCACAAACATATTTGTTGAGAGTCGGGCGCAGAATTCGTCCAGGCTCTCAATCCCTAAGTCGCGTGCTATAACGTCGTTCCTCACGTAGCGAGGTGCATCCGTTATCCGACGCAGCGTTAGATTTTGCTGCGCGCGGATACGTTTCTTGTTGGTCTCGCTAGTGAGGACGTACCAGGATGGAGCGGCATATGTGATGACTGGGCGTATATAGGTCTTGTATACGCCCAGTTTTGTGCGTATTGGAAGTCGGGACGAGAGCACTGGCTTTAACATGGCGCGCACCGTTCTAGCCTTCGCTACGACCTGTTTAACATGGCCTCCCATGTTGAGTCTCCTGTCGATGGTCACCCCCAGGTATTTCGCCCGGGGGGTCCACTCGATGTCTACCCCCTGCAGCGTAAGGGGTGGTGGGAGGTGGGCGCACCCGACAATTAGGGCCTGTGTCTTACCCACGTTCACCGACAGCCGCCACTTCGACAGCCACTCGGGAAGTATGTTGAGCACGCGCTGCATTTTGACGGCCGCGTGACGCGCATTGAGCGATGTACATATGTACGCGGCGTCGTCGGCATACAGCGCGAGCGTGGATTCCGGTGTCGTGGGGATGTCGTCGGTGTAACATGAGTAGCACAGTGGCGAGACACATCCGCCCTGTGGCACGCCTGCCGCTATGGGTCGGGCGCTCGAGAGTACACCATCGACCACCACCCTGTATGTCCTGTTTGCCAGGAAGGAGGAGACCACCTTTACTACCCGACGGGGCGTGTCGGTCTTTGACATTTTAAATATAAGGCCCTCGTGCCAGACACGATCAAACGCTTTTTCCATATCCAGGAATACTGCTACTGCGTGCTCCTTTTTATTTAGCGTTGATGTGAGCAGGTGCAGTACCCTGGATAGCTGGAGCGTCGTTGAATGCTCCGAGCGGAACCCGAACTGTTCAGGTCTGGGTGTCATGTACTGTGTGAGATGTCGCAGCAGGAGTGCTTCGAACACCTTGGAGATTGTTGAAAGTAGCGTTATGGGCCGATAGCTCTCCGGCTTCAGCACGTTCTTATGTGCCTTGGGCAGCATAATGACGCGCCCCTCTTTCCAGCATGGAGGGAAGGACCCAGTGCGCAGTACACCCGTGAACAGCCGCGCCAACGCTGCCACTGTACGATATGGCAGGTGGCGCAGCACTGTGTTGGTTATACCGTCGGCACCAGGCGCTTTCCTCAGCTTGGTGCGGAGTATGGCGCGTCTGACTGCGCAAGGCGAGAAAAAGATGGGTGCTTCATCGAGTGCTATCGGCGATTCGAAGTACTCGACAAGGTGTTTCTCGACTGCCGCGACATGTTCGTGGTTGTCAGTCGGGTTGGGCTGGAACTGACGCTCCAGGTGATCAGCAAAGATCTCAGCGCGGTCTGGCGCGGTATATCTTGGCGCCCCGTCGCTGTGTAGCAGTGGGCGCACCGGAGCTGGGGCATTTGACAACTGCCTGCACACTCTGTGTATCGCAGGCCAGTCTCCCTCTGTGGATTCAATATATTGCTCCCAGCTCTCGGCGTTGTGCGCCTGGAGCTTGGCCCGTACCTTTTCGGCGTGACGGTTGAGCTCAGCTTTCATTACTGGACAGCGGGTGACTTGCCACCGCTTGTGTAGGCGCCTAGTTTGGGCGACTAACTTTGCTAAGTAGCTAGGCAGGGGTTTATTAATAGGCCCCCGCTCGTGCGTACTTTCAGTTGTCGCCTCAGTGTAGGCGCGTTGTATGCAAGCGGTGATGTCCGCTGCCAGTTTGCCCACGTCCGCGGCGGTGTTTACGGGCCAAGTAGGGGTGGTGGCCTCTATCCCTTCCTGGAACTTTTTCCAGTCCGTTTTTCGACGTGGCGCTGGGGGCGAGAGTATGGTCGGCATCTCAGATAGGACGACGAGTACTGGTTGGTGATCTGACAGTAACTCGTCGTCTATAACTTGCTGCGCGATCTGGCAGGTTAGGCCGCTATGGATAACGATATCGAGCACATCAGGTGTTTGTAGGCGGTTTGCCGGGTAGTGTGTCGGCACTTCGGGGCCCGACACCGTGTATCCATGCGCCTCTGAGTCGGCGAAGAGACGGTTTCCTCCCGTGTTTCGTGTGGTAGAGTTCCACGCGGGATGTTTACAGTTCATGTCGCCGGCCAGGAGGGCCGGATGCGAGGTGTTCGTGACCAGCGCCCTCAGTTCGCCTACATTGTAGCGGTTTGAGGGCGGGCTGTAGACTGCATATATGTCCAGGTCCTCGCCGGCGACGTGAACCTGTATTCCCAGCGCGTAAAACGTGTCGACTGGGGGCGGGAGAAGGGGTTGGTGGACGACTCTCCGCCTAACTAATACCACCAGACCGCGGTAAATGTTGCCGGTGGCCGACCTCTCGTCCCTTCTGTATATGAGATATCCTGGGAACCTAATCTTGTCCTTAGGCCCCAGGAATGTCTCACTGATGAGCGCCACGTCGATGAACTGCTCTTTGAGGAGGAGGCGGAGCGAGACGACCTTATCACGCAGGCCGTGCGAGTTCCAGTGTATGATCCTCAGGCTAGCCATGATACATCTGCAGTAGTTCGGCCAGCCCGTCGAGGATCACTAACTCCACGTCTTGGCCTTGCCTGATGGCCTTAATCAAGTCCATCAGGAGCTTAATGGCGCAGGCGGTGAATTCTCGTCTCGGTTTGGTGAAAGACTCAACGTTTGTCGGAGCTTGTCGCTGCTGGCTTGGCGCGGCGACTGTTACCTTCTTGGTTTGGGTGGTGGGTGCAAAACTTTGGGCACCTTGTGCCTCATGTGTTTGCCGCGCCTTCCCTTGGCTTCTCTGCCTTTTGGGCTTGTGTTCAGCAGCGACAGGGGCGGTCTGTGCCGCTGCCTGCGCCTTGTGCGTGACGACATTTGTCGTCCCGTCTATTTTTGTTTCATTCGAGGTGGGGGGTTGGGACTGTTTACCCTTCTTCCCCCCCCTCCTGTTATTCCTCCGTCTCCCGGAGGGGGCTTCTTGCCTATCTGTAGGCCCGTTTGCTGCCGCCATCAGAGACTCGCTAGGAGTCTCCTTTTCCTCGGCATTTACTGTCTTATTGTTGGCACTTTGCATGTGGTTTGCACTTTGCATTGTTCGCTTTGTGCTGGCGACAGTACCCGCTCGCCTATTTTTTGCCTCCTGTATATATACAGGGCAGCGCGGATTGCTAGCTGGGTGCTCCCCCGCGCAGTTAGCACAGGTCGCCGGCTCTGTCTTTGGGCGCGGGCAGTCCCTGGCGGCATGATTCTCGCCGCATCTCACGCAGGCGAGCGGGCGGTGGCACAGATGCGAGCTGTGTCTAAACTTTTGGCATCTGTGACACTGGGCGGGCCCTTGCTTACCCCTCCACGCCTCTATCTTGACACCACGCATGTATAAAAACGTGGTGATGTCGTAGACCTTGCGGAAGTCAGGCGTCCTCTTTATGACTGCATGGAATATGCAGCCGGGTCGTTCTCCACGCGCCTTAATGTGGCGGACGTACTCCGGTTCAAAACCATGCAGTCGCAGCTCCTCCTCGATTTCTTCAATCTCGGTGTCAGCTGAGAGCCCTCTGATGGCGAGTTTGACACTCCTCTCAGCGGGTAAGGAATAGGCGAACCAGCTGAGGCCGCTTTCCTTTTCGAGGTCGGTGAGGTATCGCTGTACGACCCTGTACTCCTCCGCGCTTTCCGGTAGAAACCTAATTCCGGCTTGGTACGGACGCGCGTTAGGAGGATGGCCCAGCTTTTCCCTCACCGCCTTGAAGTGTGCCGCCCAATTGGGTAGCTTTTCCACGATGAGAGGTGGGTATCTAGGCTTCTTGGCATTTTTCTGAGCCGCGGCAGTGGCCTGTCTCGACGCGCTCGCATTAGACCGATTGTTTACATCGGTTTTGTGCGGCGCGGAAACTAGGTCATCACACGCCACTGGCTCAGAAATTTTAGGGGTGGGTTCTGAGTGTCTTCGCCCGTCAGTGGCGTAGCGGGCGGGCGAAACCGGGCCGCCCCCCCCCGCGCGGTGTGCGCTGGGGTAGGGGCGGGTCGACGCAGCAACGCTTTGCCACTTCTATCTCGCCCTCGTCCGGGCTTCTTGGTCTGCGCTGGGCTCTAGTAGCGACATCGAGATTGAACTCGTAGTCGAAGCCCAGCGCATTAGTATTTTCTACGTCTCTGTCTGTACACTTTATGCGAGTATGGTACTCACCCTTGTCGACGTCGGTCCTATCGGACATGTCTGGCGACATGTCACGGCGATCGACGCCTGAACTCGCCGACTCAGTCGACATATCCGACCCTTGACGGGAGGAGTATGCTGATATCATGGCCGGGGAGTCCTGGGCGGACCCTCTGGGTGGTGGAGGCGAGGTGAAAAGGGTCTTGGCTACCCTTCTCAACTCAACCTCTGTAGCATTGTTGGCACTGGCCAATCGGTGGCGCGGAAGTGGCGCCGCGACGCGGCGTAAGTCCGAACTATTTTTCCTCGACGCTGATTGGTCAGCGGCCGAGGAAATTTTTGCGGTATGCAGCGGTGCATTTGATGCACTCTTTTGGGGTGGACAAGCAGTAGGCGCAATTGCTGTCGCTACCCTTGCGTAGGTAATGTTTTTGGCCGAGTTAGGCGCAGCGGAGCGCACATTCGGCGGACTAAAAGTATTTAGGTTACTGGGCGGCACCACGGGGCTCGCATGATCCCTATTGTCTCGCGTCGACGACGCCACGGGGCGTACGGACTGCGACACGGTCGCGCGCTGTCCCGGCGCAGCTGGTCGCACGGCGGCGGCGGCGGCGCGAAAACTTGGGCGCGGCTCGGTGGTCCGGTCGTTCCCGGTGCCTGTATTGGTACAGGGCGGAATGCAGGCGGCCGTATGGGCACTGCAGGTTGTCGGGTCGACGGCGGCACGGGCGAAACGCGCGCAGTCGCCGATGTCGGCGGCGATCCGACGTACACTAGGCCTGTACGGCTAGGCGGAGTCCTGAAGGTATCAGGGGTAGCAGGCATGGGCGACGTTCCTCTGACGCTGGGCAGCGACGATGAACGGTCTCCCATCTGGCTGGCTGTTGAGCGGCTGGAAGAGGAGGTGTCTTGGTCTCTGGGACCTCGACCATCAGCATTCATTTCATCATCATCACGAATTGGGGGCGGCATGATAAAACTGTGGCCTCCGCAGCCGCGTCGGTTTGTTACCAAACCGGGCAGCGCGGGGCGGCAACTTCCTGTTGCGCTCCCCGAGGAATTTATTTACTTACGTAAACAACACCTCAGAGAACCCAACAGGTAGTTACACAAGATAACGGCTCGGGCGGATGTGTGACGTCGCTTCGGAGGCAGCAGGCACTCGACAAACACGACTTCACTACGCGACCACTGGGCGAATCCCAACTCCCTGAGACTACCCACCGTCATATATTAATAACCTCCGTTTTTTAAGTCGGTTAAAAATACATAAACCGGTTAGATGAAAATAATGTTACCTAAACTTTCTAATCTATTGTTCTAAGGATTCTGTCGGCGACCACCCAGGTTGCAGTTTGTAAATATGTATTTCTTTTATGCATTCCGGCCAGCAGATATGGCCCGCTTGTTTCACATCTTACGTTTTACATTACTATACAGAGTAAGTTTTTTTGGGCGTGGATGACCCAATCCGATGGCGGAATCGCGGCAAACACTCAAAGGAGTCGCAACATCAGTATTTAAAAATAAGCCTTTTCCTTAAGTTTAACATGTCATTACTTCCCACAATTTGATCCTTATTAGCGACACTATCGAATGGTGAATAAAACAGCAGAATTTTTTTCAAAATAAACGGTTTCGATTCCTGGCTAGGCATATTGATTTTTCAAAAATCCAATGATGCAGTTTTAGTTTTCAACAAAATCGGCCTCGTGCAAGGCGTTCCAGTGCCTAGCAGAAATCACACCAATGTAACACAAACTTACAAATACTTACTTTAAGTCCAGGTTTCCTCACGATGTTTTCCTTCACCGTTGTCATCGATGTCCAAGATAAACTTAGAAAGTCACATTGGTACTTGCCCGGATTTGAACCCACGACCTCCACCACGAGAGGCGAGCTCTTAGCCACTGGGCCACCACGACATACTATCTATAGTATTTTAGGTAAGTTCGTTTTTAGACAAAACCAGTCAAGAAACCTTTTTATATTGAGACATATGCGGCCCTGAAAAGGGCCATTTTTTTGTTTGTGTCAATCTACATACACAGTGTATGTAGTCAGTCAGTCAATGCAGGTGTCGACACTGTGTGACTTCGATGTCTGCATCCACTAAACACGTTTATCTGTAACAAAAAATTTGCACGTTAAGGCAAACCACTTAAAATTTATATATATTCGTTTTATTAATAAGGACCCGTTTTCTCAAGTTCAATTTAAAAAAAATATAATTATATATATTATGATAATTAAAAAAATGTTAACAGGAGAAGTGTAACATGTCACAGAAACTTACGACAATCGTCGGCATCAAAAAGATTTGATGATCCGATCATGAAGCTTTTGAACGGTTCTGTAAAACTTAACCAAGTTCTAAACAGACCTCCACACCAGCAACTAAAAATAAAACAATCAGAAATTATTTAACAGTTTTAAACAGTATAAAAATAACAAGTACTTATTTGAAAATGTCAGTACTTAGATCTTCCAACATATTTATATTACGTAGTATATCCGGGATTGGCTCGTCTTCTCTCGCTTTCCGAATTTCTCAGTTACCAATTCCAAAAGGTCCACCAGTGGGATCTGTGCATAAATGAAAAAAAGATGCAATTTTTCATAATATAACACAAAAAAGGTAATTAACATTGAGATAATAACTCACGTTAGGGTCAAAACCGGCAGCTACAGCTAATCGTTTAGTAGCTTCAGCCAGCTCTTCACGACGCTCTCTTTCATATTGCGCATTACGTGCGCGTTGCTCTTCCTGTGAACAAAAAGAAAACAAATTAGTATTCATAAATAAATTAAACAAAACTGGAAAATGTAAGAAGTATTGTGTTATTACGAACCCTAGTTAAAGGAACCCGATTTCTCCCGCCCGGTCTACCGCGACGTCTTTGCGGCGCCGTAGAATCTGAAACTTGTTTCTGAAACAACAAAACATAATTAATAAAAACCTAAATTCATAAATAATTATTAAATCAGTTTATGTTTTTTGAGTAATGAAATATTACTTATTACTGCTAAGAATAACGTACCATCAGTTTCTTGGCTTTTCCCATTTTATGGTTCTGTTGAATAGTTTTTTTTTATATAAATGATACTCCACGAAATCCACCAGGCTATGACTACACAAGTTCACTACAAACGAAATAATGAGAACATTTTTACTCGTAGGATGATCGCTATGTCCCCGCATGGGGACATGGCGGGGCGGGTCATAGGCATCGCCTTTATCCCGCGGTTTTCTGTGCGTGCTCGTAACTACGAGCACGATTCCATTTTGTTTTGCCTTCTTGGCATACAGTATGTGACAGGCGTGCATACACTGCCTGTCAGTAGTGTGGTTGCATTATGTACAGTGGGAGCGTCGCGACGCTGCCTCGCAGCGTCGATTTTTCACGACATCTGTGCGACACACTCCCGCACGGTGAGACTGTAGGCGAACCTACAGAGGCCACGCGAGAGATAGTCAGCGAACAGATGCCGGCTATATTGACGCGCCCAGCTGTGGATGTTGATCCCCGCCTGACACGCTTCCAGAGCTAGCCGGTTACGTCCCAGGCTAAGGGACCGTATATGTATGTTTGAACGGTATAGTAATTGCGTAACACCGTTCATGTATGTAACGAAGCACACTCCGCGCGCGACTTATACTTGTTACGTGAATTCATACGCTTGTGGAGTCATGATTGTTTGTTTACAATGTACATAGTGCCTATATTAACTTAGAACACTATATACACTGAATGTATATACTTGGTATAGTGTTATTGTATGAACGAGGCGCGTGTTATATGGTGTGCGGCTCGTTCAAGCGTCAATCCGGTAATGAGGCTGCGGGGGGGTAGGGTTGGGGGGAGCATGGGCGGGGCCTATGTATTACACAGGTCGCGCGGGAGACGGCGGGCGTCCGGCGGGCGGGAGTGCCACGGCGCTATCTGCGCAATATGTGGGTGGGCAGAGGTGTCGGCGCGCGCAAACATATTAGTGGAGAGTCGGGCGCAGAATTCGTCCAGGCTCTCAATCCCTAAGTCGCGTGCTATTACGTCGTTCCTCACGTAGCGAGGTGCATCCGTTATCCGACGCAGCGTTAGATTTTGCTGCGCACGGATACGTTTCTTGTTGGTCTCGCTAGTGAGGACGTACCATGATGGAGCGGCATATGTGATAACTGGGCGTATGTAGGTCTTGTATACGCCCAGTTTTGTGCGTATAGGAAGTCGGGACGAGAGCACTGGCTTAAGCATGGCGCGCACCGTTCTAGCCTTCGCTACGACCTGTTTAACATGGCCTCCCATGTTGAGTCTCCTGTCGATGGTCACCCCCAGGTATTTCGCCCGGGGGGTCCACTCGATATCTACCCCCTGCAGCGTAAGGGGTGGTGGGAGGTGGGCGCACCCGACAATTAGGGCCTGTGTCTTACCCACATTCACCGACAGCCGCCACTTCGACAGCCACTCGGGAAGTATGTTGAGCACGCGCTGCATTTTGACGGCCGCGTGACGCGCATTGAGCGATGTACATATGTACGCGGCGTCGTCGGCATACAGCGCGAGCGTGGATTCCGGTGTCGTGGGGATGTCGTCGGTGTAACATGAGTAGCACAGTGGCGAGACACATCCGCCCTGTGGCACGCCTGCCGCTATGGGTCGGGCGCTCGAGAGTACACCATCGACCACCACCCTGTATGTCCTGTTTGCCAGGAAGGAGGAGACCACCTTTACTACCCGACGGGGCGTGTCGGTCTTTGACATTTTAAATATAAGGCCCTCGTGCCAGACACGATCAAACGCTTTTTCCATATCCAGGAATACTGCTACTGCGTGCTCCTTTTTATTTAGCGTTGATGTGAGCAGGTGCAGTACCCTGGATAGCTGGAGCGTCGTTGAATGCTCCGAGCGGAACCCGAACTGTTCAGGTCTGGGTGTCATGTACTGTGTGAGATGTCGCAGCAGGAGTGCTTCGAACACCTTGGAGATTGTTGAAAGTAGCGTTATGGGCCGATAGCTCTCCGGCTTCAGCACGTTCTTATGCGCCTTGGGCAGCATAATGACGCGCCCCTCTTTCCAGCATGGAGGGAAGGACCCAGTGCGCAGTACACCCGTGAACAGCCGCGCCAACGCTGCCACTGTACGATATGGCAGGTGGCGCAGCACTGTGTTGGTTATACCGTCGGCACCAGGCGCTTTCCTCAGCTTTGTGCGGAGTATGGCGCGTCTGACTGCGCAAGGCGAGAAAAAGATGGGTGCTTCATCGAGTGCTATCGGCGATTCGAAGTACTCGACAAGGTGTTTCTCGACTGCCGCGACATGTTCGTGGTTGTCAGTCGGGTTGGGCTGGAACTGACGCTCCAGGTGATCAGCAAAGATCTCAGCGCGGTCTGGCGCGGTATATCTTGGCGCCCCGTCGCTGTGTAGCAGTGGGCGCACCGGAGCTGGGGCATTTGACAACTGCCTGCACACTCTGTGTATCGCAGGCCAGTCTCCCTCTGTGGATTCAATATATTGCTCCCAGCTCTCGGCGTTGTGCGCCTGGAGCTTGGCCCGTACCTTTTCGGCGTGACGGTTGAGCTCAGCTTTCATTGCTGGACAGCGGGTGACTTGCCACCGCTTGCGTAGGCGCCTAGTTTGGGCGACTAACTTTGCTAAGTAGCTAGGCAGGGGTTTATTAATAGGCCCCCGCTCGTGCGTACTCTCAGTTGTCGCCTCGGTGTAGGCGCGTTGTATGCAAGCGGTGATATCCGCTGCCAGTTTGCCCACGTCCGCGGCGGTGTTTACGGGCCAAGTAGGGGTGGTGGCCTCTATCCCTTCCTGGAACTTTTTCCAGTCCGTTTTACGAGGTGGCGCTGGGGGCGAGAGTATGGTCGGCATCTCAGATAGGACGACGAGTACTGGCTGGTGGTCTGACAGCAACTCGTCGTCAATGACCTGCTGCGCGATCTGGCAGGTAAGGCCGCTATGGATAACGATATCGAGCACATCAGGTGTTTGTAGGCGGTTTGCCGGGTAGTGTGTCGGCACTTCGGGGCCCGACACCGTGTATCCATGCGCCTCTGAGTCGGCGAAGAGACGGTTTCCTCCCGTGTTACGTGTTGTAGAGTTCCACGCGGGATGTTTACAGTTCATGTCGCCGGCCAGGAGGGCCGGATGCGAGGTGTTCGTGACTAGCGCCCTCAGTTCGCCTACATTGTAGCGGTTTGAGGGCGGGCTGTATACTGCGTATATGTCCAGGTCCTCGCCGGCGACGTGAACCTGTATTCCCAGCGCGTAAAACGTGTCGACTGGGGGCGGGGGAAGGGGTTGGTGGACGACTTTCCGCCTAACTAATACCACCAGACCGCGGTAAATGTTGCCGGTGGCCGACCTCTCGTCCCTTCTGTATATGAGATATCCTGGGAACCTAATCTTGTCCTTAGGCCCCAGGAATGTCTCACTGATGAGCGCCACGTCGATGAGCTGCTCTTTGAGGAGGAGGCGGAGCGGGACGACCTTGTCACGCAGGCCGTGCGAGTTCCAATGCATGATCCTCAGGCTAGCCATGGTACATTTGCAATAGCTCGGCTAGCCCGTCGTGGATCACTAACTCCACGTCCTGGCCTTGTCTGATGGCCTTTATAAGGTCCATCAGAAGCTTGATGGCGCAGGCCGTAAATTCATGTCGCGGTTTTAAAGTAGGTTTCATGTATTCCTCCGAGTTTGTCGGAGCTTGTCGCTGCTGGCTTGGCGCGGCGACTGTGACCTTCTTGGTTTGGGTGGCGGGAGCAAAACTTTGGGCGCCTTGCGCCTCTTGTGTTTGCCGCGCCTTCCCTCGACTTCTTTGCCTTTTGGGCTTTTGTTCAGCAGCGACAGGGGCGGTCTGTGCCGCCGCCTGCGCCTTGTGCGTGACGACATTTGTCGCCCCGTTTATTGTTTCACCTGCGGTGGGGGGTTGGGACTGTTTGCCCTTCTTCCCCCCCCTCCTGTTATTCCTCCGTCTCCCGGAGGGGGCTTCCTGCCTGTTTGTAGGCCCATTTGCTGCCGCCATCAGAGACTCGCTGGGAGCCTCCTTTTCTTCGGCATTTGTGGGTTTCGCGGTTATATTTTGATTGGCACGCTTTGTGCTGGCGACAGTACCCGCTCGCCTATTTTTGGCTTCCTGTACATAGACAGGACAGCGTGGATTGCTTGCTGGGTGGTCACCCGCGCAATTTGCACAGGTCGCCGGCTCTGTCTTTGGGCGCGGGCAGTCCCTGGCGGCATGGTTCTCGCCGCATCTCACGCAGGCGAGCGGGCGGTGGCACAGATGCGAGCTGTGACGAAACTTCTGGCATCTGTGGCACTGGGCAGGCCCTTGCTTTCCCCTCCACGCCTCTATCTTTACACCACGCATGTAAAGAAACGTGGTGATATCATATACCTTTCGGAAGTCAGGCGTCCTCTTTATGACTGCATGGAATATGCAGCCAGGTCGTTCTCCACGCGCCTTAATGTGGCGGACGTACTCTGGTTCGAAACCATGCAGTCGCAGCTCCTCCTCGATTTCTTCTATCTCGGTGTCAGCTGGGAGCCCTCTGATAGCGAGTTTAACGCTCCTCTCGGCGGGCAGGGAATAAGCGAACCAGCTGAGGCCGCTTTCCTTCTCAAGGTCTGTGAGATACCGCTGCACGACCCTATACTCCTCCGCGCTCTCCGGTAAAAACCTTATTCCGGCTTGGTACGGACGCGCGTTAGGAGGGTGGCCCAGCTTTTCCCTCACCGCCTTGAAGTGCGCCGCCCAGTTGGGTAGCTTCTCCACTATCAGAGGAGGGTATCGTGGCTTTTTAGTCTTTTTCTGGGCTACGGCGGTGGCCTATCTCGACGCGCTCGCATTTGACCGACTGTTTACATCGGTTTTGTGCGGCGCGGAAACTAGGTCATCGTACGCCACTGGCTCAGAAATTTTAGGGGTGGGTTCGGAGTGCCTTCGCCCATCAGTGGCGTAGCGGGCGGGCGAAACCGGGCCGCCCCCCCCGCGCGGAGTGCGCTGGGGTAGGGGCGGGTCGACGCAGTATCGTTTGGCCATTTCACTCTCGTCCTCATCCGGACTTCTTGGTCTACGCTGGGCTCTAGTAGCGACGTCGAGGTTAAACTCGTAGTCGAAGCCCAACGCATTTGTAGTATCGTCTTGGTTGTCTGTACACTTAGTATGAGCTTGGTACTCACCCCTGTCGACGTCGGTCCTAACGGACATGTCTGGCGACATGTCACGGCGATCGACGCCTGAACTCGCCGACTCCGTCGACATATCCGACCCTTGGCGGGAGGAATATGCGGACATCATGGCCGGGGAGTCCTGGGCGGACCCTCTAGGTGGTGGAGGCGAGGTGAAAAGGGTCTTGGCTACCCTTCTCAACTCAACCTCTGTGGTGTTATTATCACTGGCCAATCGGTGGCGCGGAAGTGGCGCCGCAACGCGGCGTAAGTCCGAACTATTTTTCCTCGACGCTGATTGGTCAGCGGTCGAGGAAATTTTTGTAATATGCAACGGTGCATTTGATGCACTCTTATGGGGTGGACAAGCAGTAGGCGCACTTGCTGTCGCTACCCTTGCGTAGGAAGTGTTTTTGGCCGTGTTAGGCGCAGCGGAGCGCACATTCGGCGGACTAATTGTTTTAAGGTTACTGGGCGGCACCACGGGGCTCGCATGTTCCCTATTGTCACGCGTCGACGACGCCACGGGGCGTACGGACTGCGACACGGTCGCGCGCTATCCCGGCGCAGCTGGGCGCACGGCGGCGGCGGCGGCGCGAACAACTTGGGCGCGGCTCGGTGGTCCGGTCGATCCCGGTGCCTGTGTAGGTACAGGGCGAAATGCAGGCGGCCGTATGGGCACTGCAGGTTGTCGGGTCGACGGCGGCACGGGCGAAACGCGCGCAGTCGCCGATGTCGGCGGCGATCCGACGTACACTAGGCCTGTACGGCTAGGCGGAGTCCTGAAGTTATCAGGGGTAGCAGCTGTGGGCGACGTTCCTCTGACGCTGGGCAGCGACGACGAACGGTCTCCCAGTTGGCTGGCTGTTGAACGGCTGGAAGAGGAGGTGTCTTGGTCTCTAGGACCTCGACCATCAGCATTCTCATCATCATCATCACGAGTTGGGGGCGGCATGATAAACTGTGGCCTCCGCAGCCGCGTCGGTTTGTTACCAAACCGGGCAGCGCGGGGCGGCAACTTCCTGTTGCGCTCCCCGAGGAATTTATTTACTTACGTAAACAACACCTCAGAGAACCCAACAGGTAGTTACGCAAGATAACGGCTCGGGCGGATGTGTGACGTCGCTTCGGAGGCAGCAGGCACTCGACAAACACGACTTCACTACGCGACCACTGGGCGAATCCTGAGAACATTTTTTTTGGACACCAGTTTATAAAGGTTCCTACCTGCACATGCTCATACGGAGGGTGCCAACCCAAAGGGGGAGGAGTTAACATGAGCGACCTCTGCTATTGGTTGGGCAAGGATTTAGGATTCCTATAGTTTATTTTATCGTAAAATTAATGGGTAGAATATTTTAATGTCAATGTTACTTATTTCTCTGAGAATCTCCGACTTGCGAAAACTAAAAGAAGCTGCGGTAGCGCCTGTTGATCTGGCCAGAACAATGCAAGTACATCAACCTTTAAAATCTATTGTGACTTGATTATAATATAATATTATATAGCCATTATTCACAATTTTGGATAAAATGGTTTTACAAGTAAACTATAAGTTAACTATATGGTATAAGGTACTTAATCTATTGACTTAATTACTAACTTATCTACATAATACAAACAATTTAGTTGGCACCGGTATCAAGATTATTTGCGTTTCCACAAAGGTCCCGCCTAGAGATTTGATTATAATACTCATCAACATAGTTACAAAGATTATACACTAATCAATATAATCTAATCAAAATTCACAACACTTACAAATGAATTTTAATAATGTCTTTAATTATGCTATTTAGTTCTCAAGTGTAGAATGGTTTGCCTATAGACAGAAGTTTGAAATAGAATAATATTTGATTTCTCAATCTATACGAACAATTTATTATAAAATATTAGTATAGATTGTTTCGTTCCACAAATATGACTTATTTCTGAGTGTCTCGTAATTGCAAAATCATCATTATTTCATCTGAAAGACGGGCAGTACATGGGCCTCTCAAGCGTCGCCACATCGACCGGCCTGTACTTCTCGTGTCCAGCAGAGTTCCAAGTTTCCGGTATTAGAATTTAAACAGAAATCTTGATTACACAGATACCTCTGACTTTTTTACTACTTTAAGTTCTATCACGAATAACAATAGACCACTAATATTTTCAATAACGATAAAGGGTCAGGTATTTCCTGCCCTTATACTAGGTGTAATACATACACTGGTTAGATCAATTGTATCTTCACTTTCTTTTCTATTGTTCCGAGAATTCTATTAGCGACCACCCATGTCGCAAAAAATTTGTTAATTTTTCATTTTTGCATTTCGGCCGCAGATAAGATAAGGCCCGTTAGATTCGCATAAAATATACATGATAAGGATTACTAAAAGGGTCATTATCGTTTTACTATAAATCTACTTTACAATAAATGTATTGTTTTGTTGTTACTAAGCGTGTCTACTATTAAAAATATATATAATTTAAATACCGAATGGTATAGTTTCATTTCTAAATTCACCTAGACGCTACAACATTATTATAGGTTGACATTTTTGGTTAATTCGAACAACTTTTTAGTAGATATTTTAAATAAAATAATTACTTAGGTAGAGTTTCGTATCAAGTGTAGAATTTTATTGGTACTTATTTGTGAGTAAAATATACGTAACTAAAACATCATCACCAAATTTCAAGCTCATAGGTCAATGGGCAGACACGTTCATTAGACGGTCACGTGAGTGTCAGCAATTATAGGGCTCCGTTTGGACACTTCGGTACAGAACCCTAAACACGACGAGGCAATGCAGCTCAGCAAGTCTCGACAAAACGATGCCATGCCTTGGATCCTGCAACGAAATAAGTCAGAAAAGCACAGTAGAGAAGTAATTATGAGAAAACATAATTTCTACTTCTGATAACTAGGTACGTAACATAACACCTGTAATCCTCCAAGTGTTTGTTTTTGTCAAGCTCGCCACCCTATTTACAACCACTGCAACTCCTGGAAGCCAGAGTCATCAGGGGCGACGACCAGAAATGTACTGAGGATATGAAGCTGGGCTAATAACCACTTTCCCAACCTGGAAATTAAGCCAAGGAGAGCTCACGGTCAGCAGTAGACTAACGAGGCAGTCAATCTAGTGCTGTAACAATTGCTGAAATTTTAAAGACAATGAACTCTACAGTCGAATCTTTTGTTGGGAAAAATATAAAAGACAGATATATAGACGCTATACAGAAATAATTTTCTAAGTGGGTGTGGATGGAAATTTCAGAAACAACAAGGAATAGCGAAATACACTCAAACAAGTCACGGGGCCGATTTTGATGAAAACTAAAACAGCATCACTGGTTTTTTGAAAATCAATATTCCTAGACAAGAATCAAACCCGTTGATTTTGAAAAGAAAACACACGCTGTATTATTTTACCAACCGATAGTGTCGTGGTCTTTGAGTGTTTCACGTTATTCCTTATATTTTTCGGTTTTGGCCATCCACGGCCACTTGAATAATTCACGCTGTGTACATCATCTGTTTAGCCTTTTACAAGCTATTGAACTATCAAAAATCTTATCTTAATAATATTGTAAATGCGAAAGTTTGTACGGATGTTTGTCTGTTACTCAATCATGCCAGGACGGCTGAACGGATCTAGAAGAAATTGGGCACATAGATTATTTTCTGGAATAGCACATAGACTTGGGATGATAAAATAATTTTCAAGCAGGCGAACCCGCTGGCAGAAGCTCATAGGAAATGTGCATAAAAAAATATTAGTTTTGACAATTTGACTAGTTTATCCTTAAAAATACTAAAATGGTGACTCATTGTGATAACTGATCAAAAACTGAACAAGATAATGAAAGGGCGTCATGCTTTGACATCAGATGACACGTCGGACTCCTCATTTTAATTCTTAACTTTGACTCTTTATAACTTCGTCACTGATCGCAACCGTAACTAAACCTGATGCTCAGCTTGCTGCCACTAGACCAAAAGTTAAAAATTAAATATATAAGTTGATAGTCTTTTAACAGGCTATTAAGTACTACTATTACTTACTATTCCAAGTAGGTAATTACTTAATAGCAACCTTATTTAAATTCGGAGAACAAACATTGTTCTAACTACGTTTGCAGCTAAACTGTCAGACGGGTAGGTATGAAACTAAATACGTTTCATAATTACAGTTATTATATTCATTCATTCAGCTTTTTTAAGATTGCCACTGCTGGGGGTCTCTGTCAGAAAGGGAATAATATAATTATTTATTAATTAATTGGTCATTATTATAGTATTTAAAGTAGTAAACAAGCTTTATCGTATTTCTCTCAGCTATATAAAGATAACCCTTTCGTTTGATACATCTTCCTTGGGAGTCAACCGTATTGGATTCAGAATGATATCATTTATCTTTCCGGGTGACCAATTCAAACGTGTTTACAAAATCAGCTCAATCGGTTGGGAATATCAAACTGTTTTAAAATTAAGTTGACAGATTTCACGTTACCCATACATGTTAACTATCTAACTACCAAGGCAAGTTAAATAAAAACTTGTAATTTGATGATTTCTGTGTAATCTAAATTTGTGTTGGAGTACGTTTAGGTCACTGGGAACGCAGAATGTCAGAGTACGCAGCAGGTTTTTGTAATATGCATCACGACAGATTTTAAAGGTTTTTATTGAAGTTTAGCCAGTATGTTGTTTTTGCCAGTTCAGCAGGCTCTAACACAACTGCGAAGGAGTAGGATGCATGCTCGTTTCCTGCGGGCGGTAGGTAAATTTACTACAATTAGGAGTTAATAGGACAAAAAAATGATTGGTCTTATCGCAGGTAGTCGGTAATCACGGGACCTGCAATCTTGTACCGGGAAACTATATTGTTAAGATAACGAAAACAATAGATGAAATTCCAGCAAAATGGTTTAACGTAGAGGTTACAGACATACAAAGGGGTTAATTGTTTTTGACTACATTGAGTTTTGCTTTCATTGTTAGCTTATGGCAGGGGAACTTTAAAGATAACGGAACACCAAACAAATACTTTTTATTTTATGGAACCCCATATCAAATGACAAAAAATCAACACAGAAAATAAGAACATTTTGTTTGGTAATATAATTGGTAATATAATTGAAACACATTATCCTTAACTTAAAGTTTTAATGTGAAGAATGACATTGTTTTATTGTTTTTTGAATAATTGTTGTATAGTTCGGTATTATATCCGATAATTGTATGCGTAATTTTTTTTCAATCACGGTAATGCGATCCAATATTTATCTTTGTTGTCGTAAGAATTAAAAGAAACAATTGAAGGTGACAACTGAGGAACAGGAAGCGGGTGGGGTACGAAGCCCGCCGCGCGCCAACGGGCAACGTCGCGCATTGTATCTGGCTACGTGCGCTCCTGGGCCATACATAGTCCGAGCTGATTGCTTGCTTACTACCTACCTATTTACATAAAAGTAATGAATCCTTCTCATCGCATATTTTGCGCTATTTCAAAATAATATTTGTGACCGTGGTATTATTTAAGAGCTAATAAAAAATAATATTGGCGGAACCCTGATGACTATTCTACGGAATCCCTGGCTTATGGTATATACGGTAAGTGATAACTATCTCCTTGGTAGCGGCTTCGCCTTCGAGAAAATCGGAAAATTTAAGTATTTATAGACCACCAGCGACGAACTTGTCATAATTTCTAATTATTGTGGAAGAAATACTATGTAAACTTTTTAGAAATATTAAATTAGTTTTCGTTTGTGTTATTAGTTAATTATTTATTCTCTATTAGTTAATTGTTACCTGTAAAATGTTAGCTATCTCATTGTTTAAAACGGATATTTAATAAAATGATTAGAATAGTAGCAACATTAACTATCTACATATACTTAAAAATCATACGTAAAATATTTATCCCTGGTTTGCGGAATTAGGGTTGACTATATTATAGGTCAACTCGTATTTATGCGATACCTTACGTAATAAATGTGTAATAAGCAACAAACCAAAGTTTTAAAGAAAGTAAAAAGAGCATATGAGAAAACTCAATTAGATACTGCAAAGAATAATCCCAAGCAACTCTGGAAGACTATAAAATCAATTACGAGTTGTGTCAAAAACATT
The DNA here is from genome assembly GCA_964057195.1 of Orthosia cruda. Classification (NCBI taxonomy): domain Eukaryota; kingdom Metazoa; phylum Arthropoda; class Insecta; order Lepidoptera; family Noctuidae; genus Orthosia; species Orthosia cruda. The sequence goes on along the minus strand of OZ059848.1, from coordinate 3,900,440 downwards.
GACTATCCAGAGGAATTGTTAAAACTGAGTGACTCCAATAACACCGCACTTGATATTATTAATGAGCACTTTGTAAAAGTAGGTCAATCGTTGGCAGAAAAGTATCCTCTTAACCCTTCTCCGTCAACATCTAATAATTGGTCCTCTATGTTTTCATGCGACTCCCATTCGCGATCATTTGTATGTGAAGAAACGACGGAAGAAGAAGTGACCCGCACAATCCTTTCATGAAAATTAAACTGCGCCACAGGTTGTGACAATATCTCTTCGAACCTAATAAAAATTAATATTGAGCTTTTAGTTCCTCCTCTTACGTTCATTTTCAACAGGTGCTTAGAATATGGTGTATTCCCGAAAAATCTCAAACTGTCTGAGGTTCACCCTATTCATAAGGGAGGTGACCGTGATCGTGTTAATAACTACAGGCCGATATCGATCCTACCCTCCTTGTCAAAGGTTTTTGAAAAACTACTAAACAAAAGACTTGTTAGCTACTTGGAGGGCGAGGGCCTACTCTCTTGTACACAGTTTGGCTTTCGGAGGCATAGAAGCACAGATGATGCCATCTTTAAATTAAACAATTGTATAGCTACAAATTTAGATTCTGGAATGAAATGTCTTGCCATCTTTTTGGATCTGGCCAAAGCATTTGACACGATCTCGGCCCCCATCCTTTTGCGAAAACTCGAGAACTTTGGTATAAGAGGCAATCAACTTAAACTTTTTGAGAGCTATCTGTCGGAAAGATACCAGTGTGTAAGAATAGGAAATTGCACTAACTCTTATCTTCCTATTACATACGGAGTTCCCCAGGGCAGCATTTTGGGACCTACCCTCTTTCTCGTTTATATAAAGGACCTCACGAACCTATTTATACCCCAAGGCAAAATAATCTCTTACGCAGATGACACTGCTCTTACATTCAACGCCGACAATTGGGATGAGGTATTTAACGATGCACAATGTGGACTTGATCTCGTAAAGGAATGGCTACAAAATAATCTACTTACACTGAACAGTGATAAAACTAAATACTTAACTTTCAGCATACGAAATCCACCTAAACTTCTTACTACAAAACATTGCCTTATTCCTCACAATTGTCCTGGAATAGATAACTGTAATTGTGTACCTCTAGAACGTGTCAACAATGTGAAATATTTAGGATTAATTATAGACCATAATTTATCCTATAAGGCCCGAATTAAAGCTTTGTCGGGACGAGTAAGAAAACTAATTTATATCTTTAAAACTTTGCGACAGGTTGCCGATCTCAAATTATTAAAACAAGTTTATTTCTCTCTTTGTCAATCCATTATTAATTACGGCATAATTGTATGGGGAGGAGCTACAAAAACTACTCTAAAATGCCTTGAAATAGCTCAGCGTGCAATTCTAAAAGTTTACACTTTTCGTCCAATTCGCTTTCCCACAAACATTTTGTACAACTCATGCGAAGTCCTTACAGTGAGACAATTGTTCATACTCAATATTGTACTAAAACAACATGGTGAACTTATATATGATACTGATCTCACAAAGAAACGCAGAAAACATGACATTGTGGTCCGCATTCATAAACCTAAAACCTCTTTCATAAAGAGATTCTTCGTCTTTCTAGCACCACATGTGTATAATAAAATTAATAAATCCATAAATATTTTTCCTCTTAACAAATTCCATTGTAAAAGGAAGGCATATGAATTTTTAATGAAACTGTCATACGAAGACACTGAAAAATTTATTCAAATAATCAGTTAATATTTTTGTTTGTATATCTATACATATATATATTCACTCTACTCCTGTGCATTTATCATGTAGACATAATATGTATACACTTACACATACACACACAGACACCCCCACACACACAAACTCACCCTCCCATCCTCACACACACACAAAAAATTGTTAGTAATTTAAGTTTAGTTTACCTTAATTTCTTATTTTTTCTTTGATTTGTAATAGTCCTAAACTCTTGCATCTTGCTAATTTAGGTTACCTAGTGTCTTGTATCTGAGGGGAAACGGCGCTGTTAGCTGAGATACAGGCTCACGCCTAGTTCAGCTGCGGATGCTCATTCTCTTATCTATAATTAAACTGTAATCCTAAAATTTGTAACAATGTACTGTACCTACCTACTGTTTTTGAGTAAATAAATAAAAAAATAAAAGAAAAACTGGATCTACTGAACCCATTTTGCAAATTCTTTCACCAGTAGAAAGCTACATTATTCCTGAGTGTCATAGGCAATAAAATATTTTCAAAAAAAATAGAGATCCTTATGAAAATTGCAATAATGTAACCCAAGGTAGCAAAATGTTGCCTGTAAAATATATTATTGATGATAGATAAAAATTAGTAGGTAGGTAGGCAGGGTAGGGCGGGTAGGCAGGGTAGCCAGGTTAGGCAAGGTAGGCAGGGTAGGGACAGGGTAGGTAGGTTTGGGGCAGTATAGCCAGGGTAGGCAGGGTAGCCAGGGTGGCCAGGGTAGCCAGGGAAGCCAGAGTAGCAAGGGTAGCCAGGGTAGCCAGGGTAGGCAGGTATAGGGCAGGGTAGCCATGGTAGTCAGGGTAGGTAGGGTAGCCAGAGTAGCCTGGGTAGCCATGGTAGCCAGGGTAAGCAGGATAGGCAGGTTTGGGGCAGGGTAGCCATGGTAGTCAGGGTAGGCAGGTTTGGGGTAGGGTAGCCAGGGTAGGCAGGTTTGGGGCAGGGTAGCCAGAGTAGGCAGGGTAGGCAGGGCAGGCAGGGTAGCCAGGGTAGCCATGATAGCCAGGGTAGGCAGGTTTGGGGCAGGGTAGCCAGGGTTGCCAGAATAGGCAAGGTAGGGGCAGGGTAGGCAGGGTGGGGGATCCCCTCACAGCGCATACGTCCACGTCGTTTCCCCCGGTAACGCCCCAGTTCTGACCACCGTAACGGAGTGGCAGACTGGGTGCGGCTAAAGTGTGCTGTGCATCGTAGCGAATCAACCCAACGGCCCTTCTCAGGGCCAACGCGACACTTCTGTGTCGACAGAAGGCGGAGACTTCTACGGCGGCAAAGCAGACGAGTCGGACTCCGACAACGAGTCCGTTATGTCGGGTGCCGGACCGATGGTGATCGAGGATCCTCGAACACGATCGCGTTCGCGGAAGCGGGCCAGGATGGTTTCGACGGCTCCTCGGGTTCGGCGAAGGAGACCGTAAGGAAGGCCAAGGCCAAAAAGTCAACCAAGACGGCAGCGGATACCCAAGACGTGGGTCTGGCAGATGCCCAGCGCAAGTTGGACTTGACCCGGTGGGAGCAGCTCCAGCAGGAGTTGGAGGAGCGGGTGGCTGCCAAGGAGCAGCAGACGCGCATCGCCCGGGCCAAGTCAGGATACGGCGAGTCCCTCGTCCTGTACGCGGACCACTCACTGGTCGAGCTGCAGAGGATGGCCGAAGAGGACGAAGAGGGGATCGTCACCAAGTCCTCACACCTGAAGGGGACCTTCCAAAAGGCCATCAAATGCCAGGCCGTGAGCATGCGCGGTATCGTCGAGGAGCTGGTGCAGCGCCAGGCGACCGACGATACGAGGCAACTGCAGGCGAGGGTCAGCCAGCTACATCAGAAGCTGACTGAAGCCACGGCCCGTCCAACCACAGCCGACCCCAGACCTGCGGCAGAGGGCCCCGCCTCCTTCGACCTTGAGGACACCATCCGCAAGGTCATGATGGAGGAGCGGGATTTCGTCCGAGCCTGCCTGGCAGGAATAGAGGACCGGCTCTTGCCCGAAAAGAGTTACCGGCTGCCTCTTGCGGCGGACAAGAGGAGGGGTGCACCGGGGCCAACCTCACAGAGGGAGGAGGACCCTCTACTGCCTGCCACCACCCCGACCAACCAGCAGGGCTGGACGAAGGTCGCCGGCAAGGGGAAGGGCAAGGGTGCATCTGCGGTCGTCCCAGCTATCCCCACCACCACCGCTCCTCCCAGCCAGCCAGGCAAGGGCAAGGGAAAAGGGAAAGGGAAAAGGGCCACCTCTCAAGGCCGCCAGCGCTGCCCCCCCCACATCCAAAACCGCCGGCACCAGGAGGAACCTCGTTCCTCCTAAGACCGCAGCCGTCGTGGTGACGCTCACCGCGGAGGCTGCGGAGCGTGGAGAGACGTACGCGTCCATATTGTTGCGGGCGCGTGCCAATGCCGATCCCGCCCAACTGGGGATCGGCAAGGTCTCTTGCCGGCGGACCCAAGCCGCGGCTCGAATTTTCGAGTTTCCGGGGGCAGAGGGCAGTGCCCACGCGGACCTCTTCGCAACGAAATTGCAGGAGGTCATAGCGGACGCGGACAAGATGGCTAGGCCTGTGAAGACGGTGGCCATTGAGGTAAACGACCTCGATGACACCGTCACCAAGGATGAGGTGGTGGCGGCGGTCGCAGCAGTGGGTGGCTGCGGCGTCGCAGCGGTTAAAGGCCGGGATATCAGGTCCGGCCGCGGTGGCATGAGCACCATTCGCCTGGAGTGCCCAGTTGCCGCTGCCAAAGCCGTTCTTGACAAAGGACGGCTGAACGTCGGCTTCAGCTCGGGTGCGGTCCGGGCACTTGCAGCACAGCCCTTGCGGTGCTACAGGTGCTTCGGAGTCGGGCACACCCGGGCCCTCTGTCCGTCCACGGTGGACCGGACAGAGAGCTGCTACCGCTGCGGCAAGGAGGGCCACAGAGCCGCCGAGTGCAAGGCCGCCGCACTGCACTGCGCTGTTTGTGCCGCCAGTGGCTGCCCCGCAGGCCACATAATGCAGGGGAGGACGTGCGGTTCGACATCTCCACCGGCCCTCTGGGGGGGACGGCCCGCTCGCTCCCTTCCCGCGGTGGGCTCTCACCCGCCTGGACCGGGAGGCAGGACTAGCTCTCGCCCCCTGTCGTGCCAGTCCTGGACGTGGACCGCGCGGCGGTCCAGCTCAAGAGGTCCCTGACCGAGGTGTGCGACGCCAGCATGCCTCGGTCACGCCGTCCGCCTCCCCGTCGCGCCGTGTATTGGTGGTCGGAGGAGCTGGCAGGCCTCCGAGCCACCTGCGTGGAGGCCAGGAGGGCCTACGCGCGGAGTCGGCGGCGCACTACCCGATCTCAGGCCGGGGAGGACCGCCTCTACGCCTCTTACCTAGAGGCAAAGACGGTCCTCAAGTCGGCTATGTGCGCCGCCAAGGACTCGGCGAGGGCCGAGATGCTGGAGGGCCTCGACAGGGATCCGTATGGGAGGCCATATAAGGCGGCGCGAAACCAACTGCGCTCCTTTGGTCCCCCACTTACGGAGACCCTGGAGCCGGCGTTGCTGGATGGGGTGGTTAGGTCACTGTTTCCGCGCAGGACCAACTTCACCCCACCAACGATGAACCCCCCACTGGGGGGGTGGTGGCTTCGCCGGAGGAAAAGGTCCCTCCGGTATCTGAAGAGGAATTTCGCGCGGGGGTTCTGTCCCTCCGCGCGAAGAAGACTGCCCCTGGACCGGACGGCGTCCCCGCACGGGTGGGCCCCCCTCGGCATACCGGCCCATCGTTCTGCTCGATGAGGTCGGTAAATTGTTCGAGGGGATCATCGCCACCCGGCTAAATAGCCATTTGCGGGAGGTAGGGCCAGACCTGTCGGACGCCCAGTTCGGCTTCCGACGGGGGCGTTCAACGATCGACGCGTTGGCCCTACTCAGGGGCCAGGTGAAGGAGGCGGTCGAGGCTGGGGACGGAGTGTTGGCGGTGTCGTTTGACATCGCCAACGCTTTCAACTCCGTGCCCCACTCGACCATATTGGAGGCACTCCGGTACCACGGAGTGCCCCAATGCAGATATTGCCGGCGATCCTGGCCAGCTACCTGGAGGACCGTGAGGTCCTCCTCGTGGACAAGACGGCCAGGATCAGGCGCTACGGCGCGGAGTCCGGTGTCGGTGCTAGGGCCCCCCTTGTGGAACATCGGATTCGATTGGCTCCTGCGGGGCACCCTCCTCACGGGCACGAGTGTCATCTGCTATGCGGATGACACTCTCCTCACTGCCCGGGGGAGGAAATTTGGAGAGGCGGCCTGTCTGGCCTCTGCTGGCGGATCCTTAGTGGCAGGTAGGATCCGCCAGCTTGGATTGAGGGTGGCGCTGAACAAGACCGAGGCCGTGTTCTTTCACGGGCCTCGGCAGCGCTGCCCTCCTGCCACCCACATTGTCGTGGAGGGCGTCCGAATTGAGGTGAAGGCCCAGATATTTCATCTGGGCCTTCACCTCAATTAGTAGTCGATAGCCAGTGCTGGACAGCACTGGCTGTCGACGCGCCTGTTGAAAGCCGCGGACGCCCTCTCATGGCTCATGCTGAACCTGGGGGGGCCCAGTGCACGGTGCCGGCGATTGTATCCTGCGGAGCATGGCCCTCTACGGGGCACCCATCTGGGCGGACTCCCTCCACAGGAGGGAGAATGCAACCGCCATCCGCAGGCCCCAAAGGGCCATTGCACAGCGGGTGGCGAGGGCCTACCGCTCGGTGGGCCTTTCGGCGGCGTGCGCTCTAGCCGGCACCCCTCCCTGGGAGTTGGAGGCATGGGTGCTCGCCAGAGTGTACGAGTGGGCGGCGAGGTGGAAGGCGCTTGGAGAGCGCCCCGCCAAGGAAGAGCGGGAGGCCGTGCGGCGGGAGGCGAGGGACGCTATCGTCGTCCATTGGACGGAGGACCTCGCCTCCGCCGCCTTTGGCCGTCGGACGTTGGACGCGCTCGGTCCAGTCTTTCAAAGTTGGCTCGAGCGGCCCCACGGTTTCCTCTCGTTTCGTCTAGTGCAGGTGTGGTCCGGACATGGGTGTTTCGGAACGCACCTGCACCGGATCCGGAGGGAGGAAACCCCGGGGTGCCACGATTGTGGCGCTGCGGAGGACACGGCGCAGCACACCCTCGAGGTGTGCCCAGCCTGGGCAGAGCTGCGCCGTGTCCTCATAAGTGTGATCGGGCAGGACCTCTCACTTCCCGGCGTGGTCAACTCCATGTTGGGGAGTGAGGTCGCAAAAGGAGGCAGCGGAGCGTGCGCGGGAGGACGATCCTCTCGCGCCGCCGCTCCGCAGGCGAAGAAGGGGTGGGAGAAGGCGGTTGTATGATCGTCTCCTCCCACCTCCTGGTGGTGATTAGCGGGCGACAGGTGGGGGGGCGCCTCTCGTCTGCATTGCACAATCACCACCATCGGGCGGGAACGGCCGAGCACTCGCTGTCGTTCCCGGGCCCCTCCACTGAGGGAGGGGCGTGATGGGCCTGCCCTAAAAGGCGGGCGGTCGTCGGCGGAGGGCTGGACGTAAAGGCTGGGCCGGTTTCCCAGTCCTCCTCCACACAGACGATGCGGGAGTGCCGCTGGGTTATTTTAGTGGGTATACCGGGCTTGCCGGGGAGTCCCACATAGCCCCCCCATTCCCCAATTTTTGGATTTTTGCATTTTTCCCAGCGTGATCAAAAAAAAAAAAAAAAGGGTAGGCAGGGTAGTCAGGGTAGGCAGGGTGGCCAGGGTGGCCTAGTAAACCAGGGTAGCCAGAGTAGCCAGGGTAGCTAGGGTAGCCAGGGCAGCCAGGGTAGCCATGGTAGCCAGGGAAGACAGGTATGGGGCAGGGTTGCCATGGTAGCCAGGGTAGCCAGGAAAGGCAGGGTAACCAGGTTAGCCAGGGTAACCAGGTTAGCCAGGGTAACCAGGTTAGCCAGGGTAACCAGGTCAGCCAGGGTAGCCAGGGTGGCCAGAGTAGGCAGGGTAGGTAGCCAGTTAACGGGAGCGAAGCCTCGAGGGTCAGCTAGTCGTATATAAGACGTATCATTTTATTATATTTATTTATCAATATCAATAAATTAGGTACATAATTTATCAACCCAAAGGTAATTAAAAAAAACACAAAAAAATACCGTATAAAATTAATGCATACGTTTATAATGTTATCGTAGCGCTATGCTACGAGCCGCTACGAGCCGCTACGACAGCTTACGGCGTGCTACGAGAACAACGCAGTCATAACCGTCGTGGAATGTTCATACTTTATTAATTTATTGTTTCGTTCCGCAAAATGTAACTTATTTCTGAGTGTCTTGGTATTGCAAAATCAGCATAATTTCAGTTGTAAGACTTCCACTGCTGGACAAGGGCCTCCCAAGCGTCGCCATACAAACCGGCTTGTATTTCTTCACTTATATTTTAATAACATTAAAAAGCCAGGTATTTGTTCCCCTTATATTAATAACCTCCGTTTTTTAAGTCGGTTAAAAATACATAATCCGGTTAGATGAAAATAATGTTACCTAAACTTTCTAATCTATTGTTCTAAGGATTCTGTCGGCGACCACCCAGGTTGCAGTTTGTAAATATGTATTTCTTTTATGCATTCCGGCCAGCAGATATGGCCCGCTTGTTTCACATCTTACGTTTTACATTACTATACAGAGTAAGTTTTTTTGGGCGTGGATGGCCCAATCCGATGGCAGAATCGCGGCAAACACTCAAAGGAGTCGCAACATCAGTATTTTGTTAAAAATAAGCCTTTTCCTTAAGTTTAACATGTCATTACTTACCACAATTTGATCCTTATTAGCGACACTATCGAATGGTGTAATAATACAGCAGATATTTTTTCAAAATAAACGGTTTCGATTCCTGGCTAGGCATATTGATTTTTCAAAAATCCAATGATGCAGTTAGTTTAGTTTTCAACAAAATCGGCCTCGTGCAAGGCGTTCCAGTGCCTAGCAGAAATCACACCAATGTAACACAAACTTTCAAATACTTACTATAAGTCAAGGTTTCCTCACGATGTTTTCCTTCACCGTGGTCATACATCCAAGATAAACTTAGAAAGTCACATTGGTATTTGCCCGGATTTGAACCCACGACCTCCACCACGAGAGGCGAGCTCTTAGCCACTGGGCCACCATGATATACTATCTATAGTATTTTAGGTAAGTTCGTTTTTAGACAAAACCAGTCAAGAAACCTTTTTATATTGAGACATATGCGGCCCTGAAAAGGGCCAATTTTTTGTTTGTGTCAATCTACATACACAGTGTATGTATTCAGTCAGTCAATGCAGGTGTCGACACTGTGTGACTTCGATGTCTGCATCCACTAAACACGTTTCTCTGTAACAAAAAAATTGCACGTTAAGGCAAACCACTTAAAAATTTTATATATTCGTTTGATAAATAAGGACCCGTTTTCTCAAGTTCAATTTAAAAAACATATAATTATATATATTATGATAATTAAGAAAATGTTAACAGGAGAAGTGTAACATGTCACAGAAACTTACGACAATCAATGCAACTTACGACAATGCAATTGTCAGATAGTCTCAAACCTGAAGGCTGTCCAGCCTGAGGTAACGGAGAGCCCAGCCCAGGTTGAGAGGGTGCCTCAGGACGGTATCTTTGTCCAAGACCAAGACACACCTGATATTGCACAGGAAGTGTCTCAAGTAGACCAGCCTGAGGCTGCTACCTTTGCATCTAGTAATAGTAATCATGGGTCTCATTCGGTTATGTTTGCAGATGGTGTTGGAAGAGGTTTAGGTAAATTATTAAATAGCAATCAGAGTTATTCGACTATTAATTATTGTATGCCTGGGTCATCTTACAAGCATATCATGGAATCTGTAACAAACAATGTATATAAATCAGACACCAATGTAACTGTCTTTATAGGTAACAGTTTGAATGTAAAAAAAGACGACATCACTGAGTGTGTAACAAAGTTACTAAAATTAAATTGTAATAAAATAATATTGTGTGCTTTTCCATATTTGGAAAAATTGTCTAGTAGACAAAATAATTATATTCACATGCTGAATAAACATATTCATTTCCTTGTCAGCCATTACAGTGACAAATTAGTTTTTTTTGACATCAACATTTTTGTTGATAAATTAAAGTCGACAGGCAATACAGTGTATCTGCCTATTAGGGTAAGACGTCAAATAGCGAGGCTATTATCTTTTACTTTAAACTCAGACATAAATAGTATGTCGAAGTCATGTACTGTAGTTGATATTAGTAGTAATACTAATTTACAGGTATCCAATAACATTAATAACGTTAGCAATTCTGCTATTAATATTTATAGTTTAAACTAGTTTGTAGGACAAGGGAGGGTACCAATAACCAAATAGTTAGGAGTACATCCACCAACAAGAAGGTACCTTCTTGCTCTCACATAGTTAATTTAAAAAAAGGGGCTAAGCAGAATTCTATAAAATTGTTCCATCAAAACATTCAGGGTTTTTCTGCAAAGCAATTGGAAGTAGAACTGTTTTTGGAAGAGACAATGTTTGAAATTGTTTGTTTTACTGAGCATTGGCTGAAGGAACATTCAATGCTTATTAATTATGAAAATTATACTGTGGGCAGCTGTTTTAACAGAAATGTTATGTTACGTGGAGGTTCACTTATTTTAATAAAAAATGGTATTAAATCAAAATCTCGTAAAGATATTGTAGATCTATCAGTTGAACATAGTGTTGAACTGTCCTGTGTTGAGCTGGATAAGCATATTATAGTGTGCGTTTACAGACCCCCCAATTATAAAAACTACTGTATATTTGAGTCAGTGATGGAAGATGTTTTGGCAAAACTTACAACTGGTAATAAACTAGTCATAATCTGTGGTGACTTTAATATAAATATTTTAGAAAATAATTCAGATAGCAGTAGACTTTTGAATCTCTTCAAATCATTTAATTTGTCGCATGTGTTTGAGGAACCAACCCGAACAACTGTGACTACTGCTACATGTATTGATAATGTTTTTTGTTGCTGCAACTACTTAAACAAAGCCATTATGAATTGTCTGCCTTCAGATCATAGTGGGCTACTGGTAACATTTGAGTCCAGCATACCAATACAGCAAGTGCAGATTCAATCCAGACCAATAACATCCGGCAAATTGAATAAATTTAACAGCACTTTAATTGGTAAGTTAAGTTGTCAGGACCTCACAGTGAACGATGGTAATATTTTATACAAAAAAGTTTTCTCAGTTGTTCAAACAGAATTCAATAACACTTTTAAGAAGAAAACTAAAACTATATGCCCTAAGTTTTTATTCAGTGACTGGGCGACTAAAGGAATCAGGAAAAGTAGGGAAAGACTTTACGAGCTGTATGGCCTTAAGCCTTATATAAACACTGAAACTTTTAATAAGTATGTTGCTACTTACTCAAGAATTTTTAAAAATTCATGTAAACTAGCTAAGGCTTTATACATTAGCAATAAGGTTAAATTCGCAGAAAATAAAATTAGGACGGTTTGGAAAATTATTAACAATGAAACAAACAGGAACAAAAGAAATAATACTGATTACACGCTTGAGACTACACATGGACTTATTAGAGATAACAAAGAAGTTGCTCAAGAATTTGTGGATTTCTTTACCAGCATTCCAATTAAAACTACTGAAACCTTAAATTCTTCGCCGTCGCTCGCTTATGGTTTATTACACGCTAACGTTTCAGCATGCCCGACTGAATTTAACTTTTCACATATAAACCCAATAACAGTGATAAAAGCTTTTAAGCAAATAAAGATAAAACTGACAGAAGATCTATGGGGAATGTCCATCAAAGTTTGTACCTCCATTATTCAGACTATAGCGCCGTACTTAGCTTTAATTTTTAATTTGTGTATAGATCAAGGAGTCTTTCCGGATCTAATGAAATATAGTAAGGTTATACCACTTTTTAAATCCGGGGACAGTAAAGACACAAATAATTATAGACCAGTATCCGTGTTGCCGGTTTTCAGCAAGATATTTGAAAAGATAATGCTAAATCAAATGCTCATTTATTTTAATACGAAAAACATCATACACGAGAAACAATATGGTTTCACCAAAGGACGTTGTACAACCGACGCTGGTGTCACCTTAATAAAACACATCTTTGATGCGTGGGAGGAGGGACAAGATGCCATAGGTATCTTCTGCGACCTGTCGAAGGCGTTTGATTGCGTTGATCATGAAACATTGCTTTTGAAACTTGAGCATTACGGGCTAGGCCAATCAGCATTAAATTTAGTAAAATCCTATTTGAATGATAGACAGCAATTAGTTCAAATAAACGGTGTCAATTCGTCGGGGTTGAACGTGAAAATGGGGGTACCCCAGGGCTCAATTTTAGGACCCTTCTTATTTTTAGTATACATTAACGATTTACCCCATCTATTGAAAAACAAACTGAACATGGTGTTATTTGCTGATGACACTTCTTTGATTTTTAACATAAATAGACGTACGAGTAACGTTGCCGACGTAAATAATGCATTGCGGCAAGTTCTAAATTGGTTCACTGCTAATAATTTAGTTTTGAATGCTAAAAAAACTAAGTGTGTAAAATTTGCCTTGCCGAATGTCAAAAGTTATGATTGTGACATTATATTAAACAACGAGAAGCTAGAATTCGTCGACAAAACCGTTTTCCTGGGTATCACGCTAGACTCAAGGTTACAATGGGGTCCTCATTTAATATCACTTGCGGGGCGGTTAAGTTCGGCGGCTTATGCTGTTAGAAAAATTCGTCAATTTACTGATATAGATACCGCGAGGCTGGTCTATTTTAGTTACTTTCATAGTATAATGTCTTACGGCATATTACTATGGGGAAGGGCTGCAGACATTCAGTCAATTTTTGTTCTACAAAAACGAGCCATCAGAGCGATATACAATCTTCGCCGGCGCGATTCTCTAAGGGAACTGTTTAAGGACATTAACATCATGACGGTACCTTGTCAGTATATTTACGAAAACATCATGTACGTTAGAAAGAATTTACATCTTTTTAGTAAAAACAGCGATAGACATAGTTATGTTACTAGAAATAGGGACCAATTAATTCAACCAGGTTTCAGGCTGGCTAAAGTAGCGTCATCTTTTAGGGGGTACTGTATAAAATGTTACAATAAAATACCGCCACACATTCTAGAATTGAATGAGACGAAATTTAAAACTTGTATAAAACGCACACTATGCAGGCAGGCATATTATAGGTTGGGGGATTACATCGCTGATAAAAATGCTTGGCCCAACGCTATTCCAGCTCCACAGACACTAGGGCACAAAAAAAAGTGATAAGCAGAAAAGTTCTGAAGTATTGTTGGACCTGCTGAAGACTGTACGAATAATTATAATGTATATTTGTGTTGTATAAACTCAATTTATTTTTTTGATTATATAACTGCACAGCACATATGTGAGTGCTATGTACTAACTGTAAATCTACCATTTACTGTACCTATGTGTCGTTCGTTGACTTCAGTGTGCCCCGGCAGTTGAGTGTGTCATGCTCTCTCTAATGTCTCTCTGATGGTGGCACATGTGTTGGATCATTCGGTTCCCTTCATGATGGTTGAGCTGAGTGGTGCCGATCCATGTGTCATGTTCGTGAACGGGCGCCGTCAGTTGGGATTGGTCATATCTTAGCTGCCTCCGCATGTTTTTAATTACCTATTTATTGTATTTTTAATTGTTTGTTTTACTCTAGACGCTTTTAAGTGCGTATTTTTTTTTGCATCGTTCTCACATATATGTATTTTTCCTACAAGATTATTGTAACCAAATACTTGTAAAACACATTTTTGTTTTTTTTAAAAAGAGTAAGTTTGGAGTTTCTTGTCCGTTCTTCTCCATAACAAGCTACATTTCCGAATGGACGGTAGAATCAATTATTATTACATTTGATTTTTATTTTTGACGTTCGAAAGTGCCGCTTAATGGCCTAATTGAATAAAGAAATTTTGATTTTGATTTTGATTTTTGATTTTGAATCGTCGGCATCAAAAAGATTTTGATGAACCGATCATGAAGCTTTTGAACGGTTCTGTAAAACTTAACCAAGTTCTAAACAGACCTCCACACCAGCAACTAAAAATAAAACAATAAGAAATTATTTAACAGTTTTAAACAGTATAAAAATAACAAGTACTTATATGAAAATGTCAAGTCACTAGAAACGTATTCTACTTACTTAGATCTTCCAACATATTTATATTACGTAGTATATCCGGTATTGGCTCGGCTTCCCTCGCTTTCCGAATTTTCTCAGTTACCAATACCAAGAGGTCCACCAGCGGGATCTGTGCATAAATGTAAAAAGATACAATTTTTCATAATATAACACAAAAAAGGGAATCAAGAGCTGAATAAGTGATAATAACTCACGTTACGGTCAAAACCGGCAGCTTCAGCTAATCGTTTAGTAGCTTCAGCTAGCTCTTCACGACGCTCTCTTTCATATTGCGCATTACGTGCGCGTTGCTCTTCCTGTGAACGAAAAGAAAACAAATTAGTATTCATAAATAAATTAAACAAAACTGGAAAATGTAAGAAGTATTGTGTTAATACGAACCCTAGTTAAAGGAACCCGATTTCTCCCTGCCGGTCTACCGCGACGTCTTTGCGGCGCCGCAGAATCTGAAACATGTTTCTGAAACAACAAAACATAATTAATAAAAACCTAAATTCATAAATAATTATTAAATCAGTTTATGTTTTTTGAGTAATGAAATATTACTTATTACTGCTAAGAATAACGTACCATCAGTTTCTTGGCTTTTCCCATTTTTTGGTTCTGTTGAATAGTTTTTAAGAAATCCACCAGGCTATGACTACACTAGTTCGCTACAAACGAAATAATGAGAACATTTTGCTCGTAGGATGATCGCTATGTCCCCGCAGGGGGACATGGCGGGGCGGGTCATAGGCATCGCCTTTATCCCGCGGTTTTCTCTGCGTGCTCGTAACTACGAGCACGATTCTGTTTTGTTTTGCCTTCTTGGCATATAGGTATATGACAGGCGTGCATACACTGCCTGTCAGTAGTGTGGTTGCATTATGTACAGTGGGAGCGTCGCGACGCTGCCTCGCAGCGTCGATTTTTCACGACATCTGTGCGACACACTCCCGCACGGTGAGACTGTAGGCGAACCTACAGAGGCCACGCGAGAGATAGTCAGCGAACAGATGTCGGCTATATTGACGCGCCCAACTGTGGATGTTGATCCCCGCCTGACACGCTTCCAGAGCTAGCCGGTTACGTCCCAGGCTAAGGGACCGTATATGTATGTTTGAACGGTATAGTAATTGCGTAACACCGTTCATGTATGTAACGAAGCACACTCCGCGCGCGACTTATACTTGTTACGTGAATTCATACGCTTGTGGAGTCATGATTGTATGTTTACAATGTACATAGTGCCTATATTAACTTAGAACACTATATACACTGAATGTATGTACTTGGTATAGTATTATTGTATGAACGAGGCGCGTGTTATATGGTGTGCGGCTCGTTCAGGCGTCAATCCGGTAATGAGGCTGCGGGGGGGTAGGGTTGGGGGGAGCATGGGCGGGGCCTATGTATTACACAGGTCGCGCGGGAGACGGCGGGCGTCCGGCGGGCGGGAGTGCCATGGCGCTATCTGCGCAATATGTGGGTGGGCAGAGGCATCGGCGCGCGCAAACATATTAGTGGTGAGGCGGGCGCAAAATTCGTCCAGGCTCTCAATCCCTAAGTCGCGTGCTATGACGTCGTTCCTCACGTAGCGAGGTGCATCCGTTATCCGACGCAGCGTTAGATTTTGCTGCGCGCGGATACGTTTCTTGTTGGTCTCGCTAGTGAGGACGTACCACGAGGGAGCGGCGTATGTGATGACTGGGCGTATGTAGGTCTTATATACGCCCAGTTTTGTGCGTATAGGAAGTCGGGACGAGAGCACTGGCTTGAGCATGGCGCGCACCGTTCTAGCCTTCGCTACGACCTGTTTAACATGGCCTCCCATGTTGAGTCTCCTGTCGATGGTCACCCCCAGGTATTTCGCCCGGGGGGTCCACTCGATATCTACCCCCTGCAGCGTAAGGGGTGGTGGGAGGTGGGCGCACCCGACAATTAGGGCCTGTGTCTTACCCACGTTCACCGACAGCCGCCACTTCGACAGCCACTCGGGAAGTATGTTGAGCACGCGCTGCATTTTGACGGCCGCGTGACGCGCATTTAGCGATGTACATATGTACGCGGCGTCGTCGGCATACAGCGCGAGCGTGGATTCCGGTGTCGTGGGGATGTCGTCGGTGTAACATGAGTAGCACAGTGGCGAGACACATCCGCCCTGTGGCACGCCTGCCGCTATGGGTCGGGCGCTCGAGAGTACACCATCGACCACCACCCTGTATGTCCTGTTTGCCAGGAAGGAAGAGACCACCTTTACTACCCGACGGGGCGTGTCGGTCTTTGACATTTTGTATATTAGGCCCTCGTGCCAGACGCGATCGAAAGCTTTTTCCATATCCAGGAATACTGCAACTGCGTGCTCCTTTTTATTTAGCGTTGATGTAAGCAAGTGCAGTACCCTGGATAGCTGGAGCGTCGTTGAGTGCTCCGAGCGGAACCCGAACTGTTCCGGTCTGGGTGTAATATATTGTGTGAGATGTCGCAGCAGGAGTGCTTCGAACACCTTGGAGATTGTTGGCAGTAGCGTTATGGGCCGATAGCTCTCCGGCTTCAGCACGTTCTTATGCGCCTTGGGCAGCATAATGACGCGCCCCTCCTTCCAGCATGGAGGGAAGGACCCAGTGCGCAGTACACCCGTGAACAGGCGCGCCAGCGCTGCCACTGTACGATATGGCAGGTGGCGCAGCACTGTGTTGGTTATACCGTCGGCACCAGGCGCTTTCCTCAGCTTGGTACGGAGTATGGCGCGTCTGACTGCGCAAGGCGAGAAAAAGATGGGTGCTTCATCGAGTGCTATCGGCGATTCGAAGTACTCGACAAGGTGTTTCTCGACTGCCGCGACATGTTCGTGGTTGTCAGTCGGGTTTGGCTGGAACTGACGCTCCAGGTGGTCAGCGAAGATCTCAGCGCGGTCTGGCGCGGTGTATCTTGGCGCCCCGTCGCTATGTAGTAATGGGCGCACCGGAGCTGGGGCACTCGACAACTGCCTGCACACTCTGTGTATCGCAGGCCAGTCTCCCTCGGTGGATTCAATATATTGCTCCCAGCTCTCGGCGTTGTGCGCCTGGAGCTTGGCCCGTACCTTTTCGGCGTGACGGTTGAGCTCAGCTTTCATTACTGGGCAGCGGGTGACTTGCCACCGCTTACGTAGGCGCCTAGTTTGGGCGACTAACTTTGCTAAGTAGCTAGGCAGGGGTTTATTAATAGGCCCCCGCTCGTGCGTACTTTCAGTTGTCGCCTCAGTATAGGCGCGTTGTATGCAAGCGGTGATGTCCGCTGCCAGTTTGCCCACGTCTGCGTCGGTGTTTACGGGCCAGGTAGGGGTGGTGGCCTCTATCCCTTCCTGGAACTTTTTCCAATCCGTTTTTCGACGTGGCGCTGGGGGCGAGAGTATGGTCGGCATCTCAGATAGGACGACGAGTACTGGTTGGTGATCTGACAGTAACTCGTCGTCTATGACTTGCTGCGCGATCTGGCAGGTTAGGCCGCTATGGATAACGATATCGAGCACATCAGGTGTTTGTAGGCGGTTTGCCGGGTAGTGTGTCGGCACTTCGGGGCCCGACACCGTGTATCCATGCGCCTCTGAGTCGGCGAAGAGACGGTTTCCTCCCGTGTTTCGTGTGGTAGAGTTCCACGCGGGATGTTTACAGTTCATGTCGCCGGCCAGGAGGGCCGGATGCGAGGTGTTCGTAACCAGCGCCCTCAGTTCGCCTACATTGTAGCGGTTTGAGGGCGGGCTGTAGACTGCATATATGTCCAGGTCCTCGCCGGCGACGTGAGCCTGTATTCCCAGCGCGTAAAACGTGTCGACTGGGGGCGGGGGAAGGGGTTGGTGGACGACTCTCCGCCTAACTAATACTACCAGACCGCGGTAGATGTTGCCGGTGGCCGACCTCTCGTCCCTTCTATATATGAGATATCCTGGGAACCTAATCTTGTCCTTAGGCCCCAGGAAAGTCTCACTGATGAGCGCCACGTCGATGAGCTGCTCTTTGAGGAGGAGGCGGAGCGGGACGACCTTGTCACGCAGGCCGTGTGAGTTCCAATGGATGATCCTCAGGCTAGCCATGGTACATTTGTAGAAGTTCGGCCAGCCCGTCGAGGATCACCAACTCTACATCCTGGCCTTGTCTGATGGCCTTTATTAGGTCCATCAGAAGCTTGATGGCACAGGCAGTGAATTCATGTCTCGGTTTTGTGAAAGACTCAACGTTTGTCGGAGCTTGTCGCTGCTGGCTTGGCGCGGCGACTGTTACCTTCTTGGTTTGGGTGGTGGGTGCAAGACTTTGGGCACCTTGTGCCTCATGTATTTGCCGCGCCTTCCCTTGGCTTCTCTGCCTTTTGGGCTTGTGTTCAGCAGCGACAGGGGCGGTCAGCGCCGCTGCCTGTGCCTTGTGCGTGGCGACTGTTGTCGCCCCGTCTATTTTTGTTTCGTTCGAGGTGGGGGGTTGGGACTGTTTACTCTTCTTCCCCCCCCTCCTGTTATTCCTCCGTCTCCCGGAGGGGGCTTCTTGCCTATTTGTAGGCCCGTTTGCTGCCGCCATCAGAGACTCGCTAGGAGTCTCCTTTTCCTCAGCATTTACTGTCTTGTTGCTGGCACTTTGCATGCCGTTTGCACTTTGCGTTGTTCGCTTTGTGCTGGCGACAGTACCCGCTCGCCTATTTTTGGCTTCCTGTATATATACAGGACAGCGCGGATTGCTAGCCGGGTGGTCGCCCGCGCAATTTGCGCAGGTCGCCGGCTCTGTCTTTGGGCGCGGGCAGTCCCTGGCGGCATGGTTCTCGCCGCATCTTACGCAGGCGAGCGGGCGGTGGCACAGATGCGAGCTATGGCGAAACTTCTGACATCTGTGGCACTGGGCGGGCCCTTGCTTTCCCCTCCACGCCTCTATCTTTACACCACGCATGTAAAGAAACGTGGTGATATCGTATATCTTACGGAAATCAGGCGTCCTCTTTATAACTGCATGGAAGATGCAGCCGGGTCGTTCTCCACGCGCCTTAATGTGGCGGACGTACTCCGGTTCGAATCCATGCAGTCGCAGCTCCTCTTCTATTTCCTCTATTTCGGTATCAGCTGGGAGCCCTCTGATGGCGAGTTTGACGCTCCTCTCAGCGGGCAAGGAATAGGCGAACCAACTGAGGCCGCTTTCCTTTTCGAGGTCGGTGAGGTATCGCTGTACGACCCTGTACTCCTCCGCGCTTTCCGGTAGAAACCTAATTCCGGCTTGGTACGGACGCGCGTTAGGAGGATGGCCCAGCTTTTCCCTCACCGCCTTGAAGTGCGCCGCCCAGTTGGGTAGCTTTTCTACGATGAGAGGCGGGTATCTGGGCTTTTTGGCCTTTTTCTGAGCCGCGGCAGTGGCCTGTCTCGACGCGCTCGCATTAGACCGATTGTTTACATCGGTTTTATGCGGCGCGGAAACTAGGTCATCGCACGCCACTGGCTCAGAAATTTTAGGGGTGGGTTCAGAGTGCCGTCGCCCGTCAGTGGCGTAGCGGGCGGGCGAAACCGGGCCGCCCCCCCCGCGCGGTGTACGCTGGGGTAGGGGCGGGTCGACGCAGTATCGCTTGGCCACTTCACTCTCGTCCTCATCCGGACTTCTTGGTCTACGCTGGGCTCTAGTAGCGACGTCGAGATTAAACTCGTAGTCAAAGCCCAGCGCATTTGTAGTATCATCTGTACACTTAGTATGAGCTTGGTACTCACCCCTGTCGACGTCGGTCCTAACGGACATGTCTGGCGACATGTCACGGCGATCGACGCCTGAACTCACCGACTCCGTTGACATATCCGACCCTTGACGGGAGGAATATGCGGACATCATGGCCGGGGAGTCCTGGGCGGACCCTCTAGGTGGTGGAGGCGAGGTGAAAAGGGTCTTGGCTACCCTTCTCAACTCAACCTCTGTAGTGTTATTAGCACTGGCCAATCGGTGGCGCGGAAGTGTCGCCGCGACGCGGCGTAATTCCGAACTATTTTTCCTCGACGCTGATTGGTCAGCGGCCGAGGAAATTTTTGTAGTATGCAACGGTGCATTTGATGCACTTTTTTGGGGCGGACAAGCAGTAGGCGCACTTGCTGTCGCTACCCTTGCGTAGGAGGTGTTTTTGACCGAGTTAGGCGCAGCGGAGCGCACATTCGGTGGACTAATAGTTTTTAGGTTACTGGGCGGCACCACGGGGCTCGCATGTTCCCTATTGTCTCGCGTCGACGACGCCACGGGGCGTACAGACTGCGGCACGGTCGCGCGCTGTCCCGGCGCAGCCGGGCGCACGGCGGCGGCAGCGGCGCGAACAACTTGGGCGCGGCTCGGTGGTCCGGTCGTTCCCGGTGCCTGTATTGGTACAGGGCGGAATGCAGGCGGCCGTATGGGCACTGCAGGTTGTCGGGTCGACGGCGGCACGGGCGAAACGCGCGCAGTCGCCGATGTCGGCGGCGATCCGACGTACACTATGCCTGTACGGCTAGGCGGGGTCCTGAAGGTATCAGGGGTAGCAGGCATGGGCGACGTTCCTCTGACGCTGGGCAGCGACGACGAACGATCTCCCATCTGGCTGGCAGTAGAACAGCTGGAAGAGGAGGTGTCTTGGTCTCTGGGACCTCGACCATCAGCATTCACTTTATCATCATCATCATCACGGGTTGGGGGCGGCATGATAAAACTGTGGCCTCCGCAGCCGCGTCGGTTTGTTACCAAACCGGGCAGCGCGGGGCGGCAACTTCCTGTTGCGCTCCCCGAGGAATTTATTTACTTGCGTAAACAACACCTCAGAGAACCCAACAGGTAGCTACGTAGAATAACGGCTCGGGCGGATATACGACGTCGCTTCGGAGGCACTGGCACTCAACAAAACGGACGACACTCGACGACCACAGGGCGAATCCGAGAACATTTTTTTTGGACACCAGTTTATAAAGTTTCCTACCTGCAAATGCTCATACGGAGGGTGCCAACCCAAAGGGGGAGGAGTTAACATGAGCGACCTCTGCTATTGGTTGGGCAAGGATTTAGGATTCCTATAGTTTATTTTATCGTAAATTTACTGGGTAGAATATTTTAATGTCAATGTTACTTATTTCTCGGAGAATCTCCGACTTGCGAAAACTAAAAGAAACTGCGGTAGCGCCTGCTGATCTGTCCAGAACAATGCAAGTACATCAACCTTTAAAATCTACTGTGACTTGATTCTAATATAATATTATATAGCCTTTATTCACAATTTTGGATAAAATGGTTTTACAAGTAAACTATAAGTTAAATATAAGGTACTTAATCTATTGACTTAATTATTAACTTATCTACATAATACAAACAATTTAGTTGGCACCGGTATCAAGATTATTTGCGTTTCCACAAAGGTCCCGCCTAGAGATTTGATTATAATACTCATCAACATAGTTACAAAGATTATACACTAATCAATATAATCAAATCAAAATTCACAACATTTACAAATGAATTTTAAAAATGTCTTTAATTATGCTATTTAGTTCTCAAGTGTAGAATGGTTTGCCTATAGACAGAAGTTTGAAATAGAATAATATTTGATTTCTCAATCTATACGAACAATTTATTATATTAGTATAGATTGTTTCGTTGCACAAATATGACTTATTTCTGAGTGTCTCGGAATTGCAAAATCATCATAATTTCAGCTGAAAGACAGGCAGTACATGGGCCTCTCAAGCGTCGTCACATCGACCGGCCTGTACTTCTCGTGCCCAGCAGAGTTCCAAGTACCCGGTATTAGAATTTTAACAGAAATCTAGATTACACAGATACCTTCAACTTCTTTTACTACTTTAAGTACTATCACGAATAACAATAGACCACTAATATTATCAATAACGATAAAAAGTCAGGTATTTCCTTCCCTTATAGTAGGAGTAATACATACACTGGTTAGATCAATTGTATCTTCACTTTCTTTTCTATTGTTCCGAGAATTCTATCAGCGACCACCCATCGTAAAATTTGTTAATATTTCATTTTTGCATTTCGGCTGGCAGATAAGATAAGGCCCGTTAGATTCGCATAAAATATACATGATAAGTATTTCTAAAAGGGTCATTATGGTTTCACTATAAACCTACTTTACAATAAATGTATTGTTTTGTTGTTACTAAGCGTGTCTACTATTAAAAACCTATTTAATTTAAATACCAAATGGTTTAGTTTCATTTCTAAATTCACCTAGTAGTACGCCACAACATTATTATAAGTTGACATTTTTGGTTACTTCGAACAACTTTTAGTAGATGTTTTAAATAAAATAATTAATTAGGTAGGGTTTCGTATCAAATGTAGAATTTTATTTGTTAGTAAAATATACGTAATAAAAACATCATCACCAAATTTCAAGTTCATAGGTTAATGGGCAGACACGTTCATTAGACGGGCACGTGAGTGTCAGCAATTATAGGGCTCCGTTTGGACACTTTGGTACAGAACCCTTATGACGACGAGGCAATGCAGCTCAGCAAGTTTCGACAAAACGATGCCATGTCTTGGATCCTGCAACGAAATGAATCAAAAAAGTACAGTAGAGAAGTAGTTATGAGAAAACATAATTTCTACTTCCGATAACTAGGTACGTATCATAATGCCTGTAATTCTCCAAGTGTTTGTTTTTGTCAAAATCGCCACCCTATTCACAACCACTGCAACTCCTGGAAGCCAGAATATCAGGGGCGACGACCAGAAAAGCTCTGAGTTTATGAAGCTGGGCTAATAACCACTTTTCTAACTTGGAAATTAAGCCAAGGAGAGCTCACGGTCAGCAGTAGCTTTAGCAGTAGACTAAGGAGGCAGTCAATCTAGTGCTGTTACAATAGTTGAGAATTTAAAGACAAATAACTCTACAGTCTAATCTTTTGTTGGGAAAAATATAAAAGACAGATATGTAGACGCTATACAGAATGAATTTTCTAAGTGGGTGTTGATGGAAATATCAGAAACAACAAGGAATAGCAAAATATACAGGATTCCAATTTGTTTTTTGTCATGCATCATTCATAGTTTGTCGTGGTATTTAAAATAAAGCATTTTAAAATCAATTTCAAAACTTTTTAAAACAAGCTCTATCGTATTTCTCTCAGCTATATAAAGATAACCCTATCGTTTGATACATCTTTCTTGGGAGTCAACCGTATTGGATTTAGAATTATACCATTTATCTAACCGGGTGACCAATTCAAACGTGTTTGCAAAATCAGCTCAATCGGTTGGGAATATCAAACTGTTTTAAAATTTAGTTAACAGATTTCAAGTTAGCTATTCATGTTAACTATCTTACTACCAAGGCAAGTTAAATAAAAACTTGTAATTTCTGTGTAATCCTGAATTTTGATGTCACTGAGAACACAGAATGTGAGAAGAATGCAGCAGGTTTTTGTAATATGCATCACGATAGATTTTAAAGGTTTTTATTGAAGTCTGGCCAGTATGTTGTTTCGACCTGTTCAGCAGGCTCTAGCACAACTGCGAAGGAGTAGGATGCAAGCTCGTTTCCTGCGGGCGGTAGGTAAATTTACTACAATTAAGAGTTAATAGGACAAAAAAAATGGTTGGTCTTATCGCAGGTAGTCGGTAATCACGGGACCTGCAATCTTGTACCGGGAAACTATATTGTAAAGATAACAAAAACAATAGCGGAAATTCCAGCGAAATGGTTTGAAGTAGAGGTTACAGACATACAAAGGGGTTACTTGTTTTTGACTATATTGAGTTTTGCTTTCATTGTTAGCTTATGGCAGGGGAACTTTAAAGATAATGGAACACCAAACAAATACCTTTTGTTTTATGGAACCCCATTTCAAATGATTACAAATCAACACAGAAATTTATATAAGAACATTTTTTTTGCTATTATAATTGATAATATAATTGAAACACATTATACTTAACTAAAAGTTTTAATGTGAAGAATGACATTGTTTTACTGTTTTTTGAAGAATTGTTTTATAGTTCGGTATTATGTCCGACAATTGTATGTGTTAATTTTTTTTCAATCACGGTAATCCGATCCAATATTTATCGTTGTTGTCGTAAGAATTAAAAGAAACAATTGATGGTGACAACGGAGGAGGAACGGGAAACGGGTGGGGGACGAAGCCAACCGCGTGCCAACGCGCAACGTCGCGCATTGTATCTGGCGACGTGCGCTGCTGGGCCATACATAGTCCGGGCTAAATGCATGCTTACTACCTACCTATTTACATAAAAGTAATAAGTCCTTCTCATTTGCGCAATTTAAAAAAAATGTTTGCGACCGTGGTAATAATTAAGAGCTAAAAAAAATAATATTGGCGGAACCCTGATGACTATTCTACGGAATCCCTGGCTTATGGTATATACGGTTAGTGATAACTCTCTCCTGCCAGCGGCTTCGCCTTCGTAAAAATCGGTAAAATTTAAGTATTTATAGACCACCGGCGTCGAACTTGTCATAATTTCTAATTATTGTGGAAGAAATACTATGTAAAATTTTTAGAAATATTAAATTCGTTTTCGTTTGTGTTTTTAGTTAAATATTTATTCTCTATTAGTTGATTGTTACCTGTAAAATGTTAGCTATCTCATTGTTTAAATATTTCAATTTAAAACGGATATTTAATAAAATGATAAGAATAGCAGCAACATTAACTACCTACATATACTTAAAAATCATACGTAAAATATTTATCCCTGGTTTGCGGAATTAGGGTTGACTATAGTACAGGTCAACTCGTATTTATGCGATACCTTACGTGAAATAAATAAATACCTATACAGTTTGTTACTCAAGTGATATAAAAAGTCAACGAGTATAGAACAACTATTTATATGTGCTTTATAGACTACCAGAAAGCTTTCGACTTCCAACACTACGATGCGATTTGGACAGCATTTTCACACCAAAGAATCGACGAAAAGTACATAAATTTAGTCAAGAGCGTCTACTCTAAATGTTAGGCTAAAGTGCGACTGGAGAGAGAGGGAGCGGAGTTCCCCATACAAAAAGTGTCCGATAAGGAGATCCGTTATCAGCAAAGTTGTTTTCGACGGTACTTGAGTCAGTCTTTAGGTACCTAAACGGTTTGAATAATATGAGGTAATAAATAATATTACACACATACTGGAAGAGATCGCGGAATGCGATAAGGCCGCCCATTGTATGTGTATTAATTATAAGTATATTTTTATAATTGTATTTTAAGGTGTACATTAAAGCATATAATAAATAAATACATACAAGATCTGCGTGAAAAACAAAACCCTTTCCTTGCATTCGGGTAATAAAAAGGTAGTTTTTAAGAAATAATATATGTTAAAGGTATATCCTTATTAACAACAAAACATTATATGCATTTTAAATAAAGTACCTACCTAATAACACAATGATGAGCCTTTTAGAAATACATTCAATTTATGTTTTATGGGAACGAACAAAGGCCCGTTTGCTAACAACAATCTTATCTGCCGGCCGAAATGCAAAAAAAAACAATATTTTCAAATTACTGCTTGGGTGGTTACCGAAAGAAACCTTAGTATAAAAGATAAGAAGGTGTAGGTACAATAGCTGAAATTAACCGATTCGCCGATAGTGTGAGCTGTGGGGTTGGTGGGGTCATAGACTGTGTTAGAGCTAACAAAGAAGAGTAAAATCTCTTATTCTTTACTAGCTGTGCCCGCGGCTTTGCTCTCGTCCACTTACTTACCCTCATACCTTCCTATACCTATCGTACCATTTTTATTATAGCGGCATTCTTTCGCGGTGAATCTTAAAACCGACATTCAGAAAATGACGTCAAATGCGCCACGCCAGTATGGAGTTCAACTGTCCAAATATCTGAATTGCGTGTGTTGTGATATTTTACTTCTTGAAAACTTTATATTTATCTTACTTTTGATAGAGTGAACCGATTGAGATCAAACAAAAACTAAGTAATACTTCAACTTACGCACAATTTTAAAGTATAAAGTAAAAAAGCCAAATATATTTATTTCAATTAGGACAATAAGCGGCACTTTTAAAGGTAATAATTTGAAATTTACAAGTAATAATAATTGATTTTACCGTCCATTGGAAAAATTGCTTGTTACGGAGAAGAACGGACAAAAAACTCCACAGCCACTCTTTAAAAAAAATTACATACATACATAATATGAACATGGTTCTCACATACTTACAAAAATATTTGTAAGTATGTGAGAACCATGTTCCTATTATGCAATAGCAAACATAGATACATTCAACAACGACGACATAACAGCGTAACAGTGTGAGAGTAAATTTCTTAAATAAAAAAGGGATACAATAATTATGAATAGGTATAATAAATTTAATAAAAATATTTTTCTACTTAAGGATTGCCCGATGGAGCAGAACCAACATCTTTCCAAGCATCCTTAACTTGAATATAATCATCTAATTTGAAATATGCTTGTTTACAAAGTGTGTTTTTAATAAAAGTTTTAAATTTTCTTTCTTTAGTTGTAATATATCACAAGGTATTTTGTTATGGAATTTAATACAGCACCCCATGAAAGATGTGTGTACTTTTGCTTATCTATAAGATGGTTAATCTAATTTATCTTAATTTCTAGTATTAAAATTTTGTCGATCACTAACTTTACTAAAGGGATGTATATGCTTTCTTAAGTGTATAATATTTTCATAAATAAATTGGCATTAAACTGTCATAATATTAATCTTTTTAAATAGTCCCTGAAGAGATTCTCGGTAATTTTGCTTATATAATGGCCCTGACAGCTCTCTTTTACAATATAAATATGAATTCAATATCAGCAGTCTTATTTTTCTAACAGAACAAGCGGCTGAGCTTAGCCGAGATGTTATGTGAGATCCCCATTGTAGTTTCTCGTCTAAAGTAATTTCTAGAAAATCTTTTTGATTTGTAAAGTCTTATTTTCTCCATTCATTATGATGTCGCATTTACTACTTCTAATGTTCGGTAATGTGAATCTAATACACAATGGTTTTTCATATAGGTACTTGCTATTTTTATACTGTTTAAAACTGTTAAATCATTTCAAATTGTTTTATTTTTAGTTGCTGGTGTGGAGGTCTGTTTAGAACTTGGTTAAGTTTTACAAAACCGTTCAAAAGCTTCATCATCGGATCATCAAAAACTTTTGGATGCCGAGGATTGTCGTAAGTTTCTTTGACATGTTACACTTCTCCTGTTAACATTTTTTTAATTATCATAATATATATAATTATATATTTTTTTTAATTGAACTTGAGAAAACGGGTCCTTCTTAATCAAACGAATATATAAAAAAAATTAAGTGGTTTGCCTTAACGTGCAAATTTTTTGTTACAGATAAACGTGTTTAGTGGATGCAGACATCGAAGTCACACAGTGTCGACACCTGCATTGACTGACTGACTACATACACTGTGTATGTAGATTGACACAAACAAAAAAATGGCCCTTTTCAGGGCCGCATATGTCTCAATATAAAAATGTTTCTTGACTGGTATTGTCTAAAAACGAACTTACCTAAAATATTATAGATATTATGTCGTGGTGGCCCAGTGGCTAAGAGCTCGCCTCTCGTGGTAGAGGTCGTGGGTTCAAATCTGGGCAAGTACCAATGTGACTTTCTAAGTTTATCTTGGACATCGCTGACAACGGTGAAGGAAAACATCGTGAGGATACTTTAACTTATAGTAAGTATTTGTAAGTTTGTGTTACATTGGTGTGATTTCTGCAAGGCACTGGAACGCCTTGCACGAGGCCGATTTTGTTGAAAACTAAAACTGCATCATTGGATTTTTGAAAAATCAATATGCCTAGCCAGGAATCGAAACCGTTTATTTTGAAAAAATACCTGCTGTATTATTACACCATTCGATAGTGTCACTAATAAGGATCAAATTGTGGGAAGAAATTTCATATGGTAAACTTGAGGAAAAGGCTTATTTTTAACAAAATACTGATGGTGCGACTCCTTTGAGTGTTAACGGCGATTCCGCCATTGGATTGGGCCATCCACGCCCACTTAAAAAAACTCACGCTGTATAGTAAAAATTAAGATGTGAAACAAGCGGGCTATATCGGCTGGCCAGAATGCATAAAAGAAATACATATTTACAAACTGCAACCTGGGTGGTCGCCGACAGAATCCTTAGAACAATAGATTAGAAAGTTTAGGTAACATTATTATGATCTAACCGGTTTATGTATTTTTAACCGACTTAAAAAACGGAGGTTATTTATTATAAGGGGAACAAATACCTGGCTTTTTAATGTTATTAAAATATAAGTAAAGAAATACAAGCCGGTCGGTATGGCGACGCTTGGGAGGCCCATGTCCAGCAGTGGAAGTCTTTCAACTGATATTATGATGATTTTGCAATGCCGAGACACTCAGAAATAAGTTACATTTTGTGGAACGAAACAATAAATTAATAAAGTATGAACATTCCACGATGGTTACGACTGCGTTGTTTTCGTAGCACGCCGTAGGCTGTCGTAGCGGCTCGTAGCATAGCGCTACGATAACATTAAATACTTATGCATTAATTTTACACGGTATTTTTTTGTGTAATTATCTTTGGGTTGATACATTATGTACCTACTTTATTGATATTGATAAACAAATATAAAAAAATATACGTCTTATATACGACTAGCAGAACATATTATTATCATGAGTTTATTAATAAATTATGTATGAATGGAATAACTTTATCTATTCATAAAAATATAAATAAAGCTTAGAAATAAGAAATGTAAAGGTAAAGAATACTACCGCAACTATTTAAAATATTGCTACTTATAATGACTGTAGGGAATAACAAAGAAACTGCCAATTTGTAAACTCGATGCTTTTTAAAAGCAATAATTCCTATTGTATTATTTGTAAATACCGAAAACTGGCACTGATTCTTAACCAGAAATGAATAACAATAGGAATACTAGAACAATGGATAATACCCGGCCGACTTATTGCTTTTTGTTGTTATCGCTGTGCACATGCAGGTAATGAAATCATGTTTACTTTATAAATAAAAACTTATTATTTAAAAAAAAAAGTTACCGATTTAATAAGTCAGTGACAATTAGTTTACCATTTCATTAGGAGCTTAAGCTTAACCGACCTACAACGGCTTCTTTGTATATTTTTTAATTGAATTATGCCTTCATTTTAATATTTGCAGTTAACTGACTTCCACTGCAAACAAATTTTCTAACGGAAAAAAAAAGCTCTCGTAATAAAAAAGTATCCTATCATCTAGCTAGGATAATTGGTGTACCCGTGTGCCAAGTATCATTCAAATATTTTTGTAATCACGTGACAACAGATAAGGCAACAGATAGAGAATACTTTCGCATATATAAATATTATAGTAAGGATTTAACTGAAACTACTCGTAGGTTAAGTGACAATCAGATTATCTAGTATGTCTTAACTGTACTGAAATTCATTCAATTTACTTTTAGTAATACCAGAGAAGTAGCATAAAAATAATATTAAACTATATAATATCACCAGAGTACAATAAAAAACTTGTCTCTGGCAGAATCCTAGACGTGGAAATGGTAATAAAAAAATATCTGATGTTTTAGTGCAACCTGGTTATGACCAGATAGGATTTCGTTTCGTGTAAATAATCAGTGGCCAGAGCATACAACGGCTCCGCAATCCGGTGATTCTTTTATAACATGTAATAATATTTCTCTTAGCAATAAGGAAAAGCGGGATATCCCCTGCTTATATGCTCGCACTTCACCACTATTTCACCTAATTGTAAGCAATAATGTGATCGACGGTGAAGAACGCTTCCCTATTAATTATTTTCGTTTAAGTTATAAGTATACTCTGTATTAGTTAATTGTTACTTGTATAATGTTAGCAATATCATTGTTTAATAAGAAACTATTTAAAAAAATCCTTCAAAAGTCTCTACCATGCAAGAAAATTGAAGAATTAAGATTCTTGAAAATATCAATGACCAAATGGCACCATATTTTATAAATATTTACACACCGATAATTTTGCCTTGATTTAATTAAATATGTAAAGAAATACCAATTTAAAAATCATGCATAGTGTGAAATCGACTTAGCAAAATGATACTATAATATAGGATATCCAACAGATAGCAGACTCAGAACAGAAAACCTGGTTCGTGATCAATAAAGTAAGTTTGTATAGATATAATAAATATTAATACGTGTTACATTATTAATGTAATTATTAATAATAAAAAATATCCTTCTAAAGGAATTAATATATTAGTAAACTGTTAACTAATCCTGATTTTTGCTGCTGCCGCCGTTTCAATTTGAAACATAAATTTAATGTTGTTATTATTAATATTTAATATAATTTAAAAAATTACGAATCTATCAAAACATCGTGTGTTCACGTTTATGTTCGCCAAGATTCGTTCATGAGTTTGGTATTAAAATTAAGCCATTTTTCATCGCTATGCAGCCCCTACCCCACCTCAGCTCGTGTGGGTATATAATGTGGCCATGACGTCATGTGCCCTCCCCGCCCCCCACGCCTTTTGTATGCGGGGACGCAGCGAAAGCTCGATGACTATGCCTACATTCTTAAATCGTCCTGGTGAAGTGCAAACGTGTCATTAAAACCCGGAGATTTCAAGGGGCTTTTTTAAATTATATTTTTAAACGTAAATCTTAAAAATGGGCTACAGGGCTAGTGAGAAATCTGTCGAAGACGCCCTTTATGACAGCGAAATCGAATCTCTATCTAATTGGATTAGTAAACTAAGAAGAAAATCCCGAAACGTCAGAAGAAAGTGTGGTGTGAGGAAAGTCGCCATTTTGAGATACTCTCTATCACGTGCGGAGATTGATCTCGTTACTAAACAAAGAGAACGTGCCACGAAGTGGGATCAAAAGCAAGCTGAGTTGTGCAATAAGGAAGAAGACGTCGCCAAGCAAGAGCGGGAGAAAATCGACAATCTATGGAAGACGGATCTCAGCGGCTTAGATAGGTTTTTTAAAGAATTAGACAATGTCAAACCAACTAAAAATTAATATTTTTAGTGGGGTTGACGTTGTCTTATTCTTCTATACTGAGGCCACCAAGAGGAAGACCATCACCGTCATGCTGGTCGTCTACTCACTGAAGCTCCAGGGTCGCGCCTTGTACGGTTTCGGTGGTTAAACACTACCGTTTCCTGACTGCACGCAACAAGCTCTACATACACTGCGTATGCACTGCACCTACAAAAAAAGGCCCTTTTCAGGGCCGCATATAATTCTAATGTTTCTTTATCAGAATTGTCTAAAAACGAACATACATAAGATATTATGTACTTATCTACCTACCTATCCTACATACTTTATAAGTCCTTAAATAAATTAAGTTTATTAATTAGTTCTTAATACATGTGTTGCACTAATAAAACTTTTAATTTAAAACAGATAAAAACCCAAAACAATATTGGTCTATTACAATTATATACACTAAAATTGTCATTAATTCTTGAAATTAAATTGTCCACTATTAAAAAAGACAGATATAAAAAATATTAAAAAAATACTGTTTTTCTTTATCTACAGCACGCGCTGCCACTTACCTACTTTGTGTCTACAATAAAGTTTCTGGTGCTCACCATCTCCATGCCTGTTAGGATGGATTGGTACCTCGTCTACGGTCAGGACATATTCCACTAAACAACTTTGCTTACCTCATGCAAATATCTGACTATCCTAACTGTGAGCTACGCTATAAAAGGAGGACGTCCAAGATGTGTTGGAATGTGTCAAAAATGACAGCAAGATATGCACCATTGAACAATCAAAATCTTATCTTACTAAAATGTTAGTAAGATAAGATTATAATGCGAAAGTATGTATGGATGTTTGTTTGTTACTCAATCACGCCAGGACAGCTGAACGGATCTGTATGAAATTTGGCATAGATATAGATTTTTGTCTGGAATATCACATAAACTACTATTATTCCCGGTATAGTGTTCCCTTGGGCTGATAAAAGACTGTTGATGTTGAAGATAAAAGAATAATATATAAGTTGATAATCTTTTAACAAGCTATTATGTAATGCCCTACCTTCCCAGGTAGTTAATTACTTAATAGCAGCCTTATTTAAATTCGGAGAACAAATATTGTTCTTATTACGTTTGCAGCTAAGCTGTCAGACGGGTAGGTATTTAACTTAATAATTTTTGTTTCTATCTGTACGACGGGTCTTGAAAAACTTAGACCCGATCGTATGGACAGCTTCCACGAACCCGTTGCTGTATTCATCCACGGAGCTCCCTAGGCACTCGAAACAATTCTGGAGTTCGAGCTGAAAGCTCTCGGGGTTTTGGACCTGGATCTGTTCTGGCCGGAGCGTGGACTTCATCAGTCGAGACCTTTCAAGCTTAATATTAATGTTCAATGTGCCTCTTACCATGCGGTGATCGCTCCCGGTTTTTACCGAATTGATCACAGAGACATCATTGTACATTCGCTTCTTGGTTGACATGATGAAGTCGATCTCATTTTTTGTTGCACCATCGGGGCTCTGCCAGGTCCACATCCTGTGTTCACGCTTTTTGAAGAAGGAGTTTCTCATATAGAGGCCCTCCTTCTCCATAAAACTGGCCAGTAGGTGACCCCGGAGGTTCCGTTGTCCAACTCCAAATTGCACCACTTGCAGCTCATCCTCGTCTCGTTTGCCCAGTTTCGCGTTGAAGTCCCCCATGACAACGGTGAAGTGAATTTTGAAACCATGCATGGCTCTGGAGATATCCTCATACATGGTCTCTACCTCATCGTTGGGGCGTGCCGAGCTTGGGGCGTAGACCTGTATAACCTTCAGCGAATATCTTGAGGATAT
The DNA here is from genome assembly GCA_964057195.1 of Orthosia cruda. Lineage (NCBI taxonomy): Eukaryota > Metazoa > Arthropoda > Insecta > Lepidoptera > Noctuidae > Orthosia > Orthosia cruda. The sequence goes on along the minus strand of OZ059848.1, from coordinate 3,867,660 downwards.
TCTGAGGTTTGGGCGTAGACCTGTATGACCTTCAGCGAATATCTTGAGGATATTCTGAGTATAAGGTACGCCACCCTGGTCGACCCACTCTCGATCTTCACCACGTTGTTCACAAGGGACTTGTGGACGATAAACCCGACACCACCCTGGGACTGCCGGTCACCCTCTCGGAAATAGAGCAGGTTACCGGATTTGAGGATTATCGAGTCCTCCCTCTCTCTTCGGACTTCAGATAACCCTATAATACTCCATCGAAACCTGCTCAATTCCTCTTCGAGTTCGGTGACCTTCTCGTCGGTCATACAATTATCGGACATAATACCGAACTATACAACAATTATTCAAAAAACAGTAAAACAATGTCATACTTCACATTAAAACTTTAAGTCAAGGATAATGTGTTTCAATTATATTACCAAAAAAAATGTTCTTATATAAATTTCTGTGTTGATTTGTAATCATTTGATATGGGGTTCCATAAAATAAAAGGTATTTGTTTGGTGTTCCGTTATCTTTAAAGTTCCTCTGCTATAAGCTAACAATGAAAGCAAAACTCAATGTAGTCAAAAACAATTAACCCCTTTGTATATCTGTAATCTCTACTTTAAACCATTTCGCTGGAATTTCATCTATTGTTTTCGTTATCTTTACAACATAGTTTCCTGGTACAAGATTGCAGGTCCCGTGATTACCGACTACCTGCGATAAGACCAACCATTTTTTTGTCCTATTAACTCCTAATTGTAGTAAATTTACCTACCGCCCGCAGGAAACGAGCTTGCATCCTACTCCTTCGCAGCTGTGCTAGAGCCTGCTGAACTGGCAAAAAAAACATACTGGCTAGTCTTCAATAAAAACCTTTAAAATCTATCGTGATGCATTTTACAAAAACCTGCTGCATTTTTCTCACATTCTGCGTTCTCAGTGACATCAAAAATCAAGGTTACACAGAAATTACAAGTTTTATTTAACTTGCCTTGGTAGTAAGATAGTTAACATGTATGGCTTACGTGAAATCTGTCAACTAAATTTTAGAACAGTTTGATACTCCCAACCGATTGAGCTGATTTTGCTTGCTGTTGTGTTTAGTTTATGTGTCTGAGAGACGATTTTGCATGTGTGTGTTACCTGATATAATAAGTTAAAAACTATTTGTAAAGACAGTCGCAATAAACCATCACTCGCATCACACGCATCTTTTCATTCTTAATCACCCTGCAGACCAAAGTGAACCTTAGTACCAAAACATATGGTCGAATTTCGAGCCGGATTAGAGTGCGACCAAAGACGTTATTCATTGAGTGCAAAACAACATTCCTTAGATAAGGAACCTGCTTCTAGTGACTTTGTTTGTGCAAAATTTTACGTAAAAATATTGACAGTGATTTGTTTCTAAAGTGTTTTAGAAGAAAATACGAGTATATATTAATACCACTAAGATGACTGCACCTACACCGGACCAGTGTTTGTCCATACTGGAAGATACTGCATTGTTGTTGCAAAAGGCGCAAACCAACCTTAAAAAATGCCCCAAACAAAGACTAACCAAGGGTTACATTGAGACTCGTATACAATCAATTGGTGAATACTGGGATACGTTCAGGAGCGCTCACCAAGACTTCATTAAATGTGTACCAAAGGAGAAAAGGTCCAATATTTCTTATTTTGTTAATGAGGATTATTTTGTATACGAAGATTTATATTCATGTATACTGGCCGATTTGCGAGATTTATTATCCACATTCTCGCATGTGAAACCAATGGAGGGAAGCTCGTTCATAGAAGGACAAGTCAAGTTACCGAGAATACAGCTACCTACTTTTACCGGAGTGTATGATGAATGGCCAGCATTTCGAGACTTATTTCTCTCATTAGTGCACAAAAATACGTCTTTAAGTAATGTACAAAAATTGCATTATTTGAAAAGCAGTATGTCTGGTGAAGCCCACGCTCTGTTGAAACACATTCAGATCACTGAAACCAATTATGAGCAAGCATGGAACACACTGAGCGTACGTTATGGAAATAAAAGAATTATAGTGAATTCTCTTTTAAAGAAATTATTTTACCAACGGAAGATTCCCAGTCAAACGGCTATTCACATCAAATCTTTATTGGATGTTACAAATGAATGTGTAAAAGGCCTAAAGAATCTTAATGTTTCTACTGATTCTTGGGATCCAATAATTAAATTTCTGACGGTACAGAAATTGGACCCAGAGTCACACCGAGATTGGGAGGAGTATTCTTACCGAGAGGATATGGACGAGCTGCCTACGTGGGAAGACTTGGTGAAGTTTTTACAAACAAAGTTTCGCGCCCTGGAACTTGTCGCCCCGCCATCAAGGGAGAAACCTAAAGTTACCTCTGTCAACTTAGCAACGTCAGAGACTACACCAGCAAAAGATTGCATACTATGCGAAGAAAGTCATACATTGAGCCACTGCAGGGATTTTGCGAAACTGGAACCAAATGAAAGATGTGAAGTGGTGAAGAAAAACAAGCTTTGTTTTAATTGCCTTGCTGGCGGACATCATGCTATACGTTGTCGGTTGAATATGAATTGTCGCAAGTGTAATAAACGCCACCACACCTTAGTACATTCAAGCGCGCCGGCGCCCACCCCTTTGGTGGATATTATTCAAGCAAATCATAATGAAGTTCAAGACGAAGAAATCTTCAATAGTACAGTCCCTGAAGAACCAAAGGTTGAGCTATCATCATTCCATACAACACATGCTGCCACTGCTCTCTTGGCTACTGCTCTTGTACCAGTGCGAGATGTAACCGGACGAACCACCATATTACGAGCTCTGGTGGATCAGGGTTCTCAGGCAACGTTTATCAGTGAACGAGCTGCCCAAATACTATGTCTCAAAAGAACCCCCGTACATGGTAAAATTACGGGAATTGGTTCAACGCAGACTGCAGTAAAATTCGCAACTGACATCGAGATTTTGTCTAAACACGACGACAGCTTTAAGATTAAAACTAAGGCATACATAATGTCAACGCGACTCACTGCACAACTACCTTCACAGAAACTGCCCAAAAACAATTGGGCACACTTAAAGGGACTTATCCTAGCAGATCCTGGATTTAATCAACCAGGACGGATAGACATGTTGCTAGGTGTCGAAATCTGTGCTCAGATCTTAAAGGGTGAATTAATCAAGGGCCCACCAGGCACACCATGTGCACAAAATACCAGCCTGGGTTGGATCCTCTTCGGTAAAATTCAAACTATGAAGAAAGACCATGATTTTACCGTCATGCACCTTAATCTAGACCTCAACAACCTGCTAAAAACTATGTGGGAACTGGAAACTGAAGACAAAGGTGTACTAACCTTGGAAGAGAGAAAATGTGAAGACATATACCATGGAACACAATCCAGAGCAAATGACGGAAGATATATAGTGACACTACCTAAAAAGAAAAATGAAATATTATCACCTTATGGACAAACCAGAGACATAGCAGCGACAAGGCTGTATCAACTAGAAAAACGATTTGAAAGAAACAACCAGTTAAAATTAGAGTACGTGAAAGTAATAGAAGAATACAAACGAATGAATTACATGGAAGAAGTACCTAGAAACGAAATAGAGAAACCAGCAGTATATCTGCCACATCATGCGATAGTAAAACAAGAAAAAGAAACAACAAAGGTTCGACCAGTGTTCAATGCGTCACAGAAAGGAAAGAACGGTATATCTTTAAATGATGAATTATTAGTTGGACCGCAACTACAAGAAAATATGAGGAGTTTAATCATAAGATGGAGAATGAGAAGAGTTTGTTTTGTCTCTGATATTCAAAAAATGTATCTCCAAATTTACGTCAGCAAGGAAGACAGAGACCTTCAAAGAGTTCTATGGCGCGGCGATCCCAAAGATCCAGTAACAGTACAGATCCAGTACCGAATGACGAGAGTCACCTTTGGTACCGCGTCTGCTCCATATTTAGCTGTTAAAACCTTGCAACAAGTAGCAGACCATGAAGGCGCGAACTATTCTGACGCTGCCAAGGTGATTAGGGAAGATTTTTACATGGACGATTTGATGTCTGGGAAAGATACGCTGGAAGAAGCAATTAAATTAGCCAAAGATATTGACACTATCTTAAGAAATGGAGGCTTTGTCCTTCAAAAATGGTGTTCAAATAGCGCTGAATTCCTAAGGCAATTTGATCCTTCTCTAAGAAGTTGCCATGCTAATGTGGATATCACAATTGACGGCACTATCAGAGCCCTAGGCTTAAGCTGGAACATGGGAAAAGATGTTTTCCAATATAAATTAAACTTACCAAGTCCAACTGAGAAGATTACGAAGAGAATAATTTTGGGGGATATTCAAAGGTTGTTTGATCCGCTCGGGTGGTTGGCACCTGCTATATTGCCTGCAAAGCTGCTTATACAAAAACTATGGTTGCAAGCTATTACCTGGGATGAAGAGATTGACACAGAAATAGCAGAGGAGTGGCTATCCTTGAGAAGGAGCTTTCACGAAATAAATAACTTTGAAGTTAAACGTTGGCTACATACCCAATCAAATTTGTCGCCAAACGTCACTGTCCATGGCTTCTGTGATGCCTCAACTAAAGCTTATGCAGCGGTTGCCTATAGTCGTGTGCGTCAAGAAAACGGTGAAATTAAGACCAACATAATTGCAGCAAGAACGCGAGTAGCTCCGATTAAACCTGTGTCGCTGCCTCGACTCGAGCTATGTGGGGCTGTGTTGCTATCTAGGCTTTTTAAGCAAGTGAAGGAAGCCACTAGAATACCACCCAAAAACATATTCGCCTGGACTGATTCAACAATTGTCTTGTCTTGGCTATTCGGGGACCCCATGAGATGGCATACCTTTGTAAGAAACAGAGTTGTCGAAGTTCTAGACAACATAGGAAATAACTGGTATCATGTAGCAACCCAGGTAAATCCTGCAGACCCAGCTTCTAGAGGAATGTCTTTAATGAACCTGAAAGAAAATAATTTGTGGTGGGAAGGTCCTAAGTGGTTAAAAGGAGAAGATATACCATACACTAGACCTAGTAGCCTGCTCACAAATTTAGAAAAGATACAAACCATTCAAATCAATATCAAAATGGATACTGAAACCACTAAAGGCTTGGCCACAAGATTTGAGGAATTCGAAACCCTGACTGAGCTATTAAAGACAGTGACGTACATTAAGAGATTTCTGAAAGGCCGTAAAATGGAGGACAAGGATATGGCAATGACTACAAGCGATTTGAATGATGCATTGAAGACCTGTGTTAAGCTAATTCAGAAAAATAGTTTTGAAGATGAGATTCACAGTTTGATTCAAAATAAATCAGTAAGAAGAGAAAGTAGACTGAAGTCTTTACACCCTTTCTTAGACAACGAACATATACTCAGGGTGGGTGGAAGATTAAGACACTCCGAGTTAGATGAAGATGGCAAACACCCAATGATCTTAGATATCAATAATGCCCTTGCTGCCCTCATAGTAGAAGACGCCCACCTGAAGACGTTACATGGTGGAGTACAACTAATGATGGGTTATTTACGTTCAAAATTTTGGATCTTGAGGGCGAAGAACTTGGTAAAGACTAAGCTACATAAATGTTTAGTCTGCGCCAAACAAAGTGCTGCAAATAAGACCCAACTAATGGGAGAACTCCCGAAAGTTCGAGTGACACCATCTAGAGAATTTTTTCATGTCAAAGGGCAGAGGAGTGAAGACCTCTAAGGCATATGTATGTCTATTTATATGTATGTCTATGAAAGCTATCCATTTAGAACTTGCTGGCGACCTTAAATCTGAATCATTCATTGGGGCTTTTCGAAGATTTGTCGCCAGGCGTGGGAAATGTGCCCATTTGTGGAGTGACCAGGGTCGCAACTTTGTAGGTGCTAATAAGGAACTTGCTAATGCGTGGATTGAAGCCCAATCACAACTTGACGGACCAGTTGCAGAGCAACTCGCCCTTGATGGCACACAGTGGCATTTCATACCGGCTTATAGCCCTCACATGGGAGGTTTATGGGAGGCAGGTGTTAAATCGTTGAAATACCACCTGAAAAGAGTACTGACTTCCCATTTAACGTATGAAGAAATGTCTACCTTGCTTTGCCAAATAGAGGCCTGCCTCAATTCAAGGCCGTTAAGTCCCATTGATGAAACCGAAACAGATCATGTTACACCATTGACTCCAGGGCACTTTTTGATCGGCGAAGCTTCCATAACAATTCCCAACCCTGACCTAGACGGAATACCTATGCACCGGTTATCCCGTTGGCAGCATATGCAACAACTATTGTCACACTTTTGGCGGAGATGGCAAAGCGAATATTTATCTCGTTTGCAGCAAAGACCTAAATGGCTTAAACGGATCCCTGAACTAGATATTGGTTCTATTGTACTGATTAAATATGATAATTTACCTCCAGGCAAATGGGTGTTAGGACGTATTGTGGATAAGCATCCAGGCGCCGATGGCATGACAAGAGTTTACAGCGTGAAAAGTGGTGATAACGTAGTCCAACGAGCTGTTAATAAATTATGCCCTTTACCTATAGACCATACCGATTAATATTGTTTAATGTAACATCTAATCTAATCTTTAAATTCAGAATTTATAATTGGTTTACCCTAAGCTAGATTTTATAATGTATTTCTATAAAAGGGCCTTTTAGAGCCCTTTGGTGGGCGGAATGTTGTGTTTAGTTTATGTGTCTGAGAGACGATTTTGCATGTGTGTGTTACCTGATATAATAAGTTAAAAACTATTTGTAAAGACAGTCGCAATAAACCATCACTCGCATCACACGCATCTTTTCATTCTTAATCACCCTGCAGACCAAAGTGAACCTTAGTACCAAAACACTTGCAAACGAGTGTCATTCTGAATTTCGACAGTTAATTATTTCGACACGGTCCCAATTTCGAAAATCAATAGTTCGACAACTCATTGCTTCGACAGAACATATATTAGACTTACATTAGTTCGACAGAAGGTACTTCGATAACACACACCTTCGAAGAACACTACTTCGACAGAACCTTTCTTCGATTTTCACTTGTTCGGCGAATCTCTATGTCGACGGAACGTACCTTTCAGAGCAGCATTATATAATGCTGCTCTAAAATGTGACAATAATAATTGAATTTCGCTATAAGGTTTTAGGTACAAAATAAAAACATATATAACCTGTCAAGTGTCAATTAGCATACACAATAGAAATTACCATTGTCTTTTGCCGATTCGGCGATGTGGATGGTCAGAATCAATTATGTTTTGAATTATAACTTTATTTAATAATAATAACTTTATTTAATTTTCTCACCACAATATACATATTTTATCTTACATTGGTCAAATTAGACAATTATACACAACATAGGTAAGTATATATTGTTGGAGACTGGGGCCTAAGCTAGACTCGTGTCTTGTGTTTCAGGACACCAGGATCCCACCCCTTTACATTTTCATTTTATAAATTATGTACTAACTAAGCGCGCTGATAGAATGTAGTAAGGTTTATACATTTTAAAGTTTTATCTATTTTGATTAATATCTAGGTTAAGTATGCGAGACGAATGTTAGTAGATGTATAGTATGGGGGAATGTGTGAGTGTATAATTAAGTAAAAATTTAGAATTATAACCAGTAACAAATCATTGTACAGTTTAATCATTTCTTCAGATAATTTAAATTATAACATCGTTTATTAATGTCTTCTTGATTATTTATTATATTAGACTTGTGAGTAACGCTCCTTACACTACATCCCACGCTTATAGAATTCTCCCAGAGAACAGGACCGATTTGAAGAGCTCCCCATACTCTTTCAGTAGCAACCCCTGCTTTCAGAAGCTCGGTAGTAATCCCGTCCTCGCCCGGGGCTTTTCCACGTTTAAGCTGTTTAACAGCCGCCTCGATTTTGTCATGGCTCACCTCAGGCAGGTCTTCTGTGTTAAACTGGCTCTAGAATCCTCATTTTCGGGATCAGGTCGAGAGACTTGCGTTGCGTACAGTTGGTCGAAGAAGTTTTCAAATGCCGAAAGAATCTCCGGCTTCGAAACGACGTTATTCCCGTTAGACGTCAACTTCGTCAGGTGGTTCCTCCCATGTGAATGCATAAACACTTTCGATCCCCAGTTTTGCTCAATCGCTTTCTCTATAGAGAGCGTATTGGGCCGGTATTGCCTAATTTGAGGGCTATTGTACCTTACTCAAACTTAGAATGTGCTACCTTATACTCTCGAATTATTCTTCAAGCTGCACGAGGTGTTCATCAAGCCGTGGAAGTCTTTCAACTGAAATTATTATGATTTTGCAATGCCGAGACACTCAGAAATAAGTTACATTGTGCGGAACGAAACAATAAATTAATAAAGTATGAACATTCCACGACGTTTACGACTTTTTCGTAGCACGCCGTAGGCTGTCGTAGCGGCTCGTAGCATAGCGCTACGATAACATTATATACGTATGCATTAATTTTACTCGGTGTTTTATTGTGTAATTATCTTTGGGTTGATAAATAATGTACCTACTTTATTAATATTGATAAATAAATATAAAAAATTGATACGTCTTATATACGACTAGCACAACATATTGTAATCGTGAGTTAATTAAGAAATAATGAATGAATGGAATAACTTTATGGATTCATAAAAATATAAATAAAGCTTAGAAATAAGAAATGTAAAGGTAAAGAATACTACCACAACTATATAAAAAAATGCTACTTATAATGACAGTAGGGAATAACAAAGAAACTTCCGATTTGTAAACTCGATGCCTTTTTAAAAGCAATAACTCCTATTGTATTATTTGCAAATACCGAAAACTGGCTCTAACTCTTAACCAGAAATGAATAACAATAGGAATACTAGAACAATGGATAATACCCGGCTGACTTATTGCTTTTTGTTGTTATCGCTGTGCACATGCAGGTAACGAAATCATGTTTATTTTATAAATAAAAACTTATTTTTAAAAACTTGTTACCGATTTAATAAGACAGTGATAATTAGTTTACCATTTCATTAGGAGCTTAAGAATTAAAAGGGTGTAACAATGGACGGTTCTATCGCAAATAGTCAGTTATCACGAAACTTGCCAATTCCAGCGAAAACGCATTTTGTTTAACCTAAAATGGTTTACAGAAGAGATAACTGACCTACGACAGCTTTATTGTATATTTCTAAATTGAATTATGCCTTTATTTTAATATATGCAGTTAACTAACTTCCACTGCTAACAAATTTTCAACAGGAAAAAAAATAGCGCTCGAGATAAAAAGTATCCTATCATCTAGCTAGGTTAATTGGTCTACCCGTGTACCAAGTTTCATACACATATTTTTGTAACCACATGACAACAGATAAGGCAACAGATAGAGTTAATTTCGCATGTATAAATATTATAGTAAGGATTTAACTGAAACTACTCGTAGGTTAAGTGACGAATCAGATTGTCTAGTATGTCTTAACTGTATTGAAATTGATTCAATATCACTTTTAAGTAACACCAGAGAAAAAGCATAAAAATAATATTTAAAAAAATTATATCACCAGAGTATAATAAAAATCTCTGGCAAAATCATAGACGTAGAAATGTTAATAAAAAATATCTGATGTTTTAGTGCAACCTGGTTATGACCAGATAGGATTTCGTTTCATGTAAATAATCAGTGGCCAGTGCGTACAAAGGCTCTGTAATCCGGTGATACCTTTATAATATGTAATAATAGTTCTCTTAGCAATAAGGAAAAGCGGGATATCCCCTGCTTATATGCTCGCACTTCACCACTATTTCACCTGATTGTAAGCGATGATGTGGTCAACGGTGAAGCACGCTTCCCCATTAATTATTTTCGTTTGAGTTATAAGTATCCTCTGTATTAGTTAATTGTTACTTGTATAATGTTAGCAATATCATTGTTTAAAAATAAACTATTTTTAAAATCTTTCAAAAGTCTTAACCATGCAAAAACATTGAAGAATTAAGTTTCTTGAAAATATAAATGACCAAATGGCACCATATATTATAAATATTTACACACCGGCTACGTTCCTTGATTTAATTAAATATAGTAAAGAAATACCAATTTAAAATCATGCGTAGTGTGAAATCAACTCAGCAAAATGATACTGTAATATAGGATATCCAACAGATACCAGACTCTTACAGAAAACCTGGTTCGTGATCAGTAAGGAAGTTTGCAAAGATATAATAAATATTAATACGTGTTACATTATTAATGTAATTATTAAAAATACAAAAAATCCTTCTAAAGGAATTAATATATTCTTCTGAATATACTCTGTTAACTAATCCTGATTTTTGCCGCTGCCGCCGTTTCAATTTGGGACATAAATTTAATGTTGTTATTATTAATATTTAATATAATTTAAAAATTTGCGGATCTATCAAAACATCGTGTGTTCACGTTTATGTTCACCAAGATTCGTTCATGAGTTTGGTATTAAAATTACGCCATTTTGCATCGCTATGCAGCCCCTACCCCACCTCAGCTCGTGTGGGTATATAATGTGGCCATGACGTCATGTGCCCTCCCCGCCCCCCACGCCTTTTGTATGCGGGGACGCAGCGAAAGCTCGATGACTGTGCCTTCATTCTTAAATCGTCCTGGTGAAGTGTAAACGTGTCATTAAAACCCGGAGATTTCAATGGGGCTTTTTTAAATTATATTTTTAAACGTGAATCTTAAAAATGGGCTACAGGGCTAGTGAAAAATCTGTCGAAGACGCCCTTTATGACAGCGAAATCGAATCTCTATCTAATTGGATTAGTAAACTAAGAAGAAAATCCCGAAACGTCAGAAGAAAGTGTGGTGTGAGGAAAGTCGCGATTATGAGATACTCTCTATCACGTGCGGAGATTGATCTCGTTACTAAACAAAGAGAAAGTGCCACGAAGTGGGATCAAAGCAAGCTGAGTTGTGCAATAAGGAAGAAGACGTCGCCAAGCAAGAGCGGGAGAAAATCGACAATCTATGGAAGACGGATCTCAGCGGCTTAGATAGTTTTTTTAAAGAATTAGACAATGTCAAACCAACTAAAAATTAATATTTTAGTGGGGTTGACGTTGTCTTATTCTTCTATACTGAGGCCGCCAAGAGGAAGACCATCACCGTCATGCTGGTCGTCTACTCACTGAAGCACCAGGGTCACGCCTTGTACGGTTTCGGTGGTTAAACACTACCGTTTCCTGACTGCACGCAACAAACTCTACATACACTGCGTAAGCACTGCACCTACAAAAAACGGCCCTTTTCAGGGCCGCATATAATTCTAATGTTTCTTTATCAGAATTGTCTAAAAACGAACATACATAAGATATTATGTACTTATCTACCTACCTATCCTACATACTTTATAAGTCCTTAAATAAATTAAGTTTATTAATTAGTCCTTAATACATGTATTGCACTAATAAAATATTTAATTTAATACAGATAAAAACCCAAAATAATATTGGTCTATTTCAATTACATACACTAAAATAGTCATTAACTCTTGAAATTAAATTGTCCACAATTCAAAAAGACAGATTTAAAAAAAATATTCAATCAATACTGCTTTTCCTTATCTACAGCACGCGCCGCCACTTACTTACTTTGTGTCTACAGTACAGTTTCTGGTCCTCAGCATCGCCATGCCTTTTAGGATGGATTGGTACCTCGTCTGCGGTCAGTACATATTCCACTAAACAACTTTGCTTACCTCATGCAAATATCTGACTATCCTAACTGTGAGCTATGCAATAAAAGGAGGACGTCCAGCACGTGTTGGAATGTGTCAGACACGACAGCAAGATATACACCATTGAACTATTAAAAATCTTATCTTACTAATATTATAAATGCGAAAGTTTGGCATAGATATAGATTTTGTCTGGAATAGCACATAAGCTACTTTTGTTTCCTTGGGATTATAAAAGACTGTTGATGTTGAAGATGAAGTTAGAAATTAAATATATAAGTCGATAGTGTTTTATCAAGCTATTATGTAATGACCTACCTTTCCGGGTAGCTAATTACTTAAAAGCAAGCTTATTTAAATTTGGAGAACAAACTTTGTTCTAGTTACGTTTGCAGCTAAGCTGTCAGACGGGTAGGTATTTAACAAAATACGTTTTATAATTACAGTAATTATATTCATCGTCAGCCTTTTTAAGGTTGCCACTGCTGGGATGCAGTCTCTGTCAGGAAGGGAATTATATTATTAATTATTAATGAATTGATCATTAACATTATAAGCGGGATATTTACCAAGTTTACTACAAACAGTAAACATGGTAAATATCCCGCTTATAATGTTAATGTTTGTGACCATGACAGTTAAAAAACTTATAATTGGTCATTATTAGTGAATGAAATTCTTTCAGTTCAACGTAATTAAAATCGTCTTATCAGGATTCCAGTTTCTTAAGTCATGCAGCATTCATAGTTTGTCGTGGTCTCAGACCAACAAAAAAAGATAGACGTAACGTCGCGAACATCATAAGTGAAGCCACAAAACTATGCTCCTCCAAGTAAATATACACTCTCACGCACACACCTGCACTAAAACTATGCTCATCGCTCTTATTACGTTCCGAGTCGTCGTCTAGTTAACATATATTTAAAAAAATAGAATTATGCCTTCCTGTGTAGTGAAAACTTGTAAAAACAATAGCAAAGCACATAAAAAGTCTCACGGAATCACATTTCACATGTAAGTACTTGAAATAACGTCGTTTATTTATTAAATATACTATGAATTTTAGGTTCCTTGGAACAAAAAACCTCAACGAACGAAATCAGTGACATAAAGTGCTTGGGTTGCCATAAATGGTATTATCCTAAATCCAATACGGTTGACTCCCAAGGAAGATGTATCAAACGAAAGGGTTATCTTTATATAGCTGAGAGAAATACGATAACGCTTGTTTTAAAAAGTTTTAAATTAATTTTAAAATGCTTTACTTTATATACCACGACCTCAGACCAACAAAAAAAGATAGACGTACCGTCGCGAACATCAAAACTGAAGCCACATTTTTATCTATGTGTTTTGGAAGGGTTGCCATTTGTTGACTTTTCCTCTATAAAATGGGTAATAATATTATTGTGTGGGTAGGATAATATTGTTCGAGTAAGATATTGTTGAGTATGGTATTGAACCTCAAAAATAAACGATTAAGGTACATTTTTAATTATAACTCACGAAAATAAATATTTTTTTGTTACATCGCAAAATCTATTTAAAAATAAACAATTAGAAAGTGGCTTTACATGCTTATGATTTGGAGATCACCTTTAATGCAATCCTTGCTTGTGTTAGGAGAATCTTTATCCTTATCCTTAGCTATATCCATTAATTTGCAATTTAATGCAATAAAAATACGAATATAAATAGATAAGTTTTAAATAATATAAAAAGCAAACTTTATGTGAACGAGCGTTATACGGAGAAAAAAATGCGCGTATTTGTGTGATGTGTGGGAGTATAGAGGAGTGCGCTAATGTGTGAGGGTATATAGTTTGTATGAGTTTAAATTAGTATATTTAGTTCTACTCTGGGGTATATGTTTAGGTGTAAGTTAGCTTAGCCTGTGACAGTGTCTTGGGATCGGAAGAAGTAAAATACAGCTACTTCCTATAACCATGCTCATAAAAATTCTATTAAAGGTTATAAGTTGCTGAAGCGTAAATCATAACATCGTCAAGTGTATGAGTCATTATGTAAATTGATTTGAAATAATATAGATAATTATATTTTCAATCAACTTTATTAAATTCAAAAATATCACCATAACAAAATCACTGACTCCAAAAAGTAATACAAAGATAAATGGTACTATTAAATAAAGGTAAATGTACTATTTCTTATAGCTACTATCCATTTTCTTTTTGTTTCATTATTATTTGGGAATCTAAAATATTAAAATAACATAAAAAAAGAAAACAGGAATATAACTCGAAGTAAGAAATCATATTAAATTTGTTTAATCGAATGGGGTAATTTGAAATCATATTATGGCAACCCAAGCACTTTATGTCACTGATTTCGTTCGTTGAGGTTTTTTGTTCCAAGGAACCTAAAATTCATAGTATATTTAATAAATAAACGACGTTATTTCAAGTACTTACATGTGAAATGTGATTCCGTGAGACTTTTTATGTGCTTTGCTATTGTTTTTACAAGTTTTCACTACACAGGAAGGCATAATTCTAGTTTGGCATAAACTTTCGCATTTATAATATTAGTAAGATAAGATTTTTAATAGTTTAATGGTGTATATCTTGCTGTCGTGTCTGACACATTCCAACACGTGCTGGACGTCCTCCTTTTATTGCATAGCTCACAGTTAGGATAGTCAGATATTTGCATGAGGTAAGCAAAGTTGTTTAGTGGAATATGTACTGACCGCAGACGAGGTACCAATCCATCCTAAAAGGCATGGCGATGGTGAGGACCAGAAACTGTACTGTAGACACAAAGTAAGTAAGTGGCGGCGCGTGCTGTAGATAAGGTAAAACAGTATTGATTTAATATTTTTTTTAAATCTGTCTTTTTGAATTGTGGACAATTTAATTTCAAGAGTTAATGACTATTTTAGTGTATGTAATTGAAATAGACCAATATTATTTTGGGTTTTTATCTGTTTTAAATTAAATATTTTATTAGTGCAATACATGTATTAAGGACTATTTAATAAACTTAATTTATTTAAGGACTTATAAAGTATGTAGCATAGGTAGGTAGATAAGTACATAATATAAGATATTATTAGTATGTTCGTTTTTAGACAATTCTGTAGAAATATATTTACATGGAATTATATGCGGCCCTGAAAAGGGCCTTTTTTTGGAGGTGCAGTGCATACGCAGTGTATGTAGAGCTTGTTGCGTGCAGTCAGGAAGCGGTAGTGTTTAACCACCCAAACTGTACAAAGCGCGATCCTGGTGCTTCAGTGAGTAGACGACCTGCATGGCGGTGATGGTCTACCTCTTGGCGGCATCTCAGTATAGAAGACTGACATGACATTGTCTAATTCTTTAAAAAAACTATCCAAGCCGCTGAGATCCGTCTTCCATAGATTGTCGATTTTCTCCCGCTCTTGCTTGACGACATCTTCTTCCTTATTGCACAACTCAGCTTGCTTTTGATCCCACTTCGTGGCACGTTCTCTTTGTTTAGTAACGAGATCAATCTCCGCACGTGATAGAGAGTATCTCAAAATGGCGACTTTCCTCACACCACACTTTCTTCTGACGTTTCGGGCTTTTCTTCTTAGTTTACTAATCCAATCAGATAGAGATTCGATTTCACTGTCATAAAGAGCGTCTTCGACAGATTTTTCACTAGTCCAGTAGCCCATTTTCAAGTTTTACCTTTAAAATAATATAATTTTAAAAAGCCTCTTGAGATTTCTGGGTTTTAATGACACGTCTGCACTTCACCAGGACGATTTAAGAATAAAGGCACAGTCATCGAGTTTTCGCTGCGTCCCCGCATACAAAGGTACAGGAGGGTGGGGAGGACACATGACGTCATGGCCACATTTTATAACCTTACCAGCTGAGGTAGGGTAGGTACTGCAGAGCGATACAAAGTGGCGTAATTATAATCCCAAAATCATGAACGAATTTTGGCGAACTTAACCGTGGATAAGGATTAACTTATACAGGATGTTTTGGTAGATTCGCAAATTTTGTAGTATATAATTTATAAATACATATTAATATTAACAACATTTCATTTAGTTTCAAATTTAAACGGCGGCAGCGGCAAAGGTCAGGATAAGTTAACAGAGTATATTTAGAAGAATATATTAATTCCTTTAGAAGGATATTTTTGTATTTAAATAATAACATTAATAATGTAACATGAATTATTATTTATTATTTCTTTAAAAACTTACATCCAGGTTTTCTGTTAGAGTCTGGTATCTGTAATGGATATCCTATATTACAGTATCATTTTGGTAATTGAATAACAATATATCACGGAAATTTAACGCGATGATTTCGATTGTTTATTTACCTATTTCACCCGACGTTTTGGCCGTTTTATGAAACGCGAAAGTTTTAAAGTTTACTTTGGTAAGTCGATTTCACACTATGCTTGAATTTTAAATAGGTATTTCTTTACTTTATTTTATTAAATCAAGGAACGTGGCTGGTGTGTAAATATTTGTTAAATATGGTGCCATTAAGATATTTCGAGAATTCTTCAATGTTTTTGTATGTTAAGACATTTTAAAGATTTTTAAAGTAGTTTTTTAAACAATGAGATGCCTAACATTATACAAGTAAAAATTAACAAAAACAGAGTATACTTATAACTCAATCGAAAATAATGAATAGGCAAGCGTACTTCACCGTCGACCACATCGTCGCTTACAATCAGGTGAAATAGTGGTGAAGTGCGAGCATTTAAGCAGATGATATCCCGCTTTTCCTTATTGCTAAGAGAACTTTTATTACATATTATAGAGGTATAACCGGATTACGGAGCCTTTGTACGCACTAGCCACTGATTATTCACATGAAACGAATTCCTATCTGGTCATAACCAGGTTGTACTAAAACATCAGATATTTTTTTAATAACATTTTCACGTCTATGCAAGAATTTTAAATCTTGTCTCTTGCAAAATCATAGACGTGGAAATGTAGCATAAAAATAATATTTAACTATATAATATCACCAGAGTATAGTAAACTATACTCTGGTGATATTATATAGTTAAATATTATTTTTATGCTACTTCTCTAGTGTAACTAAAAGTAAATTGAATCAATTTCAGTACAGTAAAGACATACTAGATAATTTGATTCGTCGCTTAACCTACGAGTAGTTTCAGTTAAATCCTTACTATAATATTTATACATGCGAAAGTAACTCTATCTGTTGCCTTGTCTGTTGTCACGTGTTTACAAAAATATTTGATTGAAACTTGGCACACGGGTAGACCAATTATCCTAGATAGATAATAGGATACTTTTTTATCCCGAAAGCTTTTTTTCACCATTTGAAAATTTGTTTGCAGTGGAAGTTAGTTAACTGCAAATATTAAAATGAAGGCATAATTCAATTTAGATATATACAATGAAGCCGTTGTAGGTCGGTTATCTCTTCTGTAAACTTTTTTAGGTTAAACAAAATGCGTTTTCGCTGGAATTAGCAAGTTTCGTGATAACTGACTATTTGTGATATAACCGTCCATTGTTACACCCTTTTAATTCTTAAGCTCCTAATGAAATGGTAAACTAATTGTCACTGTCTTATTAAATCGTAACAAGTTTTTTTAAATAATATTTTTTTATTTATAAAATAAACATGATTTCGTTACGCGTATGTGCACAACGATAACAACAAAAAGCAATAAGTCTTCCGGGTACTATCCATTGTTCTAGTATTCCTATTGTTATTCATTTCTGGTTAAGAATTAGAGCAAGTTTTCGGTATTTGCAAATAATACAATAGGAATTATTGCTTTTAAAAAAGCATCGAGTTTACAAATTGCAAGTTTTTTTGTTATTCCCTACAGTCATTATAAGTAGCGATATTTTAAATAGTTGAGGTAGTATTCTTTACCTTTACATTTATTATTTCAAAGCTTTATTTATATTTTTATGAATCAATAAAGTTATTCCATTCATTCATAATTTCTTAATTAAGTCACGATAACAATATGTGTTGCTAGTCGTATATAAGACGTATATTTTTTTATTAAAGTAAAAGTAAAGTAGTAGTAGTTAAAGTAGGTACATAATTTATCAACCCAAAGATAATTACACAAAAGTATACCGTGTAAAATTAATGCATACGTTTATAAAATTTATCGTAGCACTATGCTACGAGCCGCTACGACAGCCTACGGCGTGCTGCGAAAACAACGCAGTCGTAACCGTCGTGGAATGTTCATACTTTATTAATTTATTGTTTCGTTCCGCAAAATGTAACTTATTTCTGAGTATCTCGGCATTGCAAAATCATCATAATTTCTGTTGAAAGAATTCCACTGCTGGACATGGGCCTCCCAAGCGTCGCCATACCTACCGGCTTGTATTTTTCACTTATATTTTAATAACATTAAAAAGCCAGGTATTTGTTTCCCTTATAATAAATAACCTCCATTTTTTAAGTTGGTTAAAAATACATAAACCGGTTAGATCAAAATAATGTTACCTAAACTTTCTAATCTATTGTTCTAAGGATTCTGTCGGCGACCACCCAGGTTGCAGTTTGTAAATATGTATTTCTTTTATGCACTCCGGCCAGCTGATATGGCCCGCTTGTTTCACATCTTACTTTTTACTATACAGAGTGATTTTTTTAAGCGGGCGTGGATGGCCCAATCCGATAGCGGGATCGCGGGACACACTCAAAGGAGTCGCATCATCAGTATTTTATTAAAAATAAGCCTTTTCCTTAAGTTTACCAGATGTCATTACTTCCCACAATTTGATCATTATTAGCGACACTATCGAATGGTGTAATAATACAGCAGGTATTTTTTCAAAATCAACGGTTTCGATTCCTGGCTAGGCATTTATTGATTTTTAAAAAATCCATTGATGCAGTTTTAGTTTTCAACAAAATCGGCCTCGTACAAGGCGTTCCAGTGCCTTGCAGAAATCACACCAATGTTGTGATACATTGGTGTGATTTCTGCACAATACTTATTATAAGTTAAGGTTTCCTCAACTTACAAATACTTACTATAAGTCAAGGTTTCCTCACGATATTTTCCTTCACCGTTGTCAGCGATGTCCAAGATAAACTTAGAAAGTCACATTGGTACTTGCCCAGATTTGAACCCACGATCTTCACCACGAGAGGCGAGCTCTTAGCGACTGGGCCACCATGGCATAATATCTATAATATTTTAGGTAAGTTCGTTTTTAGACAATACCAGTCAAGAAACATATTTATATTAAGACAAATGCGGCCCTGAAAAGGGCCATTTTTTTGGATGTGTCAATCTAAATACACAGTGTATGTAGTAAGTCAGTCAATGCAGGTGCCGCCACTGTGTGACTTTGATGTCTGCGTCCACTAAACACGTTTCTCTGTAACAAAAAATTTGCACGTTAAGGCAAACCAATTAAAATTTATATATATTCGTTTGATTAAAAAGGACCCGTTTTCTCAAGTTCAATTTAAAAAAATATAATTATATGTATTATTATAATTTAAAATATGTTAACAGGAGAAGTGTAACATGTCACAGAAACTTACGATAGTCGGCGGCATCAAAAAGTTTTTGATGATCCGATGATGAAGCTTTTGAACGGTTCTGTAAAACTTAACCAAGTTCTAAACAGACCTCCAGACCAGCAACTAGAAATAAAACAATAAGAAATTATTTAACAGTTTTAAACAGTATAAAAATAACAAGTACTTATATGAAAATGTCAATTATTTTTATGCTACTTCTCTGGTGTAACTAAAAGTAAATTGAATCTATTTCAGTACAGTAAAGACATACTAGATAATCTGATTCGTCACTTAACCTACGAGTAGTTTCAGTTAAATCCTTACTATAATATTTATACATGCGAAAGTAACTCTACCTGTTGCCTTGTCTGTTGTCACGTGTTTACAAAAATATATGTATGAAACTTACACACGGGTAGACCAATTATCCTAGCTAGATGATAGGATAGTTTTTATCCCGAGCGCTATTTTTTTTTACTGTTGAAAATTTGTTAGCAATGGAAGTTAGTTAACTGCAGATATTAAAATGAAGGCATAATTCAATTAAGAAATATACAATGAAGCCGTTGTAGGTTGGTTATCGTTTCTGTAAACCATTTTCGGTTAAACAAAATGCGTTTTCACTGGATTTGGCAAGTTTCGTGATAACTGACTATTTGTGATATAACCGCCCATTGTAACACATTTTTAATTCTTAAGCTCCTAATGAAATGGTAAACTAATTGTCACTGTCTTATTAAATCGGTTACAAGTTTTTTAAATAATAAGTTTTTATTTATAAAATAAACATGATTTCGTTACCTGCATGTGCACAACGATAACAACAAAAAGCAATAAGTCGGCGGGTATTATCCGTTGTTCTAGTATTCCTTTTGTTATTCATTTCTGGTTAAGAATTAGAGCCAGTTTTCGGTATTTGCAAATAATACAATAGGAATTATTGCTTTTAAAAAAGTATCGAGTTTACAAATTGGAAGTTTCTTTGTTATTCCCTACAGTCATTATAAGTAGCAATTTTTAAATATTTGCCATTCTTTAACTTTACATTTCTTATTTCTAAGCTTTATTTATATTTTTAGGAATCAATAAAGTTATTCTATGCATTCATTATTTCTTAATTAACTCATGATAACAATATGTTGTGCTAGTCGTATATAAGACATATCATGTTTTTATATTTTTTACAACACAAAGATAATTACACAAAAAATACCGTGTAAAATTAATGCATACGTATATAAAATTTATCGTAGCACTATGCTACGAGCCGCTACGACAGCCTACGTCGTGCTACGAAAACAACGCAGTCGTAACCGTCGTGAAATGTTCATACTTTATTAATTTATTGTTTCGTTCCGCAAAATGTAACTTATTTCTGAGTGTCTCGGCATTGCAAAATCATCATAATTTCAGTTGAAAGACTTCCACTGCTGGACATGGGCCTCCCAAGCGTCGCCATACCTACCGGCTTGTATTTTTCACTTATATTTTAATAACATTAAAAAGCCAGGTATTTGTTTCCCTTATAATAAATAATCTCCATTTTTTAAGTTGGTTAAAAATACATAAACCGGTTAGATCAAAATAATGTTACCTAAACTTTCTAATCTATTGTTCTAAGGATTCTGTCGGCGACCACCCAGGTTGCAGTTTGTAAATATGTATTTCTTTTATGCACTCCGGCCAGCTGATATGGCCCGCTTGTTTCACATCTTACTTTTTACTATACAGAGTGATTTTTTTAAGCGGGCGTGGATGGCCCAATCCGATAGCGGGATCGCGGGAAACACTGAAAGGAGTCGCATCATCAGTATTTTATTAAAAATAAGCCTTTTCCTTAAGTTTACCAGATGTCATTACTTCCCACAATTTGATCATTATTAGCGACATTATTGAATGGTGTAATAATACAGCAGGTATTTTTTCAAAATCAACGGTTTCGATTCCTGGCTAGGCATATTGATTTTTAAAAAATCCAATGATGCAGTTTTAGTTTTCAACAAAATCGGCCTCGTGCAAGGCGTTCCAGTGCCTTGCAGAAATCACACCAATGTTGTGATACATTGGTGTGATTTCTGTACAATACTTACTATAAGTTAAGGTTTCCTCAACTTACAAATACTTACTATAAGTCAAGGTTTCCTCACGATGTTTTCCTTCACCGTTGTCAGCGATGTCCAAGATAAACTTAGAAAGTCACATTGGTACTTGCACAGATTTGAACCCACGATCTTCACCACGAGAGGCGAGCTCTTAGCGACTGGGCCACCATGGCATAATATCTATAATATTTTAGGTAAGTTCGTTTTTAGACAATACCAGTCAAGAAACGTATTTATATTGAGACAAATGTGGCCCTGAAAAGGGCCTTTTTTTTGGATGTGTCTTTCTAAATACACAGTGTATGTAGTAAGTCAGTCAATGCAGGTGCCGCCACTGTGTGACTTTGATGTCTGCGTCCACTAAACACGTTACTCTGTAACAAAAAATTTGCACGTTAAGGCAAACCAATTAAAATGTATATATATTCGTTTGATTAAAAAGGACCCGTTTTCTCAAGTTCGATTTAAAAAAATATAATTATATGTATTATTATAATTTAAAATATGTAAACAGGAGAAGTGTAACATGTCACAGAAACTTACGACAGTCGGCGGCATCAAAAAGTTTTTGATGATCCGATGATGAAGCTTTTGAACGGTTCTGTAAAACTTAACCAAGTTCTAAACATACCTCCACACCAGCAACTAGAAACAAAACAATCAGAAATGATTTAACAGTTTTAAACAGCATAAAAATAAAACACAACAAATGAAAATGTCAAGTCACTAGAAACGTATTCTACTTACTTAGATCTTCCAACATATTTATATTACGTAGTATATCCGGAATTGGCTCGGCTTCTCTCGCTATTCGAATTTTCTCAGTTACCAATACCAAGAGGTCCACCAGCGGGATCTGTGCATAAATGAAAAAAAGATAAAAAATTTCATAATATAACACAAAAAAGGTAATTAAGAGCTGAATAAGTGATAATAACTCACGTTAGGGTCAAAACCGGCAGCTACAGCTAATCGTTTAGAAGCTTCAGCCAGCTCTTCACGACGCTCTCTTTCATATTGCGCATTACGTGCGCGTTGCTCTTCCTGTGAACGAAAAGAAAACAAATTAGTATTCATAAATAAATTAAACAAAACTGGAAAATGTAAGAAGTATTGTGTTAATACGAACCCTAGTTAAAGGAACCCGATTTCTCCCTGCCGGTCTACCGCGACGTCTTTGCGGCGCCGCAGAATCTGAAACATGTTTCTGAAACAACATAACATAATTAATAAAAACCTAAATTCATAAATAATTATTAAATCAGTTTATGTTTTTTGAGTAATGAAATATTACTTATTACTGCTAAGAATAACGTACCATCATTTTTTGGTTCTGTTGAATAGTTTTTAAGAAATCCACCAGGCTATGACTACACTAGTTCGCTGCAAACGAAATAATGAGAACATTTTTTTTGGACACCAGTTTATAAAGTTTCCTACCTGCAAATGCTCATACGGAGGGTGCCAACCCAAAGGGGGAGGAGTTAACATGAGCGACCTCTGCTATTGGTTGGGCAAGGATTTAGGATTCCTATAGTTTATTTTATCGTAAATTTACTGGGTAGAATATTTTAATGTCAATGTTACTTATTTCTCGGAGAATCTCCGACTTGCGAAAACTAAAAGAAACTGCGGTAGCGCCTGCTGATCTGTCCAGAACAATGCAAGTACATCAACCTTTAAAATCTACTGTGACTTGATTCTAATATAATATTATATAGCCTTTATTCACAATTTTGGATAAAATGGTTTTACAAGTAAACTATAAGTTAAATATAAGGTACTTAATCTATTGACTTAATTATTAACTTATCTACATAATACAAACAATTTAGTTGGCACCGGTATCAAGATTATTTGCGTTTCCACAAAGGTCCCGCCTAGAGATTTGATTATAATACTCATCAACATAGTTACAAAGATTATACACTAATCAATATAATCTAATCAAAATTCACAACATTTACAAATGAATTTTAAAAATGTCTTTAATTATGCTATTTAGTTCTCAAGTGTAGAATGGTTTGCCTATAGACAGAAGTTTGAAATAGAATAATATTTGATTTCTCAATCTATACGAACAATTTATTATATTAGTATAGATTGTTTCGTTGCACAAATATGACTTATTTCTGAGTGTCTCGGAATTGCAAAATCATCATAATTTCAGCTGAAAGACAGGCAGTACATGGGCCTCTCAAGCGTCGTCACATCGACCGGCCTGTACTTCTCGTGCCCAGCAGAGTTCCAAGTACCCGGTATTAGAATTTTAACAGAAATCTAGATTACACAGATACCTTCAACTTCTTTTACTACTTTAAGTACTATCACGAATAACAATAGACCACTAATATTATCAATAACGATAAAAAGTCAGGTATTTCCTTCCCTTATAGTAGGAGTAATACATACACTGGTTAGATCAATTGTATCTTCACTTTCTTTTCTATTGTTCCGAGAATTCTATCAGCGACCACCCATCGTAAAATTTGTTAATATTTCATTTTTGCATTTCGGCTGGCAGATAAGATAAGGCCCGTTAGATTCGCATAAAATATACATGATAAGTATTTCTAAAAGGGTCATTATGGTTTCACTATAAACCTACTTTACAATAAATGTATTGTTTTGTTGTTACTAAGCGTGTCTACTATTAAAAACCTATTTAATTTAAATACCAAATGGTTTAGTTTCATTTCTAAATTCACCTAGTAGTACGCCACAACATTATTATAAGTTGACATTTTTGGTTACTTCGAACAACTTTTAGTAGATGTTTTAAATAAAATAATTAATTAGGTAGGGTTTCGTATCAAATGTAGAATTTTATTTGTTAGTAAAATATACGTAATAAAAACATCATCACCAAATTTCAAGTTCATAGGTTAATGGGCAGACACGTTCATTAGACGGGCACGTGAGTGTCAGCAATTATAGGGCTCCGTTTGGACACTTTGGTACAGAACCCTTATGACGACGAGGCAATGCAGCTCAGCAAGTTTCGACAAAACGATGCCATGTCTTGGATCCTGCAACGAAATGAATCAAAAAAGTACAGTAGAGAAGTAGTTATGAGAAAACATAATTTCTACTTCCGATAACTAGGTACGTATCATAATGCCTGTAATTCTCCAAGTGTTTGTTTTTGTCAAAATCGCCACCCTATTCACAACCACTGCAACTCCTGGAAGCCAGAATATCAGGGGCGACGACCAGAAAAGCTCTGAGTTTATGAAGCTGGGCTAATAACCACTTTTCTAACTTGGAAATTAAGCCAAGGAGAGCTCACGGTCAGCAGTAGCTTTAGCAGTAGACTAAGGAGGCAGTCAATCTAGTGCTGTTACAATAGTTGAGAATTTAAAGACAAATAACTCTACAGTCTAATCTTTTGTTGGGAAAAATATAAAAGACAGATATGTAGACGCTATACAGAATGAATTTTCTAAGTGGGTGTGGATGGAAATATCAGAAACAACAAGGAATAGCAAAATATACAGGATTCCAATTTGTTTTTTGTCATGCATCATTCATAGTTTGTCGTGGTATTTAAAATAAAGCATTTTAAAATCAATTTCAAAACTTTTTAAAACAAGCTCTATCGTATTTCTCTCAGCTATATAAAGATAACCCTATCGTTTGATACATCTTTCTTGGGAGTCAACCGTATTGGATTTAGAATTATACCATTTATCTAACCGGGTGACCAATTCAAACGTGTTTGCAAAATCAGCTCAATCGGTTGGGAATATCAAACTGTTTTAAAATTTAGTTAACAGATTTCAAGTTAGCTATTCATGTTAACTATCTTACTACCAAGGCAAGTTAAATAAAAACTTGTAATTTCTGTGTAATCCTGAATTTTGATGTCACTGAGAACGCAGAATGTGAGAAGAATGCAGCAGGTTTTTGTAATATGCATCACGATAGATTTTAAAGGTTTTTATTGAAGTCTGGCCAGTATGTTGTTTCGACCTGTTCAGCAGGCTCTAGCACAACTGCGAAGGAGTAGGATGCAAGCTCGTTTCCTGCGGGCGGTAGGTAAATTCACTACAATTAAGAGTTAATAGGACAAAAAAAATGGTTGGTCTTATCGCAGGTAGTCGGTAATCACGGGACCTGCAATCTTGTACCGGGAAACTATATTGTAAAGATAACAAAAACAATAGCGGAAATTCCAGCGAAATGGTTTGAAGTAGAGGTTACAGACATACAAAGGGGTTACTTGTTTTTGACTATATTGAGTTTTGCTTTCATTGTTAGCTTATGGCAGGGGAACTTTAAAGATAATGGAACACCAAACAAATACCTTTTGTTTTATGGAACCCCATTTCAAATGATTACAAATCAACACAGAAATTTATATAAGAACATTTTTTTTGCTATTATAATTGATAATATAATTGAAACACATTATACTTAACTAAAAGTTTTAATGTGAAGAATGACATTGTTTTACTGTTTTTTGAAGAATTGTTTTATAGTTCGGTATTATGTCCGACAATTGTATGTGTTAATTTTTTTTCAATCACGGTAATCCGATCCAATATTTATCGTTGTTGTCGTAAGAATTAAAAGAAACAATTGATGGTGACAACGGAGGAGGAACCGGAAACGGGTGGGGGACGAAGCCAACCGCGTGCCAACGCGCAACGTCGCGCATTGTATCTGGCGACGTGCGCTGCTGGGCCATACATAGTCCGGGCTAAATGCATGCTTACTACCTACCTATTTACATAAAAGTAATAAGTCCTTCTCATTTGCGCAATTTAAAAAAAATGTTTGCGACCGTGGTAATAATTAAGAGCTAAAAAAAATAATATTGGCGGAGCCCTGATGACTATTCTACGGAATCCCTGGCTTATTGTATATACGGTTAGTGATAACTATCTCCTGCCAGCGCCTTCGCCTTCGTGAAAGTCGGAAAATTTCAGTATTTATAGACCACCTGCGTCGAACTTGTCATAATGTTTAATTATTGTGGAAGAAATACTATGTAAACTTTTTATAAATATTAAATTAGTTTTCGTTTGTGTTATTAGTTAATTATTTATTCTCTATTAGTTAATTGTTACCTGTAAAATGTTAGCTATCTCATTGTTTAAATATTTCTATTTAAAACAGATATTTAATAAAATGATAAGAATAGCAGCAACATTAACTACCTACATGCATAGATATATGATATTTAAAAATCATACGTGAAATATTTATACCTGTTTTGCGGAATTAAGGTTGACTATAGTACAGGTCAACTCGTATTTATGCGATACCTTACGTAATAAATGTGTAATAAGCAACATATTAGCAAATATGAATTTGCAAATATGTTGTTGGTGTGCCTTATTGAAATAAATAAATAAACAGGTTGTTACTCAAGTGATATAAAAAGCCAACGAGTATAGAACAACTATTTATATGTGCTTTATAGACTACCAGAAAGTTTTCGACATCCAACACTACGATTTGATTTGGACAGCATTTTCACACCAAATAATTGACGAAAAGTACATAAATTTAGTCAAGAGCAATTACACATGTGACACTTTAGCCTAACATTTAGAGTAGACACTCTAAATGTTAGGCTAAAGTGCGACTGGAGAGAGAGAGAGCGAAGTTCCCCATACAAAAAGGTAAGGAAAGGAATAAGGAGATCCGTTATCATCAAAGTTGTTTTCGACGGTACTTGAGTCATTCTTTAGGTACCTAAACGGTTTGAATAATATGAAGTAATAAATAATATTACATACATACTGGAAGAGATCGCGGAATGCGATAAGGCCGCCCATTGTATGTGTATTAATTTTAAGTATCTTTTTATAATTGTATTTTAAGGTGTACAATAAAGTATATAATAAATAAATTCATACAAGATCAGCGCTAAAAACAAAACCCTTTCCGAGCATTCGGGTAGTAAAAATGTAGTTAAAAGAATATATTTATGTGAAATGTATATCCTTATTAACCACAAAACATTATATGCGTTTTAAATTAAGTACCTACCTAATAAAACAATGATGACCCTTTTAGAAATACATTCAATTTATATTTTATGGGAGCAAACAAAGGCCCGTTTGCTAACAACAATCTGATCTGCCGGCCGAAATGCAAAAAAACAATAATTTCAAATTACTGCTTGTGTGGTTTCCGAAAGAAACCTTAGTATAAAAGATAAGAAGGTGTAGGTACAATAGCTGAAATTAACCGATTCGCCGAAAGTGTGGGCTGTGGGGCTGGTGGGGTCATAGACTGTGTTAGAGCTAACAAAGAAGAGTAAAATCTCTTATTCTTTACTAGCTGTGCCCGCGGCTTTGCTCTCGTCAACTGTCTATCCTACCCTACTTACCCTCATACCTTCCTATACCTATCCTACTTTTTTTATCCTTGCGGCATTCTTCCACGGAGAATCTTTAAACCGTCATTCAAAAAATGACGTCAAATGCACCACGCCAGTATGGAGTTCAACTGTCCAAATATCTGAATTGCGTGTGTTGTGATATCTTACTTCTTGAACACTTTTTATTTATCTTACTTTTGTTAGAGTGAACCGAGTGCGATGAAACAAAAACTAAGTAATACTTCAACTTACTCACAATTTTAATGTATAAAGTACAAATGCCAAATATATTTATTTCAATTAGGCCAATAAGCGGCTCATTTGAAATTTACGAGATACGAGAATTGATTTTACCGTCCATTCGAAAAATAGCTTTTTACGGAGAAGAACGGACAAGAAACTCCACAGCCACTCTTTAAAAAAAATTACATACATACTCTACTCTACATTCACATACTTGAGGACCATGCACCCAGAATAACACTAAATACTATACTACTTAAAGATATAAAGTATTAAAACCAATAACAGGTAAATTAATTCATTTGATAAATAGGAACATGGTTCTCACATACTTACAAATATTGCAAACATAGGTACAATACCTCATTCAACAACAACGTAACAGTGTGAGAGTAAATTTCTATAATAAAAAAGGGATACAATAACTATGAATAGATAAATTATTTAATAAAAAAAAAATCTACTCTAAAGATTTCCCTATGGAGCAGGACCAACATGTTTCCAAACATCCTTACCTTGAATATAAACATCTAATTTGAAATATGCTTGTACAAAGTTTGCTTTTAATAAAAGTTTTAAATTTTCTTTCTTTAGTTGTAATATATCACTAGGTATTTTGTTATGGAATTTAATACAGCACCCAATGAAAGATGTCAAACACTCAGTTTCCTGATGAGGTACACTATCATCATATCATCATCATCATATCTGCCGAAAGACGTCCACTGCTGGATATAGGCCTCCCCCAAGCGTCGCCACATTGACCGGTCCCGAGCGCCCCGCATCCAGCGGATCCCCGCAACTTTCACAAGGTCATCGGTCCACCTGGCACACAATGCATAAACATAATACAAAAATAATATTTAATTATTACTCAAATCCAACATTAATAGATTGATCTATTTATGCGTGATGTTGACAAGAAATATTCCCTTATTCTTTTTTCTGAAAACGTCAAACGAAGTACTATCCCGTGAAGAGCACAGAATTTTAAAATCATGCATAGTATGCAATCGACTTACTAAAATAATACTGTAATAAGGTTTCTATAGGAAATCACTGCAGACATCGGTCTCCAAACACAAATCTTAGTTTGTGAACTCATATAATTAAGACATAGCATTAAGTAACTTTGTAACAAGATAATAAATGTTTCATATTACATTATTATTATTCTAAATCATACAAATCATCGAGTATTCCCCGTTTTGGTTGCCAAGATTCGCTCAAGACTTCGGTATTAAAATGACGCCATTTTGCGGCGTCCTGCAGTCCCTTCCCTATCTCAGCTCGGGTAAGTATATAATGCGGGCATGACGTCATATGCCCACATGCCCCGCCCACCGCGCCCCTCTCCTACCGGGGACCTGCATGCGGGGATGCAGCGAAAGCTCGACGAGTGTGCGATGCGGCATGCCCTCATTCTTAAACCGACCTGGTGAAGTGAGAACGTGTCTGTACCCCCCGAGATAACTTACAGTACTTTCTGGACCATCCTAAAGAAAATGGGTTACAGTGCAATTGACAAATCTGTCGAAGACACTTTTTATGATAGTGAAATCGAATCTGTAAACATTTGGATTCGTAAACTTAGAAGAAAATCACGAAACGTTGGTAGAAAGTGTGGTGTGAGAAAAGTCGCGATTTTGAGATACTCTCTATCACGTGCGGAGATTAAACTAGTAATGAAACAAAAAGAATATGCCACGATGTTGGAGCAAAAGCAAGCAAAGGAAGAAGAAGATGTTGCCAAGCAAGAGCGGGAGAAAATCAACATTCTATGTCAGACTGATCCACTCGGCGACTTAGATAGTTTTTTTAGAGAATTTGACAATGTCAAATCAACTAAAAATTAAATTATTTTTAGTTGGGTTGACGTCGTCTTATTCTTCTATACTGAGCGCGCCAAGAGGAAGACCATCGCCGCCATGGACGTCGTCTACGCACTGAAGCGCCAGGGTCGCGCCTTGTACGGTTTCGGTGGTTAAACACTGCCGGTGACCGAATGCACGCAACAAGCTCCACATACACTGCGTATGCACACCTCCAAAAAAGGCCCTTTTCAGGGCCGTATATAATTCACTGAAATAAATGTTTCTTTATCAGAATTGTCTAAAAACGATTTTTTTTTTTTTTTTTTTTTTTTTTTTTTTTTTTTTTTTTTAAAAACGTTGCCCCACACTAGGAATTTCTTCCTGTATCGTGGGTGCGTTTACAAACATATAAACTCACATACACAACACCCAGAGCCGGAACAACTATCTGTAGGTCATACAAATATTTGTACCGTGCGGGAATCGAACCCGCGACACGCAGCGCAGCAGTCAATCGCTCAACCACTGCGCCAACCGTGCGCCCAAACGTACTTACGTAAGATATTATGTTCTTATCTCCCTACCTAACCTACATACTTTATAAGTCCTTAAGTATTGAACTTCGTGGTCATTATAATGTACTTGGTGAATGAGACACAGCTAGTTATATATAATAAAATCTTCAGTAGTAGGTATATGAATGACTTATAAACTAGTACCTATACAGATCTACTATTATTATTATTACTTCATTTATTTTAGAAATACTTAAATTAAATGTTTTAATAGTGCTATACATGCACTAATAAAACATTTAATTTAATACAGATAAAATCCTTAAATATTTATATTTAAGGATTATATTATTAAGGATACTTGGACAGTTGAACCCCATATTCGATAGATGTCGTTGTGCATTTGTCGTCATTTTCTGAATGGCGGTTTTATGATTCTCCGCGAAAGAATGACGCTAGCATAAAAATGGTAGGATAGGTATAGGTTGGTAGGTAGGTAGCAGGGTAAGTAGGGTAGGGTAGGCAGTTGACGGGCGCAAAGCCGCGGGCACAGCTAGAAAAGAATAAGAGATTTGAATTTTCTTTGTTAGCTCTTACACAACCTATGACCCCACCAGCCCCACATTTTCGGCGAATCGGTTAATTTCAGCCATTGTACCTACACCTTCTTAACTTTTGTACTAAGTAATCTTTCGGTGACTACCCAAGCAGTAATTTAAAAATAATGTTTTTTTTTGCATTTTTGCCGGAAGATAAGGTTTGCATTTCTGTTGGAAGCATACGAAGTCCCTTTTGCTTCCAACAATCTGATCTGCCGGCGGTTTGAGGTAATCAAAGTTGTTTAGTGGAATATCATAAAACATAAATTGAGAGGGTCATCATTGATTAATAGGTAGGTACTTTATTTAAAATGCATAGAGGGTTTTGTTGTTGATAAGGATATACCTTTAACATATATTATTTCTTAAAAACTACCTATTATAACCCGAATGCAAGGAAAGGGTTTTGTTTTTCGCGCGGATCTTGTATGTAATTAATTATTTATTTATTAAATGCTTTATTGTACACCTTAAAATACAATTATAAAAATACTTACAATTAATACACATACAATGAGCGGCCTGATCGCATTCAGCGATCTCTTCCAGTATGTATGTATTATTCTTTATTACCTCATATCATTCAAACCGTTTAGGTACATAAATACTGACTCAAGTACCGCCGAAAACAACTTTGATGATAACGGATTTCTTTGTCGGACACCTTATTGTATGAGGAACTCCGCTCCCTTTCTCTCCAGTCGCACTTTAGCCTAAAATTTCGAGTAGGCGCTCTTGACTAAATTTATGTACATTTCGTCGATTGATTGTGTGATTGTCGAAACCATTCTGGTAGTCTATAAAGCACAGTATATAAATAGTTGTTCCATACTCGTTGGCTTTTTATATCACTTAAGTAACAACCTGTATATTTATTTATTTTAATAAGGCACACCAACAACATATTTGCAAGTTAGTTATCACTAACTATCTATACCATAAGCTAACAATAAAAGCAAAACTCAATGTAGTAAAAAACAATAAAACCCTTTGTATGTCTGTAATCTCTACTTTAAATCAATTCACTGGAATTTCATCTATTGTTTTCGTTATCTTTACAATATAGTTTCCCGGTACAAGATTGCAGGTCCCGTGATTACCGACTACCTACGATAAGACCGTCCATTGTTACGTCCTATTAACTCTTTAGCTCCTAATTGTAGTAAATGCTCCTAGTTTTAGAAATCTCTTTACATCACGTTAAAATGCTTCTTGGAGTGTTGTATAGTCCTAACCTCAGTATCGATTACTTTAATTCTTTTGATTCGCTTCTAAACGATTTCTGTCCAACTTACGACCACTTAGTCTTGATGGGTAATTTTAACACTTGTATTCTTAAAAATGACTCTCGTACTCACAAACTTCAAACTCTATTATCTTCTTTTAACCTCAGTATTTTAGCACTCTCCGCCACTCATCATTTCCCTAATTGTACCCCTTCTCTTTTGGACCTAATTATTGTCTCAAAAGCTAATAATGTATCTGTTCATGGTCAGCTCAGTGCTTGTTTTTCCTACCACGATTTAATTTTCATGTCTTACAAGATTCGTCCTCCTAAGCGCAAGCCGTCATATATTTTCCTTCGGAACTTCAAGGGCCCCTATCCGCCCCGTATCTCGCAGCAATGCCTCCAGATCCATCTAGCATCGACTGGACGGATGTTTTCGAGAGTTCCAGTATCAACAATTTGGTTCATATTTTCAACTCTAAGTTACTCAGCCTTTACGATCGTTATGCTCCTATTCGTCGAGTCAAAGTAAAGTATGTTCCAGCTCCCTGGCTCACTCCTGCCATTAACGATGAGATGGCAAGTAGAGATCGAGCCAAAAGAAGGTTAAAGCGCCGTCCCGCCGAGCGCAACCTGAATTCGTAGCGTGAGATGCGTAATCGCTGTAGTCGTAAGTGTAGAGATGCAAAGAGACGCTACTTCTATAATTCTCTTGGCAACCGGAACTCCTCTGAAGTCTGGAAGTTTCTGAAATCTGTCGGCATAGGTAAGTCCCCTGTTGTTGCTAGTGGCTGACGTGGGTGCTCTAAACAAACATTCACTTTAGATCCTCACGTCATATCAGCTACTTCAAGTAAGCTCTCCACCTTGCCGGTGCCGCGGTTTTCGTCTTTCAGCTTCAGTCTTGTGAGTGAAAATGATGTCAAGAAATCGATTTGTGCTATCTCCTCCTCTGCAGTTGGCAAAGACGATTTGTAGTCAATAATGATTACTCCTATCCTCTCCACAATACTGCCCGTTTTAACCCATATTTTTTACTACTCCTTGTTTTCTTGCACTGCTCCAAATGCTTGCAAACTAGCCCATATTATTCCGTTAAATGATAAATGATTTTATTTCTGTAAGTTGGTTTGTACAAACACTTTTACATGTCGACCATATTTTTTAAAACTAGATGAGGTCGGCGTTTCCTATTTTAGTCAAATAGGAAACGCCAACCTTCTCTGAGAAGAAAGGCCGTAACAAACTCAGAGGTCACAGTCTCTTTTAAAGTTCAGACAAAATCTTGGTTAGATCATGTAAAGACCATGTAGACTGATGTCTGAAATGGTCTTTTGAGGAAAGAACCAGCCAGATTGAGTGGACCTGTTGAGTCAGTGCACGCATTTGTCAATAACCGAGCGGCTCACCTCAGAATTTAAGGAGCTCAACGATACGACGAACAATACCAATGAAAGGACATTCGGGTAGGCCGCATAAACTACTCAAACTGCCAGACCATGATTAAAAACTAAGATAAATTTAAATTAAAACAAAAAAAAAGAATGTTCCACATAGTCTTCTCATTCACAATAATTAAAAAAAATATATATAATACTTTAAAAAGTAAATATTCTTTCCATTGCAAGAAACAAAAAACATCTAAACGAGCCACCTATTTTCTTGAGTCTTGTTGTAGGTACTACAAATTTGACAAAATTGGTAATTTATTAATGAGTTTAACTTTAAAAGCTGCCAAGCGACTTGCAGTTTTGGGGTTAACAGTGATATCCTTTTTAGCCACTTTGTTATTTTGGTTTCGTATAGTAATCCTCTGCCCGCAATGATCAGAATTTAGTAAATTTACAATTTCTTTGTGGACTAGTTTAACATTAGTATAAATATTGTCTAAGCATGTAGCACTAGTAGAGGTTATTATTGTGGGCTCCAAAAATAGTTTTACATGATTGTAGGACTGAAACAGACTTATTATTTTACTACAAGAACCTGAGTTTTCTAAAAAAATAACATTAAAACCACCACAAGTGATAATGGATTTATTCGAGTCACAAATCTTGTGTCTTCATCCATTACCTTTTCAAAGCAGTCATACAATCCAGAAGGGGGTCTGTATACGCATATAATAATACCAATAAATTGATACAATAAACTGCTCCAATTCTATACAAGTTATTTCAACTTTCCGCTCAACAGATAGGCTCACATTATCCTTACGGTCTTTAAATTTAAGCTGGTTACTTACTAAAATCAATGAGCCACCATGTATAGCATTAACTCTGCTGAATAAACTACCAACCTGGTGATTATTAAAATTGAATAATAACTGGTGGCTTTTAAGCCAATGAAAGAATATCAATACTGTTAAAATTCATAAATAATTCTACTTCTAAATCTTTGTTCATAAATCCTTGAATATTTTGATGCACCAGGTTAATACTATTTACCGAATTTAAACTTTTATTTGATTTTATTTTGCAATTTTATCTTGTATACTTTTGCAGGACGTTGTCCCTATAGTCCTAATTTCTAATTTAAATTATTATCAATATCAATTTCTGATACCAAATTATTGGCTGAATTAAATAACATTCCTTGGCATTGCTCAATAGAAGCAAGTTGTTCAGCCTCAGCCAAATTCTTGGCTGTAATAGAAAAAAAAAATGATAGCGACACAGCTATCTGTCTTTTATAATACTTTGAAAGAAAGTACCTATCCGTAAAAAAAAAACTTTTGTCAAATAAAAGTGATTACCAACATAATTGTTAGTTTCAATTAAATGGAATAAATTACTTAATATTAATATAGCCTTTATTTCCAATCTTACATAATAAAGTTTTACAAGTAAACTAACAACTAAAATAACTTAACTATATAACATAAGGTACTTAATTATTTACTTATCTACTAGTATAATTTAATATTTGACACCGGTATTAAGATTGTCTTGCGTGCGATTTTGCAAAGGCCTCCCCTAGAGCTTGCCACATTCTCCTGTCATGGGTCGTCCTTCCCCAATTTACACCAGCGATTTGCCGGATATCGTCTTCCCATCTTAGACGCTGCCTCCCTCTCTTTCTTTTATTTTGCCTTGGACACCATTCAGTTACGTCCTTCGCCCATTTTTCTTTCTTACTCCTCATCATATGGCCTGCCCACCTCCATTTAAGTTTATTAATGCAATATCTTACGTCGTTGGTTTTCGTTTGTTCTCTTAATGTTTCTAGTTTTATTCTGTCCTGTAACTTGACGTTGAGCATGCTTCTCTCCATACTGTGTTGGCAGGTTTCAAGTTTGTGCATATTTTGTTTTGTTAGGTTCCATGTTTGGCATCCATATGTCATGACGGGTAAAATGCATGAGTTAAATATTTTCTTTTTTGCTTTTATTGGTACCTGAGGGTTTTTGACCACTTCTTTAAGGGACCAATATCTTTTCCATGCCAGCTGCACTCTATTGCTTATTTCTTTTGTCGTAAGGTCATGTGGTGATATTATCTGTCCAAGGTATATATATTCTTCGACATACTCCATTCTGGTGCCTTTGACTGTGATGGGGGTTTTTTTGTGGTTTGTCATTATTTTGCTCTTTTTAGAATTCATTGAGAGCCCTACTCTCTCGCTTTCGCACACAAGTTGCTCTAGCATTTCTTGCAGGCTTATTGGATCTTGAGAAACCAGAATTAAATCGTCTGCAAATCTAAGATGATTTAGTTGTACACCGTTGACGTTTAGTCCGTGTTTGCTCCACTCGAGACTTCTAAATATGTGTTCAAGCACTGCCGAGAAAAGTTTGGGAGAAAGAGGATCTCCCTGCCTTACTCCTCTATTTACGGGGAAGTACTTGCCTACTCTTTCAGTTTTTATTTTTGCCTTCATGTTCTTGTATATGTTCTGGATCAATCTTATGTACTTATTTTCAACTCCTTGCGATGCTAGCGTTTCCCATATTTTTGTGTGTTTCAACGAGTCAAACGCTTTGTTGTAATCAACAAATGCCAAATAATAGATTATACCGTATTCTTTACACTTCTGGATAACTTGTTTTATAGTGTGTATGTGGTCAATTGTTGAAAAATCGCTGCGAAATCCTGCTTGTT
Organism: Orthosia cruda; assembly: GCA_964057195.1. NCBI lineage: Eukaryota > Metazoa > Arthropoda > Insecta > Lepidoptera > Noctuidae > Orthosia > Orthosia cruda. The sequence continues at coordinate 3,831,491 of OZ059848.1, read as the reverse complement.
CTCGGGGATGATTCTCGTCCAGAGTTCTTGTTAAACGGTATAACAGTACTTTAGAAAATATTTTGTAGACGTTCGACATAAGGCTGATAGGTCTATAGTTGGCTATGTTGTCTTTATTTCCTTTTTTATGAAGTAGTATTATGTTTGATATTGTCCACTGTCGAGGTATGTATTCTGTGTCTAAAATTTCGTTAAATAGATCCGTGATAGTGTCTAGTATTATATCTGAGGTTCCTATAATAATTTCGTTGGATATTCCATCTTCTCCTGGTGCTTTATCTCTTTTTTGTGATTAAATTGCCTTTTCTACTTCTTCTTTCAGAATGCAGGGAGTTTCTTCGTAATTATTAATGTCTATTGTTATTGGTTGATTATTCAGCTCTAGTAATTCGTTATTACTATACAGCTCACGGTAGTAATCTGTGGCTATTTCTAGTATCTCAATTCTGTTTGTCCTGGATTTCTTATCTTTATGGTGTTTCATACTATCGATCCAGTATGTATTTTCTTTTAACTCTTTCCACGCTTTCTTAACTCCTCCTAATTTTTCTATGTAATGGTTGATTAAATTGTTCCTTCTTTTCTGTCTATGTTTCCTGATTTGCAGATTAATTTCTTTACTTAGGGTTGCTATCTTCTTTTTGTTGCTCTTTCTGTCTGTATATAAATCTTTCCTCTCCTTGATCAGACTTCTTGCTTCTGGGCCTATTTTATCATTAGTTTCGTTATTCATTCTTGTTTGGTTTTCTACTTTCTTTAGTTCTTTTTCAATAACGTCGTATTTCTCCTGAACCTCTTTGGCTTTTTTTGTTGTTTTTAAACCATTTTCCAATGTGTCTAGAATATTCTTTGCGATTGGTAAGGGTATAGGTTTTTTACTGCTTTGGATGTATATTCTCTGTTTTTTTGGTTCTGACATGTGTATTTGCCCCCGAAGCATTCTGTGATCTGTACTGTAGTTGAGTTGATTAACGATAGTAGTATTCAAGAATATTTTTGGTTTATTTGTAAGAATGTAGTCTATTTCATTTTTTGTCTTTCCATCAGGTGAAACCCAAGTCCATTTTCTATTATGTTTTCTATTGTAGTAGCTGTTCATTATGTGAAGTCTATATTCCATTGCAAAATTAACCAGTCTTTGACCGTTATCATTTCTTTTCCCAGTTGAGTTGGGTCCAAGAATATTGTCCTCATTTTTGTTCCTCTTTCCAATTTGGCTATTGAAGTCACCCATTATAATGACTATTCCATGCAAATTTGATGTGACATGGTTTAGTTTGTTGTAGAATTCTTCTTTTGTATCTTTGTGGGTAACTTCCGTTGGAGCGTATATTTGGACGATTGAAGTGAGTTGTTTATAGCCAGGGAGTTTTACTGTCAAGATGGCTATTCTATCTGATATTCCTCGGAATTCTAAGATGTCGTTTTTCAGATATTTTTTCACCATAAACCCGACACCATACATCCCAGGCTTTTCATTGATGTGATAGAATATATATTTGTCACGCTCCTCAGTTTGCTCCCCTGCTCTCCTCACGTCACTCAAGCCTAAAATATCCCAATTGACAGATTTTAATGCGTGTTCTAGTTCCAACAATTTTTCTTGTGACTTTAAGGATCTTGCGTTCAGTGTAGCTATATTGAATTTACTCCTAGACACTTGTTTTATACATTCTGAGTGATTCGTTTGGGGTACTGCTATGTTGGACTTATCTGCTGCAAGCTTTAGGGGGTGTTGGTCTATCACCCCACGGTGACCAGCCGTATTGGGGATCTGTTTGTTTTTTGTAAATGCTGTTTCTGTAATATTTATTGATCTCTCGTTTCCGGTGTCTTCGAATTCCTAGGCTATTTGCTGTTGGGTGTGTTTTCCCGTTAGTGACAGAGATCTGGCTCTCATATAAGCAAAAGCATCTGTTTTGGTCAGCTTAGAAGGAGCTAAGATGTTTTGAACTCCTTCCTTAGGATGTGTTGGTGTTTGGATATTTATAGGTGACAAAGATGACGATTCCCTTTTTCTTTTTTCAGCTTCTGTTTTTCTTTTTATTATAAGTTTATTATTCTTAATGAAAGCTTCGTTGCCTTTGTCTCTTTCTTGTTTCATTTGTTGTTGTAAGTTTTTGCATAGTTCAATTGTTTCTTTTGAGAAATCTTCTGTTAAAAAAGTTTGATCAGGCAATTTTGTTTTATTTTTGAGTATTTCATTTTTTTTCTGATAAGAATTAAAGGTGATTAGTATAGGTCTGGTCTTTCCCTCTTGTTTACGTCCCAGTCTGTGAAATTTATTTATTTCATACTTTTGGAATAAATTACTACTATATTTTAAATTATGTACTGTCCTATTCAATTCATATCTACATAGATATGAATTGAATATGACACATGTTATCTTCCTGTGGCAAACTTTGGCTGTATGGGAATGTGAACATCACAATTGTTTTTTAAACTAAGGTTGCACAAAGATCTATAATGTTGGAGTAATTCTCCTTTGTTCACATTACCCCTATTACCAATAAATATTAATAATGTAGTATCCTGGTTAAAATTGCATTTTATAATATTTTACATTATGTCAAATAAAGAACAACCAGGCATACAGTAGTTCATTATTGAGTGTCCTGGATATCTATTTGTCAACAAGTTGGCTAGATCCTTTCCAATTTCATCACAAAATAATACTATTTCTGTATTTACATTCTTTTTAGGCAAACAGTTAGTAATTTCTAATGGCAAACTGGCACTAGACCGCGGTATGGTGGCATCACATATTGTCAATGAATGGTCCGGCGTGAGCTTACCAGCTCATTCATTGCCAATACATATTCCCTCATTTGGTTTTCAGAGGCTGTATATTTGATGGTCATAGAAGTAAGTTTCTTCTGTAAATGGTCAAGTTCATACCGCAAGTCTTCTGTGTCAGTTTGGTATTTCCTAGTACTTTTATCTAAGTTAAATGAATACATATCTAATTGTTTAAGTAGATGCAACCTTTCTCTATTAAATTTTACATGTTTGATGAAGAACCTTTGTTTTTTTATCATGTTCTTAGTTTTAACTATGTATTTGTTAATTTTAATGTACTTTTTTATTTTATTTTTACTAGTAACTACCCTCAATGATTTAATTGATTTTGAATCATCATGACCTGTTAAATCTATTGTGTAAGAGCGGTTTATTGCAGTAACCATTGATGGGGCAACATGCACCAATTCATTGAATAGACTTTGAGTCAACGAGGCAGTGATGTTATGATTTGTAGTTTCAAGTTGTTCAATTTGACTTTGAGCCTCATGTAGCTGCTGTTGTAGTAAATATTTGTGACCAAGAGCTTGTTCATACTTATTGCTGCACTGGCTGAACCCGTCCACAACAACTTGGAGCCTGTCCCGGGCTGCTATGGCAACAGTGTGTTGAATATACAGGGTGTTTGGAAGGGAGCTGTACATACGCCTAGGGTAGAAACTAGGGATAGTCTGCTACCTACCCCCGCCCATTATATTGACCTTGGCCTCAAGGTTTTTTTTTAATTTATTATTATTTTTTATTTGACTTTTTTATGATTTTTTGACTAAAACTACCTGTAGCTCAAAATCTATCCATGGGACCGGTCGGCTAATGGTCTTGTTTTAATCGTTAGAGTCTTAGGGTCCTGCAAAAAATTATTTTACACCAGAAAATTGTGGAGAAGAAAAGTTATGGGGCCTGAAGTACCGTAGTAAGGTAAAGAAATAATTTTAAGGGCAACTTTCTATGGGGTTTAAAAAAAAACTAACAGGGTTGGAGTTCTTCTGATTTTTTTAAAACATCCTCAGTCCATGCCCTTTCTAACGATATGCTAAAAGTGTAATTATCACTTTTAGTTTTAAAGTTATTAATTAATTTCCGCAACTAGGGCACTTCAAGCAAAAATTTCAACTAATGAAAATTAAATGTGTTCGATCGTAAAAGGATGGCAAATGAAACAAAAAATTTGGTAATGACTAATGTCATTAAATTACAAATTTTAATTAATTACTAATTTTAATTAATTACAAATTTTGTTCAAATTGATGACCATTGACCTGTAAACATGCTCGGCACCTCTTCCTCATCTCCACGGTCACCGTTCTAAGCAGCAGTTCCTCGCGCATTGTATCGAATGCGGCGTGGATCCTGTTAATTAGAACCTCCCTTGTTGGTACTTCTTCTGCGTACACCAACTCTTTCGCCCTTCCCCAGACGTAGAAGTCGAGTGGGGTAAGGTCAGGCGACCTTGGGGGCCAGGGAATTGGCCCACCCCGACCAATCCAAGAATTAGGAAAGCAGTTGTCCAGAAGCTCCCTCACTGCTAGGCTCCAATGAGCAGGACAGCCGTCGTGCTGGAAGACTATGGGCCGATCTTCGTCAAACACTTCTTCCGCTAAATCAGGCAAATCGTTTTCGAGGAAATCTAAGTAGTTTTGCCCGTTTAGGTTGTCTGGCAAAAAGTGCGGCCCTATCAACCGATTACCGATGACGCCTGCCCATACGTTCACGGAGAACCTTCGTTGAAAACCTCTGTGCCTCTTGACTCTCGGGTTTTGATCTCTGGGTGCCCAGTGATGGAGATTGTGGTAATTTACAATTCCTTCCTTGTCAAACTTGGACTCGTCAGTCCAGAGAATACTCCGTAAAAAATTAATATCTTCCACGTCCGTATGGAGCAAGTGGCGGCAAAACTCCACCCTTCTTGCATAGTCGTTATCCTCTAAGCCTAAAACAATAAAAATATCAACGTTAGCGGTTTCCTTATGAATTAGTAGCTATGTAACATTGATTGCTATCTCTGTCTTTCCATTTCTCTCTCTCTCACACACATGCTCATGTTAATTTAAAAATTGCCTATGAAATTCACATGCTAGTTCATTACATAAGAGCTAAAAACAAAGACTTTATGTAAAAAATTACCTTGAACAGGGGTGTAGTGGAAAGGATGACGTCCATTTTCGCGAAGAACCGACCAGACTTTCCACACGCTTAAACCAAGCGTCCGGGCTACGGTTCTTACGCTTCTGGTCGGATCTTCCTCAAATTCAGCCAATATGCGTTCTTCCGCAGCCAAATTTGGTTGGTGCCGAGCATGTTTACAGGTCAATGGTCATCAATTTGAACAAAATTTGTAATTAATTAAAATTAGTAATTAATTAAAATTTTTAATTTAATGACATTAGTCATTACCAAATTTTTTGTTTCATTTGCCATCCTTTTACGATCGAACACATTTAATTTTCATTAGTTGAAATTTTTGCTTGAAGTGCCCTAGTTGCGGAAATTAATTAATAACTTTAAAACTAAAAGTGATAATTACACTTTTAGCATATCGTTAGAAAGGGCATGGACTGAGGATGTTTTAAAAAAATCAGAAGAACTCCAACCCTGTTAGTTTTTTTTTAAACCCCATAGAAAGTTGCCCTTAAAATTATTTCTTTACCTTACTACGGTACTTCAGGCCCCATAACTTTTCTTCTCCACAATTTTCTGGTGTAAAATAATTTTTTGCAGGACCCTAAGACTCTAACGATTAAAACAAGACCATTAGCCGACCGGTCCCATGGATAGATTTTGAGCTACAGGTAGTTTTAGTCAAAAAATCATAAAAAAGTCAAATAAAAAATAATAATAAATTAAAAAAAAACCTTGAGGCCAAGGTCAATATAATGGGCGGGGGTAGGTAGCAGACTATCCCTAGTTTCTACCCTAGGCGTATGTACAGCTCCCTTCCAAACACCCTGTATAACTGAGCCATTTCTGTTTTCAGTTTGCTATTCCTGGCAAGGACACTAAGAAAATCTATTTCGTTTTCATCTTTTTCCCTAATCAGTTGGTCACAGAGCTCCTGAGACGCCTTTAATTCGCTCAAAGCCTGACTGAGTTTGGTATCTTCTAGGCGAGCCCGCGCGCTGCGAGTCATAATCATGATTAAAGAGAAGAAAGAAGAGGTTGGATAAGAGTAGTGGAATGAGTAACAGATGATTAGTTGAACGGAAATATGAAATTTAGATCGTTAAGAATGAAGTTCTGTCACCAAACTAATTAAGGTTATGTTTACGTTTTATAGGTCATTTGCATCAACTTGTAACCGTAATAACAGTGATCCAATTAATTGTAGGCAAAATATTAAAACGCAAACAATCCAATATCAAGTAAAATATATAGTATTGTACCTGATACCGAGGCACAAAGTAACATTCGCTTGAGCCGGTAACTGTCAACGAAACACAATTAAATTTTATCAATTATTTTGCACTTAGTATCTGAATTCAACACAAAAGACTTAATTAGACTTTAAAACTAGTTAATAAATTGGAAATAGGTCTTATTATGAAGGAAATCTAATATATAAAATTAAAATTATTAGGACGAATTCAAATCAGCTGTTAGCTGTAGTGCTGCCAAAGAAGGAAAAAAAAAGTTACCTAAAATCCCTACTCCGGTTTCCACCCTTCCTTAAGTTTCCAAAGTTCTTGAGCACATTGTTCATCAGCAACTGTCTCTATTTCTATCTATTAATGATCTTCTTAGTCCTTTTCAATCTGGTTTCCGACCAGGTCACAGTACTGTCGCAGCTCTTTTAAAAGTGAATGATGACATCCGCTGGGCTATGGAACAAAAATCTCTCACGTTATTGTGCTTCTTGATTTCAGCAGTGCCTTCAACTCTGTTGACTTCGATATCCTTCTTGGGACTCTTAAATCTTTCAATTTCTCTTCTTCCACTATTGATTGGTTCGACTCCTATCTTAGGGGCCACTCGCAGCGGGTACGCCTTGACAAGTGTTCTTCGGATTGGTGCTCTCTTATTGCGGGTTTGTTACCCAAGGGTGGCACTCTCTCTCTCCTCTTCTCTGTTCCATTTTTATTAACTCTGTTACTAGAATCATCTCCTGTAACCTTGTAATGCATATATGCATGCTTGTATGCATTCCACTATCTTCCTAGACAAATCTTTTACTGTCCAGGCCGCTCGTCTATGGAATGCATTGCCTGTGACAATAAAACGCGCGCAATCACTACCGATCTTTAAAAGACTGGTAAAGGAGCACTACCTGTCACTGTGATCTTGTTCTTGTTGGAGCTATATTGTTTTCTTGCCTGTATAAATGTATGTATGTATTTATGTATCTATTTTAGTATTTTATATTTAGTGCTTCCTATGTTTGTAACTTATTTAATTTTAAAATTGCACCAAGTGCAACCCCATGTCGTGTCCAGGCTATCTCTCTCCATTCTGGGTTGCCTGGAAGAGATCGCAGAACGCGATAAGGCCGCCTGTTGTATGTTTGTTGTTATTTTAAGGTTTCCGTGTGTTATGTTTTTATCTTGGTGTACAATAAAGTATATAATAAATAAATAAATAAATAAATAATTATAAAATTTATTTAGTTAAATACCTACCCGTCTGACAGCTTAGCTGCAAACGTAATTAGAACAGTGTTTTTTCTCCGAATTTAAATAAGGTTGCTATTAAGTAATTACCTACTCATAAACGTAGGTCATTACATAATAGCTTGTTAAAAGACTATTAACTTATATATTTATTTTTTAACTTCATCTTCAACAAAACTATACCAGTAATAAAAGCAGTTTATGTGCTATTCCAGACAAACATTATCTCTGTGCCAATTTCATCCAGATCCGTTCAGCCGTCCTGGCGTGATTGAGTAACAAACAAACATCCATACAAACTGTCGCATTTATAATATTAGTAAGATAAGATTTTAATAGTTCAATGGTGCATATTTTGCTGTCGTGTCTGACACATTCCAACACGTGCTGGACGCCCTCCTTTTATTACATTGCTCACAGTTAGGACAGTCAGATATTTGCATGAGGTAAGCAAAGTTGTTTAGTGGAATATGTCCTGACCGTAGCCGAGGTACCAATCCATCCTAACAGGCATGGAGATGGTGAGCACCAGAAACACACAAAGTAAGTAAATGGCGGCGTGTGCTGTAGATAAGGTAAATCAGTATTGATTGAATATTTTTTTATTTCTGTCATATTAAATATGACAATTTAATTTCAAGAGCTAATTTATTATTAATATTTATTTATAATGATGATATTTTCAATTCAAATAATTTATACAATTGAATATGCCTAATTTTATGACTAATAACAAAACAAAAAAAAAAGCTTATTGCGCATCAAAAAATTCGTCCACATCGATGTCGATGGGATACGTGCCCAGAACGCTGGCAGCATTGCCACGTTGAATGGCAATGCTGATTCTCTGGCTAAAGAAAAGACCAGCCCTCTGGTCACGCGAACAGTCGACTAACCGTTTACTTATTTCATTTCCCCCCGCACCGCGCGGTAGCGATAGAACGTGTTTCGAGTGCCCTCCGTGTTTTTAAATCAGTTTATAAAAAGTTTACGATCCCACAACCGCAGTTTTTCGCTAATTTTACATATATTATCCTAATAGACTATAGTACTAATATAAAACTAAAAGTGAGTGTAATAAGAATGTTTTGGTGTCTTAAGTTTTATAAGGAAAAAAATTCGTCAAAAGTGTTCGACGTTTGTTTGTAGTGGCACTACCCTCTTAAACTTGATTGTTGTCACCGTTCTTTCACTGTTTGGCGCAGAAGTTAAAAGCCCACAGCTATTTCACCACTTCAATTAACTGTTCGCTTGGCGTGTTGGATAAGAGCTCTGGTTTAACAAGTGTGCCACAGGTCGATGGTTCGAATCAGTGAGCCCCAGACTCGGCACTTTTTGTGATTTAATAATATTGTAAGATCGGTTATTTGTCAAGTATTTCATTCAAATAACCCGCTAAATATGTCGACGCCTATGAAAATTACCACACCACCAAAGCTACCTTCACGTTTGGAAACAGAAGCTAGAAAGTTGGTCGTGAACGACGAGTCAACCAACAGCACTAATGGAAAGGTGATGTCTGTCCGGTGATGACAGCAATGATGGAAGATGTCTGTCAGGTGATGTCAACAAGGATAGCGACTACTTGGCCGAGTTCCGGAACGAAATAGCTGAAATGAGAGACATGATACACAATATGTCTTGCTTGCAAAACACCCGTATGGATAAGCTGGAGAGTTATATTATTTAAATAAAAACTTCGAACTCAAAAATAGAGGAATCATTTACTGATATAGAAAAGTCAGTAAACTATGTATCCGATCAGTTAACATCACTGGATACAAAAATCATAGGGTTAGAAAAAGAACGCAACTCCATGGTATCTAAATTAACTGCGCTGGAAGAAAAAGTGGAGTTATTCGACCGTTCCCTGGTAAAGACGTGCATTGAGCTTCGCAACGTACCCAAGAGAAATAAAGAATCTAAAAAGATGTTATATGATGCATTGCTGGAACTGTCAAAACAACTTAAATTAAAGCTAGAAGAATCGGACATACGCGACGTTTCTCGACAGCCGTCAAAGAAAGATAATTCAAATTCTACCCTCACAGTCGAATTTTCGAATACCCTAAAGAAAACCAACTTTTTGGCAGCTGTTAGGGACCTCAACAAACAGAATCCTAACAATAAACTAAACTCTACTCACCTGGGTATAGCAGCTCCCAAAACGCCTATATACGCTGCGGAACAGTTAACTTCCTTCTCTAACAGACTTTTCTATCTAGCACGTAACTATGCCAGGATGAATCGGTACATGTTTTGCTGGACCGCGGACGGACGTATCATGTTGAAGAAAAATCCTGACAGCCCCTCTATTGTTGTTAAAAGTGAAATGCAAATCCAAAGGATGTCGACACCGACTGATACAAACAATCCATGACTGGTTCAGCTTTTAAGAGGCTCCCTTTTTCTGTTCCCGGTTCTCAACTCACCTTGTTCTCTCTTCACTGAATTTTATTTTGTTGAAACTTGTTCTGCCACTATATTTAAGCTAGTTAATGTAAACCACTGCACACTTAACACATCAACCACGTACACTTTATACAAACGCACACTTACAGCTTACACTATACCTGACTCACCATCACTGACAATAAAAGTCCCTAAGTTATTACTGCCTCATTTTTATAACCTTATTTATTACATATGTTTGATCTTCATTCCGTACAACAATGTCTAATAACATACATGATATAATGACAAATATCGATCAATTTTCTGTATCCGAGAATCACATTTGTGCCCCTGAAGATACTAAATCTTACGTTAAAAATGGAATCCCTTGGTTTACTATTCTAATGCAAAATATCCGGTCCATCAACTGCGATTACTTAAACTTTCAAACCCTAATACAACGCATGAATATTGAATGTGATCTTCTTGTTCTTACAGAATGCTGGCTACCGTGCGCTAGCAACTCCTCTATTCCCACTTTATACAACTACACAACATATAAAACAACCAAACACCTTAATCAGAGCGACGGGGTCGTCGTGTATGCTAAATCAGATAATATGGCCACTTGCGAAGAGCCTGACTTCCTTGGATCAGCCTCGGGCCTACTCGTGACCTTAAATTCTGAAATTGCTGTACTTTGCGTCTACCGTTCCCCGTCTAACGATAACATTCATACCTTCCTTTTATCACTCAATAATATTCTCCCTACCCTCAGTTCCTACAAATCAGTTATCGTAACTGGAGACATTAACCTGGATATTAAACCTACCACCCAAGAATCACGATCCCATGAATATCTTAGCACCATGGCATATCATGGATTCCTACCAGCTCATACACTGCCCACTAGAGGTGAAAACTGCCTAGACCATATCATGATTCGATCAAAGGCTACTATTCTTACTTTAATCTACGACACAACGGTAACTGATCATTGCTCTTCCTTATTATGTATTAATAATAAAAAACCAACAACAACTTCCCAGAAAACGTTATCTAAGGTAAACTACGAGCAACTTGACATCTCCATGGAAAACATAGACTTTACGCCCCTTTTCCTTATCTCTGACCCTAACGATGCTATCGACAGACTTATAAAAATGACAAAAAATACCATAAATGAATGCACGACCATTGTCAAAGTCCCCGCAAGTAAAATAACTCTGAAGCCGTGGATTACGCCAGGCTTGCTGCGGTGTATTCGGAACCGAGACTCCCTACACAAAAAAGTCAAACAGTCTCCAGACAATCAAACTATAAAAATCACATATAAGCGATACAGAAATTTTTGTACAAACCTCTTGAAAAAAATAAAGAGAAAATACGATTCAGAACAATTAAATAAGGCATCTCAAAATCCTAAAAAACTATGGGACACTATAAAAACAATCACAAATACACAGAAGAAGAAAAACCCTTCCAACCAACTTTTAACTCACACCTTCTCGCCTGATCAGTCTTGCAATGCAGTAAACGAATTCTTCGTCAGTATTGGGGAAAAACTCGCAGAGGATGTTCGGAGTGTCCAAAACCATCCCCTTCCCACACAAACTTCAAAATTCAGTAAATCTTTTGTCTTAGAACAAACAGATCCTGATGAAATTATAAGTACCATTAACCAGCTAAGGGTCAATGCTGCCACTGGATGGGATGGCATACCTCAAACTTTCTTAAAAAGATATGCTCGGGCCCTTGCACCCATAGTTTTAACCACTGCTTTGATTCGGCAACCTTCCCTACTTCTTTTAAAAAGGCAATTATCCATCCTATCTTCAAGGGTGGTGACGGGAGCTTGCCAAACAACTACCGCCCGATTGCTGTTCTTAGTGCCTTCTCTAAGGTGCTTGAACGCCTCATAAACAAGCGGCTAGTTTGCTACCTCGAGAACTTCAAACTCTTATCACCTCAACAATTTGGCTTCCGCAGGAATAAATCCACTTGTGATGCTGTCCACTTGTTAGTCAATAACATAGTTGAAAATCTGAATGCTAACAAAAGAGTTCTTACCGTCTTTCTGGATCTTGCGAAAGCGTTTGACACCGTTCCCGTCTCCACTCTTCTCCTTAAGCTTCAAGGTTTGGGTGTCAGGGGAGCCCCATTGGATCTGTTCGAGAGTTATCTTACCAACCGCTCACAATTTGTTACTTTAGACAATCACAAAAGTATCGAATTACCCATTCAGTACGGCGTGCCTCAGGGAAGCATTTTGGGACCCACACTCTTTCTTGTTTTTATTAATGACCTCTGCAATCTTCAAATTACAAAAGCGTCAATAGTTTCATTTGCAGATGATACTGCTATCACTTTCGCCGCAAACTCTTGGTCGGACCTCCAAGTAACTGCACAAGACGGCTTTAATTCTGCCCTTAAATGGCTTTCCTCTCACTCTTTAACTCTCAATGCCAATAAAACAAACTTTATTACTTTTTCTATCACGAATACTTCCCAACCAAAAACCCCAATCTATATAAAAGCCCATTCTTGTTTCACACAATCTCAAATTAATTGTCAATGTCCTACCATAACCTCAGTGGAACAAGTTAAATATCTTGGAGTAGTTCTGGACAAATTTCTTAATTTCGGGTCACACATTAATGCCCTATCTGCTCGCATACGCAAGCTTATCTATATTTTTAAAACTCTGCGTCATGTAGCCAACCCTTCAATTATTCGAAACGTTTACTTTGATCTTTGCCAGTCAATCCTTATTTACTGTATTTCTTGCTGGGGTGGTGCTGCAAAGACCATACTTAAACCTCTGGAGATAGCACACAGAGCCTTTCTAAAAGTGGCTACGTTCAGACCAATTATCTTCCCAACGACCGAACTCTATAAATCTTGCAAGCTACTCAATGTTAGACAACAATTTATCTTACAAATAGTCCTACTACAACACAAGAGTACACCGTTTAAGAAAATAACTAAACGCCGAAAAGACCTCATCTGTACAATCCCATCACCACGCACAGCTTTTTTAAAAAAATTCGCTCTCTATCTTGGCCCATCGCTATATAATAAAATAAATGCAAAAGTTCAGATTTACGGATTAGGATTTCGTGTCTGCAAAAAGACTGTCCGCTCCTATTTACTAAACCTTAATTACATTGAAACAGAAGAACTCTTAAAGTAGTGATCACGCTAACACAAACATGCATCACAAACAACATAGATAACTAACAAACACTACTCTAATACATATACACTACTCACAATCACTCTGAAGACAAAGATATTTTATTTTATTTCAAACATAATTTTGAACTAAACATAATTTTTATATAATTTGCTATTTTTTATTGATTGATTATTGTAATTTATTTTATTAATTCATAACTGACATTCGATTAAGTATCTACCTCAAAGTTTACTTTTAATACAATTGTTTTGAAAGCTTTCTTATTTTGTTGATTGATTTTAATAATAAAATGTTGACAGCATGTTCATGATTATAGGTCAACCCTTATTTTTACGACAGGGGATCGCAATCTGTTTCTTCTAAACACAGGTGACTTCATCTCCTATCTAGAAGGACAGTACTGCACCCACTAACTAGATTAAGAACTTTAATGCTTGTCTCAAATAACCGTGCAATGTATCTAGTCCTAAGTTTATGAATAAATTTATTTCAATTTTATTTCAACTTATGTCTCGAAAGACTCGGTGAGCACTCGGACCCCATGGACCTAATGTCTCAACCCCAAACGGCTCAAACATATAACTGCCAATAAGGTTGTTATATTTGCGCCGTTTAAGGTTTTCTGCACCAGCAGCAGCCGCCCCAGCACAGCCCGCCGTGCTAAGAAGATGGGATGGCGCAAGGGTATCGACACATGTTGCATCTCACACCAAAGGCCTACCCAACTTCCATGGCATTATGGTCATCCCGTCCGGTCTCTTCCCATCGTCGCGCGCCAAGCCATTGGGTTCTAAAACAGCTGGCACCCCGGCGGTGACAAGAGCTCGACGTATGATGTCATTAATGCTGGCGTGCCGTGCTAACCGACCAGCGCTCCTACTGTAGGATAGGCCATGGTGTCCGAGGCGGTCGACTGCTTCACCACATTAACAACGATGTGGAGCTCCGCTGGGAGTACCTAGGCGCAAACATGTAGCGATCCGGAAGGTACTGTCACTCAACATTGTTCCTATGTTGGGTGACGGTAATGCCTGTAGCCAGAGGCCCGACTCCCACTCACCCACAGCCAGTAGGCGAGCACGCTCAGCAGTATTGGTGGACGTATTTATGAGTTTATTCCGTACCAATCTGCAGAGCGGCTCATCCCACTGTCTTTGGGAAGATGGGTTTTCGGGCAACGCCGTATTCGGGCAAGCCACTTTCCAGGCGCACACTGCGTCGGTCGAGCACGGCACTTCATAGTCAACCAGTGACAGGGATAAAATTTTAGTGGTTAACGTTTCAGTGCTGTGGACCGAAGACAGTAACGCCGATAAGCTTATACTAGAAATTTTGCGGATGCCGAGCCCACCGAAGCGAATGGGTAGCGTGGCTTGCGTCCAGGCTCGGTCATCCAAGGCCATATTTAAGATAGATGTCAGAGTGCATCGAATAATTTCGTCAATTTTTTCCAGGAGAAGTGGCTGCTTCCACAAAGGGGAAGAGCGGAGAAAATACATAAAATTTGGTCCAAAACAGCAATACCTAATGAGAGTAAACGCCGAATGTAGGTTAATTTTGGAGAGTCTATCCGAAATATCATTAAAATGGTTAATTTTGCCATCAATGAATGAAGAAAAACTGTCTTCCAAAATTGGGGAACCTAGGAGGTGCAGTGAACTTTTATCTAAAATTTTGATCTCTGGGGCTATTGCATAAAATTTCTGTAGGGTCGGTTGTCTGTCGGTACAGTCACAAAGAAAAATTTCACATTTGAAGTGGTTGAGGTCTACGCCGATGGATTTGAACTGAATTTGAAATCTGCTAAAATAGTGTCTGCGTCACCCCCTAGCGTTCCATCATCCAAATACTATACGTTAAATTTCTCGTTAGAGCTAATTACAATTTTAATGAATGTAATGGAATAGTTATATATTAGTAGAATATTATTTTGGTTTTTATCTGTTTTAAATTAAATATTTTATTAGTGCAATACATGTATTAAGGACTAATTAATAAACTTAATTTATTTAAGGACTTATAAAGTATGTAGGAAAGGTAGGTAGATAAGTACATAATATCTTAAGTATGTTCGTTTTTAGACGATTCTGATAAAGAAACATATTTACATCGAATTATATGCGGCCCTGAAAAGGGCCTTTTTTGTAGGTGCAGTGCACACGCAGTGTATGTAGAGCTTGTTGCGTGCAGTCAGGAAACGGTAGTGTTTAACCACCGAAACCGTACAAAGCGCGACCCTGTCGCTTTAGTGAGAAGACGACCTCCATGGCGGTGATGGTCACCCTCTTGGCGGCCTCAGTATAGAAGAATAAGACAACGCCAACCCCACTAAAAATATTAATTTTTAGTTAATTTGACATTGTCTAATTCTTTAAAAAACCTATCTAAGCCGCTGAGATCCGTCTTCCATAGATTATCGATTTTCACCCGCTCTTGCTTGGTGACGTCTTCTTCCTTATTGCACAACTCAGCTTGCTTTTGATCCCACTTCGTGGCACGTTCTCTTTGTTTAGTAACGAGATCAATCTCCGCACGTGACAGAGAGTATCTCAAAATGGCGACTTTCCTCACACCACACTTTCTTCTGACGTTTCGGGATTTTCTTCTTAGTTTACTAATCCAATTAGATAGAGATTCGATTTTGCTGTCATAAAGGGCGTCTTCGACAGATTTTTCACTAGCCCTGTAGCCCATTTTTAAGATTCACGTTTAAAAATATAATTTAAAAAATCCCCTTGAAATCTCCGGGTTTTAATGACACGTCTACACTTCACCAGGACGATTTAAGAATGAAGGCACAGTCATCGAGCTTTCGCTACGTCCCCGCATACAAAAGGCGTAGGGGCGGGGAGGGCACATGACGTCATGGCCACATTATATACCCAAACGAGCTGAGGTAGGGTAGGGGCTGCATAGCGATGCAAAATGGTGTAGTTTTAATACCAAACTCATGAACAAATCATGGCGAACATAAACGTGAACACACGATGTTTTGATAGATTCGCAATTTTTTTTGTATATAATTTATAAATAAATATTAATAATAACAAAATTAAATTTATGTTTCAGATTGAAACGGCTGCAGCTGCAAAAATCAGGATTAGTAAACAGAGTATATTCAGAAGAATATATTAATTCCTTTAGAAGGATATTTTGTATTTTTAATAATTACAATAATAATGTAACACGTATTAATATTTATTATATCTTTACAAACTTATTAATTGATCACGAACCAGGTTTTCTGTTAGAGTCTGGTATCTGTTGGATATCCTATATTACAGTATCATTTTGCTAAGTCGATTTCACACTATGCATGATTTTTAAATTGGTATTCCTTTACATATTTAATTAAATCAAGGCAAAATTATCGGTGTGTAAATTTTTATAAAATATGGTGCCATTTGGTCATTCCCTTACAGCCAAAGTTTGCCACAGGAAGAAAACAATCTTAGATATGAATTGAATAGGACATTACATAATTTAACATGTAGTAGTAATTTATTCCATTTAATTGACACTAACAATTATGTTGGTAATCACTTTTATTTGACAAAAGATAAATTTTTCATGGATAGGTACTTTCTTTCAAAGTATTATAAAAGACAGATAGCTGTGTTGCTATCATATTATTTTTCTTTTACAGCCAAGAATTTGGCTAAACAACTTGCTTCTATTGAGCAATGCCAAGGAATGTTATTTAATTCAGCCAATGATTTGGTATCAGAAATTGATATTGATAATAATTTAAATTAGAAATTAGGACAATAGGGACAACCTCTTGCAAAATTATACAGGATAAAAATTGCAAAATAAAATCAAATAAAAGTTTAAATTCGGTAAATAGTATTAACCTGGTGCATCAAAATATTCAAGGATTTATGAACAAAGATTTAGAAGTAGAATTATTTATGAACTTTAACAGTATTGATATTCTTTGTATAACAGAACATTGGCTTAAAAGCCACCAGTTATTGTTCAATTTTAATAATCATTAGGTTGGTAGTTCATTCAGCAGAGTTAATGCTATACATGGTGGCTCATTGATTTTAGTAAGTAACCAGCTTAAATTTAAAGACCGTAAGGATATTGTGAGCCTATCTGTTGAGCGGACAGTTGAAATAGCTTGTATAGAATTGGAGCAGTTTATTGTATTAAGCGTATACAGACCGCTTTCAGGATTGTATGACTGCTTTGAAAAGGTAATGGATGAAGTGTTACACAAGATTTGTAACTCGAATAAATCCATTATCACTTGTGGTGATTTTAATGTTAATTTATTAGAAAACTCAGGTTCTTGTAGTAAAATAATAAGTCTGTTTCAGTCCTACAATCTTGTAAACCTATTTTTGGAGCCCACAAGAATAACCCCAACTAGTGCTACATGCTTAGATAATATTTATACTAATGTTATACCAGTCCACAAAGAAATTATAAATTTACTAGATTCTGATCATTGCGGGCAGAGGATTACTATACCAAACCAAAACAACAAAGTGGCTAAAAAGGATATCACTGTTAACCCTAAAACTGCAAGTCGCTTGGCAGCTTTTAAAGTTAAACTCATTAATAAATTACCAATTTTGTCAATTGATGCTGATCCTAATCATCTATATGATGATTTTTTTAGTATATACTGTAAACAATTTAATTTCACCTTTGATCCAAAGACTATCTTCGTTAATAGTTACGCATCATTCAGTGATTGGGCTACCATTGGTATTCATAAAAGTAGAACACGGCTTTATGAGCTGTACAGTGAAAGGACTTATGTAAACACTGCTGAATTTAATTAATATGTTAGAAATTATTCAAAATTATTTAAAAAGTTTGTTGTTTGTAACCGAAATATTGACTACGGCCTGTCTATTAATGGCAACATCATAAAATCAGACTCACAAGTCGCAGTGGCCTTTGAAAATTTATTTTCAGATATTCCCATTTCAACTACTAAATACTTAAACTCATCACCTTCTGTTGCTGAGTCTTTGCTAAAAGAAAATGTTAATGTTTGCAATTCGGAATTTCGTTTTGAACATATTACTTGTAAATACATAATTAAAACCTTTCACACTTTAAATGTTTAAAAGACTGCAGATCTGTGGGGTCATTCTGTAGAAGTTGCTAAGACTATTATTGACATTGTCGCACCTAGTTTAGCTATTATCTTTAATAATTGTATCGACTGTGGGGAGTTTCCTGACCTTATAAAAATAGTAAAATAATACCTTTGTTTAAATCAGGTAGTACATCAGACCCTACAAATTATAGACCTATTTCAGTACTACCTACGTTTAGCAAAATATTTGAGAAATTAATTTTAGAGCAATTGCAAAGATTTTTTAATAAACATAAATTATTACATAGCAAACAGTTCGGTTTTACAAGGGGTCGTTCAACTACTGGTGTTGAGCTTTTAGGACATATTTATAATGACATATTGATAAGTGCGATGCCTTGGGAATCTTTTGTGATTTGTCCAAGGCATTTGATTGTGTTTTTCATGAAACGCTAATCAGGAAACTCCGCCACTACGGGATCCGGAACAGCGCTCTGGATCTTCTTACTTCATATTTGAGTAATAGGATTCAGACCGTTGACGTTAATGGAAAAAGATCTCCTTGATCTATGGTAACAATGGGAGTCCCGCAGGGCTCGATTCTTGGTCCTTTCTTGTTTCTTATTTATATTAATGACTTGCCTTACCTCATAAAGGATAACCATGATATAGTGTTGTTTGCGGATGATACTTCACTTTTGTTTAAACTTAAACGTCAGCAGCTGGTTACTGACGATGTAAATAGCGCGATCTCAAAAGTAGTTCACTGGTTCAATGTTAATAATTTACTTCTTAATGAAAAAAAAACCAAATGAAAGTTTACCCTACCTCACGTTAGGCAGGTGAAAACCGATGTGTTGATAAAGGGCGAAGAATTGAATCCTGAAAATAGCACAGTATTCTTAGGCTTAACTTTGGATGCTAAGCTTCAGTGGGGCCCACATATAGATAAATTGTCAAAGAAACTAAGCTCCGCAGCATATGCTGTTAGAAAAATTCGTAATTTAACTGACATAGAGACAGCCCGTTTAGTTTACTTTAGCTATTTTCATAGTGTAATGTCGTACGGTATTCTGTTGTGGGGAAATGCCGCCGACATCCAGACTATCTTTGTTTTGCAGAAAAGAGCTGTTCGATCAATTTATAAATTAAGCCCGAGACACACTCTCAGAGAGAAATTTAAGGAGATTAATGTAATGACTGTGCCTTCTCAGTATATTTATGAAAATCTTTTATATGCCCATAAAAATATAAAATTGTTTAAAAAATACAGTGATATCCATAACATAAATACTAGGAACAAACACAAATTTGTAGTACCTACAACAAGGCTCAAGAAAATAGGTGGCTCGTTTAGATGTCAATGTGTACGCTTTTATAATAAGATAAGATAAGATAAGATAAGATATATTTATTTCTGAGTATATGGTACATTAAGATCTTAATAATAAACAGTTTCACATACACTACCGTTGCCGGTGTAGAAATATTTAAAGTAACTTACAAAATCAAAGTGTCGAAGTTCTAGGCCACAACAATATAACTATAGGAAGTAGTTTGTCATCGAACGCTAAGAAGAGGCTATATTCCCCCATTGCGCATCAACAAGCAGACACAATAGAAACCACAATAGCTTACGCATACATGGTGTGCGCGCGACGTTTGAGGCGTACAATATTATAAATTAGTTTAGTTAAAAAATAGATAATTTTTATACAAGATAATTATGAATGAAATGTCAAAATTTAATAATTATATAATGTCAAATGCTTAAAAAAAAAAAAAAATAGTCAATTCAAGTTAACAAGTGTAAATAAGTATGAATAAAATGAAATGTCAAAATTTATTATTTAAAAATTCATTAACTGAATAGAAACAATTGTCTAAAAGCCAGGCAAATATTGTTTTCCTAAATTTATTAGTGGGCAACACTCTGATGCGTGCGGGTAAATTGTTAAATATTTTGATTGCCATGCAATTGGAATTCCTGCTATACAATTGTAATCTCTGGCTAGGTACAAGTAATTTGTTTGGGCTTCTGCTTTTCACTCTTTTAGAAATGTGTTCATACAATGGGAACATATGCGAATACTTTTTAATAAAAATACAAATCTCAAAAATATATAGGCAAGGAAGTGGAAGAATTTTTAGTGCTTTAAATAATGGCTTACAATGATCTAAATATTCAGCTCCATACACAGCTCTGACACATTTTTTTTGTGCAATGAATGCACTGTTCACATCTACTGAATTACCCCATATCACGAGGCCGTAACGCAGCACTGATGCAACATAGCCATGATAAGCACTTAGGGCTGTTTCTTTACTGGCTATTCTTTTGAGTCTTCGAAGCGCAAACACAAATTTGTCGAGACGAGTGCAGACTTTTTTTACATGTTCTTTCCAATTTAATTTTTCATCAATAACTATTCCCAAGAATAAGGTTGAAGGTACAGGTTCCAAAATTGTATTATTATAATGTATTTGCGGTGGTTTTACTAAAGAATTGTATGTTTGAAATTGTACTAACTTTGTTTTTTCAATATTTACACGTAAATTATTAGATTCCATCCATTTAATTGCTTTTAGTATTTCATTGTTAGTGTCAGTTTCTAGGTCATTTCTATTTGAAGATTTTATTGTGAGAGTAGTGTCATCAGCAAATAGTGTACAATTATGTTTTAGGTTCTTGCAAAAGTCATTTATGTATATTATAAATAATGGGGCCCCTAATACGCTTCCCTGAGGAACACCACAGCTATTTATTTTTAAATCTGAACTGTATGTTTTGTTTGTGTTATTATCAATTTTTGTTACTACTGTCCTTTGCTGGCGACTCGATAAATAGCTTTGAAGCCAGTCATGTGCCTTGCCTCTTATACCATATTTCTCCATTTTGCAAAGTAGGCGATTATGTGGGACAAAATCAAATGCTTTGCTCATATCTAAAAACACTGACAATACAGGCATTTTATTATTAAGGGCTTCAGAAATCAGTTTGACCAAAGTAAAACAAGCAAGAGATGTTGAACTATTCTTCCTAAAACCAAATTGGTTATCAGTAAGAATGCTGTTTTTGTTTAAAAAGTTAATGATTTTCCCGTACATTGCCTTTTCAAAAATCTTTGATAGGATAGGGATCAATGTAATGGGTCTATAATTGGACATATCCGTGCGGTTACCTTTTTTGTATAGCGGTTTGACAATAGATTGTTTTAATCTAGTAGGAAATGTGCCTGTCTCAAATGACAAATTAATTAAATAACTTAAAGGTTCTACTATGATTTTGCTGCTTAGTTTTATTATTTTTGTGGTTATTTCATCATATCCAGTAGCGTTAGTATCATTTAAAGAGTTGATAATTTTTATAATGTCTTGTTCATTCACTGGAGTCAAAAAGATACTGCCAGTGTTAGTGTTAATGTCAATGTTACTTACGTTATTACTATTGCTATGATTGAATTTATTGGTCATTTCTATAAAATAGTTATTAAATTGATTGCACATGTCATAAGGATCATTAATTATATTATCATTTATTATTAATTCATTGATGTCATTTTTATAATTATCATTATTATTTATATTATTTTTTATAATAGACCATGTTGATTTGCATTTATTTTTAGAATTATATAAATATTTTTTGTTATTTATCAATTGTGAATGTGATATACATGTTTTTAAAATTCTAGAATAGGTCAGGTATCTTCTTTTATGATATTTTTTGCTTAAGGCATCATGTTGGTAATTATAATATAAAGTTCTCTTTTTTATGCACGATATTTTTATACCTTTACTTATCCATTTATTTTTTATTGGTTTATTATATTTTTTTATTGTTATTTCTGGGAAACATAGTTTGTAAAAGAGAATATATAGGTCATGAAATATGTTAAATGCAGTGTTGAAATCTGTTTCTTCATATATTTCATTAAAACTTAAAGCAGATATACAGTCAAGAAATTTTTTAATATTGTTTTTATTGTAATCTCTTTTGACTTCATAAATGAAATTTGGCATCTTCGGCTTATTATTAGATATCGGAAGAAAGAACGTTAATGACTGCCCAGTATCATGATCTGAGAGGGCTAGGTTATGTATACTGCTTTTTGTGTCTGGGATCGAGATATTGCTGGCTATTTGATCTATGCAGCTTTTTTTCCTAGTGGGCATTTTAATATGTGTCAATAAGTTGTAATTATGCAAAATAGATATTAATTCTCTTTTTTGTGTAGTGTCTTTTAGAATATCAATATTCCAGTCTCCGCATATTACGATACGATTCCTATTTTTATGAGTTAATTTGTGTAACAAAACTTCCATTTTTTTTAGAAATATACCAGCATCGGAATCCGGGATTCTATAAACACATACTAGTATTAAGTTTTGACTCGGCACTTCTATGCCGCAGCATTCGAAAGAATAATCGCTAGACATTTCATTTGTTATTTGTAAAGGGCTAAAAACGAAATCCTCCTTCACCAATATACACGTGCCGCCCCGTTTTTTATTGGATCTTGAGTAATTTGCAGCTAACTTGTAGTTTGTAAGTTTAAGATTACATTCATGACCGGATTGTATAAAGGTTTCGCTAAGACATATAAAGTCTATAACACCCATCTCTTTCGTCAACTCAGATATTGTTACTTCAAAAAAATCTAATTTATTGAGTATTCCAGCTATATTTTGATGTAACAATGTAAGTTGTTGTTTATCATTACTGGCATTGCTTTTAAAGGGAGGCACGAAAAAACTTATTTTGTACATGAGCTTTACTCGTTTCGTCATAATCCAATGGGAATTTTTTTATATCAACAAGTATGCGACTGAAAATACTTCCAAATATACACTTTATACCTAGTTTATTAAGTTTGCCTGTTTTATATGAGAACATTTCCAAGGAGAGGTCACGATTAGTATCAAAGAAATATGCATAATTATAATTTTGTATGTCCATGTAAAGTAGATTATTAAACAATTCTACTCGATAATTATGAATAAGGGCTCCCCTTATGTATGCCGGAGAGCATACAATCACATTTGTATGAGTTGTTTGTTCTAAGGATTCTCTAATTTTTCTTACAAGTTCGATGTAGTCTTCATTATCTTTAAAGTCCCTTTCGCCAATCATTACTAAGCAATAGTCGTCCATGTTAAAATCTTGAACCTTGTTCGTAATATTTGTGAGCATTTCTTTCACTTTACAATTAGGCGACACATAATGGCAATACTCAAACTGTTCGCAAAAAGTATCTTCTATAATTGCCACCGGCCTATAGTTGTTGCAGTTACTAAGGACACATAGTTTCCTTTTTCTTTGCTTTTCTTTTAATACGTAATTTCTTGGCTGGTTCTCCCATTTCATGATTTCTGCTTCCTTACGTACTGCGCCATCTGTTGTGCATAGATCGTACTGCTTGAAGTTACAGTTGAGATCTAGAGGTGAACCATTCTCGCTTGTACTGCGTGCAGCGCCATCTGTTATGATTTCCTTGTATTTTTTTGTTTCTAGATCTATGAGACTCTTATCAAGGTTCTTTTTGGTAATGTTAAAATTTTGTATCATACATTTATTTTTCTTTAAGGTTGAGTGTTTTTTTGTACTACTAGGTTGGGTGATACATAGGTTTTTTAGTTTAGCTATGACATTTTGTTGTTCAGTTGTTTGTTTCTTCAAGGTGGCGTTTTCCATGACTAAGTTGTCAATTTCATCATGAGCAGCATTTAATTGTATTCTTAACAGTTCCATATCTCCATTTAATCTTTCACACTCTTCGCAGCTTAAGCTGGCAGTTTGTGGTAAACTTTTTGAATGATATTCAGAATTAGCGGAGTCAAAAGAGGAAGTCGGAGAGCCAATTACTGTTTTATTTCTTCGCATAGTTATATTTTGAAAATCCATCCTTGAATGCCAGTTTCTACTGTTGCTTTTTATTTTTGTTTCGGAAATAAGTAGGTAAATGTTTGAAACGAATGGGTTGTACTTTGTCCTGCTTGTCTGATAAATTTTAATCAATTTGTAAACTTTACAAAAAGTGAAACCATTTGCGGGAATCGAACTCGAGCCATGGACTACTTGAGTAACACTGTAGGGCGTATAACGTACTCGCCACTGTGACTGTTACTTATTAGTCGAAATTGTTGACCAGTAGGCTCTTCGAAAAAATAAAAAAAGTTCGTTAATGATGTCTTGTAATTTGAACCATTTGAATAATTTTTCACCATGTGTCACTTTTTTGTTGAATCAATTTTTACGTTTTATTGTTAATATTTTGTATGTCACACGCTTTATAGCTAAGTATTTGGCGGTATATACTTAATAGAAGTCACAAATACTACACTCAAAACTCTTTTGAACACAAAATTTTGTTCACTTATATAAGTTTAGTTTACATAGTTCATAGTGAAAATTTTTTTAGGATAACACTTTCACACACGTATTGTACTGTTTTCTCGGTTTTTATGACGTATTTAAGCAGACACTGTTCAAATAACAATTTTAAAGAATTTTATAGCGGGAGCACAATGTTTACATGACAGCTAGCGCCATCTTACTTTTTACTTTCTTTTTATAAGTACTTCGATCGCGTTCGGTTCCGTTCCACGGCTATGGATGGTGTTAGCAGCGACTTGCAAGTAAAATAAGCTTCCAAGCCACGTACAAGATCTAAGTCTTAATAAATTCAAGTCTTTCATTAAACGTAAGTTGTGCCAGAAAGCGTTTTATACAACAAAAGATTACATTGAGGACAAAAAGGCTTGGGATTGAGCTGCTTCAATTAATTTTGTTTTTTTATTATATTTTGCACTATGCATTTTGTTATTATAATTTTTTTTTTTTTTTTTGGTTTTCTTGCAATGACAAGAATATTTACTTTTTAAAGTATTATATTATTTTATTTTAATTATTGTGAATGTGAAGACTATGTGGATATATATATTTTTTTTTTTGTTTTTATTTAAATTTATCTTAGTTTTTAATCATGGTCTGGCAGTTTGAGTAGTTTATGCGGCCTACCCGAATGTCCTTTCTTTGGTATTGTTCGTCGAATCGTTGAGCTCCTTAAATTCTGAGTTGAGCTGCTCGGTTATTGACAAATGCGTGCACTGACTGGACAGGTCCACTCAATCTGGCTGGTTCTTTCCTCAAAAGACCATTTCAGACATCAGTCTACATGGTCTTCACATGATCTAATCAAGATTTTGTCAGGACTTTAAAAGAGACTGTGACCTCTGAGTTTGTTTCGGCCTTTCTTCTCAGAGTAGTCAGATAGGAAACGCCGACCTCATCTAGTTTTAAAAATATGTTCGACATGTAAAAGTGTTTGTACAAACCAACTTACAGAAATAAAATCATTTATCATTGATATTTTTTTCAATGTTTTTGCATGGTTAAGACTTTTGAAAGATTTTTTTAGATAGTTTATTTTTAAACAATGAGATTGCTAACATTATACAAGTAACAATGAACTAATACAGAGTATACTTATAACTCAAACGAAAATAATTAATGGGAAAGCGTGCTTCACCGTTGACCACATCATCGCTTACAATCAGATGAAATAGTGGTGAGTGCGAGCATAATTATAAGCAGGGGATATCCCGCTTTTCCTTATTGCTATGAGAACTATTATTACATATTATACTAGAGGACGCCACGCGGTTTCACCCGCGTAGTTCTCGTTCCCGTCGAAATACAGGGATAAAAAGTAGAATATGTCACCCGGGGATAGAGTAGCTTTCCAACGGTGAAGAATTTTTGAAATCGGTCCAGTAGTTTTGGAGCCTATTCGGTACAAACAAACAAACAATCAAACAAACAAAAAAATCTTTCCTCTTTATAATATTGGTATAGAAAGGTATCACCGGATTACGGAGCCTTTGTACGCACTGGCCACTGATTATTTACATGAAACGAAATCCTATCTGGTCATAACCAGGTTGCACTAAAACAACAGATATTTTTTATTAACATTGCCACGTCTAGGATTTTGCCAGAGAAAAGATTTTTATTATATAGTTAAATATTATTTTTATGATTCTTCTCTGGTGTTACTAAAAGTTATATTGAATCAATTTCAATACAGTTAAGACATACTAGATAATCTGATTCGTCACTTAACCTACGAGTAGTTTCAGTTAAATTCTTACTATAATATTTATACTCGTACATGCGAAAGTAACTCTATCTGTTGCCTTATTTGTTGTCAACTGTTCACATAAATATGTGTATGAAATTTGGCACACGGGTTGACCAATTATACTAGCTAGATGATAGGATACTTCTTATACCGAGAGCGATTTTTTTTTCCTTTTTAAATTTGTTTAGCAGTGGTAGTTAGTTACCTGCATATATTAAAATTAAGGCATAATTCAATTTAGAAATTTACAATGAAGCCGTTGTAGGTCGGTTATCTATTCTGTAAACCATTTTTGGTTACACAAAATGCGTTTTCGCTGGAATTGGCAAGTTTCGTGATAACTGACTATTTGCGATATAACCGTCCATTGTTACACCCTTTTAATTCTTAATCTCCTAATGAAATGGTAAACTAATTGTCACTGTCTTATTAAATCGGTAACAAGTTATTTAAAATAATAAGTTTTTATTTATAAAATAAACATGATTTCGTTACCTGCATGTGCACAACGATAACAACAAAAAGCAATAAGTCGGCCGGGTATTATCCATTGTTCTAGTATTTCTATTGTTGTTCATTTCTGGTTAAGAATTAGACCCAGTTTTCGGTATTTTCAAATAATACAATATGAATTATTGTTTTTAAAAAAGCAACGAGTTTACAAATTGGAAGTTTCTTTGTTATTCCCTACAGTCATTATAAGTAGCATTTTTTAAATATTTGCTATTCTTTACCTTTACATTTCTTATTTATAAGCTTTATTTATATTTTTATGAATCAATAAAGTTATTCTATTCATTCATTATTTCTTAATTAACTCATGATAACAATATGTTGTGCTAATCGTATATAAGACGTATCATGTTTTTATATTTATTTATCAATAAAGTAGGTACATAATCTTACAACACAAAGATAATTACACAAAAAAATACCGTGTAAAATTAATGCATACGTATATAAAATTTATCGTAGCACTATGCTACGAGCCGCTACGAGCCGCTACGACAGCCTACGGCGTGCTACGAAAACAACGCAGTCGTAACCGTCGTGGATGTTCATACTTTATTAATTTATTGTTTCGTTCCGCAAAATGTAACTTATTTCTAAGTGTCTCGGCATTGCAAAATCATCATAATTTCAGTTGAAAGACTTCCACTGGACATGGGCCTCCCATGCGTCGCCATACCGACCGGCATGTATTTTTCACTTATATTTTAATAACATTAAAAAGCCAGGTATTTGTTTCCCTTATAATAAATAACCTCCATTTTTCAGTTGGTTAAAAATACATAAACCGGTTAGATCAAAATAATGTTACCTAAACTTTCTAATCTATTGTTCTAAGGATTCTGTCGGCGACCACCCAGGTTGCAGTTTGTAAATATGTATTTCTTTTATGCACTCCGGCCAGCTGATATGGCCAGCTTGTTTCACATCTTACTTTTTACTATACAGAGTGAATTTTTTAAGCGGGCGTGGATGGCCCAATCCGATAGCGGGATCGCGGGAAACATTCAAAGGAGTCGCATCATCAGTATTTTATTAAAAATAAGCCTTTTCCTTAAGTTTACCAGATGTCATTACTTCCCACAATTTGATCATTATTAGCGACACTATCGAATGGTGTAATAAAACAGCAGGTATTTTTCAAAATCAACGGTTTCGATTCCTGGCTAGGCATATTGATTTTTTAAAAATCCAATGATGTAGTTTTAGTTTTCAACAAAATCGGCCTCGTGCAAGGCGTTCCAGTGCCTTGCAGAAATCACACTAATGTAACACAAACTTACAAATACTTACTATAAGTTAAAATATCCTCACGATGTTTTCCTTCACCGTTGTCCAAGATAAACTTAGAAAGTCACATTGGTACTTGCCCGGATTTGAACCCACGACCTCCACCACGAGAGGCGAGCTCTTAGCCACTGGGCCACCACGACATACTATCTAAAATATTTAAGGTAAGTTCGTTTTTAGACAATACCAGTCAAGAAACATATTTATATTGAGACATATGCGGCCCTGAAAAGGGCCATTTTTTTGGATGTGTCAATCTACATACTAATCGCTGGAGGATGTCTTCAAGGTTCTGGACTGGAGGGGGCTGGGCATCAACGTTAATGGCGAGTACATTACTCACCTTCGGTTTGCCGACGACATAGTGGTCATGGCTGAGACCATGGAGAGCCTCAGTAAAATGCTCGATGACCTCAGTAGAGCTTCCGAAAGAGTGGGTCTTAAAATGAACATGGACAAAACCAAGATCATGGTGAATGCCCATGTAACACACACTCCTATCAAGGTCGGAGACTCTACTCTCGAAGTTGTAGACGATTATGTCTACCTGGGACAAACGGTCCAGTTGGGTAGGTCCAATTTCGAGAAAGAGGTCAACCGTCGAATCCGACTCGGCTGGGCGGTGTTCGGGAAGTTGCGTGGTATCTTCTCGTCCAATTTACCGCAGTGTCTCAAGACAAAAGTCTATGACCAGTGTGTGTTGCCAGTGATCACCTATGGGACCGAGACGTGGTCGCTCACAATGGGCCTTATCAGAAAGCTCAAAGTCACCCAAAGGGCAATGGAGAGGGCTATGCTCGGAATTTCCTTGCGTGATCACGTCAGAAATGATGATATCCGCAGGAGAACCAAAGTTACCGACATAGCCCGAAGAATTGCCAAACTTAAGTGGCAGTGGGCAGGGCACATTGCTCGCAGAACGGATGGCCGATGGGGCCGAAAAGTTCTGGAATGGCGACCGCGAACCGGAAGACGATACGTTGGAAGGCCTCCCACTAGGTGGACTGATGACCTGGTTAAGGTTGCGGGAAGGCGCTGGATGCGAGACGCACGGGATCGGTCAATGTGGAGACGCCTGGGGGAGGCCTATGTCCAGCAGTGGACGTCTTTCGGCTGAAATGATGATGATGATGATGAATCTACATACACTGTGTATGTAGTCAGTCAGTCAATGCAGGTGTCGACACTGTGTGACTTCGATGTCTGCGTTCACTAAACACGTTTCTCTGTAACAAAAAAATTGCACGTTAAGGCAAACCACTTATTTTTTTTATATATTCGTTTGATTAAAAAGGACCCGTTTTCTCAAGTTCAATAAAAAAAAAAAAAAATATTATGATAATTAAAAAATGTTAACAGGAGAAGTGTAACATGTCACAGAAACTTACGACAATCGTCGGCATCAAAAAGATTTTGATGAACCGATCATGAAGCTTTGAACGGTTCTGTAAATCTTAACCAAGTTCTAAACAGACCTCCACACCAGCAACTAAAAATAAAACAATAAGAAATTATTTAACAGTTTTAAACAGTATAAAAATAACAAGTACTTACATGAAAATGTCAAGTCACTAGAAACGTATTCTACTTACTTAGATCTTCCAACATATTTATATTACGTAGTATATCCGGGATTGGCTCGGCTTCTCTCGCTTTCCGAATTTTCTCAGTTACCAATACCAAGAGGTCCACCAGCGGGATCTGTGTATAAATGAAAAAAAGATACAATTTTTCATAATATAACACAAAAAAGGTAATTAAGAGCTGAATAAGTGATAATAACTCACTTTAGGGTCAAAACCGGCAGCTACAGCTAATCGTTTAGTAGCTTCAGCCAGCTCTTCACGACGCTCTCGTTCAAATTGCGCATTACGTGCGCGTTGCTCTTCCTGCGAACAAAAAGAAAACAAATCAGTATTCATAAATAAATTAAACAAAACTGGAAAATGTAAGAATTATTGTGTTAATACGAACCCTAGTTAAAGGAACACGATTTCTCCCTGCCGGTCTACCACGACGTCTTTGCGGCGCCACAGAATCTGAAACTTGTTTCTGAAACAACAAAACATAATTAATAAAAACCTAAATTCATAAATAATTATTAAATCAGTTTATGTTTTTTGAGTAATGAAATATAACGTACCATCAGTTTCTTGGCTTTTCCCATTTTTTGGTTCTGTTGAATAGTTTTTTTTTAATGTAAATGATACTCCGCGAAATCCACCAGGCTATGACTACACTAGTTCGCTACAAACGAAATAATGAGAACATTTTTTTTGAACACCAGTTTATAAAGGTTCCTACCTGCACATGCTCATACGGAGGGTGCCAACCCAAAGGGGGAGGAGTTAACATGAGCGACCTCTGCTATTGGTTGGGCAAGGATTTAGGATTCCTATAGTTTATTTTATCGTAAAATTACTGGGTAGAATATTTTAATGTCAATGTTACTTATTTCTCGGAGAATCTCGACTTGCGAAAACTAAAAGAAGCTGCGGTAGTGCCTGCTGATCTGGCCAGAACAATGCAAGTACCTACATCAACCTTTAAAATCTATTGTGACTTGATTATAATATAACCTATATTCACAATTTTGGATAAAATGGTTATACAAGTAAACTATAAGTTAACTATATGGTATAAGGTACTTAATCTATTGACTTAATTATTAACTTATCTACATAATACAAACAATTTAGTTGGCACCGGTATCAAGATTATTTACGTTTCCTCAAAGGCCCCGCCTAGAGATTTGATTATAATACTCATCAACATAGTTACAAAGATTATACACAAATATAATCTAATCAAAATTCACAACATTTACAAATGAATTTTAATAATGTATTTCTCTTATTTTCTTTTTAGTTCTCAAGTGTACAATAGTTTGCCTATAGATAGAAGTTTGAAATAGAATAATATTTGATTTCTCAATCTATACGAACAATTTATTATATTAGTATAGATTGTTTCGTTCCACAAATATGACTTATTTCTGAGTGTCTCGGAATTGCAAAATCATCATAATTTCAGCTGAAAGACGGGCAGTACATGGGCCTCTCAAATGTCGTTACATCGACCGGCCTGTACTTCTCGAGTCCAGCAGGGAACTCTGCTAAATTCCCGGAATTAGAATTTAAACAGAAATCTTGATTACACAGATACCTCTGACTTTTTTACTACTTTAAGTTCTATCACGAATAACAATAGACCACTAATATTATCAATAACGATAAAAATTCAGGTATTTCATGCCCTTATACTAGGAGTAATACATACACTGGTTAGATAAATAGTATCTTCACTTTGTTTTCTATTGTTCCGAGAATTCTATAAACGACCACCCATGTCGTGAAATTTGATAATATTTCATTTTTGCATTTCGGCTGGCAGATAAGATCCGGGCCTTCCGTTGGATTCGCATAAAATATAGATGATAAGGATTTCTAAAAGGGTTATTATGGTATCACTATAAACCTACTTTACAATAAATGTATTGTTTTGTTGTTACTAAGCGTGTCTACTATTAAAAATCTATTTAATTTAAATACCAAATGGTTTAGTTTTATTTCTAAACTCACCTAGTAGTACGCCACAACATTATTATAGGTTGACATTTTTGGTTACTTCGAACAACTTTTTAGTAGATATTTTAAATAAAATAATTACTTAGGTAGGGTTCCGTATCAAATGTAGAATTTTATTGGTACTTATTTGTTAGTAAAATATACGTAATAAAAACATTATCACCAAATTTCAAGTTCATAGGTGGGCAGACACGTTCATTAGACGGACACGTGAGTGTCAGCAATTATAGGGCTCTGTTTGGACACTTCGGTACAGAACCCTAAACACGACGAGGCAATGCAGCTCAGCAAGTCTCGACAAAACGATGCCATGTCTTGGATCCTGCAACGAAATGAGTCAGAAAAGCACAGTAGAGAAGTAATTATGAGAAAACATAATTCGTACGTAACATGACGCCTGTATTCAAGTGTTTCTTTTTGTCAAGCTCGCCACCCTATTCACAACCACTGCAACTCCTGGAAGCCAGGATCATCAGGGGCGACGACCAGAAAAACACTGAGTATACGAAGCTGGGCTAATAACCACTTTCCCAACCTGGAAATTAAGCCAAGGAGTGCTCACGGTCAGCAGTAGCTGTAGCAGTAGACTAACGAGGTAGTAAATCTAGTGCTGTAACAATTGCTGAAATTTTTAAGACAAAGAACTCTTCAGTCGAATCTTTTGGTGGGAAAAATATAAAAGACAGATAATAATGTAGACGCTATACAGATATAAATTTCTAAGAGGGTTTGGATGGAAATATCAGAAACAACAAGGAATAGCGAAATACACTAAAACAAGTCACTGGGCCGATTTTGATGTAAACTAAAACAGCATCACTGGTTTTTTAAAAATCAATATTCCTAGCCAAGAATCAAACCCGTTGATTTTGAAAAGAAAACACACGCTGTATTATTTTACCAACCGATAGTGTCTTGGTCTTTGAGTGTTTCACGTTATGCCTCATAGTTTCGAATTTGGCCATCCACGGCAACTTGAATAATTCACGCTGTGTACATCATCTGTTTAGCCTTTTTCAAGCTATTGAACTTTTAAAAATCTTTTCTTACTAATATTATAAATGCGAAAGTTTGTACGGATGTTTGTCTGTTACTCAATCGTGCCAGGACGGCTGAACGGATCTGGATGTTTGGCACATAGATTATTTTCTGGAATAGCACATAGGCTTGGGATGATAAAATAATTTTCAAGCAGGCGAAGCCGCTGGCAGAAGCTCATAGGAAATGTGCATAAAAAAATATTTGTTTTGACAATTTGACCAGTTTATCCTTAAAAATACTAAAATAGTGACCCAGTATGTTATTTTGGCCAGTTCAGCAGGCTCTACCACAACTGCGAAGGAGTAGGATGCAAGCTCGTTTCCTGCGGGCGGTAGGTATATTTACTACAATTAGGAGCTAAAGAGTTAATAGGACAAAAAATGGACGGTCTTATCGCAGGTGGTCGGTAATCACGGGACCTGCAATCTTGTACCGGGAAACTATATTGTAAAGATAACGAAAACAATAGGTGAAATTCCAGTGAAATGGTATAACGTAGAGGTTACAGACATACAAAGGGGTTAATTGTTTTTACTACATTGAATATTGCTTCCATTGTTAGGTTATGGTGTAGACAGTTAGTGATAACTATCTTCTGCCAGCGGCTTCGCCTTCGTGAAAGTCGGAAAATTTCAGTATTTAAATACCGCCGGCGTCGAACTTGTCATATTTTTTTATTGTTGTGGAAGAAATACTATGAAAACTTCTTTAGAAATATTAAATTAGTTTTCGTTTGTGTTATTTGTTAATTATTTATTCTCTATTAGTTAATTGATAAGAATAGCAGCAACATTAACTACCTACATGCATAGATATATTATACTTAAAAATTATACGTAAAATATTTATCCCTGGTTTGCGGAATTAGGGTTGACTATAGTACAGGTCAACTCGTATTTGTGCGATACCTTACGAAATAAATTATAACAAGCAACATAGTGGCAAATATTGAATTAGCAAATATGTTGTTGGTGTGCCTTATTGAAATAAATAAATATACAGGTTGTTACTCAAGTGGTATAAAAAGTCAACGACTATAGAACAACTATTTATATGTGCTTTATAGACTACCAGAAAGTTTCGTCTTCCAACACTACAATATGATTTGGACAGCATTTTCACACCAAAGAATCGACGAAAAGTACATAAATTTAGTCAAGAGCGTCTACTCTAAATGTTAGGCTAAAGTGCGACTGGAGAGAGACAGAGCGGAGTTCCCCATACAAAAAGTGTCCGATAAGGAGATCCGTTATCATCAAAGTTGTTTTCGGCGGTACTTGAGTCAGTCTTTAGGTACCTAAACGGTTTGAATGATATTTAAAAAAAATTACATACATACATAATAGGAACATGGTTCTCACATACTTACAAATAATAAATAATAATAATTTATTTATTTCACCAAAAAGCCTCTTACAATCATTCATATTAGTTAAAAATATCAAAAGCTTTAAACATTAGGTCATTATTAGATACTCTGACTCCTAAACTAGGTGTATTATCCTGTGAATTAGGAGTCAGAATATTGCAAACATAGGTACTATACCTCATTCAACAACGACGTAACATTGTGAGAGTAAATTTCTAAAATAAAAAAGGGATACAATAATTATAATTAGGTATATAAATTTAATAAAAATATTTTTTCTGCTGTAAAGATTGCCCTATGGATCAGGAATAACATGTTTCCAAGCATGCTTAACTTGAATATAATCATCTAATTTGTAATATGCTTGTTTACAAAGTGTGCTTTTAATAAAAGTTTTAAATTTTCTTTTATTGTTGTAATATATCACAAGGTATTTTGTTATTGAATTTAATACAGCACCCCATGAAAGATGTGTGTACTTTTGCTAATCCATAAGATGGTTAATATAACTTATCTTAATTTCTAGTATTACAATTGTGTCGATCACTAACTTTACTAAAGGGATGTATATGCTTCCTTAAATACATA
Source organism: Orthosia cruda (assembly GCA_964057195.1). NCBI lineage: Eukaryota > Metazoa > Arthropoda > Insecta > Lepidoptera > Noctuidae > Orthosia > Orthosia cruda. The sequence goes on along the minus strand of OZ059848.1, from coordinate 3,796,907 downwards.
ATATTTTCATAAATAAATTGGCAAGAAACTGTCATAATATTAATCTTTTTAAATAGTTCTCAGTGATTTTGCTTATATAATGGCCCTGACAGCTCTCTTTTACAATATAAATATGGATTTAATATCAGCATTTTATTTTACTAACAGAACAAGCGGCTGAGCTTAGCCGAGATGTTATGTGAGATCCCCATTGTAGTTTCTCGTCTAAAGTAATTTCTAGAAAATCTTTTTGATTTGTAGTCTTATTTTCTCCATTGATTATGATGTCGCATTTACTACTTCTAATGTTTGGTAATGTGAATCTAATAAACAATGGTTTTCTCATTTAGTACCAAATTGTTTAATGTGAACCAATTTGGATAGGATGCATAGAGTTATTCATATCATCAAGATTTTGTGACCGCCGATCTATTTTAAATATCAAAGATATATCATCAGCAAATAACACCCTCTTCGGTTGATATTGTAGTAATTGGGATAAATCAATAATGTAAACTAAAAATAGGAAAGGACCCAATATCGAGCCTTGAGGAATGCCCATTGTCAGACACTAGTGAGGGCGCGCCGTTTACCTGAACTTTAACTTGTCTGGCTTTTAAGTATGTTCGAAGTAACTCAAGGTCCGTATTTCGAATCCCACGGTGCTCGAGCTTCAACGATAGTGCCTCATGATTAACGCAATCGAACGCCGTCGAGAGGTCGCAAAAGATTCCAATGGCGTCTTGTGGTTCTTCCCAGGGGTTTAAAGTGTGTTTTTATTAAAGTGACACCGGCGCGGCGGCATCTGTTGTGGAGCGTGTATTATAAAAGTTATCTGCATTGTTTTTTAACAAAAATTTCAAAAACATCATGGTAATGTTGTCTTTTGGTTAACCTTACCCACCCTGGCAATTTTTTTGGAAATAATTTTACCCCGCTTTTGGCCCGCGTAGTAGATTAAGCGTCCCAGCAGTGGACACATTAGAAGGCTGATGATACTGATGACAGCACACGATCATCATCATATCAGCCGAAAGATGTCCACTGCTGGACATAGGCCTCCCCCAAGCGGCGTCACTTTGACCGATCCCTTGCGTTTCGCAACCAGTGGATCCCCGCAACCTTCACCAGGTCGCCTACCTTCACCTGGTGGGAGGCCTTCCAACGCAACGTCTTCTAGTTCACGGTCACTACTTCAGAACCTTTCTGCCCCATCGGCCATCCGTTCTGCGAGCAAAGTGCCCTGCCCGAAGAATTGCCACTAAAGTTTGGCAATTCTTCGGGCTATGTCAGTAACCCTGGTTCTCTTGCGGATCTCTACATTTCTGATTCGAACACGCAAAGAAACTCCAAGCATAGCCATCTCCATTGCCCTTTGAGTGACTGTAAGCTTTCTGATGAGGCACACAATGCATAAACATAATACAAAACTACTATTAATATATTACTTAAATCCAACATTAATAGATTGATCTATTTATGCGTGATGTTGACAAGCAATATTCCCTTATTCTTTTTTCTGAAAACGTCAATGGAAGTACTATCCCGTGAAGAGCACGGAATTTAAAAATCATGCATAGTATGGAATCGACTTACTAAAATAATACTGTAATAAGGTTTATATAGGAAATCACTGCAGACACCGGTCTCCATACACAAACCTTAGTATGTGAACTAATATAATTAAGACATAGCATTAAGTAACTTTGTAACGAGATACTAAATGTTTCATATTACATTATTATTATTATAAATACAAAAATGGGTACATATTAGAATATCGAAGATTAAAATACCTACGGATAAAATGCCACAGTTCAAAACATCGAAAATTAAAATAACGATTGTATCGAAATATCGAAAATTGTTACATCTAAGCATAAAATGTCTAAGATTAGAATGCCGACTGATTAAAATATCGACTGATTCAAAATGTCGATAATCATTATACCTATGTTTTAAATGTCAACATTTAAAACACCTAAGTTAAAAATACCTACTCGATAGAATATCGAAAAAAAAAATGATTTATGTGGTATGAGTGAAAAAAATTTGGTAGATTTGAAATCGTCACCCTCTGCCTACGCATTGATATTAGTCATTAGTCTGTCCTCCACTGCAAACATTTAACGTATTGTTTAGCGAATATTATCTTGTCGGAAAACTGATTAGTAGTTTTCAACAAAGTTGGTCACAGTTCTAACCTAACCTAACCTATTTCACCCAGTACAAAATGACGAATCATTCACCTGCAATCTGCCGCAGAATGTTGTCACCATTGTCTAAATATGTAGTCGCAGGCAGATTGTATGTATGATTCGTTATTTTGACCGGGTGAAATAGGTTAGGTTAGGTTAGAACTGTGACCAGTTGGTTGTGACGCGTAAGCCGAGCGAGCGCTACTTCCAAGTTGCTCGCAGATTTTTTTCACCATTTTCTAATTATGCGGGTTTTTGCAATATCCGAAATATCAAATTACCCTGTGTGACACATAATAAATATCGATATTTGGGGCATTCGATACTCTGTACTTTCGATATTTAGGTCTTTCGATGTCACTATTGTCGATAATTAGATTTTAGATATATTGGACGTAGGATATCTAGCCATTCGACATTATAAACTTTCGTTATTTTAATTTTCGGTTAAATGGTCATTCGATATTTTAATTTTCGATGTTTTGAGCAGTGACATTTTAACCGTAGGTATTTTAATATTCGATATTCTAATATGTACCCACAACAATATTATGCTTCTTAAGAAATTAATTTATCATCCAGATTATACTCTGTTAACTAGTAGTATTAGCTAGTTGTTGAAACATAAATCTATTGTTGTTTGGAATTATTATTTTCACAATAACACCTACTACAAACTTTCCAAATCTAACAAATCATCGAGTATTCCCGGTTTTGATTGCCAATATTCACTCAAGACTTCGGTATTAAAATGACGCCATTTTGCGGCATCCTGCAGTCCCTTCGCTATCTCAGCTTGGGTAAGTATATAATGCGGGCATGACGTCATATGCCCATATGCCCACATGCCCCGCCCAACGCGCCCCCCTCCCACCGGGGATCTCCATGCGGGGACGCAGCGAAAGCTCTACGAGTGTGCGATGCGGCATGCCCTCATTCTTAAATCGACCTGGTGAAGTGTGAACGTGTCTGTCCCCCCCGAGATAACTTACAGTACTTTCTGACCTAACTTAAAAAATGGGTTACAGTGCAAGTGACAAATCTGTCGAAGACACCTTTTATGATAGTGAAATCGAATCTGTAAACAATTGGATTCGTAAACTTAGAAGAAAATCACGAAACGTTGGTAGAAAGTGTGGTGTGAGAAAAGTCGCGATTTTGAAATACTCTCTATCACGTGCGGAGATTGAACTCATTAAAAAACAAAAGGAATATGCCACGATGTTGGAGCAAAGGCAAGCTAAGGAAGAAGAAGATGACGCCAAGCAAGAGCGGGCGAAAATCAACAATTTATGTAAGACTAATTCACTCGGCGGCTTAGATAGTTTTTTTAAAGAATTTGACAATGTCAAGCCAACTGAAAATTAAATTCTTTTTAGTTGGGTTGACGTTGTCTTATTCTTCTATACTGAGTGCGGTAAGAGGAAGAGCATCACTGCCATGGACGTCGTCTACGCACTGAAGTGCCAGGGTCGTGCCTTGTACGGTTTCGGTTACACTGCTGTTGCCCGAATGCACGCAACAAGCTCCACATACACTGCGTATGCCACCTCCATAAAAAGGCCCTTTTCAGGGCCGCATATAATTCACTGAAATAAATGTTTCTTTATCAGAATTGTCTAAAAACGAACTTACGTAAGATATTATGTTCTTATCTCTCTACCTAACCTACATACTTTATAATTCCTTAAGTATTGAACTTCGTGGTCATTATAATGTACTTGGTGAATGAGACACAGCTACTTATATATAATAAAATCATTTTAATATTGAGTAGTAGGTATATGAATGATTACCAACTAGTACATATACAGATCTACTATTATTATTATTACTTCATTTATTTCAGAAATGATTAGTCCTTAATAATTAAATTAAATGATTTATTAGTGCAATACATGCACTAATAAAACATTTAATTTAAAACAGATAAAATCCTTAAATATAAATTATTCAAGAAATAAAATATAACAGCAATTCAGATACTTGGACAGTTGAACTCCATATTCAATAGATGGCGAAGTGGATTTGAGGTCATTGCCGGAATTACAGTTTAAAGATTCGCCGCGAAAGAATGACGCTAGGAAATAGTAGGATAGGTATAGGTTGGTAGGTAGGTAGGAGGGTAAGTAGGGTAGGGTAGGCATTTTACGAAAGCAAAGCCGCGGGTACAGCTAGGAAATAATAAGAGATTTTAATCTTCTTTGTTTACTCTAACACAGCCTATGACCCCACAAGCCCCACATTTTCGGCGAATCAGTTAATTTCAGCTATTGTACCTACACCTTCTTATCTTTTGTACTAAGGATTCTTTCGGCGACCACCCAAGCAGTAATTTGAAAATATGTTTCTTTTTGCATTTCTGCCGGCAGATAAGAACGTTGGAAGCAAACGGGCCTTCGTTTGCTTCCCATAAAACATAAATTGAAAGGGTCATCATTGTTTTATTCTTTTTGAATAAAGTACCTACTACTTTATTCAAAAAGAATATAATGTTTTGTTGTGAATAAGGATATAACTTTAACATATATTATTTCATAAGAACTACATTTTTATTACCCGAATGCAAGGAAAGGGTTTTATTTTTCGCGCGGATCTTGTATGTATTTAATTATTTATTTAGTATATGTAAAGCATATACTAAATAAATAATTAAATTGTACACCTTAAAATACAATTATAAAAGATACTAAAAATTAACACACATACAATGGGCGGTCTGATCGCATTTCCCGATCTCTTCCAGTATGTATGTTATATTCTTTATTACCTCATAGGTATCATTCAAACCGTTTAGGTACCTAAAGAATGACTCAAGTACCGCCGAAAACAACTTTGATGATAACGGATCTCCTTATCGGACACCTTTTTGTATGGGGAACTGCGCTCCCTCTCTCTCCAGTCGCATTTTAGCCTAACATTTAGAGCAGACGCTCTTGACTAAATTTATGTACATTTCGTCAATTCTTTGGTGTGAAAATGCTGTCCAAATCGCATTGTAGTGGTGGGAGTCGAAAACTTTCTGGTAGTCTATAAACATATAAATAGTTGTTCCATACTCGTTGGCTTTTTAACCGACTTCAAAAAAAGGAGGAGGTTCTCAATTCGTCGGTCTCTTTTTTTTTTTATGTATGTTCCCCGATTACTCAAAGACGCCTGGACCGATTTCAAAAAATCTTCTTTTGTTTTGAAGGGTATACTTCCTAGTTGGTTCCATAGTCATCTGGTCAGGATCTGATGATGGGATCCTAGAGAAATCGAGGGAACTCCTCAAATATTATAGGCATTTATATAGTGATTTTGGTATTTTCACCAACAATGCAATCACTTGCACTCAGAAAGTATAATTTGGTGAAGTGGAACTGATGAAGAAGACCACAGATGGCCACTGAAACTCCTTAATGCTAAGTATGTCACGGGTATAAAATCTCTCGAATACTTAACCGACAATGATTAAGCGAATACTTATAAATGAATGGTACTGATGAAAATGGTACCATTGAACTGTTCTGATGATGAAGCCGGAAGGTAGGCACTGGAACTCTGAAATAAAACAATGTATCCTAGTCGTGCTTGGGCTTATTGGAATTGTCATGAGATGTACTTTGGCCACAAATGATTATCATGTTAATTGGAGATACCTACCAAAACTAAAAAGAGAAAAATAAAAAACTTTTTAACAAAAAATCAAACCGACTTCCAGAACAAAAAACTACAAACCAAAAAATAACTTTCTTTTCCGAAGTCGGTGTAGAAAAGCTGAAAAAAAAATGGGTACAAAAGACACCGACTTCGGAAAAGAAAGTTATTTTTTGGTTTGTAGTTTTTTGTTCTGGAAGTCGGTTTGATTTTTTGTTAAAAAGTTTTTTTTATATCACTTGAGTAACCACCTGTATTATTTTAATAAGGCACACTTACAACATATTTACAAATATCTTGCTTATTACACATTTATTAAGTAAGGTATCGCACAAATACGAGTTGACCTGTACCTCTGATCAGATCTGATGCCGCAAACCAGGGATTAACATTGTATGTACAATTTTTAAGTATATATCTATGCATGTAGTTGATGTTGCTGCTATTCTTATCACTTGATTAAATATCCGTTTTAAATCGAAATATTTAAACAATGAGATAGCGAACATTTTACAGGTAACAATTACCTAATAGAGAATAAATAATTAACTAATAACACGAACGAAAACCAATTTAATATTTCTAAAAAGTTTACATAGTATTTCTTCCACAATAATTAAAAATTATTACAAATTTATTTATTTAATACTTCATGCACACAAACACGTACAGAGGCGGGCTTGCCGTAGGGATTTTCTTCCAGGCGACCTTTGGGTGATGCAGAGACAAATAGTGGTAGGTGCAATATTTAAAGTTCACACGATACCTAAGGTAGGTTTGTTCAAATACAAAGCTATACATACATACTATAAATACAATAGATACTCAAACATGTACACTAAATAAACTAAATACACGAATATACTTAAACAATTAGTGGTAGCAGATAAATGGAGAAAATTATCGCTGTGATGATACTACTGCCAACTTCTTACGTACATGCTCTCGAGCTTTTACTTTGAATGCCAATCGATTGGTTGCCATCCCGATTTCTTGCGGGAGCGCATTCCACAGAGAAATAGACTGAACGAAGAAAGAACAGTGAATGAAGTCAGTGCAATGAGTGGGACATTGGAGAAGACGGTTATGTAAAGAGCGAAGATTTTTGTTGTGGTTGGCGCAAATGTATTGAAAGTGAGGGGTCAGATAACTAGGGGAGTTGGAAGAGTCAAGAAATGAAAACACGGTAGTCAGTGCCCTTGGCTCTCTGCGCTGGCGTATGGCCAACCACTTTAGAAGTGACCGATGCACAGAGACATGATCATATTTACGCAAATTGAAAACAAATCGAATGCAGTAATTTAGAAGACGGTCAAGTTTGTTGAGGAGATCTGCATTCAGGTAAATTTTTCCTAATGTGTAATAGCTTACGTCGCCATAATCGATGGATTATGGCGACGTAAGCTATTACATGTCGCCATAATCGATGATAGAAAAAATTAGGGTCTGCACAAGCATTGCCTTCGTGTTCGAAGGTAATAATTTTTTTAAACGATACAGAGCCCGGAACCTTCCAGTGACCTTCTGACTGACACTAGCAACTTGAGTACGCCAGTTAAGAGTAATATCGATGTGCAAACCAAAATCCTTCACTTCAGCACTAGACGGAACATTCGTACCGTTGAACAGAACAGGTGGCAAAGTTGCATAATCCACATTAGCGGTGTTGCGAGGACTCCCAATGATGATCGCTTGGCACTTATTGGGATTTACAGCAACTCCAAACCTATCCGACCAGGCTTTTATCGCTATTAAGTCGCCATTTAACTTACCGATAACGTCAGGTACTTCGTCGACACTCCCGTGATAATACAATTGAAGGTCATCTGCATACAGATGATACGCACACTGAAGTTCGGAAGTAATGAGATTAATAAAAATAGAAAACAGAAGAGGAGAAAGAATGCCGCCTTGTGGAACGCCAGTTACCAAATCACACCAACGAGATGAAGAATCTTCAACGTGAACCGAATGCTGACGCTCCTGAAGGTAAGAGGAGAACCATTCCAGTGCTTTGGGGGAGACCAACAAATAGGAAAGAATGGCTAATAGGATTTCGTGATTGACGGTATTGAAGGCGTTCGAGAAACAAAAACAAGTTCGACGCCGGTGGTCTATAAATACTGAAATTTTCCGACTTTCACGAAGGCGAAGCCGCTGGCAGAAGATAGTTATCACTAACTGTCTATACCATAACCTAACAATGGAAGCAAAACTCAATGTAATAAAAAACAATTAACGCCTTTGAATGTCTCGTAGTAATCTCTACGTTAAACAATTTCACTGGAATTTCATCTATTGTTTCCGTTATCTTTACAATATAGTTTCCCGGTACAAGATTGCAGGTCCCGTGATCACCGACTACCTGCGATAAGACCGTCCATTGTTACGTCCTATTAACTCTTTAGCTCCTAATTGTAGTAAATTTATCCGCCACCCGCAGGAAACGAGCTTGCATCCTACTCCTTCGCAGTTGTGCTAGAGGCTGCTGAACAGGTCGAAACAACATACTGGCCAGACTTAAATAAAAACCTTTAAAATCTATTGTGATGCATATTACAAAAACCTGCTGCATAATTCTCACATTCCGCGTTCCCAGTAACCTAAACGTACTACAACAGAAATCTAGATAACACAGAAATCATCTAATTAAAAGTTTTTATTTAACTTGCCTTGACAGTTAGATACTTAACATGTATGGGTAACGTCAAATCTGTCAACTTAATTTTAAAACAGTTTGATATTCTCAACCGATTGAGCTGACAAACACTTTTGAATTGGTTACCCGGTGAGATAAATGGTATTATTCTAAATCCAATACGGTTGACTCCCAAGGAAGATGTATCAAACGAAAGGGTTATCTTATGAACCACTTTGGGGCCATAGTCATGGCAGTAAAGTTGTCTGGAGCGAACGAGCTTGTCCTCCATTTTTGGACAGGGAGAATCTTTTCGAGCTTAGGTATACCCGTCCAGACCTGGTGGCTGGCATCACCCAGGAGTTTCTCTGCATACACCGCAATCCAATGGACGTGGCGTTTGCACTGAGTGAGATATACCCCGGTATATACTCCTCCAAGTCGTCGCTGTCGCGGGTCCACTCCCTGAAGGTGAAAGGTTACACAGGGGCGCAAATACCGGGTACTGCCCAAAACACCCTGTTCCTGGTTCATACGCAGGGGGAGAAAGCCTCTCTTGCGAGCCAGGGATATGGGTCCGGCGAGGGGTCGCGCCTGCTAACCATACATGAGGCTCAGGGGTCGACCTACGACAGCGTTATCATCATCAACACCAAGTCCAGGAGGCTTCAGGTCCACGACAGCATCTCCCACGCGGTAGTGGCGGTGTCCAGACATACAGTCAGTTGCGTCTATTACACCGACGACGCCGCAGGACGCCTTGCTAAGAGGGCGATGGATGCGCCGACTAAAACGGTCGTCAACTACAATCTTAAGACGGCCATGCAACATCGAGACGTAGTCGTCATAGAGGCCTTGCTCACGCTAGCGAAGTCCCTGGTCAGCAGACATCACCAAAACACCACCTAACAAGTCCCATCAAAAACTCCAACCCAAACACATACCCAAACCATCACCCTGTCTAAAGCAAAAACAAAAGAAAACTATATATATACATGTGAAGCTGCATGGTGGGAGTCAGTCATACTCACCTTAGCGTCCTAACGACGGGGTTCTATAACCGGAACCGTCGGCCGGGGCTGGTCTGCTCGCACTGCCATGCATCTTCCCACAAAGTGTACCAATAGATATAGTTATAACATAAGCAGTGTATCAATAGAAATAAGTAAACAAAATAGTTAATAACATAAAGATAAGTAGTAAATAGAAACATAAAATTGTAATGCCAGTGTGTAATATATATATATAGTATTTAGTGAGGGATGAACTCACGTAAATTTAAGTTAGTCAAGTAAGCCTTAAAGTAATGTCCGACGTAGGAATCCAACAATTGTAAACATTATGAAAAAAAAAAATAACAAACAAAATATAAACACAATAAAAAAGAGCGCGGACTGCCACATGTCCGCGGTAGAATATTGAACAAAAAAAAATGGGTTATCTTTATATAGCTGAGAGAAATACGATGACGCTTTTTTTAAAAAGTTTTTAAATTAATTTTAAAATGCTTCACTTTATATACCACGACAAACTAAGAATGCTGCATGACAAAAAAAACTGTAATCCTGATAAGACGATTTTAATGACGTTAAACTGAAAGGTATTTCATTCACTAATAATGAACAATTATAAGTTTTAAACTGTCATGGTCACAAACATTAACATTATAAGCGGGATAACATGTTAACTGTTTGTAGTGAACATGGTAAAAAGCCCGCTTATAATGTTAATAATCAATTAATTAATAAATAATAATATAATTCCCTTTCTGACAGAGACTGTGTCCCAGCAGTGGCAACCTTAAAAAGGCTGACGATAAATATGATTCCTGTAATTATAACATTTATTTAGTTAAATCCGTACCCGTCTGACAGCATAACTGCGTACGTAATAAGAACAAAGTTTGTTCTCCGAATTTAAATAAGGTTGCTTTTAAGTAATTACCTACTCGGAAAGGTAGGTCATTACATAATAACTTTTTAAAAGACTATCAACTTGTATATTTAATTTTTAACTTCATCTTCAACATCAACAGTCTTTTATCATCCCCAGGGAACAACACTAGCGTATGTGCTATTCCAGACAATAATCTATATCTATGCCAAATTTCATACAGATCCGTTCAGCTGTCCTGGCGTGATTGAGTAACAAACAAACATCCATACATACTTTCGCATTAAAATCTTATCTTACTAATATTTTAGTAAGATAAGATTTTTAATAGTTCAATGGTGCATATCTTGCTGTCATGTTTGACACATTCCAACACGTGCTGTCTGTTTTCTGTTAGAGTCTGGTATCTGTAATGGATATCCTATATTACAGTATCATTTTGGTAATTGAAAAACAATTTATCACGGAAATTTAACGCGATGATTTCGATTGTTTATTTACCTATTTCACCCGACGTTTTGGCCGTTTGTTGAAACGCGAAAGTTTTAAAGTATACTTTGGTAAGTCGATTTCACACTATGCTTGAATTTTAAATAGGTATTTCTATACTTTATTTTATTAAATCAAGAAACGTGGCCGGTGTGTAAATATTTGTTAAATATGGTGCCATTTAGATATTTCAAGAATTTTTCAATGCTTTTGTATGTTAAGACTTTTGAAAGATTTTTTTAAGTAGTTTTTAAAACAATGAGATGCCTAACATTATACAAATAAAAATTAACAAATACAGAGTATACTTATAACTCAAACGAAAATAATGAATAGGCAAGCGTACTTCACCGTCGACCACATCGTCGCTTACAATCAGGTGAAATAGTGGTGAAGTGCGAGCATTTAAGCAGATGATATCCCGCTTTTCCTTATTGCTAAGAGAACTATTATTACATATTATAAAGGTATCACCGGATTGCGGAGCCGTTGTACGCACTGGCCACTGATTATTTACATGAAACGAAATCCTATCTGGTCATAACCAGGTTGCACTAAAACATCAGATATTTCTTTATTAACATTTCCACGTCTAGAATTTTGCCAGTGACAATTTTTTTATTATACTCTGTAATATATAGTTAAATATTATTTTTATGCTACTTCTCTGGTGTTACTAAAAGTATATTGAATCAATTTCATTACAGTTAAAACGTACTAGTTAATCTGATTTGTCATTTAACCTTCGAGTAGTTTCAGTTAAATCCTTACTATAATATTTATACATGCGAAAGTAACTCAATCTGTTGCCTTATCTGTTGTCACGTGTTAACAAAAATATTTGAATGAAACTTGGCACACGGGTAGACCAATTATCCTAGCTAGATGATAGGATACTTTTTATCCCGAGCGCAATTTTTTTTTACTGTTGAAAATTTGTTAGCAGTGGAAGTTAGTTAACTGCATATATTAAAATGAAGGCATAATTCAATTTAGAAATATACAATGAAGCCGTTGTAGGTCGGTTATCTCTTCTGTAAACTTTTTTAGGTTAAACAAAATGCGTTTTCGCTGGAATTAGCAAGTTTCGTGATAACTGACTATTTGTGATATAACCGTCCATTGTTACACCCTTTTAATTCTTAAGCTCCTAATGAAATGGTAAACTAATTGTCACTGTCTTATTGAATCGGTAACAAGTCTTTTAAAATAATAAGTTTTAAGCTATTGCATAGCTTCTATCGCGGGCCTTGAGCGCGGGGACCGAATCCAGAAATTCCGTAACGAAAAATCTCACGCTCCCCACTCCGACGGGCACGGCGGTGATACTTTAACTTTTAATAAGGTTTTCGAATTCTGTGGAATCTGAGTGGTGAGGGGCAGGGGGGCGGGGGGGGAGGTTTGTTGCACGTGTTTTCGATTTCCGTGTTGGTATTTTTAGAATGAAAAATTTGTTTGCGGGGTGAGGTAAACGGTTAAGGGGAGGGGGGTGGGTTAATCCTATCTTGTTCTCCTGGATGAAGTAGTGACGGGCAGGGGGGCAATTTTTTTGTCAGAAATGCGCTAACTCCAACCGTTTCTGAGATATGAGGGTTTTAAAATTTTTGTTGGTCGTAATTTTTTTGCCTTTTAGCGGTCTCTCTAAGCTGTTTCTATGATAATGGTGATCAATGTGGACCTTATGCTAATGAGAATAAGGGTCACTTTTGCTTGTCAAAGAAAATCGACCTTATTTCAATGTCAATAAGGGTATTTTTGTTTTGTTTTTTAGAGTTTAATTAATCGTAAATAAATGCGGGTTTGGCTCGCTACGTTTTCCAGTTTCTAACGTTTTTAATTTTTTTGACGCATTTTCCAGGACTGGATCTAGTTAATTTTTTTGACGCATTTTCCAGGACTGGATCTAGAATAAATGCTATGCAATAGCTTTACCGCGGCAGTCCCCGAGTGCCACACGACTTTTATTTATTTATAAAATAAACATGATTTCGTTACCTGCATGTACACAGCGATAACAACAAAAAGCAATAAGTCGGCCGGGTATTATCCATTGTTCTAGTATTCCTATTGTTATTCATTTCTAGTTAAGAATTAAAGCCAGTTTTCGGTATTTGCAAATAATACAATAGGAATTATTGCTTTTAAAAAGCATCGAGTTTACAAATTGGCAGTTTCTTTGTTATTCCCTACAGTCATTATAAGTAGCAATATTTTAAATAGTTGCGGTAGTATTCTTTACCACATTTCTTATTTCTAAGCTTTATTTATATTTTACGAATGAATAAAGTTATTACATTCATTAATTATTTCTTAATTAACTCATGATAACAATATGTTGTGCTAGTCGTATATAAGACGTATCATGTTTTTATATTTATTTATCAATAAAGTAGGTACATAATTTTACAACCCAAAGATAATTACACAAAAAAATACCGTGTAAAATTAATGCATACGTATATAAAATTTATGGTAGCACTATGCTACGAGCCGCTACGAGCCGCTACGACAGCCTACGGCGTGCTACGAAAACAACGCAGTCGTAACCGTCGTAGAATGTTCATACTTTATTAATTTATTGTTTCGTTCCGCAAAATGTAACTTATTTCTGAGTGTCTCGGCATTGCAAAATCATCATAATTTCAGTTGAAAGACTTCCACTGCTGGACATGGGCCTCCCAAGCGTCGCCATACCTACCGGCTTGTATTTTTCACTTATATTTTAATAACATTAAAAAGCCAGGTATTTGTTTCCCTTATAATAAATAACCTCCATTTTTTAAGTTGGTTAAAAATACATAAACCGGTTAGATCAAAATAATGTTACCTAAACTTTCTAATCTATTGTTCTAAGGATTCTGTCGGCGGCCACCCAGGTTGCAGTTTGTAAATATGTATTTCTTTTATGCATTCCGGCCAGCTGATATGGCCCGCTTGTTTCACATCTTACTTTTTACTATACAGAGTGATTTTTTTAAGCGGGCGTGGATGGCCCAATCCGATAGCGGGATCGCGGGAAACACTCAAAGGAGTCTCATCATCAGTATTTTATTAAAAATAAGCCTTTTCCTTAAGTTTACCAGATGTCATTACTTCCCACAATTTGATCATTATTAGCGACACTATCGAATGGTGTAATAATACAGCAGGTATTTTTTCAAAATCAACGGTTTCGATTCCTGGCTAGGCATATTGATTTTTCAAAAATCCAATGATGCAGTTTTAGTTTTCAACAAAATCGGCCTCGTGCAAGGCGTTCCAGAAATCACACCAATGTTGTGATACATTGGTGTGATTTCTGCACAATACTTACTATAAGTTAAGGTTTCCTCAACTTACAAATACTTACTATAAGTCAAGGTTTCCTCAAGATGTTTTCCTTCACCGTTGTCAGCGATGTCCAAGATAAACTTAGAAAGTCACATTGGTACTTGCCCAGATTTGAACCCACGATCTTCACCACGAGAGGCGAGCTCTTAGCGACTGGGCCACCATGGCATAATATCTATAATATTTTAGGTAAGTTCGTTTTTAGACAATACCAGTCAAGAAACGTATTTATATTGAGACAAATGCGGCCCTGAAAAGGGCCTTTTTTTTGGATGTGTCTTTCTAAATACACAGTGTATGTAGTAAGTCAGTCAATGCAGGTGCCGCCACTGTGTGACTTTGATGTCTGCGTCCACTAAACACGTTACTCTGTAACAAAAAATTTGCACGTTAAGGCAAACCAATTAAAATGTATATATATTCGTTTGATTAAAAAGGACCCGTTTTCTCAAGTTCGATTTAAAAAAATATAATTATATGTATTATTATAATTTAAAATGTGTTAACAGGAGAAGTGTAACATGTCACAGAAACTTACGACAGTCGGCGGCATCAAAAAGTTTTTGATGATCCGATGATGAAGCTTTTGAACGGTTCTGTAAAACTTAACCAAGTTCTAAACATACCTCCACACCAGCAACTAGAAACAAAACAATCAGAAATGATTTAACAGTTTTAAACAGCATAAAAATAAAACACAACAAATGAAAATGTCAAGTCACTAGAAACGTATTCTACTTACTTAGATCTTCCAACATATTTATGTTACGTAGTATATCCGGGATTGGCTCGGCTTCTCTCGCTATCCGAATTTTCTCATTTACCAATACCAAGAGGTCCACCAGCGGGATCTGTGCATAAATGTAAAAAAGATACAATTTTTCATAATATAACACAAAAAAGGTAATTAAGAGCTGAATAAGAGATAATGACTCACGTTAGGGTCAAAACCGGCAGCAACAGCTAATCGTTTAGTAGCTTCAGCCAGCTCTTCACGACGCTCTCTTTCATATTGCGCATTACGTGCGCGTTGCTCTTCCTGTGAACAAAAAGATCTCTTCCTGAACATTTGCAGGCGGACTGTCATTCAAATCTTTGTCCAGTAGCCATAACTTCTGCATTATGGCCTTTGCTGTAACTACAATAGAGCTCACGAATCCCATTGGGTCGTAGAAAATACCTATATAACTTAATATGCTCCTTTTTGCTACCTTATTCCTATTAAACGGTGCTAGACTCGAGATAATAAAATGATCATCTTTTATATTAATTTGAAGTCCTAAGGCTTTCAAGTTATAATTATCCCTTTGCAATTCTAAACTATCAAAGTGTCTTTCGTTTAATGGTATATTGTTTACTTAATTTATTTAAGGACTTATAAAGTATGTAGGATAGGTAGGTAGATAAGTACATAATATCTTAAGTATGTTCGTTTTTAGACAATTCTGATAAAGAAACATTAGAATTATATGCGGCCCTGAAAAGGGCCTTTTTTGTAGGTGCAGTGCATACGCAGTGTATGTAGAGCTTGTTGCGTGCAGTCAGGAAACCGTAGTGTTTAAACACCGAAACCGTACAAGGTGCGACCCTGGTGCTTCAGAGAGTAGACGACCTGCATGACGGTGATGGTCTTCCTCTTGGCGGCCTCAGTATAGAAGAATAAGACAACGTCAAAAATATTAATTTTTAGTTGGTTTGACATTGTCTAATTCTTTAAAAAAACTATCTAAGCCGCTGAGATCCGTCTTCCATAGATTGTCAATTTTCTCCCGCTCTTGCTTGGCGACGTATTCTTCCTTATTGCACAACTCAGCTTGCTTTTTCTTCCACTTCGTAGCACGTTCTCTTTGTTTAGTAACGAGATCAATCTCCGCACGTGATAGAGAGTATCTCAAAATAGCGACTTTCCTCACTCCGCGCACACTTCTTCCACACTTTCTTCTGACGTTTCGGGATTTTCTTCTTAGTTTACTAATCCAATTAGATAGAGATTCGATTTCGCTGTCATAAAGGGCGTCTTCGACAGATTTTTCACTAGCCCTGTAGCTCATTTTTAAGATTTACGTTTAAAAATATAATTTAAAAAAAGCCCCTTGAAATCTCCGGGTTTTAATGACACGTCTGCACTTCACCAGGACGATTTAAGAATGAAGACACAGTCATCGAGCTTTCGCTGCGTCCCCGCATACAAAAGGCGTGGGGGGCGGGGAGGGCACATGATGTCATGTCCACATTATATACCCACACGAGCTGAGGTGGGGTAGGGGCTGCATAGCGATGCAAAATGGCGTAATTTTAATACCAAACTCATGAACGAATCTTGGCGAACATAAACGTGAACACAAGATGTTTTGATAGATTCGCAAATTTTTAAATTATATTAAATATTAATAATAACAACATTAAATTTATGTTTCAAATTGAAACGGCGGCAGCAGCAAAAATCAGGATTAGTTAACAGAGTATATTCTGAAGAATATATTAATTCCTTTAGAAGGATATTTTGTATTATTAACACTTACATTAATAATGTAACACGTATTAATATTTATTATATCTATACAAACTTACTTTATTGATCACGAACCAGTTTTTCTGTTCTGAGTCTGGTATCTGTTGGATATCCTATATTACAGTATAATTTTGCTAAGTCGATTTCACACTATGCATGATTTTTAAATTTGTGGGTGTTTCTTTACCATATTTAATTAAATCAAGGCAAAATTATCGGTGTATAAATAATTATAAAATATGGTGCCATTTGGTCATTGATATTTTCAAGAATCTAAATTCTTCAATGTTTTTGCACGGTAGAGACTTTTGAAGGATTTTTTTAAATAGTTTCTTATTAAACAATGATATTGCTAACATTATACAAGTAACAATTAACTAATACAGAGTGGACAACCTCAAACGAAAATAATGAATAGGGAAGCGTGCTTCACCGTCGACCACATCATCGCTTACAATCAGGTGAAATAGTGGTGAAGTGCGAGCATATAAGCAGTGGATATCCGGCTTTTCCTTATTGCTAAGACAACTATTAATTCATATTATAAAGGTATCTCCGGATTACGGAGCCGTTGTACGCACTGGCCACTGATTATTTACATGAAACGAAATCCTATCTGGTCATAACCAGGTTGCACTAAAATATCAGATATTTCTTTATTAACATTTCCACGTCTAGGATTTTGCCAGAGACAAGATTTTTATTATACTCTGGTGATATTATATAGTTAAATATTATTTTATGCTACTTCTCTGGTGTAACTAAAAGTAAATTGAATCAATTTCAGTACAGTTAAGACATACTAGATAATCTGATTCGTTACTTAACCTACGAGTAGTTTCAGTTAAATCCTTACTATAATATTTATATATGCGAAAGTAACTCTATCTGTTGCCTTGTCTGTTGTCACGTGTTTACAAAAATATATGTATGAAACTTGGCACACGGGTAGACCAATTATCCTAGCTAGATGATAGGATACTTTTTATCCCGAGCGCTATTTTTTTTTACTGTTGAATATTTGTTAGCAGTGGAAGTTAGTTAACTGCAAATATTAAAATGAAGGCATAATTCAATTTAGAAATATACAATGAAGCCGTTGTAGGTCGGTTATCTCTTCAGTAAACCATTTTAGGTTAAACAAAATGCGTTTTCGCTGGATTTGGCAAGTTTCGTGATAACTGACTATTTGTGATATAACCGTCCATTGTTACACCCTTTTAATTCTTAAGCTCCTAATGAAATGGTAAACTAATTGTCACTGTCTTATTAAATCGGTAACAAGTTATTTAAAATAATAAATTTTTATTTATAAAATAAACATGATTTCGTTACCTGCATGTGCATAGCGATAACAACAAAAAGCAATAAGTCGGCCGGGTACTATCCATTGTTCTAGTATTCCTATTGTTATTTATTTCTGGTTAAGAATTAGAGCAAGTTTTCGGTATTTGCAAAAAATACAATAGGAATTATTGCTTTTAAAAAAGCATCGAGTTTAAAAATTTGAAATTTCTTTGTTATTCCCTACAGTCATTATAAGTAGCAACTTTTTGAATAGTTGCGGTTCTTTAACTTTACATTTCTTATTTCTAAGCTTTATTTATATTTTTATGAATCAATAAAGTTATTCTCTTCATTCATTATTTCTTAATTAA
Source organism: Orthosia cruda (assembly GCA_964057195.1). NCBI lineage: Eukaryota > Metazoa > Arthropoda > Insecta > Lepidoptera > Noctuidae > Orthosia > Orthosia cruda. The sequence continues at coordinate 3,778,571 of OZ059848.1, read as the reverse complement.
CTCATGATAACAATATGTTGTGCTAGTCGTATATAAGACGTATAATTTTTTTATGTTTATATATCAATATCAATAAAGTAGGTACATAATTTATCAACCCAAAGATAATTACACAAAAAAATACCGTGTAAGTTTATGCATACGTATATAATGTTATCGTAGCGCTATGCTACGAGCCGCTACGAGCCGCTACGAGAGCCTACGGCATGCTACGAAAACAACGCAGTCGTAACCGTCGTGGAGTGTTCATACTTTATTAATTTATTGTTTCGTTCCGCAAAATGTAACTTATTTCTGAGTGTCTCGGCATTGCAAAATCATCATAATTTCAGTTGAAAGACTTCCACTGCTGGACATCGGCCTCCCAAGCGTCGCCATACCGAAACCGTAGTATAAAAGATAAGAAGGTGTAGGTACAATAGCTGAAATTAACCGATTCGCCGAAAGTGTGGGTGGTGGGGCTGGTGGGGTCAAAGATTGTGTTAGAGCTAACAAAGAAGAGTAAAATCTCTTATTCTTCACTAGCTGTGCCTGCGGCACTGCTCTCGTCAACTGCCCATCCTATCCTACTTACCCTCATACCTTCCTATACCTATCCTACTATTTATATTCTAGCGGCATTCTTTCGCGGTGAATCTTAAAACCGCCATTCAGAAAATTACGTCAAATGCGCCACGCCAGTATGGAGTTCAACTGTCCAAATATCTGAATTGCGTGTGTTGTGATATTTTACTTCTTGAACACTTTATATTTATCTTACTTTTGATAGAGTGAACCGATTGAGATGAAACAAAAACTAAGTAATACTTCAACTTAGGCACAATTTTAATGTATAAAGTTAAAAAAGCCAAATATATTTATTTCAATTAGGGCAATAAGCGCCACTTTTGAACGTAATAATTTAAAATTTACAAGTAATAATAATTGATTTTACCGTCCATTGGAAAAATTGCTTGTTACGGAGAAGAACGGACAAGAAACTCCACAGCCGCTCTTTAAAAAAAATTACATACATACATAATAGGAACATGGTTCTCACATACTTACAAATAATAAATAATAATAATTTATTTATTTCACCAAAAAGCCTCTTACAATCATTCATATTAGTTAATAATATCAAAAGCTTTAAACATTAGGTCATTATTAGATACTCTGACTCCTAAACTAGGTGTATAATCATGTGACTTAGGAGTCAGAATATTGCAAACATAGGTACTATACCTCATTCAACAACGACGTAACATTGTGAGAGTAAATTTCTAAAATAAAAAAGGGATACAATAATTATGAATAGGTATATAAATTTAATAAAAATATTTTTTCTGCTGTAAAGATTGCCCTATGGATCAGGAACAACATGTTTCCAAGCATGCTTAACTTGAATATAATCATCTAATTTGTAATATGCTTGTTTACAAAGTGTGCTTTTAATAAAAGTTTTAAATTTTCTTTTATTGTTGTAATATATCACAAGGTATTTTGTTATGGAATTTAATACAGCACCCCATGAAAAGATATGTGTACTTTTGCTAATCCATAAGATGGTTAATATAACTTATCTTAATTTCTAGTATTACAATTGTGTCGATCACTAACTTTACTAAAGGGATGTATATGCTTCCTTAAATACATAATATTTTCATAAATAAATTGGCAAGAAACTGTCATAATATTAATCTTTTTAAATAGTTCTCAGTGATTTTGCTTATATAATGGCCCTGACAGCTCTCTTTTACAATATAAATATGGATTTAATATCAGCATTCTTATTTTACTAACAGAACTAGCGGCTGAGCTTACCCGAGATGTTATGTGAGATCCCCATTGTAGTATCTCGTCTAAAGTAATTTCTAGAAAATCTTTTTGATTTGTAAAGTCTTATTTTCTCCATTCATTATGATGTCACATTTACTACTTCTAATGTTCGGTAATGTGAATCTAATACACAATGGTTTTTCTCATTTAGTACCAAATTGTTTAATGTGAACCAATTTGGACAGGATATATAGAGTTATTCATATCATCAAGATTTTGTGACCGCCGATCTATTTTAAATATCAAAGATGTGTCATCAGCAAATAACACCCTCTTCGGTTGATATTGTAGTAATTGGGATAAATCATTAATGTAAACTAAAAAGAGGAAAGGACCCAATATCTAGCCTTGAAGAATGCCCATTGTCAGACACTAGTGAGGGCGCGCCGTTTACCTGAACTTTAACTTGTCTGGCTTTTAAGTATGTTCGAAGTAACTCAAGGTCCGTATTTCGAATCCCACGGTGCTCGAGCTTCAACAATACTGCCTCATGATTAACGCAATCGAACGGCTTCGAGAGGTCGCAAAAGATTCCAATGGCGTCATGTGCTTCTTCCCAGGGGTTTAAAGTGTGTTTTTATTAAAGTGACACTGGCGCGGCGGCATCTGATGTGGGGCGTGTATTACAAAAGTTATCTGCATTGTTTTTGAACAAAAATTTCAAAAACATCATGGAAATGTTGTCTGTTGGTTAACCTTAACCACCCTGGCTATTTTTTTGGAAATAATTTTAACCCGCTTTTGGCCCGCGTAGTAGATTAAGCGTCCCAGCACACAGTGGACACATTAGAAGGCTGATGATACTGATGACAGCACACGATCATCATCATATCAGCTGAAAGATGTCCACTGCTGGGCATAGGCCTCCCCCAAGCGGCGTCACTTTGACCGGTCCCGTGCGTTTTCGCAACGTCTTCCAGTTCACGGTCGCTAGTTCAGAACCTTTCTGCCCCATCGGCCATCCGTTCTGCGAGCAAAGTGCCCTGCCCGAAGAATTGCCACTAAATTTTGGCAATTCTTCGGGCTTTGTCAGTAACTCTGGTTCTCTTGCGGATCTCTATATTTCTGATTCGAACACGCAAATAAACTCCAAGCATAGCCATCTCCATCGCCCTTTGAGTGACTGTAAGCTTTTTGATGAGGCACACAATGCATAAACATAATACAAAACTACTATTTAATTATTACTCAAATCCAACATTAACAGATTGATCTATTTATGCGTGAAGTTGACAAAAAATATTCCTTTATTTATTTATTTATTAAAACTTCATGCAACATACAGTTACATAGGCGGACTTAATGCCTGAGGCATTCTCTACCAGTCAACCAAGGATGGTAGAGAGATAACATGGCAGGTGCATACAAAATAGGAATTATTATTAAAGTAAAAATTGAAGAATAGTTAAAATAAACATACATATATATTTCCTATAATAAATATATATATAAGTGATAGAAAGGTGATTGAGTCGACTCTGCTATTGGTGTAGAAAGTAATGCCGTAACTTCCGCTTAAATGCATATTCATTTCATTTGCTTATTCATTTTTCTGAAAACGTCAAACGAAGTACTATCCCGTGAAGAGCACGGAATTTAAAAATCATGCATTGTATGGAATCGACTTACTTAAATAATACTGTAAAAAGGTTTCTATAGGAAATCACTGCAGACACCGGTCTCCATACACAAACCTTAGTATGTGAACTCATATAATTAAGACATAGCATTAAGTAACTTTGTAACGAAATACTAAATGTTTCATATTACATTATTATTATTATAAATAATATTATGCTATTTAAGAAATTAATTTATCATCCAGATTATACTCTGTTAACTAGTAGTATTAGCTAGTTGTTGAAACATAAATCTATTGTTGTTTGGAATTATTATTTTCACAATAACAAATTTTCCAAATCTAACAAATCATCGAGTATTCCCGGTTTTGGTTGCCAATATTCGCTCAAGACTTCGGTATTAAAATGACGCCATTTTGAAGCATCCTGCAGTCCCTTCCCTATCTCAGCTCGGGTAAGTATATAATGCGGGCATGACGTCATATGCCCACATGCCCCGCCCACCGCGCCCCCCACCCACCGGGGACCTCCATGCGGGGACGCAGCGAAAGCTCGACGAGTATGGTTGCGGCATGCCCTCATTCTTAAATCGTCCTGGTGAAGTGTGAACGTGTCTGTGTCCCCCGAGATAACTTACAGTACTTTCTGACCTAACTTACAAAAATGGGTTACAGTGCAAGTGACAAATCTGTCGAAGACACCTTTTATGATAGTGAAATCGAATCTGTAAACAATTGGATTCGTAAACTTAGAAGAAAATCACGAAACGTTGGTAGAAAGTGTGGTGTGAGAAAAGTCGCAATTTTGAGATACTCTCTATCACGTGCGGAGATTGAACTCATTACAAAACAAAAGGAATATGCCACGATGTTGGAGCAAAAGCAAGCAAAGGAAGAAGAAGATGACGCCAAGCAAGATCAGTTGAAAATCAACAATTTATGTCAGACTGATTCACTCGGCGGCTTAGATAGTTTTTTTAAAGAATTTGAAAATGTCAAGCCAACTGAAAATTAAATTATTTTTAGCTGAGTTGACATTGTCTTATTCTTCTATACTGAGCGCGCCAAGAGGAAGACCATCACCGCCATGGACGCCGTCTACGCACTGAAGCGCCAGGGTCGCGCCTTGTACGGTTTCGGTGGTTAAACACTGCCGGTGCCCGACTGCACGCAACAAGCTCCACATACACTGCGTATGCACATCTCCAAAAAAGGCCCTTTTCAGGGCCGCATATAATTCGCTGCAATAAATGTTTCTTTATCAGAATTGTCTAAAAACGAACTTACGTAAGATATTATGGTCTTATCTCCCTACCTAACCTACATACTTTATAAGTTCTTAAGTATTGAACTTCGTGGTCATTATAATGTACTTGGTGAATGAGACACAGCTACTTATATATAATAAAATCATTTTAATATTCAGTAGTAGGTATATGAATATACAGATCTACTATTATTATTATTACTTCATTTATTTTAGGAATAATTAGTCCTTAATACTTAAATTAAATGTTTTATTAGTGCAATACACTAATAAAACATTTAATATGAATTAACTTAATTAATTAATTAATATTAATTACATATTAATTTAATACAGAAAAAAACCTTAAATATAAAGTGTTCCAGAAATAAAATATCACAGCAATTCTGATACTTGGACAGTTGAACTCCATATTCGATAGATGGCGTTGTGCATTTGTCATCATTTTCTGAATGGTGGTTTTAAGATTCTCCGCAAAAGAATGACGCTAGCACAAAAATGATAGGATAGGTATAGGTTGGTAGGTAGGTAGCAGGGTAAGTAGGGTAGGGTAGGCAGTTGACGGGAGCAAAGCCGCGGGCGCAGCTAGAAAAGAACAAGAGATTGGAATCTTCTTTGTTAGCTCTAACACAACCTATTCATATTCATATTCTTTATTGTACACAAAATATACATTTAAAAATACAAAAGGAAAACTTATGTACACAGGCGAGCTTAACCCATAATTGGATTCTCTGACAGCAAACCTCAGTGCTAAAGAGAGATTTACAAAATTAGGACAGTCAACAAAAGCGCACAACAAATATTAAAAACATTTGAAATCTTACTAACTAAATACACTACACAAATACGTGTACAGCACATAATGCATAAACATAATATCTATATCTAGTTCTAGTTCGTGTTCACAATTTTGAAATGCGTACTAATTTATTAAACCCTGCCTCCTAAACTAGGATACCCTGTGTCTTAGGAGTCAGTGTTCTACTGTAGCTTGGACATTTATCTTTCCACTATCAAGTAAACAGTACTGACGCTAAATTAGTAGATTATACACGGAAAATTAAGTATACATAGAAAACAATATAAACAAGAAAAAGAAAAGAGGTGAATGAGGGTAAGCTGTAGTGAGTGTGAGTACGTGTGTGTGTGTAAGTGAGTGTGTGTGTTTAAGTGAGTGTGTGTGCGTAAGTGAGTGTGTGTGCGTGTTTGTGTATAATAGTTGTTGAGAATGTTATAATAAATTTATTATTTGTGAACGAAGGAATTGTGGTTATGCAGTGACATGTTACTAACAGAATTAATTTAATTATGCCATAGGCAACAGCAGTTTCTCTGTCTGCGCATAGTCAAGAAGATACAGGAGATGCCGCAATTTAATTTTAGCGTCGTGTTTGTTGAGTCTAGTTATAGATGAGGAACTATTTATGTTTCTATATATTATTGAGCTCAACACGTACAAATGTCTTCTAGCAAAGGTGGTTTTATGCGAAACACTCGGGCAATTTGTCCTGTTTCCCCGTTTGCCAGGGTCTGGTGGTGGCATCTGCTGATGCTTCCAGAATGTGGCCCTGAGCACAAAGAGCTGTCGCACCGTTAGAATTTTAAGGTCGGCGTATAGCTGATGTGTGGGATACCGAAAAGGTTTATTCAACATTACTTTAAGGACAGCCCTTTGTGCCCGCTCCACCTCTAAGAACTTTGTTTTAGCGGTGCCACCCCATGCTAGAATGCAGTAGTTGGCGACGGACTGACAGAGGGCAGTGTATACCGTTCTAAGAATCTCAGGATCTGCGGAGTGCCTTAACGATTTGACAATATGAATGGTTTTCCTAATTTTGCAGGCGGTATTTTCTATCTGACTATACCATTTCAGTCCATCATCAACCATCACACCCAGGTACTAATAATACATATATATATCTAAAATACATACATATTTATTGTCATGTTGACAGGAAATAATCCCTTATTCTTCTCCTGAATATCCCTAGTGAAGGGCTATCCCGTATGGAATGAGGAAGATTATTCCAGAGGCGGACAGCACGAACAGTAAATGATCCACCGTAACGACTTGATGAGTGGGGAGGAAAACGAAGGAGAAGAGATGATGAAGAGCGGCAAGGCTTTCCTCTCGGAACAAGATACTCAAAGCGTTCTTTAAGATACGAGGGAGAGGTAGGATTGTGAAGAATAGAAAAGAGTAGAGAAAGAGTGTGGGTATCTCGACACTTCAACCGCTTCCGAAATTCCGACACATGGTCGTACTTTCGGAGGCCAAAAATGAAGCGAATGCACTGCAAACGCACGAGCTTATCAAGAAGTTCCTCAGTCGCATCAAGAAAGCAGACATCAGCATAGTCAAGAAGAGGAAGAAGAAGAGACTGAGCGAGAGTAACTTTAGTTGAGAAAGGCAGGAACTTCTGGAGACGTTTTAGAGACCGAAACGAGTAAAACACCCTCCTGCTTACTTCAGCAATGTGAACATTCCAAGATAGGTTACTGTCCAAGAAGGCACCTAAACTTTTGACTTTTTTGGAGTAGGCGACGGCAATAAATTAATGAAATGTCTGCCACCAATAATGAGAGCTTGTGATTTTGTTGGGTTCACTAAAAGTCCAAAACCTTTAGCCCACTGATAGATATTATCAAGATCATTATTGATGGCATCGATAGAACCAGTGAGCTCCTCAAGTTTGAAGTGGCGGTAAAGCTGCAAGTCGTCGGCATAGAGATGATAGTGTGAAGATAAGACCTTAGTGATAGCGTTTATAAAAACAGAGAAAAGAAGAGGAGAAAGGACGCCACCCTGAGGAACACCCGCATCTAAATTGCACCAGTCAGAGAAAGCCTCCTCTGAGCGGACGGATTGCGACCAACCCCGAAGATAAGAGTTAAATCACACGATCACAGCAGGAGATACATTAAGAGAGGATAGGATACCTAAGAAGATGTCAAAATCAACTGAATTAAAAGCACTGCTAAAGTCCATTAGAATGAATACTGTAAGGAGTCTGTTTTCCATGGCCAGTCGGATATCGTCAGTTATTTTGACTAAGGCCGATACAGTGCTGTGGCCAGGGCGGAATCCAGATTGATAAGGACTTAGCAAGCCATTAGAGGAGAGGTAATGAGACAGCTGATTATTGACAACACTCTCAAGGACTTTAGATAGGATTGGAAGAATCGAAATAGGACGGAACTGGGATACTGATGAAGGTTTAGGGACCTTGGGTAGAGGCAGAACATGTGCTTTCTTCCAAGCTGAAGGAAAGCAGCCAGAAAATAGGGAGTAGTTAATAATGTGGAGGATAACAGGAGTGAGTTCATTTAGGATGGGAAGAAGCATCTGGATTTGTAGACCATCATCACCCACAGCCTTCGTGGATATAAAAGTGATGGCCCGCTTTATATCGCCTTCTGTAACCGGGTGAAATGAGAATGAAGTACACATTGGCAGAGGAAGTTTAGAGAGATTGTTTAGAGTGGATGCTTTAACGTTGACGTCAAGAGTGACAGGGGGCTTCGCGAAATGAAGATTAATTGCGTTAAGGTCAATATCAGGCGTGCTGTCATCAGCAGCTTTGCCGATACCAAGGGATTTGAGTAATTGCCATACTTGTGCTGTGTTGAAGTTTTGAACAGAGTTGTGGATGTGGCGCCTTTTAGCATCCCTACACATACGACCGCACCTATTACGCAACCTCTTGTAGAGAGACCAGTTCTCATCATCATCATCATCATTTCAGCCGAAAGACGTCCACTGCTGGACATAGGCCTCCCCCAGGCGTCGCCACGTTGACCGATCCCGTGCGTCTCGCATCCAGCGCCTTCCCGCAACCTTAACCAGGTCATCAGTCCACCTAGTGGGAGGCCTTCCAACGTATCGTCTTCCGGTTCGCGGTCGCCATTCCAGAACTTTTCGGCCCCATCGGCCATCCGTTCTGCGAGCAATGTGCCCTGCCCACTGCCACTTAAGTTTGGCAATTCTTCGGGCTATGTTGGTAACTTTGGTTCTCCTGCGGATATCATCATTTCTGACGTGATCACGCAAGGAAATTCCGAGCATAGCCCTCTCCATTGCCCTTTGGGTGACTTTGAGCTTTCTGATAAGGCCCATTGTGAGCGACCACGTCTCGGTCCCATAAGTGATCACTGGCAACACACACTGGTCATAGACTTTTGTCTTGAGACACTGCGGTAAATTGGACAAGAAGGTACCACGCAACTTCCCGAACGCCGCCCAGCCGAGTCGGATTCGACGGTTGACCTCTTTCTCGAAATTGGACCTACCCAACTGGACCGTTTGTCCCAGGTAGACATAATCGTCTACAACTTCGAGAGTAGAGTCTCCGACCTTGAGTAGTTGATAGGAGTGGGTGTTACATGGGCATTCACCATGATCTTTGTTTTGTCCACGTTCATTTTAAGACCCACTCTTTCGGAAGCTCTACTGAGGTCATCGAGCATTTTACTGAGGCTCTCCATGGTCTCAGCCATGACCACTATGTCGTCGGCAAACCGAAGGTGAGTAATGTACTCGCCATTAACGTTGATGCCCAGCCCCCTCCAGTCCAGAACCTTGAAGACATCCTCCAGCGCAGCAGTGAACAGTTTCGGAGAAATGACGTCTCCCTGTCTCACGCCGCGCTGGAGAAGGATTGGTTTCGAGGTCTGATCCTGAAGACGGACTGACATGGTGGCGTTTTTGTACAAACACTTCAACACCTCAATGTACCGGTAGTCGATCTGGCACCGTTGGAGAGACTGCAGTACAGCCCAAGTCTCTATCGAATCGAAGGCTTTCTCGTAGTCCACAAACACTAAACAGAGAGGCAGGTTATACTCCTCGGTCTTCTGTATAACCTGCCGCAGCGTATGTATGTGATCTACGGTGCTAAAGCCTTTTCGGAATCCGGCTTGTTCGGGGGGCTGGAAATCGTCTAACCTGCGCGCGAGACGATTCGTGATGACTCTTGAAAACAACTTGTAGACATGGCTAAGAAGTGAGATGGGCCTATAGTTCTTCAAACGGGCATTGTCGCCCTTCTTGAAGAAGAGTACCACCACACCCCTGCACCATGCCTGTGGCGTTTTGCCCTCGAGTATGACGGAATCAAACAGCTTCTGAAGGGCCCTAAGGACCGGTTTTCCACCCGCCTTCAGGAGTTCGGCCGTAATTCCGTCATCACCCGGCGCCTTGTTGTTTTTGAGCTGTTTCAGAGCCATCCTAATCTCGTACAGGCTGACGTCCGGGATATCTTCGGTATAGTGTCGGGTCAATCTAGCTCTTGGGTCGTTTGCTAGACTCGCAACGGGCTTGCTGATCGATGTGTACAACTGCCCATAGAATGTCTCGATATCCCTGAGAAGCGACGATGGCGGATACGATCCTGCCATCGTCGGTCTTCAGTTTCGTGAGTTGGCTCTGCCCAATAGCCAGATCCCTTGAAAACACCTTGGAGCCTTTATTTCACTCAATCGCGTCTTTAATACGCTCGGTATTGAAGCGGCGGAGGTCTCTTTTCAAGGATTTAGAGATCTGTCTATTGAGCTGCCGGTATTTGCACGCCTCATCTGAAGACTGCAGGATCATCTCACGCCTCTCCTTCATAAGCTTGAGGGTATGATCAGAGAGCTTTTTGTTTCTATCTGTACGACGGGTCTTGAAAAACTTAGACCCGACCGTATGGACAGCTTCCACGAACCCGTTGCTGTATTCATCCACGGAGCTCCCTAGGCACTCGAAACGATTCTGGAGTTCGAGCTGAAAGCTCTCGGGGTTTTGGACCTGGATCTGTGCTGGCCGGAGCGTAGACTTCATCAGTCGAGACCTTTCAAGCTTAATATTAATGTTCAATGTGCCTCTTACCATGCGGTGATCGCTCCCGGTTTTTACCGAATTGATCACAGAGACATCATTGAACATTTGCTTCTTGGTTGACATGATGAAGTCGATCTCAGTCAGTTCTCATCAGTAGGATCCTTTTTATACCGCCTTTTAGCCTTGTCCCTTTTCGACATTGCACCTTTAATGCTGTCAGATAACCAGGGAGCTGGAGCATGCTCATCAAAGAGTTTCAACAATATCTTGGTTAGCTCGGCTACCTTACTGTCCAAGTCATTGCTTTCATAAACAGGAGACCAGTCAATATTGCCCGCGTCTTCTCCCAAGCGATCCAGGTTAATGTTCTTGAAACTGCGAAGGAAGAGAAATTTAGATTTACGTTTAGGAGGACGAATTTTATACGAAAGAAAAATAAGATCATGGTAGGAGAAGGAGGCAGAAAGTTGCCCGTGAGTGGCCACTTTGCTTGGGTCGGAAACCAGAATAAGGTCTAGAAGTGAGGGGTTGCAGTGAGGAGCATGATGAGTGGCGTCAAGCTGAAGAATATGAATGTTGACAGAAGCGACTAGAGACCGGAGTTTACGGCTGCGCACATCATCCTTTATCAGGCAGGTGTTGAAATCCCCGAGTATTATCGTGTGGTCATATAATGAGGAAAAATATTCTAGTTTTGTTTCAAACGAAGTGAAAAAATCTATATGGCACGAAGGGCACACAGTAGTAAACACCTACTAGTAATTTAGTATGATTAAATGTAATTTCAATAAAGAGGTGTTCAGCAAATTTTGAATAATTACTCGGGGACTGATCAACAACATTGTATGTAATATCTCCACGGAGATAGATGGCGACACCTCCGCATCCCTTGCCCGTTCTGTCATTACGCACAAGCCCGTAGCCGGGTAGTGACTACTGCATTGAAGGAAGTGCAGTTTTGAGAAAAGTCTCCGAGACGAGAACAGCATGAATAAGATCGGAGTCGAATGAGGATAATAAATCGGAGTGATGAGCTGGAACGCTTTGAGCATTTATATGTACTACATTGAAAAATTTACTGAAGCAAGAAAAAGCAGAAAACAGTTGGTCGCGTAGGTGAACAGAATAATCACTGAACGCACTAGCGCAGCTCTCATCAGATGAAAAGAACAAGAAACAAAACTATTATTAATATGACCTAACATGACACAAATACCAATCTAAATAATAAATTATAAATATATATACCTATACCAATATTATAAAGAGGAAATATTTTTTTGTTTGTTTGTACCGAATACGCTCCAAAACTACTGGACCGATTTCAAAAATTCTTTCACTGTTGGGAAGCTACTCTATCCTCGAGTGACATAGGCTACTTTTTATCCCTATATTCCCACGGGAACGGGAACTACGCGGGTGAAACCGCGAGGCGTCCTCTAGTATACAATAATAATAACAAAATTATTAAACGTAAACAAAACAACAGTCAACGCAACTGTCATTGCAAAAATCCTCGATGCACCCGCTAAACAGAAGTCAAAAGACCACTATCCAAGTCAGTAAAGTCATAATACAATTATTGAGTTGAGTTTCCGAACGAATACCCCAACTTCAATACATCAGTGGTGACTGTCAAAGTCAAAGTCACAAAACTCACAACACAGAAGTCACAACAAATAAAATTAATAATAAGTAACAAATTGTTCAGTGACCGACACAAAGAGATAACTAAAAATAGATTATGGCCAATAGGCTGTGGGAGCGATTATTTTGCTTGCCTACGCGATGATGCCTTATCCGATGATGCAACAATTGATGTAGTCGCCGGGAACCGCGCAATGAGCTGGAGAAGTTCAGCCCCCGTTTCGATTTTTCGACGCGACTTGTCCGGGAGTAGGATGACAATCTTGCCCTCGGAGGTCCAACACTGCTTCACACTGAAGTGTTTTCGAGCATTTAGGAACACGTCATGTCTAGAAAACCAACCCGGACCCCTTCAACATAGTCTTCGCACGCCAAACATCACTACGCAGGTTATAATTAGCAAACCTAATTAGAAGAGGACGTGGGATAAAATTTCCATTATGGGCCGTTGATTTGGAAGTTCATTTTTTTTTTGTAGGGAGTACTCATATAGAAAGCTTTTTACAAATTTTCAAGACTCGGAAATTTAATGTTTTTTTGTATGTTTTTCATGAGGTAAAAAATGAGATTTAGTCCAAGAGCGAGCGAAGCGAGCTCGGGAGGAGAGGTTAGGTTCGAAGAGATGACGGGAGCTGAAGTGAGCGAGCAAAGCGAGCGAACTCAACTCCTGTCATCTTCTTCGTGTTAGGTTACTTTAGACCCTTCAGGCAGAAATAGGAGCCCCGCGCAGCGGGGCTCCGTCGACATTGTTGTTAAATAGTAAATGTAAAAATTTAAACCATGGATATCTAAGGAGATATCCATGGTTTAAATTTTTACATTTAGCCTTACCATAGGGTTCCGCGGGGTGGAGATGGTACAGTGGGGTAGCCCCACTACCCACCACTTCCCAACCCCCCTTCCCGCCCCAAAAATCGATGGACATTGATAGAAATTTTTATTCTTACCTAAAAACTTTAACCATGGATATCTCCATAACCATGGGGCTGCGAGTAGTGGGGATGGTATAGGGGGGTCGAAATACCTATGACCCCACCAGCCCCACATTTTCGGCGAATCGATTAATTTCAGCCATTGTACCTACACCTTCTTATCTTTTGTACTAAGAAATCTTTCGGCGACTACCCAAGCAGTTTTTTTTTTTTTTTGCGTTTCTGCCGGAAGATAAGGTTTGCATTTCTGTTGGAAGCAAACGAAGGCCCTTTTGCTTCCAACAATCTGATCTGCCGGTGGTTTGAGGTAAGCTAAGTTGTTTAGTGGAATATCATAAAACATAAATTGAAAGGGTCATCATTGATTTATTAGGTAGGTACTGTGAGGACTCTGCTTAACTAGAAGGCAACCTACTTGCCTATAAAAATACTGGCAATTGGTATTACTTGAAAGGTAAATGAATTTAGAATAGAAAATAAGTGACTATGTTTTGATTGTCAATTCTAGTGTAGCCGCCCAGAAGGCAGGCTTATTGTGAAAGTCTTGCAAAATATATGAGCTATAAAAGTAATACATCTAGTTATTTGTACACCTCTGACTACGCTTTCTACATTTGGTGGAGGCGCCGGGTACAGAAAATATCCCTGTAAAGAAGATACAATAAATATTTCGCGTGTGCACGGCGAAAACAGTGCACGAAGCCCCATCTGTGAGTGGGAGGTTACGGAGAACGAAGATATCGTTGGCGAGAACCCTAGCCGACGAACACTAGCACGTGGATTATCAAAGATAAGTGGTATTTTCTAACTGGGTAAAGATGGCACAGCCAGTATTCACGGGGACCGGAACAAAGTCCAGTTTTGAGGATTTCCTCATGCAATTCCGTCGAATTGCTGCTATAAATAAATGGCAGGAACAAGACTTGGGGCTGATTTTGGGCGCATACTTGGACGGCCCGGCACTTGCCTATTATAAGTTCATTTACAAGGACGATCTTTCCTTCAAAGACATTTGCAATAACTTAAAAAAAGAATTCCCAGCGAGGTTAGATTTTATTGAGAAATTTTACAACGCACGGCAAGATAGACAAGAGGATGTAAATGCCTTTTTCTATAGACTGGCGGAATATGCTGAGCAAGCAGGCATAGCCGATGACCAAGTTTTCATTAGAATTTTCCTAAAAGGGGTAACAAATTATTATAAATTTAAATTAGGCACGAAATTATACGGCTCCAGAGCAGAGCTTCTTGCCACAATAATACAAATGAGGGAAATATTAGAAGGTATGCAAAATGAGCGCATAAATTTGCCGGTGCAACCTCCGCGCGTGCGTTTCGAAACGCCGTCTAATCAAGGGTTCCCTGCCTCACGGAGATCACCAAGCCCAGGTGTGGCCACGTCTAGTGTGACTCCGCATCGGGCGGGCGACGGCGAAATCTTTCACACACCGAGATACAATTTACGCCCAAGGCAGCGCTTCGAGGACAGAAATAACCGCTCTCATGTTGCCCCTAGATTTAGAAGCCCTCTACCAACCGATCACCCAAACGAACCAGGACACAGACAATAAAGATAGACGAGGAGTTGCGTACTGTGTCCATGAAAGAGCAGCTCCCAACCGAAGACAACAAACACGGTGATCTTACTCCATTTATTAACATTTGTATAGCTAATCAATTTTATAACGCATTAATTGACACGGGTGCTTCTATCTCTTGTATTACGGAAGAATTAGTTCGGCTGCTAGGTCTGAAACATACCAGTGATGAGACGAAACATTTTGTGAAATCTATTTCGGGTGCACACCTAAAAGTTATAGGAAAAACAAGGATCAACTTCATTGTGGATTCGTGTGTCTTAACAAGTGACTTTGTTGTGATAAAAGACATTAACCAAAGTCTAATACTTGGCCAAGATTTTCTATATAATAATGAGGCTATAATTGACTTTAGTAAGAAATGTGTATTTTTTAAAGGCAAGTTTTGTGCTAAATTTTGTAAATATTCTGAACAAAACGTTACGTCGATTTCACGACCAGTGCTGTGGAAGAGCTATCAAGACGAAACAAATAAAGTTAATAACGTCTTGAACGGCCATGGTGAATCTATGGAAGAAAGAAGTGTAATTACGGTGTCTAAGAATGACCACTTGTATTTTTCGAGATTAATAAATAGTAATGATGAGAGTTATATATCAACTGTACCCAAAGAATGTAATGTAAAGAGGGAACTTGATATAAACCCAAACTTGAGTCTCTGTAAATTGGAATCACTTAAGAAGCTTCTTTCTGATGAAAGAAGCTTTTATGATTATAGAGAGAATTTTGCATTTTCGGCTTCGGAGCTAGGCAGCTGTAGTGTAGAAGAAATTACTATTAGAACTGTAGATGATATACCTGTCCATCATCCTCCTTATAGAGTATCTCCTAAACAGCTTGACATAATAAATACACAAATAGAAGAGATGCTGAAGAATGGTGTTATCCGTGAATCAAGGAGTGCGTACGCTTCGCCCGTTGTATTAGTACAGAAGCCAGATCAGTCCTGGAGATTCTGCGTTGATTATCGGAAGTTAAATAAAAAAGTCATTACCGATAGTTATCCATTACCGATCATAGAAGATTTAATGATTTATTTGTCAGGGGCGCGATACTTTGCGGATTTAGATTTAAATTCAGGCTACTGGCAACATCGTTTAAGTGAAAAGGATAAGCATAAAACTGCGTTTATTACTGCTTCCGGTCTATATGAGTTTAATGTTTTACCTTTTGGGCTCAAAACGAGTCAAGCTGTTTTCCAAAGGATAATGGACAAGGTCTTAGCTGGTATCAAATATAAAAAGGCCATTTGTTACGTAGATAATATCTTAGTGTGGGGTAATAACTTCGCGGAGTTTATGGAATCGTTAGAAGAAGTCATGTGTAGATTAAAGAAAGCAAACCTTACGCTAAAACCGAATAAGTGCAGTTTCGGTTATAAGAAAATTTCCGTGTTGGGGCATGAGATCTCCGGTGAAGGAGTTAAGCCTGATAAAAAAAAATTGCAATCGTTAAAAACACTCAAGACCCCAACAAATACAAAACAGGTTAAGTCAGTATTGGGTTTGTTTTCTTACTATAGAAAGTTCATTAGTAGTTTTGCCAAAATAGTGTTGCCTCTTACAAGATTATTAAAAAAAAACGCCAAGTTTATATGGGGCAGAAAAGAAGAAGAAGCCTTCCAGAAGATAATAAATATTATGGAATCACCCCCGATATTGCATTTTTATTCTAGTAATAAGCAATTAACTACTAGGTTGCATGTGGACGCTAGTGGGGAGGCCCTTGGCTGCTGTCTCAAACAAGGTGATGATGTGTTGTTCCCTATAGCATACGCGTCCAGGAAACTGAGTGAAGGAGAGAAGAAATATTCTACAACGGAGAAAGAGTGTCTTGCTTTAGTCTGGGCGTTAAATTATTTTAAACATTTTCTTTGGGGTTTGAAGTTCCAGGTGGTCACGGATCATAAGGCATTGTGCTGGCTACGAGGTAGAAAGGACATGAATGGAAGATTAGCTAGGTGGTCGCTGTGTATCCAGGCGTATGACTTCGATATTGTACATTGTTCTGGCAGAGATAACGTTATTGCTGATTTTTTGAGTAGGAATCCATTAGTGCAAGACGAAGAAGACTCGAAGAGGACAGAGGAGGGCCCTGACGACGGCATGCAGTTATATAGGATTGAGGTGGTCAGGATAAGAGATGACCAGCTTAGAGATGATTTTTGTAGGTATTGGTTGGATAAGATAGCAGCTAGCGGGAGTAATGTGGTGAAGGGATTTAGTGTAATAGATGGCATTTTGTGTAAGAGAACCAGGATTCTGAATGATAATCGGATGTTAGTAGTCGTTCCTAAAAACTTGTTAGAGGAGGTGTTGAAAGAGCTTCATGATGATCCATGGTCCGGAGGGCATTTAGGTTTGGCGAAAACTTTGGCTAAGTTTAGAGCGAGGTACTTTATTAAGGATGCAGAAAGAGTGGTAGATAAATATGTAAGAAGCTGCGTATTGTGCCAAGAGCGGAAGAAGGACGACCAGGTGGCCCAGTTACAACCTGTTGTTGTGAACCGATTGATGGAAAAAGTTGGGATAGATGTGTTAGGTCCTTTTAGGAAGTCGCTGAGAGGTAATAGGTATATCATTGTAAGTTTGGAATATGCAACGAAGTATGCAGTTTGTAGAGCAGTTCCTATGGTGACAGCGCAAAGGATCAGCGAGTTTCTAATAGAGGAGATTTTCTGTCGTTATGGAGGAGTTAAGGAAATTGTGTCGGATAGGGGGTCAGTTTTTACATCTCGCTTGGTAAAAGAAACTGTAAGTTATTTCGGAGCCAAGTCACGCTTCACCACTGCGTTCCACCCTGCAACGAATGGTTTAGTTGAGCGATTTAATCGAACAGTGTGTCAGATGCTTTCCATGTATGTCACCAACGATCAGCGAAATTGGTGTAGTTATGTTCCACTAGTATGTTTTGCTTATAATTCCAGCAAACAGTCAAGCACTAGATTTTCACCTCACATGTTGCTATACGCTAGGGAACCATTATTTCAAACCGACATGCTAGTAAATAGCAGCAATGTTGACATGGTTGAGTATGTAGGACGTCATGAGCTAGGGAACAGTTTGTCACGTCGTGCCATAGATAATATAAAAAAGGCACAGGTTAAACAGAAAATGCGATATGATAGAAAAGCTAAATTGAGAATATTTACGCCTAATCAATTAGTTATGCTCTATACACCTAGACGGACCACAAATAGAAGTATAAAACTATGTAGGTTGTATAAAGGCCCATACCGAATAGTTAGAAGATTATCTGATGTAAATTATGTAATTATAAAAAATAATAGTAGGCGATTTAGGGACATAGTACATGTAAATAGATTAAAACCTTTTAATGTTAGAATAGGACAAGAGATAGGTTTAAATAGGTAAGAATAGGTTAAGGTTAGTAAGGTTTCCATAAAGGAAGAGGCCGGTTGTCAAATAAAAGAAAAAAATATGAATGACAACTATTAAATTTGACATATTGAAATTAATAGGGATGGGAAAGTAGGAAAAAATGTATCGATAGTTTTCTTATCGATATTTTTAAATAGTATCGATATAAATAATTAAATAAGTTTTTTCCGTTGCATGTGCTGATGATGTGCTGTTGAGTTGTGAGCCGCAGGGGGAAGAAGAGGCTGGCAACGTTGGCCACGCATCGAAGAAATGATGTTTGGTTATGCGATTAAGGCATAGGCACAAGCCAGGGTAATAGTATAACCCAGGGGGTTTCTTAAAGTAATAGTCATAACTGAAACCGACTTTGCTAACGGGGCATAGCCTTTGCAAAGGATGTCGAGTTGACATCATCGGTCCAGTTTATGTCTGATGTTTAAAATAATAAATGCATTTATAATAATAAACCCTGGTGCAAGCTCTATGAATAGGATTAGAAATTCGATGCGATCCAGCCTTTCCTTCTCTGGCCTGATAAACGCACGAGATCGAAACATTGTATCATATTTGAATTTTTGAGATTAAACCCCATCCGGGTCGATGTGAGTTGACGCATCATTCTTGTGTTGGGAGGACGCCTTGTTCCTTTTTTAGGGTTTTGGTCAAGGAGGTTCAAGCATGACGGCGTTGATTTTTTAGTGCGTATGTGCACGTCAACTGAAGTTAAAAGCACATATCGGAGCGTCCGATAACTCGTTTGTCATGATTAAGCCTTCCCCTTTTAAGGGTCGTACCTCAATTGTAAATGTGATTTCCCTATTAGGTAAATGCTCGGGTTAGGGTAAGGTAGGATTCATCTAACCTTTCAAGACATAGAATAGAAGCACTTCATATGATTCTGCGCGTCTATTCGTAGGGGCGTAGCTCATGTGAGGACTCTGCTTAACTAGAAGGCAACCTACTTGCCTATAAAAATACTGGCAATTGGTATTACTTGAAAGGTAAATGAATTTAGAATAGAAAATAAGTGACTATGTTTTGATTGTCAATTCTAGTGTAGCCGCCCAGAAGGCAGGCTTATTGTGAAAGTCTTGCAAAATATATGAGCTATAAAAGTAATACATCTAGTTATTTGTACACCTCTGACTACGCTTTCTACAGTACTTTATTTAAAATGCATAGATGGTTTTGTTGTTAATAAGGATATACCTTTAACATATATTATTTCTTAAATACTACATTTTATAACCCGAATGCAAGGAAAGGGTTTTGTTTTTCGCGCGGATCGTGTGTGTATTTAATTATTTATTTATTAAATGCTTTATTGTACACCTTAAAATACAATTATAAAAAATACTTACAATTAATACACTTACAATGGGCGGCCTTATCGCATTCCGCGAACTCTTCCAGTATGTATGTATTATTCTTTATTACCTCATATCATTCAAACCGTTTCGGTACCTAAATACTGACTCAAGTACCGCCAAAAACAACTTTGATGATAACGGATTTCCTTGTCGGACACCTTTTTATATGAGGAACTCCGCTCCCTCTCTCTCCAGTCGCACTTTAGCCTAAAATTTCGAGTAGGCGCTCTTAACAAAATTTATGTACATTTCGTCGATTCTTTGTGTGAGTGTCGAAACCATTCTGGTAGTCTATAAAGCACAGTATATAAATAGTTGTTCCATACTCTTTGGCTTTTTATATCACTTGAGTAAAAACCTGGATATTTATTTATTTCAATAAGGCACTAACAACATATTTGCAAGTTAGTTATCACTAACTATCTATACCATAAGCTAACAATAAAAGCAAAACTTAATGTAGTAAAAAACAATAAAATTCCTTTGTATGTCTGTAATATCTACTTTAAACCATTTCGCTGGAATTTCATCTATTGTTTTCGTTATCTTTACAATATAGTTTCCCGGTACAAGATTGCAGGTCCCGTGATTACCGACCACCTGCGATAAGACCGTCCATTGTTACGTCCTATTAACTCTTTAGCTCCGAATTGAAGTAAATGTTCCCAGTTTTAGAAATCTCCTTACATCATGTTAAAATGCTTCTTGGAGTGTTGTATAGTCCCAACCTCAGTATCGATCACTTTAATTCTTTCGAATCACGTAGTCTTGATGGGTAATTTTTACACTTGTATTCTTAAAAATTACTGTCGTACTCCCAAACTTCAATCTCTTATCTTCTTTTAACCTTAGTATTTTACCTCTCTCCGCCACTCATCATTTCCCTATTTGTACTCCTTCTCTTTTGGACCTAATTATTGTCTCAAAAGCTAATAACGTAACTGTTCATGGTTAGCTCAGTGCTTGTTTTTCCTACCACGATTTAATTTTCATGTCTTACAAGATTCGTCCTCCTAAGCGCAAGCCTTCATATGTTTTTCCTTTGGAACTACAAAGGCATGGATCTGGAGGCATTGCTGCGAGATGCGGGTGGCATCGACTGGACGGATGTATTTGAGAGCTCCAGTATCAACGATATGTTTCATATTTTCAACTCTAAATTACTCAGCCTTTACGATCGTCATGCTCCTTTCGTCGAGTCAAAGTAAAGTATGTTCTGGCTCCCTGGCTCACTCCTGCCATTAAGGATGTGATGGCAAGTAGAGATCGAGTCAAAAGAAGGCGAAAGCGCCGTCCCTCCGAGCGCAACCTGAGTTCGTATCGTGAGATGCGTAACCGCTGTAGTTGTATGTGTAGAGATGCAAAGAGACGCTACTTCTATAATTCTCTTGACAACCGGAACTCCTCTGAATTCTGGAAGTTTCTGAAATGAATACAGGCGTTATGTTACATACCTAGTTATCGAAAGTAGTAATTATGTTTTCTCATAATTACTTCTCTACTGTACTTTTCATATTCATTTCGTTGCAGGATCCAAGACATGGCATCGTTTTGTCGAGACTTGCTGAGCTGCATTGCCTCGTCTTGTTGAGGGTTCTGTACCGAAGTGTCCAAACGGAGCCCCATAATTTTTGACTCTCACGTGTTCGTCTAATGAACGTGTCTGCCCATTGATCTATGAACTTGACATTTGTTGATAATGTTTTTATTACCTATATTTTACTAACAAATAAGTACCCAGTACGGAACCCTAAGTAATTGTCTTATTAAAAATATATACTAAAAAGTTGGTCAAAGTAAACAAAAATGTCAACCTATAATAATATTGTTGCGTACTTAGGTGAATTTAGAAATGAAACTCAACCACTTTGTATTTAAATTAAATAGATTTTTAATAGTAGACACGCTTAGTAACAACAAAACAAAACATTTATTGTAAAGTAGGTTCATAGTGAAACCATAATAACCCTTTTAGAAATTCTTTTCATTTATATTTTATACGAATCAAACGGGCCTTATCTATCTTATATAATAAGTATCGAAGTCAGGTTTTGGAGCCATTTTGCAATTTTCTGTTTGCACTCTCGTAAAGAGAGTGGATAGATATTTAATTTCTCATTAGTTTTGTTATAGATAACTGGACTCAAAAAGTTATAGTGTCTTCTAGCTATAACTAGATTTACGCTCTCTGTCTGGCATATTCTGTTAACTCTGCGTTTCCGAGTATTGAGATTGGGGTCATATTTGATGTCAACATGCTTTCGCAATAATATACTTATTAGACATGCTTGTCTTACAGTAGGCACTTTGCAAAGAGCATACAAGTCGTGCGTGGGGAAGCGAATAGGTTTATGTGCCATAACTTTTAGAACTGCTCTTTGTGCTCTTTCCAGACGAAGTAGAAGGCATTTACCAGAGCTACCCCATGCGGTAATGCAGTAAGTTATCACGGAATGTGCTAGCGCAAAATAGACAGTTTTTAACGTGTGGAAATCTGCCGAGGTTCTAAGGTTTTAAAAAACAAATATTAATTTTCTGACACGTGACACCAATAACCCAATCTGCTCACTCCAGGTCATAGTGCTATCTATAATGACCACCAAATATTTAATTTCATTAGTTCGCGTAATTGTAGCACAATTGCAGGTTGCAGTTGTATTCGAGAGGCATTTGTGAGCAGTAAGTGTGAAGGAGGAATCAGGTTGTGATAAGAGCCGTGGTGCAAACGTTATGAATTTAGTTTTTTCTAAATTCAGGGTGAGCAAGTTGTTATTTAACCAATTCATAACATCCCGTAAGGCAGATTCTGCATGAAAACGCACATCTGCCCAGTCACTTCCATGAACTACTAAAACTGTGTCATCCGCGTATGTTATGATTTTGCAATTTGTTAGAGACAGTCTACAGAGTCTGTTTATATAAATAAGGAAGAGGGTAGGCCCCAGGACACTGCCCTGAGGAACTCCGTAGGTGAGAAACTGTTCCTCACTTGTGAGGTTACCAATTTTTACAACCTGAGAGCGGTTACTAAGGTAGCTTTTGAAAATGTCCAGTGGCAAACCCCTCACCCCAATCCGAGATAATCCCGCGAGCAAAATAGGGACAGATACATACTATAAATACAATATATACTCAAACATGTATACTAAATAAACTACTTAAACAATTAGTGGTAGCAGATAAATGGAGAAAATTATCGCTGTGACGATACTACTGCCAACTTCTTACGTACATGCTCTCGAGCTTTCACTTTGAATGCCAATCGATTGGTTGCCATCCCGATTTCTTGAGGGAGCGCATTCCACAGAGATATAGACTCAACGAAGAAAGAACAGTGAATGAAGTCAGTGCAGTGAGTGGGACATTGGAGAAGACGGTTATGTAAAGAGCGAAGATTTTTGTTGTGGTTGTCGCAAATGTATTGAAAGTGAGGGGTCAGATAACTAGGGGAGTTGGAAGAGTCAAGAAATGAAAACAAGGTAGTCAGTGCCCTTAGCTCTCTGCGCTGGCGTATGGGCAACCACTTTAGAAGTGACCGATGCACAGAGACATGATCATATTTACGCAAATTGAAAACAAATTGAATGCAGTAATTTAGAAGACGGTCAAGTTTGTTGAGGAGATCTGTATTCAGGTCAATTTTTCCTATCATCGATTATGGCGACGTAAGCTATTACACGTCGCCATAATCGATGATAGAAAAAATTAGGGTCTGCACAAGCATTGCCTTCGTGTTCGAAGGTAATAAATTTTTTAAACGATACAGAGCCCGGAACGTTCCAGTGACCTTCTGACTGACACTAGCAACTTGAGTACGCCAGTTAAGAGTAATATCGATATGCAAACCAAAATTTCTTCACGTCAGCACTAGGTGGAACAATCGTACCGTTGAACAGAACAGGTGGCAAAGTTGCATAATCCACCTTAGCGGTGTTGCGAGGACTCCCAATGATGATCGCTTGGCACTTATTGGGATTTACAGCAACTCCAAACCTATCCGACCAGGCTTTTATCGCTATTAAGTCGCCATTTAACTTACCGATAACGTCAGGCATTTCGTTGACACTCCCGTGATAATACAATTGAAGGTCATCTGCATACAGATGATACGCACACTGAAGTTCGGAAGTAATGAGATTAATAAAAATAGAAAACAGAAGAGGAGAAAGAATGCCACCTTGTGGAACGCCAGTTACCAAATCACACCAACGAGATGAAGAATCTCCAACGTGAACCGACTGCTGACGCTCCTGAAGGTAAGAGGAGAACCGTTCCAGTGCTTTGGGGGAGACCATCAAATAGGAAAGAATGGCTAATAGGATTTCGTGACTGACGGTATTGAAGGCGTTCGAGAAACAACAACAAGTTCAACGCCGGTGGTCTATAAATACTGAAATTTTTCGACTTTCACGAAGGCGAAGCCGCTGGCAGAAGATAGTTATCACTAACTGTCTATACCATAACCTAACAATGGAAGCAAAACTCAATGTAATAAAAAACAATTAACGCCTTTGTTTGTCTTGTAGTAATCTCTACGTTAAACAATTTCACTGGAATTTCATCTATTGTTTCCGTTATCTTTACAATATAGTTGCCCGGTATAAGATTGCAGGTCCCGTGATTACCGACTACCTGCGATAAGACCGTCCATTGTTACGTCCTATTAACTCTTTAGCTCCTAATTGTAGTAAATTTATCCACCACCCGCAGGAAACGAGCTTGCATCCTACTCCTTCGCAGTTGTGCTAGAGCCTGCTGAACAGGTCAAAACAACATACTGGCCAGACTTCAATAAAAACCTTTAAAATCTATTGTGATGCATATTACAAAAACCTGCTGCATACTTCTCACATTCCGCGTTCCCAGTAACCTAAACGTACTGCAACAGAAATCGATATAACACAGAAATCATCTAATTAAAAGATTTTATTTAACTTGCCTTGGCTGTTAGATACTTAACATGTATGGGTAACGTCAAATCTGTCAACTAATTTTAAAACAGTTGACAGATTGAACCGATTGAGCTGATTTTGCAAACACTTTTGAATTGGTTACCCGGTGAGATAAATGGTATTATTCTAAATCCAATACGGTTGACTTCCAAGGAAGATGTATCGAACGAAAGGGTTATCTTTAAATAGCTGAGAGAAATACGATGACGCTTTTTTTTAAAGTTTTTAAATTAATTTTAAAATGCTTCACTTTATATACCACGACAAACTATGAATGCTGCATGACAAAAAAAAACTGTAATCCTGATAAGATGTATGAATAATGATAATTAATATAATTTAATGTAAACTGTATATGTAACTGTAATATTGATTATGTATATTTTTTATAATGTATGAATATAAGTTGAATTCAAATAAATATTACAATTATGTACATACTTAAACACTAAACAAAAATAAAACTATACAAACTTATACTAAACCTAACTACTTACACTATATACAAAAGACAGGTACACTTAGGCGTCGAAGTACTCCTCCACATCGCTGTCATCCGGGAACGTGCTCAGAAGACTGGCAGCATTGCCACGTTGAATGGCGATGCTAATTCTTTGCGCAAAGAAAGAGCCAGCCCTCTGGTCACGCACAGTGTCGATCAGTCGGCGAGAGATCTCCTTAAAAAGAAGACGTGCACTCGGGCCCCATGACCCAAGCGTTTCGACCCCAAACGGCTCAAAACTGTAATTACCAATTAGGTTACAGTATTTGCGCCGCTTGAGGGCCTCAGCAGCCGCAGCAGCAGCGCCAGCACAGCCCGCCGAACTAGGAACATGAGATGGCGCAAGGGTGTCGACACAGGTTGCGTCCCACACCAGAGGCCTACCCACCTTCCACGGCACCAAAGTCATGCCATCTGGTCTCTTCCCATCGTCACGTACCAAGCCGTTAGGTTCTAATACAGCTGGTACGCTGGCGGTGATAAGGGCTCGACGAATAATGTCATTGATACTGGCGTGCCGTGCTATGCGCCCTGCGCTCTTGCAACAAGACAGGCCATGGTGCCCAAGGCTGCCGACAGCTTCACCACAATGGCACCGATGCGGAGCAACACAAGGTGCGCCTAAGCGTAGACAAGTTGCGAGCCGAAACGAAGAGTCATCCATCATAGTGCCTATGGTGGATGACGGGAGTGCTTGAAGCCACAAACCCGACTCCCATTCCCCCACAGCCAGCAGACGCGCACGCTCAGCAGTACTAGACGATGTATTTATAAGGTTATTCTGTATAATACTGCAGAGCGGCACATCCCATCGTCTCTGGGAGGACAGGTTGTCGGGCAGATCCGTATTGGGATAAGCCATTTTCCAAGCGTTCAACGCATCGGTCAAACACGGTACCTCAAAATCAACCAGTGAGGAAGATAAGATGTTCCTGGTTAATTTATCAGTACCGTAGACCGAGGAGAGGAAGGCTGGTAAACTTATACTTGAAATTTTGCGGACGCCGAGGCCACCCAAGCGAATGGGAAGCGTGGCTTGTTGCCATGCTCGGTCGTCCAAGGCCACATTTAGGATAGATGAAAGTGTGTTCTTTATAATTTGGTCTATTTTTTCTAAAAGTTGTGGGTGTTTCCATAAATGAGAGGAGCGAAGGCTATAAGTAAATTTTGGTCTAAAGCAACAATACCGGATAAGTGTGTAGGCCGAATGCATGTTAATTTTGAAAAGTCTTTCCGAGACATCGTTAAAATTTTGTATTTTCTGTTCAATAAAATTTGGAAAGGATTCATCAAAAATAGGGGAACCCAGGAGGTGAAGAGAATTTCTCTCAGTAATTTTAATATTAGGTGCTATCGCGTTGAATTTTGCTAAAGTAGTCTGTCGGTCAGTAGTTTGGGGGAGGTAAATTTCGCATTTCGAAAGGTTAAGTTCTAGCCCAATGGAGCTAAATTTATCTTTCAAAAAAGTTAAATCGTTCAAGACTGTATCTACATCACCTCCTAGGGTTCCATCGTCCAAATACCATACATTGAATTTAGAATTTAGTTGCCGAATGATTGGGTTTATTGCCAAACTGAAAATGACTGGCCCAAGAGGGTCACCTTGTTGACAACCAACAGCTGATTCCAAAAGGTTTTCCTTGTAGAGTAATTTAGAGGGGTGCCTATAACATTGATATAGAAAACTGTAAATTTTGGGTATTTCTTTTTGAACTTCTGTCAACAAGGTATCCCTGTTTACGGAATTGAAGGCATTTTTTATGTCAACCTTAAGTATGACCCCACTTTCATTACTGTTGAGGTATGTTGATAAGGCGTGTACCGCAGCCTCACAGCCCCCTTTGAACCCGAAGCCCAGTTGTAGGGGCTGGAATATGCTGGCCAGTGCTTTGCTGTAAAAAGCACAGCAAATTTTGGCTGCGATACGCCTGTAGATAGACCCTACGGCAATGGGACGAATGCCGCCATCCTTCTTGCGCAAGGCACAAAGATTGGCCCCGTACAAAATATCTATGACAGCTTCGTTCACATTGCCGGAGAGCATGAGGTTGATGAGGGCCGTCAGCTCCTTCAAAAGGGACTCACCAGCTTCCCCGGCGGCTGCGCACATTAAATCTTTCAAATGTTGGGGTGTTAGGCCGGCGAGGCCGCCGGTGGATCCACTCCGGAAATTACAGCCCAACAACTGTGTACGGCCGTAGGCTCCGGCCGTACACAGTTGTTGGGCTGTAATTTGCAATGAGTTGATTTCAGGATCTGGGAGGTCGGGGAAGGTGAGATCATCTGCCGGGGCGGGGTGTTTGCTCTCCAGAGCTGCAAGGGTCTCTGGAGAGTAGGGTGCAACCACATCGTTGCTTAAGATGATCCTAGCAGCACCTCTGATGTCACCTTCACCTAGTTTAGACTCCACATGGTGCAATAACCCTCTTTGGGTGAGATGTGAAGTTAATTTTGGTTCGAAACTTTGGGCCGAACTGTTACAGTTGTCTTTGATTTGAGCGGTTAAAGTTTTTTTGGTTGCCAGATTTTTTTGCACATGTAGGATTCTAAACGGGAAGGTGAGTAAGGAGTGAGGCGTTGAAGTTTTAAATTTTGCAAGCGTTTGCCAAAGGGGTTGAGGGGGTGAATTTGGTGTAACTCTATCACGTGCGGAGATTGATCTCGTTACTAAACAAAGAGAACGTGCCACAAAGTGGGATCAAAAGCAAGCTGAGTTGTGCAATAAGGAAGAAGACGTCGCCAAGCAAGAGCGGGAGAAAATCGACAATCTATGGAAGACGGATCTCAGTGGCTTAGATAGTTTTTTTAAAGAATTAGACAATGTCAAACCAACTAAAAAATAATATTTTTAGTGGGGTTAACGTTGTCTTATTCTTCTATACTGAGGCCGCCAAGAGGAAGACCATCACCGTCATGCAGGTCGTCTACTCACTGAAGCGCCAGGGTTGCGCCTTGTACGGTTCCGGTGGTTAAACACTACCGTTTCCTGACTGCACGCAACAAGCTCTACATACACTGCGTATGCACTGCACCTACAAAAAAAGGCCCTTTTCAGGGCCGCATATAATTCTAATGTTTCTTTATCAGAATTGTCTAAAAACGAATATACTTAAGATATTATGTACTTATCTACCTACCTATCCTACATACTTTATAAGTCCTTAAATAAATTAAGTTTATTAATTAGTCCTTAATACATGTGTTGCACTAATAACACTTTTAATTTAAAACAGATAAAAACCCAAAATAATATTGGTCTATTCCAATTATATACATTAAAATTGTCATTAACTCTTGAAATTAAATTTTCCACTATTAAAATAGACAGATATAAAAAAATATTCAAAAAATACTGTTTTTCCTTATCTACAGCACGCGCCGCCACTTACTTACTTTGTGTCTACAATAAAGTTTCTGGTCCTCACCATCTCCATGCCTGTTAGGATGGATTTGTACCTCGTCTACGGTCAGGACATATTACACTAAACAACTTTGCTTACCTCATGCAAATATCTGACTGTCCTAACTGTGAGTTATGCAATTAAAGGAGGACGTCCAGCATGTGTTGGAATGTGTCAGAGATGACAGAAAGATATGCACCATCGAACTATAAAAATTCTTATTTTACTAATATTATAAATGCGACAGTTTGTATGGATGTTTGTTTGTTACTCAATCACGCCAGGATGGCTGAACGGGTCTGTTTGTCTCGAATAGCACACGCTACTTTTATTCCCGGTATAGTGTTACCTTGGGATGATAAAAGACTGTTGATGTTGAAGATGAAGTTAAAAATTAAATATACAAGTTAATAGTCTTTTAACAAGCTATTATGTAATGACCTACCTTTCCGAGTAGGTAATTACTTAAAAGCAACCTTATTTAAATTCGGAGAACAAACTTTGTTCTTATTACGTACGCAGCTAAGCTGTCAGACGGGTAGGTATTTAACTAAATAAATGTTATAATTACAGGAATCATATTTATCGTCAGCCTTTTTAAGGTTGCCACTGCTGGGACACAGTCTCTGTCAGAAAGGGGATTATATTATTATTTATTAATTAAATGATCATTAACATTATAAGCGGGATTTTTAACATGTTTACTACAAACAGTAAACATGGTAAATATCCCGCTTATAATGTTAATGTTTGTGACCATGACAGTTTAAAAACTTATAATTGGTCATTATTAGTGAATGAAATACCTTTCAGTTTAACGTCATTAAAATCGTCTTATCAGTCATGAAGAGCTGTC